>OY284415.1:64468691-65714829 GCA_958301585.1 Merodon equestris | reverse complement strand
TTTTCTGGAGTTGTTTACTACTATATAAAATTTTAAATGTCAATAACTTTGCAGTACTTAACCCTATCGACGCACCGATACCACCTTCTTTTAGAGCATGTTCTGAGCTATAAAATGCAATACAGAGTTTCTTTCAGAGTTTCAAAATTAGGGCAAATATGGGTCAAAATCTAAGAAAAAGACATTTTCTGGAGTTGTTTACTACTATATAAAATTTTAAATGTCAATAACTTTGCAGTCCTTAACCCTATCGACGCACCGATACCACCTTCTTTTAGAGCATGTTCTGAGCTATAAAATGCAATACAGAGTTTCTTTCAGAGTTTCAAAATTAGGGCAAATATGGGTCAAAATCTAAGAAAAAGACATTTTCTGGAGTTGTTTACTACTATATAAAATTTTAAATGTCAATAACTTTGCAGTCCTTAACCCTATCGACGCACCGATACCACCTTCTTTTAGAGCATGTTCTGAGCTATAAAATGCAATACAGAGTTTCTTTCAGAGTTTCAAAATTAGGGCAAATATGGGTCAAAATCTAAGAAAAAGACATTTTTTGGAGTTGTTAATTGCTATATAAAATTTAAAATGTCAATAACTTTGCAGTCCTTAACCCTATCGACGCACCGATACCACCGTCTTTTAGAGCATGTTCTGCGCTATAAAATGCAGTACAGAATTTCTTTCAGAGTTTCACAATTTGGGCAGAAATAGGTCAAAACCTGAGAGAAAGACATTTTCTGGAGTTGTTTACTACTATATAAAATTTTAAATGTCAATAACTTTGCAGTACTTAACCCTATCGACGCACCGATACCACCTTCTTTTAGAGCATCTTATGGGCTATAAAATGCAGTACAGAATTTCTTTCAGAGTTTCAAAATTAGGGCAAATATGGGTCAAAATCTAAGAAAAAAACATTTTCTGGAGTTGTTTACTACTATATAAAATTTTAAATGTCAATAACTTTGCAGTACTTAACCCTATCGACGCACCGATACCACCGTCTTTTAGAGCATCTTATGGGCTATAAAATGCAGTACAGAATTTCTTTCAGAGTTTCAAAATTAGGGCAAATATGGGTCAAAATCTAAGAAAAAAACATTTTCTGGAGTTGTTTACTACTATATAAAATTTTAAATGTCAATAACTTTGCAGTACTTAACAGTATCGACGCACCGATACCACCTTCTTTTAGAGCATGTTCTGAGCTATAAAATGCAATACAGAGTTTCTTTCAGAGTTTCAAAATTAGGGCAAATATGGGTCAAAATCTAAGAAAAAGACATTTTCTGGAGTTGTTTACTACTATATAAAATTTTAAATGTCAATAACTTTGCAGTCCTTAACCCTATCGACGCACCGATACCACCTTCTTTTAGAGCATGTTCTGAGCTATAAAATGCAATACAGAGTTTCTTTCAGAGTTTCAAAATTAGGGCAAATATGGGTCAAAATCTAAGAAAAAGACATTTTCTGGAGTTGTTTACTACTATATAAAATTTTAAATGTCAATAACTTTGCAGTCCTTAACCCTATCGACGCACCGATACCACCTTCTTTTAGAGCATGTTCTGAGCTATAAAATGCAATACAGAGTTTCTTTCAGAGTTTCAAAATTAGGGCAAATATGGGTCAAAATCTAAGAAAAAGACATTTTTTGGAGTTGTTAATTGCTATATAAAATTTAAAATGTCAATAACTTTGCAGTCCTTAACCCTATCGACGCACCGATACCACCGTCTTTTAGAGCATGTTCTGCGCTATAAAATGCAGTACAGAATTTCTTTCAGAGTTTCACAATTTGGGCAGAAATAGGTCAAAACCTGAGAGAAAGACATTTTCTGGAGTTGTTTACTACTATATAAAATTTTAAATGTCAATAACTTTGCAGTACTTAACCCTATCGACGCACCGATACCACCTTCTTTTAGAGCATGTTCTGAGCTATAAAATGCAATACAGAGTTTCTTTCAGAGTTTCAAAATTAGGGCAAATATGGGTCAAAATCTAAGAAAAAGACATTTTCTGGAGTTGTTTACTACTATATAAAATTTTAAATGTCAATAACTTTGCAGTCCTTAACCCTATCGACGCACCGATACCACCTTCTTTTAGAGCATGTTCTGAGCTATAAAATGCAATACAGAGTTTCTTTCAGAGTTTCAAAATTAGGGCAAATATGGGTCAAAATCTAAGAAAAAGACATTTTCTGGAGTTGTTTACTACTATATAAAATTTTAAATGTCAATAACTTTGCAGTCCTTAACCCTATCGACGCACCGATACCACCTTCTTTTAGAGCATGTTCTGAGCTATAAAATGCAATACAGAGTTTCTTTCAGAGTTTCAAAATTAGGGCAAATATGGGTCAAAATCTAAGAAAAAGACATTTTTTGGAGTTGTTAATTGCTATATAAAATTTAAAATGTCAATAACTTTGCATTCCTTAACCCTATCAACGCACCGATACCACCGTCTTTTAGAGCATGTTCTGCGCTATAAAATGCAGTACAGAATTTCTTTCAGAGTTTCACAATTTGGGCAGAAATAATTCAAAACCTGAGAGAAAGACATTTTCTGGAGTTGTTTACTACTATATAAAATTTTAAATGTCAATAACTTTGCAGTACTTAACAGTATCGACGCACCGATACCACGGTCTTTTAGAGCATGCTCTGCGTTATAAAATGCAGTACAGAATTTCTTTCAGAGTTTCAAAATTAGGGCAAATATGGGTCAAAATCTAAGAAAAAGACATTTTCTGGAGTTGTTTACTACTATATAAAATTTAAAATGTCAATAACTTTGCAGTACTTAACCCTATCGACGCACCGATACCACCGTCTTTTAGAGCATCTTATGGGCTATAAAATGCAGTACAGAATTTCTTTCAGAGTTTCAAAATTAGGGCAAATATGGGTCAAAATCTAAGAAAAAAACATTTTCTGGAGTTGTTTACTACTATATAAAATTTTAAATGTCAATAACTTTGCAGTACTTAACCCTATCGACGCACCGATACCACCGTCTTTTAGAGCATCTTATGGGCTATAAAATGCAGTACAGAATTTCTTTCAGAGTTTCAAAATTAGGGCAAATATGGGTCAAAATCTAAGAAAAAAACATTTTCTGGAGTTGTTTACTACTATATAAAATTTTAAATGTCAATAACTTTGCAGTACTTAACCCTATCGACGCACCGATACCACCTTCTTTTAGAGCATGTTCTGAGCTATAAAATGCAATACAGAGTTTCTTTCAGAGTTTCAAAATTAGGGCAAATATGGGTCAAAATCTAAGAAAAAGACATTTTCTGGAGTTGTTTACTACTATATAAAATTTTAAATGTCAATAACTTTGCAGTCCTTAACCCTATCGACGCACCGATACCACCTTCTTTTAGAGCATGTTCTGAGCTATAAAATGCAATACAGAGTTTCTTTCAGAGTTTCAAAATTAGGGCAAATATGGGTCAAAATCTAAGAAAAAGACATTTTTTGGAGTTGTTAATTGCTATATAAAATTTAAAATGTCAATAACTTTGCAGTCCTTAACCCTATCGACGCACCGATACCACCGTCTTTTAGAGCATGTTCTGCGCTATAAAATGCAGTACAGAATTTCTTTCAGAGTTTCACAATTTGGGCAGAAATAGGTCAAAACCTGAGAGAAAGACATTTTCTGGAGTTGTTTACTACTATATAAAATTTTAAATGTCAATAACTTTGCAGTACTTAACCCTATCGACGCACCGATACCACCTTCTTTTAGAGCATGTTCTGAGCTATAAAATGCAATACAGAGTTTCTTTCAGAGTTTCAAAATTAGGGCAAATATGGGTCAAAATCTAAGAAAAAGACATTTTCTGGAGTTGTTTACTACTATATAAAATTTTAAATGTCAATAACTTTGCAGTCCTTAACCCTATCGACGCACCGATACCACCTTCTTTTAGAGCATGTTCTGAGCTATAAAATGCAATACAGAGTTTCTTTCAGAGTTTCAAAATTAGGGCAAATATGGGTCAAAATCTAAGAAAAAGACATTTTCTGGAGTTGTTTACTACTATATAAAATTTTAAATGTCAATAACTTTGCAGTCCTTAACCCTATCGACGCACCGATACCACCTTCTTTTAGAGCATGTTCTGAGCTATAAAATGCAATACAGAGTTTCTTTCAGAGTTTCAAAATTAGGGCAAATATGGGTCAAAATCTAAGAAAAAGACATTTTTTGGAGTTGTTAATTGCTATATAAAATTTAAAATGTCAATAACTTTGCAGTCCTTAACCCTATCAACGCACCGATACCACCGTCTTTTAGAGCATGTTCTGCGCTATAAAATGCAGTACAGAATTTCTTTCAGAGTTTCACAATTTGGGCAGAAATAATTCAAAACCTGAGAGAAAGACATTTTCTGGAGTTGTTTACTACTATATAAAATTTTAAATGTCAATAACTTTGCAGTACTTAACAGTATCGACGCACCGATACCACGGTCTTTTAGAGCATGCTCTGCGTTATAAAATGCAGTACAGAATTTCTTTCAGAGTTTCAAAATTAGGGCAAATATGGGTCAAAATCTAAGAAAAAGACATTTTCTGGAGTTGTTTACTACTATATAAAATTTAAAATGTCAATAACTTTGCAGTACTTAACCCTATCGACGCACCGATACCACCGTCTTTTAGAGCATCTTATGGGCTATAAAATGCAGTACAGAATTTCTTTCAGAGTTTCAAAATTAGGGCAAATATGGGTCAAAATCTAAGAAAAAAACATTTTCTGGAGTTGTTTACTACTATATAAAATTTTAAATGTCAATAACTTTGCAGTACTTAACCCTATCGACGCACCGATACCACCGTCTTTTAGAGCATCTTATGGGCTATAAAATGCAGTACAGAATTTCTTTCAGAGTTTCAAAATTAGGGCAAATATGGGTCAAAATCTAAGAAAAAAACATTTTCTGGAGTTGTTTACTACTATATAAAATTTTAAATGTCAATAACTTTGCAGTACTTAACCCTATCGACGCACCGATACCACCTTCTTTTAGAGCATGTTCTGAGCTATAAAATGCAATACAGAGTTTCTTTCAGAGTTTCAAAATTAGGGCAAATATGGGTCAAAATCTAAGAAAAAGACATTTTCTGGAGTTGTTTACTACTATATAAAATTTTAAATGTCAATAACTTTGCAGTCCTTAACCCTATCGACGCACCGATACCACCTTCTTTTAGAGCATGTTCTGAGCTATAAAATGCAATACAGAGTTTCTTTCAGAGTTTCAAAATTAGGGCAAATATGGGTCAAAATCTAAGAAAAAGACATTTTTTGGAGTTGTTAATTGCTATATAAAATTTAAAATGTCAATAACTTTGCAGTCCTTAACCCTATCGACGCACCGATACCACCGTCTTTTAGAGCATGTTCTGCGCTATAAAATGCAGTACAGAATTTCTTTCAGAGTTTCACAATTTGGGCAGAAATAGGTCAAAACCTGAGAGAAAGACATTTTCTGGAGTTGTTTACTACTATATAAAATTTTAAATGTCAATAACTTTGCAGTACTTAACCCTATCGACGAACCGATACCACCGTCTTTTAGAGCATCTTATGAGCTATGAAATGCAATACAGAGTTTTTTTTTAAAGTTTCAAAATTTGGGCAGAAATAGGTCAAAACCTAAGAGAAAGACATTTTTTGGAGTTGTTAATTGCTATATAAAATTTAAAATGTCAATAACTTTGCAGTCCTTAACCCTATCGACGCACCGATACCACCGTCTTTTAGAGCATCTTATGGGCTATAAAATGCAATACAGAGTTTTTTTTAGAGTTTCAAAATTTGGGCAGAAATAGGTCAAAACCTAAGAAAAAGACATTTTTTGGAGTTGTTAATTGCTATATAAAATTTAAAATGTCAATAACTTTGCAGTCCTTAACCCTATCGACGCACCGATACCACCGTCTTTTAGAGCATGTTCTGCGCTATAAAATGCAGTACAGAATTTCTTTCAGAGTTTCACAATTTGGGCAGAAATAGGTCAAAACCTGAGAGAAAGACATTTTCTGGAGTTGTTTACTACTATATAAAATTTTAAATGTCAATAACTTTGCAGTACTTAACCCTATCGACGCACCGATACCACCTTCTTTTAGAGCATGTTCTGAGCTATAAAATGCAATACAGAGTTTCTTTCAGAGTTTCAAAATTAGGGCAAATATGGGTCAAAATCTAAGAAAAAGACATTTTCTGGAGTTGTTTACTACTATATAAAATTTTAAATGTCAATAACTTTGCAGTCCTTAACCCTATCGACGCACCGATACCACCTTCTTTTAGAGCATGTTCTGAGCTATAAAATGCAATACAGAGTTTCTTTCAGAGTTTCAAAATTAGGGCAAATATGGGTCAAAATCTAAGAAAAAGACATTTTCTGGAGTTGTTTACTACTATATAAAATTTTAAATGTCAATAACTTTGCAGTCCTTAACCCTATCGACGCACCGATACCACCTTCTTTTAGAGCATGTTCTGAGCTATAAAATGCAATACAGAATTTCTTTCAGAGTTTCAAAATTAGGGCAAATATGGGTCAAAATCTAAGAAAAAGACATTTTCTGGAGTTGTTTACTACTATATAAAATTTAAAATGTCAATAACTTTGCAGTACTTAACCCTATCGACGCACCGATACCACCGTCTTTTAGAGCATCTTATGGGCTATAAAATGCAGTACAGAATTTCTTTCAGAGTTTCAAAATTAGGGCAAATATGGGTCAAAATCTAAGAAAAAAACATTTTCTGGAGTTGTTTACTACTATATAAAATTTTAAATGTCAATAACTTTGCAGTACTTAACCCTATCGACGCACCGATACCACCGTCTTTTAGAGCATCTTATGGGCTATAAAATGCAGTACAGAATTTCTTTCAGAGTTTCAAAATTAGGGCAAATATGGGTCAAAATCTAAGAAAAAAACATTTTCTGGAGTTGTTTACTACTATATAAAATTTTAAATGTCAATAACTTTGCAGTACTTAACAGTATCGACGCACCGATACCACCTTCTTTTAGAGCATGTTCTGAGCTATAAAATGCAATACAGAGTTTCTTTCAGAGTTTCAAAATTAGGGCAAATATGGGTCAAAATCTAAGAAAAAGACATTTTCTGGAGTTGTTTACTACTATATAAAATTTTAAATGTCAATAACTTTGCAGTCCTTAACCCTATCGACGCACCGATACCACCTTCTTTTAGAGCATGTTCTGAGCTATAAAATGCAATACAGAGTTTCTTTCAGAGTTTCAAAATTAGGGCAAATATGGGTCAAAATCTAAGAAAAAGACATTTTCTGGAGTTGTTTACTACTATATAAAATTTTAAATGTCAATAACTTTGCAGTCCTTAACCCTATCGACGCACCGATACCACCTTCTTTTAGAGCATGTTCTGAGCTATAAAATGCAATACAGAGTTTCTTTCAGAGTTTCAAAATTAGGGCAAATATGGGTCAAAATCTAAGAAAAAGACATTTTTTGGAGTTGTTAATTGCTATATAAAATTTAAAATGTCAATAACTTTGCAGTCCTTAACCCTATCGACGCACCGATACCACCGTCTTTTAGAGCATGTTCTGCGCTATAAAATGCAGTACAGAATTTCTTTCAGAGTTTCACAATTTGGGCAGAAATAGGTCAAAACCTGAGAGAAAGACATTTTCTGGAGTTGTTTACTACTATATAAAATTTTAAATGTCAATAACTTTGCAGTACTTAACCCTATCGACGCACCGATACCACCGTCTTTTAGAGCATCTTATGAGCTATGAAATGCAATACAGAGTTTTTTTTTTAAGTTTCAAAATTTGGGCAGAAATAGGTCAAAACCTAAGAGAAAGACATTTTTTGGAGTTGTTAATTGCTATATAAAATTTAAAATGTCAATAACTTTGCAGTCCTTAACCCTATCGACGCACCGATACCACCGTCTTTTAGAGCATCTTATGGGCTATAAAATGTAATACAGAGTTTTTTTTAGAGTTTCAAAATTTGGGCAGAAATAGGTCAAAACCTAAGAGAAAGACATTTTTTGGAGTTGTTAATTGCTATATAAAATTTTAAATGTCAATAACTTTGCAGTACTTAACCCTATCGACGCACCGATACCACCTTCTTTTAGAGCATGTTCTGAGCTATAAAATGCAATACAGAGTTTCTTTCAGAGTTTCAAAATTAGGGCAAATATGGGTCAAAATCTAAGAAAAAGACATTTTCTGGAGTTGTTTACTACTATATAAAATTTAAAATGTCAATAACTTTGCAGTCCTTGCACCCATCGACGCACCGATACCACCGTCTTTTAGAGCATCTTATGAGCTATAAAATGCAATACAGAGTTTTTTTTAGAGTTTCAAAATTTGGGCAGAAATAGGTCAAAACCTAAGAGAAAGACATTTTTTGGAGTTGTTTACTACTATATAAAATTTTAAATGTCAATAACTTTGCAGTCCTTAACCCTATCGACGCACCGATACCACCGTCTTTTAGAGCATGTTCTGCGCTATAAAATGCGGTACAGAATTTCTTTCAGAGTTTCACAATTTGGGCAAATATGGGTCAAAATCTAAGAAAAAGACATTTTTTGGAGTTGTTAATTGCTATATAAAATTTAAAATGTCAATAACTTTGCAGTCCTTAACCCTATCGACGCACCGATACCACCGTCTTTTAGAGCATGTTCTGCGCTATAAAATGCAGTACAGAATTTCTTTCAGAGTTTCACAATTTGGGCAGAAATAGGTCAAAACCTGAGAGAAAGACATTTTCTGGAGTTGTTTACTACTATATAAAATTTTAAATGTCAATAACTTTGCAGTACTTAACCCTATCGACGCACCGATACCACCGTCTTTTAGAGCATCTTATGAGCTACGAAATGCAATACAGAGTTTTTTTTTAAAGTTTCAAAATTTGGGCAGAAATAGGTCAAAACCTAAGAGAAAGACATTTTTTGGAGTTGTTAATTGCTATATAAAATTTAAAATGTCAATAACTTTGCAGTCCTTAACCCTATCGACGCACCGATACCACCGTCTTTTAGAGCATCTTATGGGCTATAAAATGTAATACAGAGTTTTTTTTAGAGTTTCAAAATTTGGGCAGAAATAGGTCAAAACCTAAGAGAAAGACATTTTTTGGAGTTGTTAATTGCTATATAAAATTTTAAATGTCAATAACTTTGCAGTACTTAACCCTATCGACGCACCGATACCACCTTCTTTTAGAGCATGTTCTGAGCTATAAAATGCAATACAGAGTTTCTTTCAGAGTTTCAAAATTAGGGCAAATATGGGTCAAAATCTAAGAAAAAGACATTTTCTGGAGTTGTTTACTACTATATAAAATTTTAAATGTCAATAACTTTGCAGTCCTTAACCCTATCGACGCACCGATACCACCGTCTTTTAGAGCATGGTCTGCGCTATAAAATGCAGTACAGAATTTCTTTCAGAGTTTCAAAATTTGGGCAGAAATAGGTCAAAACCTAAGAGAAAGACATTTTTTGGAGTTGTTAATTGCTATATAAAATTTAAAATGTCAATAACTTTGCAGTCCTTAACCCTATCGACGCACCGATACCACGGTCTTTTAGAGCATGCTCTGCGTTATAAAATGCAGTACAGAATTTCTTTCAGAGTTTCAAAATTAGGGCAAATATGGGTCAAAATCTAAGAAAAAGACATTTTCTGGAGTTGTTTACTACTATATAAAATTTTAAATGTCAATAACTTTGCAGTACTTAACCCTATCGACGCACCGATACCACCTTCTTTTAGAGCATGTTCTGAGCTATAAAATGCAATACAGAGTTTCTTTCAGAGTTTCAAAATTAGGGCAAATATGGGTCAAAATCTAAGAAAAAGACATTTTCTGGAGTCGTTTACTACTATATAAAATTTTAAATGTCAATAACTTTGCAGTCCTTAACCCTATCGACGCACCGATACCACCTTCTTTTAGAGCATGTTCTGAGCTATAAAATGCAATACAGAGTTTCTTTCAGAGTTTCAAAATTAGGGCAAATATGGGTCAAAATCTAAGAAAAAGACATTTTTTGGAGTTGTTAATTGCTATATAAAATTTAAAATGTCAATAACTTTGCAGTCCTTAACCCTATCGACGCACCGATACCACCGTCTTTTAGAGCATGTTCTGCGCTATAAAATGCAGTACAGAATTTCTTTCAGAGTTTCACAATTTGGGCAGAAATAGGTCAAAACCTGAGAGAAAGACATTTTCTGGAGTTGTTTACTACTATATAAAATTTTAAATGTCAATAACTTTGCAGTACTTAACCCTATCGACGCACCGATACCACCGTCTTTTAGAGCATCTTATGAGCTATGAAATGCAATACAGAGTTTTTTTTTAAAGTTTCAAAATTTGGGCAGAAATAGGTCAAAACCTAAGAGAAAGACATTTTTTGGAGTTGTTAATTGCTATATAAAATTTAAAATGTCAATAACTTTGCAGTCCTTAACCCTATCGACGCACCGATACCACCGTCTTTTAGAGCATCTTATGGGCTATAAAATGTAATACAGAGTTTTTTTTAGAGTTTCAAAATTTGGGCAGAAATAGGTCAAAACCTAAGAGAAAGACATTTTTTGGAGTTGTTAATTGCTATATAAAATTTTAAATGTCAATAACTTTGCAGTACTTAACCCTATCGACGCACCGATACCACCTTCTTTTAGAGCATGTTCTGAGCTATAAAATGCAATACAGAGTTTCTTTCAGAGTTTCAAAATTAGGGCAAATATGGGTCAAAATCTAAGAAAAAGACATTTTCTGGAGTTGTTTACTACTATATAAAATTTAAAATGTCAATAACTTTGCAGTCCTTGCACCCATCGACGCACCGATACCACCGTCTTTTAGAGCATCTTATGAGCTATAAAATGCAATACAGAGTTTTTTTTAGAGTTTCAAAATTTGGGCAGAAATAGGTCAAAACCTAAGAGAAAGACATTTTTTGGAGTTGTTTACTACTATATAAAATTTTAAATGTCAATAACTTTGCAGTCCTTAACCCTATCGACGCACCGATACCACCGTCTTTTAGAGCATGTTCTGCGCTATAAAATGCGGTACAGAATTTCTTTCAGAGTTTCACAATTTGGGCAAATATGGGTCAAAATCTAAGAAAAAGACATTTTTTGGAGTTGTTAATTGCTATATAAAATTTAAAATGTCAATAACTTTGCAGTCCTTAACCCTATCGACGCACCGATACCACCGTCTTTTAGAGCATGTTCTGCGCTATAAAATGCAGTACAGAATTTCTTTCAGAGTTTCACAATTTGGGCAGAAATAGGTCAAAACCTGAGAGAAAGACATTTTCTGGAGTTGTTTACTACTATATAAAATTTTAAATGTCAATAACTTTGCAGTACTTAACCCTATCGACGCACCGATACCACCGTCTTTTAGAGCATCTTATGAGCTACGAAATGCAATACAGAGTTTTTTTTTAAAGTTTCAAAATTTGGGCAGAAATAGGTCAAAACCTAAGAGAAAGACATTTTTTGGAGTTGTTAATTGCTATATAAAATTTAAAATGTCAATAACTTTGCAGTCCTTAACCCTATCGACGCACCGATACCACCGTCTTTTAGAGCATCTTATGGGCTATAAAATGTAATACAGAGTTTTTTTTAGAGTTTCAAAATTTGGGCAGAAATAGGTCAAAACCTAAGAGAAAGACATTTTTTGGAGTTGTTAATTGCTATATAAAATTTTAAATGTCAATAACTTTGCAGTACTTAACCCTATCGACGCACCGATACCACCTTCTTTTAGAGCATGTTCTGAGCTATAAAATGCAATACAGAGTTTCTTTCAGAGTTTCAAAATTAGGGCAAATATGGGTCAAAATCTAAGAAAAAGACATTTTCTGGAGTTGTTTACTACTATATAAAATTTTAAATGTCAATAACTTTGCAGTCCTTAACCCTATCGACGCACCGATACCACCGTCTTTTAGAGCATGGTCTGCGCTATAAAATGCAGTACAGAATTTCTTTCAGAGTTTCAAAATTTGGGCAGAAATAGGTCAAAACCTAAGAGAAAGACATTTTTTGGAGTTGTTAATTGCTATATAAAATTTAAAATGTCAATAACTTTGCAGTCCTTAACCCTATCGACGCACCGATACCACCTTCTTTTAGAGCATGTTCTGAGCTATAAAATGCAATACAGAGTTTCTTTCAGAGTTTCAAAATTAGGGCAAATATGGGTCAAAATCTAAGAAAAAGACATTTTTTGGAGTTGTTAATTGCTATATAAAATTTAAAATGTCAATAACTTTGCAGTCCTTAACCCTATCAACGCACCGATACCACCGTCTTTTAGAGCATGTTCTGCGCTATAAAATGCAGTACAGAATTTCTTTCAGAGTTTCACAATTTGGGCAGAAATAATTCAAAACCTGAGAGAAAGACATTTTCTGGAGTTGTTTACTACTATATAAAATTTTAAATGTCAATAACTTTGCAGTACTTAACAGTATCGACGCACCGATACCACGGTCTTTTAGAGCATGCTCTGCGTTATAAAATGCAGTACAGAATTTCTTTCAGAGTTTCAAAATTAGGGCAAATATGGGTCAAAATCTAAGAAAAAGACATTTTCTGGAGTTGTTTACTACTATATAAAATTTAAAATGTCAATAACTTTGCAGTACTTAACCCTATCGACGCACCGATACCACCGTCTTTTAGAGCATCTTATGGGCTATAAAATGCAGTACAGAATTTCTTTCAGAGTTTCAAAATTAGGGCAAATATGGGTCAAAATCTAAGAAAAAAACATTTTCTGGAGTTGTTTACTACTATATAAAATTTTAAATGTCAATAACTTTGCAGTACTTAACAGTATCGACGCACCGATACCACCTTCTTTTAGAGCATGTTCTGAGCTATAAAATGCAATACAGAGTTTCTTTCAGAGTTTCAAAATTAGGGCAAATATGGGTCAAAATCTAAGAAAAAGACATTTTCTGGAGTTGTTTACTACTATATAAAATTTTAAATGTCAATAACTTTGCAGTCCTTAACCCTATCGACGCACCGATACCACCTTCTTTTAGAGCATGTTCTGAGCTATAAAATGCAATACAGAGTTTCTTTCAGAGTTTCAAAATTAGGGCAAATATGGGTCAAAATCTAAGAAAAAGACATTTTCTGGAGTTGTTTACTACTATATAAAATTTTAAATGTCAATAACTTTGCAGTCCTTAACCCTATCGACGCACCGATACCACCTTCTTTTAGAGCATGTTCTGAGCTATAAAATGCAATACAGAGTTTCTTTCAGAGTTTCAAAATTAGGGCAAATATGGGTCAAAATCTAAGAAAAAGACATTTTTTGGAGTTGTTAATTGCTATATAAAATTTAAAATGTCAATAACTTTGCAGTCCTTAACCCTATCAACGCACCGATACCACCGTCTTTTAGAGCATGTTCTGCGCTATAAAATGCAGTACAGAATTTCTTTCAGAGTTTCACAATTTGGGCAGAAATAATTCAAAACCTGAGAGAAAGACATTTTCTGGAGTTGTTTACTACTATATAAAATTTTAAATGTCAATAACTTTGCAGTACTTAACAGTATCGACGCACCGATACCACGGTCTTTTAGAGCATGCTCTGCGTTATAAAATGCAGTACAGAATTTCTTTCAGAGTTTCAAAATTAGGGCAAATATGGGTCAAAATCTAAGAAAAAGACATTTTCTGGAGTTGTTTACTACTATATAAAATTTAAAATGTCAATAACTTTGCAGTACTTAACCCTATCGACGCACCGATACCACCGTCTTTTAGAGCATCTTATGGGCTATAAAATGCAGTACAGAATTTCTTTCAGAGTTTCAAAATTAGGGCAAATATGGGTCAAAATCTAAGAAAAAAACATTTTCTGGAGTTGTTTACTACTATATAAAATTTTAAATGTCAATAACTTTGCAGTACTTAACAGTATCGACGCACCGATACCACCTTCTTTTAGAGCATGTTCTGAGCTATAAAATGCAATACAGAGTTTCTTTCAGAGTTTCAAAATTAGGGCAAATATGGGTCAAAATCTAAGAAAAAGACATTTTCTGGAGTTGTTTACTACTATATAAAATTTTAAATGTCAATAACTTTGCAGTCCTTAACCCTATCGACGCACCGATACCACCTTCTTTTAGAGCATGTTCTGAGCTATAAAATGCAATACAGAGTTTCTTTCAGAGTTTCAAAATTAGGGCAAATATGGGTCAAAATCTAAGAAAAAGACATTTTCTGGAGTTGTTTACTACTATATAAAATTTTAAATGTCAATAACTTTGCAGTCCTTAACCCTATCGACGCACCGATACCACCTTCTTTTAGAGCATGTTCTGAGCTATAAAATGCAATACAGAGTTTCTTTCAGAGTTTCAAAATTAGGGCAAATATGGGTCAAAATCTAAGAAAAAGACATTTTTTGGAGTTGTTAATTGCTATATAAAATTTAAAATGTCAATAACTTTGCAGTCCTTAACCCTATCGACGCACCGATACCACCGTCTTTTAGAGCATGTTCTGCGCTATAAAATGCAGTACAGAATTTCTTTCAGAGTTTCACAATTTGGGCAGAAATAGGTCAAAACCTGAGAGAAAGACATTTTCTGGAGTTGTTTACTACTATATAAAATTTTAAATGTCAATAACTTTGCAGTACTTAACCCTATCGACGCACCGATACCACCGTCTTTTAGAGCATCTTATGAGCTATGAAATGCAATACAGAGTTTTTTTTTAAAGTTTCAAAATTTGGGCAGAAATAGGTCAAAACCTAAGAGAAAGACATTTTTTGGAGTTGTTAATTGCTATATAAAATTTAAAATGTCAATAACTTTGCAGTCCTTAACCCTATCGACGCACCGATACCACCGTCTTTTAGAGCATCTTATGGGCTATAAAATGCAATACAGAGTTTTTTTTAGAGTTTCAAAATTTGGGCAGAAATAGGTCAAAACCTAAGAGAAAGACATTTTTTGGAGTTGTTAATTGCTATATAAAATTTAAAATGTCAATAACTTTGCAGTACTTAACCCTATCGACGCACCGATACCACCTTCTTTTAGAGCATGTTCTGAGCTATAAAATGCAATACAGAATTTCTTTCAGAGTTTCAAAATTAGGGCAAATATGGGTCAAAATCTAAGAAAAAGACATTTTCTGGAGTTGTTTACTACTATATAAAATTTAAAATGTCAATAACTTTGCAGTACTTAACCCTATCGACGCACCGATACCACCGTCTTTTAGAGCATCTTATGGGCTATAAAATGCAGTACAGAATTTCTTTCAGAGTTTCAAAATTAGGGCAAATATGGGTCAAAATCTAAGAAAAAAACATTTTCTGGAGTTGTTTACTACTATATAAAATTTTAAATGTCAATAACTTTGCAGTACTTAACCCTATCGACGCACCGATACCACCGTCTTTTAGAGCATCTTATGGGCTATAAAATGCAGTACAGAATTTCTTTCAGAGTTTCAAAATTAGGGCAAATATGGGTCAAAATCTAAGAAAAAAACATTTTCTGGAGTTGTTTACTACTATATAAAATTTTAAATGTCAATAACTTTGCAGTACTTAACAGTATCGACGCACCGATACCACCTTCTTTTAGAGCATGTTCTGAGCTATAAAATGCAATACAGAGTTTCTTTCAGAGTTTCAAAATTAGGGCAAATATGGGTCAAAATCTAAGAAAAAGACATTTTCTGGAGTTGTTTACTACTATATAAAATTTTAAATGTCAATAACTTTGCAGTCCTTAACCCTATCGACGCACCGATACCACCTTCTTTTAGAGCATGTTCTGAGCTATAAAATGCAATACAGAGTTTCTTTCAGAGTTTCAAAATTAGGGCAAATATGGGTCAAAATCTAAGAAAAAGACATTTTCTGGAGTTGTTTACTACTATATAAAATTTTAAATGTCAATAACTTTGCAGTCCTTAACCCTATCGACGCACCGATACCACCTTCTTTTAGAGCATGTTCTGAGCTATAAAATGCAATACAGAGTTTCTTTCAGAGTTTCAAAATTAGGGCAAATATGGGTCAAAATCTAAGAAAAAGACATTTTTTGGAGTTGTTTACTACTATATAAAATTTTAAATGTCAATAACTTTGCAGTCCTTAACCCTATCGACGCACCGATACCACCGTCTTTTAGAGCATGTTCTGCGCTATAAAATGCAGTACAGAATTTCTTTCAGAGTTTCAAAATTTGGGCAGAAATAGGTCAAAACCTAAGAGAAAGACATTTTTTGGAGTTGTTAATTGCTATATAAAATTTAAAATGTCAATAACTTTGCAGTCCTTAACCCTATCGACGCACCGATACCACCGTCTTTTAGAGCATCTTATGGGCTATAAAATGCAATACAGAGTTTTTTTTAGAGTTTCAAAATTTGGGCAGAAATAGGTCAAAACCTAAGAGAAAGACATTTTTTGGAGTTGTTAATTGCTATATAAAATTTAAAATGTCAATAACTTTGCAGTACTTAACCCTATCGACGCACCGATACCACCTTCTTTTAGAGCATGTTCTGAGCTATAAAATGCAATACAGAATTTCTTTCAGAGTTTCAAAATTAGGGCAAATATGGGTCAAAATCTAAGAAAAAGACATTTTCTGGAGTTGTTTACTACTATATAAAATTTAAAATGTCAATAACTTTGCAGTCCTTGCACCCATCGACGCACCGATACCACCGTCTTTTAGAGCATCTTATGAGCTATAAAATGCAGTACAGAATTTCTTTCAGAGTTTCACAATTTGGGCAGAAATAGGTCAAAACCTAAGAGAAAGACATTTTTTGGAGTTGTTTACTACTATGTAAAATTTAAAATGTCAATAACTTTGCAATCCTTGCACCCATCGACGCACCGATACCACCGTCTTTTAGAGCATCTTATGGGCTATAAAATGCAGTACAGAACTTCTTTCAGAGTTTCAAAATTAGGGCAAATATGGGTCAAAATCTAAGAAAAAGACATTTTCTGGAGTTGTTTACTACTATATAAAATTTTAAATGTCAATAACTTTGCAGTCCTTAACCCTATCGACGCACCGATACCACCGTCTTTTAGAGCATCTTATGGGCTATAAAATGCAGTACAGAATTTCTTTCAGAGTTTCAAAATTAGGGCAAATATGGGTCAAAATCTAAGAAAAAGACATTTTCTGGAGTTGTTTACTACTTAATAAAATTTAAAATGTCAATAACTTTGCAGTCCTTGCACCCATCGACGCACCGATACCACCGTCTTTTAGAGCATCTTATGAGCTATAAAATGCAATACAGAGTTTTTTTTAGAGTTTCAAAATTTGGGCAGAAATAGGTCAAAACCTAAGAGAAAGACATTTTTTGGAGTTGTTTACTACTATATAAAATTTTAAATGTCAATAACTTTGCAGTCCTTAACCCTATCGACGCACCGATACCACCGTCTTTTAGAGCATGTTCTGCGCTATAAAATGCGGTACAGAATTTCTTTCAGAGTTTCACAATTTGGGCAGAAATAGGTCAAAACCTAAGAGAAAGACATTTTTTGGAGTTGTTTACTACTATGTAAAATTTAAAATGTCAATAACTTTGCAATCCTTGCACCCATCGACGCACCGATACCACCGTCTTTTAGAGCATCTTATGGGCTATAAAATGCAGTACAGAATTTCTTTCAGAGTTTCAAAATTAGGGCAAATATGGGTCAAAATCTAAGAAAAAAACATTTTCTGGAGTTGTTTACTACTATATAAAATTTTAAATGTCAATAACTTTGCAGTACTTAACAGTATCGACGCACCGATACCACCTTCTTTTAGAGCATCTTATGAGCTATGAAATGCAATACAGAGTTTTTTTTAGAGTTTCAAAATTAGGGCAAATATGGGTCAAAATCTAAGAAAAAGACATTTTCTGGAGTTGTTTACTACTATATAAAATTTTAAATGTCAATAACTTTGCAGTCCTTAACCCTATCGACGCACCGATACCACCGTCTTTTAGAGCATCTTATGGGCTATAAAATGCAGTACAGAATTTCTTTCAGAGTTTCAAAATTAGGGCAAATATGGGTCAAAATCTAAGAAAAAGACATTTTCTGGAGTTGTTTACTACTATATAAAATTTAAAATGTCAATAACTTTGCAGTCCTTGCACCCATCGACGCACCGATACCACCGTCTTTTAGAGCATCTTATGAGCTATAAAATGCAATACAGAGTTTTTTTTAGAGTTTCAAAATTTGGGCAGAAATAGGTCAAAACCTAAGAGAAAGACATTTTTTGGAGTTGTTTACTACTATATAAAATTTTAAATGTCAATAACTTTGCAGTCCTTAACCCTATCGACGCACCGATACCACCGTCTTTTAGAGCATCTTATGGGCTATAAAATGTAATACAGAGTTTTTTTTAGAGTTTCAAAATTTGGGCAGAAATAGGTCAAAACCTAAGAGAAAGACATTTTTTGGAGTTGTTAATTGCTATATAAAATTTTAAATGTCAATAACTTTGCAGTACTTAACCCTATCGACGCACCGATACCACCTTCTTTTAGAGCATGTTCTGAGCTATAAAATGCAATACAGAGTTTCTTTCAGAGTTTCAAAATTAGGGCAAATATGGGTCAAAATCTAAGAAAAAGACATTTTCTGGAGTTGTTTACTACTATATAAAATTTTAAATGTCAATAACTTTGCAGTCCTTAACCCTATCGACGCACCGATACCACCGTCTTTTAGAGCATGGTCTGCGCTATAAAATGCAGTACAGAATTTCTTTCAGAGTTTCAAAATTTGGGCAGAAATAGGTCAAAACCTAAGAGAAAGACATTTTTTGGAGTTGTTAATTGCTATATAAAATTTAAAATGTCAATAACTTTGCAGTCCTTAACCCTATCGACGCACCGATACCACGGTCTTTTAGAGCATGCTCTGCGTTATAAAATGCAGTACAGAATTTCTTTCAGAGTTTCAAAATTAGGGCAAATATGGGTCAAAATCTAAGAAAAAGACATTTTCTGGAGTTGTTTACTACTATATAAAATTTTAAATGTCAATAACTTTGCAGTACTTAACCCTATCGACGCACCGATACCACCTTCTTTTAGAGCATGTTCTGAGCTATAAAATGCAATACAGAGTTTCTTTCAGAGTTTCAAAATTAGGGCAAATATGGGTCAAAATCTAAGAAAAAGACATTTTCTGGAGTTGTTTACTACTATATAAAATTTTAAATGTCAATAACTTTGCAGTCCTTAACCCTATCGACGCACCGATACCACCTTCTTTTAGAGCATGTTCTGAGCTATAAAATGCAATACAGAGTTTCTTTCAGAGTTTCAAAATTAGGGCAAATATGGGTCAAAATCTAAGAAAAAGACATTTTTTGGAGTTGTTAATTGCTATATAAAATTTAAAATGTCAATAACTTTGCAGTCCTTAACCCTATCAACGCACCGATACCACCGTCTTTTAGAGCATGTTCTGCGCTATAAAATGCAGTACAGAATTTCTTTCAGAGTTTCACAATTTGGGCAGAAATAATTCAAAACCTGAGAGAAAGACATTTTCTGGAGTTGTTTACTACTATATAAAATTTTAAATGTCAATAACTTTGCAGTACTTAACAGTATCGACGCACCGATACCACGGTCTTTTAGAGCATGCTCTGCGTTATAAAATGCAGTACAGAATTTCTTTCAGAGTTTCAAAATTAGGGCAAATATGGGTCAAAATCTAAGAAAAAGACATTTTCTGGAGTTGTTTACTACTATATAAAATTTAAAATGTCAATAACTTTGCAGTACTTAACCCTATCGACGCACCGATACCACCGTCTTTTAGAGCATCTTATGGGCTATAAAATGCAGTACAGAATTTCTTTCAGAGTTTCAAAATTAGGGCAAATATGGGTCAAAATCTAAGAAAAAAACATTTTCTGGAGTTGTTTACTACTATATAAAATTTTAAATGTCAATAACTTTGCAGTACTTAACAGTATCGACGCACCGATACCACCTTCTTTTAGAGCATGTTCTGAGCTATAAAATGCAATACAGAGTTTCTTTCAGAGTTTCAAAATTAGGGCAAATATGGGTCAAAATCTAAGAAAAAGACATTGTCTGGAGTTGTTTACTACTATATAAAATTTTAAATGTCAATAACTTTGCAGTCCTTAACCCTATCGACGCACCGATACCACCTTCTTTTAGAGCATGTTCTGAGCTATAAAATGCAATACAGAGTTTCTTTCAGAGTTTCAAAATTAGGGCAAATATGGGTCAAAATCTAAGAAAAAGACATTTTCTGGAGTTGTTTACTACTATATAAAATTTTAAATGTCAATAACTTTGCAGTCCTTAACCCTATCGACGCACCGATACCACCTTCTTTTAGAGCATGTTCTGAGCTATAAAATGCAATACAGAGTTTCTTTCAGAGTTTCAAAATTAGGGCAAATATGGGTCAAAATCTAAGAAAAAGACATTTTTTGGAGTTGTTAATTGCTATATAAAATTTAAAATGTCAATAACTTTGCAGTCCTTAACCCTATCGACGCACCGATACCACCGTCTTTTAGAGCATGTTCTGCGCTATAAAATGCAGTACAGAATTTCTTTCAGAGTTTCACAATTTGGGCAGAAATAGGTCAAAACCTGAGAGAAAGACATTTTCTGGAGTTGTTTACTACTATATAAAATTTTAAATGTCAATAACTTTGCAGTACTTAACCCTATCGACGCACCGATACCACCGTCTTTTAGAGCATCTTATGAGCTATGAAATGCAATACAGAGTTTTTTTTTAAAGTTTCAAAATTTGGGCAGAAATAGGTCAAAACCTAAGAGAAAGACATTTTTTGGAGTTGTTAATTGCTATATAAAATTTAAAATGTCAATAACTTTGCAGTCCTTAACCCTATCGACGCACCGATACCACCGTCTTTTAGAGCATCTTATGGGCTATAAAATGCAATACAGAGTTTTTTTTAGAGTTTCAAAATTTGGGCAGAAATAGGTCAAAACCTAAGAGAAAGACATTTTTTGGAGTTGTTAATTGCTATATAAAATTTAAAATGTCAATAACTTTGCAGTACTTAACCCTATCGACGCACCGATACCACCTTCTTTTAGAGCATGTTCTGAGCTATAAAATGCAATACAGAATTTCTTTCAGAGTTTCAAAATTAGGGCAAATATGGGTCAAAATCTAAGAAAAAGACATTTTCTGGAGTTGTTTACTACTATATAAAATTTAAAATGTCAATAACTTTGCAGTACTTAACCCTATCGACGCACCGATACCACCGTCTTTTAGAGCATCTTATGGGCTATAAAATGCAGTACAGAATTTCTTTCAGAGTTTCAAAATTAGGGCAAATATGGGTCAAAATCTAAGAAAAAAACATTTTCTGGAGTTGTTTACTACTATATAAAATTTTAAATGTCAATAACTTTGCAGTACTTAACCCTATCGACGCACCGATACCACCGTCTTTTAGAGCATCTTATGGGCTATAAAATGCAGTACAGAATTTCTTTCAGAGTTTCAAAATTAGGGCAAATATGGGTCAAAATCTAAGAAAAAAACATTTTCTGGAGTTGTTTACTACTATATAAAATTTTAAATGTCAATAACTTTGCAGTACTTAACAGTATCGACGCACCGATACCACCTTCTTTTAGAGCATGTTCTGAGCTATAAAATGCAATACAGAGTTTCTTTCAGAGTTTCAAAATTAGGGCAAATATGGGTCAAAATCTAAGAAAAAGACATTTTCTGGAGTTGTTTACTACTATATAAAATTTTAAATGTCAATAACTTTGCAGTCCTTAACCCTATCGACGCACCGATACCACCTTCTTTTAGAGCATGTTCTGAGCTATAAAATGCAATACAGAGTTTCTTTCAGAGTTTCAAAATTAGGGCAAATATGGGTCAAAATCTAAGAAAAAGACATTTTCTGGAGTTGTTTACTACTATATAAAATTTTAAATGTCAATAACTTTGCAGTCCTTAACCCTATCGACGCACCGATACCACCTTCTTTTAGAGCATGTTCTGAGCTATAAAATGCAATACAGAGTTTCTTTCAGAGTTTCAAAATTAGGGCAAATATGGGTCAAAATCTAAGAAAAAGACATTTTTTGGAGTTGTTTACTACTATATAAAATTTTAAATGTCAATAACTTTGCAGTCCTTAACCCTATCGACGCACCGATACCACCGTCTTTTAGAGCATGTTCTGCGCTATAAAATGCAGTACAGAATTTCTTTCAGAGTTTCAAAATTTGGGCAGAAATAGGTCAAAACCTAAGAGAAAGACATTTTTTGGAGTTGTTAATTGCTATATAAAATTTAAAATGTCAATAACTTTGCAGTCCTTAACCCTATCGACGCACCGATACCACCGTCTTTTAGAGCATCTTATGGGCTATAAAATGCAATACAGAGTTTTTTTTAGAGTTTCAAAATTTGGGCAGAAATAGGTCAAAACCTAAGAGAAAGACATTTTTTGGAGTTGTTAATTGCTATATAAAATTTAAAATGTCAATAACTTTGCAGTACTTAACCCTATCGACGCACCGATACCACCTTCTTTTAGAGCATGTTCTGAGCTATAAAATGCAATACAGAATTTCTTTCAGAGTTTCAAAATTAGGGCAAATATGGGTCAAAATCTAAGAAAAAGACATTTTCTGGAGTTGTTTACTACTATATAAAATTTAAAATGTCAATAACTTTGCAGTCCTTGCACCCATCGACGCACCGATACCACCGTCTTTTAGAGCATCTTATGAGCTATAAAATGCAGTACAGAATTTCTTTCAGAGTTTCACAATTTGGGCAGAAATAGGTCAAAACCTAAGAGAAAGACATTTTTTGGAGTTGTTTACTACTATGTAAAATTTAAAATGTCAATAACTTTGCAATCCTTGCACCCATCGACGCACCGATACCACCGTCTTTTAGAGCATCTTATGGGCTATAAAATGCAGTACAGAACTTCTTTCAGAGTTTCAAAATTAGGGCAAATATGGGTCAAAATCTAAGAAAAAGACATTTTCTGGAGTTGTTTACTACTATATAAAATTTTAAATGTCAATAACTTTGCAGTCCTTAACCCTATCGACGCACCGATACCACCGTCTTTTAGAGCATCTTATGGGCTATAAAATGCAGTACAGAATTTCTTTCAGAGTTTCAAAATTAGGGCAAATATGGGTCAAAATCTAAGAAAAAGACATTTTCTGGAGTTGTTTACTACTTAATAAAATTTAAAATGTCAATAACTTTGCAGTCCTTGCACCCATCGACGCACCGATACCACCGTCTTTTAGAGCATCTTATGAGCTATAAAATGCAATACAGAGTTTTTTTTAGAGTTTCAAAATTTGGGCAGAAATAGGTCAAAACCTAAGAGAAAGACATTTTTTGGAGTTGTTTACTACTATATAAAATTTTAAATGTCAATAACTTTGCAGTCCTTAACCCTATCGACGCACCGATACCACCGTCTTTTAGAGCATGTTCTGCGCTATAAAATGCGGTACAGAATTTCTTTCAGAGTTTCACAATTTGGGCAGAAATAGGTCAAAACCTAAGAGAAAGACATTTTTTGGAGTTGTTTACTACTATGTAAAATTTAAAATGTCAATAACTTTGCAATCCTTGCACCCATCGACGCACCGATACCACCGTCTTTTAGAGCATCTTATGGGCTATAAAATGCAGTACAGAATTTCTTTCAGAGTTTCAAAATTAGGGCAAATATGGGTCAAAATCTAAGAAAAAAACATTTTCTGGAGTTGTTTACTACTATATAAAATTTTAAATGTCAATAACTTTGCAGTACTTAACAGTATCGACGCACCGATACCACCTTCTTTTAGAGCATCTTATGAGCTATGAAATGCAATACAGAGTTTTTTTTAGAGTTTCAAAATTAGGGCAAATATGGGTCAAAATCTAAGAAAAAGACATTTTCTGGAGTTGTTTACTACTATATAAAATTTTAAATGTCAATAACTTTGCAGTCCTTAACCCTATCGACGCACCGATACCACCGTCTTTTAGAGCATCTTATGGGCTATAAAATGCAGTACAGAATTTCTTTCAGAGTTTCAAAATTAGGGCAAATATGGGTCAAAATCTAAGAAAAAGACATTTTCTGGAGTTGTTTACTACTATATAAAATTTAAAATGTCAATAACTTTGCAGTCCTTGCACCCATCGACGCACCGATACCACCGTCTTTTAGAGCATCTTATGAGCTATAAAATGCAATACAGAGTTTTTTTTAGAGTTTCAAAATTTGGGCAGAAATAGGTCAAAACCTAAGAGAAAGACATTTTTTGGAGTTGTTTACTACTATATAAAATTTTAAATGTCAATAACTTTGCAGTCCTTAACCCTATCGACGCACCGATACCACCGTCTTTTAGAGCATGTTCTGCGCTATAAAATGCGGTACAGAATTTCTTTCAGAGTTTCACAATTTGGGCAGAAATAGGTCAAAACCTAAGAGAAAGACATTTTTTGGAGTTGTTTACTACTATGTAAAATTTAAAATGTCAATAACTTTGCAATCCTTGCACCCATCGACGCACCGATACCACCGTCTTTTAGAGCATCTTATGGGCTATAAAATGCAGTACAGAATTTCTTTCAGAGTTTCAAAATTAGGGCAAATATGGGTCAAAATCTAAGAAAAAAACATTTTCTGGAGTTGTTTGCTACTATATAAAATTTTAAATGTCAATAACTTTGCAGTACTTAACAGTATCGACGCACCGATACCACCTTCTTTTAGAGCATCTTATGAGCTATGAAATGCAATACAGAGTTTTTTTTAGAGTTTCAAAATTAGGGCAAATATGGGTCAAAATCTAAGAAAAAGACATTTTCTGGAGTTGTTTACTACTATATAAAATTTAAAATGTCAATAACTTTGCAGTACTTAACCCTATCGACGCACCGATACCACCGTCTTTTAGAGCATCTTATGAGCTATGAAATGCAATACAGAGTTTTTTTTAGAGTTTCAAAATTTGGGCAGAAATAGGTCAAAACCTAAGGGAAAGACATTTTTTGGAGTTGTTTACTACTATATAAAATTTAAAATGTCAATATCTTTGCAGTCCTTACTCCAAATGATACTTCTAACCCTTATCGATAGGTTGCAGCTAGACCCTAACCTGACTTTGGAAAAAGCCATTATATCCGTCCGACAAGTTGAAAAACTCATCAGACAAATAAGAGATCTCAACCTATCAAACACGTCATCGTCCGTGTCCAAAGTCGAGCGGGGTGTCAGAGGTGGGTGAAAATTTTACAAAAATTAAAATTCGAACAAACCGAAATGGCATCCGACACGTGAAATATGCAAGCGGATAAATGTTCGCGCCGTGGTTTTGAGCGACACAATTTAGAAAAATGCCCAGTGAAGAATTCGACATGCACAAAATTTACCATGAATGTATGTCATTAAAGAGGACAAGGGGGATGTGGACGAGTACTTCATAGGTGCAGTAACGGATAAGTGGTCTGTTTCTTTGTGACTAGGCGGGAAAAGAATTTTATTCAAAGTAGATAAAGGGGCTGATGTTTCGTTGGTACCTTTATCAGAATATACGCAGTTTTTTTCCGTGCAGGGACGGGTTAAGAATATCCCTGCAGCGATACCTCTCGCTTGTCGTAAAAGGCGACTAAAACAAAGGTAAACAAAAATCACATCTAGGCAATTTAGAAAACACCAAGGTGAGCCTAGGAACACATATACCACCATTAAACTGCCCCACAAGTGTACATGCAAATCAGTGGGTTGACACGACTGGAGATCACCGGTGTTGTAAGAGTAAAATCAAACAAAAAAATCTGGAGCATGCCCGTGACAAAAAAAAAGAAAAAAAAAAAGGCAGGCCGAAAAACAATTGGTGCAAACAAATGCAAAAACACCAGCATTTGATTGGTCTCAGCGATGAAGTAATCCCAAACCGGGAAGCCTGCCGCTACTTTCTGAGGTCAAACCGGCGGACCGCACAAGCGGACCAGTAGGAATGCAATTAAGTGGGAAGGTTATGGTCCTACACTTCTGACCATAACAACGCCGGAAAAAGGAAAAGAAGAAGAAGAAGAGAATATACGGATTTTGAACATCGAAAAAATGGGGACGAAATTATACGGAGTAGGACAACAAATGGATATACTGTGTAAAGCCACGGTGGAGTTGAGGTATGGACATCAAGCGATAGATGAAGTAGTCTACATTTCACACGATCGCTCCATTGCTGGGGAAAACGGAGATAGAGAAGCTCGGATTGGTAAAAAGATGTTCGAAATTTCATCAAGAAATTGGACCGACGAATTTAAAAGAATTTTCGAGGGCTGGGGACATTTGAACCGCTACCATACGCCATATCAACTCCAAGAATAATACCGGTACATCTTAGAGAACAAGTCCGGTAGTCATTGCTCAGGTGGAAAGGGCAACGGAGGTTGTAATTCCAAAGAAGAACGGTATACGGATTTGTGTGGCAACTTAACAAATGGGTTTAAAGTCAAATATACCCAATCCCTGGCAAAGACTATTCATTATCACAATTGGCCGGGGCAAATTTTTTTACAAAGCTGGATGCAAACAGCGGGTCTTCCCATTATCGGAAGACTCTCAAGACCTCACAACATTCCTAACGCCATTTGGCAGGTATACATTTTTAAGACTTCCCTTTGGAATAACGTCCACACCAGAGTCAAGGAAAAATAACGAAACTTTTGGTTGGCATGAAAAACTGCATAGTGCACATGGATGACATCTGTTGGAGCGCTTCATCAATATCATCATAACTTAAAGTTTCAATTGTTAACGTTTGAAATTCATGAAATCTTAAATTTGAATTTGTACATATTTTTTAATATTAATTTCGTTAATTTTTATACTAATTGTATTATATAAATTCAATAAATGCGCTCTTCTTGCGCTCTCTTGTCAAACCATCAGTTAATTGTAGACGTCTTTTTTCTTTGGTTGGTTCGATTTGCCACATAACAATCTTCGTAAAACATTTTTTCGCTAGGCATTTCGTTTAAAACAGCATCCTTATATGGGGGAGATTAACAAAAGAACATGACGAATGTGTTGAAGCAGTACTAAATAAAATACAAGAATCGGGAATGACTCTTAGTAAGCGAAAGTCAGAATTCGGAAGCACCAAAATTACATACCTAGGACACAATATTGCCGGGGAAAAATTCGACTGGATGAGAGCCATTGTGGAAATGAAACCTCCAACCACTCCTACCGAGGTTAAACGATTCCTTGGAATGATAAATTTCGTCGGAAAATACGTTCCTAACAAATCGTCGATTCTCGAGCCAATCACAAGTTTGTTGGGGAAGAAGAACACAGTTCTTTGGGGAGAAGCACAAGACACGGCGTTTGAAAAAATTAAAAATCTTCTTGTTTCTCCACCAAGTCTAAAAATTTATGATCCTAATAAAAAAACCATTGTGTCTTGCGATGCAGCACGGAGATAATCTGTATCCAGTTTCATACGTATCAAGGACGCTAACTCAAGCGGAAAAAAAACTACGCAAATATTGAAAGAGAAGCTTTGGTTAATGCATTGTCTTGCGAGTAGTTAAAGAATTACCTGATTGGAAGGCAGTTCATAATAGAAGCGGGCCACAAACCACTTCTACGAGGGTGGTCCGATAAGTACTTAACCTACAAAAGAAAAACAAACATTTTGGAGAAATGGCGATTTATTTTTTAATATAGTCTCCTTTTAGCTCGATACACTTGATCCAGCGATGCTCCAACTTCTTTAACCGTTTAACTTCTTTAACGTTGGAAAAATACGTTTTCTCGAGGTCTGCAAAGTAGGCCTGCATGGCGGCGATGACCTCCTCATTCGACTGAAATTCTGCCCGGCGAATGACTTTTTCAAGTTTGGAAACAAAAAGAAGTCGAACGGGCCAAATCTGAAGACTACGGTGGATGGGGCAGCAGTTCGTAGCCCAATTCGAGGGCGAGGGCGGAGGTGTGAGCCGGTGCGTTATCATGGTGGAAGAGCATTTTTTCTTCGCCAAGTGGGGCCGTTTTTTCTTCAATTCGGCGTCGAATCGGCCCAATAATTTGGCCGATACAGCTCTGTGACCGTTTTGCTCTTCTACAGGTAGGTCTCCATCGAAGGTCTAGATTAATTCGCTACTGCGAAGCAGGAAGTCTCCATTGTCATCCTGCACAATCGGACGAGTATGGCGGTATAGCTCGTCCCTATGCACACTCTCATATGCAGCTTTAAGATCGACAATAAGAGGATGTTTGTCGATTTTGAATTTTGGGTCTTTTTTAAGATCTGCCGCAGTGTGAATATTTGGTCTATTATGGATTTACCTGGCCTGAAACCACTGATAGGAATCTATCAGAATATCCAGAAGGGCTTTCAGATATTCATACAGTACGGCAGGAAAAATCTTGCACGCGATGTTAAGGAGACTTATCCTCTATAGTTGGCGCAATTAGAGGGGTCTCCTTTCTTAAAAACTAGGCAAACGATGCTGAGATTCCATTCGTCGGGCATGTTTTCCTCCGACCATCTTTTACAGATGAGCATGCGCCTTACCAACTCATCTCCAGCCGCTTTGAAAAGCTCAGCATATTGGGCGTCTGCGACGCGGCTTTGTTAGTTTTAAGCTTCGAAATAACAAACTTAATTTCATCTAGGTCAGGTAAACGGAATTCTCTTGTATCTTTGTCCGTTGCGAATGAATCATTCTGCCTGACAGCGGTATCAGATCTATCATCGTCGGTAGTAGTAGGCAGTTTGCTTTGCTATGTTACATGGGCTTGTTTGCATTTCTTATCAAACCAGGGCTTTCTAGCTGGCGGTGGCTTGCAACCCAGCACATCAGAGGCAGCGTCTCCCACTGTTGTTCTGTGGACTGTACCGATGTCATCGGACTTTGCGAGGGGTTGAGGGAAACTCGATCTGCTAAAATCCTAGAGGCCTCCTGCGATTGTAGTTTTTCGACATTAAACTCTTGTTACCTTGCTTGACAACAAGGTATTGATCCGAGTCGATGTTGGTTCCTCGGAAGATTGCTGAAGGAATGTCTGGCGTCGATCGCAACATCATCAATGTGGTTCATTGTCGACATAACTGGTGAACCGCCAGGTTACTTTATGGATGTTGAGATGTGAGTATCGTGTGCTTGCTTCAAGGAGGTTACGCCCTGCTAGGAAGTCAATTAGCCTGAACCCGTTGTCGTATGTTTTCCTATAGTCGACTCAAATATATCCTCTTTGCCCAGTTTTGCGTTAAAATCTCCTAGTAAAATGTTGGTGAAATAACTGGGCATTAGACATATGTTTGGTCCGTAGGATCAGAGAAGTCATCCTTGAGTCGATCATCTTTTTCTTCTGAAGGGGCATGAACGCATATTAGGCTTATATTCCCGAGGATGCCTTTGATGCGGATTGTTATGAGGTGTTGGCTTACATACCGGAAGCTTAAGACTTTTTGTCCGAGTCTTCCTTGAATAACAAATCTGCATCCGAATAGGCGTTGTTTATTTTCCTACTTGCAATTACCGTAATAGATATCATCCATTTTTTGCCTGGTCCATCCCATCGCACTTCTTGGAATGAGGGTTATATCTTCTTTGACAGTCGAGGGTTTTTTTTCCAATTGGTTGCCTGCACCTGGTCTGTTAACAGACCGCATATTCCAAGTGCAGACTCGCAGGTCTTTTCGTGTATACGGGTCGTTAACCGTCCGTATCCGAGGCTTGTTATTGCTTCGTAACAATATTTATTTTCCTTGATAGGGATGTCAACCCTAAGCACAACCCCCAACCTGGAAGGCCAGGATTCGCTGCACATATTGGATCACTACTCGGCGGATGCCTGGCCAACTCTTCAGGAGAGGCCGCGGAGAGGCTGTGTGTCAGCTTGGATTGAAAAGGGACAGAGATCGAAGCTGGTGTTTGCCATGTTAAACACGATCAACTTCTTTGCTCTGTTTGCTCGCTCCTTCACTTCCCATGAGGAAAACTGCTAAATTATTACTTTCGTGAAAATGTTTGTTCTGCCTGGTTCACTAAACAGCGAGTTTACTGTGCTCCCTTGCAACTAAGACCCAAACCTATTTTTATACAATACCAATAGGAAAATTCTAACATTGGTTGATGTCTTTGGCTGGGTAATTTTAGCCAATATTCAAATCAATCGCATTTAAAAGTGGCAGTTAAAACAACCTGCTGCCTCGATTTGTTTGTATTTCATCTGATTAAAGGCAAATAAAATAAAAAAACAGAGCTCGACAGCTGTTGCAAAATAAGAGCCTGGTACTAAGTGAAGAAATTAATAGTGATTATTATTTTTATAGTTATTTACGTCACTGGACCATAGGCTTCCCTACGAATTTCTTAAGAATTCGTAATCAGTGCTCTGCTCAAATCAGCTGAATTTTAGAAATCCAATGTTTTGTTTTAGTTATTCTTCTCTTGTCGGAGCTAGAGAAACCCTCGAAATATGGTGTAAAAATAGAAACAAAATCCAATACAAGCTAAATCGGTGGCGGGCTTTGGGAAACGATGGTCAGATGTTTCATGTTAGCAACTATGAAGGAAAAAATGTTGATTCTTGGACAGGTTTTTAACCTTTTTACATTTTAATCGATCCATTGAAAGATGCACGTGGCGTGTTTCCTATGTATTGGCTAGCTGCGTAACTTTAACAAAATTTGCTCGAATTTTCAAAAGCTTCTCTGCTTAATCACCACTAGGAATGCGCCAGCTATACTCATATCAACCTACATGCATACATATGTACGTCAACAACGATTGTAGAAACTTGTTTTACGTCAATTCCTAAAGCCTATTTAACAACAGCAGCTACAATCAGCGCCTGCTCTACGTATAGTTGATATGTAGGTAGGCATAAGCATAATGATATATAATCTTCACGACTTTTTGTGCCCCTTCTCGGATAGATTTTAACGACTAACGTTGATACAAGCGAGCGAAACACTTCCTTTCTTATGTTACCATCCAGTCATACTACATACGCTTGTATGGGAATGATGCTGCTGGTATTGATCGATTTCCAGATTGATCGGTAAATCGAAATAATTATGGATCGGAAAATGTACTTCTTGGGTATACTTTATACATTCCGTGGTAACACTGGAAAATGCAAAGAACGTGGATAAGATCCTCTATACTTGAGTAATCAGTCCTCGAGTGTACACCTTTGGAGCAGTTTAGTTGACTATAGATCCCTTAAGTACGAGGGTGGTCCGATAAGTGCTAAGCCTACGAGGGAAAAACAAAAATTTTGGAGAAATGGCGATTTATTTTTCAATATAGTCTCCTTTTAGCTCGATACACTTGACCAAGCGATGCTCCAACTTCCTTAACCCGTCTGAAAAATATGTTTCCTCGAGGTCTGCAAAGTCGGCCTCCGTGGCGGCGATGAGCTCCTCATTCGATTGAAATTTTTGCCCGGCGAGTGGAAACAAAAATAAGTCGCACTGGGCCAAATCTGGAGAATACGGTGGATGGGGCAGCAGTTCGTAGCCCAATTTGACCAATTTGGCCTTGGCGAGGGCGGAGGTGTGAGCCGGTGCATTATCATGGTGGAAGAGCACTTTTTTCTTCGCCGAGTGGGGCCGTTTTTTCTTCAATTCGGCGTCGAATCGGCCCAATCTCCAGGTAGTTGACGTAGATCACACCTTGTGAATCCCAGAAATGGTGGCCACCACCTTTCCGACCGATGGGACAGTCTTCGCCTTCTTCGGACCACGTTCGCCGGGTGAAGTCCACTGTTTCGACTGTTCCTTGGTCTCTGGTGTGTACCAGTGGATCCATGTTTCATCGACTGTCACGAAACGACGCAGAAACTCCTCCGGATTGCGCTTAAAGTGGTCTCACAGTCGCGCTTGTTGTCCGGAGTAAGCAAACGCGGCACCCATCGTGCCGACAGCTTTCTCATGCCCAAAATTTCATGCTGGATATGACCCACGCAATCTTTTGAAATGCCTACTGTCTCAGCTATCTCGCGCACCTTCAATCGGCGGTCTGCCAATACGAGATCGTGGATTTTTATCACGTTTTCGCGGCACCTGGACGTGGCTCATCAAAAACCGACGTGCGACCACGTTGAAACTCGTTAAACCAATTTTTAATGGTCGCCATCGAAGGAGAAGAGTCAACGTACACAGCATCCAAACGCTCTTTGATTTCGCTGCGCGATTTACCTTCCAAAAACAAGAATCGAATCACCGACCGATATTGCTCTTTTTCCATTTTTCTAAAACAAAACTACGAGTCCGATCCGGCTGACAGTAGCCGTCTACTAGAATGTACTACACGATAGTAAGTTGCTCTTGCGATACTGGCGCCATCTGGCGGTGAGGCTAGGTACTTATAGGACCACCCTCGTAAGTTCAACATTTTTCTTTCTTCCCCGAACTTATGGCTCCCTAGCTCCCTAGAGCTTGATCTCCTCGATTATTATGTATGGATTGTAGTTGGGCGTAAGTTCTCATAACAACATCTCTTCACTGAAGGATGTTATAACTGCCAGCATGACTAATATGAATAAAGAGCATTTGATTGGGACATGCAATCGTTTCCGACCCAGGATTGAGCAGGTTATTGCCACAAAATATGGGAATCGTGTGCTGGCTACTAAAGGATCAAGTCCACTGGCCTAATTCGGTTTTATGTCGTGGTGTTGTGTAGACTCTTTCTTTCTGCAATTAAAACACAGTTAAAGGTGTTTTCCCGCCCCGCATTTCAATCTCCTATGACTATTTGACTGTCTGACTATTTTATTAAAATGATGTTTAAGATGTACACAGTAATCGTCCCAGTTGAGCTTGTTGTCCAATATAATGCCTAAATATTTAAATCGATTGACACTTTCAATTCTAAAACACTCATTGGCGCAGACTGCAAAAAAAAACTGGGTTAGCTCAACCAAAACGTAAACAACTTGGACTGTGGTAATATACAGGAAAGTCTTTACATATTAAACCCTTGGTATTGAATTCCATAAATTTAGTCTTTGTACTTATTTTCAATTCATGCTTTTTAAACCATTTGCGCAGTAGGTCTAAATCGTTGTTTACATCAATATATAAAGTAAAATAACTAATATTGGAGCACGAGAGTGCAGTGTCGTCAGCAAAAGAAGTAATTTTTCCCTTAAAAGGCGGAATGAGCAGTGAATTAACATAAATAAGAAACAACACTGGACCCAAAACAGAACCTTGGGGGACACCTACATTTAAATATTTCACAGAACTGAGGGAATTTTTGACTTTTACTATTTGTAGACGATTCTTGAGATATGAAATAAACCAGTCGTGCGTGAAGCCTCTGAAACCTGCATTGAAAAGCTTAACTAAAAGTAAATTATGAATGAATATGTGAATTATAAATCATCATGTCAAAGGTTTTGTTATGTCTTTAAATAGGCAGGACGGATTTTGGAATTTGTTTAAACTAGTATAGGGTTTTCAAAAAAGGACTTGACAACTTTTTTTTTAAATAAAACGCAAACCATTTGAGATATTTCAAAAACTTTATTATCGGCTTGAAATACAACCAAAACATTTATGAATGGAACTCGACTTCGTTCATATGGCCACCGTGAGCACGTTTGCAGTGGTCGATTCGTTGGACCCAATTTTCGATGACTCGGCCACACATTTCGGCCGAAACGGCCGCTATTTCGCGTTCAATGTTGGCTCTAAGCTCTTCCAACATCGTCGGCTTGTTGGCATAAACCAATGACTTAACGTAGCCCCAAAGAAAATAGTCTAGAGGCGTTAAATCGCACGAACGAGGCGACCAATCGACTGGCCCATTTCTTGAGGGCCGCCGGCATGCAGTTATTTTTTGTAGATGAAGTGGTGATTCATGAAGCTTATGTGGATTTTCACCCGACCAATAACGCATATTTTGCTTATTGACGAACCCATCGAGCCAAAAATGAGCTGCGTCACTGAAGATGATTTTGTGATGAAATTCATCATCTTGGCGCATCTTCTCCAGAGCCCAATCGGAGAACGTTCGTCGCTTCAAACGGTCCATCGGCTTCAATTCTTGAGTCAGCTTGATCTTGTGTGGGTGTAAACCAAGATCTTTACGCAAAATACGCCATAATGTGGTCTGAGCGATGCCCAATTCTTGAGAACGCCGTGGAATTGACTGATTTGGATCGTTTGCTACGGACGCCTGAACGGCAGCGATATTTTCGACACTTCGACCAACCCGTTGTCTCACTGACACGGCAACATCACACAACGAATATGTAGACTCAAACTTTTGCACTAAGCTTGTTATTGCCTGTCTACTAGGGCGCGAATTACGACCGAAAATTGGAGTTAACGCTCTTAAAGTTGTTAAACAGTGATTAGTGATTCTCAAATCACAGGCGAGTGTTTCATATTTTACTTTACTGTCTCAGTGTAGCCTTATAAAAATGAGGTCTAAACATGAATTAAGACGTGTAGGTTCATTAGCAATAGAAATAAAACCAAACGATGACAATACAGACAAAAAGCAAACAGCATCTGACGAGTTAGAGAGTATATTAATATTAAGATCACCGAGTAATATGACATTTTTAGATTTTAAATGTTCCAAAAATCCTGTAAATTCTTCTAAAAAGAAATTGACTGAACACTTATGTAGTCAATAAATACATATGAAACAATAACTAGTACCAGAAAGTTTGCAATTAACACTGATTATATCAGCACTTTCGATGTTATGCTTTTTTACAACACACTCTTCTATATCATTACTATAGTACTCGTATACTGCAACTCCACCAGCTGCATATGAGTTGTTACAAGTACAAGGAATTATGTCAAATCAGACACCTCCTCATCGAAAATCCAAATTTCAGACAGGAAAATGAGATCTGGTAGATGGTCTATAGGTGTGAGGTGAGAGAAAAAAGTTTCGAAATTCCTTCTCATACTACGAAAATTTTGATGGATAATAGAAAAACCTGACGAGATATCATTAACTGGATGATCAATGCTTCTTCTTTTCCTTTTTTCCGGCGTCGTTATGGTCAGAAGTGTAGGACCATAACCTTCCCACTTAACTGCATTCCTACTGGTCCTTGTGGGGTCCGCCGGTTTGACCTCAGAAAGTAGCGGCAGGCTTCCCGGTTAGGGATTACTTCATCGCTGAGGCCAATCAAATGCTGGTGTTTTTGCATTTGTTTGCACCAATTGTTTTTCGGCCTGCCTTTTTTGTGTGTTGAAATTGGGACGTTGATTGATAACGCCTTTTGAACGGGGTTCAAAGGATCTCTCCTTTGAACATGGCAATACCAACTGAGTCGGTCGCGGTCTATCTTTCTTGTGATAGTTTCTTTTACGTGGAGGCTTCCTCGGATCTTTGAACTTCTAATTCTGTCGCGCTTTGTCCCGCTGTCATGCGTAGCATCTTCATCTCAGGTGCCGTTAATTTGCTCTCATACTTTTTGTGCATTGTCCAGCATTGTGAACCATATGTGAGCGCCGGACGTACAACTGAAGTGTAGAGCCTTCCTTTCAGCTTTTCGATCACAGAAGATGGCAGAGTTTTCCCGCCACTTCATCCACCCTACGCTTACGCGATGGTTAATGGCTGATATCGTCATCACAAGTTGCTTCTTTATTAATCATAGATCCCAGATATTTAAACTTTTCACACTTGGGAAGCACTCTTCCATTCAAGTAAATGTCTGGAATAGGCTGCTGAGGGTCAGAGAACGGGCAGCACAGATACTCTGTCTTCTTTGAACTAATACGATACCCGTGTCCCTAAAAAATGTGCACCCACACATCAAGTGCTCGTTGTAGGGACGCCTGATCATCACTTATAATGGCTCCATCGTCAGCAAAGAATAGCTGGTGCACATTGGGGTCCGTCACTTTTCCTTCAAGCAAGCAATCAAGGACTGCTATAAAGAGCAGTGGGCTGAGGACGCTCCCTTGGTGTACACCGACTTTGATTGCGAACTCATCAGTGACTCCTGCGGTGCATCTTACTCTTGTCGTTGCTCTCTTGTACATGTTCATGATCGCTCGCACGTAGGTTTCTGCAACTCCTTTTTATCTTAGCGCTACCCATAAAAGATCTCTTGGTTGCCGGGCAAAGGCCTTCTCGAAATCAACCAACACCATATGCAAGTCCTTCGAAGAATCACGATGCTTTTCCATCATGATCCTTATACTTTGGATTGCATCTGTTGTTGATTTACCCGAGACAAACCCGCACTGGTCATCAGATAGTCGTATTATTTTCCGCAGTCGGCTATCTAAAACCCGTTCAACGATCTTCATGGTGTGCGACATCAGCTTGACAGAACGGTAGTTATCACAATTTCGCGTATCACCCTTTCCTTTGTGCAAAGGAAGAAGATAGCTTTCCCTCCATTAATTAGGCATAGTGTCGCCTCTCATAAGTTTGGAGATAAGAACCATGAGCCATCTAGACCCGATGTCTCCCATCTTTTTCCAGAACTCAGAGGGTATCCCGTCCGGCCGAACAGCTTTTCTTTTCTTGGAGTTTTTACGCGTACCGAACTTTTTCGACTGTGATGTCGGATATTTCGGCATGATTCGGGGCGGCTCTTGGAAAGTACGCTCGGGGAAACTGTTCATTCAGAAGTTCCTCGCAATACTGTCGCCATCTGTGGAGAATTTTTTCGTCTTCCACAAGGAGTTGGCCTTCAGCATTGTTAATAGACTTTGGGAAACGAATCTCCTGAGCATTTCTTCTTCTCTGGGCGGCTATCTTAAAGATATTTGCTCCTTTGTTCAAATTGTTTTGTTGAAGCTCCTGGGTAGCCTGGTTCCTGTCAGACGCGGAAGACGATATTTCTTCCAACTCCTGATAGAGGCCTTCCATGCTTTTCGCTTTGAATTCGGCGCACTTTTTCTTCGCGATACCTTTGCAAATCTATGTATATACCTTTTCACGGCGAGCTTTTTCCTCTCTATTAGTAGAAGAGCACTTTCACCAAGCTTGGAAAGCCATTTTCTTTTCGTGTATCACTGCTTTGGCTTCGTCTGTCCACCACCAGGTTTCTTTTGCGTGTTGACAGGGGCCTTTAGATGTTCCGAGCAGTGATTTGGCTTTCTCCAGGCCAGATTGTTGTAGGGAATCCCACATGTCTTGTGCTCTGAACTCCTCATTACCGACCTCATCGATAATGGAAGAGAGGTAGTTTTTCATGTTGGTAATAAAAGCTTCGCCTTTTCCTTTATCCAGCTTATACCACTTGATTCTCTCAGACACCTTCGTTTGCTGCTTTGACTTCTTACTTGCCTCCATAAACAATTCAGTCAGGAGGAGACGGTGTTGAGGGGCGATCGCGTCTCCCAGAATCACTTTGCAATCTTTAACTCGTGGCTTCATGAAACTGGATACCAAATGATAGTCTATTTGAGTTTCATTTCCGCCGCTGCTATAAGTGATCAGGTCCCGTTTTTGTTTGACGAAGACCGTACGACTTGCACATGTTTAGGAAATCTTCACCTGAAGAGTGTCTGGTGCCGTATCCCAGCCCTCCGTGGTAGTCTTCATAGTCTTCGCTTGTCTTACCGACATGTCCGTTTAAATCTCCCCCAACAAACAAAAGCTCTTTCTCTGGGATGATTTTGACAAGGTTGTGGAAATCTAGCCAGAATGCATCTTTTTCTTTTTGTTCGCATCCTACTTGAAGGGCATATGCGCTTACGATGTTCCACACCTCACCATGCATCACCAATTTGAGAGCCATCAAACGGTCACTGGACTTTGAAATAGTTAAGACGTTGCCAAGTAGCTCTGCCGCAAGGATGATGGCGATTCCGTTTTTTCCTTGTTCCAATCCATAGTAAAACATCTTGTAGGCTTTTGTTTTAACGTGCCCGATTACCGGTGTTTCGCCATTTCGTCTCTTGTACGCACAGGATGTGTACTCGCCTTCTAACCATAATTTCTTCAAGCTCATAGCTGCGACCACTCATACTTCCAACGTTCCAACTCGCGACTCTTAAGTGTGGCTTACGCCGTTGCATTACTTTGCTATCCCCCGGAAATCCTATAGCTCTGACCCGAGCATTGCTGCTTGTCCCAGGATCACGACCATTAGTAGTGCCTGGCGGGTAGTGCTTTTCCTTTTAGCGTTCTTTTCCATAATGCTACGGTTAGACCGTTTTCTTTCTTCTCCCTCCTTTTTTTTTTATTTTTTTTTTGTTTGATCTTACTCTTACAACACCGGTGATCTCCAGTCGTGTCAACCCACTGATTTGCATGCACACTTGTGGGGCAGTTTAATGGTGATATATGTGTCCCTAGGCTCACCTTGGTGTTTTCGAAATTGCCTAGATGTGATTTTTGTTTACCTTTGTTTTAGTTGCCTTTGACGACAAGCGAGAGGTATCAAGGCAGGGATATTCTTAACCCGTCCCTGCACAGGTATGATCAATGCAAAAACAATTAATATTATTAGGGTTAGAAAATGATAAAGATACATTACTTTGTTGATTTAAGGGAGAATTTAAATGAAACATATTATTTGACTTTACGTATGTATATGTAATTAAATGTTATTAATTTTCAAGTTTAATAAAGTCTTCGAAAGAATCAATTTTTATAGCACTATCTCCTTCTTATATCTTTACAAATAAACAAGAATTTCTAATCCATACGAATTTACATACATTTTTAGCTTTGAGTTCCCTTGCCTTGTTAAATAACGACCTCGAATAACTCGTGGGGCAATCGTTCACGTAGATCTAGTAGCTGCTAGTACTATTGTTGATGTTGCTGGCAATGTTGCCATGTTGCGAATCAAATAAAGGAACATTGTTTCTTCTTTTTTTTGTGTGCAATTGAAGAGAACTTTTCGCACACGATGTTCTTTGATCTCGGTCTGGAACTTTTCACATAGCAGCAGACAATATCATTTTCACTCACATCTTCTCCAATGACAGTTGTTAGAAGTGCGTTTACTCTCTCTTTTACGTTAGCAGTTGTAACATTAGGAATGCCAACAATGTCAACTGCACAGCATTTCTCTCGCTGCTCTACCGAATTTTTTGAGTAGGTTGTCTCTCCCTCATTTTTGGAGGTGAACCCTAAAAATATTGGAAGATATTGCCTAACTTTTTCTCGAATAACAAATCCGCTTCCAAATAGGGTTGTTCTCTCGGCAGCCATTCACGTAATTGATGATATAGTTCTTCAGCCGCTTATTACCCTGTCTAAACACTTAAAAAATGGTTTGGATCGTTGGGGGTTGACTTGTCAATGGTAAGACAGCTTAGAGCCATGGAGATGACGTCGTAAGGCTTCAACGGCTGGGTAGGAAGAGATTCTTACATCAAATTGTCCTTGGTAGATCATATAATCCGAAGCTCGATGTCGAAATCGATGGATTGAAGCTTATGCTCTGTAGTTGGTGGAATAAGAACATTGTAGTATAGTAAACCCTAAACTACTCAAACCGAATGAAAATATAGCCATAAATTGCTACCGACTACAAGTAATGCGCAATACTAGTCAAAACGTGCAAACCTTTAAACGCGAATTCTTACCCCACCTTCTTGTTCCGGACGAAGACTCATGGCCTATCCTATATATTTAGTAACAATTCTTTAATCAAGTAGTCGCTCAACCTTGTCTACTCGTATAAATGTCATGCAAATATCAGCAAATTAGTTTTAGGACCAATTTATACCCAAATACCATACGCACACTATACGTAATGATTTTCTGTTACGTTCCATTGAAGTCAGTTTGATTATTTTCGTTTATTCTTGATTTTTTTAAATTAATTTTTCACGACTAGTTACATATGTCCGTAGTTTTGCAAGCTTGCGGAATTTCGCTTATATCGTTGAATGGTTTTTTGTATGAATAATTTTGTGAAGATGTATACTCGTGGATTGATCAAATATTGTGAGAATGTGTAAACGGCAGAAAGCTGTGTTGCTCCTGGATCCGATATAAACAGGATTTTATAGAAACGGTAAGGATAAAATAGAAGTGTTTCAATGACGATATGTCGATCGATCAGCAAGTATTGTAGCTAATAAAAAAAAATTAACTCTTGACATATAATCATCTCAAGACTTCCATACTTCGAATCCCAATGCTAGAGAACAGGTATGGCAAAAAAAACTCTAGTGCCCACTGAATGACTCTTGCAAAACTGGATAAACAAACGAGACCGTCTATCAGTTGACTAACATGTGAAAAAGTAGTGTTTCGCTTCATCAAGGTTATTTATAAACTGACCAACTCGTTGAACAATTTACATAACCACTTGGCGAGTCAAAACTGTAATCCAAATTCTGATTCTAATTCCAATACGAGTACGAATATTAAGCAGATTCTGGACGCTTCCCCTCTTATTTCTCATGATCATCGTGTGTGTAAGGGAAACTACCCATATTAACGGAAAGAATATACATTTTTCGAGGGTCGTGGGGTTTTTTAGAAAAGAGACAATTGCTTTTTCAGGATGCTGATCTAGCGACTTTTGTATGACGACACTGAAAAGCTAATCCAATGCGCGATTAACCGTACTTAAAGTGAGAAATTCCAAAAAGTTATTCAGTCAGATCGACGACCGTCTATACCGTGTTGTGTCTTATATTAGGTGTACTAAAAAACATACATTATTTTTCCAAAAAATGGCTTCAGTAATCTATATCTCATCCTGTCGGACATATGACTTTCTCTGAAAAAATCATGGTAAATTCGAAAGAATAACAAAAAGTCCTACATTCGAAGAATGTTTTATCGCTTGTTATATATTTTCCCCATCTTATGGGTAATTTGAAAATGCCAGGACAGTAATCTTCTCCTTTGGCTGCGAACTATTCAACGAGTCATTTTATCAAATCTTAGTACGAACGAAAGCCCTGCTAAAAAATAGGCTATGCTAATTTTTTTTCTGAAACCCATATTTTCTTAGTTTAAAATAAGATAAGCTATTTCAACATTCTTTGACTTCCTAGCAGAGCATAATCTCCTTGTAGCAAGCACCCGATTCCCACATTTTAACATCCATAAAGGAACGTGGCGGCCACCAGATCAGTCGACCCTCAACCAGATTGATCACTTTGCGATCGACGCCAGACACTCCTCCAGCAACCTTCCGAGGAACCAACATCGACTCGGATCACTGCCTTGTTGTAGCCAAGGCACGAATGAGGATATCAAGGATGTCGAGCACGACAACAAGAGTTTGACGTCGGAAAGCTACAATCGCAGGAGACCGCTACTATCCTCGCCGATCGAGTTTTCCTCAACCTCTTGCAAAGTCCGTTGACACCGGCACAATCCACAGAACAACAGTGGGAGCATTGCCAGCGCGCCATCAGAGACACTGCCTCTAATGTGCTGGGTTTCAAACCACCACCAGCTAGAAACCTCTGATTTGATGAGCAAAGAAAACCGCCTACAATGCTATGCTACATAGCCGGACGAGATCCGCCCGTGAGCTCTACGAGCAAAAAAGGAAAACGCAAGATCGAGGAGGTGGAGAGATGCTACCACAGGTATGACGCTAGTTTTATGAGAAAGTAAACCGAACATGTCAAGGGTCTAAAGCCAGAAATGAAGTCTGTAGGGATGAAGACGGACAACAAGTAGTAGAGTCACAGTCGATACTGAGAATATGGAAAACCCACTTCTTTAGACTGTATAATGGCGATGACAGATGATACTGCTTAATTAAGCTTATCTTATCTTATCTTGAAGCTTAAACTAACAAAGCCGCGGTCTGCTGAGCTATTCAAAGCGTGTGAAGATGAGTTAGAGATGGTCGGAGGAAAAAATGCCCGACGAATTGAATCTCAGCATCATTAGTCCATAAGAAAGGAGACCACTGTAATTGCGCCAACTACGAGGGTGGTCCGATAAGTACATGGAAAAAGAGCAATATCGGTCGGTGATTCGATTCTTGTTTTTGGAAGGGAAATCGCGCAGCGAGATCAAAGAGCGTTTGGATGCTGTGTACGGTGACTCTTCTCCTTCGATGGCGACCATTGACGAGTTTCAACGTGATCGCACTTCGGTTTTTGATGAGCCACGTCCAGGGGCCCCGAAAACGGCTAACACGGAGGATAACGTGACAAAAATCCACGATCTCGTATTGGTAGACCGCCGATTGAAGGTGCGCGAGATAGCTGAGACAGTAGGCATTTCAAAAGATCGCGTGGGTCATATCCTGCATGAAATTTTGGGCATGAGAAAGCTGTCGGCGCGATGGGTGCCGCGTTTGCTCACTCCGGACAACAAGCGCAACCGTGGGACCACTTCAGAGCAGTGTTTGATGCGCAGCTGTTTAAGCGCAATCCGAAGAAGTTTCGCGTCGTTTCGTGACAGTCGACGAAACATGGATCCACGGGTACACACCAGAGACCAAGGAACAGTCGAAACAGTGGACTTCTCCCGGCGAAGTGCTCCGAAGAAGGCGAAGATTATTGGGCCGATTCGACGCCGAATTGAAGAAAAACGGCCCCTCTTGGCGAAGAAAAAAGAGCTCTTCCACCATGATAACGCACCGACTCACACCTCCGCCCTCGCCACGGCCAAATTCGTCGAATTGGGCTACGAACTGCTGCCCATCCACCGTAGTCTCCAGATGGGGCCCCGTGCGACTTCTTTTTGTTTCCAAACTTGAAAAAGTCACTCGCCGGGCAGAAATTTCAATCGAATGAGGAGGTCATCGCCGCCACGGAGGCCTAATTTGCAGACCTCGAGAAAACGTATTTTTCAGACGGGTTAAAGAAGTTGGAGCATCGCGGTCAAGTGTATCGAGCTAAAGGAGACTATATTGAAAAATAAATCGCCATTTCTCCAAAATTTTTGTTTTTCTTTTGTAGGCTAAGTACTTATCGGACCACCCTCGTAAAACTTTCGTAAAGCTTATAGTTTTTGAATTATAAATTTTTGAACATTTCTAATAGAGATTTTCCAACCTAATAATAGACCGTGAGGGTTCTAGACACGTGCACTAATTGTAGGATATCTCAGAAACTATTCATCGGATTGACTTGAAATTTTTAGACAATATTTTCGAAATATCATACTTTAAGAAAATGTAAAAATAAAATTTTAAAAATCTAAGTGCATCTCACCCCTTAAGTAGCACACACCCAGCTCTTGATGCTTCGCAATTCACAACTAAAGAGAGAATTATAGTTTAATATTTTTCGAATAAAGATAGCAATTCTTGAGTGGAATTGGGTCTCTATCTTCATACGATACTATATCACTTTTTTGTTCCGAAATTAACTTAGTTAACTTAGTTTCGTTAGTCAGAAACAGATCAGGCCTTTGGTCCAAACTTTGAGTAAAAGTCACATTGGTCATTTTCACAACGATTTGGGAGGACTGATCCAAAAGTAATGATAATGAAAATTAAACACGGTGGTTATAGTTAAAAAAAATATTTATTCGTCAACATATTTTCCTAACAAGGTAACATAATTAATCCATTTCTTTTCCTAAACCCAGAATTCCCTTTGAAGAGAAATCTTTGTCTTGATCTTCCCAAAACTTCTCAACAACGACCATAACTTGACCATCGTCTTCAAATTTCTTTGTCGGTTTCTTGAATGGCAGCCATCGAAATTGCGGCTTTGTTAGCCGGTACGTTGTCTTTTTTCTTTTTTCTTTTTTCTTTTTTCTTTAGTGACCTCTCGCAATCTTCTTTTTTTTTTCTTAAACTGCTTAATAAGATCCCGAAATAATGGCCCCCTTTTTTACCATGGTGGCCATTACCTTTCCAGCCGAGGTTGACACTTTGAATTTCCTTGGCGTGAGGAGGCTCGCTTCCAAGTCATTGATAGCCGCAGAGACCATTTTTCATATGCAATTCGTTCGCAAAGATTATTTGAACACTGCCATATGAGATCGTTGTAAGCTCAGCAATATGCTTGATGGACACTTTTCGATCGGCCAACATAACATTTTCGATAACTTTTTTCACGTTATCTCTAGACAGGGACGTCGATGGGCGACCTTCACGATGTTTATCTTCACTGGACGTTCTGACCAACTTAAACTCTTTGGGCCAGTGTCTACTGAGGAATATGGAGGATCAAAAGTCTCCCAATGTTTTCACCAAGCCGCTGTGTATGCCTTTGGTAGACAGTTTTTTTTTCTAGTAGAGGTACGACGGATCGTATTCGAATGTATGCATCTCCTGGGAATCATGGTCTTTTACTGTCACTGAACCTGATAAAAGCAGGGTTTCCTGATCGCCAAATATTTTCACTGATTTGTAGATAATGTTGACTACTTCAGGGCATGGAGCGATTTAATAGAGCTCCTCTCCTCCGCCATTACAATGACGGTTGGTTCGTTACAGTTCAAAAATAGCGCGACATTTTAAATAACACCTTTTGTTGAATTAGCCATTATGTGTACACATGCCCTTACCTATAAATAAAATTCTACTCAATTGGTTATAGCTTATATAAGCTTGCTTTGGACTATATCCATAGAAACTGTAACTCGGGCTAATTGTAAAAAAAACTCTGTAAATTGAGAACAAATCGATCACTGAAGGTTCAGTGGTGCCTGCCCGGCCCCTTTAATTACATATCACTGAGTGGGTATAACGTATGAACTGGTTCCAACATTGCGAAATGATCTTGCTACTAAACAAGTTCTACTTGCCAACTGCCAGATGTTCGGTGAGCAAGCTACGAAAGAGCTTTAATTTTTAAACGAGGTGTTATTGACACTACTTGAAGCTATTATTCAAAAATCACGCCATAATTTCAGTCTGAAATCGCTAAAGAACCCCAAAGTCTCTCTTGTATACATATTTTCGAGGCTCGCTTGTGACCTGGCACGTCTAAAAACCAAAGGCCAAAGAGGGCTACAAAAGTCCGCATATACGTATAAGTGCATGTACTCAAAATATACATATGTATGAAGATTTGCAAATACGAAATGATCAAGGGGACTGAGAAGCTTAAGGCATGTGTCTGATTTACAGACTACACACATCACACTCATGCTGTGGGGAATTGTTCACTGACGGGCCCAACAATTCAGCCAATCATAAATGCGTTTCGTCGAATAGGCCTTGGCGCTCCCACCGTCGAAAGCTGTGTACTCATAAACAATAAACAAGTGTACATCACATAGCGCTCGTATGCATACGTGTGAACGTGAAATAAATATTTTTTGCACAACAAGAGTACGTCAAACTCGTTTCTACGACGTGTATCCGAATACGGTTTGTATATAACAGTACAAGATCGATTATTAGATGTTGAGAATAACTAGTTGTTTGTCCACTTGACAGACCGAGGGAATTGCAAGACGATACGGTGCGCAGCATAAGCCCTACTCTCTTCCTCTTCTCTTTGTTTTCGTTCAACTAAAGTGAAAACTTTGCACATTTACGCGTCAAAAGTAGTTTACCAAAATCGGTTACTCACTTATTTATCAGATTTTGTTCCCCTATTTTTTGCACCACGTGCAAGATCACTTGTTGTTAAGTGCGTCACGTATTTTTTCCCAATTCGTATCTTATCATTTCACTTTGCTGGGGGCACACGCTCGAAATAAACAACAGAGAGCCCCTACATACCTACGTATGTCTATATTGCCACCTTGTTGTTTAAAATGTACTGCTTATCAGGAGGTATAATACCGCATTCGAAACCATGATTGGGTCTTCCTGTTGAATTTGCAACTTTTCGTAAATTTCGCAAGACGAAATAATTATCTTTTGTTATAAATTGAAAAATATTTATTTATTGATTGCTATGGCTAACGACGAAGTGAGCTCGATTTCAAGGGCACTTACGAGTAAACCTTATTAAAAACGCCATTTAACACATGTCGATTAGTCCGCATGAAGTTTGGCTTTAATTATCGGCCCAGTATAGAACCTGTCGTCCAGTTGGTATATGTCAAACGAGGATTACATGAAATAAGGATTATATTCATATGTAAAAATCTGCTCCAAATAATAGATATTGTTGCGTATCCGCGTTATAAAGGGCTCCAAATGAAAGATGGGAGAGAAAAAGTAGGATTTTGAAATAAAACGCAAGATTGATCACTAGGTTTACTTTGCGATTGCCTTTATTCTGTCAAGATCAACAATGACAGCTCGATATCTCCGATCGGCTCCTCCAGCATAATGTCAACACGTTTACACGTATATTCGGGGTGAGTTCGGTTATCTGTGAGTGCAGTCAGGGATTCGTAACAATATTATCACTGAAGTCCAATAGCCTGCCTTTTGGTCCCTTCTGGGAGGCCAGAGAACTGAACTGGCCTGTTAGACTTGGTAAGGTATAAGGAATACAGTATACGATGAAAGACGCAATCAATTATATTAAAAACTAAAATTTAGAAGCCTAGGTAGCGTAGGTTAAGCTTTAGACTTATTGTCATTATTTATTATTACCGGCCAAAGTTCGGAAGTTCAGAGCTTCGTTGACTACACTTCGCCAAGCCTTCCAGTCATGAGCGCGGCCCTTCCATGTTTCACTATTCTGTCCCATCTTCTCTGGATCAATCCTTATGTAGTCCTTCCATCTACGATGTGTCCTTCTTGACAATCTTTTTTCTACAGGTTTTCCACTCATTTAACGTTCGTCCACTGTCCATTTGTTCTACCTGACCTGCTCCCTTAGTCTTCGCCATTTAATTACAAGGACAATGGTTGAGGCTGAATAGAGTTCCTCGAGTTCTTGATTGTGCAGTTGTCTCCACCATTCTTCCTGTTTCCCAACATAGATTCTCCTCAAGATCGTGTTTTCAAAGATCCAAAATCTATGTTTTACCCCTTCTTAGTCAGAAACAAAGTTTCACATGCGTAATGTGTCACTGGCATTATTATGGTTTTATAAATGCGCATTCTGACATTGCGAGACGAAAGAATTGTTTTGAATAATTCCTTTATCATGAAGAAGTACGCGTTGCCCGTGCAGTCAATATGGTGCCAAGATACTTGAATTCGTCCACTTCCTCAGAGCGTTTATTGAGTACAGTAAGGTGCGAGTGTTGGATCGATCCAGGTCGGTCAGCGACCATGTATTTAGTTTTTTCTACTTCCTTTCCAGCCATTATTCGATTTTTTACATTTCTTTTAACTGTTTACCAGATTATCAGCGTAAGCTAGAAGGGATGTGATTCCATTAAAGCTTTATCCTCTCTCATTTTCTTAAAGGGATTTCATTACGAGTTCCAGTACCATTATTGTTGCGAATAAATAAATCCCAATCTGGCCTGGTATCCTTTTTGTACAGCGCTTAGTCCTGCTTATATTGCTCTCGTGTTTTTAGCCGCACATTCTTTATGAACTTTAGCAAACTTTTTCCTTTACCATTGTCTTTTTCTATCCCAGAGGAGATAGCCGATCTCCCTTCGCGTAATCTCTTCGCTATTTTTCAGTCTAAGAACATTACGGGCTTCTACTTTTTCCGCGCATTCTTCGACAAAGCAAGGCTTTCCTTTGGGGATTTGTTTTCCGTTGCCTGCTTCACAACACTTTTAATTGCTGGCCGTGCTACCCGTCTTGTTTCGTTGTTGATGTCGATGCCACCTGGTAGGGCAAACTGGTTATTAAATCTGGATATACGATCGGAGAACTAGTTTACCCCCGGAATATTTTACCTAAGGAAGACCAGCCCAGGTTGGTCAACATCAATTTTTGACATTTTCCCTTCTTTCTAGGAACTTGGAAACGCTGAAAAATCGTTGATACTTTGAATTCGTTTCGCTATTCATCAAATTAATGCTGATAATCCATAAAGCTCTGTTCTGTCACCGACATTCTTAGTCATTTGTATACTTTGCTGCTTTTAGTCCAATCCAATCCTTCGCTGATGACATTAAATTGCCCAAAGCAAATTAAATAGAGTGGAATTTAATGCTTCTCAAACCCAATTTGCTTTCACTTTTGTTTTGTTTTTTATAGGGTTCCCGGAGGTTCAAAAGTTACGCTCTTGGTGTTTGTCACCCAACCTGGATGGGGTGCAAACAGTTTGTGTCGAAGATGTTAGTTTCGTTCACTACTCTCCGGGGGTGGTTGTCCTAGATAGAATTCGAGAGATTCGACTGAATTTGTCGCATTGGTTGTAGTTCACAGTAACTTATTTTGTTTCCTTTAGTGAACGCTTAGTAATAAGCTATTATCCATGAATAGCGCTTGAAACATTTAGTTGTAATGACCCCACATTCGAGGTCGCCAAGAAGGCTGGTTTTCTTAAACGATGTCATGTATATTTCACCGCCATTAGTTCGGTTTTAATGTGTGGGAGATTTTAAGATATGAATCCGCCATCATATCTGGTTCGGAACTCATAAGACCTCACTCTGCTAGATAAAATTCAAAAGGAGTGAATGAATCGCCCCGTTCAAAAAGAATGGCTGTGTGAATGGAAATGGTTGTGTGTAAAGAATAGCTTTGTGTATAGGAATTGCTGTGTACATAATTTTTAACATTCTCCCACCGGCGAAGATCCGGAAACCCCTAATGGATACAATAATTGAACTGTCTTCTAGTTCGACCGCCATCTGCAAAGCATATCTCCCAAGCTCTGACTCTCCCGTCACGACCTAGAAACGAATCTACAATGACAGCTAGCCTCCAGTTTATCCTTGGCCTTCCTGAATCGAAAACGAGGACCACAACACATCTCTCGAGGAGCTGTTCTTGATGTGGTGAAAAGAGCGTAGAAGCTACATGTATTCTGTTATTCTGATATTCCGAAGACTTTGTTGGAGAGAACCAAATGAAACGATGACTGTCACGATCTTTTTCACTCAGCAATATCTGTAGAAAGGCCTTTTCTACATCGGCTACTACCCCAAAATGGCCTAGTCTGAAATTCAGTAAAACCTTGAGTACGTCCGGTAGAAGATTTGCTCCTACTTGCAGTAAGTTGTTTAGAGGTGGGCAATCGTCAGTGCATGCAGAAGCTATGTGAAAAAATCCAAAAATCTCCCTGTGAGGTTTCACAATCTACAACTAGATATTCGAATTCCATAATTTCTCTCTTACTAGTGACAATAAGTATTTCAATGACACTCAATCATAGTTTACGCCAACAAATCACATGTAACGTGACTTACGAGCACTATACCAAAACACCTTCCTACTACGTTTCAGCTTTGGGTTTCCTTGAAACGACAATAACAAACGTCATTGCCACAACCGACTTTTGGGTACTTTCCAGTGAATAGACTCAACAGAGTAGAAATTCTCCATTCAGATAGTAAGAGGTAAACAATCTAATCGTGAATGTAGTCTTCCGATCGTTTCGCATTGATTCAAGTATGTAGGTACGAGGGACTATCTGGTACATAGGTTTTACAAAGTGCCACCATAAGTGATATTTATGAACAAAATATTGCGAATTACGAGTACATACGCTGCATTCCCGCCCGGTTGAATTAAAAATATCTTTAGTTACAAATTACGTCGATTTGTCCACACATATTTACGAGTGCCTATGTGCCTATGAGCGGCCAATTGAAAACAACGCGCAAACAAGCCTCCTTCATTGAGTAGAGCATTCTTCATTGGCGTAAACAATTTCATTTACGCTGTTGTTGATACGTCATATTCGTCATGCGGCCATGGTTATACGACATGCGAGAGCTAAATGTTTACGCTTTACATGATGATTTCGACGTTGGGGAATTAAAATTGAGGTCGGGTTTGCGGGTCCTTGAGTGGCTGAAAGCGCCAACAGTACTAGCTTCACAAAAGTAAATAGCTTCACATAGTATACGAGTATATGAGCAAAGATTAGGCTAGTCGCAAGGACGTATTTCTTTGACCGTGACGCGTGATGTGCGATCACTTGACATCAACACGGAAACCTAGATAACAGGTGATAAATACTAGATCCTAGGAAAATACAGTGTCTTTGAAGGTACCAGATTATCTTAGATATCTTGAGAAAGACTCTATGTTATCGGCATGTTCGACAGTCTTATGTCATTACCTACGATGTCCCTGAACCTGATTACCGTCTTACACAGTTAATACTACTCATCTACTATTCCCATTCAAAGGGCATGGAATGCTTCACGTAAACTAATTGCATTGTAAGTAGCCCCGTGTTGTTTTCAAGCCGCGTAATTCAATGAAAGCAAATGTGCGCAGCCGGATATCACATGCCTTGCTGTGGCGTTTTTCTTTATTTCGATAATTTTTGCGTCTTCTCCGGTTACTATACCGAAAATTTTCTCATAATCAGTTGAGATAAGGTGGATATATTGTGGGAATAGTTCTAGAACTCGCATGTGATAGGCTCATAGGTTAGTTTAAGTTGAATACGTACTTCTTATCTAAGGACGCATACTTAACGTGACAATGGACGAAAATACGTTAAGCTTTTTCGTGTGGCGATCAAAAATAGTTTTTTGCATGATAAGACTCACGAATGCTTAATTGTTCGCAATAAGGAAAAAGTTTTAATCTCTCATGTGCACCTGGCAGTGACTATAATTCGACATTAGCACCGCACTAACTTCGAATGGTTCTCACATAAAGGCGAACTTGCAAGGTTCCAGCACTGTGTTTTTTATAAGTCGATTGGCCAATAGTTACATATATAGGTAGTGAGACGGCACACTTACGATTTATGTAAGTATATACTTTAGGCGAATAATGATTATCACTTCAGTGAATCATTACTTCTATGAATGGCCGTTTCATAATCTTTGGAGTGAGCAGTGAAATTTAGAACTTTGAACCCAAATATTTATCTAAAATCAATGTGCAGATTGTGCCTTGAGGATGATGAAACTGCAGAACACATACATTCCTTACTCTGAAAAGTCGTGTCTTTGAAGAAGTCTATTCCCAACCTTCGTTAGGAAGGGCTAAGTTACTTGACACGTTGACCTCCGTGCTTCACAACTGAAATTGTGGTCTCAAACGGCAATCCGGTAATAATAGATTGCCCAGAGGATCAAACAAATTTCGTAAAGAATCGACATCATTCCGGACTAATTCAAAACTCGGAAATTCAGAGCTTCGCTTCCTTCGCCTCCCTGTCATGAGTGTCTCATTTTTATGTTCCATCCCCTCTAGGTCCATCATCATATCGTCCTCCCGACGACGATGCAGTCTTGCTGACAGCCTTTTCCCATCGCATTTTCCACTCATTATTCGTTTGACTGTTCGTCCACTGTAATTCTACGCGTCCTGCCCGTCTTAGTCTTCCCGATTTAATTACTCGGTCAATGCTTAGGGGTGAATAGAATTCTTCGAGCTATGGATTGTGTAGTTTTTTTTCCGTTCGCCCGTTTCTTCGTCCTATGTTCAATATATACATGAAGATCATGTTTTCAACGACCCGAAATGCCACTGGCATCATTATACGAGAGTAAGGTGAAATGTTCAAATTCGGACTGACAAAGTCTTCAAAAAAAGTTTTTATTTTCCTACATAATCTCCCTTGACTTCAACACACTTTATCAAGCATTTCTCCAGCATCATCATTCCTTTTCAAAAATTCAAGTATCGAAGGCTTTGAAAATATTCATCTACGGCCCTTTTAAAATGTTTATTGGATGCGAAGCACTTCCCAGAAACAAATATCTTCAAGTTGGGAAACAGATAGAAGACTGAGGTACAAGAATAGGAAGACCGCCGAGCAGGTCTTACCCCGAATCCGGCAGTTTTCTCATGACCAACGCACTCTTGTGTACAAGTGCCTTTTCCTGGTGAACGTTAATTTTTCTTCTTCAAGCCCGGTCACTTCGCCTGAATTTTGTCATCCTGCTGGTCAGAAGATTGGAGTAATATTCGCCTACAGCTAGCCTTTTACAAGATAGTCGATTAACTTTTGCATTTTAAAAGCGCTCGCTATGGTCTTTCCAACCGAAGAGATCAACTTCGCTTTCTTTGACACTGAACCTCGGCTTCTACCCATCGCTTCTACGCATGCTGTATCGTACCTAGCATGTAGTGATGGACCCACGTCTCTTCCATGGTGATAATGATCAGCCATTTTGCGCAAAGTTTTCGCATGCCCAATTCTTTGTGCAAGACGTTTTGCATCCTTTATCCCGATACCCCCACAGCCTCGGCTTCTCATTCATCTTCAATCGCCTATCGTTCAACATGATGTCACACAATTTTTAACCCCCGACGCAGCTTTTGATGATTTTTTTTTGTTTAAAAGCTAACGTGATCGCGATGGTTCTTAGTTACAATTTATGAAAATCTGTTCAGGCATTTCAAGGCCATCAAGGAGGTGGTCGTGGTGCGATGGTAATCATCGCCGACTGTTGAGTCGAAGGTCTGTAGTTCAAGTCCGTATACAGTCAAGAACAATTCCTATACGGAAAAATCGTGCAACAACATCAGTTGTGAATAGGAGATGATCAAAAATTGCTGATTAAGGCATAACACTCGCACCATAAGATCACTTCAAAATTCATACCCTGGGTGTGCATTTCCAATACAACGCCTTAGTGACATGGAAACAAAAGAGTTACTGTGAACTACAACCAACAAGTTCAGTAGAATCTCTCCAATCCTATCTAGGACAACCACCCTCGGAGAGTAGAGTAGTGAACGAACATCTTGAACCATCTGCATCCCGTCCAGGTTGTGTGATAAACACCAAAAGAGCATACTCTCTTTTACGAATTATAAAAAAAAAATCAGTTCTTTTAGGTGGCGCAAAATGAATCATCCTATCGGAAGATGTTATAATTGTTTGCAAATGGCGTCGTACCTCAATCATATTTGATATTTGTAAACTAGATAGCTGCAGTAAACAAACAGATAAGCAATGGAGCGCTATGCTTTGCAAGAATGTGGAATAATTGTGTCGATTTTTTTGACCAATAATCGTCCGATGGAATTTCGTGGATTTCGACGTCGATTTCCTATTCGTGTCGCGCCAACCGGGCAAACATTCCGCTTAGCAACTCTACGTGAACAGAGAGAACAGGAGGCCATGTAGGATGTGGGCCCCACCGGACTGGTCGTCCGGCCGAGAATATCGCAGCTGAGGCTACAGATGTTGCTGAGAACGAAGCAACATCAACCAGACGACGGGCTACGTAATTGGGCATCACCATACGGACCCTGCAGCGAATTTTAGTGAAAGACTTACGCATATTCCCGTACAAAGTGCAACAGTGCATCAATTAATGCCTGCTGCCTGTCAGTCGCGTGTGAATTACTGTCAATCCATCCTTAATCAACAACGAAGAGAATGATTTTGTATCGAAAATCATCATAAGCGACGAGGCGCATTTGCACTTAAGCGGTTACGTTAATAAGCAAAATCTTCATTTTTGGGGCATTAAAAATCCGCGTGTGATACTCGAAGGGCCATTACATCCACTCACTGTGGTGCGGCGTTCACATGGGAGGAGTGTTTTGGCTGTATTTTTTTTGAGGACGCCATCGACAATACGATCACTCCTACTGGCAAACGCTACAGGGCCATGATAAACGGCTTCTTACTGCTTACTTCTTGAACATGTGGTTTCAACAAAACGGTGCAACCACACACACAGCACGAGCCATAATGGATATTGTGAAGGAAGCGTTTGCTGGTCGCGTTATCTCTCGTTTTGGCGATTTGGCATTGCCCCGATTATTATCTTAAAAATATTAATAGGTTCATTTAATGAAGTCAAAAAGCCGAGAGAAAATTTTTTTTTTGTGTCGGGGGTTACTTAAAATTTTTAATTTTTCGATAGTATCTAACATAATGTGGTTGCGGTTTTCGGCCGTCCTTCACGTCCTTCCATCAGATTTGACGAATGTGCGATCACATTTGACATCGAAGGAGCAGAGTTCCCGTAAACTTTTGCCGACTTCGGATGAAATTCCTTTCCGAATTTTATAACCGAACGAAACCCAAGTTTTTAACGAAAAACACGCAAAACTTCAACTGCGCTAATTCCAACTGATTACTGGGTGTAGGTGTAACCCGGACAGGAAACATACATTCTAAGACCGAGAACTTTTCACCTAACCTCGAAGTTTTATAAATACATAACTTATTTCATATTAAAATTGATTTTGTATTATTATATATTGTTAACAATAGTTTTAAGTTTGAAATGAAATAAATAAAAAAAAAAAAAAAAATAACAATAAAAAAGAAGTGCTTTTCAATGTGGCACCATTTGATATAGAAAAGCTTCGCTTATACTAAAGGCAGTGTCTTCGATGTTGCCTGGGCTTATATCGAACACCAGAGTCACAGTATGTCAAATACAACACGGTTCTGTACGATAAGGCTGGGTTGATTAGAATTGATAATTATCTTATTAAAATGACTCGGAGTCATATTGCAAGAGCAACGATAGCGATAACATCAAATAAATGAACCGTAATGACGACTGAACCCAATTCACCAAAAAAAAAAACAGTCTGATCTTTGGGGCTTGATATACCACTTCCGACGCCATGGGAGGGACAGGCGACTCTTATACGACCCGGATGTCGTCAGTCGGTCTGAGTACTTTCGGTACAGCACCCCGGCTTCAATTCGGGATAAAGAAGACGCGATCAGAAAAAAAGTTTATTCTGGTGGTTGCACTCACAATCCACTCATGAAAGTGAGATCAACCCATAGGCGGCACGTAAAAAATAGCGCCAACAACGACCCTTACCTTAAGAGGGTGCAATTAAAGGGATGAACACATGTCCGATGCGACTTACACACCGGACATATGTTCATCCCATTAATTATAGATTAAGAATTGTGTGCTATGTGTGCCACACAGCCAATGCCGATCAAATGCGGAAGCCACTGTTTCAATCGATAAAAAACATTATTTTGGCCGCCACGAGTCTCTCCACCCAAATTAACCTTTGCATTATCGCCGCAAAAGCTGACAATTTTTTTTTTTTTCAGTTCAAATTTATTAGCGGCAGACTTTATAAGTTCCGAAATCATTGTTGAATTCTCACCAGACTCTTGGGTTAAATTTAAAATTTTCACACGCACACCGTCAGTGGGAACGAAATATCGAACAAGCACAGGAAAAAGTTTAATATTTCCGTGGTTTGATGCATCTGTGTACACTGAAACATAACGAGTATCTTTCAAGTCTTTTTGAAGTAATTGCTGTGCATGCGGCGCGAAAATGTTAGTTACTATTGCCTGACACTTCTTCTGTGAACACGAAAACTTTTCCATTTTAAAGCACATTTTAAATATTTTTGTGGCACAATCCGACGACTTGAAACTTTGATTTGAATGTACCACATGATAAGCCCACACTCCTTCCATTGCTGCTAAATCTGTTTCCAAATCCGATGCAAAATGCGATTTTATAGATGTGCTGGTAGAAGCGGCATTTAGTGCGTCTTGATGTTTTCTTGGTTACGGGGCATCGGGAATAGAGGTAGCCGTCGTAACGTAATGATGATAGGACAATAATTAAAATGGAGAGAAAAAGACAATCTATATGCCATGAACGCTTCGTTTTTTCGTTGTTTGCATACAGGAGTAACAGTGAATAGTGGCTCAGTTTTGCATTGCGATGTGTATTCACAATTATATTTCAATTTTGATGCATTTGAAAACTAAAATGTAAATATTTTCTTTAGTGAAAAAAAAAAAGTACTTTTTTGCGGAAAAAAACAGTATTTTGCTCAAAAAAGCAGTACGCAGTTTTTGGGTCAAAAAAACAGTACTGTACTGCGAAAAACAGTGCGGATACGAGCCTTATACATGCCCAATAAACCGGACAATTTCGGTATCAAATTCTGGTTAGCGTCCGATGGAAGTACTAAATATACAGGGTGTCCCACGAGCAGTGTGCCAAAAAGCTAGAGCGTGTAGGTCTGGTCAAGCCAAGAAAAAAATCGTATGTGAGGGGGGGGGTCTACCCCCCCCCCCCCCTTTAGCCAGGAGGGGCAATTTTCTAAAAAATTTACTTAATTTGGAAAAATAATTATTGAAAATCGACAGTTACATCCACAATGCCGTGATATGCCGTGATATACTTTTTTATAAAGCCAGAGACCTCTTCTTTCATCTTGTTTTTAAACGAGGCTGTTTTAAGGAATAGCTTTTGAGAAATTAATTTTCAAACTCAAAGTTTTGAAAAAAAAAAATAAAAAAAAAAAATTCGAACAATTTTTTTTCAAAAATTCAATTCTTTTATTAGTTTTTAGTTAAAAAAAAGAAAACTGGATGCAAAAATGTCTTGTAGTTTTTGAGAAATTAAAAAAAACCTGAACCATTTTTTTCTAAGAAAAAACTTTTTTTTTGGTTTTAACGCGGCTGGACTTGTAGGCAAATTAATGTATGAAACATTGACCTCTTGTTTATTATTTTCAAAAAATTCGGTGTTTTATTATAATAAATTTTCAATATGATCCCCATTTTTTAGAAGGCAACGATTATATCTCCTTCTAATGGCTGCACATAAGTCTATGCTTGACAAATTTTCCTGCAATTTGACTCCAGCGACTTCAATCCGTTCTTTCAGTTGTTCCAAAGATACTATTTCCACTTCGTAAACATAATTCTTCATGAATCCCCACACATAAAAATCTAGAGGAGTTAAATCTGGTGATCTAGGTGGCCATTCCGTGGGGCCCCTTCTTCCAAGCCAACGGTCACTAAAATGATCATCCAGCCAGTCTCTAACCCGTAAGCTGTAGTGTGCTGGTGCTCCATCTTGCTGGTAGATTAAATTATCTGCTATGGCCAAAGGAACGTTATCCATTAAATCGAGCAAAAGGTCTCGTAGGAACTGCAGGTATGATTCTCCATTAATAACGGCGTTCAAAAACCGGGGTCCCATTACAGTTTGTCCAACAATACCAAGCCTAACATTACAGCTAAAGCGGTGTTGTGATTTATTTTGTTTTTTGTTGTGTGGATTGGTGCTACTCCAATGATGCAAATTGTGGAAGTTAGTAACCCCATCTCTGGTAAACTGTGCTTCATCCGTCCAGAATATCCTTGCAAAATAGTTTCGTTCAGTTTCATCTCGAAGCAGTAATGATCGACAAAATTCTGCTCTCAAAAACTTGTCGTTTGAAGTGAGTTCCTGAACTGGCCTAAAATGGTACGGGTGTAAGTTTTCGGTATGAAGCACTCTCCATACTCTAGATTTGGGCACTCCAAACATAATTACGTCGGACCAAATCCAAAATTCTTTCATCTAAGATTCCTGATCCATCTGTAACTGACCTTTCTCTTCTTCGATGCTCTAGCACTCCGTGCTCTCGCAGACGTCGGTGGATTCTTGAAAACATGCTACGACTGGGACACCTCCGATTGGGATATCTTTCAGCGTAGAGTCTTTCGGCTTCACGATCTCGACCATTAGCTAAACCGTAGCAGAAGTGCATGTCCGTTAATTCTTCTCGAGATTATGAGTTTGACATCGTAATGTGTTGATGAGTTAACATCCAATTTGGAAATGGTTTTTTATTAAAAATGCGATGCCTTTTATTTACATTTGGGTTGCAAATATTTTGTTTTTCAATAAAGAAAAATTGCGGTTTTATTGTCTTAAGGTCCTAGCGGGTAGAACCCATCGGCGGCGGGCGGACCCAGACGAAATTCGCAGGTCAGTTTTCAGGCGTTATCAATGAAAAAAAAGAATTAATCTAGGGTTATTCCAATACTGTATCACTTTATTGTATCCTCATAAAACTCCGAATTTTTTAAAAATAATAAAAAAGAGGTCAATGTTTCATACATTAATTTGCCTACAAGTCCAGCCGCGTTAAAACCAAAAAAAAGGTTTTTCTTAAAAAAAAATGGTTCGGGTTTTTTTTTAATTTCTCAAAAACTACAAGACATTTTTGCATCCGGTTTTCTGCTTTTAACTAAAAACTAATGAGAGCATTGAATTTTTGAAAAAAAAATTAATACTTAATTACATACAATTTTGAAAAAAAATAGTTCGAAATTTTTTTTTTTTTTTTTTTGCAAAATTTTGAGTTTGATAATTAATTTCTCAAAAACTATTCCTTAGAGCAGCTTTGCTTAAAAACAGGATGAAAGAAGAGGTTTCTGGCTTTACAAAAAAATATACCACGGTATTGTGGATGTAACTGTTGATTTTTAATATTTTTTTTTCCAAATTAAGTCAGTTTTCTAGAAAATTGCCCCTCCCGGCTAAACGGGGGGGAATAGACCCCCCCCTCCCATACGATTTTTTTCTTGTCTCGACCAGACCTATACGCTCTAGCTTTTTAGCACACTGCTCGTGGGACACCCTGTATAAGTTATGCCGAAGACGGTATATGAGAAATGTCGGTGGGAATAATGTTAAGCATTTTGTCTAGTAAGTATTAATATGAATGATATAATAAAATGCGATTAGAAAGAAAGAAAGAAAGAAAGCTGTAGATAGAAGAGGTAAATCGCAAAAACTTCTTGTAAACTTCGACCCAAAAAGAAAAAATTAAATTCTTTTTCCAATATGATAAAAAACAAAATTTTAGGAGGTTTTCCAAAATTTCAAGTCGATACGGCACCTAGAACTCAAAATATATCAATTTGAAAATGGAAAACACACCCAAGTATGTGGGTGTAGACACAAAGGTTAACCAAGAAGGGCCAGCCTAGATGGGTCAACGAACCGGCCACATAGGGGGATTTGCATAAAAAAAGCGGCCAAAAGTCATTTTTTCAAAATGTAAAGTTAAGAAGTAATTCTTATCCCAACGGTTTCTGGAAAACTCTTCACACAATGCACCGTTATTATTTTAATTTTGTGTGCACATACTTGCCCACTGGCGTCAGTCCAAGGTCAGCGGTCAAAAGGGTTATTTGTTTGTCAGAGAATTTGCGACAAAACTAATCAGTTTTATAATTAATATTGTAATTTTTTTTTCCCATTGTGTAATAAGTTTTTGGGTGGAGTTCCGAATAGTACTCACCCCCGATTTTTTTCAATTTTTTTGTACGTGTAGTCTAATGTATCAAAGTTAAAAATCCAAAGCGGTTTTTGGCGCAAATGACTGGAAAGGACTAAAAGGATGTGCTAAATTTGTATATCCTGCAGAAAATAAACTCAAATATCTTGAAAGTTACAACAGCTATATTTATAAGTGATATCGCAAATTAAAGCAGAAATTAAGTGCTTTTAACTGATAATAAAATTATAGTATATAGTTTACAAATATTGAAGATATGAAGTATTTTGGAAAAATAGATCAATATTTTCAAGGAAACATTTTTTTTTTGAAAGAAAGTGTATTATGAAGGCATATTTTTTTTTTGGAATTATAAAACTACATTCGAAAACCTTTTTAACGATACCAAACATGCTATACTTTTCGTTAAACATCACCTTAAGAGAGGAGTTTTTTTCTTTAGAAGTGACATTCATCAAGCTTGGGTGAGCCCTGGGAGTAACATTTGTATAAACAAATGTTTTTCCCCTCGTATAACGGCGATAACGGACCCAAGTAAAGACAACCGAGGATGAAAAAGCTTTTCGTCTCTTGTTGAGTAGAAACTGTCCACAAAGGTAGACCTCAATTTTCCGCGATTATTCATATTTTGTATTTTGCAATGGATTTAACGTATAATTTATTTCAATCAGCAAGTATTTTAAGTGGATTCTTGGACTAATTCCAGCGACAAAGTATTGTCATAAGCATAAAAAATATATGGTATTAAATGAATTAAAATTAATATGTGGATTATTTGAGTGTCGTAAGACAAGCAAATACTATCATTGTGAAAGTGTTGCAAATAATACGTGGTTTGAGAGATGTCGTATTTCACCTGAAGTTTGCATACTAATTACATATTGTTTTTCTTTAAATATGTCATTTGAACAAACCATCCGGGAAAGTTCAATTATTGATGGAAAGCAAGTTTCCCGTGAGACAGTTTCGGATCGGTTTTCGTTTTGTCGAGAAGTCTGTATGCTGGCGTTAGACGAACAATTCGAGGAAGAGGGTCAAATAGGAAGTGTTGGTCAAGTTGTTGAGATTGACGAATGTAAAATTGGTCGTCGCAAATACCATAGGGGGCGTGTTGTTGAGGGTTCTTGGGTCTTAAGTATTATTCTTCGTGGGAGTCCTTCTCAATACCGTCTCGAAATTTGTCCCGAATATAAAGAGACAAAAATACTTTAATAAGTCTAATACAAAAATATGTGAAGTTGGGAACTACTATCCACACAGATTGTTGGAAGGGATATATGGACTTAGAATCTTTCGGATATCATCACTTTACTGTCAATCATTCCTGGTCAATTTCTCGTCAATTATCTCGTGGTGGTGTCTGTGTCGACAATATGGAGTAACATTTATGCGAATTTTTGTGGCGTCGTCGCGTCAAAAATTGAACCAAGATCCTTTTAATCAGTTGCTGAAGGATATTAAGCGCTGTTACCCTGGTCAATGATTTGTATTGTCAAATTGACGTAAATTAAATATTATATTTATATATATAATAAATATTTATATTGTGTATGTGTGGGTGTATCAAACTGTATATAAATAATGAAATGTAAAATAAATGTTATTGTAATTTGAATTTTGATATAAAAATGTTATATTTAAAAGTTATTATTCAGGACTAAATTTGTAAAGAGAAGATGGAATAATGATAAATATTAACAAAAGAGTACTCCTGCCCGATTTTGATAAAATTTGAGTATATGGTAAAGGGCATTCTAATATTTTGATACACATATGTATGTATGCAAAACCTCATACTTTGCACCTACCCCAACTTTGCACCTACCCCAACTTTGCACCTACCCCAAATCCTACAGTGAGCCCAAGCAGGGGGGTTGCAGGGGGGCAGCATGCCCCCCCATAGATATTTCACTGCGATTTACTTATAAAAACGGCGACGCACATATATACATATGTATTCATGGCAGAAAAAAGAGCATTTTTCATTCCTTTTAGCCATTATCTTGTAAACTATACTTTGATGAATGTTACTTCTGAAGAAATAAACTGTTCGCGTAAGGTAATATTTTGTGAAAAGCATGTTTGGTATCATTGAAAAGGACTTCAAATGTAGTTTTATAATCCCGTAAAAAACATATGCCTTTATAATACACTTTCTTTTTTAATTTTTTTTTTCCTTGAAAATATTGACCTATTTTTTCAAAATTCTTCATATCTTCAATATTTGTGAACGGATTACTATACTTTTGATGTCAGTTAAAAGCACTTAATTACTGCTTTAATTTGCAGTATCATTTACAAACATAGCTGTTGCAGTTTTAAAGATATTTGAGTTTTATTTCTGCAGGATATTCAAATTTAGCACATCCTTTTAGTCCTTTCCAGTCACTTGCGCTAAAAACCGCTTTGGATTTTTAACTTTGATACATTAGACTATACGTACAAAAAATTTTAAAAAAATCGGGGGTGAGTACTATTCGGAACTTTATCCAAGTTTTTTATTATGGATAATTAAGTACCAGATATGTGCTTTAGTATAAACCATTTTTCATGATCCATAGTGCTGTTTATACCGAGTTTTTTTTTTTTTACTCAACATGAAAAGAGGCATTTTTTTTTGGTGTTTGTTTTTGGTGAATAATAGAGTTTTTTTCACATACTTCGGCATTATTCGGTAGGAATGTTGGTATTACATGATAAAACAACATTTCTAGAATAGGATAAAAAATAAAAATTCGGCCTATTTTGGCCTTTTTGGATCTATGCTTCCGAAATGTGTGTGTAGTTCCTCGCAAATTAACTGGTCATTTTTGCTTATTGAGACTGGTACGTCCGTTATGTATATGTTATTTGTTCTAAGTTCTATTTCTCATATTAAGACCAAAATGTCTATTTGTTGAAGGGTCATCCGGCTTTAATATTATAACAAAACAACATTTATATGACATAATGCGAGAGAATGAAGGGAGAGACATTGACGCAAAGTTGGACTATGTTGAAAATTAATTGTTAAGTAAAGCTTCTTGTACCGGCGGAAGTAGACTTAATGATTTTAAGCTTAAAATATAACGTTTAAGGTATTTTTGTACTAAACTAAATTTATATTTTGTAGCCTAAATTATTTTACCATTTTTTTACTTTTGATTTTACGTTTAAGATATGAATTTAAGTTAAGATGGTCAAGTGCACGAAGGACAGATGCAATATTTAAAAAAAAAAAAAATCAAGTTTGGCTTCAGGGAGTTTTCGAAATCCCCTTAGCTTTAGTTAGACCTGGACGCCCAATGAAGTCTTTCGAAGAGATTAGTATGCGTAGCAAAAGAAGAAGAACGCAAACAATACTTCACAATGTTTCAACGGAAGAGCTTATGTACGCCGCTCAAATGAAGTTACATGGGGCTGGGAAGACAGTATTTAAGGAAGTAGTCAAATCTCCGAGAAAAGCCAAAAAACTCAAGGAAGCAATTTCCAACAGATTGTTAGATAAACATACAAGATTGTCTACTCAGAAAGCTCTTTCCATTTTTGTTGAGGCGGGCTTATCACACAGGCAATACGATATAATAAGAACAAGCAACAAAAAAATGTTTCCTTGCTACAGTATACTGAAAAAAGAAAAAAATACACTGCGCTCCTGCCCCAGAGTCATATACTGTAACGGAAACTTTGGCTGAAGTTAACTTGCAGGACTTACTAAATCGCACTGCTGAAAGAATAATTTTGTATTTGGATGAACTAGTAAAAACCTTGAGCAAGAGCGAGTGTAGTTCTTTGGAACTTATATCGAAATGGGGATGTGACGGTTCACAGCAAACTCAATACAAACAAAAGTTTGCAAATAGCACTGACTCGGATGCATTTATATTCCCATTTCTACCGTTGAGATTGATTTGCAGTTCAACAAAAAGAATTATTTGGCAAAATCCAACACCTTCTTCACCACTGTTTTTGTAGACCTATAAAAATGAGTTTTGCTAAAAAATCTATTGACTACACGCAACAAGAAATTGCCTACATCGAGTCTAAGATCAGTGAACTTAGTAAAACGCGAATAGAAGGCACAAGCATTGAAATTAAGCACACGTTGATATTTACCATGGTTGATGGCAAAGTCTGTAATGCAGCAACTAATACAAAGTCAACATTAAAATGTTATATTTGCGGAGCTACAATACATCAAAAGATTTAAACGATTTAACCAAATCAAAAGAAGTTAATAGAGACGCGTTGTAGTTTGGTTTATCAATTCTGCATGCTAAAATACGTTTTTTTGAAAAGCATTCTTCATCTCTCATACAAACCTCCCTTAAAAAAAAGGGAGCTTCGAACAGAGGAAGATAAAAGTATTGCGAAGAAGAAGAAAACTGAAGTACAGGAGAAGTTCAGAACCACACTAGGACTCATTGTAGATGTTCCAAAACCAGGGTTTGGCAGTTCGAATGACCACAATAACATACTAGTCGAAGATTTTTTAATGATCCTGAAGAAGTTGCAGAAATTACAGGTGTTGATGTGCAATTAATTTCGAGATTGAAAGTAATATTGGAAGTTTTATCTAGTGGATTTAAAATAAACACTTTAAAGTTTGCGATATTTGCACACGAAACGGCTAAGCTTTATATTGAGTTATACCCATGGCATCCGATGACTCTAAAAAAACGCTTTTTTTTCGTCTAAACAAATGTTAAACAACTTTAAAATTTATAAACAATTGTTTTAGACACAGATTAGGTAATTAAGACAAAAAAAAAATTTTGGCCGCTTTTTCGATGCAAATACCCCTATGTGGCCCTTGTAAGACCTTGTAAACAGCTAATATTGAAGGACGAGAACGAGTTTCAAATTAAAACCCATGTAGGATATGACCCTGGAAGAATATATGACAAGGTATTATAAGTAAATACCTTATTTTAAATCGCAAACTGACTATTGACAGCTTTTTTAGGCATTTATTTTGACTCTCCAAATAGGGTACTCACTTCTTGGAATTCTCTTATCTTTGCGACAAAAATCCTTCGACTCGCTTTAATCAATCAAAAAATAAAAAGACGATATCCAAATTCACACAATGCCAAGTTGGCAGAGTAAATTGGGGTTTTGCCAATCATGATTCAATTGCCTACTTTGCCACTCCTGTGTATGTGTCCCAATGTCAATGTCACTTTCATTATCATCGGTGCCACACGCATCTATAACTGTATCTGCTCGCACCTTACGCATATGATATAACAGCACTTGGGTAAATATTGAATCAAGAACAAACCATCACAGATGCGAGAGCGCACAGCGTGTGGATGCGAAATTGATATGAAATGATGTGTATAGATGTGGGTCGTTGCATCATCCGGCTGTTGATAAACATTTGTGACCCTAACATACAACCAGGCATCCCACTAAATGTATGTGAACATGTGGCATCTTTAGCACGTGTATCTGTTGGATCCCAACGCGATCCGCTTGGATGGCAACATAACTTTAGTACATGCTACTCGAACGTAAGTGTGGAATCTAAATGTACGTAGTTGCAAGTGTATGAAAAAGAGAAAGAAAAGTACCCTACCCAGACATAAAGCAACAGCACTCTCTCCGGCATACGAGTATATGCATACAAAATCCGGCCTCTCCGGAGTACACGCGTTTAAATCGAATCACAAAACCAACTTCTTCGGAACGATGACCACAGTGGGGTTTTTATTTATCTGATTCCTCTTTGGCTCTGATCGAACTGCCATGGTAGATGTTTAACACTGACGATACCAGAGAGCCCAAGCCAATACTCTCACGGGCATGGCGTTGTTTTCTTGTTTTGCATTTCGATCCAACATGACCAACGAAACAAGTGATAACGTTAGAGCGCACAAACACCCATACCACATGGTGACTGGTGTTTTATTTACTTGAAAAACGAAGGAAATAGCACCAGAGAAACTGAAAAACAAAAAACATTTATTCTTGTTCTGGGCGTGTATGTCTCAGTGTGGTGTACTTGTATCTCGATCGTAGTGGCCTATAGATAGAAGAGTCTTTCGAGCATTTTAATTCAGTTTTTATTAGGTCTTTGGACGGTTTGGTTGTTTATTTTGATTTTTCTTCGCCGAGATTTGTTTTCGATCGGACAACTAGTTTTTGATATAAAACTGTGATTTTTTAAGTGATTAAAACGGCCCATAAGTACCCATCGATTAATCTAGTTATCATTCGGGATTAAAAAACGTTTTATTGTGCATACGTTTATGTCATAAAAAGGAATAAAAAAAATCATTTAACAAGGACTATACGATAAGAGTTAAAAAACAGGAATTTTCAAATAATTTTTATTCTTACGGCGACAAACTGTATTCCAAAAAACAATTCAGCATTAGAATGGCAGTTAGTGTGAAGGTGAGTTGCATCAGCCCTTCGAAATCTATTTTTAACAAAATAACAAAAAAAAAAACCAAACTAAAGTGCCACGACACCAGTTCGATTTCTTTTGCTTCGGTTTTTTTTTTTTTTTTTGGTCTCATTAGTTGAAGGGCAAACGAGCATGAAAGTAGAGAACAAATTCAAAAATTATGTAAATTTTGGCAAATCAAACAAATTCTATGTTATTAAACGACATGGCTGTCGATAGTTTATGAACAAATTTTTCTAGTTTGAAAAAAAAAAACTTGTTTGGGATGATCAGCCAGACGCGCTGACTTGTCACCGAAAATAGTTGCATCAGCGAAACATCGAGTTTGGATAAATTGATTTTATTTAATTGCTTTGTAGAAATTAAAGAATAGAAGACGTATTACACCCACATATGTGAATTTATAAAAAAAAACCCCAGAAGTTGCGTGAAGGATCTAGAAACACTAGATGAAACATTTACTAAGGCTTGTGCTTGAACTATAGTCGAAAGTCTTCAATTTCCTCATAAGAACGTACGGGCAAGAAAAAATTAAAAATGAATTTATAATAAAGCGACTTGGACTATTATAGTTTTATTTTGCTATAAAACACTGCTCGGCGATTTCCAAATGATTTTTTTTAATTGGAAAGTTTTTTGCCTTTTAGTAAAACAAACTTGCATTCTTCTTTGTACTGCATTGTGAATGCCCATTGCAAAATTGGCAAACCAACCCTTATATTGCCGAAGATGTGCACGAATATGGGTGCATTGTTGACGAGATAACAATGATGTTGAAAAACCTGTTGAATCTTCCTCTCTAGCCTATATTTGAATTGATTCCTTGATTCAATATTATAATTCGTTTCCACTTTGGACGGGGAATCATTCAAGTAGTGAGCGATGGGCTAGAGATGATAGCTTTGCGCAGAGGCGATATCGTAACCAATGAGGTCTTACCGAGGTGCGATTATTGCTAGTTGAAAACTTTAACCAATACCCCGCCATGGGGACGTGAAAAACCGTCCACTACGGCAATTTTTGGAAGCCCGAGAGGGCTAATAATTATTCCACACTACCCTTTTCATCTAGGGACTTCCCGTCTACACACACTATATACATGCAAGAAAAGAGCAGTTTGCGAGTCTATGAACTATAGCAATGCATAATGTCGTGAAGAGCGAAATAAAGGATCATTGGCCACTTCTAAAGTAAAAGCCAATCTATAGGTATACAGAGATGTACTCAAAGTGGCGAATTACTACTTATAAAAGAAAAGAAAATGGGAATTCCACGAAACGTTCCACCAACTATTGGTGAATTTTAAGGAGGCTTATGATGCTATAAACCGATTGTAAAGGTACAAGGTGTTCTAAAGCAGTGATAAAAATCCTAAAACTATTTATTTTGCTTGCTTATATATTCAATAAGTTAGCGTAAAAAATCAAATCCTAAACATATCAAATCACAGTTTCAAGGATAGGACAGTTTGAATACAAACCATCGAAAGAATAACATCAACAAGATGGGATCAGCTCGTCGGGACCCAACCTACAGTTCTAGGTCTTCTACCTTGAATTTTGCGAACTTTACCTGGATCTGTCGATAGGGCTAGACATGAAAGCCTTTGCATAAGTCTTCCATACTTCAGCTTTGCCAAGTAAAAGACTAAAATGGAGAAAAGCGAAGTTAGGTCTGTCACCAGTTATCTTTGCTCAAAAATGCTGTCTACCAAAGATATACTCAGCCGCTTGGTGAAAATATTGGGCGACTTTTGCTCACCTATTTTCCAGAGAAGAAGAAGAAGAAGATGAACATCGCAAAGGACGCCCATTCAAGTCCCTCACAGAGGATGTAGGGTGAATGTGGTGCAATGGTAATCATCACCGACTGTTGAGTCGAAGGTCTGTAGTTCAAGTCCGTCTATAGTCAAGAACAATTCCTATACGGAAAAATTGTGCAACAACATCAGTTGTGAATGAGAGATGATCAACAAGTGCTGACGAAGGCATAACACTCGCAGACAAGATCTCTTCAAAATTCATACTCTGTGTGTTTATTTCCAAAATAACACCTTAATGACATGGAAACATAAGAGTTACTGTGAACTACAACCAACGCAAATTCAGTCGAATCTCTCAAATCCTATCTAGGACAACCACCCCCGGAGAGTAGAGAACGAACATCTTCGACTTCGACACAAACCATCTGCACCCCGTCCTGGTTGTGTGACAAAAACCATAAGAGCGTACACTCTTCAACCTGCACAAATTAAAAGAAAACGAAATTGTTGTGTTGGTCAATCGAAGAGTGACCTCAGGCATATAGCTGAGGTCGTAGGGATCTCATATGGCAGCGTTCAAAGAATCCTTGGGAATGAATTGAAAAAGGTCTCTTCGCGTTCACAATTCGAGGGTGAATATCGAGAAGTTCCAAGCAGATCTGGAAAAGTTTTTTATTACTTTTCGTTACCATAAACGAGACGTTCGGCGGGAACGGTTATGTCATCCGCTTTTTAGGAAAAGGTAGGCAATATTTCGGAATCTTGCAAAGCAAGTGAATAAGAAGACTGTAGTTGGTCATTCAAGAAAAAAAGACGCGGCAAACTGAGCGGGAATGCTGTTTCACCAAGACATAGCAGAGACTCACAAAGCCGAAGTTGTGGTGGCTGCCTTTCAAGAAAGGGGATTCAAACTGTTCGAATACCTACCTCATTCATCAGACATTTTTTTTTTTTGTTGGAGGCTTCTACTATCTGCTGGAGCACTCAGACACAAGTACTGGTCCATTGTACTACCAGACCATTGTCATCAGACATAGCTCCCAGTGACTTTCCTCTTTCCTCGGCTCAAAGAACATATCCGAGGCAAGCAGTTTTTAGAGGATAGCGAAGGCGTTGCTGCTGTTAAGATGTTTTAAGAGGGTCAAGACAAAGTTTTTTTTGTCTAAGTGAAAGGATCGTTGTATGATTACAAGAATTATAAGTTGTTATAGGTCAGGGTGATAGTCAAAGTTTCTTGAAATCTAAAATACGCAGCTAGTTGTTGCATTAGCGCGGATATCAACTGAGGTGCGTTGTCTGTCAAAAGACGCATTGGCATACCGTAACGAAAGAAGACTCCTTCGAGCAAGGTCACGGAACGATTCTCGGCTGTTGGTTCTTTGAGAGGAAAAATTTCTACCCACCTGCTTGCGAGGTCTTCATCTTTCAGGATCCATTAAAATCCATCTTTGGTAATTGGTAATGGTTCACATAAATCTGCTCCTACAATAGGAGTAGGCCACATGGTTTCATATTGCTCGTCCTGGGAAATTTTAGTATCAGATTCAGGAGAATACCTATATAGTATTCCCTCACTCAGTAAGTACCCGCGGGAGGTCCATTTTGGAATATTTTCGTCTTGTTTTAAAAATATTCGATAATAATAAATTTGAGTCATGCATCTCTTATTTGGCTTCGCGAATCTCTTTTCTTTCCCTCGTTGTCATCTCAACCTGGAAGCTGTTAACATTAAATTCGGGCTCAGCGTGACCCGCATCATCAACAGGTGGACTGGATCGGTCACACAGTTTATTCCCCCTGACGTGTATACTACGCTGATATTATACGACTGAAATTGTGATGTCCAATGTGTTAGTCTCTTAGCGGTTGATTTAAGACTCATCAGTCACTTCAATTTGTTGACTGCCCATACAATGGCAAGGGCTTCAGGTTCGGTGGTTGAGTAATTCCGTTCATCATCTGTGGGAAGTCTCGAAGCGTATTCTATCGGAAGTTCATTCTCAAGTCTCACTTAATAATCATTTTTTTTCACCCCATTTCACTTTTGGATCACCCCATTTGTATGGTTCAAAATCCCAAAAAAAAATCAAGATCTTAAGGGAAATCTTTGGTGGACATCAAAACGAAGAAGCATGCGAAGCCCAAAGCATTAACTGAATAATAAAATCACAAAACCTGAAATGCGATGCACAGTGGATAAAGGATTGAAAAAAAAGTGAAGAACGTGCTTAGAAGAGATGTATGGTCGCCAATAATAATCATAAAACAGAAGAAAAGCTCAAAGCTGACGTTCTGAAGTTGAAGTTGACATACTTGAATCAGCCTTCTTAACCAATATCAAGTATACCAAAAGGCGGTAAATATCTACCAAATTCGTCATAGTTATGTCTCGGGGCGAGCCGGTACTGATGCTATATGGAACGAAAACTTGATAAATGTTTGAAGTAAAACATGAAAATGAATAAGTTTATTGGCTCGCTCTGTTTATTTGTTTTTACAAATGATTTGCCTAAACCTGTTACACACCCAGTTAGAGCTATCTTCCCATGGACCTTAGAATATCAATTTCTCTCGATCGCTTTACCGAGCAACTCTATATTTATTTTATTTCAATGAAAGTCAAGGAAAACTGGATATGATCCGGATAGACTGGTGCAAGCTCATCATGATTATGATGATATTTTAATCATAAACCCATTTTAAAGGGGAGGCTATGATGTAAAGAAAAAAGAAAACATGATTTTTAAGAATCATGATTCATTTGTTAAAGATTTAAATTGTTTGAACAACTTTTTTTCAACAAATATTTGATTAGAATCAGCAGATCTGACGCATGAAGTCACACGGTGTACAGTATATGAATTGTTTTAATATTTAAAAAGGTTCATACCTTCTAAAGAAAATCAACTTTGAGGGATTTAAAAAGTTAATAAAACTCATACCCTCCGCCCTCCTCCTGTCTCCACCCTCCTGATTGCATCTTTCAGCGACTGAGCTTCGCTAAGTCGCTCAATCTCAACATCCCCGAGACTTCAGCAAGGCTAACTGGCCTCAGTCGGTTCTGAAGCTCATCTAAGTGTGATGACGTGTCCAGTCTCCTAAAGATCGCCTAGCTAACCCTAACTTCAGAACTAATGAGTCGGGAGGACTCGCCGGAGTATCACACTGATCTGGGAAGCGTTAGCACCCGACAACCACCAATAATCGGCGTGCTGTTTAGCAACATCGGCAAGATCCCACTCCGCCATTGCGGTATTAAAACGAATGAGCTCATGAGTCAACGTACTCATCGCAGAGCCGTTTGTCCCTGGCGCCCCGGTAGCTGTGGTAAATTTCCGGAATACCATCTCTATTTTGCACTAACCTTTCGGAATCGGTATAGAGAAATGATTCTAAGGAAATAAAGCCCGAGCAGAGTGTGCTACCGTGGTATCTATAATTTGGGTAGTAAGCCTCAGAGATCAGGTTATTTTCGGTAGACATTGCCCTTATGATGTGCTTTGAGATCATTTAACAAGAAAATTGTCGATCTTATTTAGGCTTGCTCCGTCGTACAAGACTTTATTAGGGTAAAACTTAAAGAACTCGGATTCTGACGTTCTGTACATTCTAAGGGAGACCTTAAGTCACTACCTCTTGAATACACGAGTTTTTTTCCATATAAGTTGGCGCAACATTGAACAGCACCAAGCAACCATACGCGATGGTGGGCCTTATTAGAGTCATGTAGCATATGATTTTTACCCTGCAGTCAAGTTGCTTGCCCCTTGTCATACCGCAGGCTTTCTATCTCCAACAAGACAAGCATCTACATATATGTCTATCGAAATATAGATACTGGTCAAGCTAATGGTTGTCCGTGTTGTCAATTGATCACGAATTTCCTCCAGTTCTTTCTGGTATCCCTTGAGGGCCCATACCAAGGATTCCTAAACAGTATCATTGCCAACATTTGGAAGTTAATTTTTAACTTAAATTTTTAGCCTCAATTTTTGGACCTGAGATTTTTGAATGGCTGAGAAAGCCTATAAGATCGCTTGTGTAGATGCGTAGTCATTACGTAAATCAAGTGATTTGGCATGCCTAGCCTGGTAAGTTTGTAAAACAGACCTTCTAACCATATGGTGTCGAAGGCCTTTCCAAAGTGGAGTAGACAAGCACCCGTACATTGGTTGCTTGTCTTATTCCGCTGAATGTCGGAAAACAGTTTTAACGCAGAGAATCATGCCTCGCCTTAAAACCAAACGGTATGATTGCGGTATGATTTTCTTTTACTCAACCCATTTGATCAGAGCTCTGTTTACTTTTTTTTTTTAACCCTTGCTAATATTCGGATTGAGATTAGCAGGGGTTTATCAATTTCTATACCAATTAGGGATAGAGTGGACCACCGCTGTTTTCCAACGCGCTGGATACAGTTAATATAACCTTAAATAAAATTGTTATTTCTAAATTCTTAACGACCCAAGTGAGCTCAAGAAGTTTTGAGGCATTCAAGGGTCATCACCTCCATGCCGTTTATTTTTACGAATTACTTCAATATTGTCAAAATACTTTTGGAGTTTTTAAAAATCATCTTTGGACGTTTTTCTAGACCCTAGTACCTACAAGATCATCTTACATGACAATCTCAGGGTATATGCAAGTCGAGCCGTTCGTCCCAAAATTGTGTCTATAGTCCACGACGTGTCACCGCTCAAAGCATTAATACTTTTCACACCTTCTTAGTACGTACAAGTCGTTAATTTTATTACGTCGCTAGGTACCAGAATAAAGGTTTTAAGGCACACTTTCCATCTTATCAATTTCTACACTACACTAGAGTTCAATGCATTACTGATTAGAATGTACGAATCGCTGAACTCAGCGGCGTCAAAGCTTGACTCATCCTAAATATTTTTGACGTTTTACTCAATTCAAACTTGGAAATTTTTAAAGTAAATTACATCAGTTTGTTGTTAGTTTTCCTTTTGTTCCATATCTATGAACAGGCCAATTTCGGAAGTATATTTCATCAGATATTTGGAAAGGTTAATTTCACATTGCATAATAGAACTTTGAGCCATAAATTAGTCGAAAACGGGAAATTCAATGCGCAAGCTCCAATCAACGCTGTCTATCTTAGAAATTTTGAAAATGGAATCCCCTTTAACTGAGATTGAAAGCAAGAATGTGCCTCATGCTCAGGCTTAATGTGCAAGGTTTATGACTAAAACGAAAATGGGCAATCTCATGCTGTCAATAAAAATTATTATGTGCATCTCATTATAACCTTCCTACCCGACCCTCTAGAAAAACACAATAATCAGTATTATGAAAGCGTATTGCTTGAACCCGATAGATCACCTATTCTGTTTGCATTTAATCACACCTTAGGAACCGAAACGATTCTCTTCGTTTTGGTTTTTTTTGTTGTTTTTCTAATGGTAATGAACTTGCCTATGAATGGGTAAAGGTTATCAGTTGTTATTTTAGTCATACAGCTGCTTGACTACCAATTAAACCTTTGTTATTCCAGATTAATTTGTGAATTGCCCTATCTGTAATCAGTGAGTTACCAGTTTATGGCATGACCTCAGTGGATGTGATTATGAACCATACCTACGTCAAGATCTTTTTGATTAAATTCAAAAAATATTAATTAAAAAGCCATACAATAAACATTGAAGCGTTTAAATTTGGGTCTCCATGTCATATAGATAACATATCCAGATAGATAATTTGATTTTCGATAGTATGCCGTTCAAAGTCTAGAATGGTTTCAGAACCTAACAACTGAAATTATTTTTTAGACTTCAATTTTTGAAAATGGTAACACAAATTTAGACCCTTCTAACCAAGGGTAAAAACAATCAAGAGCAACTCGCACCTTGGTCCGTCATGAAATAGGTGTACCTACTCACTAAGCATGGATGGCGCTACAAGTTAGGTTAAACCTAGTTCCCAACCAATAAGCCTCCCCATCAGAGGCGAAATTTAGCCAGCTGCTTTCAACGCCGCATGTTGGGTAGGTGAGCGCCATCTTAGATGCGATCGTCTTCTGCTTAATCGACCCAAATAGCCCAGATACCTTAATCGTTACATCTCATCTTCTCCCTTCTTCGTTAACCAAAATGAGTCCTAAAATTGCACGTATCGTGTAGGGGTTTCCTCATCGCTTTTGATAATGTCCAAGCTCCTGCGCCGCGGAGGACGGGATTTGGTTTGTCGTTGAGGAGCGGACAAGGCAAGGCTTATTCTGTGTTTAATCTTAGCGCCAAGACGTCCCGTCACATTATACATGAATGATTTTAGGCTTTCACATCGAAGATCTTATAATTTTTTTTCTATTCGACTAGTTGACGCCCCAAGAGCGTCGTGCCCTAGTGGGTAGTTTATTAGCCTTCGACGCCAACAGGCATCGACTCTCAAGCCAACCCAAGCTTTTGATGTTCTATTTCGTTTAGCGTATTACCGAAAAGATCCTTGGTGGCTAGGCTTACTTTTTGTTCATTGCATTTCTGGTATATTAGAGGAAAAATATAAAAGCCAAGAGAAGACAATTTCCAGGCAAGGCGAAGTCTTCAAAGGCACGAAGGCACCCTCTTAAATTAGTGGTTGAATCATGCCCGATATTAATCCCAAACCCGGAAGCCTGCCGCTACTTTCTGAGTTTAAACCGGCGGACCCCACAAGCGGACCAGTATGAATGCAGTTAAGTGGGAAGATTATGGTCCTACATTTCTGACCATAACGACGCCGGAAAAAAAGGAAAAGAAGAAGAATAAGATTCAAGACAGCTGATCAAATTCTAGGTTAGGTTAGGTTAGGTTAGAAGGGAAGTGTGATGGTTGAGCATCACTTCCACTCGGAGGCCAAAGGGTCCATTGCGATTCCCTCCCCATCCGTGGTGGCTGAAACCACCCCGTGCTATTTATTAATATTAGAAGATCCGATATATCTGCATTTGCCACGTCCGCAATCTCTGTGAGGAATCTATGGCCCAGCGAAGCTAGGCGCTAGCTCTGGAGAGCTGGGCAGTGGCAAGCTGATGTTGGATCGTCTCGGTTTCTTTCTCATCGCCGCAGCTCCAGTAGAGATCGCTAGATCCCGAGTTCCATTTCCGGAGCATTGCTCCAATGGGACAATGTCTTGTGATCACTCCGGTGAGCATACGGATCGAGTTTCGGTCCAGCGCCAAGAGCTTCTTTGTTTTTCCAATATTGAGCTCTGGCCACGATGATCTTGTCGTGTGGCTGTCGTTTCTTGTAAGCCAGGACGAGCTGGCTTCTTTTATAATAGTGTCGTTTATGATCCGGTATAAAGCGTTGATCGGTGGTTGCAATGACGTGTCCGCTTCGCTGATGTCCATTTCACACCCTTGCCTGACCGCTCTTTCGTTCCCTACGATTGAGCTGTGTCCCGGGACCCAGCAGAGTTTGACTTTGTGGTGTCTGATGGACTTCAGTGAGCCGCGACATTTCATGACAGCCTTTGATCTCGTTGTACTGGATCCTTTTGACTTCAGTGCAACCTGGCTGTCTACAAAGATAGTGATATCGTAATATCGGTTACTTGTAGGTGTTTGGCTGCTTTCTCTATTGCTAGGATTTCTGCTTGAAAGACGCTGCACAAATCAGGAAGTCTAAATGATTCCTGTTTTTGCAGGATGTCAGAGTAGAACCCGGCCCCAGTGCCTGTGTCCATTATCGATCCGTCGGTGAAGAGGGTAATCTCGTGGTCGTTGATCATGACGTTTGATAGCTACTCTTCTCTGTCGGAATAAAGGATTGGTATTCTGAGAGAGAAGTCATTTTGGGGGGAAATATAGTCGTTAGTAGCTGCAAAGCTACTAAAACCATGTTTCTTTCCCAGGTCATCTATTATTCTGAGTATGAGCATAGTTGGCTTGTTTCCACAAAGAGTCCTCCCTTAGTCTGAGAGGGTTTTCTCAGCGCAGCCTTTAATGGATAGATCCAGAGGATGATGAAATTCTAACTTAACCAGATATTTTCCTATTTTTCAATTAAATTTATCTGTCGGAGATCAATTCATCATTTACTTAGAGATGAAGATCGGGAGTTGAATAGTACCGGGACAGGCTAAGCATCACTTTTCGCAGTTTGTTTTGCGAAATTTGAAACTTCTTAATAAGGCTTGCAAGCCATGAAGTAGTACTAACTGAAATCCTATGGAATTTGAATTTACTGATCTTGCTAAACATATTTACATATATTGTGAAATAATGGGCCAAGGACAGGAACTCTGTGGTTCTCTTGCACAAAAATATAGTGTAGTCTATGCCTTACAATATGCGTAAACTATTAAACGTCTGTTTGACAATAGTTTTAACTAGACATAGAGGAAAACTAAGGTTAATCACTCTGTACACAATACCATCATGCTAATGACGGAGTCAAAAGCTTTCTCGATATTTAGCAGAACTAAGTAGATTTGCCATGATCAAAGTACATGTTGACATATTCTGAGCTGCGAAGATTTCTAAAACGCAAGCTCCTCTGCTGGGAAAACACGTTTCTCGTCAGTAAGTTCCATTTTTTCGTAAACTTTATTTAGACAACGGAGTAAGCTCGTTGGCCTACAACTCCCTGGGCGTTGAACATGTTCCCCAGGTTTCAGTATTTCAATTTCAGAGTTTTGAGCATGATTTAAAAAAAAGATTGAATATTTTACACCTGATCTTGGCAAAGGTCATATTTTCTTAATATCGTCGAGACTATCAGATTTTCTCTCTACATTTTCACTCTAAATTTAACACTAAATTTACACTTCCGTGATTTCGGCTTGAGTTACATACCCTCCTGGGGACAGTGTACTGCAAACAAAGCCGATTAGACACTTCCTTGACCATAATGTTTGTAACAATATCACCGAGGTGTTAGGAAACCTTTTTTTGGCGAACTTTGATCAGAAAATGTTGGCCTCCTCGTTATCGGTGTAGATAACATCGCCAAAATTTTGCTAATTGATGACTTCTTATAATTACATCTTAACTCATGATTTTGCACTTTTGTCTGCTTATTCCTATGATTTGCAATTTCTACAGACGTCCGCTCTGTGGCACGTAGCGCTACATATGTATCATTTAGGTCCATATGGTTCAATTTGGTAATAAGAAATTAGTTATCATCGTTTTGTAGCGCTCGCCTCTGACGGTGACCGCCTCAGCGGACCAACGACGCTGTCGGCCCAAAATTCACACCTAATGGTAAATTTTTGATACATTGTCACCTGGTAAATTTCGTGTGGGTTGTTGTCGTCCCATATACGGCAATTTTGCTATTCATCCAAAAATGCGTCGCGCCACTTCATATGATTTTTCGGCCAAAATCGGGGTCCTCTTCGAAACGCTCCGAAACTCAGTCAGCGAACAAACGGCATTGTCTATGGTCATAAGCTTTTAGCTCCTTGGTCAGTTGGATCTTGTACGGATGTAGGCCCAAGTCCCGATACAAAACTCGCCAAGTTAAAGTCTGCGAAAGGCCAAGCTCTTGTGCAAGACAAGGAATCGGTACTGCTTCACACTTCACATGGACCGCGGCAATGTTCTCAGCGTATTGACGTATGAAAGTCGGCTGATTGATTACCGGTCTCAAATTTGACCACCAAACGTTGAAGAGTCGACTGTTAAGGGCCACGCAACACTTGCACTAACGAACACTCATTTTGATAATAAAGTTTTATCATTTTGACAAGCTGTTCAATCGTGTAACTTGCCATGGAGTTTTGGCCTCAGTAACTAAATAATAAATAATAGGCTTGACAGATGTCACAAATACAAAATCGCCGCTACAAGCCGCCAAAATCTACCCGTGCGAATTGGGCACGATATCGGCCAGAATTAAAGTCGAGACTCCGGAACATTTCAACAAGCTTAGAACAGATCTCCACTGATCATATTGACAATCTTGTAAAAGCTTCTTGCAAGCACATAGTTTAGTAAACTTAAGTGTTCCAGGCAAGTCAATGAAATTGGTTTTAGTGGTGTCAGTGGAGTGTCTGTCGTGCATTACAATAAACCCCATTAAACTGAATTGAAGAACTCGGGGTATGTCATATGAAGACACTAGTACAGCGACCATAAAGATCTATTGTACACTATTCTTTGATCTAGGATTTGAAAACTTCTCTAGATGGGATTTTTTGGCAGTCTTACCCTATTAAGGTTGTATTGCTCTTCATTTTGAATCTTTCCAGGCTTGGGCAGACGGTCAGTATGTGTTCCATAGTTTCCTTAGCCTGCCCACATCGCCTACAGATTTTTCTGGTGCTGAGATCCATTTTATAAAATTGGTAGTTGCATGCTCCATACCCTGTTAGTGCACTCTTAGGTCGGCTTTATTAAACTCTAGAGCTTCTTTGGCACGTTTGGGATTGTGATTCTGTTCCATGAACGTTCTTGAGTATTTAATATCCTCCTGTCCATTTGGGTAAATGTAGATTTATGTCTGAATCGTCAAAACCATAAAGAGGGAATGGTGCCGTAAAAGGTATCTCAGCACCTTTCTTGGCTTGTATGTCAGCCTTTTCACTGCCTTCATGGTTTTCACGACCTGGCACCTAACTCAGCCAGTTGCTAAGTGTTTTATGACATTCCCAGATAGCCTTTAACGCTTTAAGAACCGCTTGGCTGTCTGTCTGAGTATATAGTCATCCTCGTGTTAGTCCCGTGGCTGATGCTATGTGCTGCATCATTGATTGCAGATAGTTCAGCCTGTAATATAGTTGACTCATTGCAGAGGGGAACGTGTAGGTATTTTGATCCTGTTACATCAGCCCCTTCGAGGTATTTTTTAAAGTTTAACTCAGGGGACATTAGGTCACTCACTCGGGCTAGCTTCCAAATGTCGTCCACTTCTAGATCTCCAACAAGATCTCCTTCTTCCTTCCCCATAGTAGGGTCCAGCGGATAGAAATAAAGAAAGAAACCGATTTATCCAAAGTCATTGCTGTCTACTCTATTCACATACTTTGATATCATATTACTAGAAGCCACCCATAGCTGCTTCTGTCTGGCTTGAATCCTTACGAAACATGATCGAATCTATGGGCTTCCCACCTTTTTAACTTTCTAGTGACTTCATGACCTTTAGACTAAGCAAGGGACATCGGCACTGAATTCCGAAACTGTAACGTCCATGTTACGCGTATCTAGTGGAATTAGGTCACCTGTTTTCTATTCCATTATCTGACCCCAAAGTTCAGAAGATTCCGATACTCAATTCCCTTCCCTTAATGTCGATCAGCCTAGTGCATGTATTAATAAATTCATAGGCCATTCATTGCTCTTACTTAAAATTCATCTAAAAGCTTGCTGCATTGATTTCAAGGTTCATTTCGTTTTTTTCTTCCTTACGGAAAGCAAAAACCGAATTAAGTCGAATAAAGTACGCGTGCACCTTGCATTATTTAATAGCTTACCGTGATTACCATTACAACCGAATGCACTACTGTTAAGTAAGCTTACAATTAAAGTGATTTTTTCGTATTTGTTCCAGGAACTCTTTCGCAATCAACACAGATTAATTGGTTTCATCCAACGTAACGTCCGATTATGTAGCAATCAGTCCCTGAAAACCGCACAATCACAGAAGCTCGACGATGAAGATGGCTTTCAAATGCCGACAACGCCGATGCAATACGAGACGATCCCAGCACCAATTAGGCATGACGATGATGTTGGACAACACTTCTCGGTGGGTGTCCTATTAATTCTTATACATATCTTTAAAGAGCTCTTTTAACATTTTTCAAATGACATTTAGGCCCGAGATCTGAGTGTCCGGTTAGCGGCACCACAACAGCTGCAACCAAAACCCGATGCCGATGACTTGGGATTCGGCAAACATTTCACAGACCACATGCTAAGGTGCTATTGGCATCGAAGCTTGGGCGGTTGGCAGAAACCAGAAATCACGCCGTTAGAGAATTTAGTTATGCACCCTGCTGCTAAGGTCCTGCACTACGCTGTTGAGGTAAGCCCGAAATAAACTTAACTTAAATTGATTCCCTGGAAATTCACTGTTTCTGATACCTTGACACGTGCAATGATAATAAGCTTAGTTCTCGGTAAAAAGAATTTCTATTTTCGGCAAGCTGTGGCAATCATGTTGCTATACGTATCATAGCTGCCTTATCACTTAGCTGTCAGCTGATTAACTCAACCATTGCTGACGCAAGATTCCCTTTTTTTATTCATGAATCAAAAAAAAAATCCATAAATAATATTTTCAAGTAAAAATCAGGCTTTAACAAAAAAGGTCACTTAAGGTCGGATTTCTTCGATTTCGTCTTTCGATTCATTCGTTTATTTTTATTTAATTTTTTTTTTATAGCTATTTGAGGGTATGAAGGCGTACCGGGGGGTCGATGGGAGGATTCGAATTTTCCGTCCAGATATGAATATGAATCGCATGAACCTAACAGCCAGACGATCCGGTCTTCCGACATTCGAAGGCATGGAATTCATAAAATGTCTGGCACGATTGATCTCAATCGATCAGGAATGGGTGCCACACACAGAAGCTGCTAGTTTGTACATCCGTCCCACTATGATCGGAATTGACGTAAGACGATCACTGATCGATGTCTTAATATGACAAGCGATCCTAACCTTGATTTTACATTTGCAGCCCACGTTGGGAGTCGCTTCCTCAGACTCAGCGTTATTATATGCGATTTTAAGTCCAGTCGGAAGATACTTCAAATCAGACTCAAACGGCGCCGTATCATTGCTTGCCGACCCACGATATACAAGGTTCGTATACATCTGTGATAATAATGAGTACATCTTGCTGATCTTTGATTTCCATGGGGATTCAGGGCTTGGCCAGGCGGATGTGGCGATCGTAAAATGGGCTCTAATTACGCACCAACCATCAATGTACAAAAAGAGGCTGCATCTAAAGGTTTACAGCAAGTCCTATGGTTATATGGCGAGGATCATCAGTTGACAGAAGTGGGAACAATGAACATCTTTATGGTTTTCATCAACGATCAAGGAGGTAAGCATTGGGGTTTCCATTCATATCGAAGGTTTTCTATATTTTTCGTTCGTAGAAAAAGAACTGATCACTCCCCCTTTGAATGGTCTTATCCTGCCCGGTATAACGAGAGATTCAATACTTACGCTGGCCCGTCAATGGGGTAAATTCAAAGTCACCGAGGCTACCTTTACAATGCCAATGGTCTGTGATCTCCTCAGTCAGGGACGGGTAAGATTATCCACAACCACTGTCTGTAAGCAATACTAATCTCTTTCTCTTTTTAGCTACTTGAGCTATTTGGTGCGGGTACAGCCTGTATTGTAAGCCCGATTAGTCGTATCCATTACCTCAATCAGGACTATTACATTCCTACGATGGAACAGGAGAAGCCCGTCTTCGACACTGTCTGCAAAACCCTTACGGACATTCAGTTTGGCAAAATCGATCATCCCTGGGCGATTGCCATCGATTAAATCCACAAAACCGTTCCGAATACTTCCTAAGGATCCTAAGGGCTGACACCGTTTTGCCCAGGTCACATTAATCAAACTAATCAGATGCATGTCCAAAACAGACATACATGAATGTCATAGATCGTTTGCCTCGCGAATTGCAAACAGTCATTCTGCCAACCTCGAATTGAAGATGTGACACACTGACACCTACCTACTCTTTGTCTCTTAAGCTAAGGATATTTTATTTATTTATTTTATAGCTAGATTGTAATTTATTAGAGTAGTGTTATGTCCAAGTAATTTGCATATTCCTCCAGTAGGATAAGGGGGGGGGCTTGCTTGTAAAGTTTTGGGAAGGGGTTTGGGTTCCATAGCCGACTAGTGATTGTTTTCGCTTAAAAGTCTTATGAAGACCTCGCGAAAGCTTCTCGACAATACTGTGAGCATGTACATAGCACAACACAAACTTATAAGTTCGCAATTATTGTAGTATCGTTTCCTCGTTATAGCAAGTATGGTTGTGAACTATAAACATTTCTAGGATTTTTCTCTTTTTCAAAATTCTTTCACACGTTGGAAAATCAGTTTAAGGCGAATTTAAAAAGAAACTTTAAATGAAAATTGTAAAAGTCCTTTGAGGAGTCAGAGGACACCGGATATATACATTTCTCGAACGTACCAGAGATATACATGTGCATTTAATATTTGTAAGTTCTTTGTTTCTATTTGTTTTTGTTTTTTGATTGTTGCGTTGGAATTTTGAACAGGAAGAATTTGAAACAGGTTTTAATGTATTACCGTTATTTTTTTTATATATTATATACATACGTATGTACATAAATATCTTTTATATTTTCAATATATTCAATTATAAGATCAGAAAAAATTGAAATAAAAATAGCAAAGTCTTTTCTTTTTGGAACTCCGCCAAGACCAAGCGGAGCTGGTTAACTTTTTATAAAAAGCCGTGATAAAGATGGGCTCCATATAGTTAAATCCAAGTCGACATTATTCTTCTGTGGTTCCAGTAAGGGATGGCAATTTTTAATCAAGCACGAGTTTCAAATATGAGACAAGATCCATGTCTTTGCACCCAGAAGAGCAACTGAAGATAACAGAGCCTTGGATAATTCCAGTTAAGGTTAACAAGAGGGAAACAAGAAGAGTTATCTACTGGAACATTGGAACAATAGATTGCATTGCCAGAGCTCACAGTGGTCGACACCTGAAAAGTCCTGGCACTATCGTATAGGACCTCGTTCAGGTAAAACTTCGTGTACTCTGATTCGGGTGTTCTATGCAATCCGAGGCAAGTTCTGAAACATGGTTTCTCAAACATCCGAATTATTTTCACTAAATTGATTTACACGGGGCATCCATAGGCGATCATGGGTCTGACTAAGCACAGGTAGCAGTTTACCTTCAGCCTTGAATCAAGTTGGCTGCTATGAGACAGCCATCTTGACAGAGCGAAAACGCCTTGGCCCCTTGCCAAAGCAGCATCTATATGTTTGTCTAAATTTTGATACTGGTCTCTGGCGTACGCTATTACATGATGAAAAAGCTATTGCAGATCATTCCGCCAACGCCCTGGACTTGTTCCTCTACTCTCAATCTGGTAAGTATTCTATTGACATATTGTCACCTCCAGGCTCGTCAGGCCACTGCGCCGTTTCAGCAGATTTCTCGTATTCAGATCACACAGTTAGAGAACGAATTCCTAAAAGAACAGTATGGAGAGCCAATTGGAGCGGACTCAACAACTTCTTTAGGAATCTTAGCTGGTCACTATGTTTCCTCGATAGTGATATGGATTCCGCTGCTGATGCTATCACGAGCATACTTCTGCTGGGTATGAGATCCTTCATTCGAAATAGAGTGCAGAGTATCAGATCTAAGCCATAAATGACTGTAATTGCATTGATTCGACGTGTCTAATCCTCCCATTACCAAAAGTTGAGGCAAAAAGTGCTAAATTGTCCCAAAGGCAGCAAAAGCTTTTGGTCATTTGTGAAAAACATAAATGTCCTCAATCCCTATGCTCATTTACGACAACATTCCAACTGTCAGCTCTTTAGACAAAGCCAATCTGCTAGCCGCATATTTTCATATTTTGCATCCAACTCAACGCTCCCAGATTGTACTTTGACTCGTAGAGCGTAGAATCTCCCATGGGACCAGCGGCGGACTAAGGCTAAAGCCTCTTTAACATTTTCTGCTTCTTTTTCTAAATTATCGAAATTATCTCTAACAGTTTGTATGAGATCTATCAATGAATCATATATTAAAACTGCTTTATTTAGGGATTCGTCTTTTTGTTCAAGAGTCTTGTTCGAAACATCTATTCTCTCTATCTTTTCCCATATAGTAAGCAACAGTACATACTCAAAATCTAAATCTATATTATTTCAAAATTCTAAAATAACTCTCTCCAAGTTTTCACCAGTATGAGAAAATATAGGTAGAAATTCCAAAAATCTTTCTTTTATACCACTTGGAAGAACATAGCGAATAATGACGGCCAGCTGATCTACGTAAGATATATCAGGTGTTGAATCAATAATTAGAGAGTAAACTTTGGCTTCTTTTATTTCGTTCACTATTGTGAGTTGTAAATCTTTCGATATAATAGAAAAAAAATCATCACATATTGTAGAGGACAAATACGAGGGTGGTCCGATAAGTACTTAGCATACAAAAGAAAAAAAAAATTTGGAGTAATGGCGATTTATTTTTCAATATAGTCTCCTTTTAGCTCGATGCACTTGACCCAGCGATGCTCCAACTTCTTTAACCGGTCGGAAAAATACGTTTTCTCGAGGTCTGCAAAGTAGGCCTCCGTGGCGGCGATGACCTCCTCATTCGACTGAAATTTCTGCCCGACGAGTGACTTTTTCAAGTTTGGAAACAAAAAGAAGTCGCACGGTGCCAAATCATTTCGAACAATTTGGCTGTGGCGAGGGCGGAGTTGTGAGCCGGTGCATTATCACGGTGGAAGAGCACTTTTTTCTTCGCCAAGTGGAGCCGTTTTTTCTTCAATTCGGCATCGAATCGGCCCAATAATTTGACTATGACCGTTTTGCCCTTCTCCAGGTAGTGGATGTGGATCACACCTTGTGAATCCCAGAAAACAGTGGCCATCACCTTTCCGGCCGATGGGACAGTCTTCGCCTTCTTCGGAGCACGTTCGCCGGGTGAAGTCCACTGTTTTTTAGTTTTAAATTCATTTTTATTTCATATTATATTATATCTATCCTACCCTAGGCAAAAATGCTTAAAACTGGCTTAACTATCTTAACAAATGTAACTATCTAGGGCGAGTAAGGTGGGCACTCTAAAACAAACAGCACAATTGAAACATAGTATGTCTTTCGACGACTACATAAATTTACTATTAACATTATAACTACTCGTAACTTAAGCTAAGAAAACTTTTTTTTTTATTAAAAAACTTAGCATATGATAATTTTTTTTTTAAATATTTTATATAAAACTTAATCCTACCTTAAACTAATTAAACCTAACTAAACCTATCAATGAAGTCCACTGTTTCGACTGTTCCTTGGTCTCTGGTGTGTACCAGTGGATCCATGTTTCGTCGACTGTCACGAAACGACGCAGAAACTCCTTGGGATTGCGCTTAAACAGCGTCAAACACTGCTCTGAAGTGGTCTCACGGTTGCGCTTGTTGTCCGGAGTGAGCAAACGCACCCATCGCGCCGACAGCTTTCTCATGCCCAAAATTTCATGCGATCATTTGAGATGCCTACTGTCCCAGCTACCTCGCGCACCTTCAATCGGCGGTCCGCCAATACGAGATCGTGGATTTTTGTAACGTTATCCTCCGTGGTAGCCGTTTTCGGGGCACCTGGACGTAGCTCATCAAAAACCGACGTACGACCACGTTGAAACTCGTTGACCCAATTTTTGATGGTCGCCACCGAAGGAGAAGAGTCACCGTACACAGCATCCAAACGCTCTTTGATTTCGCTGCGCGATTTACCTTCCAAAAACAAGAATCGAATCACCGACCGATATTGCTCTTTTTCCATTTTTCTAAAATCCGCGGACACGCCCGCTTCCACACGCGGTCAAAATAAAACTACGAGCCCGATCCGGCTGAAATATCGACACGACAGTAGCCGTCTACTAGAATGTACTACACGATAGTAAGTTGCTCTGGCAATACTGGCGCCATCTGGCGGTGAGGTTAAGTACTTATCATACCACACTCACAGTTTATAGTACCGGTGCCGCAGTTTGCATATTTTTGTATGTGTTCCCGCAAAAATCGAAATCGGATAAATATTTCAAAGCACCTATATAATTACCATTATTTTCACTAAAAAACACTTCATTTTTACCACGAAACGCTGAAGAGTATGAAGAAATAAATTTGATTGTCGCTACCACACGTTTAAGTACTTCCCTCCAATATTTTTTTTTTTCATTTATAATTTGGTTTTCCAGTTCAGTGTCAATGCGTCCGGTAATTTTAGATCTTGTTATAAAACTTAAAATGGCGTTAATGTGGTCACTGGAGTTTTCATGCTCTGACAATTTTTTTATGTCATTTTTCCAATCATTCGTCCCTTTGTCATTAGCGTTGTTTGCTTGGAACATAATTTACAGACGTAACAGTACAATAAGTTGTTGGTTTCAGTATAAGCCAACCAATCTCTTTTAACTTTTTCCCCGCTATTAATTATTCTGAAGAAGGAGGCAAAGTTAACTTTCTTGTGATTTTTTTTTCCTCTTCGTTGCATACGTTCAGGAGACACTGATTTTAAATAGCTACGTTTGACTTTTTAAACACGTGCATAGTAAAGGCTCGATAGGCGCGAGGCTCGATCGAATTTACACACATCGACACTCACGGGCGTGGATGCATAAGCACGATTCGGCATAATTTGGATACGTTTCAGAAATAATTATGAATATCATGTTTTTCTGTTAAATAAAAAAAAAATTAATTATTTAAATTAAAAAATTAAAAACCTACAATATTTTTCGGGCCCCAAAAATTACGGGCCCTAGGCACGTGCCTAGGTTGCCTAGGCCTTAGTCCGCCCCTGCATGGAACAAATCACTTCCGCACTCGTACAGTTTCAATACTTTTTTACCATAAATCCGCTGGTCCTGATGGTATTCCCCCAATACTTCTGAAGGGGTGTTCTTCTACGCTAGCAAAACCACTGCGTAAGCTTTTTCATCTTTCCTACTCTTCTGGTCTCTGTCCGAGTAGATGGCATTTGTCCAGCCCGTTCCAACCAACTACCGACTAGCACTAACGTCCCTTCTTTCTAAGGTCATGGAAACGCTGACAAATCATTGGCTTATGAAATATCTTGAATCGCGGAAACTTCTTCATGACCGGCCGTACGCAACAGGTCCACTGATGATTTGATGGCATATCTCACCGAAAAGTGGAACCAATCTTTGCGCAATTTCGGCGAAAGCAAGATTGTTGCGCTCGATATTTCAAAAGCATTTGACAGAGTTTGGCATCAGGCTCTTTTGTCGAAAATGCGTGCTTATGGCCTCGATGAATCTCTTCTTCTATGGACCAGAAATTACCTTTCGGGCCGTCCAATTCAAGTTGTTTTGGATGTTTTCAAGTCTGATATTCACCAAATAAACGCTGATGTTCCCCAGGGCTCTGTTCTGTCACCGATACTCTTCCTCATTTTTATAAGTGATCTCTTAACTGCTACTTCTAATCCAATACACTCCTTGGCTGATGACAGTACTCTTACCTTTTCACATTCGTTCCAAGACTCACGGCCCTGCTCTTCGACCGTAGAACTCGAACGCCAGCGTATGTCAAGCAGATTAAATTCCGATCTTGAAAGCATAGCTAAGTGGGGTATAAACAATAGAGTGGAATTTAATGCTTCCAAAACACAATACTGTCTACTGTCTATTTACGGGAACATCCTCGCGCTGTTTTGTCCAAAACTGTTTGAGATTTTTAATCAATGACTTCAGTATCATGACCTCTGAATTTTATCTGTCTGTAAACCACCTGTACAAGATTTTGAATCTTGACACATACTCGTAGTCTTCTTTTCTCTTCGTGCAGCGCGTCGATTGTCACGTTTCGGTACACGTTCGTAGCATCTCGATGATGATGTCCTTCGTCTGCTTAATTTTATCACCCGTTTGCTTGAGGCATCTTTCAATTTCATAGTTTGAAAGGTTCCTATTGAACGGTGGAAAGGATGCGCTCCAAGTGAGCACTCTCGTCGGGGAATTGGCAAAGCGTGGAGAACGCGCCCTACTATAATCGTAGGGTTGTAATTGGACATCCTCTCCCATCTCCACGAATTCGTCCGGTACTGTGATTACGGCATCTAGTCCGCAGTTGTCACTGTAGTATGCAATGGTCCGTACACAGTAAATAGACTATTCGTTCGGGTCGGCCAATCTCAATCGAGAGTCAAGCAGTATGACATCCAGATAAAGCGGCTCCTAGGATATGAGGGACTATCCCTTGCGAGTAGTTTGACTCTGTACTCTATGCTCTGCAGAACCCACCAAAAGGCTCCCGCTAATGTTAGGTATGTTGTTTCCATAATCGCCATGTTTGGCGTTTAAATCGCCGGCCAGAATGTAGAAGTTTCCCACCAAGTTTAAGCGGAGAGATCGAAAAGTGTCTCGAGCTCTGCAATGAAAACATTGGGTTGAGGTGCTTCAGGCGCATAAGTTGATACAATGTACATTCTCTTTCCATTTCGGAGAGGAATGCACACAATACATGCCTCTAATAACTGGAATCTCCGTATTTCGCCGCTATAATTGACTTTCTTCTTCTGCTAATGAAGATCACAACCATCCCCTAAACCATTGAGTCGGTCCCTTTGAATTATTTTATATGAAAAGTGCCGACTTCTTGTTTCATTTTTATTTTCAAGCTGAAAAGTATGATGTTTCGCTCAATCCTATTCAATGAATTTACATTTACTGACAGGATCTTTACGGGACTCTCTACCGGCATACCCATTACGAATGTAGTTGCGTTAGGCCAGGCCGGGCGGAATAGATTCTGTCTGCTGGGCTCGTCTGCTCATGGATATGCTGTTGTGTTTGTCGCTGGAAGGGGTGCAGATGGTTTGTGTCGAAGATGTTCGTTCACTACTCTCTGGAGGTGGTTGACTTAGATAGGATTCAAGAGATTCGACTGAATTTGTCGCGTTGGTTGCAGTTCACAGTATTTTTTTTTGTTTCCATGTCATTAAGATGTTATATTAAAAACGCACAGACAGGGTATGGATTAAAGTGATACTGCGAGTGTTATGATTTCGTCATCATTTTTTTGATCATCTCTCATTCACAACTGAAACTGTTGCACAATTTTTTCGTATAAGAGCTGTTCTTGGTTATGGACGACTTGACCTACAGTCCTTCCGCTCAACAGTCGGTAATGATTACGATTGCACCACCACCATTCCCACCATACCGTCTGCCGCCATTTGGGAGTAGATCATTTGGAGTGTAACGCGGCGTTTCCGAACCTTTGACAACACGTATATTGTAAAATGTGGCTTTTATTGTTTCTATTTCCCATGTTACAGACAGGGAAGCCAAGGAAGTAATGGGCCTTAGCCTATCCAGGTTGCTGATGGGTGTGAGCTGGACCCGTTTGCCTCGCGCTGTATTGAACGATTTGATCCCCGCCAATTTGTTTTAGACAAGACCTTGACTCACTTAGCATAGCGGTTTTTTATCAATACCTTCAAAAAATAAAGCTACTTTAAAGGGCCTTGGTATGAGTAAAGATGGGTAGTACATTGTCCTTAGTAGGATGTTGATATCTCGGCTGTTGTTGCTGCTGCGGCTGCTGTTGTTGTATTTGTTGTTGCGGCTGTAGCTTGCTCCTTCTCTTTCTGCCGTATTTCGTTCCACTTCCACTATCCACTTCTTTTTTTTTGGCGATCCAGGGCCTCCTTTGAAAACCCGGTGCCGCACACATATGAGGTTCCCTTCCACTTGCGTGCGCCACCTTAAATTTGATCGTCCTCGACCGCGTCGCCCCTCAGGCGGGACTTTTCTGGCAGAAGCTGTTGTATCCATGCGTTCTACCTGACCTAGATATCTTAGGCGCTGGATCCATAGACACCATGCTACATTCATCTCACTGTAGAGCCCGTACAATTCAGTATTAAATCTTCTTTCTCCTCCATTCCCCATTTATGCAGATTGGGCTGAAAATCATACGCAGAATTTTTTCTCCCAATGCGACCATCTTATCCCCTTTCGATGGGGTCCATATTCCTACGCCATAAAGCAGAACTGGTATGGTCAGCTTGATTTCCTGACAAATGTTTCTGCTTCTCAATTGCCTCCCGAGCCCAAAGAAACAGCGGTTATTTCTTAAAATAACAGCAAGAGTTAATCTGCGTTTGATTTCGGTACTGGTGTCATTGCTATATGTCACTGCGGAGCCAAGGTAGATGAAGTCCTTAACTCTTAGACCACTAAGACCGTGATCAGAAGATCTTTCCACAACCTAATTCTATTCCTAACCGTTTTTTTTTCTTTGTGCCACATACGAGAAATGGCGATTTATTTTTCAATATAGTCTTCTTTTAGCTCGAAACACTTAAGTCAGCGATGCTCCAACGTCCAAATACGTTTTCTCGAGATCTGCAAAGTAGGCCTCCGTGGCGGCGGTGACCTCCTCATTCGACTGAAATTTCTGCCCGGCGGGTGACTTTTTCAAGTTTGGAAACAAAAAGAAGTCGCACAGGGCCAAATCTGGAGAATACGGTGGATGGGGCAGCAGTTCGTAGCCCAATTCGACCAATTTGGCCGTGGCGAGGGCGGAGGTGTGAGCCGGTGCGTTATCATGGTGGAAGAGCATTTTTTCTTCGCCGAGTGGGGCCGTTTTTTCTTCAATTCGGCGTCGAATCGTCCCAATAAGGGTAGTCGATGTGGATCACACCAAAATTTCATGCAGGATATGACCCACGCGATCTTTTGAAATGCTACTGTCCCAGCTATCTCGCGCACCTTCAATCGGCGGTCTGCCAATACGAGATCGTGGATTTTTGTCAGGTTATCCTCCGTGGTAGCCGTTTTCGGGGCACCTGGACGTGGCTCATCAAAAACCGACGTGCGACCATGTTGAAACTCGTTAAACCAATTTTTGATGGTTGCCATAGTAGGAGAAGAGTCACCGTACACAGCACCCAAACGCTCTTGAATTTCGCTGCGCGATTTCCCTTCCAAAAACAAGAATCGAATCACCGACCGATATTGCTCTTTTTCCATTTTTCTAAAATCCGCGGACACTCCCAAACAAAACTACGAGTCCGCTCCGGCTGAAATTCGACAGTAGCCGTCTACTAGAATGTACTACACGATAGTAAGTTGCTCTTGCGATACTGGCGCCATCTGGCGATGAGGCTAAGTACTTATCGGACCACCCTCGTACACCAATGCATTTTTTTCGCTTGAATTCCCTTTCTAACGGTACCGATTTGATCGCGCTGAGTTCAATAGTGTGACAGATACAGGCATTTCGGTAATTTTTTTGTGTGATTTCAGTAGTTAAAGGGTTAACTAAGGTTAACGCCGCTGGTTCGTGTCCTTTTTCGAAAGGTCCAGCAGCGAGGGTTCTCCAACGTCATTCTGCACAATCTGACGAGTTTGGCAGGGGTGTCATAACGAGTCATGGCGCTGTATAGCTCATCTCTATGCACGCTATCGTATGCGACCTAAAGTCGAAAAAGATAATTAGTGTCGATCTTGCATGCGTTGGCTTTTTCCAGGATCTGCCGTAGTGTGCATCAATAGTGGACTTCCCGGGCCTTTGGGGTGTGGACCAATCAGTTTATTTACCAACGGTGTCAGGCGTTCACATAGTACAGCAGAGAAGATCTTGTAAGCGATATTCAGGAGACTTATACCCCTGTAATTGAGCCTATCCACTACGGCTTTCAATTTTGCGCGTAGAATACGTACCTCATCCTCAAGTTCACTGCGTTCCTCCTCCGCAACTGAACCGGAGAAGTGGGCAACGTCACTTTCTACGAAGAAAGGATGCTGTACCTGTTGTTGGATTGCTGTTGATGTTGATTTCGCCCTTCCCCTTGCTTCGACCTGCATTTTTTCAGTCGAAGTGGAGAGGGAGTGGCGCTTAAGCAGATTAATCCGCGGACTCAGCCTCCTCCTCGTTTTAATCACGTCGGTCATCGAAACGGCGGATGGAGTTACAGATCATCCCGGATCAGGACAAATTTTTTTCAAATTTAATTTTTAATGTTTGTTTCTACTCGCACAGCCTTCTTCTTTTCCTTTTTTTTCCGGCGTCGTTATGGTCAGAAGTGTAGGACCATAATCTTCCTACTTAACTGCATTCCTACTGGTCCGCTTGTGGGGTCCGCCGGTTTGACCTCAGAAAGTAGCGGCAGGCTTCCCGGTTTGGGATTACTTCATCACTGAGGCCAATCAAATGCTGGTGTTTTTGCATTTGTTTGCACCAATTGTTTTTCGGCCTGCCTTTTTTGCGTATTGAAATTGGAACGTTGATTGATATCGCCTTTTGGACGGGGTTCAAAGGATCTGTCCTTTGAACATGGCAATACCAACTGATTCGGTCGCGCTCTATCTTTCTTGTGATGGTTTCTTTTACGTGGAGGCTTCCTCGGATAGGATCTGTCGCACCTTGTTACTCCCGCTGTCATGCGTAGCATCTTCATCTCAGTTGCCGTTAATTTGCTCTCATACTTTTTGTGCATTGTCCAGCATTGTGAACCGTATGTGAGCGTCGAACGTACAACTGAAGTGTAGAGCCTTCCTTTCAGCTTAGGGGGCATTTTTCGATCACAGAAGATGGCGGAGTTTTCGCGCCACTTCATCCACCCTACGCTTACGCGATGGTTGATGGTTGATGGTTGATGTCGTCATCACAAGTTGCTTCTTTATTAATCATAGATCCCAGATATTTAAACTTTTCACACTTGGGAAGCAGTCTTCCATTCAAGTAAATGTCTGGAATAGGCTGATGAGGGTCAGAGAACGGGCAGCACACATACTCTGTCTTCTTTGAACTAATACGATACCCGTGTCCCTCAAAAATGTCCACCCACACACGAAGTGCTCGTTGTAGGGACGCCTGATCATCACTTATAATGGTTCCATCGTCAGCAAAGAATAGCTGGTGCACATTGGGGTCCGTCACTTTTCCTTCAAGCAAGCAATCAAGGACTGCTATAAAGATCAGCGGGCTGAGGACGCTCCCTTGGTGTACACCGACTTTGATTGCGAACTCTTCGCTGCATCTTACTCTTGTCGTTGCTCTCTTGTACATGTCCATGATCACTCGCACGTAGGTTTCTGGAACTCCTTTTTGTCTTAACGCTACCCATAAAAGATCTCTTGGTTGCCGGTCAAAGGCCTTCTCGAAATCAACCAACACCATATGCAAGTCCTTTGAAGAATCACGATGCTTTTCAATCATGATCCTTATACTTTGTATTGCATCTGTTGTTGATTTACCCGAGACAAACCCGCACTGGTCATCAGATAGTCGTATTATTTTCCGCAGTCGGCTATCTAATACCCGTTCAACGATCTTCATGGTGTGCGACATCAGCTTGACAGAACGGTAGTTATCACAATTTCGCGTATCACCCTTTCCTTTGTGCAAAGGAAGAAGATAGCTTTCCCTCCATTAATTAGGCATAGGGTCGCCTCTCATAAGTTTGGAGATAAGAACCATGAGCCATCTAGACCCGATGTCTCCCATCTTTTTCCAGAACTCAGAGGGTATCCCGTCCGGCCCAACAGCTTTTCTTTTCTTGGAGTTCTTAACCACGTACCGAAATTCTTCGACTGTGATGTCGGATATTTCGGCATGATTCGGGGCGGCTCTTGTAAAGTACACTCGGGGAAACTGTTCGTTCAGAACTTCCTCGCCATACTGTCGCAATCTGTGGAGAATTTTTTCGTCTTCCACAAGGAATTGGCCTTCAGCATTGTTAATAAACTTTGGGAAAGGCATCTCCTGAGCATTTCTTCTTCTCTGGGCGGCTATCTTAAAGATATTTGCTCCTTTGTTCAAATTGCTTTGTCGAAGCTCCTGGGTAGCCTGGTTCCTGTCAGACAAGGAAGACGATATTTCTTCCAACTCCTGATAGAGGCCTTCCATGCTTTTTGCTTTGAATTCGGCGCACTTTTTCTTCGCGAAACCTTTGCAATATCTATATACCTTTTCACGGCGAGCTTTTTCCTCTCTATTAGTAAAAGAGTACTTTGACCAAGCTTGGAAAGCCATTTTCTTTTCGTGTATCACTGCTTTGGCTTCGTCTGTCCACCACCAGGTTTCTTTTGCGTGTTGGCAGGGGCCTTTAGATGTTCCGAGCAGTGATTTGGCTTTCTCCAGGCCAGATTGTTGTAGGGAATCCCACATGTCTTGTGCTCTGCACTCCTAATTACCGACCTCATCGATAATGGAAGAGAGGTAGTTTTTCATGTTGGTAATAAAAGCTTCGCCTTTTCCTTTATCCAGCTTATACCACTTGATTCTCTCAGACTATTACTCGCACAGCCTACTAAGCGAAAAGTGACTTACGTGAGATGTCCTTTATCATGCGGGTTAACAGCAACTGCTGTTTGATGACCTGGGTCACTTGGGTCTTGGTCGCTGCACCAACCACTATTTTGCCTTTGGAATAAGTCTCCATATTAATCATATAATTTAAATAAGTAAAGATTGTAAAGTCCAATAAAAGACGTTGACGTCAACGCCACGGAGAGTCGTCTAAGACATCATTTTAAGTAAAAATAAAAACACGATTTGTGTATTTTCATAGTTTGATATATTTAAACACAAAATCGAAATATTTTCAATAAAATCAGGAACAAAAAAAAATAAATTTTACGTTAACCTAAATATTGATAATTGTACGATCGACTGGAAACAATATATAAACATTGAAACCTTAAAAATATGGCAAGACAATAATCAAAACGTAAAATAAAAACAAACTCCGAAATATAATCGTAAGCCTACTCAATACTCAATTTTACTCACTAAGGCTTAACCTAAAAAATAGTCTTAAAACACTATAAACCTAACTATATCGAGAATTTGTGTGCTCAAGTGCATTTTTTTTTATTTTCTGTTTCTTTTTTGATTTTCTATATTTATTTGATTTAAAAATAAATGGCAAAATTCAAAATGTAATCTCAGAAAGGATGTACCTCGTAAAACGTATTTTTAAATAGTTTATTCTGTTAAAACACTTTGAGTGACGCATAGACTTTTGGTTTGTTTTAGAATAGTTGTTTGTTGTTGCTTCATTGCATTATATCGATTTAGAATTTCGGAATTTTATTTAAAACTTTTCGAATTTTCATTTGAACATTTTATTTTATTGTTTCATTTGAATTTCTTTGTAACGGTATAGATTATATAGTCAAATTTAACATTTTTTTTATTTAATTTATTTCGATTAATATTTTTGTTTTTAAATTTAAATATTTCTTAGATTTATGGCAAACTCTGTTACGGTTTTGACTGTTTATATTTAGATTTGGTATTAGGTTCGACTCGTAAGAAAAAAAGTTAATTGTTTAAGAGAAAATCTCGTAGATGGTATATAAGACAAGATTTGTTTTTTTTTTTTACAATTAAAAGTATCTAACTACACTCTTGTAGAGAGGTTCAATCTGTTTTATGGTGATGGTGATACTATAAATGCTGGGTGTCGAAAGATATTCAATGTAATGTGACCACTAACTATGTTATACTCAAAAACGGATACAGAATTCGACTACTACTCGTGAGATACAATAGATAAAGAGAAAAAGACCGAGCGAGGACAATCGCACAAAAGCATGAATATCCTTCGAATCGCCTTAAAAATATCACATTACAATGGAAAATTAATGAAAATCGAATTATTGCCTTAAGCTGTAGTTGACCAGAGAGCTTAAAACTCATTTTCGTCTTATTCAATTTCATGCGGCTTTATATAATCTTCTTATTCACTTGTTCTATATTTATCATTTGATTTAAATGCGAATCATGAGTGTATATGAATACGTTTCTCTAATTAAATTAAAGCAATTGGATTTATGGTAAAATACATATATTTCTATGTCTATATCTATTAAATAAATATTTTCTCCTCTGATTATTTTAAATATGTATTTTGTTGGTTATTCATCTCGTTAGTCGATGACGAAATGCAATAAGTTTAGTTTAACTTTGGCACAATTGAAATAACTTGTATTCTTCAGCATACTGGGAAATTTGGTATATTGTAATAGGTTTGAATGGGTGTTGTGAGTACTCTGTATGAAGAAATAAATAAAAATAAAGGGAAAACAAAATAAACAGGCGAATGTGAATGAATTTAAAAACACTAAAGCTACATGTGATTTGAAAAAAATAAAATTTTAAATTACTGCCAACCCAACTGTTTACAAAATGGATGAGAGAATAGGGTCTACGAATGGTAAAGGAGTTTCCAAAAACAAAATACCGTGAAGACATTGAAGAAGTCGAGCTCTCTGGGCGTCCCAGAACGGAAAGAGCGAATGAAAACCGATAGAAATTACAAACTTCATTATGAAAAAAAATTATTTTTGTTTGCTTATATACTCTTTAGATTAGTGTGAAAAATTACATAAATAGACTATGATTCCCAGGAAGTAAATTTGAATACGTCATCAACCTCTGCTTGATGGCTCTCAAATTGGGGATGCATGGTGAGGTGTGGAACATCGTAAGCGCATATGCCCCTCAAGTAGGATGCGAACAAAAAGAAAAAGATGCATTCTGGCTAGATTTCCACAACCTTGTCAAAATCATCCCAAAGGAAGAGCTTTTGTTTGTTGGGGGAGATTTAAACGGACATGTCGGGAAGACAAGCGAAGACTATGAAGACTACCACGGAGGGCTGGGATACGACACCAGGAACTCTTCAGGTGAAGATATCCTAAACATGTGCAAGTCGTACGGTCTTATAGTGCTAAATACCATGTTCGTCAAACAAGGCCGGCACCTGATCATTTATAGCAGCGGCGGAAATGAAACTCAAATAGACTATCATTTGGTATTCAGTTTCATGAAGCCACGTGTTAAAGATTGCAAAGCGATCCTGGGAGACGCGATCGCCCCTCAACACCGTCTCCTCCTGACTGAATTTTTTATGGAGGCGAGTAAGAAGTCAAAGCAGCAAACGAAGGTGTCTGAGAGAATCAAGTGGTATAAGCTGGATAAAGGAAAAAGCGAAGCTTTTATTACCAACAAGAAAAACTACCTCTCTTCCATTATCGATGAGGTCGGTAATGAGGAGTGCAGAGCACAAGACATGTGGGATTCCCTACAACAATCTGGCCTGGAGAAAGCCAAATCACTGCTCGGAACATCTAAAGGCCCCTGCCAACACGCAAAAGAAACCTGGTGGTGGACAGACGATGCCAAAGCAGTGATACACGAAAAGAAAATGGCTCTCCAAGAGGAAAAAGCTCGCCGTGAAAAGGTATATAGATATTGCAAAGGTTTCGCGAAGAAAAAGTGCGCCGAATTCAAAGCGAAAAGCATGGAAGGCCTCTATCAGGAGTTGGAAGAAATATCGTCTTCCGCGTCGGACAGGAACCAGGCTACCCACGAGCTTCGACAAAGCAATTTTAATAAAGGAGCAAATATCTTTAAGATAGCCGCCCAGAGAAGAAGAAATGCTCAGGAGATGCCTTTCCCAAAGTTTATTAACAATGCTGAAGGCCAATTCCTTGTGGAAGACGAAAAAATTCTCCACAGATTGCGACAGTATGGCGAGGAAGTTCTGAACGAACAGTTTCCCCGAGTGTACTTTACAAGAGCCGCCCCGAATCATGCCGAAATATCCGACATCACAGTCGAAGAATTTCGGTACGTGGTTAAGAACTCCAAGAAAAGAAAAGCTGTTGGGCCGGACGGGATACCCTCTGAGTTCTGGAAAAAGATGGGAGACATCGGGTCTAGATGGCTCATGGTTCTTATCTCCAAACTTATGAGAGGCGACCCTATGCCTAATTAATGGAGGGAAAGCTATCTTCTTCCTTTGCACAAAGGAAAGGGTGATACGCGAAATTGTGATAACTACCGTTCTGTCAAGCTGATGTCGCACACCATGAAGATCGTTGAACGGGTATTAGATAGCCGACTGCGGAAAATAATACGACTATCTGATGACCAGTGCGGGTTTGTCTCGGGTAAATCAACAACAGATGCAATACAAAGTATAAGGATCATGATGGAAAAGCATCGTGATTCTTCAAAGGACTTGCATATGGTGTTGGTTGATTTCGAGAAGGCCTTTGACCGGCAACCAAGAGATCTTTTATGGGTAGCGTTAAGACAAAAAGGAGTTCCAGAAACCTACGTGCGAGTGATCATGGACATGTACAAGAGAGCAACGACAAGAGTAAGATGCAGCGAAGAGTTCGCAATCAAAGTCGGTGTACACCAAGGGAGCATCCTTAGCCCGCTGCTCTTTATAGCAGTCCTTGATTGCTTGCTTGAAGGAAAAGTGACGGACCCCAATGTGCACCAGCTATCCTTTGCTGACGATGGAGCCATTATAAGTGATGATTAGGCGTCCCTACAACGAGCACTGGATGTGTGGGTGGACATTTTTGAGGGACACGGGTATCGTATTAGTTCAAAGAAGACAGAGTATCTGTGCTGCCCGTTCTCTGACCCTCATCAGCCTATTCCAGACATTTACTTGAATGGAAGAGTGCTTCCCAAGTGTGAAAAGTTTAAATATCTGGGATCTATGATTAATAAAGAAGCAACTTGTGATGACGACATCAACCATCAACCATCAACCATCGCGTAAGCGTAGGGTGGATGAAGTGGCGCGAAAACTCCGCCATCTTCTGTGATCGAAAAATGCCCCCTAAGCTGAAAGGAAGGCTCTACACTTCAGTTGTACGTTCGACGCTCACATACGGTTCACAATGCTGGACAATGCACAAAAAGTATGAGAACAAATTAACGGCAGCTGAGATGAAGATGCTACGCATGACAGCGGGAGTAACAAAGCGCGACAAAATTAGAAGTTCAAAGATCCGAGGAAGCCTCCACGTAAAAGAAACCATCAGAAGAAAAATAGAGCGCGACCGACTCAGTTGGTATTGCCATGCTCAAAGGAGAGATCCTTTGAACCCCGTCCAAAAGGCATTATCAATCAACGTTCCAATTTCAACACGCAAAAAAGGCAAAAACACCAGCATTTGATTGGCCTCAGCGATGAAGTAATACTAAACCGGGAAGCCTGCCGCTAGTTTCTGAGGTCAAACCGGCGGACCCCACAAGCGGACCAGTAGGAATGCAGTTAAGTGGGAAGGTTATGGTCCTACACTTCTGACGATAACGACGCCGGAAAAAAAGGAAAAGAAGAAAGAAGAAGATCAACCTCTGCTTGAAAAAAACTGTCTACCGAAGACATGCACAGCCGCTTGGTGAAAACATGGATAGACTCTGCTCCTTCATAACACCTTCAGTAGCACCCTGGGCCAAGGAGTTTAAGCTGGGCAGAGCATCCACTGAAGATGAACACCGTGAATGACACACATCCACGTCCCTCACTTAAGAAACAATCTAACCCAGTTAGTAAATGAGCCAACGTGAATTCCTGACATTACAGATCATTTTGCCAACACCTTGGACCTGTTCCTTCATCTCCCATCCTGATAATTATTCTATTGACACAGTGTCACCTCTAGGCTCGTCAGAACACTTTATCGTTTCAGCTAATTTCTCGTATTCAAACCATATAATTAGAGAACGATTTCTTAAAAGAACAGTATGGCTCTACGAGAAAGCCAATTCGAGCGGAGTCAACAACTTCTTTAGAAATTGTAACTATGCTGGGTATGAAATCCTTCTTTCGATATAGAGTGAAGAGCATCAAACCAAAAGCAAACGCGTGGTATGACTCAAGCTATAAAGACGCTATCAGACTGAGAGAGGTGAGTGAGGAAAACCGGAATCAGGTTAAAGGAGCCAGAAGTGATTGTAACGCATTGATTCGACGCGTCAAATTCGAGGCAAAAAGACTTCTGCTAAATTGTCCCAAAGGCAGCAAAAAACTGTGAAAAACATAAATGTCCTCGGAGGCCGATATAGACCCCTGTGGCAAAGCATACAGAGTGGTTACCAAAAGGATGAGAAATAATAGAGTTCCGCTGCTAACAAACCCTGGAATACTCACCCAAATAGTAGAACACCTCTTTCCACGGGGTCAACCGCTTACTAGTACAACCGTTTACCGCTTACTCGCCAGGAGCTATACAAAGCTGTCTCTAAGGTGAAAAACAGTAAAACACCCGGGCCTGATGGCATCCCAAATAAGGCCCCCAAAGCGGCGATTAAGGTCAGGCCAGACGCTTTCCAGCATGCTTTGACACTTTGGGGAATGTCTACAAGAGGGAGTCTTTCCCACACAGTGAAAACTGCAGCACTTGGTACTACGGCCTGAAAGTAAAAAGCCGTCCTCGTGTCTATTAGACACACTAGGTAAGATACTGGAACGAATTATATATGGTAGGTTACTGGCGGTAGCAGAAGCTAATAGTGCACTGTCAAATAACCAGTTCGGCTTCAGAAAAGGACGATCAACGGTTGACGCCATAGAAATCGTGGTAAGCCGAGCCGCAGATACCATCCAAGGAAAGAGGCGGAGAGGTGGAGAAAAGAAATATTATGCAGTAGTTACACTGGACGTTAAAAACTTCAACAACAGGAGGCTAAGATACAACACCGATGAGGGCGTCAAGTTCTATAGCATAACGGCGGGAGTTCCGCAGGGATCAGTCCTTGGACCCCTACTGTGTAACATTGTGTATGATGGCATTCAACGACTAGCGCTTCCTGTTGGACTACAAATCACTGGCTTTGCTGACGACATTGCCATTGGCCAAACATATAGAGGAAGTGGAGGTTGCCACCAACACTCTAAGGCTAACGTCTAACCGACAACAGGCCAGGCGCATAAAAGAAGAAAAACGGGCAGTATCCAAAGTAACGTGGCAAGCTAGATGGAATGTCTCCACAAAAGAAAGATGGATGCACAGGCTCATTCCCGTTATCAAAACTTGGACATCAAGATCAGCAGGAGACTGTAATTACCACCTTCCGCAGTTTCTGTCTGGACACGGCGGCAGACACGGTGGACGCGGTGGCCCAAATGTTGAGGAGGACGCAGTTTTTGACTGCAGTCGTTTCGCGCAGGACAGACAAGCGGTAAACTAACCAAGCTCCGAAAACCTGGTCGCCTACATGATGGACTCGGTAGATAACTGGAATGAGCTATGCTCGTACATTGCGCTTATACAAACGAAACTACGTCAGGTCGAAGCAAAGAGAAGAGCACGAGAGCTCGCCGCCCAAAATACACCATAAATTGTTAACCAGCCCCGCGAAGTAATACCTAACGGCAGTCCCGCGGGGAGAGTGGTTATATAGGTAGAGTGCTGAGGTGTGGTTTAGTAAGTAGGAGCGTGGAAAAAGGAGATCGCGCGAATCGTGCATTCTGGTAGCCCGAGCTACCAGTATCTTGATCGAAGATTCCACATCTCTTGGCGCTAAACCATAAAACAAAAAAAAAAACACCGCATGGCTGGAAGAGCTGAAGGCTATACCAAAAAGCACATATCAGAAGTGCTTCGAAGATAGGAAAAAGCGCTGCTGCAAGTATTATATCTGAGGAATATTACTTTGAAGGGGCAAATTCGATATTGATGAAAAAATAAATATTTATCGAGAAAAATAAAAAGTCACCTTATTTCTTGAACAAACTCTAATGTGTCAGCCTCTGAGTGTGTTCGACTTACTACGAAAGTAATGATTCTGTAGGTAGGTTTCCGCATTTCACGAAGATTATGGTCGACATAATGAGCACATTATAGGCAAGCAAGACAATATGGCTGTTGTTAGTGAAAATGTTGAAGATCCAAATCTATCTATTTCAGGTTACAGCCAAATGTTAACCGTTTTTTTAGACCTTAAATCGAAGATATGGTTATGGAAGACTTCAACAAGACGGTACCTCTCACACAACACCAGTCGTTTTGGATTAATTGCAAGAAATAAATTCTTGAAAATTCAATTTTCGTTTGTGATGTGTCGGCTTTGGATTTCTTTTTGAATGGCTATGCAAAAGATTGTGTTTATGCATATAATCCGCAAGTGCTTGGTGCTTTGAAAACAAATATTCATCACGTTATGGCCGATTTATTGCCTGATACACGTCGAAAAGTTGGAGGGCATGGGTTCGGACATACAGAGTAAAGTGGTTGATTACTCTCAACTAAGAGAAATGCAGAACATTTTTGGCGGAGTGATCGAAAGCACGGCCTACACGATACAACAGATACCGGCTTCCGACTCACGGACTTTGCAACAGCTCGTAATGCGGTGGTAAGTAGCAAATGTCGACTCTGACCATTATCTCGCAGCAGCAAGATTCAGAGCTTGACTGTCCAATGTCAGAAAGCTGCACCAGCCCACTATGAGGAGGTTCGACATTGGACGCCTGATCACACCGGAGGTTGCCAGAGTAATTGAGCGTAACTGCATGGCCGCTCAGCCATTCAGGAAGTAGCCGAGACCATCTTAGACTACCTACCACGCCGCCCGACAAGAAACCCGTGGAATGATGGAGAGTGTTAGCAGAAAAACGCAGCAACCGACGAGGCGTTCAAAAGGCGCTACAGCGAAAAACTCTGGCAGCGCAATAGAAGTAGTACCGAGCCAGAAAAAGGGAGGAGAAAAAACTACTGCGACAAAAGAAAATAACTTTCGCGGCTTCTCAGCTCAAGGATATCGAGGAGTCTATTAGCACAAAATTCGAGTCTTTTATAAGAAACCCAAAGACCTTGCAGGAGGCTTCAAGAAAGGCACCCAGGATCTTCGAAAATGCGAGGGTAATCTTGTCACCGACCCGCAGGAAATAGTAGATGTATTTAAGCACCATTTCCAGCAGCTGCTTAACGAGCATGATCAAGAGAGAGTGGTAGGAACCGAGGAAATCCCAACTTCAGCTTCTGAAGTAGTCCTCCCACCCAGCATCGAAGAAGTCGGCATAGGTATTCACAAGCTGTGTTTTTTAGCAAGGCCGCAGGCTCAGATGGCTTGCCATCAGAGCTCTTCAAGGCTGGCGGCGATGTTCTGGTAGGGAGCATGCACCAGATCATCTGCAGAATTTGGGAAGATGAAAGCTGGAATACCAGTTCTAATTGCCCCATCCACAAGAAAGGCGATCCCACCTTATATCCCCGCTTAATGTCGCATACAAGATCCCGTCCAGCGTATTGTGTGAACGTCTAAAGCTCTTTTGCACCGCATTAATCGACAGCTACAAGTGCGGCTCCCAGTGTGGCCCGGCAAATCGACTATTTCACACTTCAACAAATCTTGCAAACGAGACCAACGAGTTTCAAATCGATTTCAAAGCCGCATACGACAGCATTCATCGTAAAAAAATTGTTTGATGCGATGGCTGAATTCGGGATCCCGGAAAAACTGATCCGGTTGTGTAGCGCCACGGTAAAAAATACGCGATGCACTGTGCAGCTCGGTTCTAGAACCTCTGAACAGTTTGAAACATGCACCGGATTTCGGCAAGGAGATGCGCTGTCGTATGACTTCTTCAACCTGCTCCTGGAGCAGATAGTTCAAAAGACAGGCATCAACAAGGAAGGCACTATCTTCTACAAGTCTGTCCAGCTGCTAGGATACGCGGACGATATTGACATCATCGCGTGGTCGCGCCGTGACGTTGTGGACGCGTTCACGGCGATTGAAGAACAGGCAAAATGAGTTGGTCTTAAGGTCAATGAAGATAAAACAAAGTTCATGCTGTCAAGCGCGGGATATTTGGTCCTGTCTGTGAGGAAGGTGAATGGAGGAGAAGACAACCGCGAACTCTACGAGCTGTACAAAAATGTGGATGTAGTCCGGAAGGCAAAGATCCGTCGACTACACTGGCTCGGTCACCAACGCCCCAGCTAAAAGGGTTTTTGACTCCGAGCCTTCGGGTTCGAGAAGAGGAAGATCGAACGGTATGAAGACCAAGTAATCGCGGATGCTAGACAACTTGGGCTTGACAACTGGAAGCATCGTGCCCGGACCGCCAAGGATGGAAGGCAGCTACAGCCCAGGCTCAGATCCTCCATAGATCACTGGCATGTTAAGTAAATAAATAACACGTCGAAAAGTCTTCAAGAATTACCTTGTGAGAACCGAGTCTTGCAAGAATTCTAGTGAAGGATATTTTAATGACATTATACGCCATAGTGGCGAAATCCGAACAATATATTGAAATAAAAATTTGATCAAAACCTACACCATTAAAGGTGTTTTATTTGAATCGGAATCAGAAATTGGATCATCCTGTATTTAAATGACACCAGACTGAAGCGCATAGATGATCGTATATCAAATCCACATTTAAACTGGTTTTCATCTTTAACCGAAGGGGAAACTTAAAACCACCAACTAGCTAACTAGAGAGTTGACTTCTCCCGATAAAACAATCATTTTGTAGAGCGATATAATATAAAATGAAGAACAGAAACAAAAACCCAATGATACATTGAAGAGCAAGAAAACAAAAGCAAAACAACGACCCACAGAAGAATCACAACACGTCCTGGCCGAGAATTAAGAAACTTAACTGTCGCGGTGTGTTCGATCGATAACAGCAGTATTTTCAAAATCCCTACAGTTGTTGTAAAACTACTCTATTCTACACAATTTTCAATATCTAGTTATAAATACGAACACAACGCACCGATACGGACTAAAACATCGATCCGGCGAAGGGCGAGCGCGCACTTACGTCTTGAATATATGAGGAAATTCATTGGCTATAGCTCGAACCAGTTTCTGATCGTCAGCACTACATTCGGTCTCCTCGCAAAAGATACGCGTGAAGATTTTCATAAGTTCCTGTTTGCGATATTGATTCTTCTCATAGTTGGTACTCCGCACCATGCACCGGCAGAGGTTTAGGTATTTTCCGCGCATCTAAAAACAGGAAAATGAGGATAAATGAAATTAAGGAAACATGCTTGGAGAGAATTACTGGATTTCCTGCACACAAGTCCGATAGTTGTCGTACGACGATATCGAACACGACTATCCTGTCGTTTGTGTAGACTAGCATTGCCGTTTCGGGAATTGTGAAAATGTCCGTGACCATCTTGAGAACTGAATTCGTTTCTATAGCGTATCGAAGTGATTTGAGTGGATCCTCTGAAGCGAGACCGAGATAACAAAATATTAGAATTGTCAATGAGTAATGGGAGAGCAAACCTACCCTCTCTGTTTAGAAGAAGGAGGATCTTCTCGGTGAACACCTTGACGGTGCGCAGTTTCTGCATAGCTTGCAGCACATAATTCTGATTGTGCACGTCGAATTGAAGATTATACGATAGGAGAAGAGAGACGACCATGTCCACTAGCGGCTCCGGATGATTGCCTTCGACTATTGCAAATAGAAATGTGCTGAAGTCGACTCCAAGGAAGGCTAAAGGAGAAGAGAAAAATTGTGTCGAAATCGAATCGAAACATTCTCAGTACTTTTTACCATCATGCGCGATTGGCATGCGCTCGCCTTGGGAAAAGATTGTGATTGACATCTTCACGAGCTCCTTGAACTTGGGCGAGTTCGAGAAATGTGTCTTCATATCTTCAACCTGCAAAAAATCAAGCAGAGAGTTAACCAATCGTTTGTAATCTAGCAATAAATCTAACAATTTCCAGAGGTAGCACCGACGTGAGTAATATATCGATAATGGTCTTATCCAAATGACAAGCGGCCGAGAAAGCCCTCAGCAAGAGTTTCTTTATCGGCCAACTTGTTTCCATCTGATAAAACTGCACCATATTAATGAGGCTCTCGTATTGATCACAGGACATTTCGTAACAGCAAATATTCTCGTCGGCGTTTTCCTAGATAACAAAAAACCAAACATTCAATGAGGAATGGATAGCAAGAACTTTGAGAGAAGACGTATATGTCTTACTAAAATATCAACCAACTCCTCGAGAAACTGTACGATGTCGTCTTCGTCCTCGTATAGCATCCACGTACGTTGCTCCGAGTCATTCTTACAGTCAGCCAATTGATTGAAGATGTCTTGTAAACGTTTCGAATCGTGCGTTTCGCCCAGCAATTCCTTGGGCGTTTCTACTTTATCGGTGACGTGAACCGCCACCGCTTCCAGGTACGGATTAATAGCACCATTGTATAGTTGCTCCAAGCTTGTCAATACCACCCGCAACGCCTCGCATGATAGGTCAAAACTTAAATTCGTACTTCGTCGAATTACTTCAACGATTTGATAGACATCAGCCGAGTCTACCTTAACATCACTGCCAGCTGCTGCCGCCGCCGAGGCGGCAATAATAGCTGCGGCTGCAGCGCTATCGTCGTTCTCACTATCCGTCTGTTGCGGGTGATGATGATGATGCTGGAAATGTGGATGCGGATGTTCGTGCGTACTGCTTGTCTCTTTCTCACTTTGTTCGTCACTAGCTACGTCGTCTTTGGGCTTGGAATCAGCTGCTGTGTTCTCTGTGATTTCGCTTGCATCTGTACCGGCTTCGTTCGTATGCGCTATGGAAGAGAATTCTTTGTAAATTGTCACTACTTCCTCGCTGGTCGTTGTGGTCGTCGTCGTTGTCTCGGATGGTTCTGATGTTACACTGTTGTCGCGATTATCGCGATTGTCTTGTGCGGGTTCGTTTGTTTTCGAAGTGAGCACACTCATACTGGGACTTTCCTGGATCATTTGTGGAGGAACTGCTGTTGCTCCGACTGCTGAACTCGACATTGATTTCTTACCAGAATCGAGTCGTTTAGTTTCAGTCGGACTGTTGATATCTTGCTGTTGTTGCGATGGATTTAAGTTACACGAAGAGGTGTTGTTGCAATCTTTTTCCGAGTTTTCATCGTTCTCTTTCTCGGCATGGTTGCTCTGTAAAGAAATTGATTTTTTAGGATTCGGATGGTTCGTGGTCAAAAGTCACTTACGGAATAAAATCGCTCTACGGCGGTTTTCTTCTCCCTGAGACGGTCCAGAAGTTCTTCTTTAGGTATGATTCCATTAATCTCGGTGTCTTTGGCTATCTCCAATGATTCAATACTGGAATTAAGGAAGCTGACCAGGAAATCCGGTTCTACCTGCGTTCAAAGAGAAGGAGTTGAAGGTAATATCAAAATATATTCTGTCCTTCGTTATTTATAAGGGATTTTCCACTCTGTTAACGCCCTAGTCGGTCATTGCATCTATCTGACCCCATTCAATCGTCACTGAATAGTAGAAATCTAGGCCAAAGTGCTAAATTAACACAGAAAATCACACTCAAAGGAACACCCTTAATGCTTCGGTGCCGAGCAAATGATGTTAATAACACACCAACGATCCTATACAATAATTTATTGAGTGCACACCTTCTTTACCAGCCTTGAATGCAGACCCCATCACTTGACTCCTCGTTTGCTCTTCTTATGTGGCTGTCACACCCCATCCACCATACAGCAACACATCGAATCCATTTTTTATCACATATCACTGTACTTAAGCATCCTGCCTCTCTTAAAGGGATCTTAATTCAGGTTATTGACGTCTTGCTTTGGTACCAGCACCACCATCCTCCCATCCACGGTCCCTCCGCTCGGGCTACACAACACCAAACCGACGGTCGACGGATGTTTTAAATCAGATTATCTTCCCTTGCACTTTTCAAGGCTATCTATCGTTCCTCCGTTTTTTTTTTTTTGCCTTTTTGCTTTCCTGATGCTTTTTATTGTTTTTGGTTTTAGGGATAGGTCAAATACATACACAGAGATGGACCTGGAATCAAGGGAGTACGACTACTTACCTTAATTTTCGTTACGTAATTAGATGGGACAAATCCAATGTTGCCTTTCATGCTGACCACTTGCCACCAATTCCTCTGGCGTACACTTGTCTGATACAGAATGAAGTATTCGCCCTCATCGAAGCTAATTGTTTTCGGGTAGACAGCTTGAAAGTCATAGAGTGCCTTCAACATTTCGATCGTTTCTATGGGTGGACACAAGAAAAAGGACATATAAAGGCACTTATTGGATTTTTATCATAATTTTCAAAGATTAACAACAATAAATCGATAGAAAATTGTTTGATAATGATTTTTTACGATTAAATCAGGCACCCACCCATGATTGCTGAACGATAACTTTTGCACTTTTGTTATTGTTTATTTTGAGAAATTCCTTTCGTGAGATGCTGCCAAAACTAGCCACCCATTCGCGGAGAGCAGATACTGCGAAATATTTTCCACTCAACTTCAATGTACGAATGATTTGACGAAGCGGAATGTCAAAAGTGAATGTTTACTCGAATATGGGATGATAGTAGGACAGTTAGGCGGCGTATGACAGAAAGCGGGTGCAATTGCTGTGGTAGATCACAATGGAAATTCGATGAGGTTTTATAAATTGTGTGGAATTAATGATCGCTGAGGTAAATTTAAATTTTGAGCGACGCTGAAAAACACGGAAATTTCAAAATATTCCAAAATGAGATAATGTAGCGAATGCATCCCGTTTTGATCGACATCGGATGCTAGTAGTCAGTCTTTGAGATTTTATTTCGTGCCTGAGTTTGATTTGAAGAGTCCTACTGCCGAAGCCGCTTTATGAAAATGATATCTGTTCAATAACTCAATGAAAATAAAACGATTGCATAAAATAATAGTATATTGGACTGTATATAATATCGAACGCACTGGTCGAACGCTCAAAAAGGGAATAATGGACGGGATCTGTGCCCATCACAAATCGTCTAGCTCCCCTCCTTTGGTTCCGCTGTCGTCGTCGCGCTGAGGGTGGTTCTTCCCTCGGTTGTTAGCGCTCCTTCTCCTTGCGCTCGTTCTTTGCGCTTGGTGAAGCGGTTCTTCCTTCTGGGCTGCTCGTTGCTCTGATCCGATGTGTGTACGTACGTTGGTTGATATTGCCCATGCTCTCGTTGCAGGTGTGATGCGGCACGTACGCACATCATACGATTGCGCCGTTGAACGACGGTCGTTCTTTGTGCCTGCTGAGGCGGTACTTCCTTCTGGGTTGCTCGTTTGCTCTGATGTGCTTGTTGCTGCTCTGATGATGATGTTGTTGCTTGTAAAAAATTCAAACTGCTTTGTTTCTTGAATTGAATGGACTGATGCCACGAACATTTTATTCTTTTACTTTATACAAAAAAAAAATGCCCGCCTCAGCACAACAATAACAAATATTGCTAACCGAAAAACGTTTACCTAAGCATTGTAGCAATAAGTGTGTTGGTGTCATCGACGAAGGCAAACAACAGCAAAAATAACAAATTACGAGTAAGCAAAAAATAATCAATACAAAATAAATTTGTATTTTGTTAATGTAATCAACATTTTCCCTCCTCCGACGTTGTTGCCCAATTGATTTCAAAATTACTTCTCCGAATGTGGTTTTGATCTTCCAGTTCGATGTTGGTAGAGTTTTTAGTTGGACACTTGCCGTACTTAAGGACCACAGCCAATAGGCAAATGATAACAGTGGCCGCTGCAAACATTGAACAAAGCCCAATTGTCCAATACCGATGCTCTTTGATGGTCTTCCAGTTGTGGTCGTGTAGTCGGTTGAGTGCCTCGACTGCTTCTTGATAATTGAAATTGGAAATTTCAGTCACATCTTTGTTAATTGGGATGACGGTCTCATTTGTAAAATAAACCGGAATTTGAGGTGATACGGATGTGTTTATAGTAGTAATTGATTTCCAATTTGTTCCACAAATAATCCAGTCTCTGGATGTGTTATTGTATAATTTGTAGACCCCGGCATGACGGATGCGAATAACGACAGAATTACAAGAGCAGTAGAGAAGCTTGATGTTTGGGTTTTATCGCTCAGCTTCCTCTTGGGCCTGCTGGATGAATGATTCGAGGAATGTAATATGTTACTATCAGACTTCATGTTGTTTTCTTCGTTTGGCAGTAAACACACCTTGGCTATTGGCCGCTTGAATGTTCCGTTCTCTGTTTTTACTGTTACTACTCTGACAAGCCCATCAATTCCGCTGTGCACTTCAATTATTCTGCCTAGAGGCCATTTCGTTGGTGTCAGAAGCTCATTTTTCAACAGCACCATTTGCCCAGGCTCCAAATTCCTTGCGGGTTGCTTCCACTTGTATCGCTGTTGCATCTTGTTTATGTATTCCTCGTACCAACGTTTGCAAACATCTTGTTTAAGTTTTTGAATCAACTTCCACCTTTTTAAACTATTCTCTGCCATGTCCAGAATGACTTCATGCTGTGGTGCTATCAGTGGTGATCCAATAATGAAGTGACCCGGTGTTAACGCATCTAGATCTTCAATATTATCTGTTAGTGGACAGAGTGGTCTTGAGTTCAAGCATCCTTCTATTTGCACCAGAATGGTATTCATCTCTTCGTATGTTAATTTTTGCTCTCCTATGATGCGATTCAGGTGGTATTTAACTGATTTAACTCCTGCTTCCCAGAGTCCACCAAAATGTGGAGCTCCCGGTGGAATGAGGTGCCACTCGATCGCATTTTCGGCTAGCGTGGATTGTAGTGCGTCAATAATATTTTTTGCCCCAATAAAATTTGTTCCATTATCGCTGTATAGATGGTTTATAGATCCTCTTCTGCTGATCATACGTCGCAATGCTGCCATAAACCCATCCGTAGTTAAATCTGAAGTGAGTTCGATATGCACTGCCTTTGTTGCCATGCAGACAAACAGCGCTATGTAGGCTTTGTGCGATTTAACACCTCGAGTTTGTGAGCATCGTATGTTGATTGGCCCAGCGTAATCTATCCCACAATGTGTAAATGGCCGTGAAAACCTTACTCGAGCCTCCGGAATTTGTCCCATAAGTTGATTTGATTCCTTAGCCTTGAATCGACAACACTTCATGCATTGATGTATTGTTGCCTTGACAGTGTTTGTTCCTCGGATTATCCAAAATTTTCTCCGAATGTGGTTCAGAGTTAGTTTTACTCCACCGTGAAGTGTATCGATATGGGTCTTGTTTATGATTAATTTTGTCAGCGGGTGTGATGATGACAGAATCATAGGGTGCTTCTGATCAACTGATAAGTGAGCATGTTTCAACCGACCTCCCACTCGCAATATCCCACTGGCGTCGATGAACGGATTCAGTGATGATATCTTGCTGTTCGATTTGATTGCCTTATTTGCAATAAGGCTTTTTATGTCTTCAGAAAAACTTCGTTGAGCACCCTTAACAAGCGCTCTTTCTGCTTCCAGTAGTTCTTTTATGGTTAACCTGCCATAAAGTAGTGGTTCATGTCTCTTGCTCCGTTGGCAATTGGATTTAAACCGCAGACAGTATGCACTTACGCGTTGAAGTTTTGATAATGATGAAAACATTAGACAAATGTCGTCCTTGTGTGAAGGATTGTTGGGATGCATCGCTAGACAAGCGTGAGATTTTCGAATCTCAGGCATTTCTTGCACTTCCACTATGGAATTGACAGCTGGCCAATATTGTTGATCCTTCTTCAACCACCCTGGACCAGTCCACCATGTTGAATTTTCAGCTAAGGTATCTCCAAATGATCCTCTGGACGGAATGTCTGCAGGATTCTCTTTTCCGGGTACAAACCTCCATTGTCCCTTAAACTGTTGTTGCACATATGATACTCGGTTGGCGACAAATGTGTTCCATTTCACTGGATGTTGTTTTAACCAGTTTAATACTATGGTAGAGTCGGACCATGCGAAAACCTTGGTATAATTGATGTCCAATTGCTCTCTGATGTACCTCATTAGTTTCGTAAGTAAAGCTGCTGCACATAATTCTAGTCTTGCCAATGAAACTTGCTTCACAGGTGCCACCCTTGTTTTGGATGCAATGAGGCTTATTGTAGCAGAACCGCGATAAATAACCTTCTGATACACCACCGCTGCAAACGCTGATTCTGACGCATCTGCAAATCCGTGTAACTCTATGTGGGCGCCTTCCATTTGCTGCGTCCATCGTGGAATTCTCACCTTTTGAAGTGATGATAGTCTTGTCTTGAATTCATTCCATTCATTTTTAATCTTCATTGGAACATCCTCGTCCCAATCGATGCCCAAAAGCCAGAGATTTTGAATAAGAATCTTTGCCTTGATAGTTACTGGCGATAACCAACCGAAAGGATCGAAGATTTTGCCAGCGTCACTCAGTATAGCTCGTTTGGTACCCTTTGTGCTGAATGATGAAACATTGATCTTAAATTGGAAGTCGTCTGTGTTTGGGCACCATTTTATTCCCAAAATCTTAACCGTTGTATCACTATCAAAGTTATAGTCTGGCTCAAATTCAGTTCCTTCCCTTGGCAATGCCTTTATGAATGCTGCATTATTTGATGTCCACTTCCGTAAGTTGAAACCACCCTTCCGAAGTAGTTGCGTCAATTCCCTTTGCAGATCTTGACATTCTCTTAAGGAATTTGCACCTCCCAAACAATCGTCTACATAGAATCCTTCAAGCAATGTTTTGCTTGCTAGTGGATACTCTTGCTTTTCATCCTCAGCTAGCTGACATATAGTTTTAATTGCCAAGTATGGTGCGGATGATGTGCCATATGTGACGGTTTTGAGCGCGTATTCCTTGATTGGATCCTTGGAGTTTTCTCTCCACAAAATACGTTGTAAGTTTTGATCCTCCTGGTCGAGTAAAATCTGACGATACATTTTTTCGATGTCAGCTGTGAAGACGATTGGAAACGACCTCCATCGGAGAAGTAATGAAAATAAATCCCTTTGAATCGTGGGGCCTGTCATCATGATGCTATTTAGCGACTCCCCAGATGTTGTTTTTGCCGAGGCATCGAAAACCACCCTCAGTTTTGTAGTAGTGCTGTCATTTTTTATCACCGCATGGTGTGGAAGATAATACGTTTTTTCTGAGGAATCTCCTTGTACTTCCTCCATGTGTCCAAGAGCAAGATATTCCTGCATGAAATTGCAATAGTCATGCCGAAGCTTCTCATTTCTTGCGAATCTCTGCTCCAACAAAAAGAATCGTTTTAACGCCATTTTGCGTGAATCACCTAAGACTGTGCGATCCTTTAGCAGTGGTAACTTGACGATATATCGTCCTGTTTTATCCCTTTTGTGTGTCAATAGGTAGTGAATTTCGCATTTCTCATCTTCTGCAGACCTGACCCTTGCGACGGGTATTTCTTCTAGCTCCCAAAATTTCTTTAATCCTTCATCTTCGCTGCACACACTGATACATGAAGTAAGGACTTTGGTTTGTGCTTGCGGTTTTGATGTTAAGTTGGTCACTACCGGTCCAGACAATATCCAGCCAAACCTTGTATTTTGTGCCATTGGAGTATTAGGTGGACCTTTGATCAATCCATGGGTCAGGAAATGTGGTAAAATGTCTGATCCTATCAGCAATTCGATATCCTTTGGTTGTCCGTACCATGGATCCGCCAACTTCAAGCCTTGAATATGTGGCCAATCGTTGGGTGAAAATTGTTGTAATGGCAGCCTTGATGTGATAACAGGCATTACCAGAGCGTTCACCTCCATGTTGACTCCTTCATCATGAATTGATTGAATGGTAAGGTGGCATGCTGCGATAACTTGTGTGGCCTGACCATTGATTCCATTTATCCTTGACTCATACTTATCCAACGGTGCCCTTAACTGATGCGCTAACTTTTCTGTCACGAAGCATGATTGAGATCCTTGATCAATCAGAGCTCGTATCAGTTTCACTTGTCGTCCAACGCACACATTTACCATGGCTGTGGCTAGTAGTACCGTCCTGTTAGCTTGACATGCAGCGACGATTCGCGTTGTCGATGGTGATTCTTCACCTGATCCCTTGCTTGTTACTAAGACGGCTGCCTTTTCACTTTGAGGGAAATGAAGAAGGGAATTATGCTGTTGTGCGCATATCTTGCAACCCTTCTTTGACAAACATTCTTTAGCGGCATGTCCATCTCGCAAACAGTTGAAACACAGCCTTGACTTCTGGATCACTTCCCGTCGGGTTTTTGGTTTCATACTTAAAAATCTCTTACAGTTGAACACCTGATGATTCTCGCCACAAACAGCGCATTTTGGCTGCGTAACTGTAGTCAAGTGGCTTTTTGTAGAGTTGGGTTTTACCGCTTGCGATTGGTGTTCTCTGCTGAATTCGCGACTGCCCTCCAATCCCCTGAATCTGCCCTCAATAAAGTCAAAAAATGTATTTAACTTTGGAATTTCTGTTGATGTTCCTTTTGATTGTTGGTACAGCCTTCTTGATTCATTGTCTAGTTTTGGATATAGGATTTGTATCACCAATGGATCCCAGGAACTGACATCCACTCCCAAGTTGCTGATTCCGTACAGGATTTCCCTTGATGTATCCATCATAGTCTTTAGATCCAGAGCATTTTCATTTCGAACTGGTTTCAAAGTAAGCAGTTTTTGAATAAAGTTGTTGACCAACGCTGCTGGATTTTGAAATCGTTTGGTTAGCAATTCTATTGCTGTTGCATAATTGCTTGCAGTAGGTGATAGATGGTTGACAATCCTTGCTGCTTCTCCGGTTAGATTACCCTTCAAATACTGCATTCGTTCGACATTGCTTAAGGTTCTGTTTTGGTGTATTAACCGATCGAACAGTTCCCAAAATTGTGTCCAGTCCTCATACTTTCCACTGAATGTTGGTATGGTTATGGGTGGAAGTTTAATTTCCCGATGCCTCTCAGGCTGTGTTACTACAGCTTCCCTCTGGTACTGTGTCTGTTCTATTTCTTTTATTTGAATATATGCATCTTGATACATCTGCTCAAACTCAAGAAATTCCTCGTCGTAATCGGCTTTGTCCATTGACACCATAATTTCCTCATTAACTGTTCGTACCGTTGTCCAGCATTCTTGTAATTGACTCAGCTTGAACTTGAGATAGACGGAATTCTGGCTGAAATCCAGACTGTCAATTAGGCGTAAAAATCTCCCTTTGGCGAGGTTCAACTTAGTGCACTGAATTGAGGACTTCGTCTTTCCAATTGAATCTTCCGTTCTATCTGATGATGTGCTCCTTGGTGGCTGAACTGCTGTAGCTGGATTTGAACTGGCTGGTAATTCTGGAATATCGGCTCGCCTGTTCGTTGACCACTGAGCCAGTTTTGACTTCAAGGCACCTTTAATGTCATGATACCTTGATTCGAACTGGCTAAAATACTTTTTGGCAAAGTATTCATGATGCGGGTTCGTCTTCCTTAAGTCTTCTAGGTACCCATTGTTTAGTTGGAAGTCAATCCAGTGCTGCTCCAGTTTCTCGAGCCGTGTCTTGAAATACTCCACAGAGTACCGTGATTCTCCATCCTTTTTGAAGTTTGTCCACAATCGATGAACTTCTTCCGTAATTCTCGTCTGATTTAGTGCGATTTCTTCGATGTCGCTCATGTTTACTGCGTAATGGTGTACGAGCTATCTTCTATTTCCACTGTTTGAATATATTGATCTAGTACCACTTTTAACTAATCACTTTCCACTATTCCGGCTAATCCGGCTCGAAGGACCATGTAAAAAATTCAAACTGCTTTGTTTCTTGAATTGAATGGACTGATGCCACGAACATTTTATTCTTTTACTTTATACAAAAAAAAAATGCCCGCCTCAGCACAACAATAACAAATATTGCTAACCGAAAAACGTTTACCTAAGCATTGTAGCAATAAGTGTGTTGGTGTCATCGACGAAGGCAAACAACAGCAAAAATAACAAATTACGAGTAAGCAAAAAATAATCAATACAAAATAAATTTGTATTTTGTTGATGTAATCAACATTGCTTGTTTAGGCCGCTCATCGATGTATACCCATATGATGAGGCTTGGTCTAGACATTACCCCCCCTCTATTGAATTGGAATCTGACGGCTCTTCTTTGGGAAGGACGCACGGTTTCTGCACTGGACGCACTAGCTTTGTATGCTGCATCTTAACCTTTGCAGTTCGCACGAGCCCATCTCTACCGCTATGACGCGGTAAAGTGGCCACACCGTGGGTGGCATGCTCTCTTTCCTGACCAACACTATAGCTAGGTATTTGTAGATTGTCTCGCTTCTGATTCCACTTGAACCGCTGCTGCAAGGTGTTGATGTACTCGTCGCTCCATCTTCGCCAGAAGTGCTGCTGCATTTGATTAATGCTGCCCCACAGCTTGAGTCGAGTCGTCGCTGGCACCTCGCTGACGTCTGACATCAATGGCTGAATGATCTGCTTGCCGATCAGGAAATGCCCAGACATAAGCGCACATAAATCGTCTGGATCATCGGACAGCGCACTCAACGGTCTTGAGTTGAGACACGCCTCTATATGCACTAATGTGGTGGACAGGGTCTCGTAGGTGAAAATATGTTTGTCCATCAGCAGGTGGTTTTTAGAGGAATTAACTCCCGCCTCCCACATTCCACCTGGCGCAATGAACCTCCATTCCGTGCCCATACCACTATTCTGCTCAATGGCAAACCTGCTCTTGTATTCCGTTGCTGTCATTCGAATCTCTCTGACTGCGCCGACAAAAGTCGTAGGGTTGTCGCTCCAAAGTACTCAGCATACACCTCGTCGCCCAGTAAATCGTTGGAAGGCTGATAGGAACGCTTCCGTCGTTAGATTGCTCAATGGTTCCAGGTGAATCGCCCTAGTCACCATGCAGACGAACACTGCAATGAAGGTCTTTTCGATGATTTTGCAACGGCCTGCTCTGGGTTTCGTATGCACCGGACCAGCATAGTCGACGCCACTATGCCTGAATGCTCTGACTTGTTGCACATGGTCTTTAGGAAAACTCTCCTAAACGTCGGTACCCAGTATTTCTGCCAAATGTACTGCATGCATACTCCGCATGGAATATTCTCAGATGGGCTTCCTTCAGTAGCAGTTCCGTCAGCTTGCTCTTGGCTGGTAAGATTATCTGATGCATGCTCTCGTACGGTAATCCTGAATCTTGAAAACGTCCTCCAACTCTCAACGTTCCCCTTGCATCCAAAAAGAGAGTCAGTGTTAGAAGGCTGCTCGATGCGTCCACCGGAAGGTTGCGCTTGATGAGCTCCAGCTCCTCCCGATATGCCTCACGCTGAGTGACTTTGACCCAGTAGATTAACGCATCCTCACGTTCCGATGGTGTCACTACTCCGCTCTGCTCTGCCTATCTGCTTTTCTTCGCCATTCGCCTTAGTATCAGCGCCGTTACCCGTAGTATGCTCTGCAGGGTTGATTTGCGTTTCAGCAGACTCATGTCGTCGATGGCCAAGTTGGTTAATTTCGAAACCATTGGGCTTATAATGACTGTCGGCTTCTGCGTTTGCGCTATCGCTCGCTGTTGGGTGCTCATGGTTACGTGTGACTTCGGCCAGTTCTGCACCCAACTCTTGAGCCAGTGGGGTCCTCCCACCACATACTCAGCTGCTCCATCTGTCTTGCTCCAACACCCTTCAATCCTAATGACCACCAGTCAGCTTTTGGATAGCACTGACGCGGTTAGCCACGAATGTCTTTAGCATCTTATTGATCCAGATCAGCGCTGTCGCAGAATCGCTACAATACGTTCGTTGCAGCTCCTGATGACCGCACGTACTACCAATTTGAGCCGTTAACTTGGCTAACAATTCCGCTGCTCATAGTTCCGGTCTTGGCACTGAAATGGTTTTGAGTGGCGCTACTCTCGTCCTCGACGCTAACAGGATGCACTTGATTTCGCCGTTCTCCGAAATTGTCCGTAGATAAACCACGGCAGCATATGCTCTGGTCGATGCATCAGCGAACCCATGCAGTTCCATCTTGCTCGTCTTCTCGCTGTCTAACCACCTCGGAACCCACACAGATGACGAGTAACTGCTCGTAATATTGAGTCCATACGAGGGGCATGCTCGCTGGTATTTTCTCGTCCCACTGTACACAGGAACGCCACAAATCCTATATGAAGATCTTAGCGGTTACGACCACCGGGGCGAAATACCCGTTTGGATCATACAGCTTCGCAATCGCGCGAAGACCGCGAGTGTGGCTTAGTATCGTCTAGTTGAACCTTGAACCTGATGTCATCTGTCGTCGAATCCCAGACTAGACCTAGTATCGACGCATGCTCTTCTGCGAAGGACAATTTGGTCTCCTTGCTCTTTTCCCTGGTCAGCTCTGCCAGCACTCGCTTGACTTGAATTTGCTCAACTCAAAGCCACCTCCGTCTAGCGATGAGATTATCTCCTTCCCCAAGGATATCGCTTGCTACTCGGTGTCTGCTCCCGATAACATGTTGTCCATGTAGAAGTTGGTCGTAATCGCTGTATACGCCAACGGATACGTATTACGTACCGATGTTATCTCGCGCACATTGGTGCATTGCTCTCACCGCATTGAAACTACTGGATGTTATGCCGTATGTGACCACCGTCATCCAGTATTCTCTGAGCTCCTCTTACGGGCTCTCTCTCACACCTGCCGGAACATTTTCTTGACATCAGCAGTTATCGCTCTCTTGAAGCATCGGAAACGTGTGATGATCGCTGACAAGTGGTCTTGTAGTCTCGGCCCCGCAAAGTGAATATCGTTGAGTGATGCACCACCCTCGCCCTTGCACGATGCGTGAAATACCACGCGGAACTTCTTAGTAACGCAGTGATGTGGTATCTGATATGAGTGACCTTTCACTCGCTGGCTGCGATTTACTGGCATCCTGTGCCCCAGCTCTTGGTATTCGCGCATCAAGCCGACGTATTTCTCCTTCAGCTCGTTGTCGGTGGTGAGCCTTTTCTCGAGTTGAGAAAGCCTCTTCATGGCTGCTGCTCTCGCGCTGACCAAGCTCTATACCACGTATCGTCCGAATGAGTTGCGGTTGTGCGTGCTCTTGAAGTTGTCCTCAACCCATTGATCGTCCGGAGATACTACGACTGCTCTGCTCAGCTCTTCGATTTCTCAAAACCGCTTCAGCTGCTCGCTTAGTTGTGCATCAGGTGACTCCGCTGTTGCGACCATAGCCCTGGTCATTCGCTCCTGATGGGGAATCCAAACACTGTCCAGCCAAGACGTGTGTTCTGCGCGGGAAGTCCGGAGTAGTCGAACTTCCTGATGTCGCTCTTGATGATCTCTGCCCATACTCGCACCCCAAATAAGATCTCTATCCGGGCGGTGGAACGTCGGATCTGCCGACGATATTTTCTTATTGGTTAAGGGCTTTTTAAGGCGCATTTTTTCTTAAATCTTAACATTTTTTCTTTATAGTAGAATCATGAGTGATCCTCACAAAATCCTCGAATTTTTACTAGTGGCTCCCAGAAGAAGAAATTACAAGAGAAACGTGAAAAGGAATCCGAAGAGACTTTAGCTAAAACAACCAAATTGACCAGTTATTTTGTGTCGCCAAATAACGAAGAACTCCCTCAAATAATCAAAATAACAACAGGAGATTCCATAGTTGATGTAGATGTTTTCGACACTATTCAAGATCATCTTGAAATTTTAAAATAGTAGTCCTTGGCTTGACCGCATAACAAATGAAATGATTGAATATTGGGCTGAAAAGAGTTCCACAGAACTTCAAAATTGCGATGTCGCGAGATAGTTCCAACTCAGGCGAGAAATGGACAAGTTATGGTTTTAATTAACACTGGCGGATACAGCGGCAATATTATCTTCTGTGTGTTGAAATTAGTGCGAAATTTGGTCACTATGGCTTGAATTGACTGCTCAATAAAATAGTCGAAGGGCACGAAAAATATTTTCCACCAAGAACAAAAATCGATAATAAAATTCAATAATTTGTAAAAGTTATTCTGGTGTAAGTCTTTCCATAATAAAATGGCAATACTAATTAAGTACGCTCGACTTTAGCACATGCCACAAATCATACGTGAGATATCAACAATAGAACACTGAAAAATCAAGCCGCAAAAAAATCCTACATTTTTTAACGCTTAGATCCATTTTAGCCACTATGTCTCGCTGTGTTCGTTAAACCATTTCAATATCTTCTGCGTAAGTCAGCAACTCTATTTAAAACAGATCGTGCTTCTTATATTGTCAATGAATACGCACTATCCTTTCGAAGATGATGACAATACGCCGTCCTGTTTGAATGCTTTATAATGCTCTAGATAAAGTAATTATCTCAATGGAACAACGCGAATATTCCACTGCAATCTTCCATACCCTGACGAGTTTGGCAGGTATGTTAATCTATGACATAGCCCTGTATATTTGGTCTCTATTGACATTGCCTTATGTGGCTTAAATTGGTCTAATCCTCATAGGGCCAGTAAGGTAATCTTAGTTAGTTAACATAGTTAAGATAGGCTTAAGCAATGTGGTCTAGAATAGAATAGATGTAAAAATTATCATTATTATTATCGCTCATCTGGAACTTGAAAGGTCAGAGCCTCATTGATAACCTCTTAACGACCGTTAAGCCCCGGGTCATACATTTTTCCTTCCATGTTTCGCCTGATCTGTTCCATTTTCTCTAGGTCCATTTATACAAGGTGGGGCAAAATTACTCATCCAATTTTGTTTTTGAATTACTTTTTTGCTAAATAAAGAAAAATGATTTTGAGAGATGGAAATCATTATTTAGACCTTTACAATTTATTACGAAGAAAAGATGATATCCGCCAATTTTATACACATTTGTACCCATTTTCTCACATTTTCCATGACTTTCCGAAAGATTTCCGGTGATAACTGTTCGCATTCCTGTCGAAAATATTCTTAAGGGCTGCGATTGTCTGAGGCTTGTTGGCATAAGCCCGCGACTTCAAGAAGCCCCGAAGAAAGTAGTCTGGGATGGTTAAATCGTTGCTGGCCATTCCAAATCGCCAAAACGGGAGATTTCGCCAGCAGGGAATACTTCCTTCACAACATCCATTGTGGCTCGTGCTGTGTGTGCAGTTGCACTGTCTTGTTGAAACCACATGTTCACCAAACATGTTCACGTCGTTCATCACGGCTTTGTAGCGTTCGCCAGTAACAATGACCGTATTGTCGATGGCGATCTCAAAAAAATACGGCCCAATCACGTCTCCCGCGTTAACGCCCCAGCACACAGTGGCTTTGAGTGGATGTAATGGCTCTTCGCGCATCCCATGCGGAATTTCAGTGCCCCGGAAACCAATATTTTGCTTATTGACGTAACAGCTTAAGTGGAAATGCGCCTCGTCGCTCATGATGATTTTCGAAAATCGTCCTCTTCGTTGTTGAAATTAAAGATGGCTTGGCAGTAATTTATATGCGACTGACGGTCAGCAGGCATTTATTGATGCACTGTTGCATATTGTACGGGAACATGTGCAAGTCTTTCACTAAAATTCGCTTTAGGGTACCCGTCTGGTGATGCCCAATTGCGTGGCCTGTCATCTGGTTGGTGTTTCTTCGTTCTCAGCGACATCGGCAGTCACAGACGCGATATTCTCGACCGAACGACAGGCCAGTGGCGGCCGCGGGCTGCAGGGTCTCCTGTGGTTCCAGTCTGTTCGAGTCGAGTAGCTAACCGCCGGAATGTTTGCCCAGTTGGCGCGACAGGATTAGGAAAGCGACGTCGAAATTCATGCTGCGCTAACACCATCGACCGATTATTGGTAAAAAAAAATCGACACGATTATTCCATGCTCTGGCGAAGTATAGCACTCCATTGCTTGTCTGTTTCTATTCTGCAGCTGTCTAGTTCGCAAATATCAAATATGATTGACGTACGACGACATTTTCAAAAATTATAACATCTTCCGATAGGATGATTCATTTTGCGCCACCTTGTATATTATCGTCCCACCTACGTCGCGACCTTCCTGGGTGTCTTTTTCTCTCGGGATTTCCACTCAATAGTCTTTTGGCTAGTCGTCCAATGTTCATCCGTTCTGCGTGTTAAGCCCACCTTAGTCATCGCGATCTTAATTCTCAGAAATAATTCTCTGGAGCCGAAAAGAGTCACTCGAGTTCTTCATTCGCCTGTTTTAGACCATAGATTGTTCTTAAGATCTTGTTTTCAGAGATCCGAAATTTATTTTCTTTCTTCTTAGTCAGAGACCATTCTCCCATCCGTAGTGTCACTGGCATAATAATTTTAATCAAGTTGAACTGTTTCCACAATGAACACCCCTGGAGAGGAATGAAACAGCCCCAAACTAAATTAGAATTAATCGGCTGTCAGAATTTTCTCATTAGATATTCTCACCCGGGGCAGTCCATTACTAGGCTTCTGAGATTGGTAAGAAACAATATTTTCTTTTTATAAAGAAAATTCACTAAAAACGTCAACCGATTCACCTCATTAATAACATTTCCACTTCACTTCATACCAAAAGGAATTTTTTTCTCCTCTACGAACACTACTGCCGAAGTGTCACCTTACATAAGCCATTTGCCATTCCTGTCACTCCAGCTGTAACGTGAAAATTGGTGAAGAAAAATCTATATTTTCCCAACTTAATCGTGAAATTAATTAAAAATAATTTTATTTTCAGCTCTACCCGAAAATGATGCAACGTGTGGCATTATCATCTACCGGCCTTCTGGCTCCGATTGTCGAAAATGGATTACAGCAGCAGCGTGGTATGGCTACACTCAAATCAATTTCCCTTCGTCTCAAGTCTGTAAAGAACATTCAGAAAATTACGCAATCCATGAAGATGGTCTCGGCGGCCAAGTACTCCCGTGCTGAACGTGATCTCAAGCAAGCTCGTCCATACGGCGAGGGCGCCCAGCAATTCTTCGAAAAGACCGAAGTTGCCCCCGACGATAAGGCTAAGCCCAAGAAACTCATGATTGCCATCACTTCTGATCGTGGTCTGTGCGGTGCCGTGCACACTGGTATTGCCCGTCAGATTCGTAACGAATTGAACGCCGATGAGCAAAACATTAAAGTCGTTTGTGTTGGCGATAAGTCGCGTACCATTCTTCAGCGTTTATTCGCCAAAAATATCGTCCTGGTTGCGAACGAAGTTGGCCGTAAACCACCGACTTTCTTAGATGCCTCGCATATCGCTCACGAAGTTCTGTCCTCCGGCCACGAGTTCACCGAAGGCAAAATTTTTTACAACAAATTCAAGTCGGTCGTCTCGTATCAGTTGAGCTCGTTGCCCATCTACAGTGCACCGGTAGTGGAGAAGTCCGACAAATTGGTCGTTTACGACTCATTGGACAGTGATGTTATCCAAAGCTATCTGGAATTCTCGATGGCTTCACTAATCTTCTTCACAATGAAGGAGGGTGCTTGCTCGGAGCAATCTTCACGTATGACTGCCATGGACAATGCTTCGAAGAACGCCGGAGAAATGATTGACAAGTTGACTTTGACTTTCAATCGTACCCGACAAGCCGTCATCACCAGAGAACTTATCGAAATTATTTCTGGTGCTGCTGCATTGGATTAAGCGACATTGTAACGTTGTTGAAGTATTTGTCAAATAAAACTCCCAACAAGTAAATAAGAAAAAAATAAAGAACGAACATTGAATTATGTAACTAACAGTGCGTCCCAGTATCTGAGTGAATTTCAAAGATGCGAACGTCGAATCAAGCGAGAATAGTTCATAGAATACGACAACAGTGAATAATTGTAGCAAGTTTGAGGTAAATAAATTGGCTCCTTTGGTTCATTTGTGGGACAAGTTGTGGAACAAGTAGGTATATAAGCGGTCGTTCGAAGTTCTTTGGAGGTCAGCAACTACACAGGCCAAGTGGATTTGACTGGCAGTCCTTCATGCCTAAGAGGTTCGACCAAAATAAGAAATTTCTCTCCGGTCAATCAGTAAATAAATACCACAGCGCTGCGTAGAATTGTGATCCGTCGACACATTGCACATTGTTCACAAAAGATCCAGTCAGCTTTATAAAGATATGGCAATTGGGATGAGTAAGCAACGTATGTTCACCAAAAGTCTGATTTTCGCTTCCCATCTCTGTCAACTAAAATCTTCTTTGACACTTCACTGCCGCATAATTTACATATCAGTTTACCGAGTGGCTTAGCGCCTTATTATAATAGCTACAAGCTCGAGCCTTAAAATTACAACTTACCTTGATCTGACTGCTAAGTGCTGAGCTCCTACACTTGATCTGGCTGCTGAGTTGTTTACATTTAAGTTTCGAAAGTCGTCCTTTTTTTTTAATTACAAATAATTTCTGATCCTAATCAATTTGAAAAGAACAAGTAATCAATTTGAGTGAAGGATTTCCGTTGACTAAGACAGACATTCCGAGACCTATTCAGCAAAAACGAATTTAGTATAAAACTACTTTGGATTGAGTGCATTCCCATATGGCAACCACTCTTTTGACATCTCCTAGGAGCCGTCACACGGCACACAGCTGTTCTCAAAGCCTGGCTTCGATCCTGCTCGCCAATAGTATGTCCACGTCCATGACTCGGCAATCGTAATGAATACACCGGTTGAGAATCACTTAAAGATCCTGTCTGTGAATGTCGATTAAGAGCCTTACTTTTCAACCTGTTGCATGATGAAGGCCTCGATGTACCTTTGGTTAGAGAAACCAGAAGCACAAAAGCCGCCATAGTTCTTATAAAGTATTTCGAAGAGACCGGCCCATTGCCACGCGAGGCGGGGAGCTGCTATCTTCATTATAAACAATTGTTGTGTCCATTCCTCTCCAAAAGAAAATAGAACGTACATTATAGCAGCATATGCACCTGAAGCACCTCCACCCAATATTTTCACAGCAGACCTCGAGACATTTTTTCGATCGCTTAAACTTGACAGAAAACTTCTACGATCTGACTCATTTAAACGCCAAACATAGAGATTTAAACCTAAGCCATTGGTGGGTACTGCAGAGCATAGTATCCAGAAACCAGAATCCGACCTCCGACTTAAAATTGCCACTTAGGTTTGCCAGATAGATCTACAGCATTGCAACGATGCTACCGCTCTTATCAGTAGAAGAATTGCATGCACATTGTATCTATTCAGGAACCATGGGTTCCGCCTATGTGGTCTTGGTGGTATACTTGATGCTGCCTTATCATATCGAACACGCTATCGGCAATCAAAATTGGTCAATTCTGTGGACAAGATCTGATGGCTGCTAGAGCTAGCTACAAAACGCAGGAGAAATGGAACACTTCGTCGTGGCGTCTGCTTTCTTCCCCTACGACTCGGTACTGCCTTCGCAACCGAAGGCGGTTTCTGAACTCGTAGAGTACTGTGAAGCCAGAAGGATAGGACTCATCATCTGTTGCGATGCTAATGCGCAAAACACTCTTTGGGCCACCCGAAAATGGCCCTCTTTCATTCTTTCGTCTGACTTTTCATCAACAATGTTGGCTCTCAACCAACCTTTGTGACGGCGGGACAACAGGTAGTGATTGACCTAACACTGTCTAATAGGCATGTGAAGGCCATCACTAAATGAAGAGTCTTACCAGATGTTACGCTGTCAGACCATAGATATATCGAATTCCAATTGAAGTGTGGGATCTCCCCCTCGCAGCTCAAGCGGAATCCGAAAAAGACGGACTGGGTACTATTAGAGAGGAGCTTGAGAAATCCACTCAAGCCCTAAACTCAGAACAAAGCAATTGGCAATTGGTGGAGAATGCCGTTCATAACCTAAGAAGCGCCATCACCGACTGTATCGAACTTGCATGTCCTGTCAAGAAACTGGTTCCCTGGTGGAACGCTGAACTCCAATGTACTCGCAGGGAAGCTAGTAATCTCCTGAATAGATCGCTTAAATCGAACTCGGAAGATGACTGATAAATATCGATCGAAGCAGAAGGAATATAAGAAGCATCTTCGTAAATCGAAGAATGATTCCTATAAGTCCTTCTGCGAAGAGATCAAATCCCTGACCGCGATCAGCAAGTACCTTCACCGAGTCTAAAGCGGAAACTCTTAGTTTTGCTGTGGCATCTTTCGATGGCTTCAAGTCGCTGGGATTGTGATGGGATATACCTTGTCATGCTGCAAGAAGGTATAAGACAGCTGCTTCCTACTCTGAAAACAATGTTCACTTCTAGCCTGGCACTTGCCTATATACCTAATCCTTGGCGCGTGTTGAAAGTGGTCTTTATTCCCAAAATAGGGAAAGAAGATTTCTCACTTGCCAAGTGAGAGACTACTAGAGTTGCACATGCGCAAACTTCCCTTCGAATGCATCCCCTCTCGGAGATGCTACATGCTTATCAGCGCGGAAAATCCTGCGAGACTCCGCTTCAAAACCTAGTTGGGAGAATTGAATGCGCCCTCGAAAGGAAAGAGTATGTACTGGTCATTTTCGTCGACATTGAGGGAGCTTGTGATAGCGCTACTTTCATGTGTAACGCTGCTAGACGGCATGGTGTAGATGAAGCACTTGTTTTGTGGATCAAAGCAATGCTCGTGCACAAGACATTGATCGCTGATGCAGGCCTCGAACAATGTGTCAAGTCTGGAGTAAACGGGAGCTGCCCGCAAGGTGGCGTCTTGTCTCCGCTGTTATAGTGCATGGTGGTCGACTCTCTGCTCGATGCTCTCAATGCCTCTGGAATCTATGCCCAGGCCTATGCGGATGATGTTGCTGTTCTCTCTGTCGGCTCATGTTTAGCGAATGTCTGTCTCAAAGCGCAGGCGGCGCTATATGTAATCGAAGACTGGTGCACGAGAAATGGGTTGTCGGCTAATCCTCTTAAGACTGATGTCGTCCTCTGCACGAGAAGGAGGAAAAATACTGGCATTACTCAGCTGGAAGCTAAGTACCCGGGAGTCATCTTAGATAGCAAGCTTCTTTGGTCAAAGCATGTTGAGTTCAAAACCACCAAAGCGCTGTCAGCTTTTTGGCAATGCAAAGGTGCATTTGGCATGGGGCCTGTTGCCGAAACAGGTCCTCTGGATCTACACGGTAACGATAAGACCGATAATCTCATATGCATCGGTTGTTTGGTGGAACAGGCTCACCATACTCCAAAGAGCGGTCTGTCTCAGTTGCACGGGGACTCTCCCCAGCACACCGGGAGCTGCTCTAGATGCTATGATGAATCTTCCATCTCTTGACATATATATCAGAGGGTGCGCACTAAAAGCCATGTCTCGCCTAAAGAGAAATGGTCTTTGGTACAACTCGCATTGGATTGAAAGTGTACTTGCGCGAGAAATATCCTACGAGCCCTGTCTCATGGATATGCCTTCTGACGCAACGACACCTGCCATCCTACTGCGCTGTAATTTCACAGTCACATTTCCATGGCGTCAGGACTGGCTTTGGCCAGACACTGAACCTGGAATGGAATGCCTTCGCATTTTCACAGATGGCTCCAGGACTGGGCAGGGATCCGGCGCTGGAGTTTTCTTTGAGCGCGAAAACATTCGACTGCACTTCTCGTTAGGAAAATATGCGTCTATCTATCCAAGCGGAGATTTCAACTCCAAATTAGTGCATGAACTCAAGACCTTTTTGAACAAAGTCGGAAGACTAAATTCACTTAGGCTTGTATGGGTCCCAGGTCACTCTGGGATCCCAGGAAACGAGATCTCCGAAGAACTCGCTAGAAGGGGCTCAGAGGAGAGTTTCTCAGGACCTGAACCCGCCTAAGGTCTACCTGCGCCCACGATCAAATCTGACATCAACGACTGGGTCTTTGCACACAATCACATGATGGCAATATCCAGGATGCAGGATGACTAAGCGCGTACGCCCAGATGTCTGCAAGAAGTCCGCAACGTTTTTCTTATTCTTAAGGAGAAATGATTGCAGAAGGCTTACGGGCCATTTCACTTTTGCCAAGCATCTCTACGTGTTTGGCATCATAGAGACGCCTACACGTTCCGAGGAGGATGACACAGCAGAACACTTTCTCTGCGACTGTCCCGCCTTCGGTCGTGCACGGTGGCGCACCCTTCTTCTCTTAGCTCTAGATCATTGAAGCTCCTCCTCATTTTTCTCCGGACAACGGGGAAAATACAATAAAGACAAGGTGTCTGTCTGGTAGTACAATGGACCAGTATTTGTGTCTGAGTGCTCCAACAGATAGTAGAAGCCTCCAACAGAAAAAAAAAACTTTAATCACAATACGTTCACTATTCCAATCGGGAATTCAATTTCATGTGGTTAAAATTCCATGTCTGTAAGTATTTAACTCACAAGTTGAACCAATCTGTACACCATTTCGGCGAAATCGAGATTGTTGCGCTCGATATTTCAAAAGCACTTGATAGAGTTTGGCATCAGGCTCTCTCGTCGAAAATGCGTGCCTATGGTATCGATGAGAGTCTCTTCTTCTATAGATTAGAAACTACCTTTCAGGCCGTTCAATTCAAGTTGTTTGGACGGTTTCAGGTCCGACATTCACCAAATAAACGCTGGTGTTCCCCAGGGCTCTGTTCGGTCACCGATACTCTTCCTCATTTTTATAAATAATTTTGTTGAAGCTTAATCTCGCTGTTGAAGCTTTTCATATTCATTGCAGGACTCACGCCCCTGCTCTTCGGCCGTAGAACTGGAACGGCAGCAACGTATGGTAAGCAGATTAAATTCCGACTATACGGACCTGAATGGCGCTTGTGTCGATGAAACCAAATGATTTTTCATCCTTCATGTGTTTGTTAATAAAACTCTTAGTTGCAACAACCACTTATCCGAGGTCACCAAGAAGGCTGCGAAATGTCTCGGTTTCTTCAAACGATGTAAGAAATATTTCACCCCTTCTGATCTGGCTTCAATTTACGAGGCCTACATCCGTCCCAAGCTTGAGTACAACGCTTATATCTGGTCTGGTGCTCCCAAGACCTCTCTGCACCTGCTAGATAGAATACAAAAGCGAGCGATAAAATTCATAGGAAACAATAATATCGCGAAGTCGATCGACTCACTCGTCTCTCTCTCTCTATTTTATCGTTATTTTAACAAACAGTCAGGCAGATACCCGTGCATTGATTTTTGATGTTTAATTGGCTATCCAACACGAGTTTCGACGTGGCATGTCCATTTAGAGAGGGCTCTATGGACCACCTTCTCGAAGATTTTACTGATATTCGGAAGGAGAATTATTGACTGGAGATTTGCCGGGTTGGTAGTGGTTTTATCCCTGTTGGGTAATTGGGGATTGGTTGCAACGAGACGACGCTCTCCGGATTAATGCTGATTGTTCGTAAAAGGTGTCCATTGTCTGACATTACCGGAAGCTTCAGATCCTGAATGCGGGCTTTTACAGCGCGAATTCTAATTGCAGAAGCGAATAGATACTACCCACTTAGGTCGCCAGCTCATACATCTGCTTTTGGGGCTGGCCGATCGGCACTTGAATGGCGAGCAGGGTCGAACGCAGGTCCACCTCGACCTCTGGTGCCTTGGTAACTGGCACTAGGGCTTTGGGAACAACCACAGGCTTTTGTATCGTATTGTGAGGGCCGGTGTTTGTAAGCCACCTGAGGTTCTTCCGCTTTCGAGCCAGATCTACTTTCTTCATATCTTACTACTTAGGACATCCCCGATAGTTTGTAGGGTGTCCTCAGTTCCTACAGAGCACGCACTTGAGCTGCTCCCTGTCCGTGATCTTGTCTTGAGTCAGGTCGCATTCCTCGTTCTTGGGGTCCTTTGCACATTTAACGCATAAGGCTGCATTTCGCAGTTCGACTCGGCGTGCCCGAACCGTTGGCGGCGGATACATGTAAAATGTTTTCTTGCTTTCTTAATGCTTCCCATTTTACAGACTTGGATGCTAATGAATTAATGGTCCTTAGCCTCTCTAGCTAAACTAGTACGTTGGGCCAGGCAAAAAGGCTACTCCCGTTTAGTCCGCACCATGGTGAATGACTTAACTCCTACGAACTTCATCAGGTCATCATTCTCGAACACTTTAAGCTCTGAGAATATTTGCTTGGGGTCTGTGGCCTTTGAGGAGCATCATCTGCAACCTCTCGGCCTTGGGGTTCAAGGAGAACACCATCTTGGTTCTCCTTTTAAAGGTTTTTTATCCGCTTATGCTGCTCTAGTATGTTGCACTGGTTCGAAGGCGGTTCTGGCATTTGCCTTTGAAAACAAAATTTGCAGAGATGTATGGTCTCGCGTAGGACTTTGGTATAGGCAGCAATAGGTGGAATTTTGTCCTTAGTGCGCTTTTTGTTATTGTTGGTTGGGTGGCTGTCATCTGCTCCCTCTTCTTCCGTCGCACCTCCGTGAGCATACAGATAGCCAAGTCGAGGATACGGCTCGTAATATGCGCTCCTCGTCCTCAAAAACACTTCGTTTCTCCTAGCCGTGTAGCGTCCTTCCCCTATTATCGGAGGGGTAGGCGATATCGGCTTCCACGAGAAGCATTCATGTCGATTAAGGAAAACGGCGCATTGACTGCGGTGGGAATATTTTCGCATCCGCTTGTTTCCTTCCCTATTATTGAAAACGCAATCGAGAAAATGAGCGGATGTCGGCAAGGTAGTGCAAAAATGGTATTATAGAAAACGCATCTCATCCGCAGCTGCATACATTTTAGTGACGTTTTTAATCCGAATCATTTTGGTTGCGGATTTCAAGGAAGAAACATGAGTTGGTGAAAGTAAGTTTCAGATTTTAAATGAACGTAAAAATGTTTACTTTTATTGTTAGAAAACAAACAACACGGTTGCAGTTCAAGACAATGTTCAGTGCCATAAAATAAATTCCCGACATTGCCAAGAATTTCACTAAAAAAGACCCTGAATTTGTGTAAAGGTTTTGGGAAGAATTGAAATGGCAGCTTGATAGTTTGGGGCCTCCGATTAAGGAAATAATGGAAAAAGGTGTTTACATTCTTTAAATTAAATAAATTCTTAAAATAGCATTATTAACCCATTACAAGTCACTGTACTCAAATGAGCACACCCTGGGGAGTGTTTCATGATAGTTTTCTGTGGACGAATCAATGGTGAAATACTATGGCCACCATCCTGCCAAACAATTCATTCATGGGAAACCAGTTCGTTTTGGATATAAGAATTGGGTAGCAGCCAGTTCAACTGGATTCTGTTGCTCATTCGATTTTTACTGTAGAAAATCGCAAGCACCGACTTCTGATCCTTTGGGTTCTCGCTTAATCAAACATTTATTGAAGAAACTGGATTGTAGCCCAATTAATCATCAAGTTTTTTTTGACAACTCTTTCACAAGCTGCGGTCTTTCACTTGAATTGAAAAGCTTAGGCTACTGTTCTACGGGAACAGTACGAGAAAATAGGACTAAAAAATGTCCACTCATTAGCACAAAGGAAATGAAAGAAAAGAACGTGCCACTTACGACTACAGGTTTGGCAAGAAAGGTGATATTTTATTGGTAAGGTGGAAAGACAACAGTGTGTGTACCATGGCAACCAACTACGACACCATTGAACAGCTAGAGATAGCCAAGCGATGATGTCCAATAAAGAAGGAGAAGTCAGACGTAGCTAGACGTTGTACATGGTAAAAAGTGGTGGTGGGTTTTATTTACATACATGTTAGACGTGGCTATTACTAATGTTTGGCGCTTACATGTAATGAGTAATGATAATTCTATGGATCAACTCATATTCCGCCGTCATATCGCACGATACTACGAGGGTGGTCCGATAAGTACATAGCCTCACCGCCAGATGGCGCCAGGCTATGTACTTATTCGCAAGAACAACTTACTATCGTGTAGTACATTCTAGTAGACGGCTACTGTCGAATTTCAGCCGGATTGGACTCGTAGTTTTGTTTTGACCGCGTGTGGAAGCGGGAGTGTCCACGGATTTTGGAAAAATGGAAAAAGAGCAATATCGGTCGGTGATTCGATTCTTCTTTTTGGAAGAGAAATCGCGCAGCGAAATCAAAGAGCATTTGGATGCTGTGTACGGTGAGTCTTCTCCTTCGATGGCGACCATCAAAAATCGGTTTAACGAGTTTCAACGTGGTCGCAAGTGGGTTTTTGATGAGCCACGTTCAGGTGCCCCGAAAACGGCAACCACGGAGGATAACGTGACAAAAATCCTTATTGGCAGACCACCGATTATAGGTGCGCGAGATAGCTGAGACAGTAGGCATCTCAAAAGATCGCGTGGGTCATATCCTGCATGAAATTTTGGGCATGAGAAAGCTGTCGGCGCGATGGGTGCCGCGTTTGCTCACTCCGGACAACAAGCGCACCACTTCAGAGCAGTGTTTGACGCTGTTTAAGCGCAATCCGAAGGAATTTCTGCGTCGTTTCGTGACAGTCGAAACATGGATCGACTGGCACACACCAGAGACCAAGGAACAGTCGAAACAGTGGACTTCACCCGGCAAACGTGCTCCGAAGAAGGCGAAGACTGTCCCATCGGCCAGAAAGGTGATGGCCACCGTTTTCTGGGATTCACAAGATGTGATCCACATCGACTCTGGAGAAGGGCCGATTCGACGCCGAACTAAAGAAAAAACGGCCCCACTTGGCGAAGAAAAAGTGCTCTTCCACCATGATAACGCACCGGCTCACACCTCCGCCTTCGCCACGGCCAAATTGGCCGAATTGGGCTACGAACTGCTGCTCCATCCACCGTATTCTCCAGATTTGGCCCCGTGCGACTTCTTTTTGTTTCCAAACTTGAAAAAGTCACTCGCCGGGCAGAAATTTCAGTCGAATGAGGAGGTCATCGCCGCCATGGAGGCCTACTTTGCAGACCTCGAGAAAATCTCCCAAATTTTAGTTTTTCTTTTGTAGGCTAAGTACTTATCGGACCACCCTCGTATTTACGCAAAGGTTAAAAACGAAAATCGCGCCAGGCCGCATCAATAGTTGATGGCCTTCCACAAGATGGAGTTGGACATCAGGGATGGATTAAAGGTGCATGAGGCCCGGGGCTAACACAAATATATGTTTATTATGTACTTATAGGCTTCATGCCTTTTTTCAAGTTCGGCAGATAATTTATCTATGATGACATAAAAAGTATGCACTCGAAATGCATCAGAACCACTTTGATCGACAACTTGCTTTTCTATTAGCAGTTAATTTTTTTTTCTTTTTTTTTTTTAGCTTGACCTCCCTGCGCCCCGGGTTTGTGGGGTTAACAGCTTTGGGGAGAAGCTGCTTGGGGTTTTCATGGCATCGTCTCCGAGAGATTGGCCTCGTTGCGCCCGGGTTTGTGGGGCTAACAGCTTTGGGGAAAAGTTAATTGGATTTTTCATGCCATTGTCTCCGATCGCTTGGCATCGTTGCACCCCGGGTTCTCTTTTTTACCCAAAAAAATATTCTTCACCGCATGAGGCCCCTCTCACAAGTGAGGCCCGGGGCTATAGCCCCTTTTAGCCCCCCCTTAATCCGTCCCTGTTGGACATTATCCCGTTAAAATTGAAAAACAGCTGCGGTGTCCTTTGTCATTCAAGAGTGCGTTGGCATAGTAAGAAGTGCTTAAAAACACTTTGTGTCGTACTCAAGTATACCTGTTATTTCATGAAAATTACTATTTTTGATTTTTTTCTTGCATTATGTGTTTTTTTTTTTTGTTCTTCTTCTTTTCCTTTTTTCCGGCGTCGTTATGGTCAGAAGTGTAGGACCATAACCTTCCCACTTAACTGCATTCCTACTGGTCCGCTTGTGGGGTCCGCCGGTTTGACCTCAGAAAGTAGCGGCAGCAGAGATGATGAACGAGATATGCAACTTAAAATGGCCGCCGACGTTTGCCTACAAGCTGTGCGAGCACGTGGGTACATAAAGTCCTGTCAAAATTATGTAAACAATCACGCGCATTGTTATAATTCAAAGAGTGTGTGTGTCGGGAGTACACAGCGCTACAATGAAATGAGTTCACACGTATTCACGGATAGAGTCGTTTATAACGGGGGTTGACGGCTTGGTACACAAACTCCTGTCAAAATTTCCTGAAAAATTTAGGGTGTCACGGGAACAGACGTACGAAAGTTGCATATCTCGTTCTTCATCTCTGAGCGGCAGGCTTCCCGGTTTGGGATTACTTCATCGCTTAGGCCAATCAAATGCTGGTGTTTTTGCATTTGTTTGCACCAAAAAAAACTGACTCACAACAATCGCGAAAGAAGAGCTACAGGTGGCGGTAGAAATACCGAATTTTCTTTTACACCCTTGGAGGAGGAAATATTTGAGCTCGTGTGCTTAAAAAACTGTGCTGTGTGAAGTCCATAAAGAAGCCAATTGTATCCATAATAAACTTTATTTTACACTTCAGATAACTATTTGTCACAACTATTGAAACATGGAAATTAAAATTTGACAGACCACAGCTGATTAAGAAAAGGATCGATAAAGAAGTTTTGCGGATCGATAATGTGGTTTATCCGTCGGTTTCTGTAATAGGGTTGAACTGCGGATGCGGATTCGACGAACTCCCTCCGCAGTCGATCCGCCGTTTTCCATAATCGACATGATTGACTTCCGCTGTAGTTGTTGTTGCTGATGTCAGCTGCCTTGGACGTTGGTGATGATGTTTATGATGTCCCTTTCTTCACTTCGGTCAAAGGTGTGAGGGAGGGGCGCTTAAATATATTAGGCTTTGTGCTAGTCCTTTTGAGCATTTTCATGACGGCTGCCGGTGTTGCGAGATTGGATGATAAATCATCAGACTCCGACCCCGTCTTGCTACTTCTCGTTTTACTTTGGAAGTACTTTGAACTAGGGAGTTGAACTAGGCACCTTTTGATTACGGGCCGGGAATGCGATTACATCGCCTAAACTATCATGGTCTGCAATCGAATGTCCGGGAGGTTGGTTTTGTGGCTCTTATGCATTCACCTCATAGTCCGAACCGATATACGAGCGAACCATAGCCTAAAAAGGGGCTTGTGTTAAACTGGTGCCCTAATTTTTTGCCGGTTTTCGTGCATTGTCTTCTTTGAATCCAGATCGCCTTTAGAAACCAACAATATTACTTACTCTTGTCATGAGTGCCACATGATAGCGTCTATTCTCCATGTGGAACCGCTCTTGATAGCACTCCTTTTCACATTCAATCGATATTTTCCGGCCTAACTTACTAAGAAAACACATGTCTTTACCCTTTTTAAAAAATGTTTCACAGTTTTTAGTTTTATTTTCTCGTTTTGTTTTTTTTTTTTTAATTTACCATTACTACGTCATCAACTTATACATAAATCAAAAAATAAAACAATTTTCATCTGATTTTCTCTCTGAACATTGTTCGCACTCTTGCTCGCGGAATTAAAAAAAAATAGTTAATTGCAAAAATCACAAATGAAAAACAAAAACAAAAAAAGGAATAAACAATAGATCATATAACGGTCTTTCGCCAGGTGAATGCGTAATAAAAAAAACATTGTCGAATGCACAGATTGTCAAGATATTGGAATTTTTCTAAAAAAAAGTTTTTTTTTTAACAATAAAAGAGCAAAGAGGCAAAATGAAGAACAAGTCCTGGTCGAACTAATGCATTCAAGTATTTACACAATTTACACATGAATTTGATAATAGATTGATTGGAAAACTAAACAAAAGCACAAGTGGAGATTGGATATTAGGATGGATCACAAGACTGTTCGTTTTCGTAGAAGGAATTAATTGATTTCAACTTAAATACTATCGATGGAGGAGTTAAACGAACGTGTGCTTCAGCGAATATCGTCTCGCAGATCAAAAGGCTTCTGTTATATTACAAAAACCAAATCTTGTTCACGATGTAGACAGTAACGTCCTGTTGTTGCTCTTTTTGTGAAATCTGTTCTTTTTTTTTGTTTCGTTTATTTAAAAAAAAAAGTCCTTAATATTTATGCAAAAAAAAAAAGAAGAAAAAAACACTTTTCGTTATTCTACCACTTCTTTTTGTGTTCGTCCATTGATACACCACCAGGTCCTAGTGACACGATCATTAAGAGACCGCCAATGACTGAAAGTGTCTGGAAGAAAAAAAAAAGAGAAAGCAATCAGTTTGTTTGTTAAGTGAAGAACTTTAAGACATTTATAACGTTACCAGTAAGTATAAAAATGATTTTTATTCTCCTACATGTGAAAGCAACCTCGATTCCCAATGACTAGTCAAGACTCTTATATCGATAAGTACTCGTAATACACACTCAGGGAAATAGCTATAAATCGACTTCAAAAATTCTTGATATAAACGTTTCTTTAGAGCGCATATACCCCGAAAACCACCGGAAGAAAGTCTATGATTTGGAATGTTAGCCTCTCTGTGTCCAAAGGTTGTAACATAAGTACTGCACGGTTTTTCTGGGCTTATTTTCCAAGTGCCATAAAATGCACAGAAACAATTCAAAATTCGAATTTAACGGATGACCACCATCTGAGTTTCTCCATAATTATCGAACATATCCCCACACGCGATAAGTGTCATCATCATGCTGAGCATCCATTTCAAACAATTTTGCGTTAAAAGATAACGGACGAAATAGATATAAACGAATCGTACGTACTTTAAAGCAAGAAAATCATTTTTAATTTTAACTCATTTCCCTTTAGTCTTTCAGCGAACCCTCGGGAAAAGTTAGCTCGTAGCACAGCTCTTTTGCTTTAAATAATCGAGGAAAAAACAGACCAATTCGTTAAAAGCTTCATCAGCACCAAGAAATTAGAACAATCTAGAGTGGCTATAATCCTAGAATTACCGCTGCATTTTAAGGAAATTGCCGAGTTCTCCCAAACGTTGATTGAATTGGTGGTGGAGGAGCCCCGATTATTTTCATAGATATTGCAAGGCGTCTGATCTACTCACTGGTAATCTCGCAAAATCGAGATAATCCAGAATACACTCCGAGAACCATCAACATCGAACAAATTCATTTTGTAACGTTGTACGCATATATATATATATGTATATATATTTATATTTAATAATATATTATTAAAAAGAACATAAATAAATATTATATTTCTATTATATAAATTTAAAATTAAATATTTTATCAGCCTTTTAAACATTATAATATTTTATGTAGACTTGGCAACCCTAAAATAACATTAGTTATAAACATTTCTGTTAAGAACACACCCACGATCGGGTATATAAAAGGCGACGCCCGATTAGTGGACAGGCACTCAGGGTTTGGTATTTCGCCTAGCGAAGTTCTCACGAGCGTCCCAGGAAAAGTACCACACTTGTGCGATATTTTTGATAGCGAATAAAGTCTTATTGACAATATTAAATTTTTGTTCTTTTCCTTTATAAAGGGGGGGAATATTTTGCTTAGCTGTTCACTCAGCGTGTACGGCGGTCTTCGGACAGCATACGCGCGGTAGGTGAGGTAGTAAGGTGGCAGATAGGGGGGATTCTCCGAAGGAGAGTGGAGACCTGCGAGAGCTAAATTTGAGCTTTACAATTTGCAGTTTGGCCCATTCAAGAGGACCTGTTATACAAGCCGTGGGTGGGCATAATATGCTGCGGTCTGGCTTTGTTATGTGAAGTTCTATCTGGTTACACTACATCGGAAAAGTATGTGATTCGTATAGAATTGAGACTGTTTGGTTCTGCCCTGCCTGTAATACTAATCACGGAAGACGAAATAAAATATTTGTTTCCATTCTCGTTGGAAACTGAATCGGGTTGATCGACTTTGCATAATTATACCTTTCGTAGTTCCGAAATGCGTTTCCTGCCTTTAAGCATATGACCGAGAATTGCGCGCTCCGCTACTTTTTTTTTTTTTTTGTTGGAGGCTTCTACTATCTGTTGGAGCACTCAGACACAAACACTGGTCCATTGTACTACCAGAGAGACACCGTGTCTTTATTGTATTTCCCCCCGTTGTCCGGAGAAAAGTGAAGAGGGGCTTCAGTGATGTAGAGCTAAGAGATTCGGCACCCACTACGTCGGCCCCAAGGGTGCGCCACCGTGCGCGAGCGAAGGCGGGACAGTAGCAGAGAAAGTGTTCTGCTGTGTCATCCTCCTCGCAACATGCAGCACAGGTAGTCGTCTCACTGATGCCAAACAGGTAAAGATGGTTGGCAAAAATGTAATCGCCCGTAAACCTTCTGCAATCATTTCTCCTTAAGGATAAGAAAAATGTTGCGGACTTCTTGACATCAGGGCGTGCGCGCTTAGTCATCCTGCATCCTGGATACGACTGTGTGCATTAAAGACCCAATCGTTGATGTCAGATTTGACCGTGGAAGCAGGTAGACCTAAGGCGGGTTCAGGTCCTGAGAAACTCTCCTCTGAGCCCCTTCTAGCGAGTTCATCGAAGATCTAAGTGAATTTAGTTTTCCGACATTTTTCAAAAAGGTCTTGAGTTCATGCACTAATCTGGAACTGGATAAAGGGTTGGACACAACTTTGAGTGCAGCTTGGCTGTCACTGCAGACGCATATGGTTTTTCCCTTTCACTTGTGCTTCATAGCATAGTGCATGGCCATTAGGATTGCGTAAATCTCTGATTGAAAGACAGACGCATATTTTCCTAACAAGAAGTGCAGTCGCATGTTTTCGTGTACAAAAAAAAATTCCAGCGCCCGACCCTGGAGCCATCTGTGAAGATAAGGCGAAGACAGTCCTTTCCCGGTTCAGTATGCGTCGAAGAGCATATCCATGAGACAAGGGTCGTAGGATATTTCTCGCGTAAGTACACTGTCACTCCAATGCGAGTTGTACCAAAGACCATTTCTCTTGAGGCATCCTATGATATATATGTCAAGGAGTGGAAGATTCATCATAGCATATAGAGCAGCTCCCGGTGTGCTGGGGAACAGCTAAGACAGACTGCTCTCTGAGGTTTGGTGAAAGAGACTGGTAAGTTTTTTACACCAGACAACCGATGCATTTAAGATTATCGTTCTTATCTTTGACGTGTAGATGGAGAGGACCTTTTTCGGCAATAAGCCCCATGTTTTGCCAAAGGCACCTTTGCATTGCCAAAAAGCTGACAACGCTTTGGTGGTTTTTGACTCAACATGCTTTGACCAAAGAAGCTTGTTGTCTAAGATTACTCCTAGGTACTTAGCTTCCTTGGATATCGGGATAGTAATAGAAGGATAATACCATCTCGTGAAGAGAACGACATCGGTATTAAGAGGATTAACCAACCTGTGCTTTAAGACAGATAGTGACTAAACATGAGTCGGCAGAGAGAACAGCAACATCATCCGCATAGGCCTGGGCATTGATTCCAGAGGCATTGAGAGCATCGAGCAGAGTCGAGCACCATATACCTTAAAAGCGGATACAGGACGCCACCTCGTGGGCAGCCCCTATTTACGCCCGATTTGACACATGGTCACATTGCCCTCCATTGAGCCTGTGTATCGGCGTTAAAAGATGAATATCGTAAGTTGACTAGAAAGATTAGACAATAAACTCCAGAAAATTATCGTCGAAAGAAATTCCTCCTAGGGTAAGGGAATTCGTAAGCAGGGATCAAAGAGAGACGTTCACTTCTTTAAGGTCTTTCTGCAATTCGCCTACATGCTACAATGGTTCGGAAAAATTTCGAATTCGAAAATTGCGCTTCTGTCGTGTCACAAAACAAAAACTGTTTTTAACCAGAACCGGAAATGAGAAATAGATTCTTTACAATAACATTAAACGAAGCCATCCATGGCTTAGTCCAACATTCACCCGTTCAAGATCTCACTGAGTGCATGGTAGGATGCTGAAGGGATAATCCATCCAGCTGTTGCCTCATAACCAAACGTTCACCACAGAAGTCTACTGTAAACAGCTGTGCAGATTAAAAAGGTGGATTTTTAGGCATGGAGTGCTGAGGTTGAATTCGAAATAAGGATTCGAATTAACACTTCCCAGCATACTAGAAATTGGTTCATTGGAGCCATAGGCAGTACGGGAGACGGGTAGATAGAAGAGACGGGGATTTCGTATATTGGGAGGGTTAGTAGAGACAGAGTTGTAAAGGGTCGCGCATGCAATAGTACCTGAAAGTAGCCGATGGATGAAAATATGTCAGATACTATTCTTTTTTCTTTCCTCCAACGTGTTCATTTTGGTTAGTTTAAAGCGGTCTTGGTAGGATGGTAAAATCAAAGAGAGCGTTGGATGCTCTCGATTCTAGAAATGTGGGTTCGTTGATAATGGAACCGCACTTGAGATGCGTATTCAAGGAGGGGCCGGACAAAGGTTATGTAAAGAGGTGGGGTAACGTAAGGGTTCAAGAATTCTTTAGACCATCGCTTCACGAAACCGGGTGCAGAATTAGCTTTAAGGATTATCTCATTGATGTGTGCGCGAAAATTTTGCTCCTGGTCACATATGGCAAGATCGCGAATGACCTGAAGAGTGGAGATGGGTTGATTATTGAGGAAGTAGAGATGAGGAGGAGGTTTGATTCGGTTACGTGAAAGGTTTGGCATTTGGAAATGTTAAGCTCCAAGCAATTTTTGAAACAACAGATGGAAAAACTATTGAGATCAGATTGAATAAGAGAAGTCATGACTGGAGGAAATGGTCTTGAAGAACTTGGTGTCGTCGGCATATAGTGAGATGTGGGAATGTTTGATCAACATTTCAATATCGTTTATGGTAAGAACGAAAAGAAGTGGACCTAAGTGGCTACCTTGGGGAACGCCGGGGAAGGCTAAAAAGGGGTTAGAGATGGCAAATCTAAAACGAACACTGTGCTAACGATTTTCCAGATAAGAAGATATCCACTTCAAAGAAGTTCAAAGCCAAGGCAGGACAATTTGAAGAGTCTGTGGGAGATTTCATCCAAAACTTTACTGAAATCGGTTGAAATAATGTCGACTTTTTTGCCGTTCTCTAAGGCTGATTGGGCGAGGGACACAAATTCAGCAAGGTTAATAGTTGTAGATCTGCATTTGAGGAAACCGTGTTGTCTAGGGAAGATTAAAGACTTGCAGTGAAAACTTAGAGTTTCGTACAAAATACTTTCGAAGAGCTTGGGTATATGTGACAGTTTGGCAACAACTAATAACGTTCTTCAGACCTTTTTTGGTGTATATGGGGAATTCACCTAGGGATAGGGATAGACTGAAGATTTTCGAGAGAGGGAGAGAGAGGGTTGAAGAGCATTTTTTTTAGAAATATGGCAGGGAGACCGTCAGGTCCAGAAGTGAATTCATCATTAAGTAGATTTAATTTGTTTTCGATGACATGAAAATCGACTGTGCGAGGAAAAAATGGTCCAAGGGGGAAATTCGGTAAATAATCGAAGTAAGAGAGGTCTGGAGCAAAGGAGTCGTCGAAAGACTGTTTAAAAAAGGTGGCGAAAGAGTTGGCGAAGGAGAGAGAGGTAGGATAGCCATCAGGTTTTCTTTTATAGTTAACAGACTTAAAGAAAGACTTAGGACCATTTATAAGATTGACTTGCGTTCCGGTCAAAAAGCGTTGATAGAGGGAGTTGTGAAGGGCGGTAAAGTGAAGATAGCTGCCCAGGTAGTTAGAAAAGTCATTAGGGATTTTAGAACGAAGGAAGATTGTCCACCGCTTATTTCTTTTATTTCTTAGCGAACGGATCCTGCGATTGTACCAGGGTGGGGAGGTGGACAAAGATTTGCGTTGTGAAATGGGAAGGTAAAGAGAGATAGAATTAAATATTTCCCTGTATCTATATCCCTATCTATACCCCTATCCATATTATATTGCATCATTTACGGTTAGGTTATCAAAATTGAGAGGAGCTTTTTGAAGGTATTCATTGATAAGGCGAAATTCTGCTTTGTGGAAGTCGTAAGAGGCCAGAACTGTAGGGGGTGTGTTCTGTAATGGAGAATAGTAAAAAAAGGAAAGAAGGAGGGGAGAATGTAAGTTATCGATGGTTGAAAGGAAAAGGGGACAAAGTGAAACAGAAGAGTTGAGGGGATCGGTCGTGAATATGAGGTCTAGTTGTCTACCCATGTAGTTTACGATGCCACTTACTTGGCTAAGGTTTGAATCTGCTCTCCAAGAAGAGACATTCTTTGGCAGTAGTGGGATTGGTGGCAGTATAAAACGATTGATCGTCTGATTGGGTCCATTTAAGATGAGGAAGGTTGAAGTCACCGAAAAGAAGGATTTCATCTCTTAAATCAATTATTTGGTCAAATGTGTTAATGGCGAGTTGATAGGATTCAATAGGTTGTGAGGGCAAAGTGTAGAAACAAATGATGTATAGTGTCTTTTGGGGTACAACACAATCTTAATTGAGACAAAGTCGAGAGGTGGGGAGGATGATATTGCAATAAGAGAAGAGTCAATTGTATTAAGGACGGCTAGTAGAAAGCCTCGATAAGGGCAACCATGAGTCGGCTGAGTTCGTCATCGCGATAAACATTAAAATTTGATGGGAACAGTTCGAGGCTCTTTACGAGGGTGGTCCGATAAGTACTTAGCCTACAAAAGAAAAACAAAAATTTTGGAGAAATGGCGATTTATTTTTCAATATATGTACATAGTCTCCTTTAAGCTCGATACACTTGACCCAGTGATGCTCCAACTTCTTTAACCCGCCTGAAAAATACGTATTCTCAAGGTCTGCAAAGTAGGCCTTCGTGGCGGCGATGACCTTCTCATTCGACTGAAATTTCTGCCCGGCAAGTGACCTTTTCAAGTTTGGAAACAAAAAAAAGTCGCACGGAGCCAAATCTGGAGAATACGGTTGATGGGGCAGCAATTCGTAGCCCAATTCGACCAATTTGGCCGTGGCGAGGGCGGAGGTGTGAGCCGGTGCGTTATCATGGTGGAAGAACACTTTTTTCTTCGCCAAGTGGGGCCGTTTTTTCTTCAATTCGGCGTCGAATCGGCCCAATAATTTGGCATAGTACAGCCCTGTGACCGTTTTGCCCTTCTCTAGGTAGTCGGTGTGGATCGCACCTTGTGAATCCCAGAAAACGGTGGCCATCACCTTTCCGGCCGATGGGACAGTCTTCGCCTTCTTCGGAGCATGTTCGCCGGGTGAAGTCCACTGTTTCGACTGTTCCTTGGTCTCTGGTGTGTACCAGTAGATCCATGTTTCGCCGACTGTCTCGAAACGACGCAGAAACTCCTTCGGAGTCTCACGGTTGCGCTTGTTGTCCGGAGTGAGCAAACGCGGCACCCGTCGCGACGACAGCTTTCTCATGCCCAAAATTTCATGCAGGATATGACCCACGCGATCTTTTGAAATGCCTACTGTCTCAGCTATCTCGCGCACCTTCAATCGGCGGTCTGCCAATACGAGATCATGGATTTTTGTCACGTAATCCTGGATCATCAAAAACCGACGTGCGACCACGTTGAAACTCGTTAAACCAATTTTCCAAACGCTCTTTGATTTCGCTGCGCAATTTCCCTTCCAAAAACAAAAATCGAATCACCGACCGGTATTGCTCTTTTTCCATTTTTCTAAAATCCGCGGACACTCCCGCTTCCACACGCGGTTAAAACAAAACTACGAGTCCGATCCGGCTGAAATTTCGTCTACTACACGATAGTAAGTTGCCCTTGCGATACTGGCGCCATCTGGCGATGAGGCTAATCACATATGTATGCTGCAGATCAGATGTGTTTCGGTTAGAGCAAATATTTTAAAGGGTAGAGTATGTGACTGTTGGAAGACAGCTTGGGTTTTTGAACGAAGACCTTTTACATTCTGGTAATAGAAGGTAAGAGGGACATTTTAGCAGAGTGAACGGGTTGCTGGGAGAGAGAAACAAACAAAGCTTGTCGTGGTCAGCTTTACTACGTTAAAGGTGCGATATACGTTTTGAATGAATGTATTGGCGGAAGGTATCAAGATCCTTTGACACTTTTTGGGGCGAGATATTGAAAAATGCATGATATTTTATGAAAAGGCTAGTGAAATCCGTTGAGAGAATGGAGACCATGCACTTCTGTTTGTTTTACCTTTATAACAAACCGAGTTTGATTTATCGTGGAGGTAAGCCATGAACAGACGAATGTTCTCATAGGTCTTTTTATCTTAGTCGAGAAAGGGCGTAGCGACTTTGGGTGGGGTCAGCAGTTAACTGAGTAAGTTTAACTGTAGGGGGCAAAAGAGGATCAACAAAATATTGAGGGGTGGCAGAGGATTGGGTAAATGGGGCAGAAGTTATTGGTATTGGGACAAACGAAGAGTTGTGTGAAAGGGTGGGATTTGGGTTGGAAGTGTTGGGGGATAGGATTTTGAGGGCTTAAGTATATGGGAGCTATGGAAATTAGGATACTTGGCTCCGGAGGTGAGCTCAAACTTAGGAAACGAATTTGGAGTAGGTGCTTGGGATGGAGGCATGGGGGTAGTTGTTGGAGTTAGATTAAGCGAAACCCATTGATGTTGGGGTTTTAGCGGAGCCGTAGGAGACGGATGAAGGTGAGAAATGGATGGGTGATACAGATAGTTTCCAATATCTCAACCAACTCATGACGGCAGTCATACAGCTGATGATTCTGTTACATTCCGTGTTTATCCCTTCCGGTTTGGTCTCTGATTTGGTAGCCTTGGTAGGTTCATTTTATTTTTTAATAAATTCCTGAACGTTAATCCTGCGGTAATATTTCTCCATTTTCTCGATCTCATTTCTCAGAAGGGCATGGCACTCGCTTCTTTTCTGTTCGTAGAGCTCGCAAGCAGCATTTGCATTTTTTTTTTCACATAAACTGTCATAGGTCATCGAACTAGATGGTTATTGTAGGTGATTGCTCGAAACCGAGCGCACCAGACATCTCCGATGGGACTTCGACAATCTCTCCATTGATTCATGATTGTCGCAGATGTCACGGGTAAGGGTCTTGAAGCCTCTTACGACTGCAGCTTTACAACTACAAACTTTGCTGATCTTCCTTGATACATGCGATTAACAAGATAATGATCGGAAATCGGAATTGATGTTGGGTTGGGAAGGAGCCTCTGGAGTCGATCCCAATGTGAGCAATGAGGCGGCTCGCGTAATGGATGTTAACATGTGCGAATGATGGGCTGGCTACCTAAAAATTACGTGCCGTCAAGACCCCGTATCCGATTGCTTTATTTGTGTTGTGTGCTATGATTTCCTGCAACGTGTGGGACTCCTATTCTTAGGAGTCCTTAGGAGTTGGCTTAGTTAAACGCTTGGCGAATACCTTAAAATAAGGGATTAAAGGACTAGTGTACCCGCACTATAGTACCGCGATATCAAATACCTCGACACTACAACTGGCTTCTGCCCAAATTCTTTCAAGAGCTTTGATTGTGAGATCTTAATTCACTTTTTACTGGCATAGTACTCTTAAACTTCGCTTTGTTCGTATTTTAATAAACAATCACAGAGATCACGAGCATGTAGCGCTGACCACGACCAATTATTCTCATTTTTTGATGATCAAGTACACAACAAGCTGAATGCGCTTCAAGTGCAGCTTGAACACATGACCCCGAGATTGTTATCAAGGTTATTAGCCACCGCACTCGGTGCCATTGGAGCTATGTGCGAATTGAAAAACGCGACTACGAGAAGCGATACGAGTTGAAAAAAGCAAATAAAACACGACAGTCATCAATCGACAACGATCGACTTGTCAAAGCATTATCTCCCACGTATTGAGAGGTAAATACTTTATGAAGCCAAACAGACAGCAGATAGACAGACTAATTCCGATAACCCATTCCCCACTCTGATAACATTGATCCTAAACACATGTACATATACATACGTAACGCAGCATACAGTTTATTGAATCACTCACCTGGAAGAAGTCATATTTAAGAAAGTCTCTCAGCGGCTTATACGACGGAATGGACCACCACGCGTTATGATACAAATTCAAAACAGTCAATAGTGCCACGAGAATCAGTGCAGACAACTTTGTTTTGTAGCCAATAGTAACTAGTACCATCAGAATCGAGCCAAGAATATCTTGAAGGATCTAGAAGAGATGTAAAATAAAATTTATGTCGAGATGCAAAAACAAAACCCAAACTCACCTGCAGGAAGCTCAATTCGAAACGAATAAGCGTGATGAACATAAATGCAAGTAAAATACGTCCAGCCAGTTGCATAACATTCTTCGGTTTGTTTTCACCTAAAGATGGTACGCCAGCGAACAAGCTGCGTCCTTCGACTCTCGATTCTGCCAATACAAGTAGTAGAGCTCCGATAAGAGCCAAATTGCGCAATAAAAATTGCAAGTCCCAGAGAATTGAATAAGCAATTGTCTGCAGATAGATGAAGAGTTTAAAGTGATCGATGGCATGGAGAAGAGTGTCAACTCACCTGCAGCACGACGATGAAGAAGAGAACTCCAACGGCAATTTCGACCTTAAATCTAGCGATTACCATTCCACAGCCACCGAGTTGTCCGATTAAATTAACTAAAACGAAAACTGTTGCGAGAAATTTACCGCAGCCCCAGCTCATGTCCATATATTCGCGTTGCTCGTTCCATTGGAACCACATGCGAAGTCCGTCCTCGAAGAATGTCGCTATGAGGCATAGTCGTGCGACTGTGGGCAGGATGTTCTTTCCTTTACGGATGATCTAGAAAGGGAAATCCAAGTGGACATGATGAATACGAGATTTATTTAGTGATTTTAACGGCACTGCTAGTATGACGAAGTAACCGAGAGCACTCACCACGGAGTACTCTTCCAGGCCAATGCTCATATTGAACTCAAAGACATAGGCGCATACTATTTTCTGAAAGCTTCACAGACGGAAACTGGTTTGAAATACCAGCGAAGCACAATTTTACAACCTGAATCCGACACAATAATTTTAAATGGTCGTAACGATAGAGCATATCTCCCAACTAATTCTCGGGAAATGATTTGAAACAAATTAGCATAAACACATGCGTCTCTCCGTCCCTCCATTCATTTACACAAGACTGCCTGCGACGTTAGTAACTTTTCCTTTCTGGAGAAAGTGATGCGACCTTGGGTGTAAGATGCCAACACGTTTTTGATGAGAAAACAGACCCCACGCTTGATCACTCTTATTAAACCTTTGACGCATGTTTACACTATGTACAACGTCACAACTTTTTGTCTAGCTGTATACTTACGCGTGAAACGACTTAAGCACGTGAAACATTTCTATGTGACGTGTCCATAGTTAGGTATAAGCATCAAGTAATTCTATGACTAGCCTCTAATATAGTCAATATTAGCATGATAATGTACAAAAATGATTGTGTTTATCGCTCTGCTCTGCCGCGGATGACTTGAGATTTTTTTCTGCTACTGGCATCTCCCATTCTACTACGTGGTTATCTCGATAAGGCTCATTGCCTCTATCTCTAAGTGATTGGAATCGAATGTCGCCGAAAGTAGACAAATATATAGAAACAAAAAAAAGAAGCGAATCCGTGATGTCTTAACGCAATTAAGTAATACCGCAGACGAGCGTTATGTCCGCCCAGTGCCCATGTTGGACACTATCGCGGCGATAAGTTGCAGAACAGGTTTTGTGTGCTGTGCCGTCTTTAATTTACCGAGAAATTGTCTTTTCCTTTCGTTCGAGCGACTTTTTCTATCTCTCTGCATTTTATTTTGGATTTTTTTTTCTTTTTTTTGGGTCGAGCGAAAGTGGTCGAGCACGCAATTGAAGGGGTTAGTCAAATCGAGCAGGTCTGCTCCTATACAATGCTGTTGAGGCAATGAAACTTTGCTAATGACCTGGAAGCTTCAATAGCACGATACTAAAATGGTTATTGGCATTTCTGTAAAATTTCAATTTCACCTCTTTACAGTTAACTAGAGGACCAGCAGAGAGGCAAAGCTTGCTGTTAGTGTTCGGAATGTGTGCACATTGTTCCAACGGTTAAAGCGAGTACAGCTCTTGAGCTGGCATTTGAGCCGGTGACGAGAAAGAAAAACCAAAAACCAACGAAAAAACAATTTTTTTTTTTTTTAAGCACTTCGATGACGTTGACAATTTCACGTTTGCGAACAACTGTCAGCGGGTGGTTATGCGCCCGTGCTTTCGTCGACATGCTAAGCGATAGAAAAGAATTTCCGGAATTTTCAATTTCTAGCGAAAGTGTTTACATTCGTCTAGCTAGCCCCAGGCCACATAGCGCTGGCGCTTACGATGACACTTACCTGGTCGGCAATGTCCTCGGTCTTGGAAATATACTCATGCGGGATGTTCATAATTGTTTACTGCTGCTGATATAAAAATAACACACACACTAAGCTCGACTATTACGCAAACACTTAAATTCAAACGGATTCGATGATGGATAATGTAAGGTATTGCTGCAGTTTGAATAATTGTTTTTCGCTTTCGTGCAAATAAACTAAAACGAAATAAGAGGTGAGTTGTGCTCGGGAGAGCGATTGATGGACATTGGAACTTATGCCAACTTGTAGATAGGCAACTGGGCAACTGTCACGGAGCGGTGTAGAGTGTAGTGTGTGGCGAATAGTCATGCGAGCGATAGAGATGGATGTGGTGTGCGAAATGAAAGTTCAGTGGAATTTCGACAATTTGCCCACATCTGTCCTTGTTTAACGCATGGATTTTGTTTCAAGTTTTTTTTCTGTTTTCTTACTGGGTTTTGAAACGTCAAGTGATGTGTAAGTTCCACAGAATGTGACAGTTGATGCGACGTTTGTTGCATATGCAAATGGGTAATCTTATGGATGGATTACATCGATTACTAAATATTCTTTTAGGAATAAAACGAAATATAGTAAAATCTATGAGAAAGGGAGTTAAGCCAAAGGCTGAAAGCTGTTTGTCATATTTATTCATAAGGGGGTAGTCTCATGTGACCACTTCGAAAAATTGATTTTTTTTTCATATTTCGACATTAAAATGACTTGTGCAGGGACGGGTTAAGAATATCCCTGCAGCGATACCTCTCGCTTGTCGTAAAAGGCGACTAAAACAAAGGTAAACAAAAATCACGTCTAGGCAATTTAGAAAACACCAAGGTGAGCCTAGGGACACATATACCACCATTAAACTGCCCCACAAGTGTACATGCAAATCAGTGGGTTGTCACGACTGGAGATCGCCGGTGTTGTAAGAGCAAGATCAAACAAAAAAAATTTAAATCTGGAGCATGCCCATGTCAAAAAAAAGGAGGGGGGAAGAAAGAAAACGGTCAAACCGTAGCATTATGGAAAAGAACGCTAAAAGGAAAAGCACTACCCCGCCAGGCACTACTAATGGTCGTGATACTGGGACAAGCAGCAATGCTCGGGTCAGAGCTATAGGATTTCCGGGGGATAGCAAAGTAATGCAACGGCGTAAGCCACACTTAAGAGTCGCGAGTTGGAACGTTGGAAGCATGAGTGGTCGCAGCTATGAGCTTGAAGAAATTATGGTTAGAAGGCGAATACACATCCTGTGCGTACAAGAGACGAAATGGCGAAACACCGGTAATTGGGCACGTTAAAACAAAAGCCTACAAGATGTTTTACTATGGATTGGAACAAGGAAAAAACGGAATCGCCATCATCCTTGCGGCAGAGCTACTTGGCAACGTCTTAACTATTTCAAAGTCCAGTGACCGTTTGATGGCTCTCAAATTGGTGATGCATGGTGAGGTGTGGAACATCGTAAGCGCATATGCCCCTCAAGTAGGATGCGAACAAAAAAAAAAGATGCATTCTGGCTAGATTTCCACAACCTTGTCAAAATCATCCCAAAGGAAGAGCTTTTGTTTGTTGGGGGAGATTTAAACGGACATGTCGGGAAGACAAGCGAAGACTATGAAGACTACCACGGAGGGCTGGGATACGACACCAGGAACTCTTCAGGTGAAGATATCCTAAACATGTGCAAGTCGTACGGTCTTACAGTGCTAAATACCATGTTCGTCAAACAAAGCCGGCACCAGATCACTTATAGCAGCAGCGGAAATGAAACTCAAATAGACTATCATTTGGTATCCAGTTTCATGAAGCCACGAGTTAAAGATTGCAAAATGATCCTGGGAGACGCGATCGCCCCTCAACACCGTCTCCTCCTGACTGAATTTTTTATGGAGGCGAGTAAGAAGTCAAAGCAGCAAACGAAGGTGTCTGAGAGAATCAAGTGGTATAAGCTGGATAAAGGAAAAGGCGAAGCTTTTATTACCAACATGAAAAACTACCTCTCTTCCATTATCGATGAGGTCGGTAATGAGGAGTGCAGAGCACAAGACATGTGGGATTCCCTACAACAATCTGGCCTGGAGAAAGCCAAATCACTGCTCGGAACATCTTAAGGCCCCTGCTAATACGCAAAAGAAACCTGGAGGTGGACAGACGAAGCCAAAGCAGTCATACATGAAAGGAAAATGGCTTTCCAAGCTTGGTCAAAGTGCTCTTCTACTAATAGAGAGGAAAAAGCTCGCCGTGAAAAGGTATATAGATATTCAAAGCGAAAAGCTTGGGAGGCCTCTATCAGGAGTTGGAAGAAATATCGTCTTCCGGGTCTGACAGGAACCAGGCTATCCAGGAGCTTCGACAAAGCAATTTGAACAAAGGAACAAATATCTTTAAGATAGCCGCCCAGAGAAAAAGAAATGCTCAGGAGATGCCTTTCCCAAAGTTTATTAACAATGCTGAAGGCCAACTCCTTGTGGAAGACGAAAAAATTCTCCACAGATGGCATGGCGACAGTATTGCGAGGAACTTCTGAACGAACAGTTTCCCCGAGTGTACTTTCGAAGAGCCGCCCCGAATCATGCCGAAATATCGAAGAAGTTCGGTACGCGGTTAAAAACTCCAAGAAAAGAAAAGCTGTTGGGTCGGACGGGATACCCTCTGAGTTCTGGAAAAAGATGGGAGACATCGGGTCTAGATGGCTCATGGTTCTTATCTCCAAACTTATGAGAGGCGACCCTATGCCTAATTAATGGAGGGAAAGCTATCTTCTTCCTTTGCACAAAGGAAAGGGTGATACGCGAAATTGTGATAACTACCGTTCTGTCAAGCTGATGTCGCACACCATGAAGATCGTTGAACGGGTATTAGATAGAACGGTATTAGAAAATAATACGACTATCTGATGACCAGTGCGGGTTTGTCTCGGCTAAATCAACAAACAGATGCAATCCAAAGTATAAGGGTCATGATGGAAAAGCATCGTGATTCTTCAAAGGACTTGCATATGGTGTTGGTTGATTTCGAGAAGGCATTTGACCGACAACCAAGAGATCTTTTATGGGTAGCGCTAAGACAAGAAGGAGTTCCAGAAACCTACGTGCGAGTGATCACGGACATGTACAAGAGAGCAACGACAAGAGTAAGATGCACCGCAGGAGTCACCGAAGAGTTCGCAATCAAAGTGGGTGTACACCAAGGGAGCGTCCTCAGCCCACTACTCTTTATAGCAGTCCTTGATTGCTTGCTTGAAGGAAAAGTGACGGACCCCAATGTGCACCAGGTATCCTTTGCTGACGATGGAGCCATTATAAGTTATGATCAGGCGTCCCTACAACGACACTTGATGTGTGGGTGCACATTTTTGAGGGACACGGGTATCGTATTAGTTCAAAGAAGACAGAGTATCTGTGCTACCCATTCTCTGACCCTCAGCAGCCTATTCCAGACATTTACTTGAATGGAAGAGTGCTTCCCAAGTGTGAAAAGTTTAAATATCTGGGATCTATGATTAATAAAGAAGCAACTTGTGATGACGACATCAACCATCGCGTAAGCGTAGGGTGGATGAAGTGGCGGGAAAACTCCGCAATCTTCTGTGTTCGAAAAAAATGCCCCTAAGCTGAAAGGAAGGCTCTACACTTCAGTTGTACGTCCGGCGCTCACATACGGTTCACCATGCTGGACAATGCACAAAAAGTATGAGAGCAAATTAACGGCAGCTGAGATGAAGATGCTTCTCATGACAGCGGGAGTAACAAAGCGTGACAGAATTAGAAGTTCAAAGATCCGAGGAAGCCTCCACGTAAAAGAAACCATCACAAAAAAGATCGAGCGCGACCGACTCAGTTGGTATTGCCATGTTCAAAGGAGAGATCCTTTGAACCCCGTCCAAAAGGCGTTATCAATCAACGTCCCAATTTCAACACGCAAAAAAGGCAGGCCGAAAAACAATTGGTGCAAACAAATGCAAAAACACCAGCATTTGATTGGCCTCGATGAAGTAATCCCTAACCGGGAACCCTGCCGCTACTTTCTGAGGTCAAACCGGCGAACCCCACAAACGGACCAGTAGGAATGCAGTTAAGTGGGAAGGTTATGGTCCTACACTTCTGACCATAACGACGCCGGAAAAAAGTAAAAGAAGAAGACGAATCAATGGTGAAGTGCTTTGGGCGGCATCCGGCGAAACAGCCAGTCTGATTTGGCTACAAAAATTGGATGGTCACAAGTTCGGACGGATACTGCTACGTCTTCGACTTGTATTGCGGAAAATCTCCACAATCCAATTCTAAAGAGTCACTGGGTACAAGAGTGGTAAAGCTATTACTCGACAAACTAGGCACAAGCGCTAAAGACCACATGGTGTACTTTGACAGTTTCTTTACTAATTTCGAATTGCTCCGAGATTTACGAAAAGTTGGTTTTCCTGCAACAGGTACCGTTCGCAAAGGTAGAACCAAGAAATGCCCTCTAGTTGGCGTGAAGGAAATGAAAAAGAAAAACCGTGTGCTAATTTTGACTATCGTTTCCACCAAGTCAACCAAGTTTTATTCCTCAGAACTATAATAGCGTCCTCCCTCTGGGAAAAGTAAAGAGATGCAGCAAAGTAGGCGTTGGCATTCCGTATGTGTTTCAAAGCCACAACAAGGGTATGGGTGGTGTAGATCAAGCTGATTAATCAATTTCATTGTTCCGCCCTGCTACACGTGGCAAAAAATTGGGTTTTGTTCACGTACATGCTGAATCTAGCCGTGCGCCTTCACATTTTAACGAATGATGATAAGTTAGATCATCTTCAATATCAAGGTTATATAGAAAACAGACCCCGTCGAATGAATAACATCAAAATAGATGAAAACGAAATTAGAGCTGTCATCATGGACCTCTGCTTGAATAAACTGTCCGCCAAAGACATACACAGCGACTTGGTGAAAACATTGGGCACTCTGCTCCTCGATGTTCCACAATAGAAGGCTCGAAAATGTTGTGTTGGCAGATCGAAAATTACAGGGGTCTCATATGGCAGCGTTCAAAGAATCCTTGCGAACGAATTGTACATGAAAAAAGATATCAGCGCGTTGGGTACCGAAAATCTCGAGAAGTTTCACGCAGATCAGGGAATGTTGTTGGGAGGGAGCCACTATTTCGGGATCTTACTACGCAGACTACATAAAAATATTGCGGGAGGTCATTGGGGAAGAAAGACATGGCAAACTATGAGCTCACAAAGACGCAGTTGCGATGGCTACTATTCAACGAGATCTGGCTTCCAGTGACTTCTACAACTTTCCTCGGTTCAAGGAACACATCCGAGGCAACAAATTTGAAGACGATAGCAAAGTTATGGCCGCTGTTGAGAAGGTCAAGAACAAGATTTTTTTTCTGATAGAATTCTGGGCTTAGAAAAAAATTTGTTCTAAATGTATTGACTTGTTGGTAGACTTTTCATTCAAATCATTTTTTTAAACTACAATCACCGGGTCTTATTTTCATTCTCAATACTTCTGGATCACCCCTCGTATATTCAATGTTCCTTAGAGCCCACCAACGGTCTAGTACACTCCCCCTAGTTTTTGGTACGTTGTTTCCCCAAACAGAGATCGAAAAAGTGTCTCAAACTCTGAGATGAAAATATTGGGCTTCATGCGCATAGGACGCGAAAATGTGCATTCTCTGTCCATAAGGGGGAGGAATGCACATAATGCTGACTTCTATCACTTGGAACCTACACTATTCACCGCTATATATGATTTCGTTGCTTAGATTATTTTTTATAAAGATCACAACTTCCCCTCCCTCCTTGAGCAACGTTGGGTCGATCTCTTCTAATTACTTTGTAGGAACTGTGCCAAATTTTGTGTTTCAGATGTAGAGGCTTTCGTACTGCAACAGGTTGAAAAGCATAGCTCTTCAAGTGGGGATCTTCAAGGGAGCTCACTGTGGAGAATGGCTTAATCCCCTCGAACTGGATATCGTTGCTCTCGAACATTTTCCTCGAGGTCTGATACAAGTCCTATCATTTAACTGAATCCGGCTAGAGCCCAAATGTACCTCGATTCTGGTGTAGACAAAGAGAATTTCATCTCCTTCCGAATATCTAGCTTGTTTTAATCAATTTGTTCGTAAAAATACTATAATATGCCCGGAAATCACTTCCCATAATAAGAAAAACTTGAACAAACTATTATCCCGAAGTGTACTCATACTCTCCACGGCCGTCTGGAGACGTCACTTCTGGCATCTGTGACACAAAAACAAAACAGGAACGACGAAGATTTTCACAAATAACTTCATTCTTGGCCCAAGTTTAGGCAATTCTATTTTTTAGTCTTTACCAGACCTATCCTTACACACATTTTGAAGTAAAACCTATTTGGTAATAAATTACTCGTCATAAAGTCGTAAAATGGATCAAACGGACTGGCAGAATAGCCTACAAAGCATTCGTGACCGCGGACAACATCTACTCGATACGGAGAGATGGTCGGACTGCCGCTTTCTAGTGGGTACAGCACCAAATCAGAAAACCCTAGCTGGCCATAAACTAATCCTGGCAATGGCATCACCCGTTTTCGAACGAATGTTTTACGGCAACTTACCCGATAAAACGGATCCCATCGTTATACCTGATGTGCAACCGGATGCATTTCATGCACTCATGGAGTACATATATACGGATAAGATAAATATCAGTTCGTTTGACAAAGCCTGTGAACTATGTTACGTGGCAAAGAAATACCTATTGCCGCATGTAGTGGCCAAATGCACGCAGTTTCTGTGGGAAGACTTGAGTGCCAAGAATGCTTGTCGGGCGTATGAATTTGCGAAACTTTTTGACGAACCACGTCTAATGCAAAGCAGCATGGAGGTAAGTTGACCTTGCACACCTCGTAGGTAATGCTAACAATAAATATTTAGATAATAGCTGCTAAAACGAAGGAAGTCCTCGCGGATCCACACTTCTGCGACATCGAAATGACAACTTTTTTGACGATTCTTGATAGCGACAAACTGAACATCGAAAGTGAACTGGATTTATTCAACGCATTAATACGTTACGCATCTGAAAGACATTGCATGCCTGAGTTGGAGGAGAATGGCCCGAGTACTAGTGAAAAAGTGCATGATAATCAGGATCAGTCGCAGTCGATTGATGAAGACCAACCTGTACTCGACGTGGAATCTGTGAATGATTCTACTGGGATCGATGATATGGAAAAACCAAAAGATCATCGGCAATCGTCTCATACCATAGACGAGCAACAGCATCAACGGGAGCAGAGTCAAGAGCAACATCATCAACGGGAGCAGAGTCAAGAGCAACATCATCAACGGGAGCAGAGTCAAGAAATGGATGCTCATCGCAGAGCAATCGATCAAAATCTCGTACGAGAGGCCCTCAAGAAGATTCGGTTTCTCACAATGACTCCTCGACAGTTTGCCGAGGGTCCAGCGCGATCTAAACTTCTATTACAACACGAAGCTCTTTCGATTTTAATCAATATTTCAAGCCCATGCATTGATGATTGCCCGATGCCGAAAGGATTCTGCACGCTGCGCGTCCCCCGGAAGGTGGATTTTCAATTAAACAGGAACGTTAATGATCTATTTCGGCCTGTGCCGACGGAAAGGAAAAGGCCGTTTCTCGACTCACCCAATATAAATAATCGAAACTACGTGACGAACGATACCCGACGCTCATACTGCGTACGTACTATCCAAGAACAATTTGATTACCGCAACACCAGCGTGACCGACTGTGGTCTTACGTTCAAAGTCGGCAAGAACATCATGATAACTGGTTCGTATTTCCAGAGTTCTGTTTAACAGTTGACAGTATTTGCTTTTATTTTTCAGGTGTCCAAGTCCCTACACAAGTTCTCTGTGGCGAGCTAATGAGTTCAGCAGGTTTCTCTGAAAGATATGCCGAAATTCTATACGCGCACGTTCAGGACATGCAAGGATCGCGTCTCACTTACACGCATTGCACTTCTCGTGTTCGTTACGACTCAATGCTCGAGATCTCATTCGACAGGCCGGCCTATATCTATCGCAACCGTATCTACAAAATCTATGTTGTGTTCAACAAGGTTGGTTGGTACCCGATGTACACTTGTGTGCCGAACATCTATTGTGAAGGAGTCAAGTTTATGTTTAATGTGGGCGCACCCGATCAGTCTGTTCGCGACGGACTCATTCGCGCAATTGTCTTTCAACATACGGAGAGTCAATCGCCATCGCCGGATCGGCTAACAGTTACCGTGGAGTAGTGTCCTACTATTTTCTGTTTACTTGTAGTTTTGTGTTGATTCTCTATCGATGATCGTTTTTATTCATTTTTTAAAATACCTTACTGGCCCTATACGGACACTCTAAAGTACATAGAACAACTTAAGCTATGCCCGTCGGCCTTATGATTAACTTAAAATAGTTTTTAAAAAATTGTTCAGCTAAGAAAATGTTTTTTTTTTAAACTTAGCATCCGATTTATACTTTATGATTATTTATAAAACTTAATACTAACTAAAACTAGTTTAAACTAAATCAACACATCACCCTAGCCTACCCTAATCTATCCAGCCTACCCTGAGTTATGTAAGCCTGCCCATGTCAGTTGGCAGGCTTCGCGTTGAATATGAATCCAAGTTACCACGGACGAAGTCCGCTCCAGCTGCCAAAAGCGTTGATGCTGTCGGACGACGTCTCCCCGATCTCGAGCGCCAAGGTGAACATCTGGCGGAACAAAGCCATTAAGACACACCCTCTCGTGATATATTTTTTTTATTTTATAATTGACGTATGCACAAGGGCTATGACCATCCTTAAATGTCAAGGCACAGCACGGGTAAAGGTATAGAGGTAAGTTGGCTAGCTCACTTGAGCATTATTTGTTAAAATAACGATAAAACAGAGAGAGAGAGGAGACAGGAGAATGTTCAAGCGAGTCGATCGACTTCGCAATACGGTTGTCTCCTATGAGTCTTACCGCTCGCTTTTATATTCTATCCAGCAGGCGCAGAGAGGTCTTGGATGTATCAGACCAGATATGAGTGTTGTGCACAAGCTTGGGTCGGATGTAGGCATTTTAAATTCAAGCCAGATCAGAGGTGGTGAAATATTTCTTGCATCGTTTGAGGAAATCTAGACATTTCGCAGCGTTCTTGGCGGCCTCAAATATATGGTCATTCCAACTAAGAGTTTTATTAACAAACATACCAAAGATGGAAAGTCTTTCGGTTTCATCGACACAAGCGCCATTCAGGGATAATGGCTGATTATTGATGGTTAGCTTGAGTGACAGTAGACAGCATTGTGTTTTGGAAGCATTAAATTCCAGTCTATTGTTTATAGCCCATTTAGCTATGCAGCCGCAGCCAAGGTCAGAAGTTGAGGTGTTTAACATACGCTGCCGTTCCAGTTCTACGGTCGAAGAGCAGGGCCGTGAGTCTTGGAACGAATATGAAAAGCTAAGAGTACTGTCCTCAGCGAAGGAGTGTATTGGATTAGAAGTGGCAGGTCGGTGATCATTTATAGAAATGGGGAAGAGTATCGGTGACAGAACAGAGCCCTTCAGATGCCAAACTTTGTCAAATACTTTTGAAATAATGAGTGCAACAATCTTGCTTTCGCTGAAAAGGTGCAAAGATTGGTTCCATTGGTCGGTAAGATATGCCACCAAGTTACAGTGGACCTGTTGCTGCGGAAATCGTACTGCCGGTTTTAAAAAGTTTCCGCGATTCAAGATATTATCCATGACCTTAGAAAGAAGGGACGTTATTGCTATGGTAGGAGGTGGGAGAAGAAGATTCGCCCTTTCTAGGGACGAGCTGGACGGGCTGTTTTCCATCTACTCGGACAGAGACCAGAAGAGTAGGAAGAATGAAAAAGCTGAAGCAGTGGTTTTGCCAGCGTGGAAGAACACCTCTTCAGAAGTATTGGGAGAATACCATCAGGGCCAGCAGATTTGTGCACATTGAGATCCTAAGGTACTCTTACAACTGTACGAGTGCAAAAGTGGATTTGCCCCACGGAAAATTCTACGCTCTCAAATTCTCAGACGGAGACAATGGTCAATCTGGGAGCTTTGAGCTGACTGCAAAATGTGCGGCTAGAATATTGGCTTTGTCTAAAGAGTTGACAGCTGTGAGTGTAGATGAGCGTAGGGATTGAGGACGAGGCAGAATTCTTTATGTTTTTCACAAATGACCAAACGTTTTTGGTGCCTTTGGGACAATTTAACACTTTTTACCTCAACTTTTGATCATGGGAAAATTTAACACGTTGAATCAATGCATTACAGTCATTTCAGGTCTCGTCAGAGGGGTTGGCTTTGTAAATCCGGAAACTCAGCTCTCTTAGTCTGATAGCTTCATTACAGCTCGAGTTATACCACGCGTTTGCTTTGGGTTTGCTACTCTTCACTCTATGTGGAATGAAGGACTTCATATCCAGCAGAAATATGTTCGTGATCGCATCAGCAGCGGCATCCACGCCACTATCGTAGCATAGTTAAAATTCCTAAAGAAGCTGTTCTTTTAAGAATTCGTTCTCTAAGTGTGTGGTTTAAATACGAGAAATAAGCCGAAACGACACAGTGGTTTGACGAGCCTAGAGGAGACAATAGGATGACATGAGGATGAGAGGTAAGGAACAAGTCCAGGATGTTGTTGGAATGATCTGCAATGTTAGGTATTCGTGTTGGCTCATTTACTAGCTGGGTTAGGTTGTTTACCGCAGCAAAGATCTCTACATATTCCTACGGGTGTTGTCTGACTGGCATGTTGAAGCCAATTAGAATTGTGTACATTGAAATCGCCCGCAATAACGATTCCAGTGTGAGGAAACAGGGATACTATTCTTGTAAGATCGGACAGCGCATCGGACCCGGTTAAAGTTGAGTTACTGTCCAAGTTTGGACATCTGTAAGCGAAACAGCAGTAAATTAAATGCTTACGGCAGTCGCAGTGTAACCACTGACCCTGCACCCAACCTACATATTGGCCTCCTACGGTTATCGACATCTTTTTCGCGTGAACGCACCACCATCTCATTCGTTCTCCTTTTAACCTTAACTAACTTAACAACAGTTAAAACATTGGTGACAACAAAATAACCTCCTATGCGCTCCACATACATTTGTCCTATCAATTTCATCAACTACAAAAAAGCCAATGCCCAATATGAAAGAAAAATAAAACCGCAAAATCCGAGTCTATCCATAAACTCACTTCCGAAATCCGCCCCAACACTCTCACTACCAAAATCTGGTCCTCCATAAGAAGGTTCAATCACTCCCAATGACCAACAAAACCTCAACATCACAGGTCCTACCAACCTCTCCAACCACTTTGCCAACTTCTGGTGCAAGGAATCCCACGACTCTAACTCCCTTCCTAACTTAACCCAACTCAAAAGTGCAACCCCATTAGTCTTCTATATCCCATCAAAAAGTGCCAAAACCATAGAAAACAACATCACTCTAATAGAATTAAACCTAGCATTAAACAAACTTAAAGGAAAAACAACAGCTACAGAGAGAATATCGTACCCTATGGTCTCAAATCTATCTCAACCCCTGAAAACAAGAGTCGTCAACCAAGATAACACCATCCTTCGTACGAACATTCCACAACAATATAAAAATAGCAGCAGCATTCCCGTCCTCAAACCTAATTCTTAAAGGTCCCATCTTCCTTATTCCCTGCTGTGCCATAGTACTTGAGAAAATAATAGCCAATAGACTCTGGTGGTTTATCAACCACAACAAACTCCTTAGCAGTCACGAAATGAGATTCAAAAAAGGCAAATCCGTAAATGAAACGCTTTTGTTCTCAGTCCACCAAATCACAAATTCCCTAAATCCATACTATCGCCAACCAACTTAAAACCCGGAAACTTGGCCCTAATATCACCAGATACATCTTCCAATTCATGAGCACCAGAAAAATGTCTGTCCGCGTAGGAAGTTCACTGTCTCTCCCATATCCCCTCTTCAAAAACATTCCATAAGGTTCCCCACTCTCTGTACCCCTGCTTCTCATAGCCTACAATAGTCTTTGCCTAACCTTCTCCCACCACAAACACATACATTTCTGCACATATGCTGACCACTTCACAATAATCAAAACTCTCAACAAAAAAATATTCCCTTCCAACACCAACCTGAATCCCATCTTCCAAGTTATCCTCTCCTGGTGTGAATACTCGGGAGCTAAGCTACCTCCGAAAAGTGCAAGCACCTACACATCTATAGAAAACACAAATGCTCCTGCGATATCCTAAATAACAACATTACCCTGGAAAAAGTCAACAAGCTTAGAATCCTAGGTAATCGTTTTTTTAGAAAAATTACAGCTGGAACGATCACATTGATTACCTACGCCCAGACCTAGAAAAAAAAACAAAATATCATTAAAATCCTTTCCAGTAATGAGTACAACTGTAATCCTCTTTCCATCATCACCAGCAAAATCCGATACGGTCTCTTTCTATACGGCTATTCTGCCAAGTCCCACTTAAACAGAATCAAAACCATCTACAATACTGCTATAAGAAAAGCACTTAATGCATATCGCACAACTCCCACTAACTATTTATTACTCGAAGCCAACATGCCAACAATCGAAAACATACCGCTCCAATCCACTTTAAAATTGTTCCAACCCATCCCGCTGTGTAAAGACTCCCACCTCTATAATATACAATAATTCAAACAGGCTAAAAACCACGCTAACACACCGTCCTGCATACACCGTGCACGAATCCTCTGTAACGAAAACCACATCCCCTGCAAACCTTACCATTTACCCACCCGTTACCATCCCCCCTGGCTCTTCCCGCCCTCCTCTGTTAACCAAACCTTACGCTCCTACAAGAAATCCCACACTGCCCCAGAAATGTTCCGAACCCTGTTCTCCGAAATCATAAATAAACTCAGCGACGACCATTTCTCATTTCTTCCAAAACAGAAGACAACGCCAGTTTCAGTGTCACCACAGAAAACGAAACAATTTTTTCCTTTCTCCTCCCCTCCTACACATCATTCTTCTCCGCCGAAATCATTGCCATCCTAACAGCCCTACCGTATACTAACACTTCTACGACTAAATTCGCCATCTGCAGCGACTCCCTATCATCAATCGATGCCATCATTAACACCAACAACTAAAGTTATTACCCCTCTCTAATCCGCAACCTCCAAGCCATATCCGAATTCCTGGCAACGAATTCACCGACAATGCCGCCAAATGGACCGTTAGTACCCCTTCCCCTCTCTCGCCAAATTTCAACCCGCAAGACATAAACAAATATATTAGAACACTTCATTGTCTCAAACATCCCACTGGTATCGGGACCATTAACAAAGACAGACTCTCAATCAAAAACCACGCCAACGACTCACGATACCCAATCATATCCAGGACAGATCTTACCAAAATAATCAGATTACGACTTGGTACACCAAAAATCCTCACAAACACTACCTCGACCAGAACAAACTAGAAAGAATTTCAGAATAGAAAAACAGTCAGCACTACTCTGTCCTCCGGTACCCAACCCTAATACGATCACAGGTCCTGCGAAGCTAATAGAGACGCTGGTAGAACTAGAGCACCGCCTAGCGAAACTCAAGGGAAAAACACCGGGTAGAGATCGGATATCATAACCTATGATAAAAAATCTCCCATTATCCGCCAAAGACAGACTAATCAAACTATACAACAACATCTTGCAAACAGGCACGATCCCACAATACTGGAAACAAGCCACAGTTCTTCCCCTAATTAAACCCAACAAACGTTTGAATGTTCTGGAAAGCTACCGCCCGATCTTGCTTGTTCCGTGCATGTTTAAAGTCCTTGAAAAAATTATTTCCCAATGCTTATTATAGTACATCGAATCGAGACTTATTAAGATAAAATCAAACAGCATTCCGACCAAATAGGGGTTGTGCAGACGCGCTCTTATATTTGGACTCGTACATATGCAAGGCATTATCTGCACGGAATCACGTAACCATTCTCTCACTTGACTTTGAGAAAGCATTCGACAAAATTGGTATTCACCTAGTCCTAAACAAATGGGGTATTGGACCAACTATCCTCAAATACATCCGCTCTTTCCTGACTCACAGAAAAATTTGCGTTAGGGTAAATAACACCTACTGTTCCACCCTGCCTCTCTTTAACGGAATCCCACAAGGATCTCCTCTCTCCGTTGTTTTATTTATTATTGCTTTTGACGACCTCTCGACTAGAATCTCCAGGCATAAACTTCTTGATCATGTTATCTATGCAGACGACGCATTCATTCTCTGTAAACAGAAAGATCTTGTCAATACCAATAATGTATTTGGGCGCAAACATCTGGTGCGAGCCTTTCACTGCATAAAAGCAAAACACTTCACATTTGTCGCAAAAAGTCATGCAACGACACTTTCGTTCTTAAAATTAAAAATGTAAATATTGAAAATGTAAATATGTTAAGTATCTTAGGTTTAATATTTAACAATAGATATAATTGGAAAAACCATTGTATTGAATTAAAAAAAAGCCTGGCTGTCAGAGCAAACATAATCTTTCCAGTAAAAAATTCAACGCTCACAGAAATACGTTAACTAAAATCACAAAATCTCTATTACTAAGTAAGATTGACTATGGCTTATTCGTCTTCGGAAGCCCACCTAAATCAATCATAAACACAATTAAAGCACCTTACCACCAAGCTTGCCGTCCAAGTATCAACGCCTTCAGAACAAGCCCTATAAAAAACAAGAGCGAGTAGAGACATCTCTCGCTAAACTCTACATAAAGATATCATTTCTGAAAAACTCGATCATAATTAAGGACTTCAAATCGAAGAGCATCACGTCTAAACCAGGCAAAGTCATACCAGCAATAACTAGAGCACGACTTATTGGGAGCAACCTGGAACTACCGCAGAAGTATTTCATATCTCGCACGCCAAAATTTCCGCCTTGGAGCATACAAATGGAATCCCTAATTTTGGACATGGCCAGGTACAACAAAAGCAACACCCCAAAGGAAAGTATCCTTGCATCAATGGAAATTGATGGAACCAGATTTTCACGGATGGATCTAAGTGTAATGGCAGTATAACATTTGCAGTCACCAAGGATAACGGTATCCTAATAACAGCAGGTCTTCTCCCAACCTACGTTTCCATCTTTACAGCAGAAGCCTTTGCTACAAAATTTAATCGTAAATACATCATCTGCTCGAACAGCCTATCAGTAATCAATGCTGTGAGAAACGCTAAACAAAATACTGAAATTGTAAATGATATCCGTAATCTTCTCGTCAATTCGCCCAACAAACTCAAAATAATGTGGGTCCCCAGCCATGTTGGAATAAAAGGGAATGAAGTAGTCGATACAGAAGCAAGGCTCGCCCACCGCGCTCCAGTTCATCAATTTAACATTTGCATAAAATTGGATATTTTGCGTCTAATGAAACACAAGATTTGCATAATTCAAAAATCTAACTGACAGAACTACCAACATCACTACACCTCTGTCAACCCGGACCGGATCAGCCCAACATATCCTACAACCAACTCTAGAGTAGCCAACTCGATATTCACGAGATTACGATTCGGACACACAATCCACACCCACGAACACTTGCTCAAAGGGATGCCTCCTCCGACTTGCAGTACCTGTCACATTCAATTCGATATCTACTGGGCACCACAGGATGTATTCATCTCTCCGACCCTAGAATAATCCAGCCTAAAAATAGATATCTAACTTAAACACACCATAGAGCCGAAAGCCCTGGCAGCTAGCGCTCTACTATCTTTATATATATAATTCTACTGTACGTGTGTATGTCACTGAACTCGTCCTAAACGGCTGGACCGATTTGAATGAATTTTTTTGTATGCGTTTGGGTGGCACCCTGGATGGTTTAGATTCACAAATCAGCCCGGCAGATGGCGCTGCAGTCGGTATTTATCTATACTGCAACGGACTCGGAACAGGAACAGTCCGAAACATTTCGGAACAGGAACTTGGTACAGTCCGAACCAAGTGTATGTGTACGGTCCGAACCAATTATTCAGGCACATTACGAACCAAGTACAGTCCGAAACAGGTACATATCGGAACAACCCGGATCATTCGGGAAGTGCGTAGCAGTTTCGAAGGACGGAACATTTTGGAACAGCAAGGAACATTCCGGAACAGATCGGAACATTGCGCAAGTGCGGAACACTTCGGAGCAGTTCGGAACAGCTGGGAACAGTTCAGAAAGGATCGGAACAGCCCAGAACAGTTCGGAACAATTCAGAACAAGAACAGTCGGAACAGATACAATCCAAAACAGGCGCAGTCCGAACCAAGTACAGTCCGATAAAGGTACATCCCGATAGAGGTACATTCCGATAGAGGCACAGTCCGAGAAAGGTACAGTCCGAACCAGGTACAATCCGAAACAGGCCGGAACAGGTACGGTCCGAGCCAAGTACAGTCCGAAACAATGTACAGTCCGAACCAAGTACAGTCCGGAACAGGTCTATATAATTACATATATGTATATATGTAGTCAACCCGAAACAGGTACAGTCCGAAACGGGTACAGTCCGAACCAGGTCGGAACGTGAACAGTTCAAAACAGGAGCAGTTCGGAACAGGAACTTGGTACAGTCCGAACCAAGTGCATATGTACAGTCCGAACCAAGTACACATGTGCATGCCGGACCAAGTACACAGGTACACTCGAAACCGATTTATCAGGTACAGTCCGAACCAAGTGCACGTGTACAGCCCGGACCAATTTTTCGGGTACAGTCCGGACCAAGTGTACATGTACATTCCGGACCAAGTACACAGGTACATTGTATATTTATATGTATATAGTCGCCCAGCTAGCCTTAATCGTGTGCTAGACTATATATTTATATATACAGTGGACGTCCAGTATAACGAATTATATAATGCAGTCATTCGTTATAACGAAAAATTCGTTATATCGGTCGTTTTTTTTTTTTTGCTAAATAATACTAGAATATAAAAAACAAATGTTTTTGACATGAAATTTATGTATTTATTTATAAAAAATAAAAATTCATTAATAAGTTTTTGGTAAACAAAACAATTATGACTTGAAAAAGAAGTCTTTAATATTAGTTTGTTTTTGGTTTCCTCCAAGCTTTTTTGGACCGCCTCCTCTAGTGATAGTATAAGATTTAAATTTATTAAAAGTCACTTTTGTCTTTTTTTATACATTATTTTGTCTCATATTATACGTGTATATGAACAATAAGTTGAAACTGTTACCATTTGTGATACGTGGCAAAGCACTTTTTGAGGTGCAAATGTACTTGGCACTTGTTGCACATTCTTTGTGTGGGGTTATGACAAACTTTGCATCGCCGGGCCTTTTTTAAGGATGTATGACAACTTCATGTTGTCCGGAGGCACGAGGACATGGGTGAACCTCATAGGAAATGTCCTCACTGATGTTGATGTCAGCGTCAGATTCAATTAAAATATTGTCGTCTTCAACTTCGTCAGCAGTTAACAATAAGTCCATTGCCAAATGTGTGCGAAATGTCAATTGTGAAATGTTAGGCTTCCCTAGTCTCTTGTTGACTAAGGCGTTAATTTTCCAAGCATTTACAACAGAAGATTCCAAAACAGCCAGCCAAAGCGGCCAATACCACTTTCTTTGATGCTCCCCATGTATAAATTATATTTATGAATTAAATTCGGCTGTTCCAAAAGGATTTGACTTGGCTGCCCTTCTTTCTCTCTGTGTCTGCGTGTGCTCATTTTGGTTGGCTAAACTCCAATGAAGTTCGACAGCAAAGTGACTTCACGTTTGTCCTGCCAACGACAACAGACAATCTTGTTTGCTGCATCAAACGTTGCATCGCTTTTGCCTGAAAATCAAAATAAAGCTATACAAATTGTACATAAGTAAATAAAAATGTCCTAACGGCTACTAGAAATAATGGGAAAATTTGACTTTTTGCAATGGAATCTTTTAAAATGATATAAAAAGAAAAACATATATTTTTTTAAATCTTTATTAGAGTTCTAAGAACGATTACCAAAACCTACACTTTTTAGTACCGTCAGGAACTTTGTGTAACAAAAAGTCTATATTTCACAAACTAAGGAACTTTTGGGACTTATTATTAATACTTATCTACTAACTAATCGACCTGATGGTATTCTGAAAAACAGTTATTTTTATCATTTAAACACAAAAAGACATTACAATGGAAGCATTTTGTATGAGGCTTTGACTGTATGTTTTTCATGCTGCAGACTTCACATCTTCCGCTGCTTTTGTCGAAACGAGGCCAATGAACCCTTCTATTTCCCATCCTTACGTCTTTGAGGGTAGAGAACCCTAATTTACGTCGCTTTAACACACTTCGGCTTGAAACATTGGCTTCTGACGATTTTCTTTTTTTACAAATTGGTAGGTCTTTCTTCGACTAAGGCCTTGTGCCACTGACCTTCTAAACTCTTTTAGTGGCATTTTCTCCATTATTTGTCCATGCACAATATAGGCATTTACAAATGCTATATCAAGCATGCCCCAGAATAATCTGTGCCACCACTTTGGAGACTGTCTATCAACACAGTACAAGGCTCTCAAACGATCTGCGGTATCCACCCCTCCCATGAATTGGTTATAATCTTTCACAACCATGGGACAAGAAACTGAAGATCTCTTGCCATCTTTTTCTTTTCGCAAAACAGTAGTTTCCTCATTTCCATGGAAATTTGAGACAAAATACACAACCTTGTTGTCTTTCCACTTCCAAAACCCAATGTCTAGATTCGAAAACCTGTAATCATAATCTCCTCTGTTCAATTTATTATCAGCTTTCATGTTGTTAGGCAGGCCCCTTCGGTTACTTCTGCTTGTTTCACAGCCAAAGGTCCCTTCAGTAATCAATTTTTCCAATAATGGAACAGATGAGAAAAAATTATCAAAATATATGACTTTGTTTTTGCGCCATTCATTTTCCGTCAGTTCCAATACAAATCTTTCTCCAAGTGAATAATCTGCAAACTTCTTCATCTTTGCCTTGAAACTTTTTATAAAACCTCTTTGATCTGCCAAGCACCATAGTTTGTAACCCCTCTTTATAGGTTTCATCGGAAGATATTGTTTCAGAGCCGATCTGCCCTTGAATTTTACCATCGACTCATCAACACTCAATTCTCTGGTTCCATGATAACATTCTTGAAATGTTCGGTTCAGCTCTTCCACCATTGGCCTTAGCTTGAACAACTTATCTTTACAGTTCCGGGGCATCATAAAATTATCATTACAATGTAAAGATGATAGTGTTGCCGCAAATCTGTCCCTGGTCATCGTTTTGCATATAATAGCGTTGTTTAAATCAGGTGCCGATGCTGATGTCAGTCCAAGCTGGTCTCGAATTGTAGCCCATATAAAAGTTTATGCCTATGAAGGCAATCAACTCTTCTTTCCTTAAATTTAGCGTTTTATTTTTGGTGGTAGCGTAAAGGTTGCTTTGATACACGATGTTCTCTAATATGGAATCAATTAGAACCAAAAAAGTATCTGTTGGCGTATCGCAATCCGAAACAATGCTTCAACTGTTCCAGTGTCACCAGAATATTCTGACAAAATAGTTTCCTTATCGCATATTTTCCACTTTCGGTCTACTTCAAGTCTTTTCTGTGAAGCTGGTCTGGTAGCTACCAAAGTGGCTGGTATTGAAGCAGCAGCATTCACGTCATAGCTTGATGAAGAAGTAGTGGCTGTGGCTGTTACCTGCTGAGGGTTAAATGATTGCTGCCTTTCTTCTTCCAAGGTCGACAGCTGGTTGAGCTCTCTTTCTACTGCTTCTTTGAGAGTTTCATCGAAGTACCTCAATTGCTGTGGTTGAAGGTCCTCTTGATTTACTTCATCAGAAAATTCAACATCAGATCCTGTGTCACATTCTGGAAGGTCTTCCAGAAGATAGGCTTCGATCAGCGCGATATTATTCGAGATATTGCTCATCGTAAATAACATGAAACAACACTACAATTCCTTAGCAAATTAGAGTATGTACCACTCATTATTAAAATATTTAAAATAAAAATAAACCTAATTTTGATAATCTTAGAATAGAAATAACTTGAAATATGTGTAAAACTCGTAAAAATACTTTTATTGATAAGGCTAACTATCTAATTCTAAAAGAAAATTAAACTTAATTTGCAAATTTATATTTCTAATATATTTTTGAAAAGTTCACACTTTACTTACTCCGCCGTTTGTTCACGTCTCAACTTGCAAACTTCGAATACTGTTTATTTTTCGCCACAATTCAAATAACATACTGTCATTTCGTGGAAAATTAGGCGGTACAAATTAGAACTGTCAGATAGGAAAGGGTTAATACCTTTTAGCAATTGTTTGCCTGTCTTAAAATCAGGTGCAGGATGCCCCAAACGATTATTACGTACAGTTCCTGTAGCACATACACCTTGATCGGCTAATAAACACATCAAATAGTGCGAGGTGAAAAAATTATTAAAATAAACTTGATGGCGAGCTGGAAATTCAAGGTGGCTAACTATATCCATGACGACGGAAGCACCGAGTCCGAGGTTTTTGTCGTAGTTGTCATTGGCTCCTCCATATGGTAGCATACGAAATACATAACCAGAGGATGAGGCCATGCATGTCTTGTATCCAAATTTGATGGGTTTACTTTTCATGTACATTTTGCAGCTAATGTCGTCCAAAATAGGGGAGCATTTGTTCGTCCATGGCTAAATTCTCCTCAAACACGCCAAACTGCATAAATTTGCAATTTATTATTTCAAACAGTGAGCGCACTTTGTTATACTTGTCGTTTCGGTTAAGATAGGTATTGTCTTGAAAATGAAGATTTAGCTTAATAGCTCGAAACATGTTGCGAGTCATGGTTTGCTGAACTATTGGAAGGCCTAGCGTTGGATTGGTGGACCAATAATGGCTTATTTGTGGCAACTTGTGGTATCCTGAAAGTATCAGAATACCAATGAATCTTTTCATCAGGACTCTATTCAATGATTTCGAAAAACGTTCATCATTATGTTGCATGGCATATCGCTTTGTTTCAGTGACAATGAGTTCATATACTTCCTTATCAAATAAATTCGAAAAAAATTCCGAGGGCAACTAGTCTTTAAACTTATGTTGAAGCTGGAGTTGTAGGCTTTCCAATGGCTCTGGCGTATTTAGATTTGCATAAGATAAACTGGATGTGTCAGTCACTTTCTTCCATTTTGGTGCTAGGAAAGCTGATGGTAACTTATATTTACTCGTATATACTTCCGTGTTTATCTCCACATCTTCATTTTCAGCAACTCGTTTTGCGTCGACTTTTTTCAGTGAGAATTTTCTGTTTTGTATGTGACAGCCTGCTGAAGTTGATGGTTGGTCGTCCTCATCATCATTGTGAGTATTGTCTAAATTGACAGTTGCAAAACGAAATGTACGCCGAACAATTGGTTTGTTGACAGGTGCATCGTCAACGAAGTAGGACAAGCCGTCGCGACCCTTTTTGGTCTCAACTTCCAATGTACCGGCCAAATCCTTCTCCAAAGTTTCATCTGTTTTTAAAATTTCTTCTCGATATCCTCCTCGTCTGTGATTCCATCGTAGGTCTCCGGTGGAATAGTCACAACAGTTTCTATTTCATCATCTGTGTCGCTTTGTAACATCTCATTGAGAATTTCAGCTACGGAAAGCTTTTTACGACTACGAATTAAGGAGTTATCGGTCGAATTTGAAACATTCACACTTTTCTCCATGACTAATTTATTTTCACTTATTTATATAAAACCAATTGTTTATTGTCGATAAATACACTTTTGCCACAGCAGACGTCACTAAACGACTAACTTCACAATGATGCAAAACAAATTGTAAACAGAAACATGTTGAAACATGCTTCCATATACGCAGCTGATAACATCAGGAGTGGCCAAGCTTATTCACACGATGACACGCCACAGGCATATACGCTACTGGCATACATATGTAGAGCTGTGCACAACGGCCGTTGTTCGACTTTTCGAACAGTTATTTTTAAACGCCCCAAATTTATTTTTTGTTGCCTGGAGTCCTTATCACAGTAACAACATAACAATTTGAACTTTTTTCTAGAAAATAAATATATTTTTAACATGGAAATTTTCTTTAATATGTGTTATATGAACAATATAAAAAAGGTCTAAATTTAAGGTTTTTTTAACACCCCCTATGAGAGCACTGGGAGAAACGGGGATATGTAATGTTATTATTTTCTGAAAGCTAACAAAATATCCTATAATGCTGCCTACTTTCATTTGCGTCAGGTTATCGTGGTCAGAAAAAAAATTTGGATGAAAATAGACAAAATTTGATGTTCGAGAACTCGAGTGGCACAAAATGGGTTAAACAACCTCCTTTCTAACCCTAACACAAGAAACATAAAAACTTCAATCACTTTCCTCAAAAACACAAATTTGTATACATTTTAAAGGGTTATATAACCCCTGAAATGAAAATAGCCGAAGGTCTCTGGCTTACCCCAACTAGCTTGTAATTTTATTTATTACAAGTTAGCCTTACCAAATAAATAAAATAAAAATAAATGCTTACGGACATGGAATTTTAACCATATGAAACTAAATTCCGGATTGGAACTGTGTCCATATTGTGGTCGAAGTTAGCAAGCTATTAGGTTTTACTACATGAAATGTTCGATATTTCACTTAGCCCTCAATTAAAAGCTATCGAGTGAGCATCTGTACAACACAGTGATATTTTTTTTTATAAGATAAAGTGGAATGTGTGTTTGATGTGTGCCTCTTTTAGGGTCCGTTATAATTAAAGTTAATCTTTTCTAGGAAGTTTATGACACATTTGAGAATATAGCGGTTAACGAGCCCGTGCATCGCTAAGTCTAAGGCACCGAAATGCACCGTTTTTGCACATGTGATAAAAAGTGGATTTTGTATGACAACCTGATCTGGGCAGTGGTTGGATGCAGGCGAAAACCCAAAATACACTCCCAAACTTGGTCTTCGCCCAGAGAAGATTATGGTGACAATCTAATGGGCACCGAAAGGTCCAATCCACGTTTCATTTCTTCAACCAGGGGAAACGATAAATGCAGCGTTGTGAGGACATACTGCATACGAAATTGGCTGAAAAGCAACCTGCGTTGGTCAGTAAGCATGGTCCGATCCTGTTGCATGACTAAAACGAAATTTATAAGATGAAATATTGACTTAATTTTTTACAAAAAAATCGGACATTTCATGTTATACAACCTAATACATCACCACGAACATATACGGCAAGACCGCGGCATAGAAAGAATAATGGCACCAAATTCGGTATTTTCGCCCATCTGTGTTTCACTTAAACAGCTGGCTTATGACGAGGAAGAGATTCGCTATTAGATCATGAATATTATTCGCATTTAACTCTAAAATTTCCCATGCAAACAAAATCATCCTGAGACATTGTCTATCATCTGTGTCGCTTTGTAACATCTCATTGAGAATTTCAGCTACGGAAAGCTTTTTACGACTACGAATTAAGGAGTTATCGGTCGAATTTGAAACATTCACACTTTTCTCCATGACTAATTTATTTTCACTTATTTATATAAAACCAATTGTTTATTGTCGATAAATACACTTTTGCCACAGCAGACGTCACTAAACGACTAACTTCACAATGATGCAAAACAAATTGTAAACAGAAACATGTTGAAACATGCTTCCATATACGCAGCTGATAACATCAGGAGTGGCCAAACTTATTCACACCATGACACGCCACAGGCATATACGCTACTGGCATACATATGTAGAGCTGTGCACAACGGCCGTTGTTCGACTTTTCGAACAGTTATTTTTAAACGCCCCAAATTTATTTTTTGTTGCCTGGAGTCCTTATCACAGTAACAACATAACAATTTGAACTTTTTTCTAGAAAATAAATATATTTTTAACATGGAAATTTTCTTTAATATGTGTTATATGAACAATATAAAAAAGGTCTAAATTTAAGGTTTTTTTAACACCCCCTATGAGAGCACTGGGAGAAACGGGGATATGTAATGTTATTATTTTCTGAAAGCTAACAAAATATCCTATAATGCTGCCTACTTTCATTTGCGTCAGGTTATCGTGGTCAGAAAAAAAATTTGGATGAAAATAGACAAAATTTGATGTTCGAGAACTCGAGTGGCACAAAATGGGTTAAACAACCTCCTTTCTAACCCTAACACAAGAAACATAAAAACTTCAATCACTTTCCTCAAAAACACAAATTTGTATACATTTTAAAGGGTTATATAACCCCTGAAATGAAAATAGCCGAAGGTCTCTGGCTTACCCCAACTAGCTTGTAATTTTATTTATTACAAGTTAGCCTTACCAAATAAATAAAATAAAAATAAATGCTTACGGACATGGAATTTTAACCATATGAAACTAAATTCCGGATTGGAACTGTGTCCATATTGTGGTCGAAGTTAGCAAGCTATTAGGTTTTACTACATGAAATGTTCGATATTTCACTTAGCCCTCAATTAAAAGCTATCGAGTGAGCATCTGTACAACACAGTGATATTTTTTTTTATAAGATAAAGTGGAATGTGTGTTTGATGTGTGCCTCTTTTAGGGTCCGTTATAATTAAAGTTAATCTTTTCTAGGAAGTTTATGACACATTTGAGAATATAGCGGTTAACGAGCCCGTGCATCGCTAAGTCTAAGGCACCGAAATGCACCGTTTTTGCACATGTGATAAAAAGTGGATTTTGTATGACAACCTGATCTGGGCAGTGGTTGGATGCAGGCGAAAACCCAAAATACACTCCCAAACTTGGTCTTCGCCCAGAGAAGATTATGGTGACAATCTAATGGGCACCGAAAGGTCCAATCCACGTTTCATTTCTTCAACCAGGGGAAACGATAAATGCAGCGTTGTGAGGACATACTGCATACGAAATTGGCTGAAAAGCAACCTGCGTTGGTCAGTAAGCATGGTCCGATCCTGTTGCATGACTAAAACGAAATTTATAAGATGAAATATTGACTTAATTTTTTACAAAAAAATCGGACATTTCATGTTATACAACCTAATACATCACCACGAACATATACGGCAAGACCGCGGCATAGAAAGAATAATGGCACCAAATTCGGTATTTTCGCCCATCTGTGTTTCACTTAAACAGCTGGCTTATGACGAGGAAGAGATTCGCTATTAGATCATGAATATTATTCGCATTTAACTCTAAAATTTCCCATGCAAACAAAATCATCCTGAGACATTGTCTATCAAGTTCGAGTCCTTTCCATTAAGCTGGCTCACACATTGAACCACACGGGACATCCCGAGCTAATCAAGGCCATGTAGCAGATTGTCTCCATCCTGGAATCAAGTTAGTTGCAGAGCAGCACCTATATGTTTGTCAAAATAATAGATATTGGTCTAGCCCAGAGGTTCCCAAACTTTTTTTTCTTATAGACCACTTTCAAAATTAATCAGATTTCGGCGGACCCTGCTGCTACATTTTTACCATATTCCCAAAACTCTTCAAAAAATGTGAAGATTAGATCTAACGATGGGAATTTGCATCCCGGCTGAGTTCCAACCCTAAATTCGGAGTGGTAAAAATAAGAAGAAAACTAGTATATTTTCTTATGTTCTACGATAGTGGTCCGATAAGTACTTAGCCTCACCACCAGGCGCCAGTATCGCAAGAGCAACTTACTATCGTGTAGTACATTCTAGTAGACGAAATTTCAGCCGGATCGGACTCGTAGTTTTGTTTTGACCGCGTGTGGAAACGAGAGTACCCGCGGATTTTAGAAAAATGGAAAAAGAGCAATATCGGTCGGTAATTCGATTCTTGTTTTTAGAATGGAAATCGCGCAGCGAAATCAAAGAGCGTTTAGGTGTTGTGTACGGTGACCCTTCTCCTTCGATGGCGACCATCAAAAATTGGTTTAACGAGTTTCAACGTGGTCGCACGTCGGTTTTTGATGAGCCACGTCCAGGCGCACCGAAAACGGCTACCACGGATGATAACGTGACAATAATCCACGATCTCGTATAGCCAGACCGCCGATTGAAGGTGCGTGAGATAGCTGAGACAGTAGGCATTTCAAAAGATCGCGTGGGTCATATCCTGCATTAAATTTTGGGCATGAGAAAGATGTGATGGGTGCCGCGTTTGCTCACTCCGGACAACAAGCGCAACCGTGAGACCATTTCAGAGCAGTGTTTGACGCTGTTTAAGCGCAATCCGAAGGAGTTTCTGCGTCGTTTCGTGACAGTCGACGAAACATGGATCCACTGGTATACACCAGAGACCAAGGAACAGTCGAAAAAGTGGACCTCACCCGGCAAACGTGCTCCGGAGAAGGCGAAGACTGTCCCATCGACCGGAAAGGTGATGGCCACCGTTTTCTGGAATTCACAAGGTGAGATCCACATCAACTACCTGGAGAAGGGCAAAACGGTCACAGGGCTGTACTATGCCAAATTATTGGGCCGATTCGACGCCGAATTGAAGAAAAAACGGCCCCACTTGGCGAAGAAAAGAGTGCTCTTCCACCATGATAACGCACCGGCTCACACCTCCGCCCTCGCCACGGCCAAATTGGTCGAATTGGGCTACGATCTGCTGCCCCATCCGCCGTATTCTCCAGATTTGGCCCCCCGTGCGACTTCTTTTTGTTTCCAAACTTGAAAAAGTCACTCGCCGGGCAGAAATTTCAGTCGAATGAGGAAGTCATCGCCGCCACGGAGGCCTACTTTGCAGACCTCGAGAAACGTATTTTTCAGACGGGTTAAAGAAGTTGGAGCATCACTGGGCCAAGTGTATCGAGCTTAAAGGAGACTATATTGAAAAATAAATCGCCATTTCTCCAAAATGTTTGTTTTTCTTTTGTAGGCTAAGTACTTATCGGACCACCATCGTATGCCAATATTTATGCTTCATTACCAGGCAAAGTTGACTCTTCCAGTTGAATAGAAAAATGAGTTGTTTGCAGATAATTACACAGGAAGCTTTCAATATCAGAGCTCATTTCATCAATGCGCCGTTGCACAGTGTTGTTACTCAAAGGAATTCTTTTGAGTACGTCAAATTGAGGTTTGTGCAGAACAGTTTTTAAAACCTCTTCAACGGCGAGAAAAATTAACTGTTTTCCGATTGTGTGCGGATTCCCAGATTTCGCTATTAGCAATGAGATATTGTAAGATGCCCGCAAGCCATCATCGTTACTTTGAGATGTTGAAGCGAACATACTGTTCACGGTAGGGTTCTGTTCACATTTTTCCTTCAATGTTTGAAAATATTTTAAGCCTTTGCCTATTTTATCAGAATGACTTCTTCTTAGACGATCTTCGAGCTTCCATGGTTTCATAGTCATTGCTCAAAATTTTGTTACATAAAGGCATATGGTCAACTCTTTGTCTGCCTTTGATGGAAGAAAACCAAATTTCAAATAATCAACACAAATCATAAGGCGATTTTAACAGGATATGGCTTTTTTCAACTGAACAGGAATAGGAACAATAAGCCGTTAAGACCCATAAAGAGGTTCTCACAAAACGGCTGGAACTATTTTAATGTAATATAAAACATTTTTTGATTAATTATTATATATTTTGATACATTTCTTTTAATTCGAGAACAAATACCTATGTACTTTTTAAGAATTTTTTTAGACATCGATTTCAATGATTTATTTATTACTTTGATGTACGTTACGAGTGGTACCCACATACATGAAAAAGCATACAATTTATGAAAATATTTTTAGTCATCCAGTATTAGCTACTACGAGGGCTATATCTCTCCTTTAGTGATTCACCACAGTCGCGAAAATAAATATTTTTTTAATAAAAAGTATAATACTAAAACTTAAATTTTTCTCGTCTTTCTCTTCTTTTAAAGAAGTATCAAATAATGGCCCTGTTTAGTATTTAATTTTTATTACGTACATTCTACACGCAAACATAACAAATATAATATTATTACAATATAAAATAGAAGTATGCATATTAAATGTACAAATAGGCAGGTGCTTACCTTTTCCGGCACTGACATCGATTCACTCACACTTTTCTTTTCAAAATTCAGTAAACAAATGAGCGTTTGTCCTTGGCATCATTCGTATTTATATTGCTGAGGAATCAGACAAGTTCATGCAAGATTGCAAGCACAGCACAAGTCGTATTTCGTCGCTTTGCACGTCTGAACAAGCGTTGGGGGCGGGATGGCGGTGCTTTGCAAGTCTCGACACGCGTTGCACTGATCATCAAATATACAAGTTTCAACAAGTAACAGTCGCTGTTCTTCTTAAAAAAGGAAATTCATGCTAAATAAGCAGGCTATCTGATCCATATACCAGCCTAACCGAAAAGATTGTACTTTACTATCAAAACCAGATAAATTTTCGTAGATCCCCACTTACAACTGGTGAACCCCCTTTTTTTCATCACTTCCCATAATAAGAAAACCTTTAACAAACTATTGTCCCGAAGTGTACTTATCTCTCCACGGCCATCTATTCAGACTTCATTTCTGACGTCTGTGACAAAAAGAAAACAGGAACGACGCAGATTTTCACAAATAACTCTATTCTTGGCCCAACTTTAGGCAATTCTATTTGTTAATCTTTACCAGACCTACGTTTACACACATTTTGAAGTAAAACCTATTTATTAATAAATTATTCGTCATAAAATAGTCAAATGGATCAAACGGACTGGCAGAATAACCTACAAGGCCTCCGTGACCGCGGGCAATATCTACTCGAAACAGAGAAATGGTCGGACTGTCGCTTTCTAGTGGGTATAGCACCCAATCAGAAAATCCTGGCTGGCCATAAACTGATCCTGGCAATGGCATCACCCGTTTTCGAACGAATGTTTTACGGCAACTTACCAGATAAAACTGATCCCATCGTTATACCTGACGTGCAACCGGATGCATTCCATGCACTCATGGAGTACATATATTCGGATAAGATCAATATCACTTCGTTTGACAAAGCCTGTGAACTTTGTTACGTGGCGAAGAAATACCTATTGCCGCATGTAGTTGCCCAGTGCACGCAGTTTCTGTGGGAGGACTTGAGTCCCAAGAATGCTTGTCGGGCGTATGAATTTGCGAAACTTTTTGACGAACCACGTTTAATGCAAAGCAGCATGGAGGTAAGTTGACCTTGCACACTAGGTAATGCTAATATGTAATAAATATTCAGATAATAGCTGCTAAGACGAAGGAAGTCCTCGCGGATCCACACTTCTGCGACATCGAAATGACAACTTTTTTGACGATTCTGGATAGCGATAAACTAAATATCGAAAGTGAACTGGATTTATTCAATGCATTATTGCGTTACGCATCTGAAAAACGTTGCATGCCTGAGTTGGAGGAGAATGGCCCGAGTACTAGTGAAAAAGTGCATGATAATCAGGATCAGTCGCAGTCGATTGATGAAGATCAACCTGTACTCGACGTGGAATCTGTAAATGATGCATTCGAGACCGATGAGATGGACGAACCAAAAGATCATCGACAATCTTATCATGCCCATCACCATCTGCGGGAACAGAGTCAAGGAATGGATGCTCATCGGAAAGCAATCGATCAAAATCTCGTCCGAGAGGCCGTCAAGAAGATTCGTTTTCTAACAATGACTCCTCAACAGTTTGCCGAGGGTCCAGCACGTTCTAAACTTCTATCGCAACACGAAGCACTTTCGATTTTAATCAAAATTTCAAGCCCATGCATTGATGATTGCCCAATGCCAAGAGGGTTTTGCACGCTGCGCGTTCCACGTAAGGTGGATTTTCAATTAAACAGGAGTGTTTATGATATTCTTCTGCCTGTGCCGACGGACAGGAAAAGGCCAATTCTCAACTCACCCTACGGTACGCAATATACGGTGTCATCCATTATAAATATGCAAAATGACGTGACGAACGATACCCGACGCTCATACTGCGTACGCACTATCCAAGAGCAATTTGATTACCGCAACACAAGCGTGACCGATTGTGGTCTTACGTTCAAAGTCGACAGGAACATCATGATAACTGGTTCGTATTTCCAGAGTTCTGTTTAACGCGATAACCGTTGACAGTATTTTTTGTTTTTCAGGTGTTCAGGTCCCTACACAGGTTCTCTGTGGCGAGTTAATGAGCTCAGCAGGTTTCTCTGAAAGATATGCCGAAATTCTATACGCCCACGTTCAGGATATGCAAGGATCGCGTCTCACCTACACGCATTGTACTTGTCGTGTTCGCTACGACTCAATGCTCGAGATCTCATTCGACAGGCCGGTCTATATCTATCGCAATCGTATCTACAAAATCTATGTTGTGTTCAACAAGATTGGCTGGTACCCGATGTACACTTGTGTGCCGGACATCTATTGTGATGGAGTCAAGTTTATGTTTAATGTCGGCTCACCGGGACAATCTGTTCGCGACGGCCTCATTCGTGCAATTGTCTTTCTGCACACGGACAATCAATCGCCACCGCCGGATCGGCTAACAGTTACCGTGGAGTAGTGTTCTACTTTTGTTTACTTGTAGTTGTGTCTCTTTCGATGATCTATTTGTCTCTTGATGTCTTCTTTGCGTATTTATTTGTCCCAATAAATGTGAAACTTTTTTAATTATCGTTGGTGTCAGTTTTTGGGTCTTATTGCAGCATTGTCCCTTCATGAATCACCATAGTAGCAGGTGATTGTGTCATTTTTTAAACTTCGCAAAAGGCCAGTGTAGGAGTTAGGTAGTAGTGGTTCAACGTCAAACTTATTATGGCTCTTTAAACAACAGCAATTGGTTTCAAGAAGCAAACGTGCCCTTTTCAGGTAATGCTGTAATCTACTGATTTTAAAAAATGTTGTGGTTCCTCGATTCTTCTATTTTTTAGCAGAAGCAGTCTCAGTCCGTAGCTTCTTACTTAAACGGTGCTATCATCCGGTGTAAAACTGACTTCACTAACCATGCTGATTTTCTTACAACAATGGAGTTCGATTCCGGCGACAGCCTATGAGAGGAAGCGTATCACGCACAACACGGATGTTTGAGAGAAGCTGACTCAATATGGACTTGGTGCCCCTGATTTCGCTAACGAGGCTCTGTCGACCGAAACAAAGCGGAATAACCGTTTCTATCCTTTTTACTTAAGCCAAAGTAAGCAAGAAAGATAATAAGAAACCCGATAACCTGTTGACGACCTTCAGCATGAAAAGAGGACCGTGGAATGTACGCACTCTGTTAGAACCATCAAAACTAGCGCAACTATGCAAACCAACTTCTAGTACTCGGCCTCTATGAAACCAGATGGGGTGCCAAGCCACTACAGAAACTGGTAAAAAGCTTCTTTTCACTGGACATCCATCTGACCAGAGAAGAGAGAACGGCGTGAGAAGTCAGCCACTGCGGGTCTTACAGAATGGTTAATAAAGGTGATAAAATTATCCTGCTGGGTGACTTGAATGCACAAATTGGCACTGCAACCTGGACCAGCAGGTTTTGAGTATGCTTTCGCAGAACGGTGAGTTGTTCACCGAAATATGTTCTATTAACAATCTCGTCATTAGTAGATCGTTTTTCAAACACAAATTTATTAATAACGTGTACGTCTCTTGACCATAGCACCAAAAACCCAATCGACCACATAGCTATAAGCCGCACGTAGCGTTGCTCTCTTACAGATATGCGTAATAAAGGTAGTGCCAACATTGCAAGCGATCACCCCCTTCTTTCAGCTGTAGTTCGTCTTAAGGCCGCTGCCATCTAAAGCCAACAAAAGATGCAACGGAGGTTCGACATAGTAAAATTGAAAAATGAGGGAAGTCCATTAAATTTGTTGAAGCTTCAAACACGACTTCTGCCTCGATTCAACCATTTGCGGACGAGTGGCAGCAGATTTAGCAGGTGTTCCTAAAGCTAGCTGGAAAGCAGATAGGCTTTAAAGTGAATAGGCCCAAGTATTGGATCTTAAAGCTCACGTGAGATTTAATAAAGCGTAGAGCGTAAAACAACAAAAAATCAATTAAACTCTTCTAAAACCCGATCTTCCAAGGCGATTCTGCAGCTTTTCAAATTTAGAAAAGAGCAAGAACAGACAGAGTACCGCTTACGCGACCTTTGCGACATTACACGCGATTAAAAAATACCTTATTCAAGGCTAAGCCAAATCGCTAAAAGACGAAAATAGCAAAATAGCGACATCTAAAGACAAGCAAATTTCAATTGGGGCTTCTTGGAGACACCAGGGCTTACGCGCTTAGTCATCCTGCATCCTGGATATTCCTTCCATCTACGACTGTGTGAATAAAAGACCCAATCGTTGATGTGTTGACCATGGGATTAGGTAGACCTAAGCGGGTAGGTCTGAGAAACCCTCTTCTGAGCCCCTTCTAGCGAATTCATCGGAGATCTCGTTTCCTGGGATCCCAGAGTGACCTGGGACCCATACAAACCTAAGTGAATTTAGTTCTCCCACTTTGTTCAAAAAGTTCTTGAGTTCATGCACTAATCTGGAACTGGATAGGGGGCTGGACACAGCTTTGAGTTCAGCTTGGCAGTCATTGCAGACGCATATGCTTTTTCCCTTCCACTTGTGCTTCACAACATAGTGCATGGCCATTAGGACTGCGTATAGCTCTGATTGAAAGACAGAAGCATGTTTTCCTGACGAAAAGTGCAGTCGAATGTTCTCGCGCTCAAAAAAAACTCCAGCGCCGGACCTTCGCCCAGTCCTGGAGAGACATGGCTTTCAGTGCGCACTCTCTGATATATACTCGTATGTCAAGGGGTGGAAGATTCATCATAGCATCTAGAGCAGCTCCCGATCTTTTGGGGAAAGCCCCCGTAAAGCTAAAACAGACCGCTCTCTGGGGTTTGGTGAAAGAGGCCACGACGTGTTTGCGTGTTAGCCTGTTTCGCCAGACAACCAATGCATATGAGATTATCGGTCTTATCATTGCCGTGTAGATCCAGACCTTTTTCGGCGATAAGCCCCAAGCGGACAACGCTTCGGTGGTTTTTGACTCACTTCCTTAGATATCAGGATGGGAATGCCTTTTAGCACCAGCTCAGTAATGCCAGTATTTTTCCTCCTTCTCGTGAAGACAGCGACATCAGTCTTAAGATGATTAACCGACAGCCCATTACTCGTGCACCAGTCTTCGATCACATCTAGCACCGCCTGCGCTTTGAGTCAGACATAGGCCTGAGTATAGATTCCAGAGCCATTAAGAGCATCGAGCAGTGAGTCGACCACCATGCAGCATAACAGAATGGACGGTCTACGGGACGCCACCTTGCGGGCAGTCCTTGTTTACACCAGACTCGACACATTATTCGAGGCCTGCATCAGCGATCAGTGTCCTGTGCACAAGCATCGCTTTGATCCACAAAACCAGTGCTTCATCTACGCCATGCTGTCTAGCAGCGTTACACATGCTGTCAAAAGCTCCTTTTATGTCGACGAAAATGCCTAGTACGTACTCTTTCCTTTCGAGAGCGCATTCAACTCTCCCAACAAGGTTTTGAAGCGCCTGCTCGCAGGATTTTCTGCGCTGATAAGCATGTTGCATCTCCGAAAGAGGATGTATTCGAAGGGCAACTTTGCGCACCTGCAACTCTACTAGTCTCTCCATGTTTTCAGCAAGAAGTATGTTAGACAAGGATACCTGGCGCCCTCCTGGATCAAATAGCCTTGCCTGTATACTGCGAGGCTCTGTACATGTCGACCACCCATTCCTGCGCGACTCTTGGATCACATATGGAAAAAATAGATAAAAATAGTAAAGTGCATCCTCTGAAGAGGCAAACAGCGCAGGTTGCCACCGCCGAAGGCGCGATCGATACAGACAGCGTGGCTGAAGGGCTCTCCTTCAGGGACTACAGATTGGTACCGCTACCGACGATGAATCCTTGGCTTCATCACAGGTAAGCAACACCATGCAAGTGGACTCTGAAACTGAGGCCCAGCTGCTGGAAGAAAAGGTCGCCCCTAAGGCCACAGGCAAACCTGTAGAAACGAGCAAGGTAAAAACACCGGCCCAAAAAGCAAAGAGTAGCTATAAGAGGTCGGTGCAGTATACTCGTATCAGGAAAATTAACTCAAGAGAACCCTCAACGCTCTCCGAGCGCGAAAAACTCCTGATCAAGAATCACAAGAAATAGGTAGCCAAATTCGAGAAGAAATCGGCTCCCACCTCCACTCACGCTTCGAAAAAGGACACAGGGCGAGATAAGAAGCCATCGAACACAGCCCTTATCAAACCCAACGTCCCAAAATTGACTCGACAACTGCCAATACAACCGGCCACTGTCGAAAAGAGCGCACAGCAACCGGGCACCTCCATGGGACACACTGCCTCAGGATCGAAGCAGAACGTCAGGAGCGGGCGCTCCGGAGAAGAAACTCTTAGGGAAGCGAAAAAGGCGAAAACATCAGCCAGCTTCAATCTTCCCTTGAGTCTACAAGTGGCTATTGTCGATCGTTCCAACCCGCATGGGAAGATTACATCCGACAATGGGCTAACGGTTGAAGCCAAAATATTGGAAGCGATGCTTGTCGCGGATAGCAGCGATGAGATCAACTTCGACGGAGCAGGCTGGCAGAAAGGAGTCAAAGTCGTCGGTTGTGACAATCAGAGGTCCCTAGACTTCTTAAAGCGCACAATCGACAATTGCGGCGAAATCTGGCAGAACGCTAAACTCGAGGTTATCCCTCGCTCGATACTTCCGCTTCGCACGTTGGCTTCAATATGAATCCCTTCACCGGTTCCCGAAAAGGACGAGTCCATATTGAAGCTAATTGACAAGCAGAATAAAGAGCTTGACACTCACAGCTGGAGAATCATTTCTTCAGCCAGGAGTAAGAACGGAGTGGGAAAGGACCTCATGGTTACCATTGACCAAAAGTCACTCGACCACATCCGCAGTAGATCTGGCAGCATCAAGTTCGGGCTGGGAACCCTGAAGGTAAGGCTCCCCAATGAACGCGGCAAGTCAAAGGAGGCTGCTAGTGGTGCAAATTAATTTACACCACTGCAAATCAGCCACCGACGACTTGATGATGTACATGCTGCAGGAAGATGTGGATATAGCCTTAATCCAAGAAGCTTGGCTCCTTAGGAACACAATTCAGGGATTAAGGTCTAAGGTATATAATTTATACTATCCACATACCGAAGGTAAGCTACGAACCTGTATACTCGCCAAGAAATACTTAAACATTTTTCTCCTAGGTACATACAGCAATGGAGACCTCACAGTGGTAACGTACGAACAACAGGACAAATCAATTTTGCTCCCTTCGTCCGCATACTTGCCATACGATGAGGAGGACCCACCTCCAGACGCAGTCCGAGCACTTGTGCGACACGCCAAGACACGCGGACCTTAACGTTAATAAAGAAAAACCGAAAACTTTCAGAAACCCTCAGAAGACAGACTGGAATCTTTTCTCAAACCTAGTTGCCAACTGGTTAGTACCGGCACAAGCCATCACTAATCCTGATCCAACTTACATTGAGAATTCAGTCGAAAATCTTGTGAGAATTCTGAAAGCGGCTTTCAACAAATCCTGTCCTTTGCAACGTGCTCGCAGGAAGACCAGCGCGGTCTGGTGGACCACAGAGCTAAAGCAGCTGAGGACCAGGACCCGAACTCTATTCAATAGAGCAAAGATCTCAAAAAGAACCGAAGACTGCAATAATTACAAATCAAGCTTCAACGAATACAAGAGCAAAACAAGAGCAGCAAAATCTAAATCCTGGCGGGAATTCTGCGAATCAATAGAGGATCTCAACGAAGCCGCAAGGCTCAGGAAGATCCAAGGACCCCTGCGTTCCGGGATTCATCCTTAACCCAGATGGTTCTTGGACAGAATCCAGTCAGGAATCCATAGAACTGCTGACTGAAACCCACTTCCCAGGCTGTAAAACCCCTGAGACCACAGTCTCCTTCGAGACGACGGTTCCTTCGGTTCACACAACCGAAGAAGTAATAAACAAGATTATCACAACGGATAAAGTATCATGGGCAATAAATTCGTTCAAACCTTTTAAATCTCCGAGGCCGGAGGATATCTTGCCAGCGATGCTTCAAAAAACACAGACCCACACTGTACCCCATCTCGTAAGCATTTTTTCCAATTGCCTGCGCACGGGGTGCACTCCAACACAGTGGAAAGAAATAAAGATAATTTTCATACCTAAGGCAGGTAAACCATCCCATACTGCCGCAAAGGACTGTAGGCCAATTAGTCTCTCGTCGTTTTTATTAAAAACCTTGGAGACTCCTTGACCTATACATCAGAGGACTCATCAACTCACGCAACTTATGCAACACTCAACACGCCTACCTTAAAGGCAGATCAGTAGAAAGTGCTCTGCATAGTGTTGTCCGTGAAATTGAGAGCTCGCTGAACCTAAAAGAGTTTACAATGGCAGCCTTCCTCGACATAGAGGGGGCCTTCAACAATGTAAACACAGAGGCCATAATAACAGCTCTAGAGGACATAAAAGTAGACAAATCCATTGTAATCTGGATTGAAAATATGTTGAAGAACAGAATTATCAATGCAGACATTGGACACAGCTCTATAAGGAAAGTGACAACTAGAGGCACACCACAAGGAGAAGTTCTCTCCCCCCTACTGTGGCTTCTTACAGTTAACAAAATCCTCAAATTCTTTATGGAGAAAGACACAAAGATCATAGCGTACGCGGATAACCTGGTTATCTTGATAAAAGGTAAATTTCTACCAACTATCAGTGAACTAATGGAGTCTGCGTTGAGGGAACTCTCCTCGAGGGTAAGACAGAACGGTCTGAGATTAAACCCCCAGAAAATCAAGCTGGTCTTGTTCACCAGAAAAAGGAAAATTCCGATATTTGCTCCCCCAAAGTTAGAGGGCATCCCACTCAAACTCAAAGCGGAAGCAAAATATCTAGGCATCATTCTTGACTCAAAACTCTACTGGAAAAGGAACCTGGAGGAAAGGATGAAAAAAAGGATTGAACGCTTTTTATGCATGCAAAAAGACCTTCGGAAAAAGAAGGGGCTTGCAACCGTACATCATTCATTGGATGTACACAGCAATCATCAGACCCATTTTAACTTATGGGGCCCTAGTCTGGTGGACCCGTAGCAGCACGAAAAACTATATGAACATGCTCAACAAAGTACAAAGGTCAGCCGCTGTTTGTACAACGGGACCCATGAGAAGCACGCCGCAAGCAGGGTTGGACATGATGCTTCATCTCCTCCACCTGGATCTATTCATAAAAGGCTGCGCTACAAAGAGCGCTCTCAAACTAAGGGAGTTCTCTCTGTTGAAGCAAGCCAACTATGGACATGCGGCCATACTCAGAATAATAGACGACCTGGGAAGGAAACATGGTTTTAGTAGCCTCCCATCTACGACCGGCTATATTTCCCCCCAAAATTACTTCTCTCTCAGTATACCTATCCTTTTCCCCGACAGAGAAGAGTGGCTATCAAACGCCGTAATCAACGACCACGAGATCACTCTCTTCACCGACGGATCGAAAATGGACACAGGCACTGGGGCCGGGTTCTACTCTGATACCCTCCACAAACAGGAATCATTCAGACTCCCTGATCTGTGCAGCGTTTTCAAGCAGAAATCCTAGCAATAGAGAAAGCAGCCCAACACCTACAGGTAGCCGATATCCCACCATCTGATATCACTATCTTCGTAGACAGCCAGGGTGCACTGAAGTCAATAGAATCCTGTATAACAAGATCAAAGGCTGTCAAGAAATGTCGCGACTCACTGATGTCCATCAGATACCACAAAGTTAAACTCTGCTGGGTCCCGGGCCACAGCTCAATCGCTGGGAACAAGGGTCTGAAATGGACATCAGCGAAGCGGACACGTCATTGCAACCACCGATCAGCGCATTATACCGGATCATAAACGACACAATCATCAAAGAAGCCAACTCGTCTTGGCTTACAAAAAACGACAGCTACACGACAAGATCATCGTGGCCAGAGCTCAATGTCGGAAAAACAAAGAAGCTCCTGGCGCTGGACCGTAATTCGATCCGTATGCTCGTCGGAGTGATCACAGGACACTGTCCCATTGGAGCAATGCTCCGGAAATGGGACTCGAGATACAGCGATCTCTGCCGGAGCTACGTGGATGAGGAAGAAACTGAGACGATTCAACATCTGCTTTGCCACTGCCCAGCTCTTCAGAATCGACGCCTAGTGTCGCTAGGCCAAAGATTCTTTACAGAGATTGCGGATGTGGCTAATGCAGATATATCGGATCTTCTAAAATTCATTAAGAGCACGGGGTGGTTCCAGCCACCACGTGATAGGACAGGTTAATTTTATGTGTACCCACACAAATGAAGGGAATCACAATGGGCCTCTTGGCCTCCGAGTGGAAGTGATGTTTAACCATCACACTCCCCTTCTCTAACCATGTCTTTCGACCTTAATATTAACTCACTTAAAATAAATAAATAATAAAGCTTAAAAAAACGTACAAAACTTAGCATCAGAAGCGACATACTCGTAGACAGTAAGGGAATAAAAGTGCTTATCATCGCCACCGGGGCACTGGTACGAGAATGTCGATAGTGCTCATGAGCATATATGTACGTTATGGGACTGGGCTCGTCGATGTTGCCAAAAACCTCGCCGAGTTTTTGTGGTTGTCGGATTAAAACGCTTCTCCAAGTGGGAGCGTTACTCCGATGAGGTCCTCTTCACTCTTTAGTTCGTAAGTTTGATTACCTAGGGGATCTTTTGGAAGCTGGGCGCGTCACCATGCTTAGATGAGCCTGAGAACTGACTGAGGCTTGTGAGATCTCAGGCATGCAGTGCTGTCGCTGTCGCTGAACTCAGAACGAAAGACAGGACTGATAGTCAACTTGGATATAATTAAAACTCAATATAACGCGTCAAAGGTGGACATCAGGAAAAAGAAAAAACAAATATTTTAAGGTTTTCCTTCGAAAAAGGAGAAAACGCAAGCCTGAAAATGTCAATAGTACGAGCATTTATGATACTCATCGCCAATCATGCGCAGTTTTGGTTTCGTCGATTCCGTTCCGGTAAATGATGTCACTCTGAAAGCAGCACAGTGCAAGAACTATTTTGATTGCCCAGGAACTAAGCATTGCACAAAAAATCGTTTGGAACCATTTGAATAAAGCTGGAGCTCGATATACCATATAGGTACCACACTGCTGAATCGCAACAAAATCGACCCATTTCTGAAACAGATGGTGAGTGGTGATGAAAATGAATCACTTTAAGCGAAAACGGCCGGCTCATCGCAGTGAGCTCGTTCAAGTAGTGATCGAGCCGTTAGATTTTGCTGTGTGATTGTTGGGATTGGTATCATCTACTATTAGCTGCTCCCCTACGTCAAAATTCTTAACCTTTACTTTAGACAATTGGACCCTCTGAAGAAAGCAATTGCCACGAGCAGCCAGGTTTGGCCAATAAGAGAGGAATTGTGTTCCATAAGGACAACACCAGGCCACAAATGTCGTTAGAGACTAGCCAGATGCTCCGGGAGCATTTTTTCACGCATGTACCTTACAGTACGAACCTGTCAACAGATGATTACCACATGTTCTTGTCCATGGCGAACGATTTTGCTTGTGAAAATTTCGCGATCATTTCAATTTTTTGCAAACCTTATGAGATGTTTACTGTTCAATTATGCCTCGAACAAAATTGGTCTGTAGGCGATATCAATATTTGTTCCGGAAATGTATGAGGCAAAAAAATTTGACAACGGCGCGAAATTGAGAATGACACCTCTTGTTGAATAGCCCTTCATACACAACACGTGCCTATACGAGCACATTGCATTTCATGTCTATTTCATAAATTAAACGATTTATTTATGTATTTCAATTAAACAAAGCCAATCTACATATGTACAACACAATCATCTCCAAAAGGCAGAAATCGCTTTTTCTTTTTTAATTTCATTTAATTTCCAGCGGTAGTGAGTGAGGTTCAGGTCCGGATTGATAGAGAACTCTTCGTATGTACAAGTCGTGGGCAGTCCATTGATGTTTATGCGCAGTTTATGGTTCCTCACAAGAAAGTGTGTGTTCGTCGAAGATCTTATCCTCAGCGCAGGTGATCAAACGAGGATGTCCTTCGACACATGTAATCAAGCGATGGCGGTCGCTGGGTACGGGGAAGCGTGGGAATGGCCAGAAGCGAGCAGCCGGCGAGTTAGGTGGTAGCTTCGTGGGGCATTTGAATCCAACAACAGCTACAGAAAATACAAAGGACAATGAGATTCAATGGGAAATTCGAATATTTTAAGGTAGTTCACCCTCTGGATTGCATTTTTCCAAAAGCTGATCGGGCCAGTTGCATCCATGGATCCTTTCGTCATAAGCCAAACCAGCGTCGCACTCAAGTTCATGTGGCTCGCCATACGCGCACTTAATGTAACTAGTCGAGCATTCGGCCGAGATTGGGTAGATTCCGAACTGATATTCGCAGCCGGGCGAGGAAATCGGTGTTGCTGTAAAGAGTATGAAAATGAATAAAAGCCTACATCGAGCAAATCATGCTTACGATCGTATTGACGAGTTCCACAATCCACGGCCCAATTGTAGTTACAATGATTATGAGCTGCACCTTTGCCGTCAAACAGTAATCCATTCTCGCAAGTCTCCAACGTTAGCGTTCCATTTGTGCACAGGAAAAACTGATCGCAATGTTCCGTATGCGCATAGGCCTGCACGCCGAACTTCTCCGGACATTCCGGTTGCCCAATTGCTAGTGATTGAGCTGGAAAAAAAAAACAAACAAAAAACGCTTTAGTATTCAAGCCAACTCAAATTTACTCGGCAGTGTTTGCCAATTGCTAGATCCACGAGGTTACTTGCCCCAAAATGAAAGCGACTTAACGGTGGTAACGTATTTTGTCAATTGCAAACGATCGTGCGCCGCTTATGGCGTCTAGTATACATAAAAGCAAATAGAAATGGTAAACTGGCAAAGGAAAACGAGGCAGACGCCGCGAAGATACAGACATACGGGTACATTGCACGGAAAAGTGAAATTGGGCTGACCATGATCTTTATTCTCAGATTGCAACAGATTCGTGACCAACTCGTTAATCGATTACCGAATTGGTGGCTCATTCCGTTTTAAGCAATAGTTTGTGTGAATTTTTCGTCAACATTTCAAGGTCTTCCGCCTGCGGTCACACTTGGGTCGGGAAACTAAGCCGCCAGGTATGGATTCAAACCTGTTACTTTGCCAAACTTGTATATTTCTGTATGACTTCCTGAACCTACTGATAATCATACGAAGACTCCAACTTTCGCCAGGGTCTCTGTGACATGGTATATGTAGGTGCGATCTTACAACCTGGGACAAATGCCTGTTTGCCCCATGAGCTACCGAAACCCAAGACAAACATGACTGGGTTTCCGGATTCCGTCGCTGTGATCTCGGAAATTGAATAAATACAGAAAGCAAAAGGAGAAGATGATAAAGATGGACATGCACCAGCGTGATGTTAAACACTCGCACCCATTCCCATGATGTTTACTTTCCTGGCAACGAGTACAAGTTAACGAAGAGAAATGACAAACGACGATAGTTGGCGCGCCATTCTCCCCATACACTTAAGCTGGCAGTTATGTAAGGCACCGCAAGTGTGAGAAAATGACAAACATGAAGAAGATGGAGCAACATTAGCACTGCAAGATAAGTGCTGCCTGGTGACTGAGTCTGGGCATGATTCAGTGTGAATTCGAGAAAGTGCTGTTCATTATGGGCGACTTGACGTAATGCCGGGGCGGTTAGGTCTCGTCTTCATGGAAGATGTGGTAAGGGCAATAGTTGATATGGAATTTGTGTCTTTTGCTTTTTTTGTTTTTCATATAATTACTGTTGTCAGTTGTTTTTCTGGTGGATAAAATTATATTTATTCATATGTATCATAGTATGCTAATTACTGTCTAAGAAAAGTAAATTATTTTAAAGAGGCCTTATGGAAAGGGTAATATTTTCAAAGGCTGCATCGATAGAATTCTTTTCACTGTTTGTTTTTTCTTTCTATCCGAATGACTGAAAGACTGTGGATCTATTACAGGATAAGTTCATTCAGGACCGCCATCTACTTACTTACTCAGATGGCGCTATAGTTCGGGGTGAAGCCGTCTCCCAAGCAATTAGACTCTCCAAATGACGCGATCTTTACCCAGCAGCTTCCAGTTCCTTATGTCCAATATTGTCACTTTGTGTGGTCCATTCGGTACACGTTGCCTTAGATGTTAGATGGGGTAGTCGCCAGGTGAAGCCATGGACACGGGATTGCACGTCGAGTTCTTCTCTTCCACTTTTAATAATGTCCCAACATCTGGATCGAGATGATTAAGGTTTTGAAAGAAGTTCTCATAATTTTTCGAGAGAGGTCCCTACTTGAGCTCAAAGATGCAAAGGTTGGCAAGAGCTGTCTCAGAATTGTCAACTTTACCTCAACGTTCCATCAAAGTTACAGCTGCCAAAGTTAATGTTCTGGGGTTGCGACGCCCTGCCTAAAACCTTCTTTAACGTCGACGCGAGAATTGTCCATGGCAATGCACAGCACGAGTTTGGTGAAGAAATCAAAACATGACATGGCTCTGTAGCTCGTCTCTCTACATGCAAGTATCATGTGCAACTTAAAGTTCGATAAAAAGATGATGTATGTCGATTTAAGCTCCGTGAGTTTTCTTCAAGATTTTCTGATGTATGACAATTTTCCTGGCTTGAAACCATACTGGTAGGAACTATCAGGTCATCCACGAAAACTTTCAGGCATTCACACAGTACGGCAGAAAAGCCTTCGGCAATGCTTAGGGGTTTTATACAAGCTTATAACTGGGCAGCTATAAGGATACCCTTTTCTATGGGCCGGCAAAGGCAACTCATCTCTAACTGCTTTGCATAATTCAACAGACAGTCCGTCTGCGTCAGCAGCGGTATTAGGGTTCAGGTTCAATATCGATAACGATACATCGCCAAAATCGGGGTTAACGAAATCTCTCTTGTGTCCAACCAGTGTAAATGGAGTGTTCTGCCTGACAGCGGTATTTTTACACTCATCACCATTATACAGTCATCGGAAGTAGTATTTTCGTATTCCCGTATTACTCTGCGAGCAATTGCTTGTGTTCATTATTGCAGGCTTCTGATTTGATTTTAAGGCCTACATTTTTCGACATAATTTCGGCGATAGCATCTGTCAATCTCCTCGGTATCGTACCCGTACTTTGTTGTTCTTTTCAGAAGCGCTTCACTTATCACCACATCAAAGATGGCTTGATGGCTGAAATTATGGCGCGTTGTCTCCATTGCCGTTTGATTGTTGTGCAGATTTCAACGGGTCTTGAGAAAATTTAAATCGATAAGTCTTTTACTGTAAGTTGCCCAATCCGAAGTAAGAGGTGATTTTTGCTGTGCTTGGTTTTTTATATTTTTATTTTTTGACAACTCACACATGATTCGTGACATGTTTCGAAGTTAAGCATGCTCAGTTCGGACTGCCATTTCATTACGGAAAGACTTACAGTCGAACAATGTTTAGAAATTATTGAATTTTATTATCAAAAGTCGTGTTCTAGAAAAATGCCAACCATTTTCGGTCGTCATAATCGACTTTCTGAGCAAGCCATTTAAGGCATTTTCTTTTATTTGACATCAAGCCATCTACCCGTGGACCCGAGTGCATACAGAGGGAAATATTGGTGCTGCATCCACCAGTGTTATTGATGACCCTGATTTGTACATTCTTCTAGTCTTTTGTACTAGTCTAGTCTAAAATCTTACCGAAAATAACTTGTGCAAGAACTAAAGCCGAACGAGCCGAATGAGCCGGTACAGCGTCGAATATTCAGTGAGTAGGCCCTAGAAAAACTTTAGGTAGATCCCCTTTTTTATCAAAAATATGTCTGCAGCGACGAAGCTTATTTTTGAATCACTCGTTTATGGTGATAATTCACTGTAACATTGAAAGACAACATAACAGGTGTTATTAGCGAGATACCAACTAATTTGCTCGAAAAAATAACACAAAATTGAACGCTGCATACGAACCATTAAAAACATAGCATCAGTAAAAACTTACACATCCTTAATAAGCAAATGGCAGGCATTGGTTTATTAGCTCAAGTACAAATTTTATACATCTTGTAAATTGTTTTATATTTTTTCTGACAACTAAAAACCAAACGCTTTAGAATCATGTTATAATGAGATCTAATCCACATTTAGTTTATGTGGAGGACAGGAACACTCTAAATGTTAAAAAGTTTTGCATCTCCCTTTTACGCACGGATTTCATCTTCATCCTAATTAACAATAGCCAACTGTTAATCACTCTTACAGACACATTGATTTTAAGCCAGTCAGCCAGACCTGTGAGGCTGAAAGCTCAGCTATTTAATTACTTTGTCGACACATTTTCGAGACCGAAAGGAACCGTATATCCCCATGATTCCATAAAACATTTGACTGCCACTGGTGCTTAAATTCCAAACCATAATCAATAATAAAGACTTAAGTTGTTGTTGATGCCCATCATTCCAGGGCGAACCTAACGACCTCGGGGATCCCAATGGCAACCTTGCTCAATGTTTGTCGAAAGTTTAGAGTCATAATACCCTTCCTACCTTCTCTTTAAATAATTATAAAAACTCCTTTTCGCTCTTAAATTTTGACGAAATCTATTGTATACTGCACTGAAAATAAAATCGAATTTGTTGACTCGGATTAAATTCATTGCCTTCATCAAAACACTCCTTTCCAGAAAGATGGAAAGTTACCAAATTGTCCCCTTACCTAAAACTTTATATCCTTATGGTAGCGGGTTTCGGCCAATAGCTAAGTCTAGTCATGACTTTATACGAAAACCAAAAAACTAATTTCCTTGGGGATGGTCCTTTCATACCGTTCTCAATTCGCATATCATAATTAAGTTTCTTTATGGCTCTTTGTAATTTTTGCTGTGCCGCAAGGTTCTGTGATAGGCCCATAATTGTTTTCATGTTACATAAATAAACATTTAAATGTTTCTCGAGGTGCAATTTTTACATCTACTCTGATGATATTCAGGTCTACTCTATGTATGTTGTCTTATGAGCTTATCCGTGCTTTACGATGGGTCGATAAACAATAGGAGTAGTACTCTGTTAAATCGACTGCATCTATTTATGAAAAACCCTCCTCTAGGTTAATAAAAACAAAAACCCGGTAATATCTTTCAAACAGTGGCGTGTCAATAACATGGTCTCTAGGGTATAACTTGCTCATAGAGGCGTAAGTCCAACTACGAAATATTTGCCGTCCAACTCAAATATAAATTTCGAACGTCGTTTATTCTCATTCTCTAACTAGGATAACGATTCTGCAGGCTGCTCACTTACAGCACTAATGCAATATTGTACCTTGCTCTTTAGCATAAAATTGTAATCAGCAAAGAACGTGAATAAATCTTTGAATATATTCGGTTCGTAAGAGTGCAATGTTTTCTACAATTTATACCAATTCAGAAATATTTAACAACGTCCCAAATGAATGAATGAATTTTGTGAATGCTGTTCAGGATATCCCATACGCTACCCCATTACATCAAACAAGCGAATAAGACAAGCATCTTCAAAATAAAATCTTTTAAGTACTTTCCAGAAAGTTACTCATGGAAATTCCTTCCTTCTATTCATACCCTGAAAGTATGTTAAGCATGTTCTTTATTCAATAAATCAAATGAAGTGAAAATGAAGCCTGTAAATAGCCATGAAACCTCTCCAGCTACTACTATGTCTCGTAGTCTGTTGTGCAGTCTTTCAATGATTGAATAAAATTCAGTCTTTCAAGTTTTAAGGTCCATTCATAATCCATAGATATATGGTCCAACTTAAGTTGGATTAAATGATTATCAGCATACTAGCCAAGAAGAGCTCCGCTTAAAAAAAAACCTGACTTCGAATGCCTGCTCCCCACTTTCCTAAACGAACATATCAAACAAAGAGATTAGAAGTTAAATAATCATGAACGATAACACGCCAACGGCAGGATGTGTTCAAGAGTGTACATTCTTATGGTGTTTGTCGCACAATCTGGACGGGATGCAGGAAGATGTTCGTTCATTACTCTCCGGGGGTGGTTGTCCTAGATAGGATTCGAGAGATTCGACTGAATTTGTCGCGTTTGTTGTAGTTCACTTTTTTGTGTCCACGCCATTAAGGTGTTGTATTGAAAAAGTACACACAGAGTATGAATTTTGAAGTGACCTTATGCTGCGAGTGTTATGCCTTCGTCAGCGTTTTTGTGATCATCTCTCATTCACAACTGATGTTGTTGCATAGTTTTCCCGTATAGGAATTGTTCTTGGCTATGGACAAACTTGAACTACGAGTACAGACTTTCCGCTCAACAGTCGATGGTGATTACCATTGCACCACAGTCATCCTCACCATGGCAAACACCAACTTCGATCTCTGTCCATGTTCAATCCAAGCTGGCACCCAGCCTCCACGCGGCCTGTCGTGGACTGGACTGAACGCTGGCAAGCAGCACAGCAATAGAAGACTTTCAGGCGAGACATGTCGGGTACTGAACCAATGTGTGCAGCGAACCTGGCCCTCCAGGTTTGGGTTGACATCCCTTTCGCAGAAAACAAATCTTGTTACGAAGCAACAACAAGCCTCGAATACAAACGGATACAATATTGACGACCCATATAAACGAAAAGATCAGCGAGTCTGCACTTGCAATATGCGGACCCTTAACTGACCAGGTGCAGACAACCAATTGGAAAAAAAACCCTCGACTGCTGCAAAGTAGATATAACCGCACTCCAAGAAGTGCGATGGGATGGACCAGCAAAAAAAGGATGGAAAACTGTGACATTTATTGCGGTAATTGCTACAAGGAAGATAAACAACGCCTAATCGGATGCGGGTTTGTTATTCGAACTCCGACAAAAAGTCGTAAGCTTCCGGCATGTAAGCGAACGCCTCATAGCAATCCGCATCAAAGGCATCCTCGGGAATATAAGCCCTATATGTCTTTATGCCTCTACGGAAGAAAAAGATGATCGACACAAGGAAGATTTCTCTGATGGACCGAACATACGCTCAATGCCCCAGTTATGACACCAAAATTGTACTAAGAGATTTTAACGCAAAACTGGGCAAAAAGGACATATTTGAGTCGATCATAGGAGAAAATGGCCACGAACGACAACGAATTCAGGCTAATTGACTTCCTAACAGGGCGTAACCTCCTTGTAACTAGCACACGATTCCCATATCTCAACATCCATAAAGGAATGTGGCGGTCACCAGATCAGTCGGCCATCAACCAGATTGATCACATTGTGATCGATGCCAGACACTCCTCCAGCATTCTAGATGTACGAACCTTCCGAGGAGCCAACATCGACTTGGAACACTACCTTGTTGAAGCCAAGGTACAAATGGGAATATCAAGGATGCTATGGAGTTGAGCAAGACTACAAGAGTTTGATGTCGGAAAGCTACAATCGCATGAGACCGCTAGGATCTTTGGCGAAGGATCTTCGTTTCCCTCAACCTCTCGCAAAGTCCGGTGACACCGGCACAATCCACAGAACAACAGTGGAAGCATTGCTAGCGCGCCATCAGAGACGCTGCCTCTGATGTGCTGGGTTTCAAACCGCCACCAGCTAGAAACTCCTGGTTTTGATGAGCAATGCCGCTCTACGAGCAGAAAAGGAGAGATGAACACAGGCTTTTAAGGAAGAAAAAAAGAGAGCACGAAAAGCGTGAGATCAAGGAGATGGAGAGATGCTACCACAGGAAGGGTGCTGGAAGTTTTACGAGAAAGTACAACGAACATGCCAGGACTATAAAGCCATAGCAGAAGCCTTTAGGGATGAAGACGGACAACTAGTAGTAGAGTCAGAGTCGATTTTGCGAATATGGAAAAACCGCGGGCGCAGACTGAGCTATTTAAAGCTGCTGGAGATGAGTTGGTTGGGTGCATGCACCAGCTCATCTGTAAAATATGACCGGAGAAAAGCATGCCCAACGAATGGAATTTCAGCATCTTGGGCAAAAGATGAAAGTCCATAAGAAAGGAGACCCCTATAACTGCGCCAACTAAAGAGGAATAAGTCTCCTTACCATTGCATATAAGATCTTCTATGCCATACTGTGTGAATGCCTGAAAGCCTTTGTGGTTAGGAAGCACTATATAAATCACTGATCTTCCCGGTCCTCCTTTACGGCGCAAAGGCCTGGACCTTAATGAAAATGGATAAAGATGCCCTTGGTCGAGAAGAAAATTCTGTGTTCAATCTATTGTCCCCTTTATAAATATAAACGGAGAGTGGAGAAGAAAATACAACGCCGAACTGTACGGGCTGTACAGCGACATCGGCCTAGCTAGACGTCTACGGATCCAATGTCTAAGATGGCTAGGCCATATAGAGCGAATGGATAGCACAGCTCCGGCCCAAAGAGTCTTCAAATCTAACCCTGAGGGATCACGCAGCAGAAGATGACTGAATTTAAGGTGGCGAAAGAGGTGTTGGTTGAGGCCCAAGTTCACACCGGACTGTAGCGCCGTCTAAGAAGAAGAAGATGTTGGGACACATGTCCACGGATGAAAACGTTGAAGCAGTAAAGAAACTTATTATGGACAATCGTCAGAAAAGTACATGTTACTCGTATATCAGATAAATAATTTAGACATGAAACGTGTATCAGCGAAGCTTGTTCCGAAATTGCTAAATTTTGATCAAAAGAACCGTCGCATGAGGATCGCTCTAGAGCTATTGAATGACGTGAATGACGATCCAGGAATGTTGAAAAGGTTCATCACTAATGACGTAACTTGGTATACATATGGTTACGACGTCGGAATCAAAGCCATCCCAATAGAATCGACCAGAAGAGCCAAAACTGAAAAAAGCAAGCTATGTGAAAGTGAAAGTTGTGCTCACTGTTTTCTTCGATTACAATTAGTACATCATGAGTTTGTCGGAAGGTCATACGGTCAATAAGGAATATTACCTTGAAGTTATGATCCGTTCGCGTGAAGAGATAAAAAAAATCACCTTCTGTGAGCTGAAGCTGTTTATATCGCGATCGGTCAGACAACGCTTGATAGCATCAACGCAGTTTGTGACCGAGGTGACCCTTGACCTGTAAGGAAAAGCCAGTCGAACAACGATGTACCTTTCTCCATGCAAAGTACATTTTATATGAGTATGGATGTTCAGCCAGCCTAGAAAAGGTGTCTTCTAAGGAAGTAACCTCTATGACGTCATCGTCTAATTTGCTTTTGGACACATTCCATCTCTCTAGATCGCAGCGCTATTACATAAGCCAAATATTTATTCTCTCGTCATGTTGTGGTTGTAAAATCAAGTCAGACTCAGGTTCTTGCGCTGGTTACATATCGAGGTTAAGCAACCTTCGTCTAAAAGCCACGGGCCAAATTCAAGTAATTGAATACTTCATTGTCGAATGCAGGTGGGGCCCGCAATAGCCTCGTTACACTAGAACAAACCTGCACAAATCAAACAATTCGCACTACACAAATGAGGCCGAATTATGGTTTCTCGTAAAGCAAATATACAGACAAAAACAAAAAGAGTCGAAACGTTTTTCCCAACATGCGCTGCTGCCGAAAAGCATAATCGGTCGAGACCGACCAAGCCACTCGAGGTACCGCCGACTGAAAGCGCTCGTCTATATTCTTTTTGTGTCCCACTCAACGTGAATGGCATAATGGCGATGCCTCTTTTGCTTTTTTTTTGTTTTCATTTTCGGTTAACATAAGACTTCCACGAAAAGATAAAGCAAAAAGCCACTACCTCCGCCTACCTCCCTAGACCCTAATTGATCTCAAGTGCGGTTTGTTTTTATTTTACTTTTCGTTGTTTAAGAAAACAAATGCAATGTAAGAGCTTTGATTAAAATCACCGTTAACAGGTTTAGTTTTTTTTTTTTTTTTGGTTTTTTGTTCCGACTTGATGCATTGGTTACTCAGTGAAGTACTCGTACTCTCTGGCGTATACGTAACGTGAATAATGTCGTTCGATGAATTAATTGTCGGTCTTGTATATTTTGAAGTATTTTTTGTGCCTTTCGCCTACGGCTGTCGGGAATGGACTTTCGATTTACTCTCATTTTGGCAGTTGGCCGACAGCCGATGATTTATTTATCGGATTAAAATCAGTGAAACATGGGAAAAGGTATTATTAAATGAAATAGCCGCAAGGACGGAAACAGCGTGAATGGGCGTCCAAGACCAAGCGGCTATGGTTTTGTTAACGACGCTAAGTTGGAATTAAAATACTCAGCTGTTGACGCATGATGTTGGTCAGCTACTGTCTGACTTAGAGCAATGGGATAGTGAATTAGGCAGGGTAGCGCACCTTTCTATATAGGCAGCAACCGCGTTTGTGTTAAGTTGTCTGCAATCGTAATTTGTTAGCCGCGCTAGCTCTGTGCTACTATGCCAGTGGGTTGCGAGAACTTAAAAATAGTTTCATAGTTTGTCGATAAAACTGGAAAGACGAGTTTCTCACTTTTCTGTTTGATTGTTGTCTAGTTATTGTGATATGGAACGGTTTTGTTACTCGACACGTGTTTCCCATTCCCGTATAATTTTGTTACGTTATGCAGAAATGTAATAGTTACCTGCTAGAAGTAGTTTCCAGTATTTCCTAAAATGGAGGTATCTAAAGCTGATCTCGGTACAGTACTTAGACACAACTTGTACTGCTAGGCAGATACCAGACAATTTCAATGACTAGACGTTGCGTTGTCAAAGGCCAGAATACCAACCATGCTAGTTCAAGAAAACCATTATTTTAAGGCTTAAATCAATGTGGCGTTGACTACATATGAATTGGACCAAAATTTATTATCAGCCGAAGAAGTACGAGGGTGGTCCGATAAGTACCTAGCCTAACCGCCAGATGGCGCCAGTATCGCAAAAGCAACTTACTGTCGTGTCGTACATTCTAGTAGACGGCTACTGTTCAGCCGGATGGACTCGTAGTTTTGTTTTGACCGCGTGTGAAAGCGGGAGTGTCCGCGGATTTTAGAAAAATGGAAAAAGAGCAATATCGGTCGGTGATTCTTGTTTTTGGAAGGGAAATCGCGCAGCGAAATCAAAGAGCGTTTGGATGCTGTGTACGGTGACTCTTCTCCTTCGATGGCGACCATCAAAAATTGGTTTAACGAGTTTCAACATGGTCGCACGTCGGTTTTTGATGAGCCACCTCCAGGTGCCCCGAAAACGGCTACCACGGAGGATAACGTGACGAAAATCCACGATCTCGTATTGGCAGACCGCCGATTGAACAGCCGAACAGTCGACGAAACATGGATCCACTAGTACACACCAGAGACCAAGGAACAGTCGAAACAATGGACTTCACCCGGCGAACGAGCTCCGAAGAAGGCGAAGACTGTCCCATCGGCCGGAAAGGTGATGGCCACCGTTTTCTGGGATTCACATCGTGTGATCCACATCGACTACCTGGAGAAGGCAAAACGGTCACAGGGCTGTACTATGCCAAATTATTGGGCCGAGTCGACGCCGAATTGAAGAAAAAACGGCCCCACTTGGCGAGGAAAAAAGTACTCTTCCACCATGATAACGCACCGGCTCACACCTCCGCCCTCGCCACGGCCAAATTGGTCGAATTGAGCTACGAACTGCTGCCCCATCCACCGTATTCTCCAGATTTGGCCCCGTGCGACTTATTTTTGTTTCCACTCGCCGGGCAGAAATTTCAATCAAATGAGGAGATCATCGCAGCCACGGAGGCCTACTTTGCAGACCTCGGGAAAAGGTATTCTTCAGACGGGTTAAAGAAGTCCGAAAAACCTGGAAAGCAATGCACAAACTCTATCTCAAGTGATAACGAAGCTTGGATCAAGCGTCGATTCGAAACACACTTAATGGATCCTCGATATAGCGATTCACAAAAGCCGCAAGAAAAATGAAGTCCTGAACTATGGATCTATCTAAATCGAACGCCTGTCAACAAAGTCTTGGAAGAAGTTCTTGCGAGTAAAGTACAATCTTCTAAATAAAAATCAATTCGGCTTCCGCAAAGGTAAAGTATAAATAGATTGATTGGAGATTTTGTAAATAAAACGTTCCAAAGCCTAAACAAAAACCACAATTCAGTAGTTGCGTTTATCGACTTCAAGAAGCCCTTCGACATTCTGAGTCACAAACACATCTTGAGGCATTTGAGTACAGGGTCACATTTTATCATGTCTTAGAAGCTATCTAAGTTAAAGCCATTCTAAGTAAAAAATGGTGAGTAGATCAGAGATGAGGAAAAGGTAGAGTATGGTGTGCCGCAGGAGTCGAAGCTAGGTCCACTTCTTTTGATCATATATGTCAACGATCAATTTACTGCGGAAAAGTACATTACGAGCTATGCATATGCGGACGACATAGAGATCGTAGTTAGCCATATGAGCGTTGACGAAGTTACACGACTTATGTAATTAGACTTGGTTTTACGACCGCATACACTCTAAATAAAGATTTGAATGCACGACGCAGATTGCTTGCACAGAAGTGGTTGTGACGGGATAAAAGAAGAAGAGTGGACCGGATTTATAAACAATGTTGCAACATGCGAAGGGTTACTACAACTTCGAATGGATTTATTACCTAGACACATTAAAGAAAAAACTCGATTTTGGAACCCAATTTAAGGAGCTTTTGCATATCAACAGTACAAGTCTTCAAAAACTAGTGGAAAGATCAGGAGATAACAGCAACAAAGAAACCCAACAACACATTTACCAAATATATAATATATAAATCCTGGCCAACTTTGGCAATGACAAGTCCTGTAGGATATAGACGCAGCAGAAGGTTAAGGCTAGAAGACGCGAATATATGAGGTCTCGGGTCTCTAGGAAGTCTGCGGCCAAAGCCTTTTAAGGCAGCAGTTCCGATGACTGAATAAAAATGGAAATAGACTTTCAAAAGAAGAAAGTCTAAAGCACAGACTGAAAATGCTAATCGGCTCTAAAGATTTCAAAGATGATGCCCCATCTGCCGGCACTGACATCAGTGAATCAGTGAGTTTTTCCTAAGCACACACAACCCAAACCCCGTAGCTCAATAGGTAGTATGTCACATTCTGACGCCGTTAACAAGTCCTTTAAGCGAGGTTCTAGGCAATGCAGCAAATTATCAGAATTTTATTTCGGGATGTTTTCCTTAACGAGGTACCGACAAACATAGAGTTTTATTAGATCCTTACTGAAGGAGAAAGGAGCACTGTGCCATAATGGATAGTATGTTGGCTGCTGACGCCGATGACATATAGTTCGAATCCCCAAGGCACCAACTTATCAAATCGACCAGGAATCGATAGTGAATAGAAGGTCCAAAATAAACCTAATATAGGTAGTTCAAAGAAGATACATAAGTATTTTATGGGATGTAACACCAGCTATAAATTCAAATATAACATAAACGGTGACCCCCAATCGGTCATAAATGGTTATTTTGCTGGGTTCTATGCTTTAGCTAACTATGTATGTATGTACAGCTCTTCTTATCCATCTCAAGAAAATTAATTAACCCAGAATAATCTCTAACAGCTTTTAAAAATATCGTTTTTATTTTCTTATTATTCTAAATCCTAAATAAATATAATATTTTTATAAATCCTAATATTATGTACCATATTTCAAAATATTTAAAGTAGCTCACCGACCTATTACATGCTACGTTAGCATTCCACTCAGTTTTTTTTTCCCCAAATCCGGACAAAAACACCTGTTAGTTCGTATAGTTCAAGATCTTCAACTTTCATACTAGAAATTGAACCAGTTAAACAAGCCAAAAAAATAACAACAAATCTTTAATATAAATTAGTCAGACCACACCGCTAACACACAAGCCAAGGTATTTAAAAAGGTTCGAACGTCAGTCGTGTAGACCCATTATCTAAACCAGAACCACTCCTAACATACTTGTTATTGATTCGGAATTATTACTTCATATCCACACAGTCACTTTCAAGCCCCTCTTTGGATATGCTGCAAAAGTGAAGGTAAAGCCCAAGTTGTTGATACCCATTCAGTATTGCAAAATTTAATTCGAGCAGAACAATTCGAGTGGCTTGGGATTGTCTTTCAACAGTTTCCAAATGCACTCCTATTACGTCACGTAGGATAGCCAACTTACCCGAGGCCACGAATGCCAGGACAACGATGATGCTGGATTGAATTTTATACATTTTTTTTCAAATGTAATTTCTTTATTCGAATTTACACTGAAATCTTTTGAATTTCTGTTCACACACACTTCCTACTTGTCCGGGATACGGTTCGCGTTTTCGTGTTTAAACTAAGCCGCGATCGATAATGAACTGACGAGCGCGCTTTAGATATCTTGAGACCAACCGCAGCCCAGACGAATGTGCTTCGAACATGTATCCGTTCGAATGAAGTAAACTTGAAGTCCAACCACTCGATCCAACCGAAACGATAGTGAAAGCTTCATTGTTTGGTTGTTTTTTCTGCCCCATTCCCGTGCTTGTATGTAACATTTACAACACATGGTTTTTCTTTACCACTTGTGGTCGATGGTAAGCTAAAGAGGTTGACAGTTGGATCAATGGATTTCCAGCAAATGAACCATATGTGATTGTTCGAGTCGAACAGTAAGAGAAGGAAATATCAAAGTCTTTGGATATCTTATTACATAACACGTTTATGGCGAGGGTCTATTCGGTGTTAAGTTGCCTCATATGCTTCACCAGTCAGACAGAGTGAAGTGAAGTTTACTTTACTTTGAAATTGGACCACAATAATGCCTGGGGTAGTGCCGAATGGAGCTCGAATTTAGAGCGGTTCGTTATCTATGCATTATTATTTCTTCTCTACTCTATTGTTGGCTGTTTTTCTCGTATGCTTCACTCCGCAATTGAATAACGTTCGAAATTGAAAATCTAAAAAAAAAGCTGTAACTTTGCCGTATGTAAGTACGTAGGTTGGTTATTAGGTTAGCCAAATAAAAGCGAGGCAACAACTTAATCTTAAGTTCCAGCGCAAAGTTTTTCGTCTTACATCACTATACATAAATTTGAATAGTACCAATTTAGATACAACATGAAACAATTGGTCTAGTCAGTTTAAGGTATTTATAAGAGAAACAAATTTAGAGTTACAGTTCCTGTAAAGTGCCTTAAAAAAATTCAAATCACTTGCAGTTAAAACCAAATTCGAAACAAATGATTAATTGTCCGCGGCGAATTCCATTTAGCCTCATAAAGCCACTCAAGGATGAGCTCAGGAGAATCGAAGATTTGGAAGTCATTGCCAAAATTGATAAACCAATAGAGTGGGAAAGTTCTATAGTATTAATTCTGAAAGCCAATGGGAAATTGCGATTACGCCTTGACCTAAAGTTCTAAATTAGTCTTTGCTAAGATCATATTTCCAACTCCCTAACATTTCAATTTCAATTTATTTAAAACAAATAAAAACGTTTAACTTCCTTCTTGAATCATAATCTGGGCTACAGATCACCTCACAGCAATACAACATTATTGGAAGAAGGAGAGTTTTCGCCAACAAGAGTTTTGCCCGAGTAGGCAAAAAGCATTGGGTGACACAAAGAGCACGAAGTCCACCATAAACCTTACCAAAAGTGGCATTTATAAATGTACGAGGGTGGTCCGATAAGTACTTAGCCTCACCGTCAGATGGCGCCAGTATCTCAAGAGCAACTCACTATCGTGTAGTACATTCTAGTAGACGGCTACTGTCGAAATTTCAGCCGGATCGGACTCGTAGTTTTGTTTTGACCGCGTGTGGAAGCCGGAGTGTCCGCGGATTTTAGAAAAATGGAAAAAGAGCAATATCGGTCGGTGATTCGATTCTTGTCTTTGGAAGGGAAATCGCGCAGCGAAATCAAAGAACGTTTGGATGCTGTGTACGGTGACTTTTCTCCTTCGATGGCGACCATTCAAAATTGGTTTAACGAGTTTCAACGTGGTCGCACGTCGGTTTTTGATAAGCCACTTCCAGGTGCCCCGAAAACGGCTTCCACGGAGGATAACGTGACAAAAATCCACGATCTCGTATTGGCAGACCGCCGATTGAAGGTGCGCGAGATAGCTGAGACAGTAGGCATTTTAAAAGATCGCGTGGGTCATATCCTGCATGAAATTTTGGGCATGAGAAAGCTGTCGGCGTGATGGGTACCGCGTTTGCTCACTCCGGACAACAAGCGCAACCGTGAGACCACTTCAGAGCAGTGTTTGACGCTGTTTAAGCGCAATTTGAACGAGTTTCTCCACGTTTCGTGACAGTCGACGAAACATGGATCCACTGGTACACACCAGAGACCAAGGAACGGTCGAAACAGTGGACTTCACCCGGCGAACGTGCCGCAGGCGAAGACTGTCCCATCGGCCGGAAAGGTGATGGCCACCGTTTTCTGGGATTCACAAGGTGCGATCCACATCGACTACCTGGAGAAGGGCAAAGCGGTCACAGTGCTGTACTATGCCAAATTATTGGGCCGATTCGACGCCGAATTGAAGAAAAAACGGCCCCACTTGGCGAAGAAAAAAGTGTTCTTCCACCATGATAACGCACCGGCTCACACCTCCGCCCTCGCCACGGCCAAATTGGTCGAATTGGGCTACGAACTGCTGCCCCATCCACCGTATTCTCCAGATTTGGCCCCGTGCGACTTCTTTTTGTATCCAAACTTGAAACAGTCACGCGCCGGGCAGAAATTTCAGTCGAATGAGGAGGTCATCGCCGTCGCGGAGGCCTACTTTGCAGACCCCGAGAAAACGTATTTTTCAGACGGGTTAAAGAAGTTGGAGCATCGCTGGGTCGAGTGTATCGAGCTAAAAGGGGACTATATTGAAAAATAAATCGGCATTTCTCCAAAATTTTTGTTTTTCTTTTGTAGGCTAAGTACTTATCGGACCACCATCGTAGACAACGTAAGTTTACGATTAAAGAAACCCAAGATTTTTGGCGGAGTCATCGTACTCTATTGGAGTTTGTGTTAATTTGATTGGTGGAAAATTAGTTGGACCCAAGTTTTTTTCGTGTAATAAGAATGCTATTGATTTTTGAGTATTCAAACGTTGATCATTCTTAGTCTACGAGTATATGCTGAAGATCCTCATTCATTAACATAGCATAAGTGGACGACTCAAGTGAATTTGAATTTGGATTGAGCAAAGCTTGATCATTCTGGGAAGCTCATTGACATACATGGAGAATGGTAGGGGGCCAAGGATCGATCATTGCGGTACCCCACACTTTACAGGCAAGAAAGACGAGCGTCGATCGCCTACTGCAACCCTTTGCTGTCTCCCTTGTAAATAGGAACTTAACAGCTTCGTGGAAGATATTGAAAAATTATACTCTCTTCTAAGTTTTGAGCCAAGAATGGAATGGTTGACTGTATCGAAAGCTTTAGAGAAATCGAGCAGCGTTAAGAATGTACTTGACGTCATCAACGATCAGCAGCAAGGCCGTTTTACAGCTCCGTTTAGGGCGGAAACCAGATGGACTTTCACATAGAAGTTTCTTGCTTGAAATGTATTTTTTTAATTGGACTAAGATGATTTTCTCAACAACTTTTGAGAGGAATGGCAGAATTGATAATGGTTGGTATTCCACATAGGTATAATCTTAGTCTGCTTCCATTGGGGGGGAAAGATCGACGTTGTTAGGATACAATCAAAGATATGAGTTTTAGAGTGTAACAGATACGGTAGCAGCAGCTTAACGACTTTCGGGTGCACTTCGTCGAGGCCCATCGCATTAGATTTGATGGACAGTATGGCTTCCACAACGTCTTCCTCACACAGTCTACATAAGTCAAAGTGTGAATTACTGTTCCCTTCCTGGGACTAGTCAAAAGTAAATGAGTTAACCGACGCTGTACTGCCACTGCTTTGCGCTAAGAAATTCAGATTCAGTTGGTTACAGTCAATGTTGTCAGGAGTTTTCGGCTTTGTTTTTCTAGGCCAACTTCCCGATTTGTCACCACGCTTCTTTGCCTGACGCTATAGAAGACCCTCTTCGCGGTTCTAATTTTACATACCACCTCATTACGAAGTGCGCGATATTTTCCAAAGAAGATTGGCATTCTATACTTCTTGAGACAATTTTTTTTTTGCTGGATTTATGTTTGATCATTGACCGAATGCAACTGGTAGATGTACAATTTGTGCCTACAGCATCCTGTCATAAGAGAGTAAAGTTTATATTGCGGAATTCTCTAAATATGGTTTTCACCTTGATACGTCAGAAAAAGCCATGTCATGCTATGAAAAGTCTGGTGATGAAATCTGGTTGTAAAGGTTATTTTTGTCAGATACGAATGTAACATTGACGACTACAAGGCTCGCGCTGTTAATTCTAGATTCAATCCTGAATGCTTATTCAGCCTTTGGCCACTACCCATCGGTGAAGAGTCGCCAAGCTCTACACTGAAACGTGTGCACCTTATACAAACCGGGTGCTTGCCATACAGCACTAGATGGAGTTACTAAATACCTATAATTGGACATCACAGAGGAACAAGAAGCTCGATTTTCAAACGGAACATGCGTTAAGGACGGGTATATTTTCCATAATTTTGGAACGGAATTCTTCATCAGAAATAAAATTGTGCAGAACGAATGTCGATTGCCAAAATTCCCGCTATAACTTTTGAACGTATACTGTCGTATGAAAAATAAGGATAACGAGGTAAAGGACACCTTTTATGAACCAAGGGATGAAACATTTGACAATTTCTCATCCTTCGACGTGAAAATCGTACTACAACGGGAATATAGGAAAAGAGGCGACATACAAGTCAAAACCTGGGGAAAAATAACTAATGATAAGGATCAAACGATAATGGTCTTAGGATAATAAGTTTAACCAGCTCAAAAAAATTTGATCGTGAACATCAAGTCTACTTGGATGGAGTAAATAGATAATTTTTTCATAGATAACACATTAGATATGTCTACCAGACGTTAAAGCATATAAAGAAACGTCAAAGCAGAATCCAAATTTACAGAAGCGGAACACAGCAATATATAAAAAAATCCAACGATGAAAAGTTAAACGATCCTAGTATGCAGGATCAATACAGGGCGTAATTAATAACCTATTGGTCCTGTGAGTTTGTATAGAAACTAATGACCATACAAGTTAAATGGAAGCAATATGGTCAACAATTAAAAAAGTGGCAACGGAAAACACACTAGACAATTGCAAGCTCTGGAAGATATCAAAACGAAAGAAAGCAAGCAATTTCCTTCTTGATAAAAAACGACACTGTCAAAGGAAAAAGTTTGCTGACATTCAGGGAGAATGTGCGACTAAAAAAACGAGATCAATGTATGCAAGGCTAAACGCTGTACGAAAAGAATACAGGACCAGGTCAGGTTTCATTCGTAACGATAATCTGAAGCTGGTTCCGGATAACGAACGAGCTGCAACCCAATGACGGAAATATTTTAATAAATTGCTTAGTGAGCACGAAGAGCAAGCAACAATGGAAAATGGTGTTATTCACACAGCAAAGGTTCAGGTACAACTGCCAACCATTGAAGAAGTAAAAAAAAAGCAATCTATCGACTTAAAAATAACAAGGCGCAGGAGTCGGACTTAATAAAATATGCAAAAGAAAATTAACAGAGGGTCGTGGTACAATGGTAATCATCACCGATGATCAAAAAGTGCTGACGAAGCCACAACACTCGCAGTATATGATCACTTCAAAATTCATACTTTGTGTATGCATTTCCAATATAACACCATGGCATGGAAACAAAAAAGTTACTGAGAACTGCAACCAACGCGACAAATTCAGTCGAAACTTTCAAAAAATCCTATCTAGGACAACCACCCCGGAGAGTTGTGAACGAACACCTTCGACACAAACCATCTGCACTCCGTCCAGGTTGTGTGACAAACACCATAAGAGCGTACACTCTTGAACCTGCCCGAATTATAAAAAAAAACAGTTACATGGGCTCACCACCATGGAAAAACTCGGTCATCATTTCTGTACTCAAAAAAGGTAACCGAACACAGTGCAACAATTATTTCTCCAACCAAAGTGAAGACTACCAGTCTGAATCCGAAGGAATCGCTCGACGAATGACCAGATTTTCTTTATACAACGAATTCTAGAGAAGATGAATTCCATGAAACGGTGCACCAATTATTGATAGATTTTAAAAAGGCGTATGACCCTATGAACTGATCGAAAATGCATCATATTCTTGTAAGGCTGGGAATCCCAAAAAATGTATGAAACTAATTCAAAGGAAGCGAAGGGCAAGATTTCAACTTTATCTTGTCGTGAAGGAGATTTGAGATTAACACAAGGAGATGCCTTGTCACCACTTCTTTTAATTTGTGTGGAATTCGTATTGAGATCCCTTTCGGATTTAGCCTTATTTAAAATATAAGAAATATTATAATTTGGGAGCCATTGACGAACCGCCTGATAATACCACACGCCCTCCGCCAGGAAATGCTTTTTCTCTTACATGAGGGTCACCTGGGCATCGAAGGTTTCAAGAATCTAGCCGAAGATTATATGTTCTGGCCTAAGGGTTAATGCATTAATTTTAAAGGATTTTTTTGTGAAATTTTTTTTTATTTAAATAAAATGGATAAAAAACAATTCATTCAAAGTATTGTCCATAACTTGCTATGACTTTATCTGATCCTTCTGGCAATTCCTTCCGGCCGAAAAAAAAGCCTCACTTTTTGGGCCCAAGAATGAATCGAGGCAATTTTTGATACCTTTGACTGAAGTAAAGCGTATTTCAGAAAGGGCATTCTGCATGGATTAAATGAAGTGGTAATCTTTGGGACAAAACCTGGACAATATCGGCGGGTTGGCAAAACTTCCCATCCGATATTTTCTAAGTAAGTTTAAACGAGTTGCAGAACATGTGGTCGAGCGTTATCATTATGGAAAATCAATTTTTGTTGATTGCTTGGTGCAAACACATAAATTGTTGCCGGCAAAGAGGTCTATCGATTGTTTGCCAACTTCTAATCGATTCATAATAGAATATCCCCTTCTGATCCCAACAAATACACAGCATTACCTTGGCATGGATATTTGGCTTTGCAATCGGTTTGGCTAGCGGTAAGTATAGGTTGCACAATAAATCTTGTAATTAAATATCTGAAATCTACTTTTTCCCCATCACGCCATCCCAGATGTTATGATAAGTGTTAATGACCCGCCATTCAATCTTGCCATCAAGCTCATATTTAGATTCATCTAACGGTCTCGTCGAGAGGTCTATTCAAGTTGCTTTTAAAATGCTGAAAAATAGGCTCCGAGGCCGACGCTGCACTCTTGCACTGCACAACCACCCAATAGGGAAAGATGTGTTTCCCTTCGGAGTTATCCATGTCGCGTAAGCTATGAACAAAGCTTCCGAGTATTCAGCATGTATTTAAAATGGTATTAGTAGACACACAAAAATGTGAAAGGCTACTGAAGGAAAAATAAAAGCAAACCAAAACCGATTAGCATCAAGGTACAAGAGCACAACTTCACTGCATAAAGACGATCATGTCAATTATAAGAAAATTTCAAATTAGCTCTGGTATCCTAGAGCAATCGTTTCTACTCGTAAATGTCGCGAACCTTGGTCTTATGCGGTAGGTAATGATGATGGTTCTCATTACAGGCGATCTTGTCAATATGTTATTGAAAAACTACACTTGATAGCTAACAACTCTAGATGTCTTTCTATTACTGTTGTGATATCATTATTTACTTAAGGCTGTCTTATATATTCTAAGGAAGAATGTGAAAAAAAAACTTTGTGATGTAACAATTTTGAATAAAATTAAACTTTTATTAAAATTAAGCCTTAGGACGGTTTTTGGGTCTAATTATATTTACCTCTAAAAATATTAAAAAGAGGAATCTTTAATTTATTTTAGAGAAATACCTAACCCCTTAATCTGCTAGATCGACCACGAGGTCTCCCAGATCAAAAGGGTACGACGACGGAATCACGTTCACTAACCGCCAAAAGGCAGCTAAGCTTCATGATGTTTCGTGTTCGTGCTATGTCTTGGGTATCACTAGGAGAACGGGCGAAGAGGTAAATTAGCGGAATGGGCCGAGTCGATCGAGATGTAGAATTGCCTTCAGGGGGTTAAAGCTGTTAAGGCGTACATTCATGAGATATATTGGGTTAGAAACTCCCAAAAATTAAATTGTTTTTCGAAGTCTTAAACTCCGATTCAGAAGATCGGAACAAACCGAGACATGACCTCTTAAACATCTGGATCTTTTCCATCTGGCTTACTTTACTTACTCCTAAGTTGAACTCAACCGGGCAACCATATGTAAGCATAAGCCATATGATACCGTATGGCAGACAACCTATCATCGAGCTGACTGGTGTAAAACAGCTTTTCAGTAAGGGTAACAACCTTTTCAGCCGGGATTAGAGCACATACTCTGTGTGTGCATTTCCAATATAACACCTTAATGGCATGGAAACGAAAAACGTTACTGTGAACTACAACCAATGCGACAAATTCAGTCGAATCTCTCACCCTATCTAGGACGACCACCCCTGGAGAGTACTGAACGAACATCTTTGACACAAACCATTTGCACCCCGATCAGGTTGTGTGATAAACACCATAAAAGCATACCTGAACCTGCCCGAATTATAAAAAAAATATATATATAGAAAATAATCCAATCAGGTGCCCAAACTACCTTTGGGCATACTAGTGGCTGCCCATATAATCCAACAACTTGGAATTAAGGGCCGATTTACTGTGATAGACAAATCCCCTTTCGAGTTTTCTTTCCTCCTTTGAAGTTTAGGGGTCTTCAACTTGTTTTTCGTAGATAAAGTGAGGGCGTCTATAAACAATTCTTCATTACGTCAGGCAACCTCTTAGCTAAGTTATATCACAAAATGACAATGAATATTATGACCTAAGGGCAAGGATTCAATTAACGCATCGGCGGTGAAAGCATTCTAAGCCGCTAAAAAACAGGAAACTTGATTATGTTCTTAAGCTGAATGGGATAGTGTGTCATACATTTTCATCGAAAGATCAAGCAGCAATAAGAAATACTACGAAGACAGGCTTAAGTGTGTAATATCTATCTGTAATAATATTTTGAAGAAAATTACATTGACGTTGGTGGAATTTTTTCATTTAAACCCGCAAATTCCTTTGACTTTTTGAACACCATGGTTCCATCGTGGGACTCGTATTATTCTCAGGGTCGTATCATAGTTATAAGGAAAAAAAATTTAAGGTTACTAAGGCCTCAGAAAGCTTTCGTATCTCCCCGAAAATGGAGTATACAAGTTTTTGGCCTTGCTTTATTTTTCACGCCTTAAAGGGAAGATATTTAGCAGTAATCTCAATGCAATATCAAAGCTCTAATCCAACAAATCATAACAGTATTACCACAATTTGGTCCTGTCCGATTCTAAATCTGATACACTCAATAGGCTAATATCATTTTGCCACCAGATCTAAATAAAATTTTCCATGTCCACCTTTGCCGTTCTCTCCTTCTGTCTTCTAGATTGTCTATTAGGGCCGTCAGATGTATTAAAAGGGTTTTTCAGTAAGGATGTTGAAATGGAATTAAGCACAAAATACCTTTTTTATTTGAAAGGCCCATGTAGGTCATTATGAATGGAATATGACAGCGTTCAAATACCTGTCTCGGCTTTGTATGGTGGCACGGATCCGAATGATATAATGTTCAATGACTTTGAGCGATGGCTGTGTTATGTTCACCTTAAGGGAAACCGCACAATAATAAGTCCAACTGGGTCAAATCGCATGACTTTAGTAGCAAATTCATGTTTCCTCTGCGAGAGATAACCTTGCCTATAATTCGTTCATGAAGAATGTCAATCATGGCGTCCGCCGTGTGGCACGTAGCATCTAGTGTTTTTTTTTTAAATCATAGTTTATTTTGACACTGACAGCTGTTTCCCGCTCTAAATTTCGACAGAAAGTCAGTATCATACCTCCGCGGAACTGGGTCGCTTTACGCTTGAACAACTTTGGGAAATATTGAAATATTTCCAAAGTGATCACTGTGTAGCCCAAACAGTGTGTTTTTTAAAAAAAAAAGTTTTGCCCGAAATGAAGAACCCACCGCGACTGCTGTGCGACTTGTGCAAAAAGTTCGTGAGACTGGTATGCTACCGTCGTCGTAAGGTGCGCACAGATGAGTATGTGGCTGTTGTGGTCGAAAGTGTGAGACTCAATTCGCGAACATCAACTCGCCATCGATCTCAACAGCTCAACATTTCACGCACTAGCCTGAGGAGAATTCTGTACAGAGATCTCGGATTATTCGCTTACAAGGTCCAATTGGTTCAGCAATTGAAGGCGCGCGACCATCCGCTTCGTTATTGCTTGGCAGTTTGGGCCTTAGACAAATTCGAGCCTTAGCTCGAATTTGACAATGATTTTGGGCGAAAAATCATCTTTTCTGACGAGGCGCATTTTCATCTCGGCGGCTACGCCAGCATCCACAGAGACTGACAGTTTGATGCCGATTGTCGAGTGGTGGCATCATTGGACCATTTTTTTTCGAAAATGAGGCTGGGAACAACGTTTCGGTCAACGCTGGGCACTACAGAGCCATGTAAACCAATTTTTTTTTTACTGAAATTGAAGAAATGGATTTGAACGACCTCTAGTTCATGCAGAATGGCGCGCCACGCCACACAGCCCATGCCACAATCGATCTTTTGCGCACCAAATTCCTAAATCGTGTTATCAGTCGTCTTGGCGATATGAATTGGCCGTCTCGGAGCTGCGATTTGACCTCTTTGGACTTTGTATTGTGGGGAACCGTGAAGCACCGTTGTTATGCCAACAATCCGGAAACGATTCAAGAACTTAAGGCCGATATCATCCAAGCAATCCATGAGCTACAGCCCCAAACCATCAACAAGGTCTTGCAAAATTGGGGTGACAGAATGCGCTACGGCGAAGCCAGTCGAGGCAACCACTTGAACGACGTTGTATTTCATAATTAATGGGAATGTTTGTTCTTATTAACATAGCCATAATCCTCTTCTTTTCCTTTTTTTCCGGCGTCGTTATGGTCAGAAGTGTAGGACCATAACCTTCCCACTTAACTGCATTTCTACTGGTCCGCTTGTGGGGTCCGCCGGTTTGACCTCAGAAAGTAGCGACAGGCTTCCCGGTTTGGGATTACTTCATCGCTGAGGCCAATCAAATGCTGGTGTTTTCGCATTTGTTTGCAACAATTGTTTTTCGGCCTGCCTTTTTTGCGTGTTGAAATTGGAACGTTGATTGATAACGCCTTTTGGACGGGGTTCAAAGGATCTCTCCTTTGAACAATGCAATACCAACGGAGTCGGTCGCGCTCTATCTTTCTTGTGATGGTTTCTTTTACGTGGAGGCTTCCTCGGATCTTTGAACTTCTAATTCTGTCACGCTTTGTTACTCCCGCTGTCATGCGAAGCATCTTCATCTCAGCTGCCGTTAATTTGCTCTCATACTTTTTGTGCATTGTCCAGCATTGTGAACCGTATGTGAGCGCCGGACGTACAACTGAAGTGTAGAGCCTTCCTTTCAGCTTAGGGGGCATTTTTCGATCACAGAAGATGGCGGAGTTTTCCCGCCACTTCATACACCCTACGCTTACGCGATGGTTGATGTCGTCATCACTCGTTGCTTCTTTATTAATCATAGATCCCAGATATTTAAACTTTTCACACTTGGGAAGCACTCTTCCATTCAAGTAAATGTCTGGAATAGGCTGATGAGGGTCAGAGAACGGGCAGCACAGATACTCTGTCTTCTTTGAACTAATACGATACCCGTGTCCCTCAAAAATGTCCACCCACACATCAAGTGCTCGTTGTAGGGACGCCTGATCATCACTTATAATGGCTCCATCGTCAGCCAAGAATAGCTGGTGCACATTGGGGTCCGTCACTTTACCTTCAAGCAAGCAATCAAGGACTGCTATAAAGAGCAGCGGGCTAAGGATGCACCGACTTTGATTGCGAACTCTTCGCTGCATCTTACTCTTGTCGTTGCTCTCTTGTACATGTCCATGATCACTCGCACGTAGGTTTCTGGAACTCCTTTTTGTCTTAGCGCTTCCCATAAAAGATCTCTTGGTTGCCGGTCAAAGGCCTTCTCGAAATCAACCAACACCATATGCAAGTCCTTTGAAGAATCACGATGCTTTTCCATCATGACCCTTATACTTTGGATTGCATCTGTCGTTGATTTACCCGTCCGGCCCAACAGCTTTTCTTTTCTTGGAGTTTTTAACCTCGTACCGAACTTCTTCGACTGTGACGTCGGATATTTCGGCATGATTCGGGGCGGCTCTTGGAAAGTACACTCGGGAAAACTGTTCGTTCAGAAGTTCCTCGCAATACTGTCGCCATCTGTGGAGAATTTTTTCGTCTTCCACAAGGAGTTGGCCTTCAGCATTGTTAATAAACTTTGGGAAACGAATCTCCTGAGCATTTCTTCTTCTCTGGGCGGCTATCTTAAAAATATTTGCTCCTTTGTTCAAATTGCTTTGTCGAAGCTCCTGGATAGCCTGGCTCTTTTCTTCCAACTCCTGATAGAGGCCTTTCATGCTTTTCGCTTTGAATTCGGCACACTTTTTCTTCGCGATACCTTTGCAATATCTATGTATATACCTTTTCACGGCGAGCTTTTTCCTCTCTATTAGTAGAAGAGCACTTTGACCAAGCTTGGAAAGCCATTTTCTTTTCGTGTATCACTGCTTGGCTTCGTCTGTCCACCACCAGGTTTCTTTTGCGTGTTGGCAGGGGCCTTTAGATGTTCCGGGCAGTGATTTGGCTTTCTCCAGGCCAGATTGTTGTAGGGAATCCCACATGTCTTGTGCTCTGCACTCCTCATTATCGACCTCATCGATAATGGAAGAGAGGTAGTTTTTCATGCTGGTAATAAAAGCTTCGTCTTCTCCTTTATCCAGCTTAAACCACTTGATTCTCTCAGACACCTTCGTTTGCTGCTTTGACTTCTTACTCGCCTCCATACAAAATTCAGTCAGGAGGAGACGGTGTTGAGGGGCGATCGCGTCTCCCAGGATCACTTTGCAATCTTTAACTCGTGGCTTCATGAAACTGGATACCAAATGATAGTCTATTTGAGTTTCATTTCCACCGCTGCTATAAGTGATCAGGTGCCGGCTTTGTTTGACGAACATGGTATTTAGCACTATAAGAGCGTACGATTTGCACATGTTTAGGATATCTTCACCTGAAGAGTTCCTGGAGCCGTATCCAGCCCTCCGTGGTAGTCTTCATAGTCTTCGCTTGTCTTCCCGACATCCGTTTAAATCTCCCCCAACAAACAAAAGCTCTTCCTTTGGGATGATTTTGACAAGGTTGTGTAAATCTAGCCAGAATGCATCTTTTTCTTTTTGTACGCATCCTACTTGAGGGGCATATGCGCTTACGATGTTCCACACCTCACCATGCATCACCAATTTGAGAGCCATCAAACGGTCACTGGACTTTGAAATAGTTAAGACGTTGCCAAGTAATTCTGCCGCAAGGATGATGGCGATTCCGTTTTTTCCTTGTTCCAATCCATAGTAAAACATCTTGTAGGCTTTTGTTTTAACGTCCAAGAAACGTGCCCGATTACCGGTGTTTCGCCATTTCGTCTCTTGTACGCACAGGATGTGTACTCGCCTTCTAACCATCATTTCTTCAAGCTCATAGCTGCGACCACTCATGCTTCCAACGTTCCAACGTGCGACTCTTAAGTGTGGCTTACGCCGTTGCATTACTTTGCCATCCCCCGGAAATCCTATAGCTCTGACCCGGGCATTGCTGCTCGTCCCAGGATCACGACCATTAGTAGTGCCTGGCGGGGTAGTGCTTTTCCTTTTAGCGTTCTTTTCCATAATGCTACGGTTTGACCGTTTGCTTTCTTCCCCTCCTTTTTTTGACACGGGCATGCTCCAGATTTTTATTTTTTTGTTTGATCTTACTCTTACAACACCGGTGATCTCCAGCCGTGTCAACCCACTGATTTGCATGCACACTTGTGGGGCAGTTTAATGGTGGTATATTTGTCCCTAGGCTCACCTTGGTGTTTTCTAAATTGCCTAGATGTGATTTTTGTTTACCTTTGTTTAGTCGCCTTTTACGATAAGCGAGAGGTATCGCTGCAGGGATATTCTTAACCCCTGCACAGGTTACTAACAAAGCCATAATACGTTGTAAAAAATTAATTTTGTTTATTTTATTGCATTTTTAAAAGGAAACTTGTATTATGCGCACCCTTCATGTTTTCTAGGTCTATATGGTTCAACTTGGGTCATAAGAATCGAAAAAGTGCGAATCAATGAGGCTGCCAAAAATCCTAACCAAATGGTAACTTTTTGAGGAAGCATTGTCACCTGGTGAACCTCGTGAGGGTTGTTGTCGTCCCATATACGGCAATTTTGCTTGCTAACGCAGCCATTCATCGTTGCTAAATATGATTTATCGGCCGAAATTGGGGTCCTCTTCCAAAAGCTCCGAAGCCCAGTCAAGGAACAAACGGCGGAACTTTGAGTCTCTGGGTCAGTTGGTACTGAGTATAGCAATGGTACTCAATAATAAACAACAGATTTGACAGATGTAACTAAAACAACACGGCCGTCACAGGCCGCCAGAAAGCCACCCGCGCCAATTGAACACTTGAGTACCAATGAGCTCGTCATACCTCATCAGCCAATCCAAAGTAGAAGTCAGAGAACTTTTATTTTACTAACGGAAACGTATACTTCTGCACGAAACAAAAAACGGATTAATATACCAGCTCTTTCAACAAACGCAAGTGAAACGGTTGTAATAACGAATGCAGGCTTTAAAACGCCATGTATTAATGGCAAAACGCGTTATAATACTATCTCGTCTATCACGTAAAATGAAACAATTTTGGTGTATGTATGACAAGCCAGTGTTTAAAGGAGAGGCCATGGCATCAGACGTTATATCGTCTCGAGGGCTCATTGAGTTAAGATGAGATAATTACCAGACTAAACGTTTAAGCTAAAGACATCATCACGGATTTAAGTTCGATTAAAGTCTGAAATTATCTGTTCAAACTATCTTTATTAAAATCAAATTAACATTAACAACGTTAACGCATGTTATATATAAATATACAATAACAAATTGTATCATTTCGCCAGATAATTTTTTTTATTTGTGTTTTTAACTGAACACAACTGTTTCGAAATACGATCATGCGTATCAAGACGGTAAAACAATTGCATTATTAACGGTCGAAAAAAGAAATGCGTTTCGAATCGAAATTCAAGCCAAATTATCGCTGAAATCACTATGCATAGCGTTGCACTTAGTTTCGCAAGCGTTTTCTTGATTTCCACGATAAAAACGACCCAATTTGAATGATAGAGAGCATCACATAACATGTGCAAATGGATGCTGCCTTGGTCTGCATAGCAACATGCTAGAAAAATGTGTAACCTTATTACCATACAGAAAAGAAAGAGTTGATATCATCAAAGCTATAAAAAAGGTACTAAAATGCTTGTTTTCATATTTCGTATACTTTTGGAAGAAGTCTTAAACATTATTGGCCTCGCCTAGACAAATTCAATGTGCTCAAAACGATATCCAATAACTTTGTGTACTAGCAAAAGTTAATGTGAATAATTACATTGCAACATATCGATAGTAACATCACTGGAGCAGGTCAGGGTCTTTTCAATCGACTGAAACCCATACGCCCACCAAAAATATTCCGAATGTAGGAAAAGTAGCATTGAGTTGGGGCAGTCATCGTTTTTCCCCGACATCTACTGCCGCATAGTTACCGACAAAAAAGCCATAACTTATACCTACGTAAAATATTCGTACGATGCAAAATGTGCGATGCGTGGTAACAAATGTTTTATTAAACATTTTCAAGGCCTTAAGACCGTGTTGAAATACCTATGTAGGTTATCCTTGTCAGAATGCAGCTTCCGTGATAGACAGAGACAAATAAAATGCAGAATATGGTACAATTGGTCCCATGAGTTGTCCTAGAACTATAGGTCTGATGGATACACCAGACTCTTAATTTGGCAGCATGACTGATATGATAGTGTATCCAGGCAATGAATGAGTATTATTGTTACCAACCATTTGGAACTCGGAAGTTCATAGCCTCTCTGGAAAATAATCTTAACCTTTTAGCTCGATAGACTTGACCCAGCGATGCTCCAACTTTTTTAACTCGTCTGAAAAATACGTTTTCTCGAGGTCTGCAAAATAGGCCTCCGTGATGGCGATTACCTCCTCATTCGACTGAAATTTCTGCCCGGCAAGTGACTTTTTCAAGTTTGGAAACAAAAAGAAGTCGCACGGAGCCAAATCTGGAGAATACGGTGGATGGGGCAGCAGTTCGTAGCCCAATTCGACCAATTTGGCCTCGGCGAGGGCGGAGGTGTGAGCCGGTGCGTTATCATGGTGGAAGAGCACTTTTTCTTCGCCAAGTGGGGCCATTTTTTCTTCAATTCGGCGTCGGCCCAATTATTTGGCATAGTACAGCCCTGTGACCGTTTTGCCCTTCTTCAGGTAGTCGATGTGGATCACACCTTGTGAATCCCAGAAAACCGTGGCCATCACCTTTTCGGCCGCTGGGACAGAGAAGTCCACTGTTTCGACTGTTCCTTGGTCTCTGGTGTGTGTCAGTCGATCCATGTTTCGTCGACTGTCACGAAACGACGCAGAAACTCCTTCGGATTGCGCTTAAACAGGGTCAAACACTGCTCTGAAGTGGTCTCACGGTTGTGCTTGTTGTCCGGAGTGAGCAAACGCGGCACCCATCGCGCCAACAATTTTTTCATGCCCAAAATTTCATGCAGGATATGACCCACGCGATCTTTTGAAATGCCTACTGTCTCAGCTATCTCGCGCACCTTCAATCGGCGGTCTGCCAATACGAGATCGTGGATTTTTGTCACGTTATCCTCCGTGGTAGCCGTTTTTGGAGCACCTGGACGTGGCTCATCAAAAAACGACGTGCGACCACGTTGAAACTCGTTAAACCAATTGTTGATGGTCGCCATCGAAGGAGAAGAGTCACCGTACACAGCATCCAAACGCTCTTTGATTTCGGTGCGCAATTTCCCTTCCAAAAACAAGAATCGAATCACCGACCGATATTGCTCTTTTTCCATTTTTACAAAATCCGCGGACACTCCCGCTTCCACACGCGGTCAAAACAAAACTACGAGTCCGATCCGGCTGAAATTTCGACAGTAGCCGTCTACTAGAATGTACTACGCGATAGTAAGTTGCTCTTGCAATACTGGCGCCATCTGACGGCGAGGCTAAGTTATCGGACCACCCTCGTAAATATACATCCTCTATTCCACGATCTTTGCCGAGTCTGACGCGCCATAAATCATAATCGATACGCTAGATGAAGCTTGCAATGAATGTAAATTCACTAATCAGAGTAGAGAAAAGAGCAATTCTTTCGAATATGTTGCTAAACGAATGCCCCGATGTGCTTTTGGTTAGCGAAATCTAAACCAGAAACATAAACTAGGCTACAAAAACGACCATGTAATTAGAAAAAATAGTCTTCAAAAAGAGGTTGTTGTCTTAATATGAAAAGGATTGTACCATTGCCTTGTGTACAGAGGATGTGTTCGAAGATGTTAGCAACGTTTTTGAAAAAGAAATTAAGAGAGCTCTGAAAATAATACTACCCAGACAACTAGTTTGGTTTTAAGGCGAGGCATGATACTTGTTTAGGAACGCCTTTAATTGTTTTTCCTTCTCTTTTTGTTATTAATTGTATTAATTGTTAACTTAAATACCCATTTTCCTCCCTGTGGCTCGAAGATCTTTTTAGTAACATCTTCATCACTGGCCGCGACTTTGTGCGAAACAATGATGATGTGGCTTGGCAACCTATGAAAAAAAACCCTTCCTTAGCAACCAACTAATAAGACGGTCGAGCCATAAGGCTATTTATTATATTATAGTCTTGTTTTTTTGCGCAGTAAAAAAAATAATAGTAATAAAAGTTGATTATAACGTATAAAGGCATTTTCATTGAATTTGTTTGGCGCATTATCAACCAATACTATTCACGTCAACATTGGTTTCCAACATTCAGTATTCCACTGAAGGCAAAAAACCAATATACGGGTGCTTGTCTGGTCGACTTTGAAAAGGTATTAGACACCGTCAGAAAGTCTGTTCTACAAGCACACCATGCCAAATCATCTTCTGTACATGATTTAGGTAATGACTATGGAAAAGAAGTTTGTTGTTACTTGCAAATGTGACAACGTTACTTCGAGCACGGTCTTAGAAATTAAAACGGTTTACAACAGGGAGCGGTTAACTTACCGTTAACCGATACTGTTTAGCATCTACAGAAGCTATCTTATAGATTTTCTCAGCCAATCAGATGATTTAGTAGACAACATATCAGGTCCGAAGATTGAAGACAACAATACAATACTGCAATGTGACTTTGATCATATTAAGATATATGTATTGTGATGACTGGAAGTTGAAAATTACCTGGGCAATATGGACAACCATTAGCGGTGGGAAATCAGTTAGATATCTTAGTATTTGGCTTGACCAGCACCTACATTTCAATAGACATATAGATGCTTGGCTTGTTGGAGCTAAGAAATCTTCCGATATGTCAAGAAGTCTGTTTCACAGCAGTCAATTTGACTGCATGGTAAAAATCATATGCTACGTGGCCCAAATTAGGTCCATCATTGCGTATGGTTGGTTGCGGTATAAGGAAGCGCCATATTATGGAAAAGATTCATGTATTCGAGATGGTATTCCGGTAATTATTACCGCCACGAGTACGTTGACGGTGCTCATGAGCTCATTCGTTTTAGTAGCCCAATGGCAAACTGTGATCTAACCAGTGTTGCTAAACAGCAAGCCGATTATTGGCGGTGGTCGGGGGAAAACGCTTCCCAGAGCGGTGCGTTACTCCGGTGAAATCTTCCTTACTTCTTAGTTCGTAAGTTGGCTTAGGATTAGGTAGTAGATCTTTTGGAGGCTGGGCGTATCATGAAGTTTAGATGAGCCCGAGAATTGCCAAAGCCCAGTCGCTGAAACACGCAATCAGTAGGGTGACCACTCAGAACGAAGCACACGAGTGCTAGCTAATCTGATTATATTTAAAACTTGAATTAAGCAGCTTAGGGTAGGTTAAACTTTCTTCTTCTTTTTAGATGACGTTACAGCTCATGACGAGCCAGAGCCAAGCTTCTCTCATTCACTTATGTTGTGTGCGATTTGATAAGCTCTAAGATAAAAAATAATAATCTAGGTTTTTAAAAAAAAACGTTTCCTATAAAATCAAATTCTGAAATGTGAAAATATGAAAACAGAATAGATAGGTTTAAGCCGAAAGGCATTAGTAACTAAGAAATATAGTTGGACTTAGAGCGCAGGAACAGGAACAGTAACACATTAAATATTAAGATATTCTTAAGTGAGATTTAAAAATGTTTGTCTAGTAAACAAACATAAATAAGAACAATAAAAATGAATTAAAAAATTGCCTAGCCACACTGTTATGAGTGTTATTTTTATGTTTCACTGTTCTATCACATCACTTCTAGATCCATCCTTTAATTCGGCTACCATTTACGACGCGGCCTTCTTGGCGGTCTTAATTGTGTAGTTTTCTCCATTCGCCTGTTTCTTCGTCCTATTTTCCACCGTAGTTTATACATCTATTCTATTTAAAACTCTGACAACGCTGTTGATGATTTCCTTTTAATAATCGAAAAGGAGTCAATATTCAATGAGGCCATTTGCATGCTTTTAACAAACACTTGTGCATCATAGTTTTAAGCAGGTTTAACTGAAAAGACAGTAACATCCTCAGGCCATCATTATAGAGGATCTTTTTTAAAATATTTATTTTTGTTTAAAATGCTCAAATTCGGTTTATTATTTTAAAATATCCTTTTATTTAATTAATTTCCTCTTTGACGTGACTGTAAGCAATCATCTGAAGCCTTTCAAACTGTAACGTGCAGCCGTTAAGTTAAATGAAATTAAATTTTGAACTGTCGATTTGTGGCAAGAAATCGGTTAACGCGTCTGTTGTCGAATGACGTGGAAATTTAGTGTGAGGATATGTGAATGACAGCAATGCTATATTGTGAGACACTATGATATGATTTTTTAGGGTACACGTTAACCATTTTCTTCAGCCGTATTTCGTTGTGCTATACTAAAGTAGTTTTATGCCAAGCCATTGTACATACAATCGATTGCGTTGATTACTTTTTGCCGTGATTTTGGCTGCGTTGTAGCGTTGTCTCTGTTGCCGGAAAGAGGCGTGGAGTTTTTTTAAATCAATGTGAAATATACTTAAGAAATTTTGAGACTGACGCAATACGATAAGGAAATTATCAGTATGGCTTCAGGAGGACTCGCTCAACAGATGACCATACGACAGCTTTTAGAAGAGAAATGGGAATTCCACGAATTACTATTTGTACATTTTAAAAATGCATCTCAAACTGATAAAAGTATGCCTAAGGTGCCTAAAGGGAAACTAAGGACAAGTGAAAGTAGGAAACATCTTATCTGAAACATTCGAAATACGTGAAGAATTAGAACAAGAAGGAAAGTGGAATTGGGATAACCTTTAATGCAATCCACATGGTCTCGTTGATGACCTGAATCCTCCGAAAGATAGTGAAAAAGGAGTTAGGACAACGCTGAAAATCAAATGGCCAGTTTCACAATGTCGGTTTAAGTTTCGCTCAACTGAACATGACAGTAAGTTTCAGCCGTAGCTCAAGTCGAAATTATTTCTCAGTTTGCTTAGTTTACTGGATTTTCACCGTGGTTGAAACAGTTGTCATTTTTTGAGAAAGTGATTATTCCTAGCTGATAAATTGTGTGATTTTCTGGTTTGTGTTCCTTAAAAATTACAAGACAAACGTGGACAAAACACGGGAAGGATGTCGAAAAAGAGTATAATCCAGATTCTGGAAAATCATTACGATCGGTGGGATGGGTTGTTAGCTTAACAACTTCTTTTCGATGACACTCCACAACTAAATGATGAAGAAGCTCGAAAAGATCGGTCGAAGGCGAAATGAGGATTATATATAAAGTGTAGATACTTTTTACTTCTCTTGTGTCAGTAACTCACGTTACTTCAGAATGATATATTTTTATTTCCATGTGGAGACCGACTATTTTATGGTATAATACCTTATTTCAGGGACTGATTTCAAGTAATCATACTAGAAAGGCTTTCAGTATTTTCTTGCGTTAGACAAATACGATGTACGAAAATTGATATTATCACCGCCAATTATAGCAAAACCTATTCACCTCCTCTATTTCCTTTTCTAATTCGTTCGTCTCTCTCTAATGCCATGAACGCCACTTGGGATGTCCCATAAGGTCAGCAGGATCTGAATTTGTTCCACATTTGGTCCAGTAAAAACTTTTTAGAACTTAATATCAACAAATGCAAGGCAATTGCTGTCTCTCGTAAGCGTGTTCCCCTACGCTCAAGAGACTATACTTTCAATAATAAAAAAATATAGAGCCTTCGCGAAATAGCTTAACTGCCATGCCCTTATCGACCACAAAGCCGATTCCTCATAAGGATTTACAAAACATTGGCCAAAGAAATGTAATAACCTCTACGCTACTAAAATGTTTATGCTTCTTTTGTCAAGCCCTTTTTAGAATATGCTAGCCAGGTTAAACGTGCAACATTTTTGAGCTTCTTCCTTCTAGGTCTCCTATGGCGATACTTTCAACCTACCACCGTACGAAGATAGACTTGAACTTATCCGTCTGCAGACTCTTTAAAAAAATGGAAACCGTGGAGTAACTGATTCCCCAAAATTAATAAAGAGAATCCTCGTTTTTACTAATACCCATCGCCTCGGATCAGTACCATTATTTCGCTTATCATTTTGGTGACGAGCAAAATGATTATAACCAAACCGAACCAACTTCCAGGATGCTACCACTCGCCAATATTGCACGTAGCAGTTTTGGTTTCCCAACCTTGGCTTCCCTTCGCAATTATTCCCTCCTACAGGACTGATCTTTTCCCTCCAACCTGAGTATAGTTTTTAAGTCTATGCCTTACTTTAAGTTTATAATTGTTTATAAGCTTAAATAAATAAAAGATTCCCTTAGGAATGTCTTCTACCATCGCCATTAACCCTCTACTTTATAATTTTCTCCTATATTTCAAGTTTAAATTCTTTAAGTATTTGTTTTTGATAAAGCTTGTATTAAGTTAGTAAAGAACCTCTTTGGAAAAGTCAAATATAAAAAAAACAATAAAATTCAACATACTTTCCGAGAGTATATTTGATTTCTTCCGGTCTCTTCCAATGTAGGCGCGGATCCTGTTGTAACCGGTGACAATTGAGAGCATCTTTTGGACCACCTAGTATGAGGAATGGTTGCCGCATTCGAGCCTGGATCTCTTTAGACCCGTCTGCTGCAGATAATAGAGATACGGGGAAGTGATGTTTTTACCAATTTTATGAAGAAAAGTATTAACGCGCGCCATCTGCTGGTTTCCGGGAAAACCTGGAAACAAGCTGGATGTGCTGACGCGATTACTTGAGAAGAGCCCGGGACTTGACACGAGAGCCTGGATTGTCTATTCTTATAAAGAGAGTAAGGGCTTTTTGAAAAAAGTGGGCTTCACTTTGGTTGTGGGATTGGACAACGGCTCTGTCGAGACTCTGAAAACCGCGTACGATTCACGTCCCTACTTCGGCCTTGGTAGAATTTTATTCCATTTTGATGTCAAGTAGTCGATGGATGGAACGTGCCCCGCAGTCTAAATTTATGATTTTTACTCAGATTAATCTACAGCATTGCACGGCTGCTACTGCTTTTCTCAGTAACAGAATTACAGGCAGTAGTACAAATCATCACATTGTAACCATTCAGGAAGCATGGGTGTGGAATAAACGCCCGTGTAGTCTTGGTGGGAGATGCTACGATTCTTTATAATGAACGATCCGAAAGGCCTGGGGTCTGCCTCATCATATCGAACATTCTATCTGCACCCAAGCTTGGTCAATTCTGTGAGTTAGCTACAAAGCGCACGGAGAATTGAATACTTCGTCGTGGCTCGGTACTGCCCCTACGACTCGATACTGCCAACTGAAACGATGAAAACAACTCGCCGTAGCTGGCTTATTGCGTCACACCTGGCAACTACTGAGGCCATTGAATTTGCTGTAGCATTTTTCGATGGGTTCAAGTCGCCAGGTACTACCCTGTTAGATATAAGACAGCTGCATTCTACTCTGAAAAGTATTTACACTGCTAGCTTAGCACTTGCCTCACTAGCAGAGATTATCTACTCACTCGCCAAGAGTTTTAGACCAATCGGTCTAACATCCATCTTGCAGAAAAGCTTGGAGAGACTAGTAGAGTTGCACGTGTGCAAAGTTGCCCTTCGAATGTATCCTCTCTTGGAAATGCAACATGCTTATCAGCGCGGAAAGTACTGCGAGACTGCGCTTCAGAATCTAGTTAAGAGAATTTAATGCACTCGAAAGGAAAAAGTACGTACTAGGCATTTTCGTCAACAATAAGGGAGCTTTTGATACCGCTACTTTCGACAGCATATGTAATGCTGCTAGACGGCATGGCGTAAATGAAGCAATGGTTTTGTGGATCAAAGCAATACTTGTGCACAGGACGTTGATCGCTGATGCAGGCCTCGAACAATGTGTCAAGTCTGGCGTAAACAGGGGCTGCCCGCAGGGTGCTGAACGTCGCGAGGAGGATGACACAGTAGAACACTTTCTCTGCCTTCGCTCGTTCGGACAACGGGGAAAAAACAATAAAGAAAGGTGCCTTTCTGGTAGTACAATGGACCAGTATTTGGGTCTGAATGCTCCAACAGATAGTAGAAGCCACCAACAAACAAAAAAATAATCCCGTGGAGAGCTGAGTAATGTAATAATTTATACTTACTCCATTAAACCTTGCCGTCCATCGTCATCTGCTTTCTGGACCCCATCACTATGTTAGCCACCACTTTGTTTTGATTCTGTAGCCGCTTTCAGCTCAACGACAGTATACCATATCCGTTTGGTCTCTAGGGTGTTGATGGGGGTAACACCCGCAACTACTTGAAAAATGTTTTTTCGACAAAGTACGATTTGAGCTTGCAACTTGTAGAGCTCCGCGGCATGTCCTTCTATTGGAGAGTAACATCCTAAATCGCTCATCCGACAATGTTTTCCATAAATCTACTCAATGATGTTGTGACCTATTTGTCATTATTATGTTTTCCTGATTTGCTGCGAAGTGGAAGTTCTTGTCAAGATCTAAACTTATGTATTGACCTACGCCCTTATTTAATGACACGTCAGGCCTAACTTGGATTGAAAAGAATGTGAACTACAATATATTCAAGGAAAACATATATAATGAACAAATTGGACAATTTATTTCGGCATGTCACAGTTCCATTTAAGAAAAAAGTCACAAAGGTGCCAACAGCTTTGAGAACACGCGTGCCTTAGGAAACGTTGCATCTGATTTAAGGAAACATGCTGCAAGATTAAAATAGAAAGCTACATGCATCCCGAATTTATTTATTTTACTTATGTCATAGTGAAAAATTCCGTAGTGCAAGCAGATGATAATAATAATACTGTGGTTCCCTGTTCTTTAGTCATTCATCCTTATTAGCACAGCGAAGCAGCTATACGCATTATTAATTGTCTAAAAAATATTAACAAATTATTTTAAATTGAATAACAGCTCCAGGCAAATACCCGTACCTTCGAAAAGATCGGTATGCCAATGTTAAAAAAACTTCCGGATTTTACAGAAACTGGGTCCTTCAAGAATTCCATGTATAAAAGTATCAGTCGTCTCGATTTCTGCGGCAATATTGTCCAGTTCGATCTATAAAGCGATTCACATAGCAAGCCTGTCTCGACCGTCACCTGATTCCCATAGTAGCATGGAAGAAATATTTGCAATCCTATGACTAGGAGGAAATCCACAACTCCGATAAACTGTGCGGGATTACTGAATGGCGACATCTGCAAAAATCAACTGTAAGTGTTTCATTCAATTGAAAATGTGTGGAGTTACTACAGTCTTTATTTGATATCCAGTGAAACAGAGAACCAACGCGCTCAACAGGATTTGCATGAAAAATGGAAACGATATGAATCGTTCGCACGTTATTGTAGCCCTGAAAATGGAAAAGTATTACCCAAAGTAAGGATTAAGCCTCATGTATGCACCTCTTAATGGTGTTATGGATCTTGATGATTTCAACCAGATCTTTAAGAACCATTTCATTTACTTCGGATCTCCCTGAAGTAGAAGCCACAGTGTATCCAATATTAGCCAGTCGATGCCCAATCATCCGATACAACAGCGATAAATGGTGCAGAAAATACGACTGAAGTAGATCAATCGACACATTCGTCGGACACGTTATAAACATCCCCAAGAACTGGAATCCATAAGCCCACCAGTATAATTCAGAATGCAAATCGAACGGCATCCATGCTGGAAACGGCATTACCCACTTATCACCAATAGCCGTTGGAATAAAATTAGATATTAGAACGCACACGCTTGCTGTAAGGTAAATCCTTCCTATGGTATAGAATACCCGTTGAGGTCGTTCGAACATCTTTATCTCTTCGGGGCTTTTCAAGTAAAATTCTTCGCTCTCAACTATCTCGAAGAAATGTATTGCTTCACTGGTCAGAATCAGAATATTGATGACCTTCGCCAGTAGTGCCGCCTCCGTAAGGGCCATATATACAGACGCAGTGAATTGTTGCAAGTCACTGGATGTAACTACCCTTAACCACATCGAGAGGATGGTCAGAAAAGTAAAGGTGAAATGTAAAACATACGCGTAGGCTCGGTAGATTGGCTCCCATTTGTTGCCAATTCGCCAGAGCCCGAGGTACTTGAGGATAGTGACGAAGAGCCTTATTGGTTGCACTAAATCAAACTTCATATTTGGATGTTAACACAAAATTAAGAAAAATTAACCAATTTATTAAAAGGACTATAAAATCACCGAGAACCACAGAAAGGATGTGTCTTACAAGCTGAGGGTAAGGCATATATATCACATAGCACGTGCCCGGGGATGAGGAAGTTAATTAATGAGCCATTCTTTCCCACCTTTTGACATAATCTAGGACTTCTAACGACTACAAGAATCTAATTACAGTCCAATAATTACAGGTTTGAAATATTCTTCCCACTTTGGGACTGGCATTGTGGGAGTGGCAGACCATTAAAGGGTATGTAATTGTGGGAGGATATCATTCAAGCATTCGACAATTAAATGAATTTTTATTTGAGTGATATCGTTGGGCACATAAGTGGTCGATTAATCAAGAAATTAGTTATCGGAAGGCGTTTAAATTTAAAGGACGTGTGTGTTACAGAGTACTTACGAGAATTGCATTTTATTTTTGGATGAAAACTGAACCAAGGGGCTTTTAAGGTCAGAAAACATTATATTTCTGAATTTAGTCTCGTTTTATGCCATCAGGTTGGGGGTCAGATTGAGGGTCATCGATGAGCTGATTACTAGAGGCAATTCATTCAATCTACGGGTGATGCCGCTCTTGCCATGAAAAGATCTCGAATGGCGAATTTCGACAAGCCTTTTCCAGACTAGAATACATTTGGTGAATTAGTTGCTGCGGAATACGATCATCGTGTTATCGTCGTTAGAATCTAACATATCAATCTGTGAGCCATTGTATCCCCTCAATTCAAACAGCATCTAGATTCTAGCCTTCTCATCGGTGCCGCGAAAATATCCTTCTTCCCTTGAAATAGAAATAAAATCACTGGGTCTCAGTCAAATAAGGAGGCGGTATTGATGTATTATTTTTTGCCAAAATAGACGTGTTGGTAAGGGTATATTCGCGGTGGAAAGCCATGAATTGTTTCATATACTATAGATGTAAAATGTATTCTTTATCGTTCTTTACGCCTCGTTACAGGAACGCATACTGCACTATGCCGTTGAACTTTAAAAACACCCATGAGCACCCAGGCCCACGTATCGCGCTAAAACAACTCTCTCCCTTAATCCCCAGGATCCCCAAAACTCCCACACTCTCCACTCGCACACTCTCCACTCGCACACTCTCCACTCGCACACTCTCCACTCGCACACTCTCCACTCGCACACTCTCCACTCGCACACTCTCCACTCGCACACTCTCCACTCGCACACTCTCCACTCCCACACTCTCCACTCCCACACTCTCCACTCCCACACTCTCCACTCCCACACTCTCCACTCCCACACTCTCCTCTCCCACACTCTCCACTCCCACACTCTCCACTCCCACACTCTCCACTCGCACACTCTCCACTCGCACACTCTCCACTCGCACACTCTCCACTCCCACACTCTCCACTCCCACACTCTCCACTCCCACACTCTCCACTCCCACACTCTCCACTCCCACACTCTCCACTCCCACACTCTCCACTCCCACACTCTCCACTCCCACACTCTCCACTCCCACACTCTCCACTCCCACACTCTCCACTCCCACACTCTCCACTCCCACACTCTCCACTCCCACACTCTCCACTCCCACACTTTCCTGCCTGAATTCCCAGCAAAACTGGCTGCATCTGCATCGACGGCAAAACCAAAACTAACGTCATGGTGTTGATCCACAAAGAAGGCCCCCGAACAAGAACTGAAGAAAAGCTTTATCCAGTTTCGTTGCCCACGTCGCCTCCAACCACCCCTCACATCAGCTATTACCTGAATGTTAGAAGATTGCGCACCACAACTTCTGCAGCACTTCTTAATTCCCCAAAGCTACCTTACAACATTTTTGCCCTAACTGAAACTAATCCCTGCCATCGGATTCGTACTGATGGCCACGATAATTCTGCCAGTCCGGACGGCCGTGAAGTCCTCATAGCAATTTATGGTCGCTACGATCCCTTACCCTTCAAATCGTCGACCTCCGCTGATTTCCACTTTAAATGCGCCCGAAACGGAACTCTATCTTGTCTGCTGTTACATTGTTCCTTGATATCGCCGACCTCAATGACATTATCATCTTCTGAGGTGATTTCAACCTTCCGCACTTAAAATGGGTTGAATCCGAAGATGAGACTCACTTTGATGCGACTAACACCCCGCTTGGTAAGGGAATCCTGTTTTCAGACCGACTCTCCAACTCAACTGATCTGATTTTCTCACCTGATGCCAAAAACTGCGTTATTGCTACAAGTAACCACCTCCTCTCTACCTTGAATCCGCTTAATCCACCCACAAAAGAAACAGCTGCTAGTAGGTTTTGTATCCCGTTCTGCTTAAAAATATCCCATATGGACAATTGTCTTCAAAGGTATAACTTCAGCCAACATGTTAAGGTCACAATTCCCTCTCGACACACCTGAGAGCAAAATAGACCTTCTTTCGATCGTCAATCCTATGTATGGTACACAGATGGATCCAAAACGAACGAAGGTGTTGGGGCTGGAGTATACGGAGCTAACACTGGAACACACATCTATCACAGCATAGACAGATACAATTCCTTACTTCAAGCAGAAATATTTGCAATTGAACTCTGCCTCAGAGAAAATATAAACAGAGCTATAACCAATAAAATCATTTATACTCTCTCTGTCAGCAAGACTGCGCTTTTAGCCCTCAAAAGCTAGGAAGTCACCTCTAAATTGGTATGTGACTGCTTACAACTATTACGCCAGCTGGCCAACACGCGGCCTTTTGCAGACACAAAACTACCAGATCCAACTGACCCAGGATCTCAAAGTTCATGACCATAGACGACGCCGTTTGTTTGCTCATTGGGTTTTGGAGCGTTTGGAAAAGGACCCCAATTTTGGCCGAAAAATCATCTTTAGCGACGAGGCGTATTTTTGGCTGAATGGCTGTGTTAACAAGCGAAATTGCCTTAAATGAGACGACATCAACCCACACAAGGTTCACCAGGCGACAATGCATCCTCAAATAGTTACAGTTTGGTGTGGATTTTGGTGTGTGGCCGCCATGGTCACTGGCCCGTACATTTTCGAAAACGACATGGTGAGGCGACCGAACGACCGACGAAAACGACCGTCAATGGCGACCGCTACAGACCGATGATAACCAAATTCTTGTAGCCCAAATTGAATCATACAGATTTTGATTTGACGCCCTTCTTACTTTATTAGCTTACTGCAAGCCTTAACAAAAAAAATAGGCGAACGTAAGGATTCGATAATTCATTGGACCAACGTTTCACGAAACCAAGGGCAGAGTTGGCACGTTTAATAAAGTTGTCGATATGGAGGCAAAAGTTAAGTTCACGGTCACGAATGATCTCTAGATCAACCAAGAAGTTGAGTTCGGGTCAACTTGGAAGTGTTTAAATATTGTATTTTCATATTATCGGCATATATAGAGAGCTGAGAGTTCAGAATAACGCGGTCAACATCATTAATAGTTAGAATAAATATCAATGGGCGGAGGTGACTACCTTGTGGGACACCGGAGGTAGTATTAATTGGATCAGAGATAGTTAAAAAAATAGCGTTATATCGACCATCTTCTAGATAAGATTCGATCCATGAGATAAAATCGGGGAGAAACCGAGAGCAGTGCGCTTGAGGAGAATAATTTGGTGGAACATTTTGTCAAAGTTCTTGCTCAAGTCAGTGGCAAAAGCGTCTACTTCTTGGCTGGTTTCGAGTGTACACAAACATTGTGAAACAAACTCGACTAGATCAGTGGTTGTCGAATGACTTTTTAGAAGCCCATGTTGGTTAGGAGAAAATATGGATTTGCAGTGGAAGAATGGCCCTAGACGACATGTGGTTCCAGCAGGACGGCGCTACGAACACACAGCGAACGCCACGATTCACAAATTTACATGAACGATTGGGAATTAGCTACCGCGGTCATGCGACTTGACCTTGCTAGACTTTCTCTTTTGGGGTTTCCTGAAGTCGCAGGTCGATGCGAATAAACTACAATCGGCCGATGCCCTTTAGGTGAACATAACACAAATTTAGCCAGATCTATGCGGAAAAGTCATTGAAAATTGGACCACTCGGATTCGTGTCACCGTAAAAAGCTGAGGCGGGCATTTGAACAACGTCATATTTCATACATAATGGGTCTTTTAAATAAAAAATGAATTTTGTTAATGCCTCACTAATAGCTTGTTTTATTCCATTTCAACATCTACTCGCCCTTATTAATAATCCCTGCAGTTTCATTTGAATTGTTGACAGGATTAATCAGAGTTTTTAAAAATTGTTTATATGCTTGATGTGCCCAAGTTTCTAATTGAAGATAAAGATTGTCGTGAATAATTAATTTTATCATACAATGCTCGTTGATCGAGGCTTATTCCAACACACATATTGGGTGAGACGTTACGGAAATGGGCAAGCACATGATCTTCTTTTGATCGAGTTCAGAAAAACGAGATCCTTTTCACTAAATAGGAAGGTTGAAAATTCTTCAATGATTTCAAAGCATAGGAATGTAGCGATATAAGAAAACAATTTTTAATTGATTATGTAGGCTAAAGTACATTTATTATTGTGAGATACAACTTATTTTGAAATATCAGCAATCAATGTCAAGAACTCTGTCCTTAATCTGCAGATATGTTAGGCCATCGTAGCACACGCGCATCAAGCCATATCTGCTCCCAATGATGACTTTATCGAACCTTAAAACCAGTTGGCCAAACATAAACCTTTTCTGTATAACTGACGCTTGTGAAGAAGCTTTAGTTTTTTGACTCTTTCCCTTTGAAGATCTTCCGTTTCCGTGAGTAGTTGCTCTGGAGAGCTCAAGTCCTTTTTTTTATAGAAATTTTATTCCAGTTTCCAATCATGTGAATCATGACCTTCCATCCATCTTCATTCTTCAAAATATTCTTTTATCCAAACGAATTACATTTGTTAATGGATGTCTTGAACCTTGTAACAGAAATTATGTTTCATTTCTACTAGAAAAATATTTTAGGTGCAGATGAATTAAAAATGCAAAATCTAAATTTAGTTAACAATTTAATAATTTCAAATCATTGAAAGGTATTAAGATACAGTCTCTTACAGATTTAAAAAAAATAATAAAGAAATGAAAGAAGGAGCAAATAGAATAAAAGGAAGGTAAGAAAGGTAGAACAGAGTGAAGATAACGAAGACGCGTTGAGAATAGTAATCGTTAAAAATAAATTCGTTTAGAAATACAGTAGAAAAGGAAAACAGGAAAATATGTATTTTTATTGCAATAAAATAAAAGAAAATAGAAATAGACGAGAAGATGAAAATTAGAGCACAAAGAGTGCATATGCTTTTAAAAAGAATAGAAAGAAATGAATAGAAATGAAGATAAGTAAAAAAGAAAATAAAGAAAAGGAAAGAGCTTAAGCAGCTTTTAAGAAGACTTGAAGAAAATATTAAGTAAAAATTGAAATGAAATAGGAAATAACAAGAGTAAAGAAAGGATAAAAAAATTAGGTAAAAGAAAGAAATAGCTTGGTAAGGGGCTAGATTATGAGTGATAGATAATAGACGATAGTGTCAGATGTCTGAAATGAATAGCGAGACGTATTTCCAATAAAACGGTTTCAGAGGAGTATATGCACGAAATGTTGAGATTTAGTTTTAAAAGCTTAGGTTTTATCTGAGAAAAAGAAATAAAAGGTTAAAGACAGCTCAGAGATGTACGAACTCAAGCTCAATATTCTCAAAACATCGTGTTCTTTACGTAGGATAAGTCATGTAAATATGGTGATAAGAGGGAAATAAGACAGAGACAGTAAAAGGAATAAGATAGAAGGTAGAAAAAGTATATTTAAATGTGATAGAAACGTAGAAAATTATTGTGGAAAGAATCAAGAAAAAATAGGGAAAGACGTAGGTAGTAGTAAGGTATTGAAAAACAAAATATTTTTTTATTTTTTAAAAGTGGAAAAAGAAAATAGAAAAGTCCAGAGTTGAAAAGAAGTGTAAAAGAAAGATAAAAGGTTAAAGTATAAAGGTATTCAAAAATAGAAAATAGAATTTGAATAAGACAGAGAGTCACAGGTAACAGAGTAAAACAGAAAAAAAAAACATCTAAAGAACACAGTCGAAAGAGAGATGTTCTGAAACATAAAAAAAAAATATTTAGTAATTTTGAATAGAATTAAAAATATAAATAGATAAAAGCAAATGAAATGAAATAGTACAGAAAAAAAATATACACGAGATAAGTAAACTAGAATAGAAACGATGAAATATGGGCAAAGCATATCCCTCCAAAATAAAGAAAAACTTACCAAAACAAAAATTAAACAAAAAATACTACAATTAGTTCGTAAAAATCAAACAAATCAGTTTATTGTGTTTTAAGTATAAAAAGTAATTGTGAATCCAGGCGATTTGATATAAACCTCGAGATAGCAAACAGAAACATAAAAGATTGTTAGCAAGTAGTAATAGTGTGTGAAACTTACTTTGTCAACCAAAAAAATATTACAAGATCTAAACAATCTAGTAAGCGCAACCATTAGAAAAATAAAATAAAAATAAAAACAATAAAATGGAAGCAAAATTTTAAGATAGAAATGCGAATAGAGTAGAAAGTCTACTTACTGTTTTTTTTTTTTTTTGGAAAAATGATAAATAAAAGAATCGACAGGCATATATGTAAATAGAAAATTAAAATCAGTCATAGAAATAGTTACTCCTTACTTAGCAGTCAATGACACGAAATAATAAAATTCTAAATAAAAGAAAAAGAGTTTATCTGTCCATGTCTCCTAAAATGAAACCTGACAACTTAATTCACAAAAAGGAGGTCTCGCTTAACTTTTTTCGATTACTACAGCTACGACTAAGGCATAATCAAAAAAAAAAAATAAAAAATAAAAAGTAAAAAAAAAAACTAAAAATTAAAAAAGCAATTTCACAGCTTAAGCTTTCTTCGCGTCATCTTTGTACCAATCCTCACAACCGGGTACATTTTCGGGTGCGTCACACCGTTCGGTCTCGTCATTATAGACTTCACCGACTTGGCAGCCCAAATCGCGTGGCTCTTCACCGTTCAAACACACGTAGAACTTTTGGCAATCAGTTGGATGTGAATATTTAGGATGAGCGGCTACAATACCGGAACTATCGGTCTTGTGGTCCTTCTTTGGGCAGGTGAAACCGTCTGGACTTTTCTCTATAAATACAAATCAAATAAATAAAGAAAAATGGAAGTTATGTGGATTTTGACGTAGATATATGTACTTTCTGGATCAGCACAGCCAGATCGTCCGGATACATCCGGCCATACGCAGTTGCCAGTGTAGTCATCGTAGTATAAGCCAACTGTGCACTTCATTTCGTTAGCTTCACCATCGATACAATTGTAGAAGATGTTACATACGGTCTCATCGGGATGAGCGAAGAAACCATTCTTACGTGGACACAGAGCGTTTGGTTTTGGTGGTTCTAAGGATTTAATGATAATAAAATCTAAATTGAAACAATGATGTGATAACTTACGTAGTTCAGTACGGTCGCCACATTCAACGTTGAAGGGCTGATCGCACTTGTTGATTTTCCTAATTAGAGGATCGAATACCAAGCCATCAGGACACAGTTTCTCTGTAGCTACTCCATCCGAGCAGGAATAATACTTGTCACACTGCACGGCGTGCTCGAATTCGCCATTTGGCTTCGGACATGTGAATTCTTTCTGTGCGTCTAAAATAAAATAGAAATATACGTTCATTAGTTTGACTTTCACCAAAGTAGCTTGGTTACACTAAAGGCAGATGAGAAGTGAAAGTTTTCATGTATTGTACTTCCTGCATGAGAAAAGGCACAAGACAAAGTATACCTTCCCAACATGTACAAATATAATGACGGCATCATGAGAAGAACTCATGAGACTTTCGATTTCATACGGGTTCAATGACGCCGTCAACCTCAACTTGTTTCTATCTGTTGTTCCACTTTCAGAGTTGAGTGATCATATCCAATGTCAGTTACTTAACTTATCTCATAAGCAAGTCATATTGATTCAATAACCCAAATACAGTTTATTTGCCCCTAAATGATTGAAAACTCGTCAGTCTTCTTTGCGGTCCATAGCCTTGAAAGAAGTGTTGGCTGAACAGATTTCTCTTGCTTAAGTGATTCAAATTGGACCTAAACATCGAATATACGACTGCGAGTGAGACTAAACCATTATCAAAGGGGAAAGTCTTTCCTACCAGAGATCCAATGGTTGCAGAGATTTTCAGCGTAAAGATGTAATTATGTTTTCCTCGTCTAAATATCACCTCGGTGGAAAGTACTCGTTTGTTATTATACCCAGGCGTAGTATGTTATCGGCTAGCGCACATGCCCGACTTACAATATGCAGATTGCGTAAACTGTCTGTGTGGATGCTTAAAATGAAAATAGCTGCCTTTGCAGATCACCTTACTTTGCATTCAGGTTTAGTATTTTATCAACTTTTCATTCCACGCCCAACGCGCACCGCTGAACTGATACACCCAAGAGGCGCTGGACCAGATTTTATCGCATAAATAAATTATTACTAGCTCGAAAGAGACCAATACAGATTATACAAAGTCCAACTTTTTCTCATTTTTATTGACTCTTGTTTTTTATTTCATCAGCATTATGTATTGATTATAAGTTTAAATTATTGCACAACATTCAATGATATAACACATCACTGAACACTGGTAATCATATGAATGCTTCCAGTTTGGGGGGCTATGCACAGATATGGTTTCTTTAAATTTAGCAGACACGTTAAATGTCAAAGGAAAACGCAATATTGCTAATCAACTGTGTGATTTTACGGTTTTCGACTGCCCTATTGAACACAGGGTTATTGCCAAACTCAATGAAGGCGAAAGTGAAACAAAATGAATTAGCTCTAGGGTAATCTGGATCTAATTCATTTGTTTATGATAAAGTTATTGTAATCGAGTTCATCAGACAACTGTGGGTTTGTGTTACAAAGGAAGATATTGGCGAGTGTTGAACGCCATAGTTGAAGGCATCAACATTTCATCAGGCAATCGATTCGAGCTAGTAGACTGGTTAGTGTTTCAAATGTCAGGAGGCTATGATGTTATAGCTGTTCGGTGCGGCTTACGTGGACTAGGATGGTTCTATAAACGATTGTTTCTGTTATAACTGTCTATCTGGTTTTGCAAAGCATTAATAATTCATTTTTATTAGCATATATTTATCGTGCTACTTTGGTATTTTAGGAAAGAAATGGCAAAAGTTATTTTTAACATTTTTGGTTGTTAGAGGACTTAGCACGAGGCATTTCTACTTTCTTTTAACACCTCAGGTAACGAAAGTGAATCGATATAGCAACTGTATTGTTGGCTGAATATGAATAACTATTTAAAAGATTTTTTCGTACTTATCTGCGATCAGCTTTATTTTAAGTGAAGAGCACGACACGGACTACCAAACCATCATATTCATAGTAAAGCTGTTACTAAGCAACTTAACTTCTAATGCCTTATTATTAATTCAATAAATAAAAACATGCAAAAGAGAATAGATAATGCCGGAAAAGAATTTTGGTCTATATAATGTCTTTCACGATAATTCTCATCAATTGAGCGACGTGTTAATAAGGTTAAAATCATGGCTCTATAGTGGAGGTTAATTTTATTTTTAACTGATCTTAACTGATCTTCATCAAGACACAGCAAGGGAGAGGAGGTAACGGTGCACATTGGTTTCAAATGCTTATGGGGGGTAATACTTGGGAAACATTGGGCTGGGAAAAAACATTTCATACTCCTGTGGTTCGACTAACGAATGAGTCTCTTAATTTTCCTGTATATCCGAAGATAGGCTTAGGGTAAATTGAAAGGCATTCCTACCGAGAAATTGAATTCTTGAAGGGGAGTAATGCAACTGCCGAGTACGCTTGACGATAAAACAATGATAGAAAGGAAATATTGCGTCGATGCTCAAACGAGTCAAGTGACTTTGTCTCCTTTACCTTGTATTGCCCACTTTTGAATTTCATCTAGCAAGTGCAAAGAGGTTTTGGGAGTACCAGGCCAGATATGAGCTATATATTCAAGCTTGGGATGTATAAGAGTATAAGCCTTATAAATTGAAGCCATATCAGAGCGGGTGAAATATTTCCTACTACATTCAGGAAAACCTAACGCCCTCGAATATGTGGTCATTCTAACTATTAACGAAAATATAAATCTATTGATTCCTTGCTTTTACCATACTAAAGCCAATCTAGGGAACTTAGACTGAATAATCGGAGCACTTTCTCCTTAATTTTGAAGAAAAAAAAAATACGAGAAATACTGATGCGACACCTTTTTTATCGAAATGGAAAAAGTACAATTAACTATAACCTTTCAATGAGGCCTTTAGCGGATTATTGGAGTAATAATTATGTAGAATTCCCTATGATTCAATAGCATGAATAAAATGAAATGAAATAGATCAATAGCACCAGTCTAATCCTCAAGGGAAAGTCGAAACAAAGATTCCTAAATCCTAATAATATATATTGTATAAAACGGGATAGTCAGAAAACGTTTGATGACAAAGCATGTGAGGGTTTCACTAAAATGGCAGTAGGCATCTCCTTAAAGATAAAAAATAATGCCGGCTACGTTCATTTATTTTCTATTTGAGAGACTGAACACAAATATTTGTTGATATTTTTAAGCAAATGAGAAGTAAAATTGATGGCAGGATGCTTCGAATGGCATTTACTCCAACATGGTAGAGGTATTAAAGCCTTCATAATATTAGCACCGTATCCGAAATCGTTATATCGTGGCAAGGTAAGATTCGTTCTTACTTTAATTGCACGATCTAGGTGATCTGAAAACACAGTATCCTGCATCTTCAAAGGCGTGAAGATGCAGGATACTTCTTAAATATAATTTAAATTCAGTATTTAAGAATAAAAACAATTTTCGTAGGAATTTAAAATGTTTAAATAATTTTAAGTTTGAATCAATCAAAAATGAAGGCATAAAATGTTTGCTCCTTGAAAATCCTCTAACGCGACGACTTTTTATATCGACAAATAAAACTGCACATTTTTACAGAAATCCCGGATACAATCGTCTTTTACGAAAATAATTTCCAATCAATCAATCTTCCACAAACAGCAATCAGTAATTATTGATTTTCACTCTCATACAAAAGAAAGAAATAATATTTTCCACTCACTGACTGATACAAGCAGCGTAGCAACAATGGCACAAACAGCAAATTGTCTCATGACTTTAATTTTATTTCTTTTCCTTCTAAGTTTTAAACCAAACGCAGATTAATCTAAGAACTAACGCGTCAACCGTCACACTATATCTTCTTTAGACGACTAACAAATATAGCTAATCGTTCAACAGTTAAGCTTCTACTACGTCGGCTGCCCACTCAACGCGAACTTTTGAAGACTCCCTTCTCCGAAATGAGCCACATACTCCATCATTTTGTTGTTGCACTTACACCATTACCTTAGTGTTGGTTGGTAACAGTTTCATATATGCTGTGATTCGAAGAAAAAAAGTAAAGAAGTTCAAGACATGGAACATGGTACTGGTACATAATACTAGTACATGGTATATGCATCTGTGTCTGCTGCCACTCGCATGTTTTATTTAATACTCGTGCGCCAACTGTTATGGACGGTATATGCAAAATCTTGGTTTTTTTCTACCTGGCGCTGTCCCGACCCACAAGCAAGCATTTAAGGGTATATGGGTGCAGACGTGCATACATAGGGACTCCTACTGGTAACTAGTTAACTGTTACTCATAATTACTATGCGTCGCGAGATGTTGAAAGACGTTACTTTTGCATACCGGTTGACTTTTGAGTTGCTGGTTTTTTGATTTTGAAGTTTTTCATTCGGTAGCCGGAACGGCATTGTTATGCCGATCGGTCTCAATTAGCACCTATTCAGGGATAAATTGGACTGAGTGCTTTGGTCTTTTCGAGTTGGACTACAAACTTAATCATTGTATATTGGGTGATTTGTATTTATTATGTAATAAATTCGAGTCGTAAAAAATAAGGTAAACATCGAGTTGCAAAAGAAAAAGAATATATTTCTGAATGAAATTTGCATTTGTGGACTTCTTATTCCGAAACCGTCTTAAAAGCAGTAGATTTAGGGGACCGGAATAACAGTAGGGCTCTGTTTAATCTTCTTTAGATGAAAGGTTTTCTTCACTTACTCCGCGAGTTCTAATTAAAAGCTGTCTTATGAGCTAACATTGAGAGAATGCTTGCAACGGCCATGTGAATCGATTAATGACCAGTGCAATTGTTACCTTGAGAATAGAAAGGGGATATTGGACCCTAAATATTGACGAGGATCAGAAGTTGAATTTGAAAATTCTCTTGATTAACTTGATGCAACTGGCGGTCTACATATTCAGTGCTAAAAACAATTAAGCCACATTGCTGCAATGAACCCACAACGTCATAAGCTCGAGTTCAAACTCCTGGTGTTACCAATTAAATAAGTAAAGATTCTACCATCTAAAAAAATAATAATTTCGTGCTTAAAAAAGGAGAATCAAACGTTGCCAAATGCCATCGCACTCTCAAATTTAGTACAGATCAATATAGCCAAATGCGAGTATCGTTATCTAGTATAAGGGTAATACAGAATGCTTACAACTGTATAACTATTCGCATCTTGGCAATAATGGCTAATTCTGTATAACAAAGAGTTTAATAAAAAGCTTTTCAGACCGACATATCTATGCCAAATCTAGGACAACCGATGACGGAGAAGACACGGCATCATCTTACAATAAAATCACCCATTGGCATCTAGTTTAAAGATATCCAAAGGCAATTGGCTAATTGCTTTCGGCATGCGGTGAAATACCGGTTGACATTAACGTCCATTTAAAACAGGAATTTCACTGTTTAACCGGTTACCAGTTCGCACTTCAAGTCTTTTGTTTTTGCCTGCGGCTTACATTTCTTTAGAAATTCTTGTGACTCCACTTCACTTGATACTTGTTCGTACGATATAAATTTCTAAAACACACGCTAGCATTTCATGCTTACTTCTGTTGCCGAGAGGTTGATCGAAAACACTGCTTGCGGGATAATTAGTCACACAATACTCGTATGTCGCGTGGAAGCTGAATATAGAGAAGCGGTTTACTGCAGAATGCGATATGGCAAAAGTACAATAAAACCTGTCGTTGGGTGAGTGAAATTTCAAGGATAACATGAATTAAGTGTGGTAAGAATTGTATTATTCCGTTTTTCCTCATTTCGTATGAATCTTGGTTTATGAGTTGATTTCGTTTCGATTCGCTTGTTGGAATCATCTTCACACAGGACAGTATACTTTGAGGTCGCGCTTATGCTGTCAGTCATCTTACGTAAGGCGAACCGGTTGCAAAAGACTTGTTATTTAACATTTTTGGCATTAAGTTTATTGGAACTGTTGGCAAATGTGGACAATCTTGGTTTCGAATGCATGTTAGGGTTTAGTGATTGCAACTGGTTTTCGGACTCATCGATTGTATTTATTTCTGCTTGTAGTACTCGTAGTTAATAAAGAGCAGAAGATTTATAGACAAGTTCTCTTGATACCTTCTAATTAGACGGCTAAATTGTTTTCTTTGTACAGCTTACGCCCGAAAGGCTTTCTTAATATATATAAAACAGAAATCAGACAAAGATCGAGCCAGCTTATCCAGATTTTCCCTAATGATAAATGAACCACCATTTCCGGTTCGTGAAGTGTTATATTTGCAAGATGTTTTCGAACTTATTCAACTTGGCCTAAAGCAAAGAAAGCAGCAACACATTAGGCGGTTACTTTCCTTACATACACGAAGACAACATCCAAGTTATTAAGGCCGCACTAGCCTTTATGATTTACGCAGCGAATTCTCAGCACACAATGCCCACATAAGGTAGACTTTTACTTTCTTCAAGAATCTGGTTTTGCAAGGGAATCTCATTGTCTGTCGCTGCTGGGTAAACACGTTCTTACTACACATTGATAATGCAAAAGCTTAAATGAGTTAAGTGCTCTCACACGTATATACACCTAAAGTACCTCATGGATTACTCATAACGAATATATCTCAATTCAAATAACATCAGCAATGAAAACGAAAAAATCTTGTTTTCTCTTATAGCCAGGCACGAGACGGAAAGTGTTCCGGGTGTATGTTATTAAGAAATAGGAGGCGAAATTGGAAGAAAGTAAGAAACAAGATTTTTGTTTCTTCTCCTCCGTTTCGTCGGTTAATTATCGCTTTTTGTAGGCTACTATTACTATTACGAAAAAAGTGTTATTGAATGTAGCGTTAAGCCTCCCTTTCTTAGGTTATTGTATTGTATGTGTTTGAGAGCGAAAGGCACGTTAGGCGCATTGTGCCCTTTCAAAAGAGTTAATTTCACTTGAGGGCAAATCTGTTTTTCGTTCCTTAATTGATACTGCCAATCATATTCTCTCGGTTATTGCCCATATTTCATGTAAACAGGTGAGAGCGATGTCGGAGAATGATATAGAAATAAATAACTTATGTCTTAATATCAAAGTTGGTCGTTGTTGTAATTAATCATCCAAGCTCTTTCAAATGTGATTGAAAGAGGTCAATCAGCGGTAATCAAACATCGGTAGCTTATACTCGTATTACACTATCTGTTACATTGCTTTAGGCCTAAACAGTACGGTGATTAAGTCTCCCTACTAAAAACGTTCTCTTTTGGTCGCAATTGTGTCTTTACTCCAATTATGTTGACCTGTATGACAAAACAACTTTTTCTATAGGATCCAAAGCAATTCTAAAACACATATTGCAGCCAGACTAGGCCATTGACTTGTACTACACCTGTTGCAAGATGCTCAGTTTAAAATGGTGCTTCAAACTAAATTTGACTTTTTATAGAACCATCCAATAAGAGGTGTCAATTTAAATTATATTTTTATTTTTATTTGATTTAGCTAAAGCTAAATTAGCTGATTTTTCAACATACTTAAAAGGGTTTTTCAAATGCAGGTATACAACCACAAACCTTGTCGAATTTTTGTCCTTCACCCTCTCAACATTAGGGAATGGGAATGAAGTCGACGTTATTTCAACTGACTTCAGTAATGCCTTCGACAAAATCTCCCTTATACTCTTCAAACTGTATTCCCTTGGCTTTGAACCCACTGCATTGAAGTGGATATCTTCCTATTCAAACCGTTACTACAGTGTTTGTTTTATATCAGCCTTTTCTAACCCTTTCTTAGCTTCTTCCGGCGTTCCTCAAGGCAGCCACCTAGGTCCCCTTCTTTTCATTCTTAGCATTAACGAAATTAAGTTTGTCGTCAAACACTCCCACCTCTCACTGTACGCCGACTGCACCGAGTCCCTCAAGACCATTTCCTCGTAACAAGATTCTTATCTTATTCAGTTAGATCTCAACAGCTTTTCTCTCTGCAACATACTTAAAAGGGTTTTTCAAATGCAGGTATACAACCACAAACCTTGTCGAATTTTTGTCCTTCACCCTCTCAACATTAGGGAATGGGAATGAAGTCGACGTTATTTCAACTGACTTCAGTAATGCCTTCGACAAAATCTCCCTTATACTCTTCAAACTGTATTCCCTTGGCTTTGAACCCACTGCATTGAAGTGGATATCTTCCTATTCAAACCGTTACTACAGTGTTTGTTTTATATCAGCCTTTTCTAACCCTTTCTTAGCTTCTTCCGGCGTTCCTCAAGGCAGCCACCTAGGTCCCCTTCTTTTCATTCTTAGCATTAACGAAATTAAGTTTGTCGTCAAACACTCCCACCTCTCACTGTACGCCGACTGCACCGAGTCCCTCAAGACCATTTCCTCGTAACAAGATTCTTATCTTATTCAGTCAGATCTCAACAGCTTTTCTCTCTGGTGCTCCAAAAATTGCTTGGAGCCTAACATTTCCAAATTCCAATCAATCACCTTTTCACGTAAACGAATCAAACCTCCTCCTCGTTTCTACTTTCTCAGTAATCAGCTCATTTCAACCGCTCAAGTTATCCGTGATCTTGGCTTACTATGTGACCAAGAGCTCAATTTTCGCTCATATATCGACGATATAATTCATAAAGCCAACTCTGCATTCGATTTCGTGAAGCGTTGGTCTAAAGAATTCTTCAATCCCTACGTGACTCGATCCCTCTATAATGCCTTTGTTTGCTCCATTCTTGAATACACACCTCAAGTGTAGTCCTCTTGTCAACAAACCCACATTTCTAGAATCAAGAGCATCCAATGTCGGTTCTTACGTCTGGCTCTTCGAGGTCTGCGCTGGATCAGTCCTTTGTTCCTCCTATCAAGACCGTTTTAAGCTCATCAATTTAAGTGAGTTAGGGGAAAGAAGAAGAGTATCTGACATCCTCTTCATTTATAGACTTCTAACAGGTACCATTGATTGCGCCACTCCCCTCATATGTTTCCAATGAACCCATTGAATTAAGCTCAATAAATGGAGGTGTTTGCCCCCACGAAAATTAAATTAAATTAAAATCAATTGGCGCGGGTAGAATTTGGCGATCTATGGCAGCCATGTTAGTAACATCTGTCAAATCTGTTGATTATTACTAAGTTACTGATGCCAAATCACCATGACACGATTGAACAGCACGTCCAAATGAAAGAACTTTATTATCAAAATAAATCGACTCTTCGACGTTTGGTGGTCAAATTGGAGACACCGGATCGGTAATCAATCAGCCAACATTCGTACGTCAAGGGAACGGCCGAGGATATCGCCGCGGTCCGTGAAAGTGTACCGCAGAATCGAGACAGTCGATTCCTTCCTCGGCATGCACAAGAACTGGGTCTTTCGCAGGCTTAAACTTGGCAAAATTTTTTGTCGGGATATGAGCCTACACCTGTACAACATTCAATTGACCTAGGAGCTTAGAGTTTATGACCATAGACAACGCCGTTTGTTCGCTGACTGGGCTTCGGAGCGTTTTGAAGAGGACCCAATTCTGGCCAAAAATCCGGCCAATGACAATGCATCCTCAAAAAATTTCTGTTTGGTCTGGCTTTTAGGCCGGCCGCGTCATTGGTCCATACAACGTTGGTGAGGCGGTCACCATAGTGAGAACGATGATAACCAATTTTTTATTGCCAAAATTGAACAATATGGACCTAGACGACATGTGGTTCCAGCAGGACGACACTACGTGTAACACAGCGGGCACCACGAACGACATTCTGTATGAACGATTTAAGGTTATCTCTGGCAGAGGAGGCTTGAATTGGCTACCAAAATCATGCGATTCGACCCAGCTAGACTTTTTCTTGTGGGCTTTCCTGAAGTCACAGATCTATGTGAATAAACCACAATTAACTGATGCCCTTAAGGTGAACATATCACAGGCCATCACTCAAATTCAGCCGGATCTATACAGAAGAGTCATTGAAAATTGGACCACCCGTATCCATGCCACCGTTGGAAACCGATGCATTTCAAATAAAAAAAAGAACTTTTTTAATACCTCACACATAGCTAGTTTTATTCCATGTTAACATCTACCCGCTCTTATTGAAAAACCTTTTACATACATACATGTTGTCTAAAAAAAGTCTCAGGAGACAGGAAAAAGCGTAAGTTTAGCCTTCATAAATCATCTGGTAAGAAGAACAAAGTGGTGCTTGTCTCTGCGGCCTACTGTGTCATTGAGCTTCCGACGGTAATGATGGTAATGGGAATATGCAATTCAATACACAGGATGGTAGTGGATTTAGAATATCTGTTTATTTCACTTTTCTAGAATAGTTTTCCCCAACCAGTCTGCTTCACACTCGTGATCGTCAGCAAGCTGCTCGGAAGTCCCGTCCACACCTCGCTCTGTCACACCGTGAAATTTCCTTGTCATTTCCTCAGAGCTATGGTAGTCATATAAGGGCATTTGAAACATAACCTACATAACCCTGGTAGGTAGAAATAATCGGCAGTCTAAAAGGTTATCTTTTTTACTGCTCAGTTTTTCAGTGTTCTACTTTTTGTTGCTCCTGTGCGACTCTGACTTTTGTTAAAGTCATGCGTCGTCATAATCAACCAACTGAGTAAGCAATTCAATCTTAGTCCCGTCTAGAAAAAAGGAGAAAAATTAAACCTTGCTCCGTCTCTCTAAACGGCACAAACATAGGAGTTTCAGAAGAAGCCAAGTATCTAAGTATGATCGCAAACATAAATGGAACTCCAACATCAAAAACAAACTTGCAAAGGCGACTAAGGCACTTTCGACGCACTTACGGTACAACCTGAGGATTGAAACCTAAGGTAATCTACTAGTTATATACCGCGATAGTAAGACCTATCATCACTTATGCGTCTGCTGTATGGTGGACAAAAGTTGAACAGAAAACTGCAACTTTAACGCCTTCAGAGACTAGCTCGTCTCAGCATTACAGGCGCCATGCAAACTTGTCCAACGGCAAACCAAGAGGCACTGATCGTAATCACTCCACTGCTCCTTTTATTAAAAAGTTTGCAATCAGACTCTGTCGCTCAGAGACAGACCATTGGGTCACATGTCCATCCTTTTTTTGTTTTTATAGGGATCGCGCAGGAAGATTTACGCTCTTATGGTGTTTGTTACACAACCCGGACGGGGTGTAGATGGTTTGTGTCGAAGATTCACTATTTTCCGGGGGTGGTTGTCCCAGATAGGATTTGAGAAATTCGATTGAATTTGTCGCGTTGGCTATAGTTCACCGCAACTTTTTCTGTTTCCATATCATTAAGGTGTTACATATATTGAAAATGCACACACAGAGTATGAATTTTGGAGTGATCTTATTATACTGCGAGTTTTATACCTTTGTCAGCATTTTTTTGATCATCTTTCATTCACAACTGATGTTGTTGTACTGTTTTTCTGTATATGAATTGTTCTGGGCTTTGGACAGACTTGAACTACAGACTTTCAGCTCAACAGTCGGTGACAACTATTGCACCGCGGCCACCCCTTGAGCTGGATATGATTACCACAGTTTCGGACGCATTACCACACACGTTCACCTTTGCCTAAAGATTTGAGATACTGATCCGAAACCGCATAGCTTGAGAAAGCGGCCATCCATTGCTAAATATCAAAGGTCTCAGGTGGTACATAGGTGGCATCTCGGAAATGGGAAAATATCAAAGGCTCTGGGAACGAGTCCTTCTTCCAAGCCGAACTATACGCCATCCTGTCGTGCGTCAACCTAAATTTAGACACTGTGATAAGAGGTATAACCGTCAATATACTCTCAGACTGTCAAGCAGCGCCCGAAGCGTTAGATTCGTATAGCACGAACTCAAGATCCGATAAGGAATGCCACGATGCCTTGCAGGACCTAGCCAAAAGAAACAAGATCAAACTCTGGCGGGTGCCAGGGCATAAGGGCATAAAGGACAACGAAATCGCCAACCAATTCGCTAGAAAACGTACCTTTCTGTGGAATCCTCAAGACAAAGATTATTTTTTTCTTAAACAAGTGGGAAAAATCGCAACATCTGCACTTTCTGAAGAGCGTTCAAGGACTCCGACAATCGAAGATACGAGGGTTGCCTTTTAAGTTTTTACAATCGCACAATAGGTGGCGTTAATGAGTTGTGGCACCACTGTATTTGTGAACATTGACGTTTGTTATTGCGAACGCGAAGCCAGTGGCAATTTAGAAATTGACTGAGTAAGTTGTTGATAGTGAACGTTTAAAAGAAGCAAGTTTGTGCAAAAATGGAAATCACCCGTGAAGGCTTACGTTGGATGATTTTTTATGATTTTAAAAAAGGTCTTACTCAACAACAATGCATAGAATCGCTTCGTGCAACTTTTGGTAATGAAGCACCATCAGAGAAGACTGTTTACTGTCGTGCGTCCGTCAGTGATGAATGTCGAGAAGGTCCCCCAAAATCGGTTGTCATTCCGAGAAACATCGATGCTATGAGCAACATGGTTAAAGAAGATCGACATGTGACTTACAGACAGATTTTGCATGAACATTTATGTAGAGAGAGCCGTGGCGCAGTGGGTAGTGTGTCGGCCTATGACGCACGATGAGCCAGTTCGGGTCCCGATAACACCAACGTGGCTTCTCTCCTCGGCGGGGAACTGGCAAAACCCCCCGTAGTACACTTGCCTCGAAAAAGCTTCTCGACTCTCGCCGTTCGGAATCGGCATTAGAACTGTAGGTCCCGTTCACTTGTGTGAAAAACACATCACACACAACATAAGTGAATGAGAGAAGCTGGGCTCTGGCTCTTCATGAGCTGTAACGCCATCTAAGAAGAAGAAGATTTATGTAGGTGTGAGAAAGATATGTTCCAGATGGATTCCGCATAACTTGACCGAAGCGCAAAAAAAGGGTCGGGTTGATTGGTGTCGGGAAATGTTGAAAAAATTCGACCGAGGACGTTCAAAATCCGTATACAACATTGTTACAGCAGACGAAACTTGGATATATTCGTATGATCCCCACTGTCAAACAAAAGATGGGCGGAGAGCGATTTTCATCACCAAGCTGTTGAAGACTTTCAAAACCATGTTTCTACGATATCAGCTTCAGAGTGGAAAAAATGTTTCCAGAATTGGTTTGAGCGTATGCAGAAATGTATAGATCTTAAAGGCGAATATTTCGAGAAGCAATAAAACACTTTGTTTCGAACTTGCTCGTTTCTGTTTCACTTTTTGTAAAAACTTACAAGGCAACCCTCGTATTCATACGGACCCTGAACAAGCACTCTATTCACATCCCTAAATATTATCAAAAGACTGGTCAACTATCGTTCGGAACACTATAGTCTCAACAAACTTAATCTCTCATCTGAAACCGAGTGCCGACTCTGTCTTGAGGACGAGGAAACTGCAAAGCACATAGTATGTGAGGGTGCTGCCCTCTGCCACTTAAGGAAGCGTATCCTCCTTACGGAAAATATGAGTTCTGAGGGGAACCAGCTCAGCTCCTACTAGAGGCATCCTCAACTTTGTTAAGAAAGTAGAGGAACTCCTTGTCTTCTCGGCTACAAGGCACAATAGACCTTTTTGGTCGCAGTGCTCCATGCTATATGTCAACACTGAACAATTCAAGACATAGTGAATAAATTTGGCATCAATTTGCTGCTATTCATCAAGCCACCCGTTGAGTGCGTACAGAGGAAAATATTGCGGCTGTCTCCACTAGTGCTTATGAAGACCTGAATTATCCATTCGCAGATTGGGATAATTTTCCTAAACTACGTGGAGTTTCCGCAAGGCTCTTGTCTTAATCTTTCAAAATACAGCTCGTGCAGGAACTTAAGCCGAACGACTTGCCACAGAGTCGAATTCTCGGTGAGTGGTCCTTAGAAAGGATTTTTCATCATAAAATTTTCTTCAGCAACGAAGCTCATTTCTGGTCGAATAGGCCGTATTTCGTCCGATAAGTAACTTCAATCGTGTTTGAATCATTGGATCATATTTATTTAAAGACAATCGTAATAGCAATATCACTGTCCATACTGCCCGCTATCGTTCAATGATTTTAATCTTTGTTTTGCCCAAACCTGGTCGACATACCACACAACACACGAATCCATGCATCAATTGAGAAATGAGCTCGCCGCAAATTTATCTCTCGTTTTGGACAGGTGATTTAGCTGGATAGATCTTATGATTTGACGCCTTTAATTTTGAATTAATTTTTTTATGAAGACAAATCAAATCACTCACATATACCGATAAACCAGCATCAATTGCAGCCTTAAACCTTAAACCTGCCATAGCCGTAGGCAGTCACAGCCTACACTTAAAGGGAGGAGAGAAGTGACTGGCGATCAGGAACTTTGGGTTTACAAGATTTCATGGCAAACAATGTCATCGCCAATGAGGGGGTTAAAACCCTGTTCATATCGACGGAAGATCTTCAGATGATCTTTGAGTCATTGAGGAAGAAAAAATCCGCGGGAGTCGACGGTATATCCAATGTTGTGCTTAGGCACCTTCCGCCAGTGGCTGTAGAGAGGTACACCATCCTGTTCAACAACGCACTGAATAATGCATATTATCCAGTGCACTGGAAGACAGCGGTGGTGCAACCAATCCCCAAGAAGGGTAAAGACACCTCTAACCCGGCAAATCTCCGGTCAATAAGTCTCCTTCCGAGTATCAGCAAGGTCTTCGAGAAGGTAGTCCATAGAGCCCTGTCTAAATGGGTTGAGGACAATAAAATCATTCCGGATAACCAATTCGGTTTCAGAGCGGGGCATGACACTATTCATGCCGCGTCGAAGCTCGTATCGGATATCCAGTGGAATAAATGCAAGAACCAATGCACGGGTGCCTGTCTGATTGACTTGGAAAAAGCTTTCGACACCGTATGGTTAGAAGGACTTTACTACAAGCTCAGTCGGTTGGGCATAAGTAAACCACTGCTATATATGATTTTTGATATGTTAACAGGTAGAAAGTTCGTTGTGAAAATTGCCAACGTGACTTCTACCCAAACATTTGATATTAACAACGGACTGCAACAGGGTACGGTGAACTCGCCGATACTTTTCAGCATTTACTTCAGTGATCTGATAGCTTCTCTTCACCATTCAATAGCGTACGCGGACGATTTAATTGCGTACAGATCAGGTCCAACGATCGACGTCATTGTTACTCTTCTGCAGCGTGACTTCGAAAAAATTCAGCAGTATTGTGATGACTGGAAGTTGAAAATCAACTTCCAGAAATCAGAATCTATATTGTTCAGAACGCCTTTGTCTAGGGCCTCTCGGGACACTAGAAAAAATTGGCGCAGGTTCTCTATCTTTGGGCCGGACGGGCGTCCGTCGTCTAGGGTGAAGTTAATCTGCTACATGGCCTTAATCAGGCCCATGGTTGCCTATGGATGTCCCGTCTGGTTCAATGTGAGAGCTAGCTTAATGGAAAGGATTCGGGTGTTTGAGAGACAATGTCTCTGGACTTGTCTTGGGCTACATAGGACATCCGAATCTGATTATACGAAATTTTACCCGAACGAGGTCCTTAACAATAGGGCCAGGATTGTGCGGATAGATAATTTTTTGATCAAACTGATCCGAAGCCACGTTGCGAGAGCAATGACTTCGGTCAATAGCCTGATCTTCGGGGCTTACTACCCCAACAATTTATATCACGAGAGAGTGCGCCTTAATGGCTTTGTGCCGCCAGAAGCATTCCTCTATTTAGATAGATGTGGGCTGATCCAGGATAGATTGGCGGTACCGCTAATCTTCCACGTGGGTCGCAATTCCGTGGAACGGCGATTCCTCTACGAACCCGATGTCGCGCTCCGTGAGCCCGAGCGCCTCAGGTTCTGTAGATCGGTCATGCTAAATTTTTAATAAAAAAAACATTTTTCTTAGCTTAAGCTAGATATAAGGGCGGTTCAAATATGATCGAGACAAACGCTGTAGATGGCGCGCATGTATGTTTTGAAAGTCTTGGCTTGAGTATGTCATATCTGTGTCCCTTACCGAGAGCGTGGCATAGTTTCCGTCGGTAACGCATGTTTCACGCGTGTGCTACGACCATGAGTGAAAGTCAAGTGCCGACCGCCGTTGTGCAACGTATTGTCATTCGTTTTTTTAGTGTGGGAAGGCGTTAAAAACACGGACATTTTTCTGCGTTTGCGAAATCAGTTCGGTAGGGAGTGCCTGAGTAGGGCTGCCGCGTTTAAATGGGCCAAAGCATTCAAAGATGGCCGCGAAACCGTCGAGAATCAGCCGCATGATCGTCGACCACGAACCAGCATCACACTAGACAACATTCGCCGCGTAGAACAACTCATTTTGGAGGACCGTAGGATGAATGTTCGAGCTGAACTCGGCATTAGTATTGGTAATGTAGAGTCTATCATCCACTAACACCTTAATTATCGCAAAATAACGGTGCGATGGGTTTCTAAACTGTTGAACTTCGAGCAAAAATTCACTCGGTTGGAAGTTTGTCGCCGCTTGCTGACGCGATACGAGGCGGAGGGGGATGGTTGGTTTTTTAACGCGAATCTTCACTACAGACGTGACATGGGTACACTATTACATTCCCGAAAGCAAGGTGTCGTCTAAAGAGTGGAGAAAGAAAGAGGAAGGGGCGCCAGTCAAGGCGAAGACAACCAGGTCCGCGGGTAAGGTTATGTGTACTGTGTTCTGGGACCGGTGGGGCTTGCTGCACGTCGATTTCCTGCGCACCCAACGTTCCACCAATGCTGCATACTACTCTAACCTTCTGAAAACACACGTGAAACCCGCTTATCGCTCGAAACGGAGGAGCATTCGAACACGAAGTGCGATTCTTCTCCAGGATAACGCGCGTCCTCATACCGCGCGTCTCACGCTCGATACAATATCGGCCTTTGCCTTTGGCCGATTGGCCTTTGCCACCCAATACATAAAATCAGGAAAGTGAAGCAGATGTGGAACTAGGAGCTATCATCTACCATTGTCGCATCTTGGCAACATTTGAAGATTTTGAAGATGACGAAAAAAATTAAAGAAATAATAATGAGCGATAATCAGAGAAGTCGCCGATCAAATGGATCATGCTATGTTCAACAGTCGCTAAATGAAGTCAGAATAACTGAAATATGTATTAAAGCTAAAGTTCAACTATACCAATAGTAGCAGTCCGAATCGGTCCAAGGTTAAGCTCATAGCCCATACCTCCAACGTGGGGATCAGTGGCCAATAAAGGCATGGCCCTGTACCTGCTCAAACTTCACTACTTATTCGTAGATATTTGGCTAAAGCAATATCGTAATGATGCCCCATGCTTCGTATTCATCGGGCATGTTTCTCATGAATAAATTAGATTTTCAAAAATCGACAATTCCCGTTAACAAATCAGGCGTTAGAGCAAAGATATTCAAATGCATATACCGCTGCTTGCAACTTGGACCCCGACTCTACTATTTGAGGCCATAAAACCAGGCTAAATGAGTGGAACAATCGCCAGTAGCACCAGATCGGCCCACGTACTTAATATTCCGCCCGACTGCTCACATCCATCCACTTCAAGCACATAGTGCGCCTTCGAAGCTTCTTTAATCAGAGACGCTATTTTATAACGCTTATAACCAAAACCAAATGCATTAAGCCCCGACGAGTTGTTATGCATTCAAGCAACTATCGCAGACCAGTCGTCAAAATGGCAAAATAAAATTCAGGACACGTCCCACCGGCCATCCCAAGCTTGCATGGGAAACATTTTATCCAGAGTTACGAGTACAGGTACAGGTACACGGGCGAGACCGGGAACGTGTAGGTAATATCAAATTTATTTATTCGACTCAAAAGTGAACGTTTACTAACCGCTCATACGTCTCATTCGTTTTTCACTTGCTTCTCTCATTATGTTGCTGACAATACGTCATCTGTATCCTTAGTTGGAATCATATCCAAGCCACCGTATGTCATTATTGTTGTCTCACTGGGCTCACTCGGCTCGATGTAATTCTCTTGCGATTCTAGGAATTCCGAGGTGCCAACGTCCCATTCTGAAAAACCCATTGGTTTTTGTTGTTGACAGAAGTAAGCACGTGTGAAAGGTGCTCCCAATGCCTTATTCAAGAGACGACGTCTCTGCCTACATCGCGCTAGAATATTGTCAAATGACATACTTGGAATTGGTGGTGCCTCTTCGAGAAAGTCATTCAGATCTTGCTCGACATTGGTATAAGTGGGTGACATGTCCAGGATTCGTTTAACTGAAGCTGCTACCATATCGGAGAGTTTAACGTCTTCTTTTTTAGCAGGCAGAAGACGGGCACGGATTGTGGCGATTTCTTCGCCTACTCGGGACATGGCTTCATGGATTGATTTCTTCTTTCGGTCTTCATAGTCGAGTCGCTTCTTCTCGAGAGTCGTTTCACGATCCAGCTTCTCTTGGTTTACCTTTTTACGAGACATTAAGTTCTGCATTAGACGTTTGATGTTTAGTTCGTCGAATTTCTTATCGAGAATTTCAGGAAGAATGTATCTTGCACCTTTGGGAGGCTCCGGCGGCGGTCTGAAACGAGTCAGTAGAATAGATTTAATACCATATTATCAGTAGGCTCAAGTTACTTTGGGGCTTCCGCAGTCAACTTGGCTTTTCGTTCTTCCTCTTCGAGGCGTAGACGTTCAAGATCGGCCGCCGTCTCAGCTTCCATTTGTTTCCTTGCTTCGATAATATCTGCATTTCTGACACACCAATTTTGTTGCCAGGCTTGAATCGACTTCTTGCGGTAGACCTCCTTTTCAACATAGGTCCTGAAAAGCTAAAACCTTCTGATTAGTACGAACTTTAAAGTGCTCTTTTGGTAATGATAGCTTCTACCTCTTTCTCATTGGGTAATGCCATATAGAATCCCGCCGGCAAGGCCACCATGCGAAAACTACTGTTATAATCTCCGATGCTTATAACCTTTATCGGGACGGTAGATCGATGTTCGGATAAGGCCGTAATGATACCGCCACCTAGCACTTCGGTTAAACATGCATCGTCGTCCCTAGCTGTAACAGAATAGAAGGCATGAGATGAAACAATATACTCCAAGCTACTAACCCAAAAGATCCCATGCCTCGAAGCTTCCATCTGTTCGAGCCAAAAAACAGACAGCCGGCCGATTTGTACTCCATTTAGCAGCTGTCAAAGATGTTGGTCGGTCTCGCCACATAATCGGCGTAAATGGAAAGTCTTCCCGCCAGATAGCCAGGACATTTCGGCCCACCGATAGAAATACTTCCGGAAGGAATGGATTTCTCTCCATCGACACAATCGGTCCGTCGTGTACACGTGCAAAACTTGCCAATGGCGTTGTAACGTTCTCCTTGTTCACAGCTTTGTCCGAGTCCATTCCTTCAAATGTGATATTTTCAATTCGTCCAAAATATGAGGCAATTATGAGGCTGTTCTTAAACGGACGCTCTTCAGCCTCCTCAGCTTCAATCGGATAAGTTTTAATCTCTCGATTCGCTTCTGTGCCGAAAAATTGCGGTATATATGTGTAGTTTGCTGTTTCACAAATGAATGACGTCAATGGCTCGGAATAGCTAACCATGAAGGCGGGCTTGATAAGCCTGTCCAGTTTCTTATATTTTGATTCGTTTTGAGTCAAAGCGGCTGGCAGATTCTTCTTAGCTGCAGCTTTAGCCGCATTTCCTATATCGTAATCTAGGTTCCAAAAAGCCACAGTGCCGTCGATCGATAAGGTGGCAAAGTAACGAGCTCTATTATTCGCAAATGTCTCATGGATTCGGCCTTTCGACGAAATATAGTTATGACGATTAATCCATTTGATTTCTGTGATTGCTTCCGTTTGTGAATGCTCCAGAATGCTGACTGCGGCCGGAAGTACCCATGTTCCCTCGTCGTAGGCAATAGTCCAGGCGAGGAATTCAGCAATAAGTTCGCGATTTGCAGCCTCCGCTAAGGTTAGATGCTCTTCGGCATCGAGATTTTTAGCTCGATCTTGTAGGTCCCAGATGATGATCTGTCCATTTATTGTGCCGCCAATGAGAATATTATCATCGTATGGACAGAAGGAAAGGGCTGTGACTTCGCGCGGTGCTTCGAATTGAAGCTTGAAATTTAAGCTGTCCATGAAACTCCACAGGAGAATTGGATTAGGTTGAAGAATTGCTCGTTGGACGACGTCGGTTTTGTCCTTGGTAATTGCTAATAGATTGTCAACGTATCAATATAATTCGAGAGTTATTTAGGATTAAGACCTACAAGAGTTGATGCTGACTTTGGTAGTAAAAGCATAAGCTGCCACCACTATGCCTGTGAGGAAAGGATACCAATCAACGGCAGACACATAACGCAAGTTGCTCTTGGAAATGTTAGCGAAACAGAAAATCTCCTTGAGGTGAGGATTTGTATAGATTTGGACTGGGATGGTGCCAATCTTAGAGTAGTCGTCCCTTCAAAGAAACAAGTGCGATGAATCAAAGACCTTTTCAAATATGTATCTTTGATGAAGGATACCTGTACATATCGATTTGATTAAGTTCAAGGACATTTAATAAGTACTTAACCTGATCCGACATTTCGGGTGGTGGTTTCGCTTGTTTTGGTTCAACTGGTGTTGGGGCTTTGCTTTGTGGTACCTTCGGTTTGTCCGCCTCCTCGTCCGTGGTCACATCAAGACCATCGCCTTCTAATCTTGATGAATGTAATCTTTTACCAACAATATATGCTAAACATGTTACGCTCATCTACCTTCTTCCTTGATCTCATATAGATACTGGGCCCAGGAATTCGATGGAAACGTCGGATTGGTTTGTTGTTCCAGCGTCACGAGAGACGGTGCCGATTGTATTCCGACGTCAATCTTTTGTTTCGTTATGTTCTGAAACTTGGCTTCACCGGCTAGTAATTCTGCATAACCGTCGCGCACGTCGGCCACTAAGCGCATTCGAAACTTCTTCGTAGAAAACTTCATCGGATACACGCTTTGGATTTCTATGTCGACTTCTTCTTTCTTTTTTAGCGGCAGTAGCAACTCAACTTCCGGCTCACTGCCTTTGCTGACCCATGGTCCGGGCGTTTTATTCAACTTTTTATTCATCGTGTATCGTTCGAAGATTTCGATATTTTTTATTATAGCAGCCGCTTTACGGGCATAATGCTCGCCCACATATAATACGAAGGGATCACTGGCAGTAATTTCTTCTTCTTCTTTAGCCAATGAGGGGGCATATCCGAAAAGAACTCTATCGTCCAATTTATATCTGACAAAGAAGTCTTGTAATTCCTCGCCACTTTCGACCTCATCGAAAAATTTCTCATTTGCTAGGAGCTCGAATTTTACTCTCTTCCATGGGAATTCCTGGCTAACGTTAATACCTACCTCAAGGCCAATAGCTTTTTGCATTTGTGCACTGAAAATCTTATTGTTAATAGTGTTCGGATGCAGACAGTACAGGAAACTCTCACTTAAGCATAATCTTTCGGCAGCCTTGCATCTCATAGAGATCTCGTTGAGCGACCTTCAAGTCAAAGTTGGCAAAACCACCAAGCTCGTCATCGCTGGAGTCGATGTCGGACAATGATGGTAAAGCTTCCACTTTTTGTTCGCCTCTTTAAAATTATAGAAATATATTAACATGCATATAGGCTATGCGGCAATTGACGGTTTATTTACTCTGCTGGCGGAACTTGGTTTTCCTCCTCGATTCTGGTTACAACATCCATTTGATATCTTATTTTATGTGTTTCTGTTTTTTATTTATTAATAAATATACTGCAATCGATGTTAATTAATTTCTATTTGACATTACTGACGCAGTGTTCTTTAAAAAAAATACTAAATCAATTGTAAAGTAAATAAATTTTGAATTTCTATGCCAACCAACGGATATACTGCATTACCGACACTACACTGCGCTGGCTGGTTCCATTCGTCTCAGCTCATATGTCAAAATATTTTCCTACTACAGATGGCGTCGTATAGATAGAAGGAAAATCAGATCAGAAATTTTACTTTGTGCGATTGGTGGTTCGATTGGTATTTGCTTCGTGATGAAAATGTTAAATTAACTACTAATAATCTACACAATTACAAAGATAGTGATATAAACTGAAAAACAAAGTTATACTCTATAACTCGGTATGAAAAATATCAAATATATTTCAATATGGATACGATTTTAGTCGATATTCCTTTGGCCAGTGCGAATGAGTTCTCCTTTAGTAAATTATTGATTTTCCACTTGTGCTAAATATTTTCCCATCAAACCAGTAAAATGTACATCAAATTATGTGCTGATAATCCAAGTTTAGAATGGGATTAAAGAATTTGTGGGATACGGCTAGTAAGGGGAAAGCAACACTCATCGGTGACATCACCACTTTCCTAACTTGTCTAACTGTGATTTGCATTCTTTCGAGGTGGTGTCTGGGATGGCTCTTTGTTGTTATTCAGATGCGTTTATTGATTTTTCTTGTTTTTTGCTCACTACAGATGTTCAAGTGGATGCTTAAAGTACGAAAGAGGTTTCCCCCCCCCCTGGCATTAGGCTGTACCTATTCATGTGTCTGGAGCGCCGGCTGCTAGGGTTGGGTTTTTAAAATGCAGTACAATTAAGATGATTATTTTTGTATTCATCTACATTATCACGGCTTATCCCTCTCATGTTCATGCGTATAAAAAGGGTAGGTACCCTCATACTTCCCTATTCTTTACCAATGCCGGCCAGGAATATTAATTACGTGTTTTCTTTTACTCGCTAAAAAGTTTATTATCACCAAGTATCACCGAGATTTCTAGTGAATACATCTGACATTGGCAGGATTTATATTGGTTTCATATGAATCTGGAAACTCGTTTCCCGTGATTTCGGAAGTCTATAAAGAAAGCTCGGAAGAGGTGACACCACTCATATTTATGAATCGTCTGGAAACTGTACTGCAATTACCGATAGTCTGCAATATGTCTATTCAAATTTGGTTTGTTAAACAGCGTTTCTATTGCGTACGTGATCTTTTTGCACTAACTCGTGTTTCTTAACCACTGGCAGACACTGATCATGTTTCTAAAAATACAAACCTCCAAGCCCAAAGTTCGGACATATTTTTGTAACCCCTCAGCGGCCTTTACAGAAATAATCTTCCAATCTACTGTAGACCCGACAAATGCCAAAACACGACCATTCCAATGAGGATCCAATTATTTACAAAAAATTGAATCATCCATCACCCCAACACTCGTCTACAATAACATTTCGGCTGTGTAGACAAAACCAGTCTTCTTGTTACTCACTTTGGCACTAGCGCTCTGTTTACTACTTCCACCTGTACTTGAGGGCGTAGAATATTCCATGGAATGAATACATTTTCGAATTTCGTTCAAATGGTACCTCCCCGTTTATTTTCCACGCTGCGTAAGCTTTTCCATATACATATATCACTCTTCTGATTTCTTTCCGATTAGATGGAAAACAGGCTAGGCAAGACAGGTCTTCCCCAGGTCTTAGTTTTGCCTTCATTGTCATGACCGTGTTCCTGTCATGTTGCTGTTCTGCCCCATCTCTCCTAGATCCATTGTTTTATATGCCTTCCATCTATGGCGCGGCCTTCCTGATGGTCTTCCAAGTTTTCCACTAATTTTTCGTTCGACTGTTCGTCCACTGCCCATTCGTTCTGCAAGGTGCGCCATCTCATATGGGCCGATGTAAATTTCGAATAACTTCAACAACTCTCAACCTATTTTGGAAATTCAAAAATTTTTATTCAATTTAGACCTTTACAAATTAATTTTGATTAATTTTTGAAAACAATATCAATTAAATGGCCGCCTTTATTGCCGATGCAAAAATGGGCTCGTTTTCGAGCATTTCGGTCGAAATTTCTGCGATTTCCGAACGAATGTTTCTTTTGAGCTGTTCTATTGTCTTCGGGATGTTAGCATACACCTTGCTTTTCAAGTATCCCCAAAGGAAAAAGTCTGGAGGAGTCAAATCCGGCGATCTCGGAGGCCAGTCAATATCGCCATTTTTTGACACCAATCTACCAGGGAACTTCTTACGCAAAAGGTTCATTGTTTTGTCCGCATTATTGCATGTTGCGCCGTCTTAAGCCTTTTTTACTAATTTTTTTGAAACCACATAATGGGCCAACATCCATCGATATCGATCGCCAACTTTGAAGAAATACGGTCCAATGATGGTTTTCGCGCATACACCGGCCCAAACAGTAACTTTTTGATCATATAGCGGCTCTTCGTGAATAATGTGAAGATTTTCGGTGCCCCAGAAGCAACAATTTTTTTTATTAACTGAGCCAGAGAGCGTAAAATGTGCCTCATCGGTCATCAAAATTTGCTGCCAGAACTCCGACTCAGCATTAATCATTGCAACGACATTTTGTGCGTATGCCAAGCGCCGTGGTACATCTTGTGACAAAATTCTTTGAGTTATCTGCACTTTGTTTGGAAATAAGTGTAGATTGTCCTTTAAAATTCTCCGCAAAGTGGTCCCACTGATGCCTAACTGCTGCGAACGGCGCCGATATGACAAACTTAGATCTTCTTGAAGCCTGGCCTTCACAGACTGAATAGATGAGTTTGAACGCCGCGTACGTGGCTTAGGTTGCTCACGAGGGCTTGCCATAGAACCAAATTGTAAAAAAATTCGATGCCCAACGACGAATTGTATCTTTTTTGGGCGCAACACGATCACGATTTTGCACGATATGCACTTTGAGTTAGCACAATCGAGCGTTCATTTTCAATGGACATTGAAACTATTTCCGCGCGGTTAAAATTGTACTGAATTGACGTTTCCAAAATGCTATGACATCTGAAAATCTGTTGACCCTTGTAGTTATTCGAAGTTTACATCGACCCATATGAGATGACGCACCCTGTACGTGTCCTGCCCATCTTAATCTTAATGACTAGGACTATGCTTGGGGCTAAATAGAGTTCCTCAAGTTCCTAATTGTCCTCATTCGCCCGTTTCTTCGTCTTCGCTTCTTCGTCGGTTTTCACATCCGTAAAGTGCCACTGGCACTGTTAAAAACGAGGATTTTAATATTGCAAGACAAAGGAACTGTTTTGAATAGTTCCTTCATTGCGAAGAAGCACGAGTTCGATCTTTATTTCATTTTTGGCAGTTAATATGGTGCCCAGATATTCGAATACGTCCACTCTCTCAAAGCGTCTATCGAGTACAGTTAGGTGCGAGGATCGATCCAATTCGATCAGTCACCATAGGATTTTTCAATAAGGGCGGTTAGATGTTGAAATGGAATAGAACAAGCTGTGTGCGAGGTACTAATAAAATTCTTAAGTCCCATGTATGCCATTATGTATGGAATATAATATCTTTCAAATGGCCGCTTCGGCTTCTTACGGCGACACGGATCCGAATGGTCCAATGTGTGCGAAATGCTGCTTTTACGCCACGAAAGAAAGGGTTTTCTGCATCGGGTTGTAACTGGCGATGAAAAATGGTTATATTTTGAGAATCCCAAACGTAAAAAATCATGGTTAACGCCAGGACAACCATCAACATCGAGTGCAAGACCGGATCGCTTTGGGAGGAAGACAATGCTGTGTGTGTGGTGGGATCAGAAGGGAGTAGTATACTACGAGCTTCTCAAACCCGGCGAAACAGTTAATACCGTCCGCTACCGACAACAAATGATCAATTTGAACCACGCATTGATCGAAAAACTCCCAGAATGGGCTCGAAGACACGGCAAAGTCATTCTGCAGCATGACAACGCTCCTGCACATTCAGCTAAAGTGGTCAAAGAAACGATTTCTTCGCTTGGTTGGGAACTCCTACCCCACCCGCCGTATTCACCAGACCTGGCGCCTTCTGATTATCATCTCTTCTCATCGATAGGACACGCAGTCTGTGAACAACACTTCAAGACTTTTAAGGATGTACGAAAATGGCTCGATGAATGGATATCAATGAAAGATGAAGCTTTTTTTTTGGAATGGTATCCATAAATTGCCCGAGAGATGGATAAAATGTGTAGAAAGCGAGGGCCAATACTTTGAATAAAAAATGTTTTGCCATTGTTCTTAAATAGTTGCGTATTTTTCATGAAAAAACGACATTTTAAACTTGCGCATCTGGTATAAGGTGTCCGCCGTTTGCCGATATGTGGCGATAACGGTAAGTAGCTGTCGAAAAAAATAGATCGCAGACGTCAGACAGTTGGCTTGGACCTGGGTCAACAGAACACCATTCAAATATTAGTCGATTTGTGTCAGCATCATAAAGTTGTTCTCGATTGAAAATGTCAGTTTACGAGCCATATTCTCGTCATTTGCGGGTGGTGTTACTGTTTTGTTTCAATATGAAGAAAACAGCGGCTGAGTCTCATTGAATGCTCTCAGATACGTATGGTGAGGACGCTATTAGTGAAAGAACGTGTCGTGAGTGGTTTCAACGCTTCAAGAACGGTGATTTTAACGTCGAAGATCGGCATAGTGGTTGAAGAGAGGAAGTTTTCGAAGATGCAGAATTGGAGACATTGCTGAGTGATGACTCGCGTCAAACTCAAAAAGAATTGGCACGATCAGTGGGAGTGACAGCAAGCCATTTCAAAATGTCTCAAGACCATGGGACATGATTCAGAAAGAAGGAACGTGGGTCCCGTATGAGTTGAAACCAAGAAACGTTGAACGGCGGTTGTGTGTTTGTGAACAGTTGCTTCAGAGGCAAAAACGGAAGGGATTTCTGCACCGCATTGTGACCGGGGACGAAAAATGGGTTCATTACGATAACCCTAAACGCAAAAAATCATGGGGATATACCGGCCATGCTTACACGTCGACGGTCAAACCGAATATTCAGGGCTCCAAGTTCATGCTCTGATCTTGGTAGGACCAACTCGGGTTCTTGTACTATGAGGTATTAAAACCAAGTAAAACAATCACAGGTGCTCGTTATCGAACGCAATTAATGCGTTTGAGCAGAGCAATTAAAAACAAACGGCCACAATACAGCGAGAGGCACGATAAAGTGATTTGGAGCGCGACAACGCTCGACCCCACGTTACAAAAGAGGTCAAAACGTGTTTGGAAACGTTAAAATGGGAAGTCCTCCCCCACCCGCCGTATTCTCCAGACATTGCTCCCTCTGACTATCACCTGTTTCGATCAGTGGCGCATAACCTGGCTGACCAACACTTCCGATCTCATGGAGAAGTTACAAATTGGATCGATTCGTGGATCGCTTCAAAAGATCAACAATTTTTTCGACGCGGGATTCGTATACTGGTGGGAGAAAGTAGTGGCCAGCGATGGAAAATACTTTGAATGATACATGTGTAACCAATTTGTTTCATTAAAGCCTCATATGTTGGGGAAAAAACGGCGGAAGCAAAGTTGTACACCTAGTATGTACACCCATATTTCGAAAGCTTCTATTTTCTCTATGGTTTCTTTATTTAGCGTCCAAGTTTCGGCAGCGTATAATAGGATCGACCATATATAGCACTTTACCAACCTTGTTATTGTTTCCATATTTATTTCTCTGCTTCAAAGAATTTTTTTCATTTTACATATGGCTTGTTCCGAATAGCATTGAATTTCAAGGATCACCGTTGCTGTAGATCATCGTTCCTAAATATTTGAGACTGGACACTCTCCACGTTCGTGTTGTTTATCTTCAATTCGACATACTCTTGTATTTGTAATCCGTATTTTTCGCTTGCATGATTCAGCTTATTCGCCATAATGTTTAATTCCCTTAAGTCATTTTCCATTATTACTGCATCATCCGCATATCTTGGGTTATTTATTCTTATGCCATTAATCTTTACTCCATAGTCGATGTCTTTTATGCTTTCCTTGAGAATTTCTTCTAAGTACATGTTGAATAGAAGTGGAGAGAGGATACAACCTTGTCTGATTCCTCTTCTAATGTTTATATCGTCTGATTCTTCTCCTTCTATGTTTATTTTTGCTTTCTGATTCCAATATAGTTTTTTTGATTATTCTACATTCAATCATATCTATGCCTTTATTTCTGAGGATTTCTACCACATTTTTGTGCTGGACTTGGTCAAAGGCTTTTTCGTATAAATCTTCTGGTTCATTTCTAAACTCCGTTGAATTACCATATTCAAGGCAAATAATGCTTCGCGAGTACCGAAGCCACCCCTGAATCCAAACTGTGAGGGACTTACATCTTCTTCAAGTTTATTGAAAATTATTTTGTGTATGAATTTTAGAAAAAGTTATAGGGCATGGCTCATTAGACTGATTGTCCTATACTCTTCACATCGCGACGCTTTGCTCTTCGTTGGTAGTGTTATGAATGTTGATTTTAACCAGTCCATTCATGGCATTATACGTGTACTCATAACCCTTTGTGCACGAGCCTATATGATTATCGTGAGCTCAAAACTAATTTTCTTTTTCTTCCCTTTAGGTCATTGATACCACTCAAAACTACAACTTCTTAAGATCAACTTCTTAGGATATTACTTACTGAACATCAAAAGCAACCATTATGGATCGCAAAGCAGAATTGGAACGTAAAAAGGCCAAATTGGCAGCTTTACGGGAAGAAAAAGATCGTCGACGTCGCGAGAAGGAAATGAAGGACATCGAAGAGGCTGCAGGTCGAATAGGCGTCGGCGTTGGCATTGACAAGGATCAAAGAAAGTAAATGTCTTCTATGCGACCTCATCACTTTTTTATTATTCCAACAATTCCTTTCATTCTCCCAGAGATTTAGATGAAATGCTCTCATCGTTAGGCGTTGCTCCTGTTTCCGAAGTTCTATCATCACTCTCGTCAGTCAACTCGGTCACATCAGACAACTCCAATAACATAACACCCGACGCAAGCTTACAGCCAAGCTTAAACGGCAATATGTAAGACCAAACACTACTCCTTTAAATATTAACTTATTAACATCATTTTCGTTTTAGTGCTGCACGTAAAAAGCCATTAAACTTGAGCGTTGTTACTGTACAGGCTACAAACATTCCACCAAAAGAGACCCTGGTATACACAAAGCAAACTCAGACCAACAGTACTGGTGGTCATGAACGTGATGGTGGGTAGTTTCGTGTTTATTTTTTGTGTTGTGTTCATTTATTTCTATTTTACATCTTAATTTGCTTTCGTAATTGTTTTTCTTGACCCTAAATTGTATGCTTGTTTACTAAGTTAACCAATTTGAAGTAAATTTACCTAGAGTTGACACTGTTTCATGTTTTTATAAGTTTCATTTCTACTCATTTTATTTTCTAAACATTGAATATTACATGTGGAGAGTAGCGATTGAATTACACTCATTAAAACTGAATTACTCAAAATACATTTAAAATATAAAGTAAAGTCCTAAAAATGCGTTTGACAAACGTTGGTGAAGTAATAACTTAAGAGTTTGATATTAAATTGCATGAGAACCGACGTATTTGCAAATAATTTCATTTCCGCATGAAAAACTATAATCTATTCCAGGAGAAGGACAAAACAGACCAAATGGAATAAACGGACATTAGGGGAAGTCACAATTCCAATATTTTGTAATTATTTTAAAAAAATAAAAGAACTAGATGTTAGCAATCGTTCGTGTCCGATTTAAAAATTAAACACAGCGGTTCCGAAGCTTACGAATTCCCTTTCCATAGACTGCGTGGTCTTCCGATCAATGGTACTTTTCGACCACTTTGACGGAACCGTATTTATTGCCATTCAAACTACTCTGAAAAGACGGACGCAAATGAAAATCTGATGAAGCAAGGTCTAGTTACGACATGTGGTGTGGCCTTCTGATGGGGGAACATGACGCCTTTTCGATTACCAAATACCAAACGGTCGTCTTGAACATTCGCATTGTCATCAACAACCTCGAAAAAAAAGTGTAGTATCTAGAATTCCACTTTGTACCTTCGTTGGATTATTATTATCGTCATTTCCAGCCATCTGGAGCTCGGAGTTTTAGAGCCTCGTGTCCGACAAGCCACCCTGACATGCGTGTGTTTCTTTTAAGTTTCGCTATTTCGTACAATCTCTTCTAGGTCCAACCTGATATTGTCTTTCCGTCAACGGTGCCGCCTTCCTGGCGGTCTTTTTCCCTCTGGCATTTCACTCATTCTTTTTTTTTTGGCTGTTCGTCCACTCTATTCGTTCGCAGCGTTCTATTTATCCTGCACGCGATTTTATTACTCAGACAAAGTTTGGGGTTGAATAGAGTTCCTCGACTGCTTAATTGTTTCCCACTGTAGATTTTCCTTAAGATCTTGTCAAATACCCCAAAACTATTTATCTCAGATGAGATGTTTGAGTCGATCCAAGTCCGTTAGTGATCATGTATTTGTTATTTAAACCTACTTCCTTTCCTGCCATTATTTGACTTTCTGCGTTCATTCTGTTTCCTTATCGACAGCGTAGGATAGAGCGGATGAGAGCTCGAATATTCCATTTAGGAATATTCCCCTATCATTTTCCTGAAGGAAAATCCAACACCAAACTAAAAAGAAATGGAGACAAGACGTCTCCTTAGACTTATGCAAAGTCTTCCCTGTCCGCCCGTACACATGTATCATATATCCATAAACTTGCGCGAAGTGAATGTGAGTTATAAACTGTGAATGAAATGTAAATTATTAAATCAAATACATGAACCGTAATGACGAATAAACCCAATTCACCAACCGCCTATTTTTAGCATATGATACGTTATAACTCACATTCACTTCGCGTAAGTTGGTAGATATATGACATATGCGTATAGACGGGCAGACAGAAAAGCCTTTGCATAAGTTTGCAAAATTCAAGGTAGAAACCTTGAATTATAATTGAACTCCTGGTGACCTGATCCCATCTTGTTTTATTTTTTTACGTATCTCAAATGTTTCATATAAAGCGGTTCTAATTTTAACCTGTCCTTTACTTGTATCACTCTCATCAACTTTTTCGCGATTCCCAGCCTTACGAGGACGTGATACATTTTCAATTGCGCAAGTTGTTCGATGAGTCATTCCTTTGAGGCTCTTGATATCGTGCATTCGAATGTGGCCCTATTGGCCACGTCTCCGACATACTTTCTGCGTGTTGATTGGACTCTCTGTTTGCGACCATGCTATGCTGCTCATAGGGCATTCGGTGAGATGCGGGACTTGCTGAGGGGTTGCGTACTCGTTGGATCCTCCCGTAATTCTTGCCGTGCCTTAAAAGTTCATCCAATATCTGGAAGTCCCTGGCCTTTTTGTATTTTCCGGCTAATTGTTGTTCCGGAGTGAAACATGCCTGTCCCATGATGGTATGCGTAGCTAAGACGTAGTCTTTGAAGGGTTCCTTCCTAGATCTTTAAATTATGAACTGGGGAAGAATAATTGCAAGAAGTCTACCCTAAAAACCGACCATGTAGACAATTTTCGGTTCGGCGATACCATATGAGCCCTTGGTCGGTGAGGAGTTCAGACATAGCTTGTGATATGAATCCCAGAGAGAGCCCCATCCTTCCCTTACCACCATTGTACTTCAAGGCCGGGTTGGCCGATCATCACTGGGTAACTGACCAGGCCGGTGGTGTAGATCGTCGAGGATGGGGGCTTCGGGCCTGGATATCCCTTAAAATTGGTTTGCCTTTGAACTGCTATTGAGAAGCCCCTCATTTGGTCGTTATCACTGAGTAACGCCGGTGTCGACGTTCGCATTTCTGTAGTGGGGATTGTCGCCGCTCGGTGCCTTTGCCTTTGAGCTGTCGTATGTTCTGTCCTCGTTATCCACATCGGCAGTCGACACATTAACTCGTCGACCGTGCCGTTGAGTTTCTAAGTTAAACTCGCATAGATAGAATATGGTGTTCGTCCCTGTTCGTACCATCGTTTGGAGGGTGATTTGGGGTACCTCGCCTATTTCCGGCTGTGATAATGTCCCTGCTCGGGCGCCAATGCAAAGAGCTTTCTGGGCTGGGTCTAAGACCGTCACATAAATTTGTTGTTGTGACACCCGCAGACTTACTCTGTCCTGGGTCACTTGTATGTAGTGGCGCCTTAGTTATATAGACACTATCGCCCTAACAATATTCAGTCGGTGCCTTCTAGACCTGAGTCTGGATTTTAATTTACAGCGAATGGTTGGGAGTAAAATACTTTTCTATAAGCTATCGTATATTGATCTCACCAAGCGGCTTGTTCTCAAGCTACACTCGTAGTCTTCGATCGATTCGGTCACCCTTTTTAAATATGGGAATGATTAGAAAGTTTTTTCGATTCGCAGGATATTTGCAGTTGCAATTTTGTCGACTCCTGTAGCCTTGTTATCCTCAAGTCAATGGATTGCTTCTTTTACTTCTTGTTTGTTGAATTGAAGGATTAGATATTGTCTTTGACCGCTTCGTAGTAAAGAAGGTATGGCAGGAACCCCGAAGTTTGGCCAACGACAATCGGTCGTTGCAAAATACTACGTCCATTACGTTTTTCAATATTTTTCTGCTGATGAAGAATCATATTGCCAAATTGCGGGTATCCGTGCCGCCACAAGCGAAAGTTTGAACCGCTGCGATGTCCAATTTATGCTTACTAACATAATTTCATTCAGTGCTGTTTGGAAAGCACACGGTCTGTGCAAATGCGTACGTTCCACGAGTCTACCTCTAATTTTTGTGCATTCTTATCGTGGTTTCTCTGCCTGGGGTAGTTCCCACCCGAAGATCCAATGAGAGAAACCTGTTTACCTCCAAAATATTTTACATCAAGACGTGTCAAACATTTTTGTTGCTGTTTGAGTGTGGTGATGTAATGGTAAAATACAAATTTATACGCCTCTTACGATTGTCCGTGCCTCGGGTATATATTAGCCCTATCTCGCAAGGGGGATCATCGTTCGATGCATGCCAAATTTTACTACAGATGTAGCACAATTAACCTGTTTGCTTCCGGCTCCTTAGTGGATGTATCTTGTTATACAGGATCCATTTCTCTTCACCTAAGTGGTGGAATACGAAATTTCAGTTTAAAACTTTGAGTTATATTCGATTAACGCTCGCGGAATGTCGCCATCAACGCCAGAAGGCCGTTTAGAACGTAGTTGATCACCGCATCGAAATCTGATAAACCAATTTTTAACTGTCCCAAGAGCAGAAGGATGATCCGAATAAACAGTCTTTTGGATTTCCAACACTCACTCTTATTTGAGACTCGTGTGTCGTTACATGGCAACTGTGTAACTTTGCGTTCTACATTTTTTTCACATCCAAATTAACTCAATAAAATGACTCATGGTTCTAAGACCTATCCACTGGCACACAAAAAGTAAAACAAATCCCAGGCATCTTACAACAAACTTCGGCAGGGCTTGAACGCCTGCTGTAGTCCAGAAGTATGGCTTGGTTTATTTAGCCAGACCAACTTTGATAGATAAGACATTGGCGATTTACAATGTAGTGGGTCAATCTTAACTAGAACATTGAAGCATTGTGGAAGCCCGATGATTTTGTAACGATTTTGCCCCTTTTTAGTGCTCTCATACTTGTCCGAAACTAGTATTCATACATTGTCCTTTTATCGTCTTTCAAATGAAATTTTAAATCAATTGATTGTTGACAGATAAAAAAATAGCCAACTGTTAAAACCCTGATCCACACTATAGGCTTTCCTTTATGCTATTGCTTGATAGGTTGAACGTTAATATTGATATAATCCACGAAATCTGTTCTTGTCGATTTAATATCAGCTTGAACAATAAGGTAAGCAGATACAAATGAGCACTAAACCTAGATATTCCTTTAAAAAAAGGACATAAGCTCGCTCGAATCACTGGCTTTCACGAATTCTCCGGATTACGGCCGAAATATCGCTTGAATAGCCACGACGTGAATGCGACGCGCAAGATTTCCAAGTCCCAATTCACTTGATTTTATTTTCATTTTTATTTTTCTGTATTTTTAAATTTTTTACCTTTTCGCCTTATTTCTTTCCTAACAATATCAAAACGACTTTTGCACGCTTCTTACACTCGCCAATTTTGTTTGAATGCAAGTTAATTGATTAAGCAAGCAACTAAACACAAATCGACTATCACCCTCAACATTAAGTACCACCATTTACCACTTGGCTCATATGACTGATTTCTTCACTTTGTTAGTATAGAGTTTTTTTTACTACCCACACTTATAACCGTTAATAACACAAACCAAAAACAAGCAAAAAAAACTAGAAATTGATATGATTTTTAGATATAGAACAAAACACAATTCAAAAAAGTAATTCGTAGTGAAATTAAATAACAAATACAGTTCTTTCTTGCCATTCCTCACCTCTGTCAGGATATATGGAGGATTGGTGGAGACCCCGCAAAGGTATTTCTATACACTATACTCCTAGCTCATCATAAAAACAAAATATATTTTACGTATTGATTTTCTAAATTATTTTACATGTTTATAAGCCTACCTCGGTTGTTGTCCAGAAGTGTACTGTCTATGTCTGGTCTATGCGAATGCGATGTGAGAAAATGTGATGTTTCGTATGATGCAACAGCCGAGGTTGCACTAAACTACGTTTAAGACTAATCCGAAATAAATATATTTCTAATCCCCTTCTAACACGTTGTGTACGTCGTCTTCAGTCCTTCGATTCTAATATAACATTTTTAAATTTTTTTTGTTTAATTTTAGCCCACGCTTCGGATTATTACGGTGAGTTGACTTGTCCCTTGTCCACGTGTTTCTGTTTATCTTTTTAGTCCGATTTATACATTATGTAAAAATGTCATTATTTTTTGGAAATTTCACTCAAATTCTATTTAAACTGTGATATTTTGTTTTCTCTGTTTATGCCTTCGTTTGGTTTTTAATTTTTTTTTATCGGTAGCATAGACGTATGAAAGTTGTTTCTTCTGTTTGTAGACTAAACGATCAAAACCTATCTAGCCACAAAGGCTAAATTCTTTTTGATTTTCTTTTATTTATGATTTATTTCTCCACCCATGTTTTTTTTTTTTTTTTTTTTTTCGTTTAAGTATTTTATTAAACAGAATTTCATTTTTAAATAATTGCATTGACCTTTACTTTAATGTTGGTGTTATTCTATTATATAAAATACCTCGAAGGAAGGTTGTTTGTTTTATTCATGTGCGATATATTCATTTGTTGGTTCATAAAGATATTGCATCACATTCATATTGCATTTCGTGAATGATGTAAACTAAAAATTGGAAACAAAAAATTAATAAAAAATCAGTCACACCTTTATGTTATTCTAAATCATTGAAGAGGTTTGCAAACGTTTGGTTTGGCTAGTATTCTATCATCTAATTATAATTATCGAATTGTTCATAATCCAAAAGAAAACCCAAAGATATACTAAATTGAAAGACTTAAAAAACAGCTAGAGATATAACTATAAGCGTACTTACCGACAACCAAGCCCCATTCACCACTTCACATAGCATGAACCCAAGACCCATCAGAAACTACAGGCTGCGCCATCTCATATGGGTCGATGTAAACTTCGAATAACTTCAACAATTGTCAACCGATTTTCATATGTCATAGCATTTCAGAAACGTCAATTCTAAAAAATTTAATGTTCATTAAAAATGAACGCTCGATTGTGGTAACTCAACGTGCGTATCGTGCAAAATATCGCGATCGTGTTGCGCCCAAAAAAGATACAATTCGTCGGTGGGCCTCGAATTTTTTTACAATTTGGTTCTGTGGCAAGCCCTCGTGAGCAACCTAGGCCACGTCCATTGCGTTCAAACTCATCTATTCAGTCTATGAAGGCCAGAAGACCCAAGTTTGTCATATCGGCGCCGATCGCAGCCGTTAGGCACTACTTTGCGGAGAATTTTAAAGGATGATCTTCACTTATTCCCATACAAAGTGCATATAACTCAAATAATTTTGCCACAAGTTGAGCCACTGCGCTTGGCATACGCACAAAATGTCGTTGCAATGATTAATGTTGAGCCGGAGTTCGGGCAGCAAATTTTGATGACCGATGAGGCACATTCTATGCTCTCTGGCTCAGTTAATAAACAAAATTGTCGCTTCTGGGGCACCGAAAATCCTCACATTATTCACGAAGAGCCCCTACATGATCAAAAAGTTTGTGTTTGGACGGTGTATGCGCTTAAAGCATCATTGAACCGTATTTCTTCAAAGTTGGCGATCGATATCGGTGGTTGTTGGCCCATTATGCGGTCTTATTTCACTTTTGGTTTCAACAAGACGGCGCGACATGCCATACTGCGGACAAAACCATGAACCTTATGCGTTAGAAGTTCCCTGGAAGATTGGTGTCAAAAATGGGCGATATTGACTGGCCTCTGAGATCGCCGGATTTAACACCTCCAGACTTTTTTCTTTGGGGATACTTGAAAAGCAAGGTGTATGCTAACGGCCCGAAGACAATAGAACAGCTCAAAAGAAACATTCGTGCGGAAATCACAGAAATTTCGACCGAAATGCCCGGAAATGTCATGGGGAATGCGCGAAAACGAGCCCATTTTTGCATCGGCAATAAACGCGGTCATTTAATTGATATTGTTTTCAAAAATTAATCAAAATAAATTGTAAGGGTCTAAATTGAATAAAAGTTTTTGATCGGTTGAGAATTGTTCAAGTTATTCGAAATTTACATCGACCCATATGAGATGGCGCACTCTGTACCATGATGCTATGCAGGTACTAACAATGTCAAGGTAGGTAGGTTGAGGTGGCTACCCGTCTTTGCTCGTCAGAATTAGCGCTTAGGTGCCGTTTTGATACCACAAAACTCGTGAAACCTACATAAGTGAAGGGTGATGGTAGCTACCTCCGAGAGGTCATCGAGGCAACATGAGTTCCCATAAGCCAATGGTCCGTACTGACCGCCTCGTTTCTAACTATATTGGAGCGGTGTCTACTGGGGAGGCCGTTTATTTTATTTTTATTTTTTTTGAATAGGAGTGCCTGGTTTTTCTTGCTATCTAGTTGGCTTGGCTTGGCTAGGCTTTAAACAGCGGTAGATTTATTGGGGCAGGCTACCCTGAATATTTTGCACATTTCTCAAATTGCTAGCGCTACAGTAATATGCTCGATTGAGACGGAATGAATTCAGATATTTCAGTTGTGTCAAGAATATATATTTTTTATAGGCACAACCTGGGCGGGGTGCAGATGGTTTTTGTCGAAGATGTTCGCCCACTACTCTTCGGAGGTGGTTGTCCTAGATATGATTTTTGGAGAAATTCGACTGAATTTGTCGCGTTGGTTGTAGTTTACAGTAACTTTTTTGCTTCCATATCATTAAGGTGTTATACGTTTTGGAAATGCATACACAAAGTATGAATTTGGAAGTGAAATGATCTTACACCGTGCTCCAGTCAAGCGCCATCAGTGAAAATTAGAAATTGGAATTTCTCGAGTGGGCTGCACGCATTCCATTCTTGTCTGGAAGGAAATTGAGAGTGCACTCTTTAAGTTGAAGCAAGATGTGATGTCCGTGGGAAGCAAAATGAAATACATTGGTAGAAGTGGCAGAGCTCTGCGGTGGCCTTACGGTCTGCGTGACCAAAAGCCCGCTTCCTTAGGTCTGAAGGCGTTGCACACCGGCATGTATTTGATATGAAGGTGACCTTTATATCAGAAATGTCAAACTTTGGTGGGTTCCTGAGCACAGAATTGCTGACCTAATCTGATGATCCAATAGCATTGATAATGAAGATAAAACAATGATTTTGTGTTGTCTTGGTGAAAAAGCAAGTCAGTGGATTTGCCAAGCAGTGGTACTTGGTCAGCCCTTCGCCTTTCTTCATTTTGATGTTGGGTATATGTATAAGCAATCAAAAACATTTTCTTTTTTTTATTTCTATACGGATTGGAAATAACCGATTATCATTACTTTTGGATCACCCCTCGTATATATTTATACTATCTCCTACAAATCGGAATGTTTTACCAATTTTCTGAAATCAGATTTTGAAGGTATGGAGGAATTACGCCTACCTCAAGGAACTAAATCCCTAGAAAAGCTGTATTTAATTGTGCAGAAGCGTTTTAGAGATCTTTTCTATTGCGGATTTAGTTTTTGTTCTGTCGGCAATTTGTTATTGCTTTAAATTTCCACAAAGGCCAAACTAAATCAGAGTTATCCCAAGCCAATTGTCAAACATCGTTTACTTGCCGAGATAACTTCGAATTAGGAACCAAGTACTACCGTCTTTGATGGCTTCGATCTCAATAACCCCTGGTTGCTGCCCCAGAGTTTTGCACTTATGTTAGGAACGTGGTGTTAGGATGAAAGCGATCACTTATCGTGAAACTATCTAGGAAGCTGTCTTGAAGCCGTGAATGTGCAAACATTTCGGCCAAAGACCCTGGACATCTTCCCACAAAGTCCAAGCAGATCAAAGGCTGTGATCAAATGTCTTTGGCTATCAAATTCTCCCGATGGGAATCCATAAAACTTTTCTGTCTGGGCGTTTTGGAAATCACGATTGGCATTAAAAAATATTAAGCAACGGATATTCGATAAAAGTTTCGACGCGGCATGAATAGTGTTCATCCGAAATGATTTTATTGTTCCCAACCCATTTAGACAGAGCTCTAGGGGGCACCTTCTCGAAGACTTTGCTGATACTCGGAAGGAGACTTATCGATCCGATATACATATGTCGGTTGGAGGTGTTTTTACCGGGGGGGATTGGTTGCACCACCGCTATCCTCCAATGCACTGAATAATTTGCGTTATTCAATGCATTGTTGAACAGGTTGGCGTACATCTCTTCAGCCACTGTCGGGAGGCGCCTGAGCACAATACTGGATATACTATCGATTCCCTCCGATTTTTTTCTCTTTAATGACTCGAAGATCATCTGGAGGTCTTCCGTTGAAATGAACGGCGCCTCCTCATGGCGACGTCATTGTTTGCCATTAAATCGTTACTGAACCTGATAAAACTAAGGTTCTCTGATCGCCAATGATCCATATTACTCGTATTTCGAATGCAGAATTAATGAAGCAGTGCTCTGTTCTCCAGGTTATAGTTCACGCGAATTCTATCATTCATCTTATAAATTTCCTAGAAAATAACTCCCACCGTCGCCACGATCTCCTGAGGATCTTCAATCACGAAAAAGTCATCATCTAAGACGGCGCTCTCGATGCTGACTGTTCCTACTCGTACAAGCGTTCATCGTATGACGTTCTCGGAAGCTTTAGAGCCTGAGTGTCATTCTGATTTATTTATTTATTTGCGGAAATATATTTGCGCTGTCGGATTTTACAGCACGAATTATGTTATGTTGTTCTTCTTCTGCAAACTTACTCTTATTTGGTCGGAGTCGTAGCCTCTTTAAACCCTTGGAATACATTCTGAAGCTTCTTGTGACGGCCGAGTTTCTTTGACATCCTTGTCGGTGAACAGAATTTGTCCGCGAGCATTTTTAGCTTCTCACCGTAAGAGAGCCTATGATCGAGTGTTGCCGATTTTAAATCAGTGTCCTTACCTCCTAGTTTTGACTGTCGGTCAGTAGACATTAGTCTACTTTTCTGTCTATGCAGTGCGTCGATTGTCGCGTTTCGGTAGACGTTTGTAGTGTCATGATGCCGTTGGCGTGAGATCGTACTGTCCATCGTCTGTTTAAGTATTCAATCTCCACGTTTGACAGGTTCCTATTTGGAGGTGGGGTAGGAGATTACTTTGACATCCTCTGCCATCTCTGTCATTCATTCGTGTCTACCATTCTCGTGTCTGTCGAGAGTCAAACAGTATGACATCGAGATAGGAGCCCATCTTAAAGTACGACGGGCTACCCGTTGCGACTAACTTGACTCTGAACCCTATGCTCCGCGCAAACCCACCAATAGCTTAGTAGTGAATGAATGTAGAAATTTTCTATTGATTTTAAGCGCATATCTGTTCGATGAAAATATTGGGTTAAGATGCTTCAGGTGGATCTTTAAGAGACTCTCTACCGGCGTACCCATTAAGATTGTAGAAGCGAGTAGATTCTATCCATTCGGGTCGCCTGCTCATGGATAATTGAAGCAGGCCCTTCAGCCCTTGGATGGCGAGAAATATCGAGCGCAGGTCCACCTCGACTTCCAGTACCAGGGGCTATGGGAATATGCATAGGTTTCTTTCCTTTTTGCTTCTCAGAAGCGCATGGTTTCTTTTTCCGTTTTCTTAGGGCTCACGAGCAGATCGCGTCGGTTACCGCTAAGTGGCCATGTCTGCACTAGTCATCAAATCAGGGGTTTCTTGTAGGCGGTGATATGGGAGAGAGCGGAATTTTACAGTGGTGATAGCTTTTAAGGAGGAGAAATGACTAACTAGTATTAGTTTTAGAATTAAAAAGTTAAAGACAGAATGACCATATAGGCTTAACATAACTTTCCTCTTTGATAGTAAACTGTGAAACGAGTTTCTTTCCAACCATAAGATCACTATACTACGAACAAGTTTGCCACGAATCAAATTTTATTTTAGAGAATGAACAATTTTAAGCCAGTCTACCTCTTAAAAGACAAAAAAGAAAACCAAAACACCGCAAACCTCTTCAATTCGTTTTTATTTATATTTTATTTACCCCGACCATCCGCTATAACATTGGCCAACATAAAAATATTTTACCAATTCACCTAAAACAATGAAGCAAATAAACCATTTGCTAGTACCTACACCGAATCAGTTGTTTTCAAAAGCAACCTTTAACAAAAAAAAAAACCTTGAAAAAAACGTGAACAAAAACAACAATTCTTTTCTATTTCAAGATGAATACAATCTTAATCCGGGTTTAGAGTGGGAGGATGAGTTCACAGGTAGGTATCTGTGCGTTAAATCGGCAGTAAACGGGATCGACATGAAGCAAAATAGGAACTTTAATCGAATAATTCGCGTTTTCATACACTTTCGACCTTATCTCGAAAGTTGATTTCAATCTCACTAAATACGCATTTTGATATCTTATTTTTATCGGTAACTAATGGAGTTTTATTTAATTTATTTATTTACCTGTAGAACTATTGTATTTGCTATTGCCTGAATTAATACGTATCCATTTCAATGAAATACACTTGATAGACCTTTTATTTTGCATGTTTTCTGTGTTATTGCTAACATACAAATATATGAATACTTGATTGAGTATAGTCATGAAGAATACCGTCATTTGTTTGGCTTCATATCACTTACTTTATAATGCCTAATATCTTATTCATGTTTCACCGTAATAATTGCTTTTTCCGAGGTAAAAGGGTTTTAGGGGAAAACATCATTTGATGGTAAATTGTAAAAATTATTCATTTTAACGGTGAGAGGTTACTTCATTTCATCTTTACTAGTATACCATGCTACCTTAACAGATATAATCAGCGATGTTTGCATTTCAAACTTTGCGAAACTATTCATTGATCGAAATTGTACTGTATGGAGGCAGGTTTCTCATCTTCTCTTTATTTATTTCGAATGATTATGAATTGTTGTTTCCCAAAAACTTAATGTTTAACGAGTTTTCATTAGGCCAAGGTCTTCCTGGTTTAAAAACCTCAATGAGACCTATCCAATTACTTCAAATTGATGAGATTTAGTTCATCTCCTTGAGGTCGACTACTAGATCTACAGCATGGTTGTCGGCGCTTTCCACTACTTGAAAATGACTTGGTTTTTTTTTTTTGTGGCACAAAAATATTATTTAAAAATGAACAGACCTCTGCCTCTTACTGAAATAAAATTCAAGGATCTGTGTTAAAAGACATGACATGTGGCAAGCTTTTATAAAGCCTAATTTGGTTTTCTGCACGTTCTGCTGATTGCCTACGAAAGAGAAGAAAAAAGCGGTTCGATAGTTCCTCATCCTTTATTTCTTCTTATTATTGTTGGGGTAAGATGCAGAAAATGCGGATCCCTATTCCGGAAACAGCTTCCTTTTACTTTTTGCCTTTTGTCGTGTCTTTCTCGCATCATCACCGATACTACGAGGGTGGTCCGATAAGTACTTAGCCTACAAAAGAAAAACAAAAATTTTGGAGAAATGGCGATTTATTTTTCAATACAGTCTCCTTTTAGTTCGATCCACTTGACCCAGCGATACGTTCTCTCGAGGTCTGCAAAGTAGGCCTCCGTGGCGGCGATGACCTCCTCATTCGACAGAAATTTCTGCCCGGCGAGTGACTTTTTCAAGTTTGGAAACAAAAAGAAGTAGCACGGGGCCTAATCTGGAGAATACGGTGGATGGGGCAGCAGTTCGTAGCCCAATTCGACCAATTTGGCCGTGGCAAGGGCGGAGGTGTGAGCCGGTGCGTTATCATGGTGGAAGAGCACTTTTTTCTTCGCCAAGTGGGGCCGTTTTTTCTTCAATTCGGCGTCGAATCGGCCCAACAATTTGGCATAGTACAGCCCTGTGACCGTTTTGCCCTTCTCCGGGTAGTCGATGTGGATCATACCTTGTGAATTCCAGAAAACGGTGGCCATCACCTTTCCGGCCGATGGGACAGTCTTCGTCTTCTTCGGAGCACGTTCGCCGGATGAAGTCCACTGTTTCGACTGTTCCTTGGTCTCTGGTGTGTACCAGTGGATCCATGTTTCGTCGACTGTCACGAATCGACGCAGAAACTCCTTCGGATTGCGCTTAAACAGCGTCAAACACAGCTCCGGAGTGAACAAACGCGGCACCCATCGCGTTGACAGCTTTCTCATGACCAAAATTTCATACAGCATATGACCCACGCGAGCTTTTGAAATGCCTACTGTCTTAGCTATCTCGCGCACCTTCAATCGGCGGTCTGCCAATACGAGATGTCTTATCAAAAACCGACGTGCGACCACGTTGAAACTCGTTAAACCAATTTTTGATGGTCGCCATCGAAGGAGAAGAGTCACCGTACACAGCATGCAAACGCTCTTTGACTTCGCTGCGCGATTTCCCTTCCAACAACAACAAAACAAGAATCGAATCACCGACCGATATTGCTCTTTTTCTATTTTTTTAAAATCCGCGGACACTCGCGTTTCCACACGCGGTCAAAACAAAACTACGAGTCCGATCCGGCTGAAATTTCGACAGTAGCCGCCTACTCGAATGTACTACACGATAGTAAGTTGCTCTTGCGATACTGGCGCCATCTGGGGGTGAGGCTAAGTACTTATCGGACCACCCTCGTATGTAAGAGCTTTCCCATCCGAATCGCCTTCTAGTGCCTTTGCACAATGTGGGATGTAACCATCTCTTTTCAAATGACATTGCAAATGTTCATGTCCAATTTCAAAATGAATCAAGCTGTTGTGTTTTAAAGAAAACTGTTTTATCAATCGACTATAATAGTCCCGTTATTTTCTATAATTATCTTCATAGATTTCACAACCTTACGGATTCCATTTTTATTAGGACTGTATGGTTTCCTTCAGGAAATGCCGCAAGATAGTTTTCGGCAGCTTCGGCGGAACCAAATTTCTTACCATTCAATCAAGTTTCATTCTGAAGAGACCAATCTTAAGGTCTGCGAAATATGCTGGGTACGGAAGGATTTCTTGTCAGGCCTAACGTTAACATGGAGCAGGATAACGCCGGACGATTTTCTTGGACATTCTCATTGGCTTTTTTGGATTTAAGAATATATTCCTAGAGTCCAGCACCTTTATTCGATGCACGCTTGCTTTTGTCATGGATAAATACCGTTATCTGCTTGTTTCCAACCACTTTTTCGTAGCACATTGGGTCTGTTTCGCGTACTTTCTATATCGAAATTCGTAAACTTAGAAATTTTAAGGTTTGGGAGTGAAATTCTCTCAGTGATGCATAAAATTATGAAACGAAGTTTACCCAAACATCATACCTAGAATCAGGTTAACGTGCCAAATGGAAACGTCAAATCTTTGGAAATAAATGGCTTCATTTGAAATAACCACTATTTAAGGCACGACCTGAGATGCACTGGCCAATCATCAATCGTTTTACAGATATCATTCATCAAAAAGTTGTCGACAACGCAGACAAAGGCTCGTTTCAAAGACTCTATATTTCGAAGATGAGTGCAGCAGGCCATTCCATCTACCGGACCACAACTTGTAATTCAAAGGCTTGAAGGTCAGACAACCAGCTGGCCAATTATCCGGTGATTTTTTTTTTAGCCTCTATTGAGTGCTTTTCGCCTTGTGGACTGAGGAGTAGATTAGAATGTCCATTGATTGTTTGGCAGAGGTTTGGTGAACTTTCGTCGACTCTTTTTCTTCGGAAAAATGGATGTTGGTTATGCCATCGCAGCTCACTCGCCACCATTTTATTACATTCGCTGGATTGTAGCCTTTTTAAAGCCTTGGAATAAATTCTGAAGCTTCTTACGACAGCCGAGTTTATTTGAATACCTAGTCGGTGAACAGAATTTGTCTGCAAGCATTTTTAGCTTACCACCTTTAGAGAGCTTCTGATTTTAGTTTACATTCTTGCTTCTATGCTACTCTTAGCAGATGTCCAGTGTGACTTTTGTAAATACTAATACCCGATCTATTCGTTTTCATGCCTTCTAAGCAGGAATATGGCTACGGAGACGCCGTCAAAAAATGTCGAGCTCTATGTTTCTTTAGATGGCGGAATACGACATTTTAGTTAAAATCCTTCATAAAGACTGGCCAAGTTGACATCAATACCAGTAGGCCGTCTAGAAGAGATTCCGTCCAAGATAATATCACGATTTCAAAATCCGGCCAATCCGATCTGAAGCTCTCCGAAGGGTCTTTTTTGTAGTCCAATATTCACTGTAACTTTTGTTCTCCATTTTAGAATTTTTTTATCCAATCCAAATTGGTTTAACGAGGTTTGGGGATAAAATGACTTGCGATTCGGCGACTAATCTACTGATATATGTACAACAAGTCTATCAAACAAACTTGCCGCCACGTATGCAAGTCACACATTTTTGCAATCATCCAATAGAGAGTCGATATATTATAGACCAGACGAAGAAACCTGTCCTTCATTGCCGTTTTGGTCAATTGTTATTTCTTAACATTCGCAAAAATTCCTTTGACCCATGGAAATAATAAATTATAGAAAGTTAGGCTATCGCTCTTCATAGCACCTACTCTACCTACGAGGAGTGATCCAAAAGTAACGATAATGAAATTAAAACACCGAGATTATAGTTAAAAAAAATTATCAAGCGTGCGCAATCTCATATGGGTCGATGTAAATTTCGAATAACTTGAACAATTCTCAACCGAATTTGGAAATTCAAAAACTTCTATTCAATTTAGACCTTTACAATTTATTATGATTAATTTTTGAAAACAATATCAATTAAATGACCGCCTTTATTGCCGATGCAAAAATGGGCTCGTTTTCGCGCATTCTCCATGACATTTTCGAGCATTTCGGTCGAAATTTTTGTGATTTCCGCACGAATGTTTCTTTTGAGCTGTTCTATTGTCATCGGGCCGTTAGCATACACCTTGCTTTTCAAGTATCCCCAAAAAAAAATTATGGAGGAGTCAAATCCGGCGATCTCGGAGGCCAGTCAATATCGCCCTTTTTTGACACCAAACTTCCAGGGAACTTCTTACGCGAAAGGTTCATTGTTTTGCCCGCAGTATGGCATGTCGCGCCGTCTTGTTGAAACCAAAAGTGAAATAAGTTTTTTATACGCATTTTATGTGGTCCATAATGGGCCAACATCCACCGATATCGATCGCCAACTTTGAAGAAATACGGTCCAATGATGGTTTTAGCGCATACACCGGTCCAAACAGTAACTTTGTGATCATATAGCGGCTCTTCGTGAATAATATGAGGATTTTCGGTGCCCCAGAAGAGACAATTTTGTTTATTAACTGAGCCAGAGAGCGTAAAATGTGCCTCATCGGTCATCAAAATTTGCTGCCAGAACTCCGGCTCAGCATTAATCATTACAACGACATTTGTGCGTATGCCAAGCGCCGTGGCTCAACTTGTGGCAAAATTCTTTGAGTTATCTGCACTTTGTATGGAAATAAGTGTAGATCATCCTTTAAAATTCTCCGCAAAGTGGTGCCTAACGGCTGCGATCGGTGCCGATATGATAAAACTTGGGTCTTCTTGAACACTGACCTTCACAGACAGAATAGATGAGTTTGAACGCCGCGGACGTGGCCTAGGTTGCTCACGAGAGCTTGCCACAGAACCAATTTGAAAAAAAATCGAGGCCCAATCACGAAATGTATCTTTTTTGGGCGCAACACGACCACGATATTTTGCACGATACGCACGTTGAGTTAGCACAATCGAGCGTTCATTTTTAATGAGCATTGAAACTATTTCCGCGCCTTATTTTGGTGTGAAGCGATTCATGGTTAAAATTGTACTGAATTGACGTATTCTAAATGCTATGACATATGAAAATCGGTTGACAATTGTTGAAGTTATTCGAAGTTTACATCGATTCATATGAGGCGGCATACTCTGTAGATTCCTAACAAGTCAAATTATTTAGTCAATATTTCCAAACCCTAAAGAAAATTCTTTGACTTGATCACAAGTGGTAATCGGGCGCGGTAAAACTTCCCATCCGACATTTTCCAAGTAAGTTTTTACAGATTGCACAATAAGTGGTCGCACATTCCGGCTTTTTCTTAATTGCTTAGTTCAAATGCACGAATTGTTGTCGGTAAAGAGGTCCATCGGTTGTTTAACTTCTAAGCAGCTTATAATAAACAACTCGCTGCTGATCCAACTAAATACACAACATTACCTCGACATCATGGATATTTATCTTTGCAGTCGATTTGGCAGGCCACTTTTCGTCACCAGTAATAATGCGATGCAAAAAAGACTTTATTTACGGAGATTAAGCAGCATTTTGCAAAATCGCTTTTGACCTTCCCTTGCTTCGGAACCAATTCCAATACGTTCAACCGTCTGGAAACTATAGTTTGGTCAACATTTAATGATTCTTCAAGTTCTTCTTGCGTTTGACATGGATCTTCATCAAGAATTGCTTCGATTCTTCATCTTCAAACTTTTTTTGCTCTCCCGCACGTTTCTTGTCTTCCGTGTGAGAATCATCACTTTTAAACCAGTACTCACACGTCGAAATCGATTGAATGTGATCACCATAAGTTTCCAATAGCAATGGACTTTCAGGAGCTAGATTTGGCGAGTAGGGTGGGTGTTCGGTGCGTTGTCTCTATTCGCAGTTTGCCGCGTCTTTTTTTCTTGTTTGGCCTGCGTTGTAAGATCCCGAAATAACGGCTCGCTTTGCTAAATATTTCACCGTAATTATTCCTTCAGCGTCGTCCCAAAAAATCAATGCCATAACCTTTTCCCCCAAACTTGACACTTTCTATGGCGTCGGTGAGGAGACTCTCTTCCAAGTCATCGCTTTTTGTCTGGTTTCAGCATCAAAAGGTGGTCTTACGAAACGTAACGAAAACATTTCCTGATCTGCTTGGAATTTCTCGAGATTCGCCCTTGAATTGTTAATTCTTTTGCTCTCGGTTAATATTTTCGGTACCTAACGCGCAGAGACCTTTTTCAATGCGATTCCTTCGCAAGAATTTTGTGAACGCTGCTATATGAGATCGCAATATGCCTGATGGTCACTCTTCGATCTGCCAACACAACATTTTCTACTTTTTTCACGTTATCTTCAGTGAGAGACGTGGATGGATGAGATCATCTTCAGTGGATGTTGTGCCCAGCTTAAACTCCTTGACCCAGCGTGCTACTGTGGATTATGCTCAATGTTCTCATCAAGTCGTTGCCTATGTCTTTGGTAGAGAGTTTTTTCAAGCAGATATGTTGGAGGTACTTAACCCTTCGACGGTTGGTATTCAAGGGAATATACCACCTGGGAATCGTGATTTGTTTATATTATTTTTCCGCGCTAAGCTAGTAAATTATCATTACTTTTGAGTCACCGCTCGTGTATAGTTTTGCAAGTTTGAAATGCATTTCAGGTTAATAACATTCGATCTTTCCATTTCCTCTCCAACTGAGAAGCTTTAAACAATTGTTTTGAAACCCCTTTTAGTTTCTTTCTTCTTATTTTATATTGTTCCTCTATTTTGTTTCTTATTTTTTTGTTTTCTTTATTATTGAAATGTACACAAATCCGAATGTTGCCTATTTTGTATTCATTTGTCGGTGGTGCTTTATGTATGGCCAATCATGAAATCTATCGAAAGCCGGGTCGAACTATACCAGTCTTAGAATAAATTTTATAAATAAATTTAAATACGAATTGGGTGGAGAAATATATACAAAGTCAAGTGACAAACACACACACGTTCTTTTGTTTGTACTTTTCTTAATTTAATTTTTAAGCAAACTCTTAATGTTAATTTAATTTTAATTATGATTTTATGTTTTATAAATAATGTTTTCGATTTTGGTTTGTCTGTAATCGATAACTCGACAACATCGCAAGTTTCATTTCTCTTTTTCGTTGTTTTTCTTTTATTCAGTTTTCGAAAAAAAAACAAAAAGCTTCTCACTATCTGTTATAATTCTTTTTTTGTTATACGAATAACAACAAAACCACCTTGAACACCACAAGTTTAATGTGTAAAAATTATATAAATATATTCTCTTTCATAACGGGCATATAGAAGAGATCTCTTCACAAATGTACATCAAGTTTTGAACTTATTTTCTGTGCGTGGGTATAATATAAATAGTTAACCAAAAAATCTAATCGTTAATGCATATTGTATCTAATCGAGTTATCCCATGAAAAACACTCAACCGAAAAACAAACATTTTTGCACATAACTAGCCTGAGGTAACTAACTTCACCACACGATCATTTGTTTAATATGAAACGTTCCTCGCCTATAATTTTAACTTTATGCATCTCTGTGTGTTAATATGTATAACTTTTTCTAGATGTTGTTTTTTTTATAGATCAAATGTACAGTGTATTGAAAGAGAATTTTTTTTTTGTTTTTAAGCCCATGCATGCTGCACAAAACGCTTTTGAGTTATTACAGAAGCAAAAAGTTATTTTTTCTACGAGGTATAAGGCAATTGCACGCCTTAAGATGAATTGCAGTTGCGTTGCATGTCCTTTCGTTTGAGTGCTTCTTATTTCAGTTAAGTGATTCACAAATGAATATCAACCATGGGACGATTTGGTTTCCAATTTTAGGCCATCGACTACATTTGGGTGTCAACACTCATAACACTCACTTAATCTGCATTTCACTGTAATGCTTTTGCTTCTTGTATGACGTTTGCACCATTTTTTTTTTGTGTTTTTTCGCTTGCCCGCCTTATTTTACCGATTTTCGAATAGCTCCATGTTTTATATCAGGTTTTACACCACAGCGTGTGTCCCAAAATGAAACATTGCGATTAAGTTCTAGCTGACAAATAAAACCAAAACGTAGATTTGTTCCTGTTTTGTCGATTGTCATGTTCCTCTAGCTGTGTTAGTTTTATACCTTAAACAGTGCTTACGTATGATGCCCAAGGAGATGACGAAGAGAGCTCGCTGCCACACATCGATCATGGTTTTCATTCCAAGTTGCCACCGGGCATTCTACCCCACGGTCTACCAACTGTGAAGGAAGTAGCACCAGCTATAACACCCCTCGAACAGAAAAAGGAATACGAAGAGAAGAAAGAAAGTGAGTAGATTAACGACAAAAGTTAACCATAAAATCACACGTCATCCTTCCTCAGTTAAGGAACTATCTGAGGAACAGAAGCAGATGATCATCCTATCGGAGGACTTCCAAAGGTTTGTAATCCGCGCCGGACGGATCGTCGAACGAGCTCTCTCCGAAAGCGTCGATATCTATACAGATTACATCGGTGGCGGTGATAGTGAAGAAGCAAGCGACGAGAGGACACATGCCCGATTGTCGCTTAATCGAATTTTCTACGACGATCGATGGTCGAAAAATCGGTGCATCACTTCCATGGATTGGTCCACATATTTCCCCGAATTGGTCGTTGCTTCGTATCACAATAATGAGGTTGACCCGCTTTTCTATCAATCCACAAATCAAACAGTTTCCATCGTTTCCTCTTTCAATAGGAAAGTCCCAACGAACCCGATGGCGTCGTAATGGTTTGGAACACTAAATACAAGAAACAAACGCCCGAAGATATATTCCATTGTCAGAGCGCCGTAATGTCAACATGTTTTGCTAAATTCAACCAGAATCTAATACTCGGCGGAACCTACTCGGGACAAATTGTTCTCTGGGATAATCGGGTACAAAAGCGTACACCAATTCAAAGGACACCGCTTAGCGCCACGGCTCACACTCATCCAGTCTACTGTTTGCAAATGGTTGGCACGCAAAACGCGCACAATGTGATATCGATCTCGTCTGATGGCAAACTATGCTCTTGGAGCTTGGACATGCTATCAATGCCGCAAGACACTCTGGAATTACAGCAGCGACAATCGAAGCCAATCGCTATCACTTGCATGTCGTTCCCATCGAATGAGATTAACAATTTGGTTATGGGCAGCGAGGATGGCAACGTGTATTCTGGTAAGAGGCGCATTCTATTGTTAAGCGGAAATGTGTTTTATCATTTTTATTTTCTCTCATAGCTTATCGTCATGGACTTCGTTCGGGCGTATCGGAGGTTTACGAGAGACATTTAGGCCCGGTGACTGGAATCTCAACTCATCCTAATCAATCGACTCCAGATTTTGGTGATTTGTTCCTGACGTCGTCCATTGATTGGACGATCAAGTTATGGAGTTTAAAGGTAATATAGCTCAAAGTTCTATCTTACAATTTACTGTAATGTTTCGACGATTCCAGGACACAAAACCACTATATTCATTCGAGGATAACTCGGACTACGTTATGGATGTTGCATGGTCTCCAACTCATCCCGCCTTGTTCGCTTCTGTCGACGGCAGCGGTCGTCTTGATTTATGGAATTTAAATCAAGATACTGAAGTGCCCTCGGCATCAGTGATGGTTGAAGGTGCTCCAGCATTGAATCGTGTCTCATGGACTCCATCCGGGCTCCATTTGACAATCGGCGATGATTCGGGTAAACTTTACGTTTACGATGTTGCTGAGAATGTAGCACAAGCAACCCGTGATGAATGGTCGAGGTTTAGTGGAACATTAACTGAACTCAAAATGAATCATAACGATTAGGCTTTTACAAGCCGATATCGAGCAATGAACATTGGGAGTGAGAACAAGTTATAAAGACAGGGTCCATGGATTTCTTTTGTATGCTCATTTCGAAAACAACAGAACAGAACAAAACTAAATGCAAAGAAGACTTGGAATTTATTGCTTTTAATGATTCTTTTTTATTTCTGTTATTTCCTTTCAAAAACTAAAGAGAAAATCGATTATTTTGCTTTTTTTTATTCTCAACTAAACACATTTTGCTTTAATTCATTTAATGAACAATCTAGGAAAGTTTCCGAGCCGAAGGGCCTCCGATTTTGGTTTTTTTTTTTTTAACATATGACTAGGCATTGAACGATCTGTCTTTTTGCGAATAAGATCGATCATGAGATCGACTTAAGTGCGTCTTTCGAAAAGCCTAGGAGAGATAAAACAACAAGCAACCTCTACGTTTATGCATTTCTTTACCATTTAAGCTTAAGCTACTTCCGAAAAGGCTTATATAAGACCGTCGCAAATAATCTTACTATTTATCAAGTGCTAAAATACAAGAAGTAATTTTGAAGTATTAAAAAAATAGAAAACTTAGGTACGACTAGCAGCGGAACATAACTTAAAATTATTTTTAAGAGGATCTTTGTTTATTTTATCCTTTTTTTTTGTTTTTTGTAACTAACACTCGGTCGTCAGGATGTGGAACGGAGCTAAACATAATTACGAATAGAAATATTTAATGGAAAAAAATTAAAATATTATTTATTGATGTATTTAATTGATTCAAATATGGAAACTACAATAAAATTCAAAGAAAAGAAAATGTGCAGATTGTGCGAATGCTGTTTTAGAGTGTTTTTTAGATTTTTGTTGATCCGGTAGCGCGTGGTTATTGTAGTGTGACGTTGCTACCCACGGAAAATACCTCTCTTGCTAACAACTACAATTTGACTCAATGCTGGCAGCAGATTGAACACCCAGCGTCGCCCCATAGAGAAAAGTCTTGAGTGTTCAAATTAGGTGATCTTGCCGGCTGGTGCAAGGCGCCAAAACAAAATAATACCATAGTATCCTAACTTTTATATAAAAGGTAAAATGTCGATATCTCTGGCGTCCCTACACCTACCAATGCAGCGATACCACCATATTATAGGGCGTCTTATAAGCTAGGGAGGCGGAACCATGTCCCTCAAAATTTCTATTTCATGAGCGTAGTTAAAACGTGGTTGACGGTCTGCAGGAAGTAAAGGGTCCGCCATCTAACGTTTTTTTTTCAAGTAGTGCTTATTTCGTGAATGGTAACACTTAGCTCATGTCTGATTTGACAGATAATTAGTTTTATCCTTCCGCTGAACGAATATGGTTGTGTATACGCTTGAACAACGCTTCGCTAAGTGGGCCTGCGATCGACTTACAGAAGATGCCGATTTTGCCAAAAAAATCATCTTTTCAGATGAAGCTCATTTTGATCTTGGCGGGTATGTAAACAAGCAAAATTGTCGCATTTGGGGCACAGAAAACCCGCACGCATACATTGAAAAGCCGATGCACCCAAAACGAGCCACTGTTTGGTACGGATTTTAGTCCAGAGGCATAATTGGGCCATTTTTCTTCGAAAATGGGCAAGGAGTGGCCTTACAGTCAATGGCGATCGTTATCGGGCCATGTTGAACGAATTTTTGTTCACAAAAATTGAAGAGGAGGATATTGGCAACATTTGGTTTCAACAGGAAGGCGCTACGTGTCACACAGCCGAAGCTACACTCGATGTTTTGCGCCCTGTTTTTGAAGATCGCATTATCAGCCGCAGAGCTGATGTCGTTTGGCCACCTCGGAGCTGCGATTTGACACCGTTGGACTATTATTTGTGGGGTGCCGTCAAAGATAAGTGTTACGCCGACAAGCCAGAGACAATTGACGCTTTAAAGGACAATATTCGTGAAGCCATTGGTGAAATACAAGCTGCACACAATCGATAATGTGCTTAAAAATTGGACCGATCGTGTAGGCTACTGCATGGCCAGCCGAGGCAGCCATTTGAATGAAATTATTTTCCATTATTAACCGGAAGGATTGTACTTTCAAATAAAAAAAGAAATTTGAGAAAATATTCAGTAGTTTTTTTTATAGCATTTTCAAAAAAAAAAAAAAGTTATTTGGCGGACCCTATATTTGATGGACTACCTGCACTTTGAAGGTGAGTATTCAAGTCTTTCACCAACATGCACTGCAGCGGTAAACGTATAAGAAAAAATTGGGTGACAAGTCGACGTTCACCGCTCATCGTTGGCTACTTTGATGTTTGTGTTTTGTTTGCATGGAAAATTTTAGAATCGATGTGATTTATGTTCGTGGGCTAAGAGCGAATTTCTTTCTTCACGTTACAAACCAGCTGTTCCGGCACTAAATGAAACGCAGGTGGCCGAAAATACCGAGTTTTCTTCGACATTCGGGTCAGACTACACCCATAGAAAGGTGTGTAGAAATCTTCGCTGCGGTAAACAATCTAACCCAGCTAGTAAATGAGCCAACATGAATACCTGACATTACAGATCATTCTGCCAACATCTTGGACTTGTTCATCACCTCTCATCCTAATAAGTATTCTGTCGATATATTGTCACCTCTTGGCTCGTCAGACCACTGTGCCACTTCAGCTAATTTCTCATATTCAAACCACACAGTTTGAGAACGAATTCCTAAAAGAACAATGTGGCCCTACGAGAAAGCCAATTGGAACGGATTTCAACTAGTTCTTTAGGAATTTTAACTGGTCACTTTGCTTCCTCGCTATTGATTTTTCCTTCTTCTTACTGTTGATTTTTTTTTTTTTTTATAGGGGTCGCCCAGAATTATGATCTTATGATGTTTGTCACACAACCTGGACGGGATGCAGATGTTTTGTGTCGAAGATGTTTGTTCAATACTCTCCGGGGGTGGTTGTCTTAGATAGCATTTGAGAAATTCGATTAAATTTGTCGCATCGGTTCTAGTTCACAGTAACTTTTCTTGTTTCCATGTCATTAAGGTGTTACATTGGAAATCCACACACCGAGTATAAATTTTGAAGTGTTGTTATACTGCGAGTGTTATGCCTTCGTCAGCATTTGTTTGAACACCTCTCATTCACAACTGATGTTGCTGAACAGTTTTTCCGTATAAGAATTGTTCTTGGCTATTGACAGACTTCAACTACAGACCTTCCGCTCAACAGTCGGTGATGATTACCATTGCACCACGACCATCCCTTCTTTGTTTCTGCTGGGTATGAGATCCTTCATTCCACATATAGTATCAAACCCAAAGCAAATGCGTGGTATGACTCGAGCTGTAATGAGGCTATCAGATTGAGAGCTTTCGGACTTACAAAGCCAATCCCTCTGAGGAAAATCGGGCCAGAAATGATTGTAATGCATTAATTTGGCGTGTGAATTTCTCCCATGACCAAAAGTACTAAATTGCTAAATTGTGCTATAAGGCACCAAAAAAATTTGATCATTTGTGAAAAACATGAAAAATTCTGTCTTCAATTCCTGCGCACATTTACAATGACATCCCAGCTGTCAGCTCTTTAGACAAGCCAACCTGCTAGCCGCACATTTTGCAGCCAGCTCAACTTTTCTTTAGCACGTAGAGATGCTTGGCAAAAGTGTAATGGCCCGTAATGACGCCCGCAAGCCTTCTGCAATAATTTCTCCTTAAGGACAAGAAGAATGTTGCGGACTTCTTGCTGACTTCAGAGCGTACGCACTTAGTCATCCTGCATCCTGGATATTCGCTCCATCTACGACTGTGTCCATTAAAGACCCAGTCGTTGATGTCAGATTTAACCGTGGAAGCAGGTACACCTAAGGCGGGTTCAGGTCCTGAGAAGCTCTCCTCTGAGCCTCTTCAAGCCTGTTCATTGGAGATCTCATTTCCCGGGTCTCAGAGTAACCTGGGACCCATACAAGCCCTAGTAAATTTAGTCTTCCCACTTTGTTCAAAGGTCTTGAGTTCATGTACTAATTTGGAGTTGGATAGAGGTTTGGACACAGCTTTGAGTGCAGCTTGACTGTCACTGCAAACGCATATGCTTTTTCCCTTCTACATAGTGCATGACCATTAGGATCTCTCTAACCGCCCAGTCCTGGAGCCATCTGTGAAAATGCGAAGACAGTCCATTTCAGGTTCAGTATCTGGCCAAAACCAGTCCTGACGCCATGGAAATGTGACTGTGAAATTACAGCGCAGTAGGATGGCAGGTGTCATTGCGTCAGAAGGTTTATTGATGAGAGAGGAGTCGTAGGATATTTTTCGCGCAATTACACTGTGCGAGTTGTACCAAAGACCATTTCTCTTAAAACGAGACATGGCTTTCAGTGCGCACTCTCTGATATATATGCAACGGGGGTAGATTCATCATAGCATCTAGAGCAGCTCCTGGTGCGCTAGGGAAAGCCCCCGTGCAGCTGAGACAGACCGCTCGTTGGAGTTTGGTGAAAGAGGCCGCAATGTGTTTGCGTGTTAGATTGTTCCACCAGACAACCGATGCATATGAGATTATCGGTCTTATCATTGCCGTGTAGATCCAAAGGACATTTTTCGACGATAAGCCCCATGTTTTGCCAAAGGCACCTGTGCATTGCCAAAATGCTGGTGGTTTTTGACTCAACATGCTTTGACCAAAGAAGCTTGCTACCTAAGATGACTCCCAGGTTCCTTGGATATCGCGATGGGAATGCTTTTTAGCACCAGCTGAGTAATGCCAGCATTTTTCCTCCTTCTCGTGACGAGAACAATATCAGTCTTAAGAGGATTAACCGACAGTCCATTACTCGTGCACCAGTCCTCGATCACATCTAGCGCCGCCGCTTTGAGACAGACAGTCGCTAAACATGAGCCGACAGAGAGAACAGCAACATCACCCGCATAGGCCTGGGCGTAGATTTCAGAGGCATTGAGAGCACCATAACAGCGGAGACAAGACGCCACCTTACGGGCAGCCCCTGTTTACTCCAGACTTGACACATTGTTCGAGGCCTGCATCAGCGATCAATAACCTGTGCACAAGCATTGCTTTGATCCACAAAACCAGTGCTTCATCTACGTCATGCCGTCTAGCAGCGTTACACATGCTATCGAAAGTCGCGTTATCAAAAGCTCCCTCAATGTCGACGAAAAGGCCTAGTCCGTACTCTTTCCTTTCGAGAGCGCATTCAATTCTCTCAACTAGGTGTTGAAGCGCAGTCTCGCAGGATTTTCCGCGCTGATAAGCATGTAGCATATCCGAGAGTGGATGCATTCGAAGGGAAGTTTGCGCATGTGCAACTCTAGTAGTCTCTCACTTGGCAAGTGAGAAATCTTCTTTCCCTATTTTGGGAATAAAGACCACTTTCAACACGCGCCAAGGATTAGGTATATAGGCAAGTGCCAGGCTAGAAGTGAAAATTCTTTTCAGAGTAGGAAGCAGCTGTCTTATACCTTCTTGCAGCATGACAAGGTGCATACATATATCCCATCACAATCCCAGCGACTTGAAGCCATCGAAAGATGCCACAGCAAATGCAAGGCCTCAGTAGTCGCCTCGCGTAACGCAACATACCAGCTACGCCGAGTTGTTTTCATCGTTTCAGTCGAAGTTTCCAATGAGAGAGTGTGCAACGAGCCGATGACAGTCTGATTTCCGGGAAATGGGTCTGAAACAGTAAACTAAGAATTTCTGCTTTAGAATCGGTGAAAGTACCATCAGACTTTCTGAGTACATCCAGCTTTGTCGATTTTCCTCGTTCCAGAACATTGCTGGTCGCGCTCAGGAATTTGATCTCTTCGCAGAAGGACTTATAGGAATCATTCTTCGATTTACGAATAAGCTTCTTATATCCCTTCTGCTTCGATCGATATTTATAACAGTCATCTTATGAGTTCGATTTTAGCGATCTATTCAGGAGATTTCTGGCTTGCCTGCGAAGACATTGGAGCTCAGAGTTCCATCAGGGAACCGACTTTCTGCTGGAAGGTTTTTAACAGGACATGCGAGCTTGAAACAATTTGTGACGGGCTGCTCAGGTTATGAAGGGCATCCTCCACCAATTGCTTTGTTCTTAGTTTAGGCAGCGCTTGAGTGGATTTCTCAAGCTCCTCTCTGAATAGTACCCAGTCCGTCTTTCTCGGATTCCGCTTGGGCTGTGAGGGGGAGATCCCACAGTCCAATTGGAATTTGATATATCTATGGTCTGACAACGTAACATCTAGTTAGACTCTCCAGTTAGTGATGGCCTTCACATGCCTATTAGACAGGATTAGTTCAAGCACTTCCTGTTGTCTCGCCGGCACAAAAGTTGGTTGAGTGCCAACATGATAAGGTTAGACGAAAGAGTGAAGTTTAAAAGATGGTCTCCTCTCCGGTTGCATTTGCAAACAGTGCTTGAGCATTAGCATCGCACCAAATGATAAGTCGAATCCTGACAGTACTCTACGAGTTCAGAAACCGCCTTCGGTGGCGGAGGCAGTACCGAGTCGTAGGGGAAGTAAGCAGACGCCATGACGAAGTGATCAATTTCTCCTTGCGCTTTGAAGCTAACTCTAGCAGCCACCAGATCTTGTCCACAGAATTGACCAAGTTTGGTTGCCGATAGCGTGTTCGATATGATGAGGCAGACCCTAGGCCTTTCGGATCGCTCATCATAAAGAATCGTAGCATCAAGTATACCACCAAGACCACATAGACGGAACCCATGGTTCCTGAATAGATACAATGTACTACTGCATGCAATTCTTCTACTGATAAGAGCGGTAATATCTTTGCAATGCTGTAGATTGATCTGAGTAAAAATCATAGATTTGGACTGCGGAGCACGTTTCATCCTTCAAAATGGAATAAAATCCTACCAGAGCCGAAGTAGGGAGGGTCTCCACGGAGCCGTTGTCCAATGCCACAACCAGAGTGAAGCCCTCTTTTTTCAGAAAGCCCTTACTCTCATTGTAGGAACAGACAGTCCAGGCCCTCGTGTCAAGTCCGGGTTCAGGGCACGTAGTCATGTCAGCAGATCCAGCTTGTTTCCAGCTTCCCTCGGAATCCAGCAGATGGCGCGCGTTAATTTTAGGAAACTAATTTTATTTTTGTTGAGCTTTTATTGAGCTTTATTCAAGCTAAACTTAATCTAACCTAATAACTAATGAGAACGGGAGAGGAAGGCGCGATCCTTAGAAACAAAGACTGGAAGAAGGGAAGGCTATTGAGAAGACGGAGTTTTAGGCATGGAGTGCTGAGGTTGAAATCGAAGTTAATATAGCACTTGCCAGCATACGAGAAATGGGCTCGTTGAAGCCGTATGAGGTACGGGGGTGAATTGATACAAAAGACGAGGATTGCGTGTATTGCGAGGGTTAGTGTCAAGAGATATGGAGTTGTAAAGGATGGCGCAGTCAATGGTACCTGTTAGAAGTCTCTGAATGAAGAGGATGTCAGGTAATCTTCTTCTTTCCTCCAACGTACTTGCCCACAGTTTGTTTCTTTTGATTCTTAAAGAACGGAGCCTGCGATTATACCAAGGAGGGGATGTAGATGAATGGTTGGATCGGGAAAGAGGAACGTAATAAATAGATTTCAATATTTCTCTAAAGATAATGGATGTGGCGTCATTTATTGTAAGGCTGTCAAAATTGAAGGGGGCGCTATTAAGATATATGTACATTGATTAGGTTGAAATATGCTTTGTGGAAGTCGTAAGACTTAAGTGTTGGAGGTGAAGTGTTCAGTTGTAGAGATTCGTGAAAAAATGAGAGAAGAAGGGGAAAATGGTAGTAGATGGGGTAGATGGGTGATAAAGAAAGGGGGGAAAGTGAAACAGAGGAACTAAGGGGGTCTGTTGTGAAAATCAGGTCTAGCTGTCTACCCATGTAATTTGAGATGCCACTAACTTGGCGAAGGTTTGAATCAGCCAGGCGATCTAAGAAGAGACATTCTTTGGCAGCAGAGGGATTAGTTACGAGTGCAATGTGATACTGAATAAAGAGGCTCTTGAGGCTGGCAAAGTCAGTAGAAAGACCTTCCTGTTGAATGGAGACCATTACGTGTTAGTTTTACCTTCATAGCAGACAGAGTCTGGTTTATCATGGAGATAGGCCAAAAGTAGACGAATGTTTTCATACGTCTTTTTATCCCTTAGACGAAAGAGAGCATAGCGGTATTCAGTGGGGTTACTAACTTGCTGGGCAATTTTGAATAAGGGAGGCAGAAGGGCATCAATGAAAGATTGGGTGGAGTTAGCTATAGTGTGAAAGGGCGATTATGATGTGGATGTATTAGAAAAGGTGCGAGTTAAGGACGTGGGAGCTGCAGAAATTAGCCAGATTTCCGATCGAAATTTGGAAAAGAATTAGGTGTTGATGGCGAGGGGCTAGTGGTGGCAAAGCAAAGCAGTTGGAATCAGATTGAAGGAAACTCTTTGACGTTGAAGCATTTGGCAACTTACTATTATAATTTGAAATTCCTTTTGTGCCCATTTTTCATGAGTGTCGGATTTCAAACCATCAATAATAAAGGTAGAAATTCTTTCGTTGCCTTTTTACAGTTTTCGCTGCTCAATAGTGCTCAATATTGGTTTCAACAGTTGGGTCTTCAGAAATTGGGCCTTGTAGTTTTTGACGGCAGCAGAGACGCAAGCAATTCATCACATATGGAGGTATTGGCGAACGATGGGTTGGTATGGAAGTTGCAGGGGATGTGAATGTCGCAAATCTTGCTAGATGCTGTTCTCATTTCGTCAATTAGATCGCTTAGGGTAAACCTGGTAGTGGTGAGTTGTTTGCTATAGCTCCTCGTGGGCAAGACAGAACGGTCTGAGAATAAACCTCCAGAAAACTGAGCTGGTCTTGTTCACCAGGAAAAGGAAAATTCCGATATTTGCTCCCCCAAAGTTAGAGGGGACTCCACTCAAACTCAAAGCGGAAGCCAAATATCTAGGCATCATTCTCACTCAAAACTCTCCTGGAAAAGGAATCTGGAGGGAAGGATGAAAAATGGATTGAACGCTTTGCATGCAAAAAGACCTTCATTGGATGTACACAGCAATCATCAGACCCATTTTAACTTATGGGGCCCTAGTCTGGTGGACTGCTAGCAGCACGAAAAGCTATATGAACATGCTCAATAAAGTACAAAGGTCAGCCGCTGTTTGTACAACGGGAGATATGAGAAACACGCCGCAAGCAGGGTTGGACATGATTCTTCATCTGGATCTATTCATAAAAGGCTGCGTTGCAAAGAGCGCTCTCAGACTAAGGGAGTCCTCTCTGTGGAAGTTAGCCATCTATGGACATGCGGCCATACTCAGAATAATAAACGACCTGGGAAGGAAACATGGCTTTAGTAGCCTCGCAGCTACGACCGACTATATTTCCCCCCAAAATGACTTCTCTCGCAGTATACCTATTCTTTTCCCCGACAGAGAAGAGTGGCTATCAAACACCTTAATCAACGACCACGAGATCACTCTCTTCACCGACGGATCGAAAATGGACACAGGCACTGGGGCTGGGTTCTACTCTGATACCCTCCACAAACAGGAATCATTCAGACTCCCTGATCTGTGCAGCGTTTTTCAAGCAGAAATCCTGGCAATAGAGAAAGCAGCCCAACACCGACAGGTAGCCGATATCCCACCATCTGATATCACTATCTTCGTAGACAGCCAGGCTGCACTGAAGTCAATAGAATCCTGTATAACGAGATCAAAGGCTGTCAAGAAATGTCGCGACTCACTGAAGTCCATCAGACACCACAAAGTTAAACTCTGCTGGGTCCCGGGCCACAGCTCAATCGCAGGGAACGAAAGAGCAGACGAATTGGACAGGCAAGGGTCTGAAATGGACATCAGCGAAGCGGACACGTCATTGCAACCACCGATCAGCGCATTATACCGGATCATAAACGACACAATCATCAAAGAGGCCAACTCGTCTTGGCTTACAAGAAACGACAGCTACACGACAAGATCATCGTGGCCAAAGCTCAATGTCGGAAAAACAAAGAAGCTCCTGGCGCTGAACCGTAACTCTATCCGTATGCTCGTCGGAGTGATCACAGGACACTGTCCCATTGGAGCAATGCTCCGGAAATGGGACTCGGGATCCAGCGATCTCTGCCGGAGCTGCGGCGATGAGGAAGAAACTGAGACGATCCAACATCTGCTTTGCCACTGTCCAGCTCTATAGAATAGACGCCTAGTGTCGCTAGGCCAAAGATTCTTTACAGAGATTGCGGATGTGGCTAATGCAGATATATCGGATCTTTTAAAATTCTTTTATCTTTTAAAGGGAGTTTAGTTTGTTTGTGAAATTTTACTCCATTGTAGAATTGATTGTTAAGAATTGTAATTGTTATGATGACAAATTTGAGGCCCAGTTGGACACTCGACTTTTTCTGATATGTCGGATTATGTTCGATTATGTCGGAGAAAAATTCAATTATGAAAGACGGGTCGTTTGGAAGAAAAAGAAAAAAACAATTAAGGGAGGAGCGAGCTAAAATGCGACACAGGCTACCGTTCCGAAATGAGCTTAAATGCTTGCACGTTGTACTGAGGGGGGAAGACCAAATCCAGGGAATTTCAGATTCGTGTGGTTCGGTTAAAAAACCGACAGTACGTCCGAAAATGGGCTTCAGAGTATATTGGTGAGCATTCCTAGAAAGACGTGTGTTGCGGGAGAAATATTGAAGGGGCGAAATGCAACTGGCTATTCCATCAGAGAATTTTTTGTGGAAGTAACGATAAAACAGGGAAAGGCAGGAAACATGCCTGCGATGTTCCAGCGAATCTAATGTTTTAAGAATACTCGAGTTACCTATCAGTTCTATCACGCGATTTTGTATTCTGTCTAGTAGGTTTAATGAAGTCTTGGATCCACCAGACATAAGCGTAAACTCTAATGTAGGGCGAATGAACGCCTTATAGATTGTAGCCAGATCTAAGGGTGAAAAATATTTCTTGCATCTGTATAAGAAGGTTGAGGTGCTTATTTCCGTTTCGGAGAGGATTTCACGATGCAGACGTCTAGCACCTGGGCTTCAGGGCTATGAGTATGAATTTATTTTTCAAATTGTTTTAATATAGATCGCAACTGCTTTACCTCCTGTGTTGGGTCGGTCTCTACGAATTGCTGATACAGAGCTATGGTGAATTTTGGGCTTCTGGTTTATATTTATTTCGCTAACCAAGAGTACATCGGGGCTTTCCTCATATAACAGGTTGTTCGTTCAATTCTAATCAGGGAATTCACATTCACCGACCATTACGGTTGTAATTACGCTGGGCCCGGTAGAAGGAAGTACATTCTGTCTATTCGGGTCGCCTACGCATTGATCTATTGTTGGAGCTGACCGATCTGCTCTTGGATGGCAAGCAGGATCGAACGCAGACCCACCTCGGCTTCCGGTGACTTAGAAACAGCCCTGGGTTTTTGCATCTGTCTTCGGCCATTTGGCCGTAGGTCATCTGGGGTGTGACGGATAGTGTTTGTAAGCGACTCGACGGACGCTGCTTCTCTGACTTTTTAATTTTTCATATCTTTGGACTTGAGATATCCGCGATAGTTTGCCGGGTTTCCTCAGTTCCTTCCTGCGCCGTGTCCGCGACCTTGTCTCGGGTCAGGTCGTATTCCTCGTTTTATTGGTTTTTTGAACACTATACACGTATCAAGGATTCATTTCGGAGTGCGACTAGCCCAAGCCGTTGGCAGCGGATACATTGTAAAATATTTATAATACTTACCTTCTTAATGTTTCCCAATTTATCATTGTTGGGTCTAAATTGGATCGAGAAGCAAGTTAAAATCGCTTCTCCCGTTTGGGTCGCACTATGGTGAACGGCTTGATTCTCACGAACTAGAGATTGTCGCTTTCGAACACTTTGAGAGCAATTCCTCGGAGTCAGCCATCGAGTTTTGATACAGGTTGTTATGAGGCGTTCGTTCACATGCCGAGCGTTTAACACGTTTTACTTAAATTTGGCTAATATAGCAAATTCGCATCCAAATAAGTGTCGTATGTTCTTGGTAGCAGTTTCTTTAATGAATGTCACAGTCTTTCCACCGCTTTCCATCGGCCTTCTTGGTGTGCTGTATAACAGTTTAGGACTTTTTTCAATTGTGAAACCGTAACTGATCAGGAACAAACACAAGGCTCGTCACGTGGATCGCCAGCACGCACTGTTGGTTGCCTGAACAAAAATGATTATCAGTGACAAGACCAGAGAGCATTAACCTCATCCTGGAGGAGGCCAAAATTTGTAGTTGTCCCAAGAGCAAGGGGTCGATCGGTACCACACATTCCTGGTCTCATAAATCAATTCGTTTCCTGGTTTCCAGGAAAATTCCCTGAATACCTGCATTCGTGCAATTTAACGATCTACTGACCAACTCCGATGTTCTGGTGTTACCGTTAGAGTGTTAGCTTAGCGACAATTCCACTATGCACAGATACCTGCTTTAAAAACAAAAACACTTGATCGCTATTCATTGTAAACTGAATCATTTTCGAACAACTATAAAAATCGTAGCAAACGTATCAGTAATTTTTGCAACCTTTGGAATATCGCCTCATTTTTCTCTCCTCTAGTTTTGACGATCATTTTCAAAAGAAATTTCTGTAAGAAAATAATTAAAATAAACTGCGAACATGAATTGCAGGCAGCTTAACAAATTCCTTATTACAAGTAAAAATTTTAAGGTAATTTCCAATTCGATTACCTACCTATCCACGTATAAAACATAAATTTGCCTTTCAGTATATTTCCACGTATCCAGAAACTTCTTCTGACAATTTCCATTGGGATTTACCGAGGATTTCCAAGGATCAATTTAAAAGCGTCAAATTCGGTAAGCGATATCCTAATCAGGTTTCATAGTTATAACATATAATGAAAAAAAAAAAAACAAATTTCTAGTACCAACAAATGTGGCACCAAAACTCACGGCCGACAAATACTACGAATCGACGAAACAATCAGATATTTCCAAACGTATTCTTCCTATTCGGAAGAGGACAGCAGAATTAAATCACACAAATTCGATAACGCATCGTTTAGAAAACCTTATGCGGGCTGAGAAAAAACATTCCGTGATGAATCTACCTATAAAAAGTCAATATCCCAAACTTATCTTTAAGCCGAATCTGAACAACAGCAGATCAAGCTCGCGAAGTAGTTTTTCTAAGCGTTCGAATGCATTACTTCAAAAAGTAATGACGGTCTATGGACAACATGCGCAGTCAAAGCGTTTCGGAAGCACAAAGGCTAAACTTTACGATGAACAAGACGATAAATATGAAACAAAATACTATCAAAAACTGGAAAATATATCGGCTATTCAAACGCGAGGTGCGCTATCCGCGTCGCGCCCGTTGATCGACATTGGAAAAGTGCAATCGAACGTTGAAGAATCACTTGACACAGCATTGGCCATCAAGGACAAATTGGAGGACCTTTCATATCGCATTAAAGACGATCTTAGGAGAATAGACGGATCTTTAAAACAAAAATTAGCAAGTATTAAACACAAGTCGCACAAAGGAGCTGCAGTGCTTTCCAAAAAGGAAACTGCCAAGTCATTCGAGCCAGAAGAATTTCAACAGAGCAAGACGAGCGATTTCGAATTGAATTTAATACCCATCGATAGCGTATCACCATTAGAAATTATTAATGAACATTCGAGGAGACTCGACTTTGATCCAAAGAACTCGATCATAAGCAGGATGCCACATCCGACGGGCATCACTCAGCTCCGCTCCGGTGAATCATTTTTACCTCAAAACAATATCCGTGACTATAAAGGTACAACGGATGGAGTAAATATTAAGGGTGACCTCATGCAGGTGCCCCTCCGACGTATGATGGAGATTCGTTATAACAGTGAGCCACAACATGTACTAAGTGTTGAAACCAAAGACGCTGCCGACGCAGATGGCGTGTATTTTGCTCCAAAGAAATCACGTAAAAACCAATGGTTATAAATCCGTGTGTAATCATGAATATGTTAAAGCTCGCAAACCCGGAAAATAAAAATCACAATGTCTACTATCTTAGTGGGAACAGAAAGGTGCCGAGAAAGGTGCCGTAATAATAAATGTATGTTTCGGAATAATTGTATTTATAAAAATGGCACCTTTCTTAGCGCCCTATCTCCCCCCTACTTAACCTTTTATTAGTTGAACAATTATCAATCCAAATATGACAAAACCTCTATTTCAGTAAGATTTTGGCATCCGAACATTTCTTCTGTAGAACCTGAAGTGCATTTTGGAAGCACTTCAGCTGCGACTCTCTAATCAATAGCGTCTGGTTGAAACGGTCCTTCGCCAGCGCCATCAAACACTCGTTCTCCTCCTCCATTCTCTGCAACTCCTGCCGATTGAACTCAATTGTCTTCTTAAGGGCGTCCGCGGACGCATCGACCTGTTTCAGTTTTTGCGTATACTCATTGAATCGATTCGTTTGGTAGTTCTTCGTGGCGATTATTTCCCGATCATATTTGTCAATTAGCTTTTGAATTTCCTTTATCTTTTCTATAACTTGTTTGCTTTTTGGTTCGATCCATTCTGCTATTTCGTAGGAAATCAGGTTCTTTTGAGCTTCCAAGGCTTCGCTTCTATTCGAAAGCTCCTCTATGCGATTAGTGGTGTGCTTTTGTAAGCGCTTGAGAAAAACTACCACTTCATCAAGTTGATCTTCTAGTTCTGTGTTGGTATTTTGATGCAAGCACAGACTCTCCGTATCTACGTCGAGATCTTCAAAGTCCAACATTAACTGTCGTATATAGCTATTGAACTTGGCTATTTTCTCGGTTAACAGCTTTATATTTCGCGACAATTGTACCTGGCTCTTGTGGTCTATATCTTGCAAGTCATCAACTGCTTTTTGCTTTGTCTTAAGAATGTACTGCATCTGACCAATTTCCTCGACTAAATCATTTCGTTTCTCAACCGACACCTCTTGAGTTAATACGACGTTTTGTAGTTCCTGGATATGTGATTTTAGTTTAGCAATCTGCTCTGTTTGGCCAATGACGTCGGATTCTAAATTTTTGATAAGCTTGTGATATTCTTCGTGATTTCTCTGCAATTTAGCAATCATCCTTTGATTTGTTTTTAGTTCCTTATCCAGACGAAAATACTGCTCTTCATCGGCAATTGCGGGCTTCTTGCTAACGATCTTGTCGAATTCCACATTTAATCGCTTAATTTCATCTGCGAGGGCATTGTATCCGGGAATTGACAACCTCTTGAATATAATTTCATCGACAGCGGCTTTTTGCAGCTTATCGAATTCTTCATTTTTATGATTGTTCCACAAAGTGAAACCCTCTTCCGCCATCGTGGTCATCTTCGAGGCAAAACTTATGTTCGAGTGTTCGTCGGTCATGATTATGTAGTCCGCCTTGAACGATTCCACATTATCGGCGGGTGGAATGAATTCCATGAAATATGAAAAAAGCAAAACCGCATAACCGAATGCATGCGGGGCTGTTGGAGTCTTCAACCAGGACTTATTGACTGTATACGGATAATCGATTTGATTTAAGATCTTCGAAATGCTTTCTACATGATTTGAACTAACTGTGAACTTGTTGCCTACTACGAATTTAAGAAAATAGTTGACCAAACCGATAAAATGCTTAATCGACATGGTCCTGAGGCCACCCCGATGCAAAAAATCGGTATTTACACCACAGTCAACTGTTTTCAAATATTCGGTAATTTTGTGGACTTGTTCATGGATCCAGCGCTTATCATTGATTGGAGCCCGGTGTTTCTCGCCTGTGAGTTGCGCCCTAGACGGCGTGGCATTAGTCGGTGTTCGTTGTGGCGTGCGAACATTGGTAATGCTATTACTCCGATGTGATTTGATTGAAGGGGGTGCAGTCAGATAGATGTTACTCAAGCCAATAGTATTAAGTGGTTCTGCAGAGGAACTCCGTGTTAGCGAGCCCTCGCGAACGGATGGTCGCCGAACGGGTGGTTGCAGACGACTTGGTCTGCAATGGTAAAAGTTGTTATATTATTCATCGTATTCATACTAGCTGTATATTTCACCTTGATTTCCGGGGAGCAGTTGAGGGAGTTCCACATTCTGTAGTACGTCGTGGTCTTTGCATAATTTTTCCAAGAAATTTTGCCCTAAATACGCAAACAGCGTCGTTTTTTTAACTTTTGAATTTAATTGATAGAAACCATCAATGATTCCTTTGACATTTACGATGAATGTATTCAGCGCATGTAGTGAAAAAAGTAATAGATTTTTTAAAAGACATCGTTTGTTGGTTTTTTATTGTGTTGAATATTTCAAATTTTGTGCAAGCCAAACAATATATGCGGAAAATGTTAATTTTTAGCTTTATCATGTAAGGAATGATTTCGGCTTTTCAACAATGATGATTTCAGCGTTTAAGATAAGCCTCACTTGGACAATCAACGAAATTCGAAGACAAACAATTGGAGGCGTTACTCGATTAAGAATCCGAGTCAAACGCAAATGGAGTTTGCAGATTCATTGGGAGTAACTCGGCAGGCAGGTTCTGTACGAATAAAATCTAAGGAAAAATGATCCGAGAGAAGTGGAGATGCGATTTTTTCTTTGCGACCAACTGATTCAAAGTCAAAACGGAAACAATTTTCACATCGAATTGTAACTTTTAATTCGTTCCAGGTTCCAGAGAGTACGCTCTTATAGTGTTTGTCGCACAACCTAGACGGGGTGCAGATGGTTTGTGTCGAAGATGTTCGTTCACTACTCTGTGGTGGTGGTTGTCCTAGATAGGATTTGAGAGATTCGACTGAATTTGCGTTGGTTGTAGTTCACATTTTTGTTTCCATGTCATTAAGGTATTATATTGGAAATGCACACACAGAGTATGAATTTTAAAGTGGTCTTATGCTGCGAGTGTTATGCCTTCGTCAGCACTTTTTTGATCATCTCTCATTCACAACTGATGTTGTTCCGTATAGAAATTTTACTTGACTATGGACGGACTTGAAGTACAGACCTTCGGCTCAACAGTTGGTGATAATTATCATTGCACCACGACCACCCCCAAACTGGGGACGACAAATTGTTTCTAGTCGCGGATATTGAGTTCGAAACCCGGAAGAAGGCAGTGAGTGTTTTTAATATCAGTGCACGCGAATGGTTCTCAAAATTCGAACGCACTGTGCCGATACAAATGTCGACGAAGCTATGTCAAGATCCACGCTGAACCCTCCCCAACTCTGCCACCTCAACAAACGTTCGCGTTCTTCGTAACTGTAGTAACTGGGCAGCTGACTCCGTGATGAACCCTAGATCGAGTAAAGCCCGCAAATGATAGATCTGACCAAAGGCTGATCGTACTATGATGTGTATGTATGATGTGGTTGCTGGCATATATCGCGATTGGCTAACGCATTGCTGCGTTCCGTGGGTATATGAGAGACAATTTAAACAAACTCCAATTTTAATTGCCGATGATTTTCGTGTTAGGGCATCGGTTGATTGTCGTTTATTCGCATCAACCTGCGACTTCGGCAAACCCCACAAGAAAAAGTCTAGCGGGGTCGAATCGTCACGTCACCTCTGCACAGCGCCGTCCTGCTAAAATCAGGACGAATTACATATATATTTTATATAAAAGACATCCTGTCTTACATTTTTAATCGCTGTATTTTAGTTGTTGAGTTGTTCCCGACGAACTTAAGTGTGCAAAAAGGACTCTGCTGCTGAAATGTGTAAGTTTAGACCTATATATATCTCTCTTCTTCCAGCTATAAGCTAAATCTTCGAAAAGCTTATAAAAAATAGGATAGTGAATTATCTTTTAAAAACTGAGTTTTTTAACCCATCACAGTTTGGTTTTCAAAAAGGTAAATCAACCGAGGATGGACTTTTAAAATTTTGTGGCAAAATGATGTTCAACCTCGATAATTAGAAGGCTACTGCTGGCCTTTTGTTGATATCTCTAAAGCGTTTGATATCATCACTTGGTCGATCACCTCATTTTTCTCAATAAATTTGAAAAAGCAGAATTTCGAGGCTTCATGTTAAAATAGTTTAGTTCGTACTTAAATAACAGGTCACAAGGAGTGAAAATTGAGGAAACTAGGAGTGATCTAATGTTTTTAAAACTAAGTGCCTTGAGGTCTCGCCAACTACATTTGCAGATGATGTACGTTTCTCATATGGTTCAGATAGTCACCTAGGCCTGATTTAATTCATAAATGTGGATCTTCACCATTATCCGTCTCCCACAGCTCCGCCAAAACCCCAACATCAACGGATTTCATTTAATCTAACTCCAACAACTATCCCCATGCCTCCGTCCCAATCAACTGGCCCAAATTCGTTTCCTAACTTTGACCTCACCTCCGGAGCCAAGTATCCTAATTTCCGTAGCTCCCATATACTTAACCCCTTGTCTCTCTCTCCCAGCAACCCGCTCACTCTGCCAAAATGCCCCTCTTACCTTCTATTATCAGAATGTAAGAGGTATTCGTTCAAAAACCCAAGCTGCCTTCCAACAGTCACATGCTCTACCCTTTGAAATATTTGCTCTGACCGAAACAAATCTAATCCCCAGCATAAATAGCCTCTAACTGTTCCCATCAAATTTTAATGTTTATCGCGATGACGAACTCAGCCGACCCATTGATGGTTGCCCTAGTCGAGGCGTTCTACTAGCCGTCCTTAATACAATTGACTCTTCCCCTATTGCAATATCATCCTCCCCACTTCTCGGAGACCCTCAGGATGAAATCCTTCTTTTCGGTGACGTTAACCTTCCTCATCTTAAATTGACCCAATCAGCGAACAATCGTTTTATGTTGCCACCAATCCCACTACTGCTAACGAATGTCTCTTCTTGTATCGCCCAGCAGATTCAAACCTTAGCCAAGTTAGTGGCGTTTCATTTTGTCTCATTTCCCTTTCAACCATCCTCCCCTCCTCCTTTCCTTTTTTTATTATTCTCAATTACAGAACAAACTCCCTGCAGTTCTGGCCTCTCACGACTTCCACAAAGCAAAATTTCACCTAATGAATACCTTAAAAAAGCCTCTCTCAATTTTGATAACCTAACCGTAAATGATGCAATATCCATATTGTACGTTCCCATTCCACCTAGTGCAATCGCAGGCTCTGTTCTCTAAGAAACAAAAGAAATAAACAGTGGACAATCTTCTTTCGTTCTAGCAGCTATCTCCACTTTACCGCCCTTCACAACTCCCTCTATCATCGCTATTTAACTGAAACACAAGCCAATCTTATTAACGATCCTAAGTTAAGTTTGTTAACTCCAAAAGAAAATCTGATGGCTATTCTACCTCTCTCCCCTTTCATGATCAAACCTCGAATGACTCCAATATTATCGCCAACTTTTTCGCCACCTTTTTTAAACAGTCTTTCGCCGACTACTCCTTTGTCCCATACCTCTCTTACTTCGATTATTTACCGAGTTTTTCCCTTGGACCATTTCTTCCACGCACACTCGATTCTCAGGTCATAGAAAACAAACTAAATCTACTTTATGATGCATTCACTTCTGGACCTGACGATCTCCCTGCCATATTTCTAAAAAAATGCTCCTCAACCCTCTCTTCCTCCCTCGAAAATCTTCAGTTTGTCCCTATCCCTAGGTGAATTCCCCCGCTTATGGAAAACCTCATTTATCAATCCTATACACAAAAAAGGTCCGAAGAACGTTGTTAAAAACTATCGTCCCATTGCCAAACTGCCACATATACCCAAACTCTTCGAGAGTATTTTGTACGAAACTCTAAGTTTTCGCTGCAAGTCTTTAATCTTCCCTAGATAACACGGTCTCCTCAAATGCAGATCTACAACCACTAACCTTGTTGAATTTGTGTCCTTTACCCTATCAGCCTTAGAGAACGGCACAGAAGTCGACGTTATTTCAACCGATTTCAGTAAAGATTTCGATAAAATCTCCCACAGACTAATACTCTTCAAATTGTCCTGCCTTGGCATCGACCCAATTTCTTTGAAGTGGATATCTTCTTACCTAGAAAATCGTTATTAAAGTATTCGTATTAGATCTGCCTTCCTCCGGCGTCCCCCAAGGCAGTCACTTAGGTCCACTTCTTTTCGTTCCTACCATAAACGATATTGAAATGATGATCAAACATTCCCACATCTCACTATATGCCGACGACATCAAGTTCTTCAAGACCATTTGCTCCAGTCATGACTCTTCCCTTATTCAATCTGATCTCAATAGTTTTTCCATCTGGTGTTTCAAAAATGCTTGGAGCTTAACATTTCCAAATTCCACTCAATTATCTTTTCACGTAAACGAATCAAACCTCCCCCTCGTCTCTACTTCCTCAATAATCAGCAAATCTCCACCGTTCAGGTTATCCGCGATCTTGGCATACTATATGACCAAGAGCTCAAATTTCGCGCACATATTGATGAGATACTCCTTAAAACTAATTCTGCCCTTGGTCTCGGTGAAGTGATGGTCTAAGGAATTCTCGAAGCCTTACGGTACCCGATCTCTTTACATAACCTTTATCCTCTCAAGTGTGGTCTCCTTACCCACATCTCTAGAATCGAGAGCATCCAACGCCGGTTCCTATGTTTTGCTCTTCGAGATCTCCCCTGGCGCAATCCTTTGATTTTACCACCCTATCAAGACCGCCTTAAACTAATCAAAATGAACACGTTGGAGGAAAGAAGAAGAATTGTATCTGACATTCTTTTCATCCATCGACCCTCTACAACTCTGTCTCTATCAACACTAACGTACGAAATCCCCGTCTCTTCTATCTACCCACGCCCCGTACTGCCTATGACTCCAATGAACCCATTTCTCGCATGCTGGGAAATGTTAATTCGAATCCTTACTTAGATTTCATTCTCAACACTCCATGCCGAGAAATATAGTACCGGATGCATGCTGAGCCACTTTTCTACCTATCATTATAAAAAAAAGTTCATGCTTAATTCTGGTTTCCTTACTATATTTATTTAGAACTCTTTCTTTTAAGGCTTTTATTTATTCTTTTAACTATCTGCCCTCCTATTGAATTTCTTGCCGTTCTTCTTTTATATATTAGGAGCGCAACTAAGTTCTCGCTGTTTTATGGTGATAATGCAACTTTATTGTGAAAAAAAACGGTTACAAATGAATCATCCAAATTCAAATTCAATTATCGCCAATCGCTCGCATACCGTCACGGTAGAAGTGTTCGTCTTTTGACGCAATCCACGAATCAAGCCATTTTGAGATGTCTTCATATGAATTGTAATGCCATGTATAAAACATTTATAATAATATTGTAAAACAAAAAAAAACCAAGTTGACCCATGTAACTTCTCCGTTGGACATTCTGTCTCCTTGGGCGGCTGTCTCAAGCTGTTATAAAAATTATCCAGAATGAGATGACGTGACTTTGACGTTTATTGTCTCGTGCGAATTCCATTTTCCAAGAAAAAAAAAGAAAGGATTTAAGGATCGATCGAGCACGTTCAAGGAGACAGGAAACTGAGGAAGATTGGTAAAACTTACTCTATTTATCGAAATAAATTACGATTTAAAGAATGGATCTGCTGATCAACCAGACCGTGTGCCGCTTTTCGCCAGTGAATGTTTCGTTTGATTTCAAATTTCAACAGCATAACCTTCGCAGCGTGAATATTGGACCGAGCCGACGACGTAGAAGCATGACCGGGCTGTCCCCATGATTTTTTTTTTCTCTTTGGGTTGCTGTAATGAACCCATTTTTCATCACCCATAACGATGCGATGAAGAAAACCCTTCCTTTTTTACCGCTGGAGCAGTTGTTCACAGGCGTCACAAAACGTCTCTTGGCTTCAAAACATAAGGAACTCAGGTTCCTTGCTTTTGCGCATGCAATCGCTTGGAAATAGCTTGGCGGGTAACTCCTAATACTGAAGCAAAGTCTTTTTGCGTTTGCATGGATCCTCATCGAGCAATGCCTCCAATTCAGTGTCTTCGAAGGATTTTGGCCTTCCTTAACCCCCACGTGGACATAATCTACCCGGGTAGATATTTGAATTTTCATAAAATCTTAAGGCCTAACCATAATAGGCAGGAGCAAGCAGAAGCAAGCAGAGGGGAATGTCTTCTTACATGCAAAATGGGAAGATACGACGTTTCGTTAAATGTTCGTTAACTGATGCGAGCAGATGGAATGTCTTTTTGAAAGAAGACATGACGGACGGAATTTTTGACAAGTGACATTTGAGGTTAGGAAAGAGAAAAAAGATTAAATAAATATGGAACACGAGTTTGTTAACAAGTTGATTTCACTTGGTGATGGCTTTTATTTCAACAAAAAGGAAAAAGCCAAAGAAAGACAGAAAATAAACAAATCGAATGAAAACAATTTGACAGTTCCTTTCCTTCTGCTTGCTCCTGCTTGCATCTGTTCATTGTGGGTATCGTGACGGTTCGTTGAAACAGAGGGGAGAATTTCGTTCGGTTCTGACATAAGCTTCTGCTTGCTCCTGCCTATTATGGTTAGCCCTTTAGGAATGAAATCTTCATCTGCAGGCTCGTTTGCATTTATTGAGTGGCCCAACAAACATTCCATAGCGTTTTTTGTTGTAAAAATGTCTGTCACTCTGTGATTCTGAGCTCGACACCCGATGTGTGGGATACACAAATTCTCTCCCAATCTTTCAAGAAATCTACGTCTTTGGCTACTCTTTACATCGGCCGTACTTTGAAAATTGTTTTTTGAAAAAATTATATAAGCTGCAAGCTTATAGCCTGGGGCCATCTATTAGTTTTTCTTTTCTTGGTATATTGGCTCAACATTTTATCCATGGCATCAACTCCCCCTTTAGTCAGATTGTAGTAGTGTATAATCTCTGGTTTCTGTTTGGGCCCGGAAACAGACTTAACACGTTGAAAAGTGGAGAGCAAAACAACGGCTTTGTCTTTCTTGGGTACATAGGAGCACATCACAGCATTTTGACTGAACCCGAACTCAGAAGACAAAGGAACCCGGTTTCGAACAATCGACAATTTCCAAGCAACTAATGCGGGAGGGTTGTGAAAAAATTGTCCATAGTCACGTTTCGTCCAGTATTTTTGTATGGAACTACTAGTTGCTTTACTATTCGATCACCTTGGTTTACATCTCTGGTGCTACCAATCTTCCCAGTGTAAATTTGCCCATTTAGCGGGTATGCTGTTGCGGAATCAAAGCCCACCAGAATTTGATTCCGTACTTGGCCGGCTTCGAAGGCATATATTGGGTAAACCTCGTGTGACCTCTATAGCGAAACAACTGCTCATCCACTGTGATCGATTCGTATGGTCTGAAGTTGTGCTTTAAATTTGCATTAATCATATCAAAAATATCACTTATGGCAGCAGCTTTGTTAGCGGCCATCCGAGTTGCTCGCGTTGCATCAGAATCAAACCGAATGAACCTCGAAATTGCCTTAAAGCGTTTCACCGACATCGTTGCTCGATAGATGGGAAGCGCTTTGCTTTTCTACAGCTCTTCCACTGCTTCATAGTTAGATCGGTGACAGCCCATGACAAACAAAATACCCAGATAGGCGGAAAATTCCTGTTCGTGAATAGGTTTCCATTCTAAAGGAGTTTTCTCAGGGTGCTGTTCATTCCATTTATTAAAATCACTAACAGCCTTTTTGTTGGTGTGACGGCAAATTATATTCTGAATAGAAGGACTAATTATACAGAAGAAAGTGTCCACACCTGTAAGACCTTTAGTAACTGGATTCGGGCCCACAAATAGCGTGTCCCGGAAAATATTACGCGCCCCTTGACGTTGCAAATTTGGTGGATTTTTATACCACTTAGTACCATCCTTACCAGTCCAAAAACTACTTCCTGCTTCCGTGGTGCCTGATCCTTCGCTATCAGCACAATAACCCATCTACATACATACATTGTCATCTTGACCATCAGAATTAGAATCAGAATCGCAATCATTATTTAGCTCTACTTCTATCTGTTGATTTCTGTCTGGAGCACTTGCTTCTACAGGCAAAAAGTTGTCCTCAGGGTCAGTATCTGTGTCACCTTCGTCTAATTCAACATCAAAATCACCGTCTTTGACGCGGCGGAACCAATCACGGCACGTTGTTTCACTTAGAGCGCATCTCCGTCAACTTTTTGGAGTTCTCAATGCGCTTCAGTCGCCGTTTTCTTCGAATGAAAGAAGAAAAGCAACGCCTTCCGCAAATGACGATTATTTGGCACAAAATCAGACATTTTTATACAACCAAGATATGTATATGACGCGAAAACAAAATCACTAATGTGTCAAAGCTGTGTTCAATGACGAAGAGATCAGAACAGGACAGGACAGCACAGATTAGTGAAAACAGTCAGATCAAGTTAGAACAGAAAAGTAGCCGTATGTTAGTTGTCAAAAAGCGGAAAACATCTTATATGTCAGATTGTAATAAACATGTTTTAGAGTTAAATAATAAACAAAAGTGAATTCACATAAAAATGCTTTGGAAGAGTTGTGGTTGGCACTGATAGTGAAATTAGTGTGATTAGTGACTCGTCAACAACATTTTTCAGTGATGATATGTATGTATGTTTTAGCGAGGACTTTAGTGTTTTTTCAATGACAGCTGATTTTGACACTTTTCACGAATCTGTTCTGACTCCAGAGTAGGTGCAGAAAATCGTGTTCTGAAGTGTCCGAAAAACCGTCACTGTACACCAAGCAGCACACTTTCGGACAGAAATTTTTTCTCACTGAACAGCAAACGAGCAACGTGCGTTGGTGTTAAGGGGGATCATGTGCAATAATGTGGGGCTGTCAATGTTATCGCTGAGAAGATCGTGAATAAAAAGAATATCTGCAGCATCGCGTCGTTCTTTAACGGGTTGGAGGTTGATTAATTTTTAGAGCGGAGCGAGCGAAGCTCTCATGCTGTAAGAAAAGTCAAATGTTTGCCCGTGTGATTTTTTAACTGGATTAAAATATGTAAAATTTCGCTCGTCATGACGAAGCCCAAATTTTTAATTTTTTAAATTGACATAAAAATTCTCATTGTAAAGTCTATGGGGAAAAATGACACGCTTTTAGCATTTGTTTGAAAGACGGAATAAATTCTTGATACAGTTTCTTAATCTGTACTAAAAATTACTGTACCTTTTCTGACATCTCTGACATTCGTCGTCAAAGACGAGAAATTGACATATCTGACAGGTGAGTATCACAAAGATGAATAGTTTATCAAATAGACAGGATTGGTAGGTTAACGTCCATAGAGAGGGATTTTCGAAAGTTGTCGCTCGAATAGCAAGATATTATAGCGAGTGAATGTTATTGACATACAGTTTCATAATCTGTACTAAAAATTACTGTACCTGATATTTCTGATATTCGTGGTCAAAGACGAGCATATTGACATATCTAACAGATGACCTTCTCTATGTAAGCTTGCGTATCAAATTTATCATTAGTGGTTTGATTGTTGCCAACCATGGCCTTAATTGTTGCTGAGCAGTGGCTTGATTGTTGCCAACCATGGCCTTAATTGTTGCTGGGCAGTGGTTTAATTGTTGCCAACCTTGGCCTTAATTGTTGCTGAGCAGTGGCTTGATTGTTGCCAACCATGGCCTTAATTGTTGCTGAGCAGTGGCTTGATTGTTGCCAACCATGGCCTTAATTGTTGCTGGGCAGTGGCTTGATTGTTGCCAACCATGGCCTTAATTGTTGCTGAGCAGTGGCTTGATTGTTGCCAACCATGGCCTTAATTGTTGCTGAGCAGTGGCTTGATTGTCGCCAACCATAGCCTTAATTTTTGCTGAGCAGTGGCTTAATTGTGGCCTTGCATTTGCGCGCGACCATTTTGGCGCTAAAACAATTGTTCTGTTTTGATTCCAATTAATTGCTCAGTATAATATAATGGATTTAAACGAATATCAATTTAGCTTTGCAGCAACAGGCAAATGGTCTGGAACTCGACAATGCCAATTAATAAATAAGTTTCATACAAGCTTAAAAAGTAAGTTTTGTCGGCCAGAAATGCATGCGTTTATTCTAATATATTGAACTCTAGAAATAAAAATTGCTGAACAACTTTAAGGTCTTCCAATTATTAAAGTTGGTAAGGTCGCAACATTCCAAGGTGTTGTGTACACCCAAAAAATAAAGTGGCAGCGCAGCTACAAGCCCAAAGATGCAAGGCGGCACATTCAAACCTTCTTCCAACACTATCATGGAATCGATTTGTTTGTGCCAGTAACTTCGTTAGTTCGGACCAACATGTTCGGATCTCCTCTTTATTTTGGCTACCATCAAATAGTTTTGATCTTCCGTAAAGTTGGAAAACATTATCAAGTTCGAATGTTTGATCCGAATCCCACAACAGTGGTCACCTCAGATGCAAAAAAGTTCCTAAAATCAATTGCCGGTATGAAGAAAGTTGACATTTTGTGGGGCAACAATCAGGTTGATGAATGTATGCAAATTCAAAATAGTATATTTGATGTACCTGGTAATTTCACAGCCAATGTTTGAAGAAAAAGTTCATTAAAAATGTTATTTACTAGCTCCGCTCTAATATGCCGCTACGTAGCGACACGACACGCGACTGCGGCGACCTAGTAGGCGATCCGTATAAGGTGGTAAAGTAAGGGGGTCAGCCCAGGGAAGGCCACGAAGGGCAAATCGGATAAACCTACGTTGAATGACTTCAATACGCGTAGCATGGGATTAGTAAGAGGGGGACCAGACTTGGCTAGCATATTTAAGAAGGGGCCTAACGAAAATAATGTATAATGATTTCGTAACGAAAGGATTTGAGAATTCTTTCGACAAACTTTTCACGAAACCGAGGACGGCCTTAGCACGTTTGATAATGTTGTCGATATGGAGGCGGAAATTGAGTTCACGGTCACAAATGACCCTTAGATCAACCAAGAAGTTAACAGGTAGAACGGTTTCATATGTAGGTTCTGGGTGGTGAGGAAGAGCGCTTGCGGGAGTAAGTGATGGTTTGGCATTTACTGACATTGAGCTCGAGATTATTTTTTTCACACCAAGTTAAGGTCCAATTGGAGAGAGCACGAGTCAACAAGAGAAGATACATATGTGTTTAAATATTTTCATATCATTGGCATATATGGAGAGCTGAGAGTTCAGAATGAAGCTGTCAACATCATTAATAGTTAGAATAAATATCAATGGGCGGAGATGACTACCTTGTGGGACACCGGAGGTAGCATTAATTGGATCAGAGATAGAAGATCTGAAGATAATGTTATATTGACGATCTTCAAGATAAGATTTGACCGATCCTCATTTTGTCAAAGGCTCAATGTCGACAACGTCTATTTCTTTGCCCGTTTGCCACAAACATTGTGAAACAAACTCGATTGGATTAGTGGTTGTCGATCGACGTTTTAGGAACCCATGTTGGTTAGGAGAAAATATGGGTCTGCAGTGAAAGAATAGTGCATCATAAACGATGCTCTCGAAAAGTTTGGGTATGCATGAGAGCTTGACAATGGGACTGAAATGTGTACTAGAATGATATAAGCGTATTTCCAAGGCTGAGGAAAGAGGTTTAAATTGAGTGGTAAGGGGTAAAATAAGATGGTTCTTTTTTAAAACTATAGCAGGCAGACACTCAGGGCGGGAGAGTAGTCGTGCTTGAGGTTGCGTAATGTTTTCGGCGATTACGTCGGGAGTTATGTTCAGTGAGAAAGGAGACGTCTGGGAGCGGTGAGGATCCTGGTCGATGAATAATTGACTGAAGAAATGAGCAAAGAAGTTGGTGATTATTTCGGGCTCGTTGGAAGTGTTATTAAGAAAATTGAATATAGCGGGGTTAGGTTAGATTAGGTTAGAGAAGGGGAGTGTGATGGTTAGACATCACTTCCACTCGGAGGCCAAGAGGCCCACTGTGATTCCCTTCGTTTGTGTGGGTACACATAAAATTAACCTGTCCTATCACGTGGTGGCTGAAACCACCCCGTGCTCTTAATGAATTTTAGAAGATCCGATATATCTGCATTAGCCACGTCCGCAATCTCTGTAAAGAATATTTGGCCTAGCGACACTAGGCGTCGATTCTGGAGAGCTGGGCAGTGGCAAAGCAGATGTTGGATCGTCTCAGTTTCTTCCTCATCGCCGCAGCTCCGGCAGAGATCGCTGGATCCCGAGTCCCATTTCCGGAACATTGCTCCAATGGGACAGTGTCCTGTGATCACTCCGACGAGCATACGGATCGAGTTACGGTCCAGCGCCAGGAGCTTCTTTGTTTTTCCGACATTGAGCTCTGGCCACGATGATCTTGTCGTGTAGCTGTCGTTTCTTGTTAGTCAAGACGAGTTAGCCTCTTTGATGATTGTGTCGTTTATGATCCGGTATAGTGCGCTGATCGGTGGTTGCAATGACGTGTCCGCTTCGCTGATGTCCATTTCAGAACCTTGCCTGGCCAGTTCGTCTGCTCTTTCGTTCCCTGCGATTGAGCTGTGGTCCGGGACCCAGCAGAGTTTAACTTTATGGTGTCTGATGGACTTCAGTGAGTCGCGACATTTCCTTTGATCTCGTTATACAGGATTCTATTGACTTCAGTGCAGCCTAGCTGTCTACGAAGATAGTGATATCAGATGGTGGGATATCGACTACCTGTAGGTGTTTGGCTGCTTTCTCTATTGCCAGGATTTCTGCTTGAAACACGCTTCACAGATCAGGGAGTCTGAATGATTCCTATTTGTGGAGGGTAGAACCCGGCCCCAGTGCCTGTGTCCATTTTCGATCCGTCGGTGAAGAGAGTGATCTCGTGGTCGTTGATTACGGAGTTTGATAGCCACTCTTCTCTGTCGGGGAAAACGATAGCTATACTGAGGGAGAAGTCATTTTGCTTTCATGGCTAGTAAAACCATGTTTCCTTCCCAGGTCGTCTATTATTCTGAGTATGGCCGCATGCCCATAGTTGGCTTGCTTCCACAGAGAGGACTCCCTTAGTCTGAGAGCGCTCTTTGCAGCGCAGCCTTTTATGAATAGATCCAGGGGGAGAAGATGAAGCATCATGTCCAACCCTGCTTGCGGCGTGCTTCTCATGGCTCCCGTTGTACAAACAGCGGCTGACCACTTTGTTATGATCTTTGTGTCTTTCTCCATAAAAAAATTGAGGATTTTGTTAACTGTAAGAAGCCACAGTAGGGGGGAGAGAACCCCCCTAAAAATGCTTACGAGATGGGGTACAGTGTGGGTTTGTGCTTTTTGTAGCATCGCTGGCAAGATATCGTCCGGCCCCGGAGATTTAAAGGGTTTGAACGAATTATTGCCCATGATACTTTATCCGTTGTGATAATCTTGTTTATTACTTCTTCGGTTGTGTGAACCGTAGGAACCGTCGTCTCGAAGGAGACTGTGGTTTCAGGGGTTTTACAACATGGGAAGTGGGTTTCAGTCAGCATTTCTAGACATTCCTGACTGGATTCAGTTCAAGAACCATCTGGTTTAAGGATGAATTCCGGGACGCAGGGGTCCTTGGGTAGGATCTTCCTGACCCTTGCGGCTTCGGTAAGATCCTCTATTGATTCGCAGAACTCCCGCCAGGATTTAGATTTTGCTGCTCTTTTTTTGCTCTTGTATTCGTTGAAGCTGGATTTGTAATTATCCCAGTCTTCGGTTCTTTTTGAGATCTTTGCTCTATTGAATAGAGTTCGGGTCCTGGTCCTGAGCTGCTTTAGCTCTGTGGTCCACCAGACCGCGCTGGTCTTCCTGCGAGCACGTTGCAAAGGACAGGATTTGTTGAAAGCCGCTTTCAGAATTCTCACAAGATTTATATAATAATATAGCGGGGTAGTTATCGGTTTTTCTTTTTGTACGAGTATTAATGAAGTGGAAGAAACACTTGGGGTCAGAAATAAGGGAGGATTGCATTCGATTGAAATATCGCAGGTAGAGTGATTCACATAACTGTGCAAATTGAGTGTAGGACTGCATGTAATTAGAAAGGTCAGATGCAGAGGAGGATCTAAGATAGGCGTGCCAACTTTTGTTTCTTTCATTGCGCAAAGAGCGTAGTTCCTTGGTATACCAGGGCGGAGATGAAGTGTAATTCCCTTTTGGTGAGAATGGGACTGAAAGAATGAAGCAGTTGAGGATTTTGGAGTAGTATAGCGCAAGAGTTTCGTTTAAGGATATGAGGATAGTTAGGGTTAAGGAGGAAGTTAAAATGAATATTGTTTGAGCAGATTATTTAGTTTCGCGAAGTCAGCTTTCCGGCAATTGAAACAGTACGTATTTTCGGTGGGAAGAATAGTGAATTGAGTCTCGAGTGAAAGAGTTACCAATAGAGGTTGATGAAAGGGGTCTAAAGTAGAGAAAAAATGGTTACTCGGGGTAACAGCACAGTTTACGGCATCAGATAAGAAAATCAGGTCGAGTTGTCTGTCCATGTTATTGGTGATGTTACTGAGTGGCAGAAGGCCGGAGTCAGAGAGATGATTTGTGAAGGATTTTTTTTTACCTGAGGAGGGGTTAGCGGTGATATAATGGGTCTCATCATCGGATTGAACCCATTTCAAGTGTGGGAGGTTAAAATCGCCACAAAATCAAATCATTGGGTTCGGCAATATCAAATATGGAGTCGGCCAGATCAACGGCGAGTTGGGGCAAGGGATCATAGCGGCTGTGGATAGCTAAGAGAACTCCGCGACCATCCGGAGCGGCAGAGTTGTCGCGTCCATCGGCCCGAAACAGAATAACTCGCTGATTCTAATGCTGGAGCATCAATTCGTTTCAGTTAGGGCAAATATATCGTAGGGGAGATTTTGGGAATTAAGAAGTACTGCGGAGGTTTTGGTGCATAATCCTCTAACGTTCTGATAGTACAAGGATTGTTTTTGTAAGAAATATTCGATGGATGGGGAGATGTAGTGGTGCTTAGCTTAGGATTTAAAATAGTTTTTGAAATTTGAGCGGATACTTTGCAAGTGTGCGATGCGCTTTGAACTGACATGGGCGGCGAAGGTGGAAAAGTCGTTATTTACATCAATGGGGGAGATATAAGGGCTTTCGTGAAACCGGATAAAGGTCTTTTTAACGCGTGTGTGTTCTGCGGATCTCGTCCTTTCTGAGTACTTTTCCGACAGATGTGGCACCAACATTTATTCGAAAATTGGATTGGCTCAAAAGACCGAAAATTACCTGAAATATGCAAAATGGAGTAATCAGCGATAGACAATGCTCTCATCAATCTCATCATTCATTTTACTTTGAAATAAATTAATTTTTACGACTCAATTAAATTAAAAAATTAAAGACAATTGTACGTAAATAAATATTTGTTTTTTATTTTTTTAAAAATAAAAGTCTATGTTTTGTATAACTATTTATACGCTCTAAGTATAGTTTTGTATGTTGTTCTTATGTTCACGTTTGTTTTCTACAAAACAATAGAATAAATACAATATTTATTACAAAATAACAAATTTTTTTTTTTTTTTTTTGTTTTCTCTTGTGTTAATGGATTTGAAATGCTCAGATTGTTTAGAAAATTATTAAACACTTAATTCTGTTGTCGTGTGTGTATGTAATTGCAAAACATTTGTTTAACTTTAGAATTGAAACACATTTATAACCGTAATTTATTCTTCACAATACTTTATCTACAGACATTTATATTGCATGATAGTATATTTGTAACTACTGTACACGAAGATTACTTTCTACTCGTATTGTTTAAGAAAATATACAAAATATGTACATTGCACAGATATTCATTGATTCGTTCTGATTTTGTTTGTATGTTTGTTGGTTATTACTCCTATTCGTCTAGCTTAAGATGAAAAAAATTTATTCAAAAATCCACAAACAAATTTCTTTTTACTTCTTACTTATTCAGAGGAGGGAAATATTACATAGACAATATCATTAATTGCTGATTCGATTAAGTAACACTTTATTATTTATTACTGATGCCTTTTCTTGGGGTTCGTGTCGAAGTCGAAGGTAATATCCGGCGAGCCTGTAAAACTCAAAGGCAAATCAAAATAAATAGTTAAACAAACAGATAAACAATATTTTTATCATCGCTTTAATAGAAGTATGACTTATGAGACCATCGAAGGTAGTAAAACTAAGTGACGGTACCCTAAGTTGTATGTTTTCTAGAGATAGACTTGGAAATAGTCCGAGTTTACGGTGGGCCTGCTTCTCTAAAACTGTATTGTTAGATTCAGCTTTGATTGTTGTTGTTGTGATAGCTGGTGTCAGCCCGTGAAGCCGAAGCTTCCCTTATACATACCGCGTATGTTTCATTTTTTCCCTTAATATCCTGACGGCCCTCCTCCATAGCATACGAGTATACCATACCATACTAAAACTTAACAGAACCCATAAGTGCCCATCGAATGCATTCATTGTACCTTTCCTTGAAACACCCACCAGGAAGCTTACGTACCCTGGCTGCTTCCACCTGAAGCCATTAACATAAGACTCCCTAAATTAAAAAAGGAATGTAACAAGATAAGATCGGCAAGTATAGAAATAATTCGGCAACATTATTTTCGTTGAAAAACTATCGGAATCCTTTTCAATATTTTTCACAGAAACTTTTACGATCCTCAGTGCAACCTATGCCACCAGTAGAAAGACCTTAATATGCAAGTGCAGCCTCTATGTAACCAAAGCATCAACAGCTGTATCTCTCTCATAACTAAAATTCGGGACATCATTATAAAGGGCTTTTCAATTGGCGCGGGTAGATCGTGGCGGCCATGTTGTTTTGGTGATCACTGTCAAATCTGTTGTTTATTATTCATATAACCATGGCCAAGTTACACGATTGAATAGCACGTCCAAATGATAAAACATTATTATCAAAATGAATGTTCGTTAGTGCAAACGTAGACGTGGCCCTTCACACTCGAGTCTTCAACGTTTGATGGCTAAATTTCAGACACCCCGTTGGATAATAATCAATCAGTCAACAATTGTATGTCAAAGGAATGCAAGATCGGCGGAGAACATCGTCTTTTGCAGATTTCGGCTTGGCAAATTTTGGGTGGGAGTTAGGCCTACATCCGCACACGATCAAACTGACCCAGCAGCTCAAAGTTCATGATCACAGACAACGCCGTTTATTTGCTTCGGAGCGTTTGGAAGAGGACAATAATTTCGGCCAAAAAATCATCTTTAGCAACGAGAAGCATTTTTGCATGAATGACTGCGTTAAAAAGCAAAGTTGCCGTATATGGAACGACACCAACCCATATGTGGTTCATCAGATGACTTCTCAAAAAGTTACTTTTTGGGGTGGATTTTGGACCGGCGGCATTATTGGTCCGCACTTTTACAAAATGACATTGGTGAGGTAGTCACCGTTAATAGCGAGCGCGACAGAACCAATTTCTTATATTCCAACATGGTCCCGCCGGAGGTTCGAGCTTTGGGGTGCACATCAATTGTGCCCTGAATACTCCTCCGGCGAAAAACAAAAGCAGAACTGTGACTAATTAATGGCTATCCATGACTATCAATGGATAGTCTATTGATTATATAAAGCGGCTCACATTTAGCTATTTAGCTGTTTAGCTTTTGCTATTCAGCAATTTAGCTAAATTTCCTCTTCTTCCTATCATTTCTATAATATCAGTTGGGGTGTAGGGTAACCCAACTGGGAGTAACGGCTTAACCGGCGGCCTAATTCTGGTACCACGGGAGACAGGGGCCTCCGGGACATTAATGTCAGATAGAGTAATGACAGTCCCGGCTTGTCTTGCGGTAGGCCCCCTTGTGGAAGTAACGTGGGGGCTGTGGTTATCCCAACATGCGGGAAGTTGCTTGCAACAGAAATATAAGCTGAGTTGCTTGCAACAGGGCGCCGAGACCCTTAGATCGGTATGAGGTTTAGGTAGGCCTCGCCCCTCACCAAGAGGGAAGTCATGGTCCTATACATGGCTTCGAAATGGTACTTGTAGCAAATAAGGACGTTGGTTGTCGTCCCAGAAACCAACCCCTTGCGGGAAGGCCCGCCGTGGAATTAAGCCGACAAGGCAGGTGTCCACGTTAAACACATAGCGGAATCTGTCCAACATAAACCATATACCGTATACGTGGTTCCAGTAGTACGGCGCTAAGTGCCACACAGCGGGCGCTACAATTGACATTTTTCATGAACGATTTTAGGGTAAGTTAATATCTCGAAAAAGTGATGTGAATTGGTCACTGAGATCATGCGATTTGACCCAACTAGACTTTTCCTTGTGGGGTTTCCTGAAGTCACAGATCTATGCGAATAAACAACAATCGACCGATGCCCTTAAGATGAACTTTGTGATGTTCACATCGCTTAACCCTAACCCAAAACCCTTTACTTTAGAACAGCTAAGCCTCGGTGCTCCTCCGGTTTTGTGAATGATTTAATTTTCGAGTCTTTTGTTGTCTACATGTGACTACTATCGATTTAAATCAACCGAAAGAATATACCATGAGACAAAATGAAGGTAATGCTCTCTCATTAAATCGCAGGAACCTTGTGGAGGCTTTAAATCTAATGTTCACTCAGGTACAAAAGCCAACTTTCACGAAAATCATTTCGGAAAACCAGGCGACATGAACTAAGATACCATGATTGTTGAATCACGGCAAAAGTTCGTATGCGATGTTCACATGTAAGTGCGATAAGGTTGTTGTTTGACGTGCCTAGTGTATATATTATGGACATGTATGTATACCATTGGGTTACCACTAGACCCCGTTGAGTTAAGTGTGGCTTTGTCTGTGTAGAATTTAAAAGTGGTTTAGAGCTTTTGAACCTCTTGGTAAGAAAATGAACGAGCCTTAGTAGAGAATTACCCAAAGGTTTCAAATGATATTTTGCATTTCGCCATCTAAAGAAACTTGGATTCACTTGCAAGCTTAACGAATAAGCTGAACCGGGAAGCCTCTATCTTCCCTTAGATGCCATAAAAACAAACCTTTTGGATCGAATGGTGAAATTTGACATAAAGTAGGCCCAACATAGCTGGAAACTAAAGCTGGCTTGCATCGAATCAAGGAGCTGCTATCTATAACCATATAACCAAAACTGCGAATAAGTACTTTGAGCAAGTCTCTAAAGTCATTAACGAGGTTCAAGAAAATTGTCCGGTTCTGGGCATTCGAAAAGAAGGGAACATATCGCCCTCTGGAAGCTGCAAAAATTGGAAATCACTCCGCCCTCAGCATATTCCCCAGACTGTGTTCCTTCAGATTTTCATTTGTTTCGGTCTCCTTAGGACGGTTGTCGACAATGGGATCCGTAAGCATGTGTAACATTGAGAGACACTTGTAGGAAATAACAGAAATAATAAAATACAAATTTGTAACCATCCAACAGTTAGCCAATGTTTTTGCCACACAAGCTTCCTAAAACGGTTAGCAAATCCTCAACAAATGTTGGACAACAAACTTTGGCACCAAGTTTCGTCTGCTTCTTAAGCTGGGAAAAAGAAGCCACATGCCCACCAGATAGACAAGAAGGAAAGAGGAAATCAGGTCTTGTACTTCATAATCACATATTCTTTATTAAAGTTGCATGTAGCTCTTTTTTACTAGGGAACGATGGAAGAACCCACGTTCTAGTTAGTTTAAGTTGTTCGATAATTTCATTTCATTACAATCAATATCAATACTCCTTGCTGGGGTACATGGCAGGGATATATAATCGAAATGAATTCAGCCCAATTTTAGTCAGAGGTAAAGTCTCCAAGCTATTTGGAAAAATCTGTATGATATGATCACGAGAAGTGACATTCATAAACTGGAGGTCAAGCAGAAGAGTGTTAGCGACTAGATGAGTTTGGCAGTAGATGGGAATGAATGCCAATGCTTTCGTGAGTTGATGAATTTACACTTATCACTTGGACGTCGCATTTGTAATTATCGTAAATTAAAAGAGCCAAACCTGCGGTGCAAACAACGGGTTTTCAATGACAGTGCATCGTATTACGGTTTTTTCTAGAAGGAGGACTATAAAAACGGGATGGTATCTTAAACCTTTTTCTTTTTCTTCTTAGATGGCGTTACAGCTCACGAAAAGCCAGAGCCAAGCTTCTCTCATTCACTTACATATGTTTGCGATTTGTTTTCACACGAGGGAACGGGACCCAGTTTAATGCCAATTCCAAACGGCGAGTGCCGAGTAGCTTTTTCAAGGCAATTGTACTGCGAGGGATTTTGCCAGTACCCCGACGAGGAGAGAGCCACGAAATGAATTTTCGATGGCGTTGGTGTTATCGACTTCAAGGCCGCATAGGACAGCGTGGATCAAAACGCTGTCCGTTCAAAACGCTGGCTTACGCGGATGATATTGACGTGATTGGTCGAACACAGCGAGCCGTCAATGAAGCTCGTGGGTCTAGCAGTAAATGAGGGCAGAATGAAGTACATGTTGTCATCAAGAATGACGCACAACAACGATGTCTCGGTAAGAGCGTCACAATGGGCAACAAGATTTTCGAGGCAGTGAAGGGCTTCGTCGACCTTGGCTCCGCAGTAAATAGGGACAACATCGGTACCGTGATCAAACGCAGAATCACTCTAGCCAACGCTGTTTCTTTGGGCTCAAGGGGCAATTGAGTAAAGACCAAGTTGGTTCTAATCATTCCAGTCCTGCTCTATGGTGCAGAAGTGTTGAAACTGAAATGAAAAGTGTGATCAGGCCGTTAGGTAAACTGTCAAATATCAAATCAAATAAACTTCCTTCTTGTTTTACCCTTCGACTGAAGCTGACGTGTTTCATTGCTTTACTCCATTTGCTCCACTAAAACATCAGGTTATGAGCCCAGGCAACGCCATCAGCGAGAAATAATAAGAAGACAAGAAGCAGGAAGGCGTTAGGTGTAATTTAAACCATTTTTGGATCATCGATGACGATTTGGTGAAGCGATTTTTTGTGGATTTTTCTTTTTTTATTTGCGTCGAACGTAGTATATGTACGTATGAAGAAGATCAATTGCCGACCGCTATGGTCAACAGATTTCTCTGGAGAAATTGCGAGGACGTGAAAATGTCGATATTTGGAAAATAGCGTCGAAATCATATCTGGTGATAAAGGGTTTATGGTCGTACACACAAACGGAATGCTCGGCAGACGCCCACTAAAACAACAAGAAGCATGGACACTGTTAAAAGCGGATGAGGAAGTTCTTGGTCTTTTCGAGAGAAAAGGTCTGCGTGCGATCTTTGGTCCTGTTTGCATTGATGACATCTGGAGGAGAAGATTCAATCACGAACTATATGGGATGAACGGCGGCATGTGTCTGGTTAAGCGTCTGCGGATACAATGCTTAAGATGGCTAGGCCATGTAGAGCGTATGGACAACATAGCTCCAGCCCGAAGAGTCTTTGAATCCGTGCCATTAGGACAACGTAACATAGGACGCCCTCGACTCAAATGGCGCACACAACTGGAAAAAGACCTCAACCAACTTGGTGTGCGAAATTCGAAAAGGCTGGTAGGATATCGCGCTGGGGACGCTTGTTGGTTGAGGCCCAAGCCCACACCGGGCCGTAGCGCCATCAAAAGAAAAAGAAGAACACTGTACAGTCACGTTAGAACCAATGGGGTACTTGTTCGATTCTTTTAACAATGTGACTGTACGGCACTTAAAGAGTTCGAATTTTGATAGGATCTTGCTGTTTTTTTTTCAGAAAACTATCACTTTAGGAAGCTGTAGACTATCTTCAGCAGCTAAATGAAGAAGATAATGCATTTGGTGACCTTGTCGATGGTATTTTCATTCGAAAAAGATGGAAATCAGCAGAGGATGATGCCGATGAAAATGAAGGCAGCACGATTGATGATCTGAACAGGAATCATTTGAGAACCAGTTGTAAATTAGTACATATTAAAACATGGTCAACATTTTGGGGCAATTCAGTTCGAAGAGCAGTCTATTCAAGCCGAGAACGTGGAGGACATTCTCATTGATATGTATCTTAGATGAGTCGAAATTAAACTTATCAGTTGACCAACCAAGCCAAGAGATACAACAAGAGCAAATAGATGCTTCAAGCTTCATGAAGCAATTGTAGAAGAGAAAGGAGAAAATTTGATGCTGCCGAATGCGACTCGACTCAGGAAAATAAATCCCATTCTATTTGACGTTCCAACAGAGGAACAACTTTCAAATGGTCAAATAATGCTACAAATGCTGGAATAAAGTGGTTTTCAAACGCCGTGATCAACGACCCTCGTCACCGACGGATCAAAAATGGACACAGGCCCTTGGGCTGGATTCTACCCTGACACCATGCACAAACAGGAAACATTTAGACTCCCTGATCTGTGCAGCGTCTTCCAAGCAGAAATCCTAGCAATAGAGAAAGCAGCCAAACACTTACAAGTAACCGATATCCCACCAACGGATATCAACATGTTTGTAGACAGGCTGCACTGAAGTCAATAGGATCCACGAGATCAAAGGCTGTGATCACTGAAGTTCATCAGACACCACAACGTTAAACTCTGCTGGGTCCCGGGCCACATCTCTATCGCAGGGAACGAAAGAGCGGAGGAATTGGCCAGACAAGGATCTGAAATGGACATCAGCGAAGCGGACACGTCACTGCAACCACCGATCAGTGCATTATACCGGATCATAAATGGCAAAATAATAAAAGAAGCCAACTCGTCTTGGCATAGAAGAAACGAGAGTCACACGACCTGATCATCTTGGCCAGAGCTTAATATCGGAGTGATCACAGGATACTATCCCATCGGAGTAATGCTCCGGTCCAATACCTGCTTTGCCACTGCCCAGCTCTCCAGATTCTTCACAGAGATTCCGGACGTAGCAAATGCAGATATATCGGATCTTCTGAAATTCATAAAGAGCACAGAGTGGTTTCAGCCACCCCGTGATAGGACAGGTTAATTGTATGCGTACTCCACAAATGAAGGGAATCACAATAGGCCCTTTGGCCTCCGAGTGGAAGTGATGTTCAACTATCACACTCCCCTTCCTTAACCTAACCTAAGACCTAAACGCGAATAACAAAAGATATTAAGATCAATAAAGAAACTTCCCCCAAACGAACATTAGCATCAGGAATCAGACAAGGTGACAGCCTAAGCCCGATACTCTTCAACCCTATCATGAATGAAATAATAAAAACAGTGAATACCTATAATAGAGGAAGAGGATGTAAGATTGGCAGAGAGATAGGGAAGTAGCGGACAAGTACAATATGAAAATATCAATGGCCAAAACAAAACCGCTATAGATAATCATTAAGATCCATATTGGCAGTATACGCGAAATGCATCTTCTTCTTCTTTTTCTTTTTCCGGCGTTGTTATGGTCAGAAGAGTAGAACCATAACTTTCCCACTTAACTGCATTCCTACTGGTCCGCTTGTGGGGTCCGCCGCGAAATGCATAAAGCAGATAAAGCAGTTTGACTATCTGGACGCAAAAATAACATCATCCAAGGATGCAACCACAGAAGTCGAAACGAATGCAATTAAGGCCGCTCGAATATCTGGTTGCTTGAAATAAGTTATTTGGCGGAACAGGCATATGAGTGTAGAAAGAATAGTAAGAATGTACAAATTCTGCGTGCGACCTATGTATGTTGATGTATGGCGGCCGAGACGAGAGCCAACACTAAGGCCATCGAACGAGTGACATCAAAAAACACTACAATCAATAGCAGGATTTACGCTAAGAGATCGCAGCGAATCATTTTTTTTTCAGAGGCAACCAACAAACAACGGAAGCGAGTCTTGTTTCTGTTCTTGATCAGGTGCGGCCTAACATTTGAAGAAAAAAACAAAAAACCCTAAGCACTCCAAAAAGCCCGATAGAATAAGCCACGTGAAAAACGGATGAGAGACTGTGACATTAATTTGCTATATTCGCCAGATTCAGGCAGAAAGTCTAAAGTGTTCAGCATGTGAACGAACGCCTCATGCCAACCCGTAACAAAGCGATTCCCTGAGTTCACGTCCCCACAAAGAAGTAAGACGACCGATTCAAGCACGATATAAATCATCTTCCTCTATAGAACATATCCCAGCTATGGCACCAAAATCGTTCTACGGGATTTTACTGGGAGACTGAGTAAAAGGACATCTTTGAATGAGTTACAGTTATATAATGATAATATTCCAGAAAGCGGATTTGCAGCGGATGCTGAGTCGAATGAGATCATCAATATTCGAAGTTCGAAAATTGCAGACGTCAGAGATGGTCGGGGCCTTCGCCGATCATCCCTTAAGCTTATTCAAGAGCCGATGTAATCTGCATAAACCATAAAACTGTAGTGGAGATGTTACCTCTAAAGGACTTGGCTTCGAGCCATCTTCTACTAGAAACCCCTGATTTGATGAGGAGTGCAGAGAGAAGAGAAACAGAATGCATGGCTACGGCTACGCAACTATTAACTTGATATGTACATATGTTTATCGAATCTGGAGATGGATTAGAAGCGATGGGACAGAACAGCGAAACTTGACATGGAGGCTTGGAAAAGGGTGACCAACGAGGCTCTGAACTTCCGAGTTCAATAATAATAAGTATAACTGAAAAAACTGTTTTTTACGTAATGTACACGCCTCAAAGAAACCAAAATTGTTGTCACTTAAGGACAAATGCGCGATAATTAAGCAATTCCGTAGTTGTTCCTGTGTAACAAGGTAAAAAAAAAATCGATAAATGTCGATCATCGATCGCTGATCGACACTCGCAATAGGGGTCAAAGCTTTACTATGAAACTAGACTGTTAGGTTGTAACGAAATCGAGCAAGACCTCCAGGCGCCAGTAAAATTATTGAACACGGAGATGTCCACAATACGTCTGCGAGTGGGGTTGGTCAAATTGAGTTTACTGACTATCGAATGAACCAATATGACTGCCTAAACGTCCTAAAAAGAAATCTGGGAAAGGTTACGACATCCGTTTTTTTTTGGGACACTGATGGAATAATTATGTTGGAATATTTGGAAAAGGGAGCCACTACACAGACCATATAAGATTGCGCATTGAAGAGGTCATTAAAGAAAAAAGACGCAAGAAACTGAAAGCAGGAATACTGTTTCACTAGGCAATGCACCGGCGCACATAGATGCAGATGAGATGCCTGCCATTCAAGAAACGAGATTTGCCAGATCTAGCTTCCAGTGACTTCTACCGTTCCTCGGCTCAAGTTCGGCTCGGCTCGAGGAACAAGAACTTTGCAGATGACAGTGAAGTTATGTTGCTGTTGAGACGTTTTGGGAGGTTCAAGACAAAGAATTTTCTTCTAAGGGAATCCTGGGTTTAGATGGAATAAATGAATAGAAAAAATCATAAAATTTTTTTTAAACTACAATCACTGTTTTATTTTCATTATCATTACTTTTGGATCAATCCTCGTACTGATTTTGAAGAAACGCTAAACCAAGTTATTTGAAGTCAAAGAAAATTATGTAGAAATTTAAAATCATTTTTCAACTGAAAATCGTTCTCATTGTCAGGCCGATAATTTTTCACTTTACCTTCTATAGGGTATAAAAAGGCTGGGGAAAAACAAACAGATCAATCGGAACTATAGTTGATTTTCAATAGAGATTTGGCCGTTAGGACTGCGGATTGTTTTGGGTGAACTCGGTATATCATGGAATGGAGCGGGAAAACAGTTATATCGCGTTAACTAGGGATGAACTAAGAAGCGCGGTTTGGAACAAAGCGGCCTTAAGAAGAAGCTGCTTGCACGATGCCATAGATGCCACGAAGCCAGTTGTAGGATTGGCAAAAGATGCGAGATAGCTGGTGCGAGTGTTAGTTTTTCTCCTGGGGCCAGTGCAAGAAGTGAAATCCTAGAAATACGTAGCGAGATGCTCTGGCTAAGGGAAAGGCCTTTAGAGCTCACGAAAACGACCAATGGGAGTCAGGAAAAGTGGGAGCTCGGTACAAGATCGACAAGTACCACCACGAATTACTTCCCCTACAAGAGGCGAGTGCTGTTCACGGGCTAGAATTTAACCCTAAAGCACTAGCCGGTCTGTCGTCGAATGCATGGAAGAAAAGTGTGAAGGACATTCAGCGTATTTATGGACTGGATTAGTTTTGATGGCGGCTACAACGAAACTGATGGGTGCAGACCAAATGTGGGCTCGCAGTACTATTCCAGAAACTTTGGACGAATTCTTTAAAGAGCTGTGTCGAACTTTTCCGTCAGGGGACGATGACGCAGACATCCCCGACAGGCTTCAAGAAATGTACGGTGAGGACAAATGTACGGTGAGGACGTTGAGCAGTATGTTTTCGAGATGAAAGCAATTGCATCCCGAGGGTTCGTCAAGGAAAGCACGTTGGTGGGGTATATTACCCAGGGCATACGTGATACTGAATCTCACCAAGCATTCCGAGCGGTGAAGCTAACATCTGTAACATCTTGGAAAGGGTTCAGTGGTTGGTGGAAATACGAGGAGGCGACGGATGGCCGACAGGCCTTGGCAAAATGAAGCTGAACAAACGGGAGCAGAACGTTTAAATGGAAGGACTAGGAAGGGTAGGTGTTTCCGTTGTCAACAGGTGGGACATTATAGGAGAGATTGCTCCTTACCGCCCGGAGACACGAGTGCAACTGGACGGGATACAACTATGGTTAAGGGACCAGCAAAACAGATCCAGCTGCTGATACGTGAGGATAGGCGGCAGAAGAGATTGGTGGCGGAAGTAAATGGCGTGCGGCCAGTGGTGACGCTGTCTGATTACGCACAAAAAGTACGACCCGATGGTTGGAAGAGAGCGAGAGTGGGCGTTCTCCTGATAATGAAGATGGTTTATGAGATGCGTGTTCCACCCGTTAAATTGTATCCACCACTGGACACATTAGGCAGCACCAATGCAGTGCACCACATGTTGCGAGGAGTGCGATTTGACGCTTCCGAGAGGTGTGAATCAGAAGTAGTGGCGAGAAGACAAACGAGAAGGTGACTGTTAAGATAGGACCACATGAGGTGATCATTAACACATGGCACCGCGGAGATCTACCAAGAGGCAAATTTTAAGTGGGTAGTCGGAAGGTGTGGTGTGGATGGCAATGGTGGATGGCAATGATCGATGGCAATGGTGGCTTGTCCATGGCCGTGCTTTATCTGACATTATTGGCTATTCTAGGATTCTTTGTAGGTGTTAAGCAGATGGGTATCATGTGTGGCTCACTCTAGAAGCTACCATCTGTCAGGGACTGCAAAAGGCATAGGAAACAGAGGCAGTGATGGAGGCCGACGTGTACACGAGATCGATCAGTAGAAGAGTGTCAGCGCACATTTGTTACGAGGAAACGATTCACGATGTAACGATGTTGGGGTTCTTTGGGACAAAGAGGTTAGGCGACCGGTTGCGACCGAGCTTGGATTATAAGCAAGATGACAACTTTGGGTAAGCTCATGCCAGGTGGACGGTGCGTGGAGTACATGTCACGCGCATGAGATAGTTCACCGATACTGCTGTACAAGTGATGCCTACTCTACTACAAATTATGTCATGACATTCTACTCGAGGGGCAGGAAAGGGAGAATGGTGAGCGGAGATGCAGACTTAAGCGGATGCGTGCCTGATGGTCTTGCGAGACTAAGAACCGGACGGTACTGTGGGAGGCACGGTCAGGCCAGCAAAAGGATCAGTGTTTTGCAGTGAACTGCAATTGTTGCTCGAATTCGACAGGCGATGGCTGACAGGGTATATTCTTTGTCTCCCGAACCGGATATGCGAGGAAGGAGAGGGTGATCTTACGTTGGTAGAACATGAACCAGCCGCGGCAGGTGAATCGCTTAAGTTGGAACCGTTCTATAGAGGACCATATATCATAGGTCATGTACTACCCAATAACCGCTACGTTATCGAAGATATCCCGGGGATGCAACGGTAAACAGAAATGTAGCACGGTGATGAGCTCGGATAAGTTGAAGCGGTGGTGGTGTGAGTTGCCGAGTCATGGAGTTGAGAGTACCGAGAAAAAGAATCCCAGTTCTGAGGTAGAGGACAACGTAGGGTTCTAAGAGTCGTGAGGACATGGTATAAAAGGGCTGGGGAAAAGCAAACCAGGGGTCAGTCAGTGTCCAACCATAGGCGAAGAAATAAATCGGCTCGCTGCACACTAAACGGCTGCATTTTTTAGTTCTTTCGCTTTAAACTTTGTACTTTTTTTTAAATGATTTTTCTTTTTATTTTTGTATTTTCCTTTTGATTTTTTCGTACTAGGTTATATGTAGGTAACTAGGACGAAAATATTTTTAATTTTTTTTTTTAAAGATTTGACGATATGCGATAAGGATGTGACGATTAAAGAAAAATAAAATAAGAAAAAATATCAATCCGTCCGGAGAAACCCCTTTTTCGGCGCGTTTTTTTCCCTACGTTTTCCCTAATCTCGTTTCATTTCTTCATTAAATTCCACTAATGTATACTATAAGTGAATTTTTTTTTCAAAATACGTATTTATTCCGGTTCTTCTCTCCCTTTTCTTGCATACACAATTACACTAGATAACAAATTTTGAATGTTTTGTTTCTCGCACTTGTTATATATAAATTAATTGTTTCGTTTGTTTTTTTTTTTTAAGAAAACTAATAAAAGTTTTAACAAAAAAGAAATAAATTAGAGAAAAATAAAACAAAAATTCTTGCTTTTAAAATTAAATTTTAACTTGACATCGCATTTTCCCACGTTCGCTTGTTTATCTTACAAACAAACACATCTAAGGCGCAATATTTCATACAATTGGTATTTTTTTTACTTAAATAAAACAAAATAAAAATAATTCTTTACATTTACAATAATAAAAGCTAAAAATAAAAATAAAAATTATTTATAACAATATAACAATCATGCATGTGTGTACAATTTTATTAAGACAATGCGCGCATTTAATTTTGTTTTTTTCTTTCTAAATTTAGTTCAAAGAAAAATTGTTTAAAACATTATTTTATCTTACACCGGATTTTTAGATTTTCACTTAACTTTTTCTTTAATCTTGTTTTAGAAAATATATTTACTTTTATGTATACTATGTGATCTTAGTAAATAATTGGTAAACTTAATATTTACAAATATTTTTTTGTTTGTTTTTTAAGAGTAGTTTTGTTTTTTTTTTAATTTTTTTTTATACATTTGAAACAAATTTGTATCCACGATTTGATTCTTAGTTAATGTTTTTTTTTTGTTCATTTGTGTTTTTTTTTAATTTTTTTTTATGTTTAGCTGAAGAGTTAATTTCTTTTTACGGGTTAGGGGGTCGTTTGTTTTTTGAGAAAATACGTTACATCCATATATTTATATTTTTTTTCTTTATGTACACGCTATATAAAGTGTTGGTTTTTTATTTGTGTGTTTACAACAACGATTGTTCATTAATTTCTCTTCATATAAATTAGTATATAGGTTTCCTCATATTTTTTTTTATGGTTTTTGTTGTACGAAATATTCATGATGGCTGTTTGATTTATTTTTTTTTTTTTAGTTTGTAAATATTGTATATAGACAGCTATATGTGAAGGTTTTCGGGTGATCTGATAGAGTGGGGAAGGTGGTGGTTGGCTGGGAGAAAATGCATTTGGCGCAAAGTGTGTCTACGATGAGATAATGATGAACTGTGGTCGGGCGCGCATGATGTCGACAGTGATGATGAATGAAGGAGAGATGTGTACGTTGTCCTTTTTTTTAATTTAATTAGCACATATACAATTACATATTCTATTTTGTTGTTAATTGGATTATCTTCATTTACAATTTAAGAATAATAATAATAATAATAATAATAAAAAAATGATAATTTTAATCGTAATAACAAATAATGAACTCACTACTTAGATAATAAGGTTATAGAGTGTAAAATTGGTAAATTGGTTTTATAAAGCGTTGCCATTGGTGGTTCCTGTTACAATAGCGGTCGATGCCGTCGATGTGGGTGAAACAACAACAGATGTAGATGACGGTAAGGTGGGTTGATTTGAATTATTTGGAACAGCAACAACCATTGGTTTCATTGAACCTAGGTACTGGGAGCTAAGTATTGGTAAATTCTGACCACCAACCGAGAGATTTACCTATAAAATGAGAATATTTCACTTTACGCAATCAAATCAAATTCGCATTTATCTTACCTTCCCAGCAAGTTGGGGAGATGCAGCAATCAACTGAGCAAAATTGCCACTCGGTTGTACCTGCGAGACAGCAATGGATGCTAGTCCAGACGACTGAACGACCGGCCCGTTCATAACATGAACACCACGTGCACTGTTATTCGATGAATCCGTGTCATTACCGGCTCCTATAATCCCAATCATGAGTATCAAATTGTATCATAAATGGAGCATTACATACCCTTTAGTGAAATGCCACTATTGACAATGGCTAGTTTGCCGTTTCCTCTGTACAAGGAGGTTGTGCCGTTTGATGCGGTGGGAAGGATATTTAGTTCGGCACCTCCGGGTAATCGACCAAGTTCTGCTGTCGGAACATAACTGCCATTAAGATTCGAGGCAGTATTTGTGACACCACCGCTGCTGGCACCAACAGCACTCATCAATAATTTGTGTAGCTGTGCACCTCCATTATTCGGTGGGGATGATGATGCTGATGATAGTCCGCTATTGCATCTAGACGATGACGATACGTTCGACGACTGTGGTCCAGAGCTTAGTTCAATAGTTGCTAAACTATTTGTACCAACCAATCGTAAATTGGCACCGCCGTTCGGCGATGAAGCCAAAAATGGGCTAACGACCAAACTACCGCCTCCAACAACTTGCGACAGTTGCAGAGGAGGTCCGGCTAAGCCCAATTTGTTGTCTTTATCCACTGAGCCAAGGGCAATACCATTATAGACTTTAAAAACCTTTGCCGGTTGTTCGCCTTCATCGAGCAACTTATGCTGCTGATGATGATGTTGGTGATGGAGGTTATGCGGGTTGCTGCTGCCGAACATGGAACTATCATTGTTGTTGTTTGAATGACTGTCACTGGATGGAACCTTCCGGGTTAGGCCGTTTCTTCCGTTGCAGTTTAATTCTTTACTGTGACTAATTGTAGTGATGGCTGGTACCGATGGTGATGACGATGATGAAGCACTTGATGTCGAGTGTATGGATATCGATGAAAAGAATGGAGAGGATGTGGACGATGTAGAGCAGGAGGGGATAATGCTTGCAGCAACAGCGGAATTCATATTAAGTGGCATCCCCGTGGCATAATACCCGCTATTTGACGATGAAATACCGCCATTATTTTCACTGTGTGATGTGATATTTATAACGGGAGATGAGACAAATGTATTACCATTGGCCGAAACGTTGGCAGCACCGAATTTCACACTATTCGCTGGAATGTTTGGAACAACCTTCACCCCGCCACCAATTGGCGGCGATGAAGAATGAATCGAGGACGATGATGACACACCACTCGATGAGGACGGCGATGGTGACGGAGTTGACGGAGTCGGTGATCCTCGTGTCAATGATGTTGCCGAAATATTCTTCGCTGTCAATGACAATGGCATGGTGACAGTTAATGGTCCAGATGCTGATGCTGCTGTCGATAATGTTGATGGCGATGATGATGTAATTAATGATGACGATTTCAATATCATCATATTCGGCGATATCGGCGAACTATTATTAGGCGAGTTCGTTAAGGAAGAGGACGACGATGTTGATTGTGATATCACAGGTGACAATGCGGTCGGCATTGCAGTTTGCATCTGCGAATGTTCAGAGCAAAGAAAGAGAGAGAAAGAGAGAGAGAGAGAGAGTAGAGACTTTTGAGCATCAATGTGTCACCGTGGTTAAAGGGGCATTGCCCAAAGGTAACTTACTCCAGCGCCTAGTGGTGATGACATTGTATTGCCGCCACTGCCACTCGATAATGAGCTGGATGAGCTGTACAGCATACTGCCGCGTCCCGATGAGAGGGAGATTGAATCGTTGAGGCCTTCGGTCACTGCAAATATATGTATAGATCGAGAAGTTATCTCACGACACATTGAATTCTTCACACAAAGCTTAAATTGAATCTATAAAACGAGACCAAATATTGCATACGCTCCGTAGGGGCTCCCCCTACTGCATATTTGAAAGGAAAAACACGAAAATAGAATGCGATGTCGCACACGGTAATGTTCGTCTTTGTTGCTTTAATAAGTTAGATCGTCGACAAATCACAAGGTCGTTTCTAAACCTCCCACTTGACATGCACATATTCTATAGCGATATTTCGCAATACTCACACTCACCTCGTTCGATCGGAATGCTGCCGAGTTCGATGTCAGTACTAATACTGGAGAAATCAATGTTATCAATTTTGGCGCCAAGCTCACGTTTTAGGCTAACGATTTTCTTTTGTGCATTGATTTTCTCCTTAGCTAGTTGCTCGCTTTGCTGTTCGAGCTCTTGTTCCTGACGCTGGAGATCCTGTAAAGCACATTAAACCATTTAGATGAAGAACAGTCACTGGGTTTTGTATCGAAAGCGATGATACTTACTTTGATTTGCTTTAAAGCGGCTCCAAGAATCGCCAAATTCGACGTCTTCTTACGCTCTTCATCTTTCAGTGGTAACTGATTCTTCAACTGCTCAAAACACTCTTTCAGCTGAGCTCTTCGATGCTTTTCCAATTTATTATGAACTTCCCGAGTGCCCGCTCTGGAAGTACATGAGGAACTAAATTCGTATTGATCGATTTAATAAAGATCTCTTCTTCAAGGGGTAAATATAGGATTTTTCAAATCACTTACCCATTGCTATTGGAACTGATTGTTCTTCTTCTCGTGCCGCCAACCATGCCGCCATGCAACTGATGTACACCGCTCGATGTTGGCGCCGATGATGCTACACCCGACATCGGATGATCCAAATGACCGCCGGCCACTAGTAAACTGCCACCTCCGGGCGGCGATCCATTTATCATGTTAACACCATTCAATGCACCGCCACCATTATTCGATCCAGAGAAATTCAAGCTTCCAATACTGCCCGTGCCGTTCATATAACCGCCAGCCGATGCGGATAAATTCAAACTTGATTGTGATGAATCCTCAGAGCCTGCTGCCGCAGCCGCCTCGGCAAGGGCTTGATGGATTTGATGATTACGTAGGAGTGCTGGCGTAGTGCCATTGCTTCCAATCAATCCATTCGCTGTAATTTTATTGGAAGAAAGTGAAAAACTACGAATTCTTGAGGATTCAACAAATTTTCTAGTCGACATTGGCGGTGGGGTTAGGGGAATACAATTCTTGCGATGTATTGTAGCGGCAGTGGATGCCGATACGATGCCGATAGGTGGTGAGTTTCTTATGACAGAGGAGGAATTAGTCGAATGAGGAATCATATTACCATTAAACGTATTGGTTGCCGTGCGATTATTGGTAACATTAATAACGATGGGTTGGGATGAGACGGCCGCTGCAGCTGCAGACAATGCTGCCAGATTAACGCCACCGTTGGATGGTGAGACTGCGGCGCCAGCAGCAACAGAACCAACATTGCCATTCGAAAACATTGCGTTCTTATTGTTATCAACAATTGTGATTGTTGTATTATTTTTATTATTCGAGAAGAGGGAGGATAGTGTTTCACTTTTCGGTGAATTGGACAATAGCTGCGTTTGGTGTTGTTGTTGAAGCTGTTGCTGCTGCTGCTGTTGTTGTGATTGTAGTCCTTGTTGTAATTGTGATTGTTGTATGAGTTTGTTTGTTGTCGCGCTAGTGGTTGTAGATGATAGTGGCGTTTGTATCTTTATAAAAGAGGAGGGGGACGAGTGGCCATTGGAATATGGCTCCTCTGTAAATAAAAATGAAATAAAGAAAAAGAAAACAAACAAAACAAATCAAAATAAAATAAAAATTAGGACAAAGCAAACAAACAGAACATAAAAAAAATTAGAAAGCAAAAGCAGGATTGGCAAAAAGCTTAACTTCTACTCCGGCGACAAGAGCGAAAACAATCAAGAATCTCTTACTATGAATAGAATTGAAGGCCATTCGTGGTTGAACGATGATGAAATGATACTGATTTCCTGCACTAACCATCAACCAGTTGAATGGTGCACAAAGAAACTTACTACCACTGACTCATTGCTTATGGAGTTTATCATTTTATTTTTAGATTTGAATAGGCTTTTATCGGAGAATACATATGTATGTGGGTACCATGATAAGTTTGTTAACCGGATACTAAAATTGTCAGATAAAAATCAATTCTTGATAATCATTCCAGCAGCTCTAGAGATAGAATGGAAATAGATAGTCCGGAAGGCAATAACGTATGATAAACTACCACATCTTAACGACCTTATTTCGCATGGCATATGGCAACAAACTTACGTCATTCCTCGAAAACCTAATCAAACCGAATCGACACATACTTACAATGCCTTTAGCTTGACTGGTCCAGAGTTGCTCAAGTGCTTCTAGTTTCCACAACGTTCACAGATCATAGAATATGTTAATTTGTTTCCTTCGATTCGTATATTTATTTCCATTTTCCATTTTAGAAAATGATTCCTGAGAAATCCCGCTCCCCTCAATACCAATAGTTGTTTCGAACAGTCTTTATGCTATTTACAAAGTACCTGACAGTATCCTCCAACGGTATTCCCCGACGCTCGATACGTTCACACAGCAAGAAACATAGGCGACTCGTCGTCACCGAGTCTGTAAATGTCACGTACCCTACCAAAGATGAATCATAATTTAAATCTAATACGTTCACTATTATGTAACGCGGCAAACCGCAATTTCGAGGAAAAAGCCCAGAGATAAAGGAAACCGCCTTGTCAACAATAGCGTCCGTATCAATCACCAGATACGCTCAACAATAGGCACGAAACAAAAGCAAGAAAACCATAACATTGTCTACAAAATGTTAAATTTGAGAATGAAACGTGCAGCAGAGCAGCAGTAGTGGTCTTTTTCTAGGCTTACGTAAAGTTCATGCGCAGTCTTTCCGAAAATATACAAAAATAGAAGACAAATATGCGAGATGTGAGCAGTGGGGAGCGAGTATAGTAAACAAAAAACGCGATTCGATGGAACGTTCATACACACGAACATGATGAGCGGTGCACATGACCATAAACACATGATGATGAGATACCCGCTCTTTACGAGTTACGCTTTTCGGTTTCAATGGCATTGTTATTCAGTTGCGATTAAGCAATTTTGCCTTGCTTTTATCAGTAATTGAGAGTCTGAATGGTCGTAATGCATTTGGAAAGATGGAAACAGGTTGGGAAAGATGAACGAAATGCAATAATCCTCCACCGTCTTGACATCATTTCGGATTAGTAACTCGTTTGTGAGTGATTATTGTGAGCAAAGTGGGACGTGCTAAGTATAGTTCCTTGAAGTGCTTCAAAAAACCCGTCAAACCTCACAACCAAAAACCTGTAGTTCCATAAGCGGAGCCCCTAAAATGCTCAGAAATAAAATGCAAAGAACAACACCAAATCACATTAAATTTTTTATCCCCGCATAACGTGCTATTGAAATTTCCCCCAAAACAACGGCGACATTCGTTCGTAATACCACATTTAAGAAGGGGATTCGCGATAAGCCCAAACAAACCCTCTGACGCACCAGCAACGCTTTAAAGGCAATCCAATTATAGAACCAATTTTGCACTCCCAATAAATCATTGCTAGGATATTCTACACCATCCCATGCCCATCCCAACATTTACTGCGTCTCATTATGATCAATACAGGAATGTTGTTTCAGTTCTCGACGCGGTAAGGCACAATATCCTGCCACCAGACCCTACCAAAGAAAGCTCTCAAAAACTGACAGCACAATTTGCACAATAAATATCTCCCTTTCCGTTTCTGGGCACGGCAGCTCCCTTTCTAACGTCGTCTTCCACGTGAATCACGTTGCATGTGTCAACAATTTACTGCACACGCTCACACAGCCCCATAGAAAAGTTGGGTACGCTGGGAAAATACCATGTGTCACCCAGATTTGGGCCTTTTGGGTATGTTTGGACTTACATATGAAAATTTCTATTCAAGAGCAGAAAGAGATACATACGTTTGCGCCCACCCTCGACGAGAATGTAAACATCAATGCATTGGTCCATGGTAGCATTACAACATGAGGCTATAAGCAGCAAATAGAGCTTACATTGGTGCTGTTTTGTGAATGGTTGGACAAAGGCAGGAGCGGAGTGGAATATATGGATGTTTACGTAATGGATAGTGGGAGCATGTGTACGGTGAGTTTGTGGCAAATTTTCGAAAAAGTAGGTTTGATCTGGTCAAGTCATTGAAGCACTATCAATATACAAAGCACATCAAAGGAAGATAGAAACAAGTTTAAGTCATTTCGTGAGTTTATCGAAAAGGCTATGTGCCTTAAAGAAGTGAATGTGTATCGGATAAAGATGTTTTCTTTCTTTTTAGCGGGTGTTCAAGGTTAGAAGACCTTATCGTATTATGTATACAGTGAGAGGAAAAAAAATACCGAACTTGGCAAGGAGTTCCACATTCTTTTGGTGAATGTTGCATGCACAACATTGAAGGGAGGAATGCTGTCGGCTTCAGGTCAGGGTTACGCTTCAACAACACGAGATGTTCTTTGAATACACTCAATACCGGAATTTAATGAGCTAAACATACATATGTATGAGCAGTATGGCACTATCGAAGAGCAGGGCCGTTAATGTGAGAAAGAACTTGTGAAACTCCTTCGTCAACGACGAACGTTTATTAGATTAGAAGAATCAGCGATCTCATTTTTAAAAATTGGAAAAAGCGTTGGAGTCAATACGGACCCCTGAGGAACACCAGTGTTTATATGGTCAACATCGGACTTTCGCGTTAGTATTCTTTTGAGAAAGGCGCTTTAATTCTTTGTCGTGAAATAACAGAGTCAAGTTAATTTTTTTGTCGAAGTGTTTTGTAAAATTCTGTATAAATGGATCGCGAAATCCACTGCATTGATTTTGAAAAGACTTTAATTGAAAATCTAAGAAATAAGAGGTGTACGATGGAAAGAATGTATTTACTGCCCTCCATGGTCATCCCAAAGAAGAAAGGTGAGATCGGAAACGAAAACCAACATCTCGGTTCGATCAACGTCTTGTAGGGCATTGTAAGACTACGCCGTCTTAGGGAACTTAGAGAAACTTAGAAATTAGTTGGCTCCATCTGTAACAAATCGATTCTAACTGAATCAGAATTAATGGCAAGAAGCCCAAGAAGAGTCCCTTTTTTAGATGAAAATGTTCAACAAAGGCTTGGTTTGGCCAACAAACTCCCTACCGTGACAACTAGGACAATATCATGTGGTCGGATGGGTAAGGTAGAATTCTGATAGATCTGATGGGAAAATGCATGTGAGACGAACAAAGAATTTTAGAACTCCGAATTTGACCCAAAATACACACAAAAAAAGACAGTAAAGCAAGGTGGAGGAGCACGTATGATCTGGCTCAGCATCTGATGTCGGACTTTTCTGGATAAAAACTACGTTACCATTTGCTAGAGAGGATGTGCCAAGCACTCCTTCAAACAATCAAAGCAATGGTTGCAAACATATTAACTTGCTGTTGTAGAGTGGCATTCACAGTCCCCCGATCTTAAGCCAATAAAACCCTTGTGAGACTTTCTAAAACGCACGATCGGAGAATGTAAAGCATTATGGTCCAAAGTACAAAAATCATGGCAGACATATACTATGTTCCTCATTAGTTCATTCTATTAAGCAAAGATGCGAAGCAATGATTAAAAACAAAGGTGCTACGATCAAATATTCAAAATGTAAAAAACTCATTGTACACCTACAGAGCATGCTATTATTTTGCAGCTAAAAAGGGAATGCGTATCTCAACGAGAGATTGCAACAGCTGTTGAGAAAATATTGGGAAATGTTTTGAACCCACAACGAAATTTCAATGGAATTAAGGTCAAAAATTTGACGAAGATTATAAGAAAGTAATCTCAAGGCCAGAGTTGCTAAAAAAGTTCAAATTCTTAGCCACAAGTCACAAAAGCAAAAGATGGAGAATTATACTTTGGAGGGGTGAGACAAAAATAGACTCATTAAGCAATGATCGCTGAACGTACCTCCATTGGATGGGGTCCAATATGCTGGATAAAACAAAATATGGACCAACACCGAGATTCTAAGATCCTTGAGATCTTACCATATCCAGAGGAAAAGGTGGATTTTTCAACAGGATAATGATCCAAAACATACCTCGAAAAGAGCAAAGAAATTCTTTGAAGGCCTGAATGGCCCGCTCAATCTCCAGACTTAAGTTCAATTGATAATTTTTGGCTAGTCCTTAAGAACAGAGTGGCTTTGAATAAGATAAGAAATGTACCTGAACTCTGGAAGGTTGTTCAGGAGAACCAGTCGTCGATCACATTGCGACATTGTTAACTTCTTGTCGAATCTATGCCTAGACGATGTGTTACGTTTAAACGGCTATGCGACAAAGTACTAGGGTGACGTAATAAAATAGAGAAAAAATTTAAATTTAGTTTATTGGGTTTTTTAAGCTTATTTTTGTTAAAGTGAAATGATTTGCTCCCAGTGTTTCATTCATTTCAAAGCAAAATATTATATAGGACAGACGGTGGATCTATTTTATTGGCCATAACTGTATTTCAATTATGTTTGCTTCCACGTTTTTCATAGTTCCATATTAAAAAGTTCAAAGGGAGCTTGTCTCTATTACATTTTTCCAATTCTGGTGGTCGTGGTGCAATGGTAATCATCACCAACTGTTGAGCCGAAGGTCTGTAGTTCAAGTCCGTCCATAGTCAAGAACAATTCCTATACGGAAAAACTGTACAACAACATCAGTTGTGAATGAGAGATGATCAAAAAAGTGCTGACGAATGTATAACACTCTCAACATAAGACCACTTCAAAATTCATACTCTGTGTGTGCAATATAACAACTTAATGACATGGAAACAAAAGAGTTACTGTGAACTACAACCAATGCAAATTCAGTCGAATCTCTAACCATTCTATCTAGGACAACCAACCCCGGAGAGTAATGAACGGACATCTTCGACACAAACCATCTGCAACCCGTCGTACTCTTGAACCTCCACGAATTATAATAATAATAAAAAAAAAACCTGCACGTCGATCCGATATTAAGGGCAAACATCTCGCAATTTGGCCGCCAGTTCCACCTTTCGGTGAGATATGTCGACGAATCACTGGTGGATCTGTTGCTACGGAAAGCACACACTAGATCAGAAATTCGAGATATTTTGAAACATAACGCTTTATCAGTGTGTTACGAACTTTCTAGGTCGGGCTATACTCGCCGGCCCTTCGCTTATTAACGGCGTGCTTTTTTTTCATTTTCCCGTGCATTGTGATGTCAGCTTCGGATCAACACAGCCTTTACCGATGTCGCGAAACCCAACTTCGACAGCACAACAATAACAATAGATTGTTTGTCTTTGTCATTAGGTTGTTGTGGTGCACTTCTGCCTTTTGTTGTTTGGTGCATGTGAACGGCATTTCACCTGTTGCCGGGATTTGCCAACGGTGACTCCAACTAAGATTGTCCACCATCGCTGTCTTTGATCTTTGGTCTTGGACACTAGGTAAACATCCAAACAAATATTTTGAATTAGAGACGAACGAAGAGTCCAGAGGAGAAGGATAGATGGAAAAGCTCGTGCAGTGGTCTATAAAAGATATGCCATACCGACCGGTGGAATCACAGCTGTGGCCAACTTATTAGAAACACCATTGTTCGACATATTTCTCTCTTGTTAATATTCCGTCTTTTGGATGTATCGGACCAATACCATTCGAGGGGAAACAACCCCAAACATTAAGTGATCCCCTACCATGCCAAACATGCCGCGCGCCATTATGACCCATGCGATTAATCCTTGTTTTATCGTTCCATACCACGTATGGATATCGATACTTCATTGGCTGGTCGTCCAATTCAGATGGAACTTCGCAAAAGCAATTCAAGTTTTTCTTTGCTTGGTGTTGCAGGCGGTACTCGTCCATCCATGCTGGCTCGAACAATCGTCCTTTTCAGTGCAAGTGAAAATTGGAATGTCGTTTTTATCCAAGACATGCCTTCGGATTTCTGCTGGCCTTATTTTCAGTTCAGATTTTGCCAGTCACACAACTTTGCGCGAGCATTCCCCACAGATGTTTTGCGTGCTCGCTTTGGTGAGAGTACGTTTTCTGTAGTTTCGTTTCTACATTTTCCGAGTCGCCGCATCACAACTTACCTAACGTAATATGTTGTAAAACTAATAAAAAAGAAAAAACCTCAATAATCAAAACACCTGACCAATTATGGCGTTACCAGTGAGATTTAGGATTTATCCTCCACCTAATCAGATCGAACTGAAGTCTATGGCTTACGAAACAACGCGGGTACTACGACGTACGAGTCGAACAGAAATTGCAGTTTTCCTTGAACGTTTCATCCCACACTCAAACAAATACCGTTAGGTTGAAAGGAAATATTGGAACATTGGCACTATGCTTGGTTTTTAATAAGTTGGCCACAGCTGTATGTAGTACGTCAGGATATTTCGAATTCGGTGAAAACTATAGGAGTAAGGAAGTGGGCAAACCCCATAATAACATTGACGACCTTTAATGCAAAGCACAAACCGATGACCTAGAGGTGCATGACTGCAAAATAAAAAAACAAACAGTTTGACTTTGTCTAAGGGTGTTACAATTGGTATGTCGTTGTGGGTGAGTCCAGAGTACATAACCCAAAAAATGTACGTTCAATGTATTTTTAAGCTCAGTGTTTTGACGGAAATCCATAATTGTTGCATGAAATTCAAGGTTTTATTTAGCATAGTTAGAAAAAACACCAGCATTTGATTGGCCTCAGCGATAAAGTAATCCCAAACCGGGAAGCCTGCCGCTACTTTCTGAGGCCAAACCGGCGGACCCCACAAGCGGACCAGTAGGAATGCAGTTAAGTGGGAAGGTTATGGTCCTACACTTCTGACCATAACAACGCCGGGAAAAGGAAAAGAAGAAGATTTAGCATAGTTAGAATGGTCTTATAGTGCTAAATACCATGTTCGTCAAACAAAGCCGGCACCTGATCACTTATAGCAGCGGCGGAAATGATACTCAAATAGACTATCATTTGGTATCCAATTTCATGAAGCCACGAGTTAAAGATTGCAAAGTGATCCTGGGAGACGCGATCGCCCCTCAACACCGTCTCCTCCTGACTGAATTTTTTATGGAGGCGAGTAAGAAGTCAAAGCAGCAAACGAAGGTGTCTGAGAGAATCAAGTGGTATAAGCTGGATAAAGGAAAAGGCGAAGCATTTATTACCAACATGAAAAACTATCTCTCTTCCATTATCGATGAGGTCGGTAATGAGGAGTGCAGAGCACAAGACATGTGGGATTCCCTACAACAATCTGGCCTGAAAAAAGCCAAATCACTGCTCGGAACATCTAAAGGCCCCTGCCAACACGCAAAAGAAACCTGGTGGTGGACAGACGAAGCCAAAGCAGTGATACACGAAAAGAAAATGGCTTTTCAAGCTTGGTCAAAGTGCTCTTCTACTAATACTAGATCTACTAATCTAGATATTGCAAAGGTATCGCGAAGAAAAAGTGCGCCGAATTCAAAACGAATAGCATGGAAGGCCTCTATCAGGAGTTGGAAGAAATATCGTCTTCCGCGTCTGACAGGAACCAGACTACCCAGGAGCTTCGACAAAGCAATTTGAACAAAGGAGCAAATATCTTTAAGATACCCGCCCAGAGAAAAAGAAATGCTCAGGAGATTCGTTTCCCAAAGTTTATTAACAATGTTGAAGGCCAACTCCTTGTGGAAGACGAAAAAATTCTCCACATATGGCGACAGTATTGCGAGGAACTTCTGAACGAACAGTTTCCCGAGTGTACTTTCCAAGAGCCGCCCCGAATCATGCCGAAATATCCGACATCACAGTCGAAGAAGTTCGGTACACGGTTAAAAACTCCAAGAAAAGAAAAGCTGTTGGGCCGGACGGGATACCCTCTGAGTTCTGGAAAAAGATGGGAGACATCGGGTCTAGATGGCTCATGGTTCTTCTCTCCAAACTTATGAGAGGCGACACTATGCCTAATCAATGGAGGGAAAGCTATCTTCTTCCTTTGCACAAAGGAAAGGGTGATACGCGAAATTGTGATAACTATCGTTCTGTCAAGCTGATGTCGCACACCATGAAGATCGTTGAACGGGTATTAGATAGCCGACTGCGGAAAATAATACGACTATCTGATGACCAGTGCGGGTTTGTCTCGGGTAAATCAACAACAGATGCATCCCAAAGTATAAGGGTCATGATGGAAAAGCATCGTGATTCGTCAAAGGACTTGCATATGGTGTTGGTTGATTTCGAGAAGGCATTTGACCGACAACCAAGAGATCTTTTATGGGTAGCGCTAAGACAAAAAGGAGTTCCAGAAACCTACGTGCGAGTGATCATGGACATGTACAAGAGAGCAACGACAAGAGTAAGATGCACCGCAGGAGTCACCGAAGAGTTCGCAATCAAAGTCGGTGTACATCAAGGGAGCGTCCTCAGCCCACTGCAGTCCCATAGCAGTCCTTGATTGCTTGCTTGAAGGAAAAGTGACGGACCCAATGTGCACCAGCTATTCTTTGCTGACGATGGAGCCATTATAAGTGATGATCAGGCGTCCCTACAACGAGCACTTGATGTGTGGGTGCACATTTTTTAGGGACACGGGTATCGTATTAGTTCAAAGAAGACAGAGTATCTGTGCTGCCCGTTCTCTGACCCTCATCAGCCTTTTCCAGACATTTACTTGAATGGAAGAGTGCTTCCCAAGTGTGAAAAGTTTAAATATCTGGGATCTATGATTAATAAAGAAGCAACGTGTGATGACGACATCAACCATCGCGTAAGCGTAGGGTGGATGGATTTGTGATCGAAAAATGCTCCCTAAGCTGAAAGGAAGGCTCTACATACGGTTCACAATGCTGGACAATGCACAAAAAGTATGAGAGCAAATTAACGGCAGCTGAGATGAAGATGCTTCGCATGACAGCGGGAGTAACAAAGCGTGACAGAATTAGAAGTTCAAAGATCCGAGGAAGCCTCCACGTAAAAGAAACCGCCACAAGAAAGATAGAGCGCGACCGACTCAGTTGGTATTGCCATGTTCAAAGGAGAGATCCTTTGAACCCCGTCCAAAAGGCGTTATCAATCAACGTTCCAATTTCAACACGCAAAAAAGGCAGGCCGAAAAACAATTGGTGCAAACAAGTGCAAAAACACCAGCATTTGATTGGCCTCAGCGATGAAGTAATCCCAAACCGGGAAGCCTGCCGCTACTTTCTGAGGTCAAACCGGCGGACCCTACAAGCGGACCAGTAGGAATGCAGTTAAGTGGGAAGGTTATGGTCCTACACTGACCATAACGACCCCCGAAAAAAAGGAAAAGAAGAAGAAGAATAGATTAAACATTTCATGTACTTAATGACCGCAATCAATTTTGTTACTTAGGGCCCAACGGATTACAAATTAAGTATTATTTTAGGACTGTCCCTATTATTTTTCACATCACTGTATATGTATCAAGGCATCTACTCAAGCACACTGTGATATCATGCAAACTATCCATCCGTCTCAGGGAAAGAAGATTCTCTTACCGGACTAGAAAGCTTAAAAATAAGTTACGCGCCAGTTTAATCTAGTATTCAATGGCTTATTCCCAAGGTCTCACATTTTACCATGTACTTTATACACTACTATTCGTCGCTCTTATTATTTCTGGGTTTAACCGGTCGCGCATTCCAGAATCAACAATTTGATAGAATCCAATTCCAGACACATGCGGAAAAGGCTAACGACTGCAAAATGTTTGTCTAAATAAAAACAATTATGAAGACACGTGCCACATTTAACTTTTCCCCCATTATAATGATATGTATGCACGTAAGTTTGTAGACTTGTTTTTAAATTTAGTTATTTTATCGGCCAGTAAACACGCAATAACCAACCATAAACACTCGACACCAGAACGTTCGTTATATAAAATAGTTTCGTTTTTATTTTATCTTTGTCTATGCACGTAGATGTATATGCATTGTTAGCGCTGCCATAAGATTAGTTGTGCATGATACTACATACCAAATGCCGGATTACTGTGCGAAATGATGAAATTCTTGTGACATTTTGTTCGCTGGCGGATGAGGTCGAACATTAGCAAGAGGAAGGTGCTATTATCTAACTGACAGTCAGTCGAATACCCCGTCTTATCACATTTAAATTATAACGAGGACCATTCTTGCAAAAGTCGCACATTTCCTCGAAATCCGTATGTCAGTGCAATATTATCGGCATGCGGTATGACGTTATTCAACAACCGCGCACGACAATAAGTCGAGTTTATCGTCTTAACTTCGACCTTAAATCAACAGCGAATGAACGTTATCGTGTCCCCATAACCATATCGACCTCGCAGTCAAGCAGGAGACTTGCATAACTAACACGTGTATGTACGTCCTCCGCTGTTTCTCTGCCTTAGTCATTCTTACTTTGAATTTGATGAACCAGCCAACGTTGTGACGTCAATTGATTTCATAGCTAACTACTTATATCCATAGGTTGCGACGGAAATAAGAGAATCGTAAATGCATATGCCTATAGCAGGTGCGACAGCTATTTTTACTCGAATTGACGGTAAACATTGAAGATAAGAATTTAGACAAAGGAACTTATAGACACCCATTCCACCGGTCGACATTTTTTGTTTTGTCAGAACAGAAAAGATCTCCAACACTAGCACTAACTACCAATAACGAAATCAGTAACACATTTGATTAACAGCTATTACCGTTTAGATAATGACGGATCCATTTCTTCTTCGGAGGTGGTAGCATGTCCTCGCTCGTCCATCGTTCGATTCTCCTTTCATTACTAATCATAGACAACGATCGTTTACGTTCCCTACCCGCGGGGTAAAATGGCTCAACCACCTGATGATCTGTCATCATGAGACCTCTACCATGGTCGGGTGGTGTTACTCGGAGCGCGGTGCCTTTAAACAACTGATTCGTATTCACCAAACATGTGTTTAGACGCAGAAAAACATCAGCCAGTAGATCCATTTGCATCGCGACTGTAGCAGCTGACGTTGGTACTATCAAATCGGAGGATGAATGACCAGCTCCCGAAGCGGTTGTCAATGATCTTCGTGGCCAATCACTACTCATCATATATAATGAGGATGACGGCAATGACGATCCATTTGATATTGATCGGTCATTTCTACCTCCAGGTTTTTTATAGAATGCACTTTTCGATCGTTGCCTCTTTGTTGTCAAGTTGTTTTGCATTTTATTGTACGTTACGCTCCCGGGTATATGTAATGAGGAAATTAAAGACCGAGCCGCGTACGTGATATTCACAATATACAAAAAACACCAAAACACACTACGCAACCACCACAGTTCTCTGCTCGTTCACTTGTACGATGCGAATGATTGCACCGAGAGCCCACCACCTTCAACAATGCGCTATTGTGTACCGAATCGTCGTCGGTGCATGAAGAAAAACTACAATTTTGCGAATGACAGTGCAAAAGAAAACTTCAACGACCACAGTGTAAGTGGAAAATAGAATCTCTTACTCCTACACTCCGTCGTTGATCTCGCCACACCGGTGGTGCTCTGTTGTGGGACAAATCGCGTTTTGTTTAGATTTGCATAAAAAGGGTGGCAAGATGACGATTCTCACGCGGCAGGAAAGGGGAGGAAAACAATAAAGGAAAAAGCTCCAACCTTTTCCCTGACTTGGGCTCTTCTCTCATTCTCCCCCACCCTACGGATGTTGTCCAGGCTTGCATTCAAAACTAGTATTGTGTTTTGCCTAAGTTCACCGCATTTACTCCGGAAATAGTTTTCAACGTGCCTTACGTATGCAAGTGGCATGGACAAATCAACTAACAGAGAACGGAAAGTTCTCGTAATTAACGAAAGAAGAAGGGATAAGGGACCGAAGGATTGGAGTGACACAAAGTTTGACGTTAGATAATAGTTAGAAACACGTGACGTTGACGGCAGTAGTTCTTCAAATATTCTTGGGAAACAGAAATCGATTCCGATGCCATGGCACTCTCAACAACCACTGTGCTCGCGAACAGAATCAAAAGCAAAACAGAAAAAGCACTTTTTATTGCTCCCAACCGGATTAATACTGCAGTTTGCTTACCCTGTAACGTGGGGCATTTATCACGTGAGCTCATGGAGAATATATGTACACATAGCAGAGAAACAACACTGGCCAACAAAAGCAGTACACGACGATCCTGGTGTGGATGGATGGGCAGCTTTGCTGGTGTGCCCGTTCGTCATCCTCGCCTCCACCTTTCTTCCTTTGCCAACACGGTTCACTCATTGTCAACCAAATAACCGCTTCTACCTCTTCGCTCATGGTCTTTGGTCTTAAACTTTTTTTTTAGGGGTAATTCGCGTGAGAATTCCTTTTGTGGCATGCTCCACGTCTTGTTGACTGTTATACAACTTTTCTTTGTATTTCTGATTGGCACGCATTGTATGGTTTGTGAAGTTAACGGACGGGCACAACGCATAAAAAAATGAGGACCATATCTAAAGCATGTTCGTATTATTTGGTTTGGAGGGAAAGGCACTATTGAGTGACTGCGACGGGGTGTGGCATTGCTCGTTGGGATAGAATTCAAATGAACAATCTTCATTGCTGTTTAGATACAAGCAGGCCCCGATGAACACTAATGATTGATTGTAGCTAACCCCATAATTCGAGTACATAAGTACTTGGCTTACAAAAGAAAAACAAAAATTTTGGAGAAATGGCGACTTATTTTTCAATATAGTCTCCTTTTAGCTCGATACACTTGACCCTGCGATGCTCCAACTTCTTTAACCCGTCTGAAAAATACGTTTTCTCGAGGTCTGCAAAGTAGGCCTCCGTGGCGGCGATGACCTCCTCATTCGACAGAAATTTCTGCCCGGCGAGTGACTTTTTCAAGTTTGGAAACAAAAAGAAGTTGCACGGGGCCAAATCCGGAGAATACGGTGGATGGGGCAGCAGTTCGTAGCCCAATTCGACCAATTTGGCCGTGGCGAGGGCGGAGGTGTGAGCCGGTGCGTTATCATGGTGGAAGAGCACTTGTTTCTTCGTCAAGTGGCGTTTTTTCTTCAATTCGGCGTCGAATCAGCACAATAATTTGGCACAGTTCAGCTCTGTGACCGTTTTGCCCTTCTCCAGGTAGTCGATGTGGATCACACCTTGTCAACCCCAGAAAACGGTGGCCATCACCTTTCCGGCCGATGGGACAGTCTTCGGCTTCTTCGGAGCACGTTCGCCGGGTGAAGTCCTCTATTTCGACTGTTCCTTCGCCTCTGGTGTGTACCAGTGGATCCATGTTTCGTCAACTGTCACGAAACGACGCAGAAACTCCTTCGGATTGCTCTTAAACAGCGTCAAACACTGCTCTGAAGTGGTCTCACGGTTGCGCTTGTTGTCAGGAGTGAGCAAACGCGGCACCCATCGCGCTGACAGCTTCCTCATGCCCAAAATTTCATACAGGATATGACCCACGCGATCTTTTGAAATGGATTTTTGTCACGTTATCCTCCATGGTAGTCGTTTTCGGGGCACCTGGACGTGTCTCATCAAAAACCGACGTGTGACCACGTTGAAACTCGTTAAACCAATTTTTGATGGTCGCCATCGAAGGAGAAGAGTCACTGTACACAGCATCCAAACGCTCTTTTTGTTTTCGCTGCGCGATTTCCCTTCCAAAAACAAGAATCGAATCACCGACCGATATTGCTCTTTTTCCATTTTTCTAAAATCCGTGGACACTCGCGCTTCCACACGCGGTCAACACAAAACTACGAGTCCGATCCGGCTGAAATCGACAGTAGCCGTCTACTAGACGATAGTAAGTTGCTCTTACGATACTGGCGCCATCTGGCGGCGAGGCTAAGTACTTATCCATACTTCTTTAAAAACAATGCTGGCCAGAACGTTACAGTCAATGGTGACCGCTATAGAGCCATGATTACTGACTTTTTCGTTCATCAATTGAACAACCATGATGTGCAGGAGCTGTGGTTTCAACAAGATGGCGCAACATGTCACACAGCTCGTGCCACAATTGATTTATTAAAGGAAACGTTTGGTAACCGCATAATTTCATGTTACGGACCCCTGAATTGGCCTCCAAGATCGTGCGATTTAACGCCGCTTGACTATTTTCTGTGGGGTATGTGAAGTGGCTAGTCCACGCCGATAAACCCGAAGCGATTGACCACTTGGAGGACAAAATCATCGAAAAATTACCTCCAGATTAGACTACGTCCGAGCCAGCCGTGGCGGTCATATGCCAAAAATTACATTTAAATTATAATGTCAGAAGATTATCTTTCGAATAAAGTCAAGTGGTGATCCTGCACTACTCATCACTGAAATATTGAGTCTTTGAAGTGAACCCTTTTCCGCTCTGGTGACAACTTTCCAAGCAGCGAGGTCAGCAAAACGATTGATGATTTGCCAGTGCTTAAGGTTAAATGATGGTCATTTCGACTGCAATCTTTCATAGGTTTGGCGAAAAAATTTGTTTTCAAAAATCAGCGCGTTTTCGCTTTCCTTATATCAGTGTTAGACGAGCGAACATCAATGCTCTATTTGGAAGAATCATTGGAATTCGAAAGTTCAGAGCCTCGTTTACCATCCTTCGCTAAACCTCTTTGTCAGTGCCTCCAATCTACGGCACTGCCTTTGTGGCGGTCTTTTTCTTCCGGGTTTTCCACTCATTATTCGTTTGAATATTCTTCCACTATCCATTCATTCTACGTATACTGCCCATTCGTCATTGTTTTCTCCATTTGCCTGTTTCTTGCTCCTGGTTTCCACAATAGATTCTCCTAAAGGCCTTGTATTCAAAGACCCGAAATCTGTGTTCCTCCTTATTAGTCCAGGTTTCACAAATGTAATGGGTCATTGGCAATATTATGGATTTTTAAATGCAGATTTTAACATTTTGTTTTGAATAGTTCCTTTATCACCCGTTGTTTCAGATAAAGCATGCTTTATGACAACTTGTTCCTACCTGTGTCAGTTTCGATGGTGAAAGGGTCGATCGCTTTCTCGTTGAGGATGATGGACTCATTGCCACATATGTATGATGGTGGTTCCAACTGAGGTAAAAAAATCTATTCCTAAGACTAGAGATGGAATCCGGCTTTCGGATGTCTCCAGTAGGATGTCTATCTTCAGTGCTCTATCGATGTGCCTAGTGAAACGCTGACTATCCTAACTCGACCTCTTCCAACGTCTGGAAGTCCCCTGGGCGGATGTAGAGTAGATAACCTGTTTGGTTATTTTCGTATATTCGGGCCACTAGTTGGATGGTGATCTGCTTAGCCAGGAGGTCTTTGATAGTCTGAAGAATTTCTCCGGACTCTGTCTTCTTCGCTGGATGTCATCTTCCAGATCATCTAGATATGAACTGGAGGAGAAGAACAATATAGACCATTTTCCACATAAGTCCTCGGTCGATGAGAAATTTAGGCATGGTTCGTGGTATGAGGTCCAGGGGGAGCCCTTACCCTTCCGCTAGCTCTCCCATCTTGGAAAGGGTGGCGCCTACCAGCATTGTACTTCAAGGCCCGTTTGCGAGCTCGTCGGGGCTCGGAGCTCCAGACCTGATTTCCCTCGAAATTGGTTTGCCTTTGACCTCTTACTGAGAAGTCGTTCAGCTTGTTTTTATCAGTGAGCTTTGCCCCTGTCGACGGTCGCAGTGGGTAGTGTGTCGGCCTCTGACGCACGATGAGCGAGTTCGGATCCCGATAACACCAATGCCATCGAATGTTTATTACGCGGCTTCTCTCCTCGGCGGGGTATTGGCAAAACCTCCCGTAGTACACTTGCCTTCGAAAAAGCTTCTCGGCGCTCGCCGTTCGGAATCGGCATTAAACTGTAGGTCACGTTCACTTGTGTGAAAAATAAATCGCACACAACATATGTACATAAGTGAATGAGAGAAGCTTGGCTCTGGCTCCCCGTGAGCTGTAACGCCATCTAAGAAGAAGAAGAAGGAGTGGAGATTGTCGGTCGTTGGTGACGTGCCTCTATGTAGCTCCATCAGAGGATCCTCCTGAGCTGTCGTATGCTCTGTTTCCGTCATCCACATTGACAGTCGACACTGTCGTTGTTGAACTTGAACGTGTATAGTAGAAATTTGTCCCTGGTGCGATGGTAGGTCCACTCTGTTCGCACTATCGTGCGACCTCCTCTAGTTCCGTCTGCTGCGTGCCTTCTCGGGCGCCAATGTAACGAGCTTCCTGGGCCGGGGTATACTCGCCCGATCCATGTCCGTAACATATATTTGTTGCTGTCTCACTAGTTGCGTCGGCGCAGCGATTATACTACTCTGTCCTTCTGAGTTATGAGTGTTATGACCCGCTCGGTGCACCTGTTCGTAGTGGTGCTTTATTCGTCTTATTAACAATGTCGGACTGACAGTATCCAGTCAATGCCTCCGGGATAAGAACCCGAGTCTGGATTCTGACTGAGAGCAAAGGATTGGTAGTAAAATAGTTGGTGGAATTTCCATTTCTTTTCTAGTTATAAGCTGTCGTATAGTGAGCAGCTGGTCACTCGACGATCGGTTTCTTCTCAAGCTGCTCTTGTAGTCCCCAGTCAATTCGGTCACTGGAAATGATGACCGAGTTTTTCCATTTCTTGGGGATGGTTTCATTGTCCCATATATTGCAGTTGTGATGAGCCCATGTACCTTCTCTGTTAATTCCTCGGCAGCATATTTCATTAATTCCGGTAGTATTAGGTCGACTCCTGTAAGCCTGTAATTAAGCCTCAAGTCGATGGATTGCTTTTTTTATTTCCACGACGGTTGACAATTCTACCTGCTGCTGTGTGCATAACATCGTCTTCCATTCCTGTTTGCTCTCCTACAGTTTATCGAAATATCTCTTCCATTTAGCTGTAACCTTCGCTGTCCGAAATGACTTCGGATGTTAGTCCAGTAACATCCTCCTCTCGATTACTGATCGATAAAATACTAAATTAGGAAAGGATGAAAAAAAACGCTCAATTGTCTCCTTGACCTCTAAGTGTAAGCCTTAGCCTGTTGCTTCTTAACGTACACGTAAATAAAGCGAACAATTCATTAACCACCATTGGAGCAAGCTGCACTGAATCCGGCAACTCGTTAAGAATCACACTAAATCTGCCACACTACATCCATCTAGCCAATGCCTTATCCCTCCACCGCAGAAGAGAACGACGCACACACTACAAGCGGCGTGCAACAGTTTCGAACAATAGTCAATTGTTTTCCTTTTATTCCCCATTCACAGACACTCGATTGATCAAAGAGCAAGTGGAAGCAAAGCATAAATGACAACCCAAATCATGTCACACATGAAATCGTTCGTCTAGTTGCCAACAACCGCATGTTGCAACAACCACAGCCAAAACGATTCCGTTGCGTGCGGTTGATTTTTAGGTGAACCTTAAATAGGGACGTAAGAAAACAAAAAACAACAAACAACAACCGCCACTACCCACGGCGAGCGTGTGTTGTTTTCCATATCTCACTCGAGCAGTTGAAGCTCTGCAGCATAGAGCCACACAGCCAAACAAACAGCAGAACCAAATGGAATAACATAAAAATGTCACACTTCAGAGTTCATTGACATTTGATGGTGCTCGGGCTGGCTGTTTGCCGGTGCTCGCTGCCGCGCTACTCAGTTGTTATCGTTCCACGATGTGGTGCGTTGTTTCTACTACGATATTGTTTTTGTTTTTTCGTTTTTTCTTTGTTCTCCTTCTCTTCGTTGATGTTCCGTCATCAATCCACATTCAGTTGAAATCGTCTAATATGTGTGCTCTCGGTAATCAATCAATAAACGTGGCAACTGCGCACCGAACACGTGGCTTAATACCCAACCTCACATGTTTCCATACCACCACATGGCAATCCCTTTATTATTATTATTATTTCGCTCTCTTACCAGAAGAGAAACTGAATGAATCTCTTTATGATGAACCACGTGCTTGGGGAAGTGAAAAACACAGAGATTCGGTCACAATCTCACGACAGTTGAATGAATATAGAAAGAGAATGTGCAGCAGCAACTAGCGATAGCGATTGCTCAGTTGGCGATCTATTTTTAGCGGTAATGTAGCCGCACAATGGATGGGCAAATAACGACGAAAACAGAAAAACTAGTTGTTGGATGTGCGATTGATTAAGTTTAAAAGGCAATGACTGCACTGAGGACAAACAACCAAGAAAAACAGGTTAAGAGAGAGCCGAGTGGGGAAAAGCTAGAAGAAACAAAAAACCTCATTGCTGGTTGGAGGGTATCATTTGACTCAGGTTTTACACAACAAACCTTGCTTGTTTGGATATAAAAATCAAAATTCGTTTCTTTGTGTGAGGTTTTGCGTTGCTTTTTTCCATATTCCTCCACAATTTTCTGCCTTGTCTGCCTCTAATGGATCTGTCATCCGCAAGGTTGTACATATAGAAGAATGCACGGCTTCGTTCTGGTTTCTTGATTGTTGTTGTTATGAACGAGGGCTACAAGCATGTTGTTGTGTAGTCATCGAAGGCGATCTAAATATAAGCGATTAGTCATGACGATTGTCGTTGTCGTAGACTTGGACTGGAAACGAACGAAGCCAAAACGACTTCACACGGAGCGCTTTGCCGACCACAATGAGTTCTTGGTCATTCGGTGAATTCCAAAAAATAAGGGAATTTTTTAATTTTGGGCAATTTACTTTCCTGGTTTACTCGTCCAGGTTTTTTTTTCTACTCTATCAGAAGCGAAAGCAGATCTTTGCAGCAGCAGTGTTCCACCTCCAGGAGACAGTTCTCTTTAGTGTCATATTTCAAGGTCTTAAAACCATCTGCAACAGTCAGTAGGTGATACACTCGTAGTCTTTGTTGCATCAACATGAATACTAACTCAATGCTCATACAGTGAGGTTCAAAAATTTGTATACAGCCAGTAGCCACTAGACCAGAAACGTGTTATCGCGAACGACTCGATTTATTTTTCATAAAAAGGTTTAAAAAAAAAAAATTCAGAAATAAGCACTTGGTGTCCTATACAGGTTTAAATAGTTGATAGTTAGTACTTCTCTCGACCTCCTTTGGCTTTGATAACTGCGGCCAATCTTCTTTTACCCATTCTTGGTTTAGAGTCGCCCGAAGCCCTTATTTAGACTTTTCTTGATATTTCTGTCCAAAGCTTCCCATAGATGTTCAATGAGATTAAGATCTAGGGATTGTGGGAGAGAGTTAAGTTGTTTAGTTAGTGACTGTGTGCTTTGCGTCATTATTTTTTTTAAAAGACCCAAGGCATTGTAAGACCAAGTGCGTTGTAGGACTCAAGGCCTCGTAAGACCCAATTTTTGCACATTGGGTACCAGATTCTCCTTTAAGAAGATTGAATAATCCCTCCTTTTTCATTGTAGACTCCATGAAAACAAGTTTTCCTGTTCCGGCAGCCGACATACACTGAACCTCCGCCATGTTTAACGGTCCGCGTGAGGTTTTGGGGCTCGCTATTGGACGATCCAGGCTTTGAACCGAATTTATTGAATTCACTTTCATTACTAAACGTAACATTATCCCAAAACCTTTGCTCAGAATTCAAGTAGCTTTTTACGATGGTGAGGCGTTTCATACGACTAACAGTAGATATTCATAGTTTTTTTATTTGCTCTTCACATTTAGGGTTCTTCGATTACCGAACTTCCCCGTTCTTCAGATAGGTCTCACGCAATATGCCATGTACTAGACTTCGGGATTTTCCTCGCTTCCCTGACTACTCTACACACTTTTGCATCAGTCATAAGGGCGACCGGATTAGAAAAGGGTGACGTCAAAACGGAAGCCCATTCAACCAGCGACCAGAAAAAAGGCCGAAAAAAGCACATCAAGTTCGGTTATATTTGAGCGTTTTTCTCAATGTTTTCTTCGATCACAATAGCGTGGTTCATCATGAGTTCTACGGGAGTTCGTTCGGTCAACACCTTGAAGTTATGCGTCGTTTGCGTGAAAGAATAAGGAGAAAACGCCCGAAAAATGCATGACTGCATCTCAATAATATGAGCAAGTGGCCCACTCGTCGTTACTTCCATCATATTCACCTGACCTGGCGCCCTGCGACTTTTTTTCTTTCCTCAAAACTGAAAAGACCCACAGAAGGACGGAGATTGGCCAAATTTGAGGAGATAAAAATCGCATCTCTGGCTCAAGGCTTCGAAGATTGGAAAAAGTGCTGACGCAAGCGTATAAGGAGGATTACTTTGAAGGGACCAAAATAGATTCGATGAATAAATAAATAAATAAAGTCACCCTATTTTTTGAACAAAGCTTGTACAAAGTGGCGCAAAATTAATCACCTTATCGGAAGATGTTATAATTTTTGCAAATAGCGTCGTACGTTAATCATATTTGACATTTGTGAACTAGACCGCTACAGCATACAAACAGATAAGCAATGGAGCGCTATACTCCCCAAGAGCATGGAATAATTGTGTCGATACCAATGATCGGTTAGTGATATTAACGCAGCGTGAATTTCAACGTCGATACCCTAATCGTGTCGCGCCAACCAGGCAAACATTCAGGCGCTTAGCTACTCGACTTGAACAGACTGGAACCACAGGAGAACAAGCAGGGCATGGCTGAGAACGAAGAAACATCATCAGACGACGGCGCAATTGGGCATCACCAGACGGGGCCTACAGCGAATTTTAGTGAAAGATTTACACATGTTCCCGTACAAACTGCAAGCAGTGCATCAGTTAACGCCTGCTGACCGTCAGTCGCGTGTGAATTACTGTCAAGCCGTCCTTAATCTCAACAACGAGGACGATTTTGTGTCGAAAATCATCATGAGCGACAGATACGTCAATAAGCAAAATCTTCGCTTCTGGGGCACTGAAAATCCGTGTGTTGCTCGAAGAGCCATTACATCCATCCAAAGCCACTGTGTGGTTTCGCGGGAGGAGTGATTGGGCCGAATTTGTTTGAGGACGCCAGTATGTCAATATGTTCACTGTTACAGGTGAACGCACCAGGGCCATGATAAACGACTTCTTACTGCCGGAATTGGATGAGCGGGGCTTGGTGAATCTCAACAATACGGCGCAACCGTGCACACAGCACGAGACACAATTGATACTGTGAAGGAAGCGTTTTTTTGGTAGCGTAATCTCCCATTTTTTGGGATTTGGCATGGCCAGAAATCGCGTGTTTATGCCAACAAGCCTCAGACAATCGCAGCCCTTAAAGAGAATATTCGACAGGAATGCCAACAGTTATCACTGGAAATCTTGCAGAGTCATGGAAAATGCGATAAAAGGAGTACAAATGTGTATCAAAACTAGCGGTAGCCACTTGACGGATATCCTCTTTTTCATTCAACAGAAAAAAATGTTTAAGGTCCAAATAAAGATTTTCAACGTCCAAAATCATTTTTTCCTTATTTAGTAAAAAAGTAATTCAAAAACAAAATTGGATGATTATTTTTGCCCCAGCTTGTATATTTTTCGATTTCTTTTTTTATACTGCCTGTTTCTAATTTGCCTTCTTGCCGATGCTGCACAACTAATTTTCGCGATTCTACCAGTAAATCCTTGCCTTTAAGAACTCAAAATTTTAAACATATTGGACATAAGCCATACACTATGCCGGTTAGCAACGGAATAGCTGCAGAAGTTGCAAAATACTCGTGACAGAAAAATCAATTCCAAAGAACCCAGGTTTTAATACATTTTCAAATAAATTGAGCTGTTTTAAGACACTTTTTCCTTATATCGTGGATTATTCCGGAATTACCTTTTTTTTTCAATTATATTCAAAAAAAACAAATTGAGATCAGCTCGTCAGGAGCCAAGCTACAATTCCAGGTCTTCTACCTTGAATTTTGCAAACTTATGCAAAGGCTTTCCTGTCTGTCCGTACGCATATCATACGTAGATCTACAAACAAGCGTAAAGTAAATGTGAATATCATGTCCTAAAAATATGCGGTTGGTGAATTGGGTTTATTCGTCATTACGGTTCATGTATTTGATGGGATATATTATAATCAAATACATGTTTATAATTCACATTCACTTCACGCAAGTCTGCATATACATATGTACATATGTACGTATAGAGATAGGAAAGCCTTTGTATGAGCCTTCCCTGCCTTAGCTTTGCAAGGTAGAAGACTAATAGTGAGCTAAGAGCTTTATTTATGAGTTTAAATTATTTTTCTAGTCACACGGAATATACAAATTTTTGATTTTCACTCTATGAACTAACTTACATCAGCTTTTGGATGTTCAGGCAGAATTGTTACCTAGCAGTATGAAAGAATTTTCGTAATCTCGAAGGTTGTAGACTAACTAGAGCCAGTGAAAAGTACTTGTACTGTATCAGCGATTATTTGTTTACGATTTGAACACTCAAAGTCGAACGTCGCTCAACAGCTGCGATTTTTTTGTTTGTAAAACAGTTCTTAGTCTAGGCCTTGAAAAAAAAACAATCCACTATAGAGACCCGTAGGCACTAGACCTTAGTGCATCTTTTTATAATGCTTTCAAACAAAGAAGATTTCCGATCATCTCCAACAGGCCGGAAAACCCCGAAACTACTCTCCTGGCAACTCCTATTATCTCAAATCCCTCTCTTTGTCAACATCCCATGCAGTAATGCCGTCAAATTTTTTCTCTCTTCACCAAAACACACCACCCAATTCCAACTCACGAGCACGACAGGTCACATGTAACAAGAGCGCAAACCACGTTCTCCGCAAGCATTTCAAAACAAATCCCACTCAACTCAACTGCTCTGCGCTCTCTCTCTCTCTCGGTATCACATGTAATGCAATAAGACTACGAATGTCACAAGCTCACTCGCTCGCTCGGCGTAACAATAACAAAAATAACACAACAATCAGGTTATTGCACACACATCGGGGTTGGTTGTTGAGCCGCAAAATCCGCGCGTATTTTCTACACTTAACTTATACAATCGCGCATGCATGAGGCAACAGTGTATTATCGCAACACCCTCCCCGCATGCACGTCCCAACATCCATCCCCACGACGACGGAGGTGAATCATTTGTTTGTTTCGACTTTTTCTCAATGTCATTCGGAGTTGCTCATGTGTCACGTGTGTACGTGGGATTGGTTTTGATTCGCTCGCTGTGTATGCGATGATGCACTACATGAACGCACCGAAAACACAAAAATGTGTAAACAAGGCCACGCAACGGCATGGAGTTTCTTCCACCCATGGAAACCCACCTTGAAAAACACAAGCACACCAGGCGGATGATCGAAATTATAGAAAAAAAAAAAGACGGACAAGTGGAAGATCGTGAATGCGTAAATGTGTGTGATTTCCACCATTCTTGCGGTTGTTTGTTGTTTTGAATTTAAAGGTAAATTACGATTACGACATGGAATGTTGTCTAAAAATAGCATTTTTAGTCGACCGCAATGTATGCAGAGCGTTCGCATCAGGAATGGTACTAGTCTAGCCTGATGAGACCGGACCCTTACGTTGACATGTTGCAAACTGTACTTCCAAAATTGGATTCCTCACAAAATATCGTTCCTTTTACGACACATTTGCCGATAAAATGCCAATTGTCGTCGTTAAACGAAAAACAAATCAAAAGTACAGAAGAGAGACGTGACCGGACGGACCGATCGGCCACAGACCATTTGCAGCATATAATGACGCAAACTAAGATACAATGTATCGCATATCGCATAAAAAAATGAAAACCCCATCCTTTATTGCCCATATAACCGTTAAAAGCGAAAGAGAAAAAGTCATACACACTTACCCGTAATGCTGTGACCTTCACTTGATCTGCCATTTACTGCGGTTGCTGCCACTGCACTTGTCACCGCTTCCACGCCATAATCAAAATCATTGTTATTTAATTGACTGCTACTGTTATTGTTGTTGTTGTTATTGCAACTATTGCTGTTATGTATCATTTGGCCATTAGACAGAACATATGCTGTTGGTGGCGACGACGTTGGCGATGACGATGACGAAGACGACGATGACACTTGATGATGATGGCGCGAATTGTTGTTTCGACTATTGTTGACATTGTCATAGAAATGCTGCAGATGCTGATTCTGCGACTGCTGTTGAGATCGCTGGAAAAATTCGCCAAGCGACGATGGCGTTATTGACAATTGATTTTCATTTCTCTGTTCCTGTTGCTCAATGTATTGAGCAGCCTTCAATAGGGTATCTAGCGACATGCTTCGAAATTAGCTACAAATTAATAAGAAGAAAAAAACACCAATTAATACGTTTGTATATGTAATGCATCGTTATATGTATATTAAGTAGGTACACCTGTTTGGAACAAATTTCATACAAAGGTCAATAGCTGAGGAGGTACCACGCATTTCTCACACATTTGCTACTACCATTCAGGTAGAGAGAAACTGCCACGACGACGGCGGTATCGACGAGATGGAGGAACACATTTAATTGGAGAGAGAGTAATACGTGCTTGCTTTAAATAGGCAGGCAACTTCCATCCCTGCGCATATCTTGAATGGTTTTCTCGATTTGACTTATGAGCATGCACACAGGTATGTGCGTTACTTTTTCCTCCCTGGTATACCTATCTGGGATAGGCATGTGGATTTTATATGAACAATATTGCCGAACCGAAAAAAGACAATAAATTTGATACAAGAAAATGTAACCAACGGACGGGGGACATTAAACGTGAACCCAAAACCATACTTGCTGAACCGCTTGGTCTAATAACGTCGTCACATAATGGAGGGTAAGGTCTCCGTTCATTCTTATGGCTGAAGTTAGACGGTAACGTTTCCGTTTCATGAGCAGTGCAGCTGGTGATGACCACCGAGGGGACGATGTTCACTATTGGAAGAGGAGGAGGAACTTAATTGAAACACTGCAGTTGCAAATGCGGCACGACGACTGTTTAATCCGTCGAATATGAAAGTAGTATTCAAGCATATGATAGTGACTAAGGCGATTGTACAAGGTGGCGCAAAATTAATCATCCAATTTTGTTCTTGAATTACTTTTTTACTTAATAAGAAAAAAAATATTTTGAGTGATGGAAATCTTTATTTGAACCTTTACAATTTTTTCTGTTGAGTGGAAAAGATGATATGATATTAGAATGATGATAAGCGGCTGCCCCTAGTTTTGATACACATTTGTACCCCTTTTATCGCATTTTCCATGACTTTCCGTAAGATTTCCGGTGATAACTGTTCCCATTCCTGTCGAATATTCCACTTAAGTGCTGCGATTGTCTGAGGCTTGTTGGCATAAACCCGCGACTTCAAGTAGCTCCAAAGAAAGAACTCTGGTATTGTTAAATTGGGCGATCTTGCTGGCCATACCAAATCACCATCTTGTTGAAAGCACATGTTCACCAAGCCCCGCTCATCCAATTCCGGCAGTAAGAAGTCGTTTATCATGGCCCTGTAGCGTTCACCAGTAACAGTGAACATATTGACATACTGGCGTCCTCAAACAAATTCGGCCCAATCACTCCTCCCGCGTGAAAACCGCACCACACAGTGGCATTGGGTGGATGTAATGGCTCTTCCACGCCCCACATGTTCTCCTGTGGTTCCAGTCTGTTTGAGTTGAGTAGCTAAGCGCCGGAATGTTTGCCCTTTTGGCGCGACACGATTAGGGAATCGACGTCGAAATTCACGCTGCACCAACATCATCGACCGATTATTGGTCAAAAAAATCGACACAATTAATCCACGCTCTTGCGGAGCACTCCATTGCTTGTCTGTTTGTATGCTGTAGCGGTCTAGTTCACAAATGTCAAATATGAAATGTCAAAATACGAAGCAACAGTCAAAACCTCAACCCTAGCGAAAAAAGCAGCAGCAACAACAAAAGTCATAACAGCAGAAGAAGCAGCAACGTCCTAAGAAGAAGTGGCCACCTTTCGCGACTTATACAACGCAATATCTTAAGATCAAGTGTTTAGGTCAAAAACGTTATGCCATTGCAAGACAATAGAAGGCGTTCACGACGGAGTTTCTCTCCGTCAACCACCAAGGTGGCAGGCGATGCTCCTCAAAGGCGTGAAGTCGATAATAGACCCCGAAAAAATGCTCTTAGAGTTCAAAATGTTCCAGAGCGATGACCTCCAGTTCGCGGGGGTTAAGCCTTTCCCCACGGTGAGCTCCCGACGTGGGAAGCGAGTAGTACCCTTCTTCTTGGTCTAGCCACCAGCAACAAGCTGAAAAAACTAAGGACCAACATTCATTAGCGTCGCAGACCGTCACATGAGAAAAATTAAAAAGGAACAGAAACATTTTAGAATGTATTCCCTGCCGGGCACGCAGCCTCGATGCGTTAAGTGTGGAAAGGACCGCAAAAACGAGGAGTGCGGCCTTGGAAAAGACAAGGTGGCAGAGAACAGTTGCAATGTGTCTTGTGTAGGAGCCGAGGACATCTTGCAAACTATCGGGGATGTCTTAAGTTCCAGGACATCAAAAAAGAAAATCTGACAATAAAGAAAACAAAAGCCCAGGACTGTTCCTAAAGCCACAGTGCCTGTCTTTAAGGCACCGGAGGCCAAGCCGGGTGTCTGTTCGATCTTGCACACACATCCCCAGCTTCAGATTGGCCAGTTTCACCAACAGATCTGTGAGAAGTACAAAATCCGGGACAGTTCTTATACGGTAATTCGAAGAGCTTTAGCGGTGAAGTGCGCAGGAGACCTGCAAATTGCATCTCTGGCCGTAATGGACAGAGAATGTACATTAAAGCAGCCTAAGTATCTGCAGCACCTCAACCCAATATTTTCATGGCAGAGTTCGAGAGACTTTTTCTGCGCTTAATAACATTCCCAACACTAGGGGGAGCTTACTAAGTCATTGAATGGTTCTACGCAATACTAAATATAGAGTCAAGTGGCTTGCAACGGATAGTCCGTGACTCTCTCTCGACTGAGACTGACTGATACGAACAAATGGTCTACTAACTGTCTACGATAGTGACCATTGCAGTGTATGTCCAAAGGCGCCCCTATCATTACAGTAGGGCACGTTGGCCATGCTTTCCCAGTTCCCTGACGAGAGCGCTCATTTTAAATGTCTCCCTTCTACCGTCCAATAGGAATCTGCCAAACTACGAGATTGAAGCTTCCCAGAATGTCAAATAATGAACGCCTTTTACGAACAGTCAGCATCGATCCTATCGACCTCGAGAACAGAGCCCTGCTTCATCACTTCTACATTCGGAATAATATCGATCAATGGCGATCAGAGAACCTTATATATACGAGGTTCAGTGACCAAATGCTGTCGCCAGTAAAGGACCTAAGACCTTCTTCATTTTGACGGAAGATCTCCAAATGATCTTCGAGTCATTGAAGAGAACAAATCCTCAGGAACTGATGTATGTTGTGCTCAGGCACCTGTCACAAGTGGCTGTAGAATAATGCACATTATGGAAGACAGCGGTGGTTACCCCAAGAGAGGTAAACACACATTTAACCCGGCAAATCGCCGGTCGATAAGTCTCCTTTCAAGTATCAAGAAGGTATTCGAAATGGTGGTCCATAGAGTCCTGTCTAAATGGGTTGAGGACAATAATTCGAAACAGATATCCAAGCGAAGAACAAATGTACGAGTGCTTGTCTGATCGGCTTGGAAAAAGCTTCCAACACCGTATGGTTGGAAGGTCTTTATTACCAACTCAGTCAGTTGGGCATAAGTAATCCAAGACTATTTATGGTTTTTGACATGTTAACCGGTAAAAGTTCGTTGTGAAAATCTCCACGTGACTTCTATCCAAACATTTGAACAAATGGTCTACTAACTAATTATGGCCTGCAACAGGGTATGATGAACTCGTCGATCCTTTTAAGCATTTACCTGAGTGATTACGATTTATCCGCGTGTAGATTGTGTCCAACGATCAACGTTATTGTCATTCTCAGGATACTAGAACAAATTGGCGCAGTTGGCCCTTCTTGGACCGGAAGGGCGTCCACCGGCAAAACAAATACCCTAGGATCTGGCTAGACCAGTATCTATACTTTGACAATCATGTAGAATAGAAGCTGCTCTGGCAAGGGCCCGGGGTGCTTTCGCTCGGCAGTTTGAGAGACTTGTCTCGGATTACATAGAACATTCGAATCTGAGTACAAGAAATTTTACCCGAACGAGATTCTATAGAATAGGGCCAGGGATGTATGGGTGAATGATTTTCTGATCACGTTGCAAGAGCAATAAACTGATTTCCGGGGCTTACTATTCCAACTGTTGGTACCACGAGAGGGTGTGCCTTAACGGCTTTGTCAAACCAGAGATATTCCTCCCATTAATGGGCTGATCCGAATAGATTAGTCGCGGGTCCTGGTGAACATGATGTCGCATTCCACAAGACCAAGCGCTGTACTTAGAATGCTCGCGCGGGGCCAGTAAGTTATCTAGCGTAAGGTAAATGCAACTTTTTTGGGGAAAAACGGTTACAAATGAACCATTCAAAGTATTGCCCATCGCTAGCGATAACTTTTTTCCCATCTTTCTGGCAGAGCTCGCATACCGTCACGGTAGAAGTGTTTGCCTTTTGAGGCTATCCAAGAATCAAGTCATTTTGAGATTAATGGAATTGCTGATCAGCCAGATCATGTACCATTGGATGGAACAAGTGATAATCGGACGGCGCAATATCTGGGGAATATGGCGGGTGGGGAGCGTTTTTAAGTAGGTTTTAACGGGTTTGGCCGAGAGTTGTAATGCTGTATAATCACTTTTGCGTGTCTCTCCTCGTATTGTGGTCGCTTTTATCACTCGGCTCAATCGCATCAATTGAGTTCGACTCTTGGCTTCAAATCATAAGGGACCCAAGTTCCTTGCTTTTGAATCATTCCCAACGCATGCAATCGCTTGAAAATAGCTTTGCGGGTAACTCCTAATACGGAAGCAAGCTCTTTTTGCGTTTGGCATGGATCCTCATCGAGCAATTTCTCCCTTTCAGCGTCTTCGAAGAATGTTGCCGTTCCTTCATGCGAACGATCGTCAACATCGAAATCACCGTCTTTGAAGCGACGAAACCAATCACGGCATGTTGTTTCACTTAGAATAGCATCTCCGTAAACTCTTTGGAGTTCTCGATGCGATTCAGCCGCCGTTTTCTTTGAATGAAAGAAGAAAAGCAACACTTTCCGCAAATTAGGATTATTGGCACAAAATCAGACATTTTCACACAACACAGTACGAGGGTGGTCCGATAAGTACTTAGCCTACAAAAGAAAAACAAACATTTTCGAGAAATGGCGATTTATTTTTCAATATATATCTCCTTTTAGCTCGATACACTTGACCCTGCGATGCTCCAACTTCTTTAACCCGTCTGAAAAATACGTTTTCTCGAGGTCTGCAAAGTAGGCCTCCGTGGCGGCGATGACCTCCTCATTCGACTGAAATTTCTGCCCAGCGAGTCAGCGAATACGGTGGATGGGGCAGCAGTTCGTAGCCCAATTCGACCTATTTGGCCGTGGTGAGGGCGGAGGTGTGAGCCGGTGCGTTATCATGGTGGAAGAGCACTTTTTTCTTCGCCAAGTGGGGCCGTTTTTTCTTCAATTCGGCGTCGAATCAGCACAATAATTTGGCATAGTACAGCTCTGTGACCGTTTTGCCCTTCTCCAGGTAGTCGATGTCGATCACACCTTGTGAATCCCAGAAAACGGTAGCCATCACCTTTCCAGCCGATGGGACAGTCTTCGCCTTCTTCGGAGCACGTTCGCCGGGTGAAGTCCTCTGTTTCGACTGTTCCTTGGCCTCTGGTGTGTACCAGTGGATCCATGTTTCGTCGACTGTCACGAAACGACGCAGAAAATCCTTCGGATTGCGCTTGAACAGCGTCAAACACTGCTCTGAAGTGGTCTCACGGTTGCGCTTGTTGTCCGGAGTGAGTAAACGCGGTACCCATCGCGCCGACAGCTTTCTCATGCTCAAAATTTCATGCAGGATATGATCCACGCGATCTTTTGAAATGCCTACTGTCTCAGCTATCTCGCGCACCTTCAATCGGCGATCTACCAATACGAGATCGTGGATTTTTGTCACGTTATCCTCCGTGGTAGCCGTTTTCGGGGCACCTGGACGTGGCTCATCAAAAACCGACGTGTGACCACGTTGAAACTCGTTAAACCAATTTTTGATGGTCGCCATCGAAGGAGAAGAGTCACCGTACACAGCATCCAAACGCTCTTTGATTTCGCTGCGCGATTACCCTTCCAAAAACAAGAATCGAATCACCGACCGATATTGCTCTTTTTCCATTTTTCTAAAATCCGCGGACACTCCTCAAAACAGAACTACGATCCGGCTGAAATTTCGACAGTAGCATTCTACTAGAATGTACTACACGATAGTAAGTTGCTCTTGCGATACTGGCGTCATCTGGCGGTGAGGCTAAATACTTATCGGGTCACCCCCGAAATTGTGAAATTGTTTAATACATTTTACGGATGACGCATAGCGAAAAAATGACAATTTAGGGGTTTCAAAACGGTGACACATTTATCACGAACTTGTTTTGACTTTATTTCGTTCTAGCTTTGTCCAAAACCTTTCCTATCCCTGTCAAGAAAGAGTGAGCACCTTTTTCATGTTCTGTTTTTAAAAGAAAGGCATGATCATCGGTTTACGCCTCTAGCGGAATTTATGTTGATCCTACAAAAATTGGAATAAGGTGGGCGGAATAAGGTTATTCCATCCGTTGGCGAACTCAATGGGTTCCAGTGGATACATCTCTTGTTCCTTTCAGTTGTTTATGAAGGTTCTTTACAGTAGCTTCTGTGCATTTACATATCTTCCTCCACACTATGAATCACATGCAATCAATAGTCGGTGACTAACAACATAATCCGATGACAGTCGTCAGTTGAACGACAACTTAACACAATCGTCAGATTCAATTAAATTCGCTTAATCCACTGAAATCTGTGCAATAAATTTAACATGTTAAATGAGAATCAAATACGTTACAGTCGGGCATCCGGCGAGGTCAGCTCGCCTTCTCCTACTTTCAGTATTTATTTTTCGAAATAGCTTTATTTCGAATACGAATACAACGCAAAAGGATAATCTAATAAAGCAATTCAGGATGATTGTTCAATTATCTCAATGAGAGATGAAACTCCTCAGTTGTCATCATTCCCCAAAGCGTGCACACACATACACACATGATATCCGTCAGCATGTTTCCGCACCAGCAACTGCCCCTAAGGGCGAAATCAAAACCAAACCGAGAAGGAAAAAGAGAGTAAAACGGGGGAGACCAACGCATTCGTATTAAAAGAGCAACTTAATCCAAAGTATGTGGTGACAAAAATCGAATAAAAGATACACTCGTGAGGCCCCAAGGCAGACTTGTGTATTTTGAAACTTCCCAACGACCAATGAGATCCATTCGAATTAACTGCGTAAATGTGCTAATTTGCATCACTACGCATCCAAGAACTAAGTTATATCGGATAACCAGCATAATTAGTTCAGTAACTCTCTTATGCGTCTTAGCGTCAATACGATACGAAGAGCATGTGTGTAATTTGTTATGTAATGAAGTGGAAGTCTGGGTTAGCTCGCGTGTGAACGATTTAGACGCTAATTATTGTGCAAACGTTACTGGCGTAGGCGTCGGATCGTCTTCCAACTATTGCCAGGCTGGGATCGGTCTCGTTAGTTCGAACGCAACAGCTTGGAAATCGAATTTGGTTTCAAAGTTTAATGTTTTGATGAAATAATGCTGCCCTAATCCACGGTGCTTTCGGGAAACTAAGTGTTTTTCACCGACGTCATCTTGAAAGGGTTTAGTTGTTAAAAAACAAGCGAAACGCCAACCAAGATGACGAATTAATCCTAATTAAGGTGTCTGATTACATTTAAGCAAAACAATTCCTCAAGCCCCGAACGCTGGAGCAACAGCACCGCGTCGCCTTCTATTCGAATTTGAATTCATTTTCTGCCATCTTCCGATGCCGGATGAAACAAAAAAGAAATCTAATAAAGTAATGCAGAATACGCAGAACCCGAACTGGGGAGCACGAAACGAAAACGCAAAAAGTCACGTACAATGATGGTAGAGAAGTCACCTTGCAACAGAACAAAGAGGAACGTAGCAGGCGAGAGAGCCAACCGAACCGAACCGTGACTTAAGGGTGGTAGTGTCGGGCACGATATCCCGGCTGTATGGTAATCGTGAGCGAAACTTATTCGCACAAGGAAAAATGCGAGCATCTTTGGAATGGGCATAGCTACTATAAGCCCGGGGATAGAGGATTGCACCATCAGTCAACGTCGTCGTTTGTATCGTTTTTCCTTTCTCTTGGTATTCCTCTGTCGCTTCCATCACTATCGTCGTAGTTTCCGACGATTGTAGGTGTAAAGTTCATTCATAAAAAAAAAAGCACTCTGACGGGGACGAAAAAAAAACTTACTAGGACTACTGCTCCCCCACTCGACCACTTCTCAACGTGCCAGGGACTAAATACCGGGGAAATAGAGAACGAGAGTGAGTAAGTAAAACCTTTTTCGATAGAACTATTAGGTTGTTGCAGATGTAATGTCGGCTTTCACAGTGAAACACGTTTTGTAGGAATCCAGATTGGTTCTTTGAATTTTTTGTTATTGGATGTCTGAAATGAAATTATCCTGACTTGTCGCCAGGTGACTTTGGTGGATGGAAGAGAATCTCATTCCACATCGTGTTTTATGTTTGGACCGCAGTTGGTCGAGCGTTATCAGTGTGACATGGTGTCACCAAATTTGCCATTTTAAACGGCTTAGGGAGTAGTTTCTGAAGTATTCTTTGCAGGTGGTTATAGTACTTGTCATTTTTTAAGAAAGAATGGTGAAAGTCCTCAAGAAACTAACATCCTGTTCTATCCCTTTGACGTCAAGGGATGTTAAAAACGCGGTTTTTCATATTCAAACTCACATCAACCCCTGAATCCGACAGTACATAAACAGCAGCCTCCAACACTCAGGCATAGAAGGACATTTCCAACTTTTCGTTTTCACTGCAATTACCAAAAACAAAACAAAAAAAAAACCGATTTTCGTCCACTATCGAAAACTGAAATAAACAAGGTCACTCTTGGGCCAAAAACCGGACAAGAGAAACACAAACGAGTTGGTCCAACTTAATTAACGCGTTCTTCGTCGTTCCTAGTCTTATTTACAAAACGACACTTTTCATTCTTATTCTCCTTCAGTACTTGGAGGCCGTTTCTGCTGTTCAGGCTAATGAGAGATGTCTTCACCGAAAAAATAAAAGAAGAAGCAAATACGAACGCGCCACGGTCACATTGTGAACTGACTGGCATGCTCCGTAGACCGAATGCCTTCGCCCTGTGTGGATAGTCGGTGGTAATCAGAATGGAGTATATAGTACGAGTGATATGGCAAATTTCTACCTAAATGCGAATGTGTGTGTGTTATATTTATTTTGTTTTCTGAACTGTGCTGCGCCAAATACAAGTAGCACCATTGCCATCATCGACACTGCTTCTCTGTTGTACAATAACAATGTATATTGCCGATCGAGCGTGTCGTGTCGCTTTAAATGTTTTTCTTTTTGGCTCTCCTGATTCTTATATTTATCCGGGTCGTCTATCTACTTTTCAATTGAACGATACAACTAATACAACTACTACATTGCCATCATCATCCATGCATCCACCATCCATCGAATGAAGAATGACAACATTAGCTCTGCACAAGCACCAGTCGGTTCTTGTACTCGTATCGTATACTCCACAAACCACTGCGGGCTTTCGCGTCCTTGTTTTGTCCGTGGCGAGAGAACGTTATGACGACGGAATATACACGTCACGTAATACACCACAACGTAATGGTAAAGGAGAATAGCAGAGCATGGAGTATAGAGCATATGCGCGCTTATGTGTAAGTGGTAGTCATTCAATGAAGGATTTATTTCCAGAACTCGCACACGGGAGGGTGGAAAAAAAATTGTTGAAGCTATGTACGTCAAAAGTAAGAAAACAAACTCCCTAGTCGAGTTCGAGCTACAGTGGGTGATCAAATTATTACGGCCACTTGAAATAAAATCATTTTTTTAAATGTAAATGCATATATTATTTTTATTATTAACATTTTTGGCTCTATTTTTTTCAAATATTAGGAGATACTTATAAACTAATTAAAAAAGTTATTTTTCTCCTCTAAGCGAATAAAGTTTTGAAAAAAATTAATATTTTGTTATACCTCCGCTGGCGGATATAACAACCTTAACTCTTTGTGGCATACTTTGGATGCATTTTAAGCAGTTGTTTTTTATTTTTTTCACTTCTATGTCACACTTCTATTAGGCGTTCTATTAAAGCCTGCTTATTGGTGATTTTTTCCTTTCCTATTTCCCTCTTCATAAGCTCCCAAAGATTTTCGATGGGATTCAGGTCTGGAGAGTTCCCTGGCCATTCCAAGACCTCTACACCCTTTTCCTCTAAAAAGGCAGTCACTTTTTTGGCTTTATGACATGGTGCAGAGTCGTGCATAAACACAAAAGTGCCGTTTGGGAACCATTTCGTAGTTTGTGGCAACATTTTTGTTCTTAGGACCTGAATGTACTGGTCCTGGCGCATGGTTCCATCTACAATAAACAGACGTCCAGTCCCTTTTCCACTAATAATTTACCAGACCATGATGCTCAACGGATGTTTCACCCATTCCACTATGCACTCTTGTCGGTATTTTTCATTCGGTCTTCTCCTCACAAACTCGGCCTTATCCGACAAAATTTGGACTGTCGACTCATCGGAAAAACACACCTGGAAGAAAAACATTTACCGAAAAAATCATAAAATTATTCCTTCAGAAGATAAAAAAGGGAATTATCAAGCCGATTGAACACGTTGTTACCTCCAACCAATCTTCAGATGTCCAGTCTTTATGTGCTTTAGCCCATTTTAGACGTTTTTGTCAGAAGTGTCTTCTTTGCGGGGCCGCAACATGTAAAACCCATATCCTTAAGTCGACGTCGGACTGTCATGTCAGAAATGTCCATTCCTGACTCTTGAATCAAGTTTGTGAGGATCTTCCTTGGCTTTTTCTTGTTTTGGACTCATATTTCTTTTATTTTTGGCTCATCCCGTGGTGTTGTAATCTTTTTTCTTCCAGATTTTCCGGTTCTCATTGGGCAAAGGGCGGCATTTGCATTGATTTTATTTTTTATTTTGTCAACTGATGACTTTGCCACTCCTGCAATTATCGCAATTTTCCTTTGGGAATGCTCTGTATTCAATAGCAGAGTTTTGATTTCCGACATTTTTACGGGCGAAAGATCTTTTCGTCAACCCATTGCTAAAACAACGTCTTATCACAAAAACTCGAAAAGCACAACCAACACAATCTAAATGCACACAAATTTAAAATAAAAATAATTCACACAACACATTTGTATCAAGTATACCGATATCGAAACAGTAGGCTTTGATTAAAAAAAAAAAAAACTGTTAAAACGGTTAGAAAAATATAAAGAATAACGTATAGGAAATAAGGTATCTATTCAGGAAGATGGCTACCACAAAAATAAACGCTTTATATAATTTTTAAAGTTCAATGGTCACAAATTAGTTTCAGACTGAAACTAATATATTAATATTGTTATTTAACGCCTTTATTTGAACCTAATTCTGAAAATACCTCATTTTTGATGGTGGCCGTAATAATTTGATCACCCACTGTATGTTGTGAATGATTATTCAATGTTATGTTTATGTTTCAATTCCGGTTATTCTTGGCCTCGGTAGGGTCGGCTAGGGAAAGAGATATGTATGTGCAGACGTAGCTTATTACCACGTTGCCCCGGCCAACCAGCCGGCATGTACTATGACGATGAATTCTTTCATGCCCAGCGCAAAAGGACAGGCAAACATGGAGAACGACCGCGTGGCAATGTAGAGAGAGAGAGAGAGAGAGAGAGAGAGAGAGAGAGAGAGAGAAAGAGAGAACGAGAAAAATGCGGAACATTTGAATGGAGCTCAAGCTAAACGATTCAGAGAGAAGCAATCCCTTTCTACCTACGTTCAGGACATATCCCTAGTTGGGTGGTGGAGTTTTATTGCGTACCAGAAATAAACGACAGGGTTGATGAGCATCTGAATTCTACTGCGTATTAGCCATACGTATTTCGGGGGCAGTGTCGATAATACATCGAGGATATCCCCGAAAATCCGCCAACCACCAACCATCGATCATCTCTAAAATCACCAGTTTCTACCATGCCGCAAAACAACACCAATTAATCCCTCTAAGTACCCCATACACACTTAACACCCTGTTGTTGGTCGTATGAGGAAGCAAGAGTACTATATAGCCAGGACAATCCACCATCTAGATTGGTAGAAATTAATGAGAAGGCAAAGAACGAAACAAGACCATCATCTCTTTTTAATTGTCAGCCCTCACTCGTACCCGGTTGTACCATTTGCAATTAGTACAATGACAAACATCCGACTTTGTTAGATGGAGCCTGAACGAGTCGACAATGGGGGAGCAGTGGATAATGTATTTGTTCTAGCAAGTGTTGTACTTATCCGCTAAGAATGTTAAATAGTCAAGTGATTCTTGTCAAAATGTGTTGAAATTGCGATGGCAACATAGTATGATACCGGGTAGAGGTTGCCTAACCGTGGGGTGAAGGATGTTTGGAATTTGTCTTGTTGTTTTTCGGGGCGACACTCCAGATAGTCAAAATATTTTAGGGTTTGATTGTCGCACCGGATATTGCGAAATAAATTATGAAACGAGTAAAGTGAACGAGCTTCTTTGATTTGGCTTTATGGCGACCTCCGGGAAGGTAGGAAAAAATCGCCACGTGTACTCCAAGTCAACTTAGCAAGAATCCATTGCACGCGAACAACATCTAAATATTGCCCGGTTTTTCGATTTTGCAGTGACCTTAGTGTCCTTCCTGCCTCTATAGCCATATTATCCATATCCACTTCCCGTCTTCATACGAGAGAATGTACAAAATGTTCGGACAAAAAGAGGAGAAAACACAAAAAAGAATTTTGCACTACAACCCTGGATTCATTAAATCGAAATATACTGATGCCACGGTACCGTTCGCTTTTTCCATAATTCCCGGGCAAACCAAATACTACTGCTCCACCAGGCACACTACCGAATTGCTCAAAGAGAGAGAAACGTAACATGCTCATTGAATAAGAACAACAAGCACCCCCCCTCCCCCCCCACAATTGCTGATAACACAAGCTAACGTGAGCACTGCCCTACTGTGGTCGTATTTGCTTGACATGCATGGTGTACTCTGTCTCCTACTTGAACTGCCCGGCGAAATTATAGTCGTTTTGCATCTTAGCTTTTTTTCAACCCACTTCCGTCAGAGTTTTCAGCTCCTACGCTGTTATCCGGTCACCTTTTCCCTTTTTTGGTCCTTTTCTCTCGTCATTATAGTTGTCTACTTCGCTCAGAGAACCGGATGTGTAACAGTTAATAGAGATAAAGAGTCCATGATGTGATAAATACTACGCTGTAGTGTGGGATGTACATAGGAACTATGAAATCGCTAGTTTATCACACAGGGCACGCTATGTAGCATAGTATAGGCAACCACTGGGGAGGCAAGAGAAGCTACTGCTTATCAAAAATGTGCAATAAAATTGTAAGGTTTCTGCAAGTCCTTGATATCCTTGCCCTCCCCCTTCTCCGCGAAGAAGGAAATCTGAGGCGAAATGACGACAAGGAAGAGAGATGAAAACACGCGGTTGAATTTCCTTGTTTTCGCTTCTGCATTTCAGTTCTCTCGCGACTTTGTGAAACAAATGAAAGTTAAAGGTCGACTCTCCCTTTGTTTGGAGCAGCAGGAGGCTCCCAGCAGAATAGTGATTTGTTTTGGATTCTGCGCAAGTCATGCCTCTTTGTCTCGTATTCTTCTTTCATTTCCCTTTTCAGTGTTGTGTTTCAGGCTTCCCTTTATTCCTCCGCCTTGCTTTGTCCACACCATGTACATGTGACGTATATTGAGGGCTGCCCTCTCAGCTTTTTGCGTTTCCTTTACTTATCCTTCCTACACTTATCGTACCCCATCTGAATGCGTTTCAATTTTACTGAATGGGTTAGCTTAAGCAAGTATGAAGGAAACGATTTTTAAATCCCCCGCAAATGAGAGTGAGTGAGTCGAAGACTACCATTTCAACCAGCAGATACTTAAAACCTTGTGGCATAAAACGATAAAACAAACGAAAAAAAAGAAGAGAAGAAAACGATAAAAGGATATGATGAAGGCAAATATTCGAGCACGCCTATCAAACCAGAGACGATTTTCGTCAATGTATTCCTGGAATTTCCGGAACATGTCTCTCGGCCATGAGTATCAAGTGGCATGCTCTACCTCCTAGAATTTATATCCAATTTAACTTTGCTGATTACCAGCCGTAGTATACGGGTGTATAGCACACTTCCAAACGCACACACGACAACGACACTTGAATACATTTTCATAAAACTCGACTTTTGCTTTATTCCATTGCAACAGAGAACGGCATGCGGCATGGTCTGGTTGTCGACGGGTGGACCGGTGGAAGTTTTATTTAATTATTGAACGAATGTCAACCACACTTTTAACAGTTATTACGTTTTCCGGAGACTAATTAATGTTTGCATTTGCTGGCCGACATGCAAATTAAATTTGAGTTAGTCTTTATCGATTTCGGCCAAAAAAAAAAAAAAAAGAAAAAAAAAACCTGGGCTGTAAAGCGTCAATTTTATTCTAATTGTGACGGCGGGAATGTGACGGTAAGTCCTACAAATAGTCGAAAATAACGTGGTCGTGACTTGAGAGCTTGAGTCCCTTGAGCTGGAATATAATATACAGCCTTAGGGAGCAAAGGGATTAAAGATAAAGAGATCAAGCGTTCATGCTGAAGTTGTGGGATTTCTGGCACGTTACAGATGTACATGCATAAGATTTTTCCGTTTTTAAGAAAAATACGTAATTTTCTAGTGAAATAATTTTTTTTTTATTCAAAATTTTGGCCATCGTCTTCTACATATTCCGCCCATGTTACAGGTAATTTATGAATACCATGCCAAAAAACTACCTGTCTTTCGCGGCAAAAAATTCGTCGAACCATTTTCCAACTTGTTTGAAATCGCGAGCAGTCAGATGGTGCCAAGTCTAGGGAGCACGGCGGGTGCAGAAGGGTTCTTATTTTTTTTATTTATAATTCGTACAAGTTCAAGAGTGTACGCTTTTATGGTGTTTGTCACACAAACTGGACGGGGTGCAGATGGTTTGTGTCGAAGATGTTCGTTCACTACACTCCGAGGGTGGTTGTCTTAGATACGATTTGAGAGATTTGATTGAACTTGTCGCGCTCGTTATAGTTCGCAGTAACTTTTCTTGTTTTCATGTCATTAATGTGTTATATTGGAAATACACACACAGAGTATGCATTTTGAAATGATCTTATGCTGCGAGTGTTATGCCTTTGTCAGCACATTTTGATCATCTCTCATTCACAACTGATGTTGTTGCACAGTTTTTCCGCATAGGAATTGTTCTTGACTATGGACGGACTTGACCTACAGACCTTCGGCTCAACAGTCTTTGATGATTGCCATTGCACCACGACTACCCATTGGATGTCCCATCCAAGCGATTTCAAAGGGTCTTTCCCTAGTTTTTTCTTGTGAGACGGCCTTTCGTCGTGTAATAAAATCCCTTTGCCATGTCTTCTGGCCCATTCCGGTCGTCTTCCGATTAAAGCCTGATTTAAACTAATTATTTGTTGATGTTAACATTGTACGAGGTCCGATGAGTACTTAGCCTACAAAAGAACAACAAACAATTTGGAGATGGCGACTTATTTTTCAATATAGTCTCCTTTTAGCTCGATACACTTGACCCAGCGATGCTCCAACATCTTTCACCCGCCTGAAAAATACGTTGTCTCGAGGTCTGCAAAGTAGGCCTCCGTGGCGGCGATGACCTCCTCATTCGACTGAAATTTCTGCCCGGCGGGTGACTTTTTCAAGTTTGGAAACAAAAAGAAGTAGCACGGGGCCAAATCTGGAGAATACGGTGGATGGGGCAGCAGTTCGACCAGTTTGGCCGTGGCGAGGGCGGAGGTGTGATCCGGTGCGTTATCATGGTGGAAGAGCACTTTTTTCTTCAATTCGGCGTCGAATCGGCTCAATAATTTGGCATAGTAGAGCCCTGTGACCGTTTTGCCCTTCTCCAGGTAGTCGATGTGGATCACACCTTGTGAATCCCAGAAAACGGTGGCCATCTTCAGACAGTCTTCGCCTTTTTCGGAGCACGTTCGCCAGGTGAAGTCCACTGTTTCGACTGTTCCTTGGTCTCTGGTGTGTACCAGTGGATCCATGTTTCGTCGACTGTCACGAAACGACGCAGAAAGTCCTTCGAATTGCGCTTAAACAGCGTCAAACACTGCTCTGAAGTGGCCTCACGGTTGCGCTTGTTGTCCGGAGTGAGCAAACGCGGCACCCATCGCGCCGACAGCTTTCTCATGCTCAAAATTTCATGCAGGATATGACCCACGCGATCTTTTGAAATGTCTACTGTCACAGCTATCTCGCGCACCTTCAATCGGCGATCTACCAATACGAGATCGTGGATTTTTGTCACGTTATCCTCCGTGGTAGCCGTTTTCGGGGCACCTGGACGTGTCTCATCAAAAACCGACGTGCGACCACGTTGAAACTCGTTAAACCAATTTTTGATGGTCGCCATCGAAGGAGAAGAGTCACCGTACACAGCATCCAAACGCTCTTTGATTTCGCTGCGCGATTTCCCTTCCAAAAACAAGTATCGAATTACCGACCGATATTGCTTTTTCCATTTTTCTAAAATCCGTGGACACTCCCGCTTCCACACGCGGTCAAAACAAAACTACGAGTCCGATCCGGCTGAACAGTAGCCGTCTACTAGAATGTACTACATGATAGTAAGTTGCTCTTGCGATACTGGCGCCATCTGGCGGTGAGTACTTATCGGACCACCCTCGTATATTAGGGGTATTAAGGGGTTTCGCCGGGCTTCAAGAGTTCCTAATACACAATACTGCTCTAGTTCCACCAGACACAGAGCATGGTCTTCTTACCGAACCGATTTGGCCTTGATGTTGAAGGACCAGCTTCGTCGATATTTTCCGCTTCGGGTTTTCAAAACTTTTCGTCAAAATTCGATGCAAAAATGATTTCCTTTCGTGACGTTAAAGCAGCATTTTACAAGTGACATTGCGATTTTCCATTTTAAAATGTTGACGTATTCAACGTGGGACCCATTTACCGATTCTATTGCCCGTAAACGTCTGCTAATTGTTTCTTGTGACATATGTAATGCGTTGAGTTTAAGTTGGTTCAACATCCAATAAGTCCTGCAGTTGCTCGTCTTCCCATTTTTTTTATCTACCAGAGCGCTCACTGTCTTTCACATTAAAATCACCACTTTTAAATTGTCGAAACCATGTCTAACATGTTTTAATTGATAGAGCGTATTCACCATATGTTTCTGCCAGCAAACGATGACTTTTAACAACTTTTTTCTTTTGATGAAATAAGAAAAGAAATGCGTGCTGCAAATGTTATCTTTCAGGCACAAAATTCGAAATGATCACTGAACAATAAAACAAAGACGCTCATCATCAGATGAGCTTGGACAGCAAGAAAGTGGATGCAAGACTAGAATGCTTAGACGATGCTTAGCGTTTTCTTCGATTTCAAGGGCATTATCCATGAGGAATTCGTTGTGGAACGAATGTTCATGTCAGATTGTGAACACTCAATATTATTTGGTTGGGGAGAGAGTGTGGGACAGAATTATCGTATTTAGCGGAGTACAAGGAAGTTGGCAGTGGGTTGGTTTGCATGATAATGTGCACAAATACCAAACACAAAAAAAAAACATCATAACACTCAACCACCCGACACACTCGCCTGACGACTTTTGGCTATTTCCTGAACTCAACTTAGCGTTGAAGGGAAACACCTACAGTACGATTCTCACTCCAGAAAACTTCGACCGATATCTTCAGGGCTATATCGGCCCTCGAGTACTTGTCATGCTTGGACAAGGAAACAAAAACTAACTCCAAACTCCAAACAAAAACCAGAATTGCCAAAATGCAGTCTCTGTCGTCTTCTTCAACTACTTTTTCTTATTTGACGTATTCGTCTATGATTTTCCAGAAAACTTTTCCACAACCCACACTCTTTCAAATGTAGATCGGCGATTCCCACTTTAAAATTCATTTTGAAACATTTAGAAATGTCGAATTTTCCGGATTGCGCCCGATCTTCAGATCAGATTCGCTGTGAATTGGAAGCATCAGCTCACAATACAGAATTCGTTGCAAAGTGTAAAAAAAACTTGAGGAACGTCCAGACACTTTTAGAATTACCCAATTTATTCAGCAAGTACAGGCGATCGTTGAACCATCTAAGTCAATGAGAAGCCTAATCCGATGTGTCCACGAAGACCTTCGCTATAAATCGTTATGCGCAGGGGACAGCTTATATCCGTCTTGTGAACAAGCTGAAGCTCCTAGATAGTTGTGTGTTTTCTCTGATTGAAAAAATGTAAATCAAGACCGAAAAACTAACCGCAATAATGATAGATGGCTATATTCAGATCGCACAGAGGTTCCCCATGTTATGTACACGTAATTTTCAGCTACTGTCATGGTTTGAGGAATTGTGAAGAAAGAATTACATGTTCCGCCATCTCATTTCGTTCCTTAAGGACTTTGGTTTAATGCTGCCGCCTACATATTATTTACTTCAAGCCAGCGACCCACTGATGGTCTCAGCTCGAGCTAAAATTACCTGCTATCCTTGACGGTCCCTGTCATGCTGCTTCCACTTATCAAGACCAAGCCGTCTTACATCCGCGATCACTTGGTCTTTATACCGGAGGTTCGGTCTTTCTCTCCTTTTCGAACCAGGAACCTCGGATTCGAAGACCCCTCTTAGCTAGAGCGTTGGTACTCAATGTGACCGAGCAAATATAGTCGGCATATCTTTATTTTCCGTACTACATCCACATCCTAGTATAACTTATAAAGCTCACGATTGTGCCTTTTCCATTCGCCTTCCTCGCAGATTTTTTTTATAGGGTTCGTGCAGGTTCAAGAGTGTATGCCCCATCCTGAATGGGGTGCATATGGTTTGTGTCAAAGATGTCCAATCACTTCTCTCCGGGGGTGGTTGTCCTAGATAGGATTTTCTGAGAGATTCGACTGAATTTGCCGCGTTGGTTGTAGTTCACAGTAACTTTTGTTTTTGTTTCCATGTCATAAAGGTGTTATATTGGAAATACACACACAGAGTATGGATTTTGAAGTGATCTTATACTGCGAGTGTTATGCCTTCGTCAGCATTTTTTTGATCTTCTTTCATTCACAATTGATGTTATTGTACAATTTTTCCGTATAGGAATTGTTTTTGGCTATGGACAGACTTAAACTACAGACCTTCCGCTCAACAAAGACCATTGCATAGGACCGAATATCCGACGCAGGAATTTTGCTTCAAAGGATCCCAGAATCAGCTCTGACGTCCTGCTTATCGACCAGCTTTCGGTTTCGTAAAGTCAGACTGGCAAGATAAGTGTTTTGTAGAGCATAATTTTGGTCCTTCGACTTAGGAGTTTGAAAGGTTTTAGCTGTTTCGACAAGCCGTAATAGCAGCAGTTGCCAAGGGTGATTCTGCGCCGGATTTTTACTGTGATCTTGTTTGTAGAGTGATGTTTGCGCCCTGAAGTAGACAAACTCCTTCACTTCCTCGAAATTTAAGTTGTCGATTGTTAGGTGGTGAGTAACTGATCGATTTTTACCAGCTCACTTGGCTTGTTCTTCATTCGCTCTGAAGACTTCTTCAACAGCACATTGGAAACACACGAAATTGTCTATATCGTCTGCGTATCCGAACAGTTGGACCGACTTGTAGAAGATAGTGCCTTCCGTGTTAACACCTGCCCTCCGCACTATCGGTTCGAAAACCAGATTGAAGAAGTCGCACGACAGAAATCCGGTGCAGGTTTCGAACGGTTCTAAGGTTCTTGAACCAAACTGCAAGGTACATCGTATTTTTTCAAGCGTCCTACGACACCAGCGGATTCAATTTCTCGGGATCGCGTATTCGGTCATCGCATTAAAGAGTTCTGTGCTGGCGTATGCGGCTTTAAAATCGATAAAATGAAGATGCGTATTGATTTGAAACGCGCTGGTCTTTTCAGTATTTGTTTGGTGTGAAAATTTGGTCTATACTCGATTTGCCGGGCCGGAAGTCGCATTATTATGTTCCGATTTGAGCGGTGCAAAAAGCCTTTAGACGTTCACACAATACGCTGGACAGGATATTGTATGCTGCCGCCTACATCCAGCTTTAGAAAACGTTGTTAAATCCTGGATTGACAGCGTACGGGGGAACAGACCGTACATATTCCAGCAGAACTTAGGCTTGGATGACCGAAACTATAGCCTCCTAGCTTCTCAGATCTTAATTCCCTAGAGTGCGTGCGACCAATAAATATCTTCATACCACCAGTTCTCCAGTGGGGGATGCTATAACTCCCCGCATATGAACTAAGAGCATTGGATTCGGGCATCCAATCGTTTCCGGCCCAGGATTGAACAAGTTATTGCCGCTAACGGAGATTTTAGTCAATAAGTTTTAAAAAATTCTTGGAAATATAATAAATTTTGCGAGAAATATAAGCAAATTGTCGTCAAACATCACACACACCCTGTAGCAGTTAATAATATGACCAAATGTGAAACAGAAATTTACTTTTTTTTCATTTCCAAGAATGCCATCGTATGTTCGACACTGGTTTTGAAAGGAAATTGATCTTATCGATTGCATTCGCATAAAAAAGTAATCAACTTGTCTGCCCGTTTGTCAAGTGAAATGTGGTCCTATATCCACATAACTAGGTACATACAACGTTAACTATCGTGTTTCACTTACACATACGCTCTTGCTCTTCAATTGCATCCAATCTTTGAGTTTATCGTTTACCCCGCCATTAAATATGTACAAAGGGCAGAGAGAGAGAAGAACATATTTGTGGTTTAAAAACGGGACGACAACAATGAGGTTAAAATTGCACTCGAGAGCAATTACTTAGTTAAAGATCACGATAAAGGACAGAATGTAAATATAATACCTTGTCATTAAGTTGAGAGAGAACAATAATAATGGCACACAAGCACCGTGAAATGTTAAACATATCCAGCATTCAACTTGAATGCAGGACCCTGTGGGCTCGAATGATGATCGGGCGACGAGCAATGAACCAGAAACAACCAGCCGCCGAGCATCGCCACTCAGATGCGAAACATTCAACCGGTACGGGATGGCGGCTGCTTTGCAACATTTTGCATTCAATTTTGCTTCATTCTCCTTTCATTCTGGGATGAGGCATAAAGAGCAACATGTTGATACGAGATGACGTTGTTCATCTCGCTATGGAGTGTCATGGTGTCATGGAGAAGAGGAAGTGTACTACACTCCACCATTTTATACCACACTCTGATACCAGTAGGCGCAACGCAACATTTGCGATGGGAAATGCAATCGGAAAAGCACAACCAAACACCGACCGACCTGGTGCTCTATGTCCTGCTACAACTATAGCGGTGAAGCTGCAGTGTTCCTTTTTTTTCATTTCCTCCCCACTCTCAGTCGGCTAGAGACTAAGGCTCCCTGCACCTGGCTGGGGGTTCAGTGCAAAGTCGTTGTTGTTGAAGGTCTCTTAATCCTTTTGACTTTTTTGTGACGCGTTTTCTGCTGGTTCGTTGCATTATATCGCGCGCTCTCCCTCACTTTCTCTGTGATGTCTTGCACAAGTGTACAGTGTATGCGTATGCAATAAGGTGGTGTATCGTATTTCTGCTTTCCCGTACGTTCTTTGTTCTAGTCCGATTGCCGGAAGAAGGTCATCAACAGCAGAAGCGAAATGGACAACGTGGTACAGAGACACAAAACACAACAAGGTGGTGTGATCGAGTGCTTTAGGACAGGATTTTCAGTCTTTTATGCGATTCCAGGGAGTCCGATGTCGACCGGGCTCGTCTGTGTGAGATATTGTTTCATTCCTACGTAATTTTTTTTCGCAATTCTGTTGCCCCAAGAGCAGAGACGCTGATGAAATTTCGTCACATGAGAGGTGTTTCTGGTTTTTTTTTTTTTTGCGAATGCATGTCTACCCTGTTGGAAAGACCGAACCTCCAACCGACACTAGTTATGCATTTTCGCATCACTACTGCGGGCCATAAAAATCGATTTTGAAATTGGAAGTTTTGCAATTCAAAACTAGTTGGATATTTTCCTTTTTTTGTATGCTGCCTTGCCCCGGTGTTCGGGTGAGTTAGAATTCGATTTGACAGGCGGGCTGGAGTTAGACTTTTTTTTTTTTTGGTAATTTTTCTGTTATCCCCAGGAGGAATGCATTTGCTACACAACCTTGTGACCATATGAGCGTGATGTGCATCATGTCAGGATTGATTTAAGGCATCTCTCCCTAAAGTTGACAGTTTCCACGGAGACTTTGGGCAACAAAAACTGTCACTAATGATAGTTGATGTTCAGCAAAAACAAACAAAAAAAGGGGGTAAACCTGACGTGATAGACCACTCCCTGTGTTATTTCGACTTTAATTTAAATATTCATGAAACTCCAGAAATGTACACTGCGTCTTATTCACCTTTTATGTTTGACACTTCATCGAATGTCATCGTGTGAAACCCCAGATTGAATTTCTCTCTCCCCCATACCATTCGCCTAAATATCATTATTCACTATTTACTTACAAGGCAAGCACAGAACGGTCTCCAGTCGCCTTATCGCCCGACACAGTGGGAGCACGAAATGCGAAAATACATAAAGAAATACGAAAATGCACAGAATATAATTGAAATTGATTACAACGACACTTGAACGATGTCGGCAGGGCCTTAACTCGTGTTATATGCACTTCACATTGCATTTTGACAGCCTTATGTATACGTGCATGCATGACGGAATATGGTGAGGGCGGTTGAATGCTGTCAGAAAAGAAATAAATAAGAGCAGCATTTGATAAGTACAGCAGACGCGCGTTTCGATTTTTTTTTTTTTTTTCTATCTGAAGCACCAAGCAGACTGCACACTTATGCACATGCATGCCTGTACATATTTTACATGTACCACGTACTTGTGCGGGATTTTAGTTTTGAAATAGCAGTAAAAAATCCATTAGGGGGTAGTAACATGTCAAATGAGGCCGCTGACATTGCAAGAATCACATCGCCTGTCAGTCATGACGAGACGACAGACAGTGCTGTCACTTTACTTTGTCATCCAACGAAGGAATTTTGTGTTCTTTTAAGACATTCCCAATCATCGTCACCTCGTTTTGATAATCCGATTTACAGTTCCCTGAAGGCAGGCTACGACTATGATTACTGTGAACGACGTAAGCAAATTCCTCCTTCCACCCACTGTGGCCCGAGTGACAGTAACATAACATACGTTATCCTAAATGAGTGGTGGGCTAGGGTACATACATACATATGTACGTGTACGCGCAAATGTCATGCGGGTGTAATTTTGTTCCGATCGATTTTTCTTCCTCTTCGTAGGTATGTTCCGCCAGTAGAGCTCGATGCCACCCAATCTGTTTCTGTTTCGGTTTCAGTTCTATTTTTTTTTTTTTTTTGTTATTTCGTCGTTTTCTTTTAACTTCGATAACAACGTAGGTACTCGATACAACAAAGTAAACTACGTAAACCGAGAGAGAAAGAGAGGAAGAAAGTGGTAACGGCAGGGGTGTAAAGAGGACACAGGATGTGGCGAACGGAAGCAGTATGCCATTTACAAGGAAATCAATTTTCAAATGGGATTTTGATGATGATGCGGTGAAAATCGAGATAAGAGAAACGCTTGAGATTTGCATGGCAGTCATGTATTGCCTATACCGTTGGAATATTGAAAGTCGCTTAGAATAGAGAGAGTTCACTGGGTTAACCCCTAGGGCATCACATTAACGGTCTGAAAACGAATGAAAATATGAAGTCATCCAACCAATGAAAACTCCGTTTGCAGGATTGAATATAATATTCATTTCAATTATTAGGAATATGTACATCCTTTCACCGGCTGTAGGCATGTACATACATACATATGCCCACATGAACGTGAACAATAACAAACAAACTGCTTTGCCGCAAGCAAATAGTAAATAACAATTTAAAAATAACTCAGATAGCTATTCCACCCGAGCAAACAAGTTGAGAAACATGAATCAGTAAAATAAAATAGAATTGTGGAATGGAAATTCTGAAAACAACATAAAACACTTCGAAAAGAGAGAGAAAAAAAATGCATATTTCATGGTACCTACGCGGCATATAGAGATGCTTACGTCCCACCAAACAAGACACGTTGTTCTGCTCTTGCCCAACTGAAACTAATGCTCCACTTGCTCTCCATTTTTCCTTTTTTTCTTTTTTCATTCCCTCCATTATGATACATTTTTAACCATTAACTTGTTATGGCGATTGCGAAGACGATGATGGAGGAGTGACAGAAAAAGGAAAAACACATCAAAGGAAATAATAAAATAGAGAAATAGTAAACAAGTCGACGAAGAGGCATGGTGAACTAAAATAGGGTTGCCACGTTTCAACGTTGCGCATTAAAATCGTAGGCGGCCTCCGCATTGCTTTTTTTAGTTCCATAGTGGCTTCTTATTGTGGATTAGGATTCTGTTCTGAACTAGTCTTGTTCTTGCCATGAGGCTTGTCAATAAATAGCAAGAATATTCCATGTAACTTCAAAATACGTAGTCTGTGTGTGCATTTTCAATAAAACACCTTAATGACTAGTGGTGGTAGTGGTGCAATGGTAATCATCACCGACTGTTAAGCGGAAGGTCTGTAGTTCAAGCCTGACCATAGCCAAGAAAAATTCCTATACGGAAAAAACCCATGCAACAACACCAGTTGTGAATGAGAGATGATCAAAAAATGCTGACGAAGGCATAACACTCGCAGTATAAGATCACTTCAAAATTCATACTCTGCGTGTGCATTTCCAATATAACATCTTAATGGCATGGAATAAAGTTACTGTAAAACTACAATCAACGCGACAAATTCAGTCGAATCTCTCGAATCCCAAGACAACCACCCCCGGAGAGTAGTGAACGAACATCTTCGACACAAACCATCTGCACCCCGTCCAGGTTGTGTGACAAACATCAAAAGAGCGTAACTCTTGAACCTGCACGAATTATAAAAAAAAAAAAAAAAAAAAAAAAAAAAAAATGACATGGAAACAAAAAAGTTACTGTGAACTACAACAAACGCGACAAATTCAATCGAATCTCTCGAATCCTATCTAGGACAACAACCCCCGGAGAATAGTGAACGAACATCTTCGATACAAACCATCTACACCTCATCCATGTTGTGTGACAGCGTTCTGAACCCTATACAAAAAAATGATACCCAGGTCTAATGTCAGAATTATTTTACATTAATTTCGAGGATAACATGTGTTCAGAAAGTAACGCGAATGCTAAGATTCGAAAGAATTTTGTTCATTCGTCAACATTACTGTTGTACTCTATCAGACCCCGAAACATTTCTAAACTTTGATCATTAAAATGCCACTCAGCGATATGACACTAACGTTCTCTCCATTTTTGCAAACAAAAACGTCGCAGCGAAATCATGATCAGAAAGTGGTCAAGCCGTGGATTTTAAGCGCCATAACCCCTAATCCACGCAAGCGACTTTGCTTGTGGACCTAGTACATCTTATAACAACAGCACAAGGCGCACCATACCATTTGTCGATTTGGACATACTTGGTACCGATGATTTGAAATCAATACCACAAACCTCCATGTTCCATTAGCTGTTTCAATAGTTCTGGATTTTTATTGCCCTCATTTACCGAATCCAGAGCAATTTAAATTCGCCACTGTTTTTGTTTGATCAACTATTGTAGCAATTCAGCTGTCACACGTTTTACAGCCTAAACATCTGAGAATATTTCATGACACGAGCCAATTGTTATGCAAACAGTTTCTGGCTTCCCTGATTCCATTTTTATCGTTTCCTACTGTATTATGACGGACGCTCCTTATCCCCAAACTAAGCACTAGTAATACGAGGGTGGTCCGATAAGTACTTAGCCTACGAAAGAAAAACAAACAATTTGGAGATGGCGACTTATTTTTCAATATAGTCTTCTTTTAGCTCGATACACTTGACCCAGCGATGTTCCAACTTCTTTAACCCGTCTGAAAAATACGTTTTCTCGAGGTCAGCAAAGTAGGCCTCCGTGGCGGCGATGACCTCCTCATTCGACTGAAATTTTTGCCCGGCGAGTGACTATTTTTCAAGTTTGGAAATAAAAAGAAGTCACACGGGGCCAAATCTGGAGAATACGGTGGATGGAGCAGCAGTTCGTAGCCTAATTCGACCAATTTGGCCGTGGCGAGGGCGGAGGTGTGAGCCGGTGCGTTATCATGGTGGAAGAGCACTTTTTTCTTCGCCAAGTGGGGCCGTTTTTTCTTCAATTCAGCGTCGAATCGGCCCAATAATGTAGTCGATGTGGATCACACCTTGTGAATCCCAGAAAACAGTGGCCATCACCTTTCCGGCCGATGGGACAGTCTTCGCCTTCTTCGGAGCACGTTCGCAGGGTGAAGTCCACTGTCTCGACTGTTCCTTGGTCTCTGGTGTGTACCAGTGGATCCATGTTTCGTCGACTGTCACGAAACGACACAGAAACTCCTTCGGATTGCGCTTAAATAACATCAAACACTGCTCTGAAGTGGTCTCACGGTTGCTCTTGTTGTCCGGAGTGAGCAAACGCGGCACCCATCGCGCCGACAGCTTTCTCATGCCCAAAATTTCATGCAGGATATGACCCACGCGATCTTTTGAAATGCCTACTGTCTCAGCTATCTCGCGCACCTTCAAACGGCGGTCTGCCAATACGAGATCGTGGATTTTTGTCACGTGGACGTGGCTCATCAAAAACCGACGTGCGACCACGTTGAAACTCGTTAAACCAATTTTTGATGGTCGCCATCGAAGGAGAAGAGTCACCGTACACAGCATCCAAACGCTCTTTGATTTCGCTGCGCGATTTCCCTTCCAAAAACAAGAATCGAATCACCGACCGATATTGCTCTTTTTCCATTTTTCTAAAATCCGCGGACACTCCCGCTTCCACACGCGGTCAAAACAAAACTACGAGTCCGGTCCGGTTGAAATTTCGACAGTAGCCATCTACTAGAATGTACTACATGATAGCAAGTTGCTCTTGCGATACTGGTGCCATCTGGCGGTGAGGCTAAGTACTTATCGGACCACCCTCGTACATAGGTAATCGAGTGTGAAAAGATTCGGCTGGAGTTCTCGACGGGCTGTAACGTTGAGGCACTTTATTTCGTTTTCATGACAAGGTTTAATTGAAAAATTCGTAAAAGCTCTGAGGTGGACGAGTTCAAATATTAGAGGATCATGTTGACTGCCAAACACGACATAAAGACAGAAATAAAGAGATGGAACGGAACAACACACTCATGACTGAAGGGCTCAATGAAGAGTCAACGAGGCTCTGAACTTCTGATTTGCAAATGGCCGTTAATAATGAAAACTCTCTAATTGAAGCTGAAATCGAAAGTGAAAAGGGATCCATAATTTTTCATGAAATTGGAGGCCTTTTTTGACAGTTAAAATTATCCGATTTAGATGAAATATTCGCCGGTTTTGTTCTACAACTTGTTGCCATTTGAAGGTAATTTCATTATATTGGGGGTACACATTCGGTCCGTTTTCAAAAGATGGCGCCACCTGCAAGTTGTGGCTGATTTTGGAAGCGACTACCTACTTCATTGGAAAGGTGTAACATCAGTCAACAATAATTAGTGTGCATCAGCGTCTATTTCTGACAACAACATTGTTTTTTGCCTCTTCGAAAATGTCCGGATTCGTCTTAAATAAACAGCATTTGCCGGAAGTTTTGATTTTCTTTTTTAATTGGAAGAAAAGTGCAGATGAAGCCCATCGAATGCTTGTAGAAGTTTATGGTGAATCTGCTCCGACCGATAAATCATGCAGGAGTGGTTTCGACGCTTCAAAAGTGGTGATTTTAGCGTCGAAGACAAAGAGCGTTTTGACCAGCCCAAAAAGTTTGAAGATGAGGAATTGGAGGCTTTACTGGATCAAGATCCGTGCCAAACGCAAAGTGAACTCGCAGAATCGTTGGGAGTGATTCAGCAAACAATTTCCGTTCGAAAAGAAATTTGGATTTATTCAAAAGCAAGGAAATTGGGTGCCGTACGAGTTGAAACCGAGAGATGTCGAAAGGCGATTTTTCACCTCGGAACTGCTTCTTGAAAGACATCAAAGGAAGGGATTTTTGCACCAGACCGTGACTGGAGATGAAAAGTGGATATACTACGATAACCCCAAGAAGAAAAAATACTATGGAAAGCCTGGTGAACCCGTTCCATCATCGTCTACATCGACGCCAAAGAAAAACATCCACGGTTCAAAGGTCATGCTCTGTCTGGTGGGACCAGACGGGTGTGGTGTACTATGAGCTGCTAAAACCAGGCGAAACCATTGATGGGAAACGTTATCGACTACAACTAATGCGTTTGAGCCGTGCATTGCGTGAAAAACGGCCAGAAACGACCGAAAGGCATGACAAGGTGATTTTGCAACATGATAAAGCTCGGCCCCACGTGGCTGTAGCGGTCAAAAACTACCTGGAGACGCTGAAATGGGAGGTCTTACCCCCCCGCCGTATTCTCCAGACCTTGCTCCTTCCGACTACTGGCTTTTTCGACGGATGCAAAACAATTTGGGGGGTCACCGGTTCGGGTCTTTTGAAGAAATCGAAGAATGGCTCAATGATTGGGTCGATGCCAGAGAGGACTCATTTTTTAGAGATGGTGTTCAAAAATTACCAGAGAGATGGGAAAAAGTAGTCGCTTCCGACGGACAATACTTTGAATGATGAATTTTTTACGTTTTTTCAATAAAAAAAAAATTTTTAACACAAAAAAACGGACCGAATTTGTACTCCAATACTTCATAGAAGCCCTGGTTCCCACTTCGACAAGCGTTTTCCACAAGCAAAATAATCGCCACAAAAATAGCTCGCCATGGACACTAATAGATGGCAATCACTTAGTACCAGGCCCAGATTGTAAGATGGTGTAAAAAACCTCAAAACCAAGCTCCCGGAGCTTCCAGAAAGTCACTATGGATCTGGCGTTATCCTGTTAGAACATCATTCCTCTTCTATTGGCCAAAGCTGACCAATGGAAGCGATTGCTTCATTCAAACCAATCCTGCCATACACATAGTAAAACATACCTAGCCTTCAATCCTGGATTGGCCAGCGTTTGCGCCAGCTCACCGCCATTCGACCGACCACGACTACGACCTATTCCTCTTGAAGTTGTAGTAAATGATCCACTTTTCGTCACCAATCACCACCTGTTTCAGAATTGGTAAAGTCAGTGAATGTGGGGGAGTTTTGGAAAGGATAATTGAACCTGCCTCCCTAGATGAGCAACCAGGTAAGAGTCGAACTTATTACGAGATTACAAGTCTTGAAGCGGAAATTTCGTGAGAAATAAACTTAACGTCGACTTGATTGAAGGTTCAAGTTTCCAAACTACTTTCTGAAGGTATAAGCTTGATGACGGTTTGAATTAGGGATTTTAGGATAAATTTATGAATCAGAAGTCACGTACCTCTACGCAAAAAATGTAATTCAGCTATTCCATGTCTACAACCCAGGTGTCATAAGTTTACGCTATTGTGCGTGTGGTACATTTCTGGTTTGTAATTCGCCCTACGCGTCAAAAGTCAACGCTCATAAAGTAGAAGAAATTGAAACAACAAAGTTAGACTTAGTTGAAGTACTTCTTCTCCTCTGATGACTTATTTTCACATTGCCCTACTCCTAGTATGTTGCCGTTTATTACGTGCCAGAAACACTCCCTGTTGATGGCTTTGACAATTGGGCAGCAACATTTTAAAAGAGCTATAATCTGACAGCTTCAGCCTAATGTTTGAGGTTCCTGTCTTGTTGAAAGTAATACTCAATTTGCTGCCCTACCTTTCGACGCCCAGTCGTACATTGCCTTTTAAAATGTCCAAATATGCCATAATCTGTTCATAGTAGACCACATGTCCCACTGTAGATAAGAGATAACCTTTGTTTAGTGCCTGCCCAGATATTCTCCATACAATTTTCCGCCCTTTCATACCAAACTTTCTGCTAAAGCTAGAGGTTTACCTGCTTTTCTCAGATTTTTTCAGGCTCCTTTTGTAACATTTACTGAACGTTTTGAGCTTTTCTTAGCTTTTAATGCCTAGGGGGGTTATAAGGAGCGTTCAACAACGTTCCGAGTAATATTGGATAACATCCCCTATGGAGACAGAACGAACCCTACTAATCTCTTATCAATTAGTTAGCTTCCGAAAGTTACTCAGATTTTTGAAACACTAGTTAACAGAGATCTGATTAAATGGGTGGAGGAAAAGAAAATAATACTAGCCAACCAGCTTGATTTTAAGGCGAGGTATGATACTATTCACGCAGTGTCTAAGTTGCTTTCTGACATTCAGTGGAATAAGACAAAAAAACTAATATACGGGCGCTTGTCTGGTCGACTTTGAAAAGGCACAGGCAACCACGTAAACTCACCAGGCTAGGTATATCAAATCACATTTTGCTTTCGAAAGCACATGGCAAGGCAATGATTAACGTTAATAACCGGGGCTTACTACCCCAATTAAAGAAATCACGAGAGCCACTCCGATCGGGCTTTATGCCCCCAGAAGCATTTTTCCATATATGTAGATTGCGAAAATTTATGACACCGGGGCGCTAGGGATGGGTACATTGATGGTGCTCATGAGCTCATTCGTCTGAGCTAAGTGATCTTTTGGAGGCTGGGCGCGTCATCATGCTTAGGTGAGCCTGAGAACAGACTGAGGCCTGTTAACCTTGGTGAAGTCTCGGGCATGCAAAGTGATCGAGTTGGTGAAGCCCAGCCGCTGAAAGATGCAATTGGCAGGATGACCACTTGGAATGAAACACACGAGTATTCGCTAACCTGATTATATTTAATTCTAAATTAAGCTTAAGGTTAACCCAAACCTTTAGGATGAGAAAAAAAAATTAATCCAGGTTTTTAATAAACTTTTCTTAGAAAAGCCGAAAGGTATTAATCAGTAAAAAATATAATCAGAGTGTCCGCAGAGGGCCAGTAAGGCACATTAAATATTGGCGCGGGTAGATCTCGGCGGCCATGTTGTTTTGGTGACATCTGTCAAATCTGTTGTTTATTATCCAGTTACTGATGCAAAATCAACATGGCAAGTAAGTAACACGATTGAACAGCACGTCCAAAAGATAAAACTTTATCACTAGGTGTACAACTTTGCTTCCGCCGTTTTTTCCCCAACATCTGAGGCTTTAATGAAACAAAAGGGTTACACATGTATAATTCAAAGTATTCTCCAACGCTGGCCACTACTTTCTCCCATCTTTCGGGCAGTGTACGAATCCCGCGTCGAAAAAATTGTTCATCTTTTGAAGCTATCCACGAATCCATCCAATTTGTGACTTCTTCATGAGATCGGAAGTGTTGGTCAGCCAGGCCATGCGCCATTGATCGAAACAGGTGATAGTCAGAGGGAGCAATGTCTGGAGAATACGGCGGGTGGGGTAGGACTTCCTATTTTAAGGTTTCCAAGTACGTTTTGACCTCTTTTGCAATGTGGGGTCGAGCGTTGTCGTGCTGCAAAATCACTTTATCGTTACACTCTCGCTGTATTGCGGCCGTTTGTCTTTTAATGCTCTGCTCAAACTCATTAATTGCGTTTGATAACGAGCACCTGTGATTGTTTTACTTGGTTTTAACACCTCATAGTACAAGATGCCGAGTTGGTCCTACCAAGATCAGAGCATGATCTTGGAGCCGTGGATATTCGGTTTGACCGTCGACGTGTAAGCATGGCCGGGATATCCCCATAATTTTTTGCGTTTGGGTTATCGTAATGAACCCATTTTTTCGTCCCCGGTGACAATGCGATGCAGAAATCCCTTCCGTTTTTGCCTCTGAAGCAACTGTTCACAAACACACAAACGCCGTTCAACGTCATACGGGACCCAAGTTCCTTCTTTCTGTATCATACCCATGGCCTTGAGACGTTCTAAAATGGCTTGCTGTGTCACTCCCACTGATTGTGCCAATTCATCTTGAGTTTAACGTGAGTCTTCACTCAGCAATGTCTCCAATTCTGCATCTTCGAAAACTTTCTCCCTTCCACAACTATGCTTTTCTTCGACATTAAAATCACCGTTCTAGAAGCGTTGAAATCACTCAAGACACGTTCTTTCACCATAAGTATCTGAGAGCATTCAATGAGACTCAACCGCTGTTGTCTTCATATTGAAACAAAACAGTAACACCTCCCGCAAATGACGAGAAATTGGCTCGTAAACTGACATTTTCAATCGAGAACAACTTTATGATGCAGATTGAATGGTGTTCTGTTGACCGAGGTCCAAGCCATCTGCCTGACGTCTACGATCTGTTTGTTTTGACCGCTACTTACCGTTATCGCCACATATCGGCAAACTGCGGAAGCAAAGTTGTACACCTTATATAAAAATGAGTGTACGTTAGCGCAAACGTTGCGGTAGATGTGGTAGCCCTTCACAGCCGACGTTTGGTGGCCAAATTTGAAACGATTGGTTCGGTAGTCAATCAGCCAACATTCGAACGTCGAAAGACCGCAAGGTCGGCCGAGAACATTAACGCGATCCATGAAAGTGTATAGCAGGAGAACTCGGTCTTTCACAGACTTTAACTTGGGACTTGGGCCTACAACTGTACTGGCCTAGGATCTCAAAGTTCATGACCAGCAAAACTGCCATATATAGGACGGCAGTAACTCACAGGAGGTTCACTAGATGACAATCCTGGTGTCGATTTTGGGCCGGGGACGTCATTGGTCCGTACTTTTTCGAAAACAACGTTGGTGAGGCGGTCACCGTCAATGGCCCAAATTAAGCATAAAAAAATATGGACTTAGACGACATGCAGTTCCAGCAGCGGACGCCACGATTCACATTCTGTATGAACGATTTGAGTCAAAGTTGTCTCTCGCAGAGATGACCCAGCTATGACCCTGATTTGACCCCGCTAGTGATTTCTTTTAAATCATAGGTGGAATGAGCGAAATTAGTCGCTTTACGAGGGTGGTCCGATAAGTACTTAGCCTACGAAAGAAAAACAAAAATTTTGGAGAAATGACGATTTATTTCTCAATATAGTCTCCTCTTAGCTCGATACACTTAACGTTAAGTTAAGCGCTGCTCCAACTTCTTTAACCCGTCTGAAAAATACGTTTTCTCGAGGTCTGCAAAGTAGGCCTCCGTGGCGGCGATGACCTCCTCATTCGACTGAAATTTCTGCCCGGCGAGTGACTTTTTCAAGTTTGGAAACAAAAAGAAGTCACACGGGGCCAAATCTGGAGAATACGGTGGATGGAGCAGCAGTTCGTAGCCTAATTCGACCAATTTGGCCGTGGCGAGGGCGGAGGTGTGAGCCGGTGCGTTATCATGGTGGAAGAGCACTTTTTTCTTCGCCAAGTGGGCCCGTTTTTTCTTCAATTCGTCGTCGAATCAGCACAATAATTTGGCATAGTACAGCCCTGTGACCGTTTTGCCCTTCTCCAGGTAGTCGATGTGGATCACACCTTGTGAATCCCAGAAAACGGATCACCTTTTCGGCCGATGGGACAGTCTTCGCCTTCTTCGGAGCACGTTCGCAGGGTGAAGTCCACTGTCTCGACTATTTCTTGGTCTCTGGTGTGTACCAGTGGATCCATGTTTCGTCGACTGTCACGAAACGACGCGGAATCTCCTTCGGATTCCGCTAAAACAGCGTCAAACACTGCTCTGAAGTGGTCTCACGGTTGCTCTTGTTGTCCGGAGTGAGCAAACGCGGCACCCATCGCGCCCACAGCTTTCTCATGCCCAAAATTTCATGCAGGATATGACCCACGCGATCTTTTGAAATGCCTACTGTCTCAGCTATCTCGCGCACCTTCAAACGGCGGTCTGCCAATACGAGATCGTGGATTTTTGTCACGTGGACGTGGCTCATCAAAAACCGACGTGCGACCACGTTGAAACTCGTTAAACCAATTTTTGATGTTCGCCATCGAAGGAGAAGAGTCACCGTACACAGCATCCAAACGCTCTTTGATTTCGCTGCGCGATTTCCCTTCCAAAAACAAGAATCGAATCACCGACCGATATTGCTCTTCTTCCATTTTTCTAAAATTCGCGGACACTCCCGCTTCCACACGCAGTCAAAACAAAACTACGAGTCCGATCCGGCTGAACAGTAGCCGTCTACTAGAATGTACTACATGATAGTAAGTTGCTCTTGCGATATTGGCGCCATCTGGCGGTGAGGCTAAGTACTTATCGGAGCACCCTCGTAGTGTTTTTTTTTCCTTTAAATCATAGGTTATTTCGACCCTGACAGCTGTTTCCTGCTCGTAATCTTGACAGTATCAAACATCCGCGGAACGAAATGTGCTGTGTAGCCCAAATAGTGCGTTTTTTTAAAAAGAAGTTTTGGCCGAAATGAAGCACCCATCGCGACTGCTGTACGCAAGTTTGTGCAAAAAATTCGTGAGACACGAACATCAACTCGCCATCGATCTCAACAGCTCAACATTTCACGCACTTGCTTGAGGAGAATTCTGCACAAAAATCTCGGATTATTGGCTTACAAGGTCCAATTGATTCAGCAATTGAAGGCGCGCGACCATCCGCTTCGTTATCGCTCGCAGTTTGAGCCTTCGAGCAGTTGGAATTGGACAACGATTTCGGGCGAAAAATCATCTTTCCTGTAGAGAAGCATTTTCATCTCGGCAGCTACGTTAACAAACAAAATTGCCGCATTGTTGGCGTCCAGAAAAAGTGACAGTTTGGTGCGGATTGTGAAGTGTTGGCATCATTGGACCATTTTTCTTCGAAAATGATTCTGGGAACAACGGTGGGCGTTACAGCCATATTAACCGACTTTTTTTTTTACTAAAAGTAAAGACATGGATTTCGATTACCTCTGGTTAGTGAAGAATGGCGCGCTATGCCACACAGCCCATGCCACAATAGATCTTTTGCGCACGAAATTCCCAAATCGTGTTATCAGCCGTCTTGGCGATGTCAATTGATCGCCTCAGAGCTTCGATTTGACCCCTTTGGACTTTTTTTTGTGGGGAACCGTGAAAGACTTAAGGCCAATATCACCCAAGCAATCCGTGAGCTACAGCCCGAAACCATCAACAAGGTCTTGGATGGCCAGCCGAGGCAGCCACTTGAACGACGTTGTATTTCATAATTAATGAAAATGTCTGTTCTTACTAATAAAGCCATAATACATAGAAAAATTTAGTTTTATTGCATTTGGCCCACCCTTTATATACGCAGACTTTTTCTGATGAGTGGAGTTTCCAGGGTTTTTAAAGGATTCGCACTATCGAGCCAAAATTATCAACACCGTGGCAACAGTGCCAGCACTTGGCATGTTTTCTTTTTTTTACCGCAGAGAAGAGGGAAGAAGTAAAGCAAAACGTCTGGAATAGCGCATGCAACAATTTTTCTACATTTTCGATTTCTATTTTGATAGAATAACGATGATGCCATTGGATTTTGTTTTCTTTTTTCATTTAAATGTATACACTTCTCACCCCCCCTCCCCCCGACCGCACGACACATGACCCCCTTTCCAACAACTTTGATTTGGCTTCGACTCACTATCAAGTGCGAACGAGAAAGGAATGGTAGTAGTGCGAAAACAAAGAAAAGAAGAAAAAAAAAAAAATAAGAGGCTGGGTGAGTAAGTTCTCGTTGAGTTGTTCAATGTAGTTGTGGCATAATGGAGAAACATATAAGGACCCGACGACGGCTATGACTATGAGTAGGTTGTAGGCAAGCAGCAAGCATACCCTCTGCTGCTAGTTTTCTAGGCGGTATCTATGAATTTGTATCTGCACTTTATCTACAACGTATGGTACGTGTGTTTTCGTTTCTACTTTTTCGTTCCTTCCTTCTGCCCGAGTATTTTTAATATGAAACTTTGTTTTTGATGTTGGATAAAGAGGAGAAAAACAATCGCTATGTCCCCATTAACACATGGACTGTTGCTTCAGTTATGGGAACAGTACACATACAATCTCTATATGACTGGGTGGGTATGGCCATATGTAGATTTTTTATTTATTTTTTTGTTTAGTTAATAACATTACGCAACTTTCTGGGAAGAAAAGGTAGATAAAGTGGAATTAAACACAACGAATACTGCCTAGTTGGGCACTATCGAAGCAGATTTATCTAGTGCTGCATTGGAAGGCGACTTTCGGGATGGACAGATAAAAAAAAAATAAATGAATGATGACGCACGACCATCGGTTCAGATACGACTATCTGCGGTTGAAAATAACTCATGATGTTATTACGCTCTCACTTTTTTCCCCATTGTTGTTGTTGTTGTTTATTGCTTACCTCTATGACTCGATATTTTTGTTTTTACTGTTCACACGCTGCTGACTATCGACCACAATAGAAACGATGGCAACAATGATGATGATGAGGACGACTCTTCTGTACTTTTTTCGCTCCCCTGACTCTCTTCCGTAAGAAAAATGTATCTAGATACATGAATTATGCACAATTTTCCATTCGAATTAGGAAACACACACTTTTGCAACCCCCTCCCAGACTCCGAAACACTATTTCGACGCACTCTCTGATCACTCGCTCGCCTGATGGACTATTGTTGCTGATGGGTTTCTTAGCACAAACTATGGAGCGATGTCAGGACAAAAACAAAAATTTACTTATCGCGATTAAAGGCACCGCAGAGCGATTTTCTTTGTTTGAGACGATTTTACCTTTACCGATAATCCGCGACAGGCTATGTGCTACTAATTGGAATAAAATCGACAAAACCAGACAACGAAAACCCAAAAAAAAAAACGAAACAAAAAAAAGCAAAACGAAGAGAAAAATTATTAATACTACTAGTACGATAGCGACAACGACAAAATTTGGATTCTCATCACACTATAGGTGGTAGTAGCACTACTAATCTCCGGTCTGTTGCTGCTTTACGGTCACGTACTTGTATATCTAGCTCTAGCTCGACGAAAACAACGTTGTACGACGACGAAGACGACAACGACAACGTACAACAGTCATCACGGCGTACTAATACACAAGTGAGTAATGCGATGATTGAGGGGAACGAACAAAGCACTGGCTGGTTGGCGTATAGCGATACGCTGTGTGTTGTATGAGTTGTATGGCGCAGCGCAGCTACAGCTAAAAACATGATGTGAAAGATATCGAATACGAATGTGCGGATGAAGAAAGAGAAGCAAGAAAGCATTGGGAAAAAGCACGAAAAGCAAATTACTGGTTTCGTACACGTACCAGCACCAGCAATCGAGCTGTGGAAGCCCAAGCATAGAGGAGGCTAGATCTGCTAGTCGTCGCAGCCCTAGGTACAACACAACACGTCTTTCTTCTCTATTAACATATTTCATTTGCTTGGCGTTTCGTTTTCGTACTCTACCACACTTGTGTGGATTTCGTCCGATTTTCCTTCTTTTCGAATCTGCTTTCTTGTTTTTTTCCACATTTTATTCGACACAGATTGCCACCAGTCTTTTGGATGCATGTGATATTCAGATTGTTCTTTCTCCAATTCGCTTCGTTTTTTTTTTCTCTTATTTTGTTTTGTTTTCTTTTTCCTCGTAGTTGTGTGTGTGGGCGCGGCGCGGCGAACAAATAAGGTATCTGTGTGCAGCAAGCAACATTTTCTAAAGAAACTTGTTCCCGTTTGTTCTGTTTTTTTTTTCGCTAATAGTAGGTAGACGATAAATGAGACCGAATGAGATACGATACGAGAGAGCATGGTGTGATGGTAGGTTGGTGATGACGATAGTACTGGTGGTGGAATCGGAGCCCAAGAGCGTATAATGCTCACGTGTTCGCTCAGTATTTGTTGGATGAAAAATAAACAAAGAAAAATAGATGGAATGGCCAATCATGATTCGGGAAAGGTTATCACGTGCTTGTGTTGTTTTCTCTCTATGAATTTACTTTCTGTTTGCTATTCGAGATACTATTGTGGAAGATAAATTTTTTTTCCATGCGGCTACATGGTGTTCTGGTGATTCAATTGTAATTCGAGTGATTTCTTGAAGAATTTACATCTAAATGGGAGAAATACAGAGATTTCGTTATTATGTGCAGTTTTTCAGTGACTAAAACTTGACGATGCTCGTCAACCGACGTTTGGTAACACTTACTCGTAGTTTGTTCAATGTTTGTTGTTTTAACATGGTTCAATCAAATGCCATTTGCGCACGTGTGGTAAGCCAAAATCACTTTGTATTTTAAGGCAACGACGTGATTTTAATAATAGTCATTCCATTGATACGAGAGTAAGGTGAGAAGTTCTCGGCCTGACCCAGAGATGGCGTGTCAATCAGCAAACATGTATTTTCCCAGCCTGGTTGCATGTGTCATTAGTTTGTATGAAAAGTTTCAACTTATTCGAGTTATTGCATAAAACCCATCCCAACAATTGATCCGAAATTGACAACATCCCCCAGAGTTAACGAGGACTCTGCTCCTTCGACGCCAACCGTTAAAAAGTGGGTAACTGAATTGAGCGAATGGCCGCTTATCTCTCGAAGGTGACCCACATGAAGGGCGTCAAAAACCACAACAAACCGGCATGATATCGAAAGGGTGCGAAACAGCTTGCACGAAGAATAAAGGGAACGTCCGTCGATCACAAACCACAGTATTGGGCATTCGGGTAAGTAGCAGGAAGAAAATCGGAAGAAGGCCCGTCTCACGGATTTGCAGTCGGCAGATCAGCTGAATCGATCACCCCATCGCGCAGCGTCATCCGCCGTCCCAATGACGGACATCATCAAAAGGCGGAAAAAGTTGAACCTGAGGCTCGATCCGGTTAAGAGCTCCTCCCTCTCCACTTCGACAAAAAAGCTACGGGTCAAAGCCAGGGAAGGTGCGCCATCAACATTAAAGGCTGCAGCCCAACAACAATAACTTCAGAAACAGAAAATTCCCGTTGAAGTTGACGTTGCCTACCTCTCTGAGGGTAGGAAAGGCGGCTACATGGGTGACAACAATCCCTTCACTGTTCTTTCAAGTTCGGATGCGGAGAAGGAGCGCTGCGGACTAGAGGACAAAAAGCGCCTACTTGTGCTAAATTAAAGCCAGCAGTGGATAGGCTAAATCAGATGGGGCTAAAAGAGAAGGGAGATGCCACCTAAGTGCAGTCGCAACAACAACAGTATAAACAGAAACAGCAGCAACAACAGAGTACCCAACTTTACCCATACCACGGCACTACGCGAGACCATAGATCTGTGTAAGTACGTTATTAAGCGTAGGCAGACGATGCTCCTCAGAGGCGTGTTCTCGATCACAAACCCCGAGGAAATGATTTCAGAGCTCAAAGTCTTCGAGAATGATGACCTCAAGTTCGTAGGAGTTAAGCCGCTCACCACGGCGTGGGCCTAATGGAATGTGGGTATTGTCCTACTTCCTGGTCCAACCCATATCCAAAAGTAAGCTCATTTAAAGATCCTGTCGATGAATGTCATATTCACTGATGAGGTTTGAGCGATGAGCCGAACTTTTCGACCTGTTGCAGGACGAAAGCCCCGATGGTTAGCTTAAGAAAGCTAAACAAAAGAACATAATTCGTCACAGTTCCTACAAAATAATTAGAAGAGACCGACCCAACGCTATTCAAGCCGGGGGAGTTGCAATCTCAAAAAAAAATATATAAAACATAAAACCATATATAGCGGTGAAGTGCGGAGTACATTAATGGATATAGAATGTATATTTTAGCGGCCTACGCACCTTAAGCAGCTCAACTCAATACTGGAGACATTTTCGAAACTCAGTAGACCACTTCTATGTTCTGCGATTTAAACGTCAAACAAAGTGATGTAGGAGCATCATATGCCAAGGGGTGGTCCGATAAGTACTTACCCTCACCGCCAGATGGCGCCAGTATCGCAAGAGCAACTTACTATAAGGTAGTACATTCTAGTAGACGGCTACTGTCGACATTTCAACCGGATCGGACTCGTAGTTTTGTATTTACCGCGTGTGGAAGCGGGAGTGTCCGCGGATTTTAGAAAAATGGAAAAAGAGCAATATCGGTCGGTGATTCGATTCTTGTTTTTGGAAGGGAAATCGCGCAGTGAAATCAAAGAGCGTTTGGATGCTGTGTACGGTGACTCTTCTCCTTCGATGGCGACCATCAAAAATTGGTTTAACGAGTTTCAACGTGGTCGCACGTCGGTTTTTGATGAGCCACGTCCACGTGACAAAAATCCACGATCTCGTATTGGCAGACCGCCGTTTGAAGGTGCGCGAGATAGCTGAGACAGTAGGCATTTCAAAAGATCGCGTGGGTCATATCCTGCATGAAATTTTGGGCATGAGAAAGCTGTCGGCGCGATGGGTGCCGCGTTTGCTCACTCCGGACAACAAGAGCAACCGTGAGACCACTTCAGAGCAGTGTTTGACGCTGTTTAAGCACAGTCCGAAGGAGTTTCTGCGTCGTTTCGTGACAGTCGACGAAACATGGATCCACTGGTACACACCAGAGACCATGGAACAGTCGAAACAGTGGACTTCACCCTGCGAACGTGCTCCGAAGAAGGCGAAGACTGTCCCATCGGCCGGAAAGGTGATGGCCACCGTTTTCTGGGATTCACAAGGTGTGATCCACATCGACTACCTGGAGAAGGGCAAAACGGTCACAGGGCTGTACTATGCCAAATTATTGGGCCGATTCGACGCCGAATTGAAGAAAAAACGGCCCCACTTGGCGAAGAAAAAGTGCTCTTCCACCATGATAACGCACCGGCTCACACCTCCGCCCTCGCCACGGCCAAATAGGTCGAATTGGGCTACGAACTGCTGCCCCATCCACCGTATTCTCCAGATTTGGCCCCGACTTCTTTTTGTTTCCAAACTTGAAAAAGTCACTCGCCGAACAGAAATTTAATCGAATGAGGAGGTCATCGCCGCCACAGAGGCCTACTTTGCAGACCTCGAGAAAACGTATTTTTCAGACGGGTTAAACAAGTTGGAGCATCGCTGGATCAAGTGTTTCGAGCTAAAAGGAGACTATATTGAAAAATAAATCGCCATTTCTCCAAAATGTTTGTTTTTCTTTTGTAGGCTAAGTACTTATCGGACCACCCTCGTATTTTGAGTTTAGTTTTTGGGATATGAGCCGGATTACCTTTGTGTTTCAGCTTCAGTCAATGATTAGTCCTTGGTCGTGACACTAAGCTGTAATTCTATTGACATCTATTTGTAATAAGCTTTCAGCTTCATTTACGCTACTTATGGCTAACCACACTCGCAGTGTCGTCCGCATATGCATATCCCTTACTATACTTTAATATCGACAACAAATTATTTACATATATAATGAATAACAAAGGACCTAGTTTCGATCCCTGTGGGACACCATAAGTATTTTCTTCTTCGCTAATGGCATCACCAATTTTCACCACAAATTTTATTTCGCTTATGTAGTTTTCAAACCATGCCAATAAGGTGCCTCGTACACCAATCTTTTCTAGCTGCCTCATTAATTGTCTGTGGCTTAATGTGTCGAAGGCTTTCTTAAAATCTATGAATAGGACCACTGAACTCTGAACGATTGAGATTTTGAGTATTTTCGGGACGGATGTTGGGTCTAGACTCATATCAATAAATTTTGTCATCCATGGTGCCAAGATTTCTGCACCTGTCTTCAGATCCCTTGATCTAATTTGGTCTATTCCGGCAGCCTTGTAACATTTTAACGAGTGAAGGACATTTTTTATTTCCGCAACTGTTACATGTTCTATGTATGTACATCGATTGTTCCACTGTATTTGAATGATCAACAAACGTCTTTTTGTCGCAATTATGCACTGTCTTTAACTCTACCGATGATAACGTGGTAGCGAATTTGTTTGCTAGGTCTTTTGCTGAAAGTAAGGAGTACTTTACTCAAAAAACATATCCCTTCTTAACTGACCAGCAAAATCACCCGACTAGCTCACCGAGTAATTTTTGCAGGTGGAAAGCAGTTGTGAAGTTTAAAGAATCCATTAGCATAGAGTGGAACAAGATGGATCAAAAAAATGTACAAAAGGGTCAAGTTGCTCGCAACGGATAGTCCGTCGATTCCTAGGAGCAGCTCCTATCTGGAGCTGCCTGACTCTCGACTTAGACTAGCTGACACGAACGAATGGTCTACTAACTGTCTATGGGCCTTCCTATACGACAGAGTACCAGACGAATTCGCGAAGATGGCAGAATATGTTCAAACGCTCAAAAATAGGTTAGTAGCGCCCTAAACGACGAGATTGACAGGTACCTTAAACAAATGGACGTTATCATTAAACGGACTATTAAAAGTACGATACCACGACAACGGCTTCACGATAACACAAACGTTTACCGAAACGCGACAATCGACGCACTGCACAGACAGAAAAGTCAACTACTGTCAAGACTCAAACTCTTGTACAGTCGGCTAACTGACAGGACACTGAAGTCACTGCTGCTTAACTACCAACAGTAATGGCTTTGGCCATTGGGAGAGGAATTGTATTCCATCAAGATAATGCCACCGCCAACACATCGATTGTCCTGTCCATGGCGAACAGGTTTGCTGGTAACAATAGATCTCGAAAATCTGCAAGTCACTCACCAAATGGTAGTTCATTTAAGAAATATTCTCTCAGAAACCGTCTTCTTGAGGAGGCTAGGGGAGGGCAATTACATAGGAGATGGAAAGGAGATTCTTCCTCTTCCTCATTATGACACCTACTGCAGTAGTCGTTATATGGCAGTCCTAATCTTGCGACATTTTTTCCTAAAGCGCAATGTCCTGTCAGGACTCCAATTAGGCTGCTTATAATCTGCCTGTTTATCTTTAGCAGGTTTGTCCCGCGCAGTTGCTTGTTTCAAGGTCGCGCCACCTCTCATTTGTCCTTTGCATTTCTTGTTTCGAGATTTTGTATTTTTACGTTTCCAATGGTGGGTGGATTTCCCCTTTGACAGTTTAGAGCTCTAGGGTGGTGCCTATTTTGGCTAGATCGTCTGCTTCACAATTACATGGTATATCACTATGTCCAGGTACCCATCGCAACGTTACAGCGCATCTACTCGGCATCTCATTTAAAGACGTGCGGCAGCGCCTGACCAATTTTGATCTTATTATTGGTGATTCAAGTGCTTTTGTTGCAGCTTGGCTTGTGTAGATGACGATGTCTCTGTTTTTCATCGATCTCACATACAGCCAGTCGGCGGCCTCACGAATTACCGTTAGTTCAGCTTGGAATATGCTACAGTCGTTCGGTAGTCTAAAGGATTGGCTGATTTTTAGGGTCGATGCATAGGCACCAGCACTCACACCATTGCTGTCCTGGACCCGTCTATTTATATTTCTAGTGCAGTGCATTTTCTTGGAAATTCATTCCCCTCCCACTGTCTTCGGTTGGGAGTTGTTGCTTTAGAAATAATTTTGAGGTCCAGGGTCGCGATTAAGTAGTCCGCGACTCCACTTAGATCATTGCTTTGGCGTTACGTACCCTAATTCGAGGAACTTCCAATGAGCCAATTTCTTTTCCTTTTCCTTGCCAAAAGAAGTAGGGAAGATGGGAGTTTGGAGGGCTGCGGGGGTGTTGTTCGCTGTCTCAGGGTTATAGCGATGCACGCCATCTTTTTAACTCTGCTTAGAAGTTTGGCATAGTTAGATCTGCACAGTACCGGCCACCAGACTAAATAGTTAATATAGGTCTAACAACCACGGTATACAACCAATGTGTGATATGGGGCTTGATACCTCATGACGCTCAAGGCTTTTTTTGCTTAGCGCCGTAGTTGCTTTTTTTGATGTGTTCTTCCGCATTCAATTTTCAGTTGAGCTTCCTGTCGAGTATCACGCCAAGGTATTTGGCGTGGTCTGCGAATCGAAGATAAGTCCCATTGAGTTTTCTTGTGAATAAAACTAGCTCCGTTTTAGAGGAATTTAATCCATACCCGCAGTTCTGTGCCCAATTGGCAAGTTTGCTTAGGCATGTTTCCATCAAATCTCTGATTGTTGCGAGATGTTTTCCGCTTATTGCTAGTGCGACATCATCTGCATACGCAATGAACTTGCACCCGCTGTCCTCCAGGGATAGGAGTATTTCGCTGACAACCAGCAGCCCCAATTGCGACGATAGTACTAATTGTGGTGTGCACGTTCTACTGCCCTTTTTTATGGCAGCCAAAGAAATGAAAGTCTGAATCGAAAAACCAAAATGTCTAAGTGACCGACATATGCCAATCAACTTCGAATACGTCACCGAGAGTAAATAACTGCCAAAGCTCAAGGCAAAAATCAGCTTCAGTTTTCTTGTTAGATAACGTTAAGTTGGTCACTTTCAAGACTACACCAAGCAACACTGCCCCAACTTTACATCTGTCCCAGATCGAAACCAGTGACCAACCATAACTTCTGCTACGTAACAGTCAGGGACTCTGAGTATACAGCATCAGAGATTAAGAGGAAGCAACTCAGAACTGAGGTGAATTTCGAAGCAGAAGCTCGAAGCTTGGAGGGAAGAAATTACTGATGTGCTTAGTAAACCTCTCTTGGGATGACAATTTGAGTATAGTCTCTGGGAAGCCATTCGTTCCGTGAAGATACAACTTTATCTAAAGGTGATGTTAAGCGTCATAGTGGTATTAACCATTGCCGAATCCTATTTTTTGCCCTCATGCTTGGTGTATGAATAGCTTTACCTTGTACTTTAGACGTTTTTTAACGACTCCAGTTCACACTTGGTAAGGCTTGGTAAGGATCATCCAATAAGAGGTGTCATTTTAAATCTTGCGTCATTTTAAATTATAATCATTCAACCTGCTATACTTTTTGGTGATCATCAACCGCCTTTTGTACAATCGCAGTGTTCGAGCCCTTTGAGCATGTGAGTGAGATATAAAGACTCCAAATTGTGCTCACAAGATCAGCTAAAAATATTGTCGCCGTAACAGAAACGGTCGACTTGAGTTTGACAGACATTTGATTGGATTTCTTACTTCAAAGTGATTTGATTTAGATTAAAATAAAAAGGAATCAAAACCCTTAATACAAATATAGCGTTTTTCTATTAATTTAAAGTGACACCTCTTGTTGGATAACCCTATATACGAAACAAAATAGAACATTTCCAAAACTCATTGTTACCACCCCATTCTACAGCGCCTAGTCATGTCCTCTAATTGAATAAAATAATTACGAACAGTTGTGGAAATGTAAATCAGCTGATAACAATGCCGCACCCACATCGGATGTGATTTCATGGGTCGTAAGGGAAAAACAAAACGAGAACACGACACACGTCATCAGCACGTTCAGTCCGATTCTGCTAACCTTTCATTAAAATTGCTGTGCCGCGCTAGTCTAACCTGGCAACATTTCCGCCAAGGAACCACGACAGAATCGAGCTTGTCCCATCGCAGCTCCACCGACTAGGTAATATTTATTTTCACTTCTTTCTCCTTTTCATCGTTGTTTACTCGTATCTCCGGCCAAGCCATGCTGCATATTTTCGCTGGATTCGTATTTTTATCCGGCATACGAGTACGAGTAACTCCGTATACCCACAGCATGCGCCTACATGTGATCAAGCACATTCAGATGATGATTCCAAGTGGGTATATGTACGTGTGCTCTGTAGTGCAACTAGCATTGCGACGTGCATTGACTTTATGTTCAATGGCAATGGAACGACTACAAGGTATAAATGGATAATAGCCGAGAGAGAAAAAAGGCATTTCTGTGGAATAGCACACAAAGTGCACCGCGTTTTGTACTCGTACTTGTGTCAGTCGCTCTAGAGTTGCACTCTCAAACCCTAGCTAATTACAAGCTCTTCACAAAAAAGTAAATGAAGTGCAATTGAGTACTGCCGAAAAGGAGGAACGAACCAAGTAAATTGCTTTGTTTTGTCGTGGTGCCGATGGCGAATGTGCAGGCGATAGACGACTGGGGGCACTGACAGAAAATCACACAAATACCACACGTCATCCGCATGTATTAGAGACATGTGGAGGATTCGAACTCGCTTCAAAGAAAAATCATTGGCAAACGTGCGATCTAACATCAAGGAATGACTAATTGTTTATGCTAAATATTACGCGAGTATTGTGAAATCCAAGAAGAACATAGAGACCCAGAGCAGGCAAAGAGGTGAGAAGGAACGACGAGACCCAGCCGAGAGGCACGTACGAGAATACGAGTGGGCAACAGTATGAGGCGAGGGTGACTAACTAAACAAGAAATAAGTATTTCTTGCCTCGCTTTTTCGTATTTTTATTTTTAATTTATAGTGCTCGCTGCACACGACTTGTGTTCAACGTTGAATGGACGGCGGATGACCACTTGGCATGATTGGAGATTTCGTTTGCGATGACTTTATATATCCAGTTGGCAGCAGAGCGCGAAAAAATTGCAAATTATTAACAAATGTCGTCATTTGAAGGTGATTTCTCCAATATCTCTGTGTCATTGGTATCAGTATCGTGCTCATATTGCCCGAATAGAAAGTGGTTAATGATGGGGAACTAGTTCTTGCCAAAAGATGCCTTTGGCACTGTTTCGACTCTCACTTTTCCTCACAAAAATGGAATTCATTTATCAGACCGCATACTATGTTAGCCTGGCGAGGCCAGAAAGGCAGTATCAAAGGAGAGTCAATGACCTAGAAGACACAGAATCTAAACAAAAACAAAATCTTATTTTTTTATAATTATAGAAAATGAGAATGCAGTGCTCCTATAGGCTCCTATCAACTTTAAAATGCGTCTTTCTTATACTCTGTTCATGCTTTGTCTTTTATTTTGTTTTTTAATTATTTTTCATTGTTTTCAATTTGTTCTTATTTACTAGAAAAAAATGTTTAAATCTAACTTAAAAATATCTTAATATTTAATGTGCCCTCTTAGGTCATCTAATCTGAGTGGTCACCCTCCTAAATGCGTCTTTCAGCGACTGGGCTGCGCCATTTTGCTCATTCTGCATGCCTGAGACCTCCCCAAATTTAACAGTCAGTTCTCAGGCCAACCTAAGTATCATGACGCACCCAGTCTCATAAAGATCCCCTAGCTAACCTTAAACTAACTTACGAACTATGGAGTGCGGAGGATCTCAGCGAAGTAACGCACCTCTCTAGAAAGGGATTTCACCCGGCAACCACCAATAATCGGCGTGTTGTTTAGCAACATCGACGAGATCCCAGTCCGCCATGGCGGTACTAATATGAATGAGCTCATGAGCGTCGTTAACGTACCCGTCGCGGGTAAGTCGGTTCGCCCCTGTTGCCCCGGTGGCGGTGGTACATAAATTACCAGAATACCATCTCTATTTTGCACTTACCTTTCACAATTTATATGGAGAAATACTTCTGGGGGAATAAAGCCCGATTGGAGAGTGCTCTCATAGTATCTATAATTGGGGTCGTTAGCCCCAGAAATCAGGTTATTTTTGTTAGTCGTTGTCCTTGTGATGTGTTTTCGGGTCATTGTAACAAGAAAATTGTCGATTTTATTAAGCCTGCTCCGTCATACAGGACTTTATTAGGGTAATACTGGGACTGTTGTTCTGTACCTTCTAAGACCGACCCTAAGGTACTGCTCTTTCAAATACATGAACGGGATAGCCATACGCGATGATGGCCTTAGTAGGGCCACGTAGTATATACATATATGACTTTTACTCTGCGGTCAAGTTGACTGCTGTGAAACAGACTCCTTGTCATAGCGAAGCGTATACATGCCTATTGAAATATATGTATATAGATACCAAGTTATCTAGCCGCGTTTCTCACCGCTAATGGTTGTCCATGTTGCTCAATGATCGTGAATTTTCTTCAGTTCTTTCTGATATCCCTTAAGGCCCGTTGCGTTGGTTTTTAACCACCATTAACGCAATCCGCATTGTACTGATGACCTAAATTTTTGGACCTGATCTGTACGGTCCTGTAATCTGTATACGTTATTGAATGGCAGAGAAAAAGTCATTTGTGCATATGTGGCTTCAATTCTTTTATTTACAAGGCCTACATCCGCCTCAAGCTTGAGTACAACGCTCATATCTGGTCTGGTTTTTTTTTTTTTTATAATTCGTGCAGGTTCAAGAGTGTACGCTCTTATGATGATTGTCACACAACCTGGACGGGGTGCATATGGTTTGTGCCGAACGTTCGTTCACTGCTCTCCGCGGCTGCTTGTCTTAGATAGGATTTGAGAGATTCGACTGAATTTGCGTTGGTGTAGTTTACAGTAACTCTTTCGTTTCTATCTCATTAAGGGGTTATATTGGAAATGCACACGTGCCGGTAATCGGGTACGTTTCTTGGACGTTAAAACAAAAGCCTACAAGATGTTTTACTATGGATTGGAACAAGGAAAAAACGGAATCGCCATCATCCTTGCGGCAGAGCTACTTGGCAACGTCTTAACCATTTCAAAGTCCAGTGACCGTTTGATGGCTCTCAAATTGGTGATGCATGGTGAGGTGTGGAACATCGTAAGCGCATATGCCCCTCAGTAGATGCGAACAAAAAGAAAAAGATGCATTCTGGCTAGATTTCTACAACCTTGTCAAAATCATCATCCCAAAGGAAGAGCTTTTGTTTGTTGGGGGAGATTTAAACGGACATGTCGGGAAGACAAGCGAAGACTATGAAGACTACCACGGAGGGCTGGGATACGGCACCAGGAACTCTTCAGGTGAAGATATCCTAAACATGTGCAAGTCGTACGATCTTATAGTGCTAAATACCATGTTCGTCAAACAAAGCCGGCACCTGATCACTTATAGCAGCGGCGGAAATGAAACTCAAATAGACTATCATTTGGTATCCAGTTTCATGAGCCACGAGCTAAAGATTGCAAAGTGATCCTGGGAGACGCGATCGCCCCTCAACACCGTCTCCTCCTGACTGATTTTTTTATGGATGCGAGAAAGAAGTCAAAGCAGCAAACGAAGGTGTCTGAAAGAATCAAGTGGTATAAGCTGGATAAAGGAAAAGGCGAAGCTTTTATTACCAACATGACAAACTACCTCTTTTCCATTATCGATGAGGTCGGTAATGAGAAGTACAGAGCACAAGACATGTGGGATTCCCTACAACAATCTGGCCTGGAGAAAGCCAAATCACTGCTCGGAACATCTAAAGGCCCCTGCCAACACGCAAAAGAAACACGAAAAGAAAATAGCTTTCCAAGCTTGGTCAAAGTGCTCTTCTACTAATAGAGAGGAAAAAGCTCGCCGTGAAAAGGTATATAGATGTTGCAAAGGTATCGCGAAGAAAAAATGCGCCGAATTCAAAGCGAAAAGCATGGAAGGCCTCTATCAGGAGTTGGAAGAAATATCGTCTTCCGCGTCTGACAGGAACCAGGCTACCCAGGAGCTTCGACAAAACAATTTGAACAAAGGAGCAAATATCTTTAAGATAGCCGCCCAGAGAAGAAAAAATGCTCAGGAGATTCGTTTCCCAAAGTTTATTAACAATGCTGAAGGCCAACTCCTTGTGGAAGACGAAAAAATTCTCCACAGATGGCGACAGTATTGCGAGGAACTTCTCAAAGAACAGTTTCCCCGAGTGTACTTTCCAAGAGCTGCCCCGAATCATGCCGAAATATCCGACATCACAGTCGAAGAAGTTCGGTACGCGGTTAAAAACTCCAAGAAAAGAAAAGCTGTTGGGCCGGACGGGATACCCTCTGAGTTGTGAAAAAAGATGGGAGACATCGGGTCTAGATGGCTCATGGTTCTTATCTCGAAACTTATGAGAGGCGACACTATGCCTAATCAATGGAGGGAAAGCTATCTTCTTCCATTGCACAAAGGAAAGGGTGATACGCGAAATTGTGATAACTACCGTTCTGTCAAGCTGATGTCGCACACCATGAACATCGTTGAACGGGTATTAGATAGCCGACTGCGGAAAATAATACGACTATCTGATGACCAGTGCGGGTTTGTCTCGGGTAAATCAACGACAGATGCAATCCAAAGTATAAGGATCATGATGGAAAAGCATCGTGATTCTTCAAAGGACTTGCATATGGTGTTGGTTGATTTCGAGAAGGCCTTTGACCGGCAACCAAGAGATTTTTTATGGGTAGCGCTAAGACAAAAAGGAGTACCAGAAACCTACGTGCGAGTGATCATGGACATGTACAAGAGAGCAACGACAATAGTAAGATGCACCGCAGGAGTCACCGAAGAGTTCGCAATCAAAGTCGGTGTACACCAAGGGAGCGTCCTCAGTCCACGGCTCTTTATAGCAGTCCTTGATTGCTTGCTTGAAGGAAAAGTGACGGACCCCAATGTGCACCAGCTATTCTTTGCTGACGATGGGGCCATTATAAGTGATGATCAGGCGTCCCTACAACGAGCACTTGATGTGAGAGTGGACATTTTTGAGGGACACGGCTATCGTATTAGTTCAAAGAAGACAGAGTATCTGTGCTGCCCGTTCTCTGACTCTCATCAGCCTATTCCAGACATTTACTTGAGGGGAAGAATGCTTCCGAAGTGTGAAAAGTTTAAATATCTGGGATCTATGATTAATAAAGAAGCAACTTGTAATGACGACATCAACCATGGCGTAAGCGTAGGGTGGATGAAGTGGCGGGAAAACTCCGCCATCTCCTGTGATCGAAAAATGACCCCTAAGCTGAAAGGAAGGCTCTACACTTCAGTTGTACGTCCGGCGCTCACATACTTTTCACAACGCTGGACAATGCACAAAAAGTATGAGAGCAAATTAACGGCAACTGAGATGAAGATGCTTCGCATGACAGCGGGAGTAACAAAGCGTGACAGAATTAGAAGTTCAAAGATCCGAGGAAGCCTCCACGTAAAAGAAACCATCACAAGAAAGATAGAGCGCCACCGACTCAGTTGGTATTGCCATGTTCAAAGGAGAGATCTTTTGAACCCCGTCCAAAAGGCGTTATCAATCAACGTTCCAATTTCAACACGCAAAAAAGGCAGGCCGAAACTCAGCGATGAAGTAATCCCAAACCGGGAAGCCTGCCGTTACTTTCTGAGGTCAAACCGGCGGACCCCACAAGCGGACCAGTAGGAATGCAGTTAAGTGGGAAGGTTATGGTCCTACACTTCTGACCATAACAACGCCGGAAAAAAAGGAAAAGAAGAAGAAAAACGAAATATTTTTGTGAAAAGTGATGATATTTTTATTTTTAAATAAAACACAAATTTCAAGGTGCGTTCGGACTGCGAATTATTAATCTTCTGATAAAATTTTTCATCAAGTTCTTGTATAAGCGCCTGAACCGTTGGTGGAGCATTTGTCTTTATCTCCACATACCCTCAAACAAAAACATCAAATAGTGTTAAAGCCTCCTTTACGAAAAATGACACGTTCAGCAAACTTGTCGCGCAATAGAGCCATAGTTCTAACAGTGGCGTGAGGCGTGGCGTGATCTAGCTCTCGGCATACATTCTTATAAGGCAAAGTGCAAAGTAGTTGCAGATAGGCCCAGACCAGAAGAAACCGGGGTTTTATCAACTAAATCCCGTATAGCTGTAGGAAAAGGCATTCGATAACGACCAAGAGCAGTGACAACATTACGAAAGCGTTTCCGCGACATTGCGACTGTTTTTTCATTGACGTGACATGTTATGTAAGTGTGCATTAATGCAAACTGAACAACTTCCTCGTTTTCACTTATCAAAAATCATCGCAAAGATAGTAGAATGTTGATAGCATGTAACACCTCTTACTGGATAAGCAACTACTGAGCCCTTCTAAGTCGATTTGCACTAAAAATTTGTCTCTTCTTCATTCAATTCATTATTATTTGAATATTCACCTGCAATTTCCCGAATTTTCCCACTAGAAGCAGAAATAAAGAAAGTGATTGCATAACAACTGGTCGTTAGCTAGCCTCATATACTCGTATACACAAGAAGTAGAAGAGCGAAAAAATAAAATAAATAATAAAAACGTAACAACTTCCCACAAACTAATTTGGAAAGGTGACTCTGGCTTTGTTTGTTTTGGGAAGCTAGAAATTTTCCATAAACTCGTACGTGCACAAATCAAAAAACAAAAAACAAAAAAAGAGCTTGAACAACACTCATGAGCTCTACTAAATATGGATTTCGATCAGCAGAGTTGTACTCGTTGCAGAGTGCATCCCACTGCTCGAGCTGTCAGCACCTATCAGCCACAGAAAGTTCAAAATTAACTTAAAGGTTCACGGTTTACTCTATACTTCATGTCAAACGATGACATTTCACCCATCCACTCCCAGTTTCATTACTTTGTGGAAATTATGTTCTTTTGCATTGACGCATTTGGCTTCAGGCACCCACTTCATCTCCTGTCACCTGTTCCCCTGCCCAACTGCGGCGGAAGTGTAAAAAAAAAGTCGAATGACGACTTTTAAGCCATTTACCTTGTGCACCAAGCGAATAATACAAAAGAAAAAGCACAACGGGCAGAATGAACTATTCAGCGGTTCATGTTGTTGGTCAACGACAATGGTCCAATGGTATTGTGATGAAAACAAAACAGGAATTCGAACGCAAACAACAACGATCGACGGAGTGTGTGGAGAGAATCTATTTTTATAATTCACTGCAATGATATTCGACGATTTATGTATCAAAACAAATGAATAAAAACGCAAAAGAATGTCATTCGGGGCAGACAAAGTCAGCTGGATGTCGTTGGTTGTTGAAAGAAATTCTTCGAGATTTAGGGTTGCGGTAGCAAACGAATGGATGAAAGAGGTGCCATGTACGAGGGCTAATTAGTGCTCAATTTCTGCTACCGAATTTCTGGAATTCATGCTTTACTAGGACCGACGATATGAGCTACTATTCTCGGGAAGATTATGGAAATTGCGCCATAATCTGTCCCTTCCAATCCAAGCTGACACACAGCCTCCACGCGGTCTCTCCTGGATAGCTGGCCTGGCATCCGCTGGGTAGTGAACCAATGTGTGCAGCGAATGCTGACCCTCTAGGTTGAGGGTTGTGCTTAGGGTTGACAACTCTATCGCGGAAAACAAATCTTGTTACGAAGCAACGACAAGCCTCGGATGCGCACGACGACCCATATAAACGAAAAGATATGCGAGTCTTCACTTGGAAAAATCCCTCGACGGCTACAAAGCCGTCGGAAAAAAGGATGACTTCTATGATCTCCAGCACCGAAGGTATGCCCAATGCCCCAGTTATGACACCAAAATTGTACTAGGAGATTTTAACACAAAACTGGGCAAAGAGGATATATTTGAGACGACCATAGTCTACACAACACCACTTCCGAGAACGGATTCAGGCTAATTGACTTCCTAGCAGGGCGTAACTTCCTTGTAGCAAGCACACGATTCCCACATCTCAACATCCATAAAGGAACCTGGCGGTCACCCGATCACTCGACCATCAACCAGATTGATCACAGATCAATCGATCGATGCCAGACACTCCTCCAGCATTCTAGATGTACGAACCTTCCGAGGAGCCAACATCACTCGGGCCACTACCTTATTGTAGCCAAGGTACGAATGATGATATCAAGGATGCTACGGAGTCGAGTAAGACAGCAAGCTAGGATCTTCGCTGATCGAGTTTCACTCAACATCTCGCAAAGTCCGGTGACACCGGCATAATCCACGGGACAACAGTGGAAGCATTGCCAGCGCGCAATCAGAGACCCTGGGTTTCAAACCACCACCAGCTAGAAATCCCCGGTTTGATGAGCGATGCAAACAAGCCCTTGTAGCAAAGCGAACTGGCTGCAAAGTCATGCTACATAGGGGGACGAAAGCCACTCGTGAGCTCTACGAGCAGAAAAGGAGAGAGGAACACACGCTTTTAAGAAAGAAAAAAAGAGAGAACGAACAGTGTGTGATCGGGGAAATGGAAAGATGCTACCACAGGAATGGCGTTCGCAGATTTTACGGAAAAGTAAAACGAACATGCCAGGTCTAGAAAGCCAGAGCGGAAGCTTGTGCGTACGAATGAAGACGAACAACTAGTAGTAGAGTCACAGTCGGAGCTGAGAATATGGAAAAACCACTTCAAAAACCACCATAACGGCGATCATAGATCTGATACCTCTGTCAGGCAGAATGATCCATTCGCAACGGACGCAGATATGTACAAGAAAATTCCGTCCACCTGACCTATCGTCTGTAAAATATGGTCGGAGGAAAGCATGCGCGATGAATGAAATCTCAGCATCGTTTGTCCAGTCCTTAAGAAGGAGACATCTGTAACTGCGATCGCCTGAAAGCCTTTGTGGATAATCTGATAGGTTCATTTTAGTGGCCAGGTAAATCCACAATCGATCAAACTTGGAAAAGACCCAAGAATTCCAAATCGACACACATCATCTTTTTGTCGATTTTAAAACGCCATATGACAGTATGCATAGGGATGAGCTATACCGAGCCATGGCTAGATTTAACATCCCTGCTAAACTCATCCGATTGTGCAGGATGACAATGGAGAATTCTCGCTCCATTAAGGTCGGTAGCGAATTAACCGAGACGTTCGATGTTAAAAAAGGATTTAGGCAAGGTGACGCACTGTCATGTAACTTCTTCAACATTGCGCTGAAAAGTTCATACCAGACTCACTGGCCAACGCAAGGGGTACGATCTATTTCAAGTCTACGCCATTGCTTACGTACGCGGATGACATTGACGTAATTGAGCCAGCACAGCGAGACGTCAATTAGTGTTCAAAAGCATTAAAGCAGGAGCGGCTAAAATGAGTCTTTCGCTGAACGATTGTTAAACCAAATATATGGTGTCATCCAAAAAAGACGCACAACACCGACGTCTTGGCCAGAACGTCACAATTGATGGCTGCAAATTTGAGGTGGTTACGAACTTCGTCTACCTTGGCTTACTAGTAACCAGCGCTGAGGTCAAACGCAGAATTACTCTTGCCAACCGCTGCTTCTTTGGGCTGAAGAGGCAACGAAGAGGGAATTGAAGATTCACCAGGCCGAGGTAGTGGTTTGCATACGCATATATATATCCTTCTATTACCAAAATGTCAGAGCACCAAAACTTTCGCAGTAATTCCCGAAAACCGCCTCACGACCTTTTTGCCCTTACTGGAAGGTCTCCCCGCCCCAATATCGGTCTATCGTTGATCAGCAGTTTCAGTCTATCGTCGAACTCGACTGATTTCAACTTTACAAGCACCTCAATAACTTTCCCGAAACGGAAGCTCTACCTTACCTGTTCATATGTGCTTCACAATCCACTTATTGTTATCAATTTGCCGTCGACTTTATAGGTTCAATGTTTGTTATCGCTGATCTTAATGATTATTACCATTATCTGTGGCGAGCTAAAACACTTCTAAGGTAAGGAAACAGAGTCTCTCTGATCAGTAACATCATCAACATCATGAATCATGAACTTCTAATCTTCTCATCTGTGGTTCCCAAGGAATTACACGTGGTAGGGCTACCTTAAAGCCCGCTATGCTTATGACTTTTATAATATAAAGGGTTTTTCAATTGGCACGGGCAGATTTTCGCGGCCTGTGGGGATTATGTTGTTTTGGTGACACCTGGTAAATCTGTTGTATATTATTCAGTTACTGAAGCCAAATCACCATGGCAAGTTACACGATTGAACAGCACGCCCAAAAGATAAAACTTTATTATCAAAATGAGTGTTCGATAGTGCAAACGTTACGCACGTTGCGCCCATTTTACGGTAAGCGTGGTGGCCCTTCACAGTCGATTTTTCAACGTTTGGTGGCCAAATAGGAGACGACTCGGTAATCAATTAGTCATGATGATCATTCGTACATCAAAAGAACACAAGATAAGCTGAGAACATCGCCGTGGTCCATGAAAGTGTACAGCAGAAACCGAGGCAATAAATTCCTCGCCGTGCACAAGAACTCGACCGTAGAGACTTCAACTTGGGAAATTTTGCGTCGGGACTTGGGCCTACATCCCGAACAAGATCCAACTGACCCAGGACTCAAAGTTCATTACCATAGAAAACGCCGTTTGTTCATTGACTGAGCTTCGGAGTGTTTGGAAGAGGACCCCAATTTTGACCGAAAAATCATCTTGACATGAGTCGTCTTGGATTAGATGAATTGCTGTGTCCACAATGTCCCAATCCACACGTGATTTACCAGGCGACAATGCATCCTCAAAAAGTTAACGTTTGGTGTGGATTTTGGGCCGGCGCGGCGGCGTCATTGGTCCGCACTTTTTTCGAAAACGCCATTAGTGATGCGGTCACCTGGCGATGATACCAAATTCTTATGTCCCAAATTGAACCATATGAACCTAGACGACATGTTGTTCCACCGGGATGGCGCTATATGCCACACAGCGCACATCGTGGCGTGCATCGTGAATGAACGATTTGAGGCTAAAGTTAACTCTCGTAGAGGTGACGTGAATTGGCCACCAAGGTTATGCGATTTGACCCCGCTAGACTTTTTCTTGTCGGGTTCCCTGAAATCGCAGGTCGATGCGAATAAACCACAATAGACCGATGCGATCTCCCAATGATTTTAAAAAAGATGTGCTAACCATATATCAATATCCCTCACAACTTTATTTCAAAGTTCAAAGGGACTCTTTCCCCAACTTTGAAAAAATGCTTACATCATCCCAATCCACAAAAAGGACGAGTGTCTACCCTATGCATTCTCTTGCATTCATAAACTCTTTGAGGTTATCGTTTACGATACAATACCATATTTTTTCACTGCAAGCTCACCTTCTTAAATTAACAAGAAGTTAATCCGTAACCAGTCTCAAAATCCTAGAGGATGGCAAAGAAGTAGACTTTGTTGCCAAAGACTTCAGCAAGACCTTCGACAAAATCTCGCATCAAATTATACTTCTTAAAATCACTCCTACTTCCATTCCACCTCGAAGATCTGAATTCTGATCCAATTAATGTCACCTCTGGAGTCCCCCAAGGCAATCACCTCGGCCCACTGATGTTAACTTGCATTTATCAAAAACTCTTTCCGTGTACGCTAATGATCTCCAAATATATATGTATCTTTCTCTCCCTCCAATCGGACCCAAACAGGTTCATAGCCTTATGGTTTTCTGTCACCCTGTGGTTAAAATTAGGTAATACCAATGTTCCAATTCTCTCACATAGTTATAGCGAACCGAAGCCTCGGGTAAAGGTATGGTGGAGCTTTGCTATAGTTGAAAAGGAAGGATAATATCCTAACCTTAAGAGGGGTTTGAAAGATCATGCCAAGCAGAGTTGTAACAAATAACGAGATGTGATTCCGTCGCCATAATCTGTATGTGAAACGCAACTGTTTGCTTGCGTGAGCTGTCACTATCGAGATCGCAGATGATTGGAAGAGCGTACGGAAGTCTTTTTGAACATTGATCTAATGCTAACTGGGAGACAATTTCCAGAGTAGTAGCATAATGTACACAAGACGCCGTACATTCTACCTGTTTTTAACATAATCGAAGTTGCTCCCGTTGGCTAGGATTGGTGGGGAATTACTTAACTCAAGGATAGTTCGACCTATGACAATGGCTTGGCTCTTGATGGAGTTGATTTTATATGTAAACAGTAAGAACAGGAAAGGCCCCAGGATAGATCCTTAAAGGACGTCCGATTTGGTTTTGCAAAAGGTGGAGAAGTTACCGTTAACATATACAGCGATCTCTAAGGTATTTCCTAATAAGTCTTAACCCAGAGCAATCCAAAGTAATGCTTGAGTTTTTAAAGAAGGATTTCATATGGGATTATCGAGAGCTTTAGAAAAGCCTAATAGTACCAACGATATCACATGGGTCTTATGAATTTCATAGCGAAAGGCCTGAAACCTAACTGAAACGGTGAAAGGAGCTTGTGTTGGTTTAAGAACGAGTTCAATTGCGTGCTCAGAAGCTTTTCGAAACTTTAGATAAGAATGGCAATATAGAGATCGGACTCCTTATAATTATGATTTTCATGTTTAGGGACATGAAAATGCTCCAGGATCTAGGATAAACGAAGGTGGTAAGGATGTTGTGGATGCTTAGTTTTAAAAAAAAATTGGGACTCGTAAAATCCAAGCCACGGCGTTAGATTTGATTGCAAGCTTCGATTTAAGCGCGCACTGAGGCCATTCAACCTAAGTTTATTTGTGTTGGCCTTTCGTGATATTCCCTGGGCCGATGTCTTTAATTTACCGCCTTAAAGCCAATCAACCTATAATTCTTACAAGAACGTCACAAGGTCGCAGGCTAAGTCCTTTACCCATGATCTACTTATCGGTAATATTGACTGCCCCACACTGTTTCAAGTGATTCCATGAGTCGATGCCCCACATCATACTAACTATAGTTATTATGAGCCAATGTCCAGAATGCTGCGCGAAGCTAACTCCGCTCTTTCCGACATATACTTCAAAATGCATACTCTCTATGTGCATTTCCATTTCCTTAATGAGATGGAAACAAAGAAAAGTTACTGTGAACTACAATCAACGCGACAAATTCAGCCGAACCTCTCGAATCATATCTAGGACAACCACCTCCGGAGATTAGTGAACGAACATCTTCGACACAAACCATCTGCACTCAGTCCAGGTTGTGTGATTTTTTTTTATTTTCGTGGGGGCAAACACTCCCATTTATTGAGCTTAATTCAAACTATCTTAAGAAAGAGGGAAGAACGGCGAAAAAGGCGGATTTTTAGGCATGGAGTGCTGAGGTTGAAATCGAAGTAAGGATTCGAATTAACACTTCCCAGCACATGAGAAATGGGTTCATTGGAGCCATAGGCAGTACGGGGAGTGGGTAGATAGAAGAGACGGGGATTTCGTACATTGCGGGGGTTAGTGTTGATAGAGACAGAGTTGTAGAGGGTCGCGCAGTCAATGGTACTTGAACGGAGCCGATAGATGAAAAGAATGTCAGATTCAATTCTTCTTTCTTCCAACGTGTTCATGTTGATTAGTTTAAGGCGGTCTTGGTAGGGTGGTAACATCAAAGGATTGCACCAGGGGAGACCATGAAGAGCAAAACGTAGGAACCGGCGTTGGATGCTCTCGATTCTAGAAATATGCGTCTGTTGGTAAAGGAGACTACTCTTGAGATGTAAAGAGATCGGGTAACGTAAGGGTTCGAGAATTTTTTAGACCGTCGCTTCACGAAACCAAGTGCAGAATTAGTTTTAAGTATTATCTCGTCGATCTGTGCGCGGAAATGTAGCTCCTGGTCACATAATATGCCAAGATCGCGAATGACCTGGAAGTAGAGACGAGGAGAAGGTTTGATTCATTTACATGAAAAGTAATTTATTGGCATTTAGAAATGTTAAGCTCCAAGCAATTTTAAAAACACCAGATGGAGAAACTATTGAGATCATACCGAATAAGGGAAGAGTCATGATTGGAGGAAATGGTCTTGAAGAACTTGGTGTCGTCGGCATATGTGGGAATGTTTGATCACAATTTCCAGATCGTTTATGATAAAAACGAAAAGAAGTGGACCTAAAAGGCTGCCTTGGGGGACGCCGGAGAAAGCTAAAAAGGGGTTAGAGAAGGCAGATCTAAAACGAACACTGTAATAGCGATTTTCCAGGTAAGAAGATATCCACTGCAAAGAAATGGGGTGACAAACACTATAGCAGCGTAACTCTTGAACCTGCGCGAATCCTATAAAAAAAAATAGAAAAATACTTCAATAAACCCTATTTTCGTCCTCTATGGATGTCATTTACTTTCTCCTTACCCTTTTTCCGCCTAATATTGGGTACAAATTAATTCGGTCCGTTTTCAAAAGATGGCGCCACCTGCAAGTTGTGGGTGATCTTGGAAGCGATTACCTACTTCATTGGAAAGGTGTGACATATGTCAACAATAATTAGTGTGCATCAGCGTCTGTTTCTGACAACAACATTGTTTTTTGCCTCTTCGAAAATGTCCGGATTTGTCTTAAATAAACAGCATTTGCGGGAAGTTTTGATTTTCTTTTTTAATTGGAAGAAAAGTGCAGCTGAAGCCCATCGAATGCTTGTGGAAGTTTATGGTGATCTGCTCCGACCGATAAATCATGCAGAGAGTGGTTTCGACGCTTCAAAAGTGGTGATTTTAGCGTCGAAGACAAAGAGCGTCTTGGCCAGCCCAAAAAGTTTGAAGATGAGGAATTGGAGGCTTTACTGGATCAAGATCCGTGCCAAACGCAAAGTGAACTCGCAGAATCGTTGGGAGTGATTCAGCAAACAATTTCCGTTCGAAAAGAAATTTGGATTTATTCAAAAGCAAGGAAATTGGGTGCCGTACCGAGTTGAAACCGAGAGATGTCGAAAGGCGATTTTTCACCTCGGAACTGCTTCTTGAAAGACATCAAAGGAAGGGATTTTTGCACCGGATCGTGACTGGAGATGAAAAGTGGATATACTACGATAACCCCAAGAAGAAAAAATACTATGCAAAGCCTGGTGAACCCGTTCCATCATCGTCTACATCGACGCCAAAGAAAAACATCCACGGTTCAAAGGTGCATATGGTGGGAGCAGAAGGGTGTGGTGTACTATGAGCTGCTAAAACCATAAATATAAATACTGTAAGTTTAGATTGTTCAAGTTACTTTTTTCCTTGCTAAGGCTTGCCTTAAGTCAAAAAAGTGCGGGGCTTCAAGTATTTAAGACGTAAAAACCGTAGACGCCTGACTAAGTCAATGTCAGTGTATAACCTAAACAGTTCTTGACTTTAGCTTCTCCTCCACCCTCCATTAACGCAAACGGGAGCAGATAATGCACCCCGAATTTTTCTCTTGAATCGGCTGAGTCCGGTCATCCACTTCCGATTATATCCAAGCCTTGGCGCTGTAGAGATGAACAGAAATGATTAGGACTTTACCATGTTTTTTCGAGAAAGGGCCAAAAGCAACAATTTTTGGCAAAAGTTATTTTGGTCTGATCTCAACGCTGAAGTTGGCACATGTCACTAGTGAGGCCAAGTATACAAAATCCTTGACACCTATCAAGTCATAGCTGCCTAAGGTTACGTTTTGGCCAAGATATCGGTGTGGCGCGATTCGTCTTCTCCAGATCTAGAGTAGATTTTTCTGGCCTGAGAGAATCGATTTAAGGTCCTTAAGATCTTAAGGGAAACGTATGTTCTATAGTTGGCGCAGTTATAAGGCAAAACAACGTTGAGCTTCCACTGACCGTCTGTGCCATTTTGCATCTCGCCTAAGTGGGAGTTCTCAATCCCCTCAGTCCGGTGAATAGTTCTGCCTCAGCATCGGCTATGGCTTAACTTAAACCGATGCATCTTCATCTAAGCAGGCGTCTTTATAGCCTTGGTATATTCGTTTGGCGTGAACGTTTTTAGTAAGACTTTTTAACTTTATTTCTGCGATTGCATCTCTCCAGGTGTCATCGTCGCGCTTCTCGTGTCCTTTTTTCTTAGAAGCGGCTGCTAACTTCATAGAGCTTACGAGCAGCCATCATCTGTCGATACTGCTTAATCATCTCGTGGGTATTTCTTTCTCTACATGCATCTGTCTGCATTCGTCAGGGGTTTCTTGTAGGTGGACGCTGGCATCCCCGATGGCCCTGTGATAGTTTGCGAAAGACATGATCGACAAAGGTTCTGGCAATCTGTTGCGACAAATTTTGGAGATCTTACTCGGCTCCGTGAAATTCAAAAAAATCCGGCTCTTTGAAAACTTCGGACATTCGAAATTTCCAACCGGAAAACTTTTTCTATTAGGGTCAAAACTATCGATAGATTCTCATCGGATTAACTAACCCAAAGTCCTTATTTGCCCAGATCACCGGCAAATCATGGCTATTCCCGAAAGCGAACAGTGCGTTTTCAACAGGATTATATGGAATTGACAGCTAACAATATACATAAAAAGCCACTCCACCCATGACAACCTTTGTGGTATGTCACTAATTTCCTTGACTCATTTCGCTATTAAAGGATTACAGCAGTTTTCAATTACACCGTTTCCTTCTCTCTTTTTTCACCTGAATTTCCATTACACATCGTCCCATATTCATGCTGAAAAACTCATCAGTGCATACCCGAGTGAAGGACATCGCTACCAACGACCTGAGCTCATGGAAACAAAACAAAACAAGGCAAAGACAGGAGGGAAAATAATAGTCGTACACGTGTACATGTTCATTATTGTTGGTGTGTACGAGTCAAGTGCACGGTATTAAATGTTCAGAAAGAAAAACTGCAAAATGCAAAACAGCAAATGTCATTGTCGAAATGTTCACTCACGTGTAACGGTGCATATTACGTTTTATACGACTCCATTTTTGTTTTATTTTACGTATGTGTTTGGATTTTTCTTTTTTATATTTTTGTTTGATTACTCTGCCCGCTGTGCACGCGGATATTTTACCGCGTATTTATGCGCGGTTACCTGTTCGAAGAAAATGAAGATAAAAAATAAAATAAAAAACAAAGGGAGCAAGCAGCAAACTATCAAAGCGAGAAAAGCGAATGGAATTGAAATGTGTACCATCCATACGCACGATAGACCACGCTTTATTACTCGAGCTTTGTGGTTAGGGAAATTCGCAAATACAGCCACTCGACGCCGTTCCAACACGCATTATCTAAATGGCGGAGATTGCACTTCGCCGCGTTCGTGAAGCACCAAAAACCACTTGAATTGCGTAGGTTGTTGGATTAACACAAAAAAAAAACCACGTAGAGTCGGAAACAGTCTCCAATTGTGGATTGAAGCAAACCTGGTAATAGAGGTCAATCTACGCGCGCTATTCGTCTTTTGCTTGTTTTCTTTCCGAGCCATGTACATGTATCTATGTACGTTTTGGCTGACTCCGGCGATTGACTCTGACTTTGAGGGAAAGTTGCCAGTTGGTGCAAACTGACGAACATGGGGTAATGGAAGAAATTTTGTGGGATTGCAATGATTACCCACACATGGCAAGTAGACGAACGTGTGAACGTGGAGGCGAAGGTGGAGTAAGGTTCGTCGGTTTATTTGGCATGTTCAACGTAATTGTGACAAACACGGAAGTGTATTTTGCTTTGAATGGACGTCAGTGAATATGACCTTAAAATACGCTAAATTCGGATTCGGAAAATATCAATTTCTGGACAAGGTTTGGATGTCGGTTAATGTGACAATAGTTGATTGTATTTTTAGACTGATTTTAATGCTTTTTTTAAGGTTACTCACACTGACACTAATCAGTTGACAAACAACCGATTTAACTATATTGCGATCGGCGCTACATATAAGGTTTGTTCAAAAAATAAGGTGACCCTTTGAATTTCGCGAGCTAAATACATTCTACTTTCGAATATTTTTTGCTATTATGGTGATACACATGTTCCTTAGCTTATGTTGACATTCAGTTTGTTTTTCAAAAAAAAGTTAGATGTGTTTGATGTGCTTAGCGATTAAAAAAAAGTGAATCAGAGAATCTCTATTAAATTTTGTGTGAAAAATAAAAATAAGTTCTCCAATGTACTTGAAATGTTTACTGTGGCATTTGGCGGGTCTGCTCTAGGAAAGAAAAAGGTTTGCAAGGTCACACAAGGCCGAGCAGATGTTTAATGACGATGCCCACCCAGGACGCCTCAGTAAATCGGCAACAGATAAAAATATTGAAGCAGTGACGAAAATTATTCTGGATAATATTCAAATCATTGTCAGAGAAGTTGCTGCCATTCATTTTCTCCAGATGTTTTGAACATGAAACCTCTTTCAGCGGAGTTTGTTCCGAAATTGTTAAATTTTAACCAAAAGTATGAGCATCGCTCAGGAACTTCTGAATGATGATCCAGATTTGCTGAAAAGGGTCATCACTGTCGACGAAACATGGGTATATGCTTATGGTGTCAAGCTGTCGTGACTTTTTTCTCCTCCCAAAACTGAAGACATTTGCCACGACTTAGGAGATAAAGACCGCATCGCTGGAAGAGCTAAAGGAATTGGTCAAACAAACAACGCATACCAGGAGTGCTTGGAGGGTTGAAAGCAGCACTGGCGCAAGTGTATTCTATCTGAGGAGTATGACTCTGAAGGGGACAATATGAATAAAAGAATAATTTTTGAGAACAATAAAAAGTCAACTTTTTGAACCCACCTCGTACTCCTCCAATACCCTGTTCTTCCGAAGCATCCGATGGGCCAAAATCGTCACGCAGGCAACATTAACATAATCGAGTAAAATTATTTTACGTTGAGAAGCTGCAGTCGAAAAGGACCGCCAGGATATTTACCAATGTAATCTGCACAAATTATAGAATAACAATGTAGACGTTGTCAACGGCTCGCAAAGTAGGCTCTCGACAGACGAGAGCTGCTCGTAGGCTTTAAGAAAAGAAGTAGGGAGAATCATGCCCTAGAAAAAATATAAAGCACGAGAAGTGCGAGATCGAGGAGGTAGTGAACATGCTAAGACTATCAAGGCAAAGCGCAAGCCTACTGAGATGGGCACAGACCAATTGTGACATAGTGGACCCACAATCGATTATGACAATACTTCTGCGTGCGATATTCAAAATGTCAGGCAGAATGAACCATTCACATAGGATAATGTCAGTAGAGATTCAGCCCACCCAGCAAAGGCGAGACAGTCGCAGAGAAAGTGTTCTGCTGTGTCATCCCCCTCGCAACATGCAGCACAGGTAGGCGTCTCACTGATGTAGAGATGCTTGGCAAAAGTGTAATGGCCCGTAATGACGTCCGCAAGCCTTCTGCAATCTTTTCTCCTTAAGGATAAAAAGAATGTTGCGGAATTCTTGCAGGCATCAGGGCGTATGCGCTTAGTCATCCTGCATCCTGGATATTCCCTCCATCTACGATTGTGTGCATTAAAGACCCCAGTCGTTGATGTCAGATTTGACCGTGGAAGCAGGTCGACCTATGGCGGGTTTGGGTCCTGAGAAACTCTCCTCTGAGCCCCTTCTAGCGAGTTCATCGGAGATCTCGTTTCCTTGGATTCCAGAGTGACCTGGGACCCATACAAGCCTAAGTGAATTTAGTCTTCCGACTGTCTTCAAAAAAGTTTTGAGTTTATGCACTAATTTGGAGTTGGATAGAGGTTAGACAAAGACAGACGCATATTTTGCTAACGAGAAGTGCAGTCAAATGTTTTCGCGCTCAAAGAAAACTCCAGCGCCAGATCCCCGCCCAGTCCTGGAGCCATCTGTGAGAATGCGAAGACGTCCATTCCAGGTTCAGTGTCGGATCAAAGTCAGTCCTGACGCCACGAAAATGCAACTGTGAAATTACAGCGCAGTAGGATGGCTCGTGTCATTGCGTCAGAAGGCAATCCAGGTCGTTAGATATTTCTCGCGCAAGTACACTGTCACTCCAATGCGAGTTGTACCAAAGAATATTTCTCTTGAGGCGAGACATGGCTTTCAATGCGCACTCTCTGATATATGTGTATGTCAAGGGGTGGACGATTAGTCATAGAATCTAGAGTAGCTCCCGGTGTGCTGAGGAAAGCCCCCGTGCAGCTGAGATAGATCGCTCTTTGGAGTTTGGTGAAAGAGGCCACAACGTGTTTGCGTGTTAGCCTGTTCCACCAGACATGAGACGGTCTTATCATTGCCGTCATCAACTGAGAAATGCAAGTATTTTTCCTCCTTCTCTTGAAGAGAACGACATCAGTCTTAAGAGGATTAACCGACAGCCATTACTCGTGCACCAGTCCTCCATCACATTTAGCGCCGCCTGCGCTTTGAGACAAACAGTCGCTAAACATGAGCCGACAGAAAAACAGCAACATTCGCAGAGGTCTAGGCATAGATTCCAGAGGCGGAGACAGGACTCCACCTTGCGGGCAGCTCCTGTTTACTCTAGACTTGCCACATTGTTCGAGGCCTGCATCAGCGATCAATGTCCTGTGCACAAGCATTGCTTTGATCCACAAAACCAGTGCTTCACCTACGCCATGCCGTCTAGCAGTGTTACACATGCTGTCGAAAGTAGCGTTATCAAAAGCTCATTGAATGTCGACGAAAATGCCCATTGCCAATTCTCCCAACTAGGTTCTGAAGCGCAGTCTCGCAGGGATGCATTCGAAGGGAAGTTTGCGCATGTGCAACTCTACTAGTCTCTCCATGCTTGGCAAGTAAGAAATGTTCTTGTCCCACGAGCAGTGTGCCAAAAAGCTAGAGCGTGTAGGTCTGGTCAAAACAAGCAAAAAATCGTATGGGAATAGACCCCCCATTCCTCCCAGTTTAGCCGGGAGGAGCAATTTTCTAAAAAAATTGACTTAATTTGGAAAAAAATATTAAAAATCAACAGTTACATCCACAATGCCGTGATATACTTTTTTGTAAAGCCAGAAACCTCTTCTTTCATCTTGTTTTTAAACGAAGCTGTTTTAAGGAATAGTTTTTGAGAAATTAATTTTCAAACTCAAAATTTTGAAGAAAAAAAATGGAAAAAAAAAATTTCGAACTACATATTTTTTTTTCAAAATTTTATGTAATTAAGTACTAATTTTTTTTTTCAAAAATTTGTAATGTGGACAATGTACACAAGTTGATTTGTTTTCCTTTCCAACTTTTTTTTTCTCCAATCGCGAAACCATACATCGATGTATGTATATGACTCCCATATCAACAGATACAGAGCGGCTAACCACTACCACTACTCTATCATTAGCCGGGTAGCTAGTTACTGGCCAAAACATGACGATTACAACAGCGCGATGACGCTTATTCAGAGAGTCCTTATAGTCCTATAGCTTGTAACATGTAAAACCTAAAAGTTGATTGTCTACTACCAGGGTGAGTTGTCTAGGTACATATGTACATTTCCGCCGTTCCCCGCGTTATTGCTATTTATCAGCAGTCATGCCTTTTTTGGTATCAACCACTGTGTCATATCATAACACAAAGAACACATAATGGCATGCCATAGTGTCACCTTTCAGTGAATTTGCTCCTTAAAGCAAACAAAAACCCCGGACAGCTCGTGAACTCCAACACTAATAGCAACATTCTGACATTTAACTTTGTTTTCCTCGATAACATCCTTCCAGGAAGCTGAATTTTCATTTCCTTTATTCTCGCATGCTGAAACACATACCCATGTACATACATACTCCCACGTTGCCCGAGATATGGTACGACACGCTCGCCACAAGTTGACGCATGGTGCACTGACAGTCGCTTTATTGTTCGTTATTTTCTCGATTGGAATATGTACATAAATATATCATAGTTTCTGGGAGTGTGCGCGCTCTCCCACCGAATTCGCTCGAGAAAGAGAAAACCAAATAGAAAAACCGAACAAACAGGAACGGAGAGGAAACAAAGACAAAAAGAAAATCCCAAAACCAGTGGATTGAGTAATAAGTTAAGTCGCAATAAGCCAAATCAACGGGTTAAACATTGTACTTTGATGACTGCTTAACATTTTGACATAACGAACAGAGCTAGTACAGCATTTGACACATTCATGAAATGTGCATCATGTTACAATGTCATTATTGCCCTCCTCGCTTGTCGCCCTCACTTCTTGATTTAATTTCTTTTTAGTTCTCCCACGCTCTCTGCACCCCGGAAAGCTTTATAGCACAAAAGCTGCATTCATTACGACAAGCCGTAGCCGTCCGTTCATCCGCCTACATACTGCGCTCCTTTCCAATGCAAAAGTAAACAAAGGCGACGAGCATGTGCTCTCATTTTTATTTACACACAAAAGGAAGCCCATTCGGACGGGGTTCATGTGCTCGCTCACATGGCGTTTGTACTACCACTACGGTGTTCCAATTCCGAGTGCACGAGTGTGTACCCGATTGTTTACACTTTTGTGTTTGATTGGGCTGTGTTCGATGTGTATGAACCGGAGTTTCAACATATAGTAAAGCTTTTTTTTTTGTTTTCGTTCTCCTTCATTCTTAATTTGTTTTCCCACAGTTTTGGCTTTTTTTGCATTTTGTGTGTTTTTGAAGAAAAAAACTGTCGTTATAAATTTCGGATAAGAAAGTGATTAACACAAATGATGTAAACAAGTCGATTCGAGCCGCTTACAAGCACCTCCCCTACAACACGCTGTCAATCGCCGCCAGTGCCATTCTCCGATCGTTCATTAGCACGTTCGCCTTCACACATGATTGCTGTTTATCGCCACAACCAACAGCCGTCATTGTCGTCGTGGTCGTCTCGAAAATATTTATTTAATTTGATTGTTTTCTAATTTATTTTTCTCTTCCCATTTCTTCTTTCGTGTATGCTGCATTATTTCAAGTTCGTGTGTGGCCTACGACGTTGGCTGGTTAATGTCAAAAATGTCAAAGGAAAGAAGCCTTTCGGTTGCTCGAATTCTGAAAGACACTCCTAAAAGCTGTCAATATGACAGTGTGCGGATTATACAAGTGTGTGAAGTGACATATGGCTTGTTGCATTATGATAGAGTCCAAAAATAACACATGGACTCGTGTCCATGGGGTTTGACACATGGACTCGTGCATACGCATATACATACTTGTATGTACATACATATGTCGTTTCCTGTTATTTTTAATGCTAATTGTTCTATTTTTAATTTGCTTTGATGAACTCGTTTAATCTCTGTTGAAATGCTGGCGATTTGTTTATCTAACGGATTTCAGGTGGAACCTGTTGCGATCAAAAGTGAATTTTAATCGAGCAAGTTATGGGAGAAATTTAGAGGCAGGGCGTTCTCTGAGGTTTAGCATGTACTGCATATTGCATTCTCCACCTATAGATGTTTAAGATATAACAAGCCAATGAACTATCGGTATTGACCACATAGACATGATAAATACTAAAAACTAAGGGCCATCCAATAAGAGGTGTCATTTTAAATCAATGGGAAAAACGTAAAACTCTTAGGAAAAGTTTTTATTTTCGAAGTGAAGAGAAAAATTACAAACTCTTGACGTTTAAGAGAGTACAATATCGGCCAAACGTCGTCTGCGGGTATATCTACAAATGTTCATTCTTGAATTCCGGGTAAAGCAATGATGTAGGCTTTATTTTAAACATAGCCGTTCAAGCTGCACGTTTGCCAGCACTTAAGAATCAATCTCCTTTCCCTCAAGAATAAATCCACGGAGAAGGCTTTACACCATCCGCTAGAAGCAATATACTCAAGCAACCTTCATGGTCATACAAGTCCTTTAAACAATGTTTTCACCAGATCTATCAAGAAATCCCTAACTAGCTCATAGGTATTCAGCAAATTATGTGGAATCGTAGAGAAGACTTTGGCTAGAGTTTTCCTCTGACCCACAGATGGCGACCTAAGTAAACCAAACTGACACTTTTACCACTAAGACCAAAACACCTCTATTTATATCAAACTTCCATGGCTACAACACCAGACTCTATCCCTATCCTTCAAGGCCAAACACTTCGGAGTCTTCCTAAATCCGACGCTTAGCTAGAAGATAAAAGGTGAAGACTTAAGTCTAAGTTAACAGAGTGGGTGTAGACCGACATTGAGGGCCGCACTACGGTACCTTTAGACAAACCACCGGGACCATACCATCATACTCCATTGAATGGCTGTATATCCTGCCTTTGGACCTTTACTATTAGACTCAAGCAAACGAGCTACTGGCCACGTAGACCGTTTGGCCATAGCAGACCTCTGCTACTCTGTCAATTAACAATCGGCTGCAAGAGTCTACACTGTTCTCAATTTTGGTATCAACAGCAAGGCATATGTGGTATATAGCCACTTCCCATCCAGGCACGCTGATGTTAGATTAACAGCTTCAGTCTACACGGATGGCTCCAAGATGGAGCTCGGAATAGGTTACAAGGTCTTCTCGACTTAACTATATAAATTCATTCAAGTGGATGCGTCGGCTGGCTTCGCAGTAGCGCATTCTGTCACCCCAATTTTCCAAGACCTTGTTGATGGTTTCGGGCTGTAGCTCACGGATTGCTTGGATGATATTGGCCTTAAGTACTTAAATCGTTTCCAAATTGCTGGCATAACATCGATCTTTCACGGTTCCCCACAAAAAAAAAGAAGTCCTAACGGGTCAAATCGCAGCTCTGAGGCGGCCAATTGACATCGCCAAGACGGCTGATAACACGATTTGGGAATTTGGTGCGCAAAAGATCGTTTGTGGCATGGGCTGTGTGGCATAGCGCGCCATTCTTCATGAACCAGAGGTAATCCAAATCCATGTCTTCAGTTTTAGTAAAAAAAAAGTCTGTTAATATGGCTCTGTAACGCCCACCGTTGACCTAAACTTTGTTCCCAGCCTTATTTTCGAAGAAAAATGATCCAATGATGCCACCACTTAACAATCCGCACCAAACTGTCACTCTCTGTGGATGCATTGGCTTCGCGACAATAACGTGCTGGTTTTCCTTACGTGCAGATCCGGCAATTTTGTTTGTTAACGTAGCCGCCGAGATGAAAATGCGCTTCGTCAGAAAAGATGATTTTTCGCCCGAAATCGTTGTCCAATTCAAGCTGCTCTAAGGTCCAAACTGCGAAGTGATAACGAAGCGGATGGTCGCGCGCCTTCAATTGCTGAATCAATTCGACCTTGTAAGCGAATAATCCGAGATCTTTGTGCAGAATTCTTCTCAGACTAATGCGTGAAATGTTGAGCTTTAGAGATCGATGGTGAGTTGATGTTCGTGAATTGAGTCTAACACTCTTGTACACAGCAGCCACATTGTCATCTGTGCGCACCGTACGATGACGGGAACCATGAGTGTTGTCCACTAGCATACCAGTCACACAGTCACAGAAGTCGCGGTGGGTGCTTCATTTCGGCCAAAACTTCTTTTTAAAAAACGCACTGTTTGGGCTACACCAAATCCCACCATAACTGGAGTTTTAAAACAAATCTCGTTCCAACTTTTACACACCCATCCATTTCTCACCTTTATCCATCTCCCACAGATTTGCCAAAACCCCAACATCAACGGGTTTCGTTTAATCTAATCCCAACAACTATCCCCACGCCTCCATCCCAATCATCTTCCGAATTCGTTTCCTAACTTTGACCTCACCTCCGGAGCCAAATATCCTAATTTCCGAGGCTTCCATGCACTTAACCGATCCGAACCGATTGATAACCTAACCGTTAATGATGCAATATCCATATTCTACGTTCCCATTTCACAACGCAAAACTTTGTCCACCTCCCCACCCTGGTGCAATCGCAGGCTCTGTTCTCTAAGAAACAAAAGAAATAAACAGTGGGCAATCTTCCTTCGTACTAAATCCCCTAATGACTTTTCTAACTACCCGGGCAGCTATCTCCACTTCACCGCCCTTCACAACTCCCTCTATCATCGCTATTTAACTGAAACACAAGCCAATCTTATTAACGATCCTAAGTTAAGTTTGTTAACTCCAAAAGAAAATCTGATGGGTATTCTACCTCTCTCCCCTTTCATGATCAAACCTCGAACGACTCCAATATTATCGCCACCTTTTTTAAACAGTCTTTCGCCGACTACCCATACCTCTCTTACTTCGATTATTTACCGAATTTTTCCCTTGGACTAATTCTTCCACGCACAGTCGATTCTCATGTCATCGAAAACAAATTAAATCTGAATTATGATGAATTCACTTCTGGACCTGACGGTCTCCCTGCCATATTTCTAAAATAAATGCTCCTCAACCCTCACTCCCTCCCTCGAAAATCTTCAGTTTATCCCTATCCCTAGGTGAATTCTCCCGCTTATGGAAAACCTCATTTATCAATCCTATACACAAAAAAGGTCCGAAGAACGTTGTTAAAAACGATCATCCCATTGCCAAACTCTAAGTTCTCGCTGCAAGTCTACAACTACTAACTCTGTTGAGTTTGTGTCCTTTACCCTATCAGCCTTCCGTGCAGGGACGGGTTAAGAATATCCCTGCAGCGATACCTCTCGCTTGTCGTAAAAGGCGACTAAAACAAAGGTAAACAAAAATCACATCTAGGCAATTAGGAAACACCAAGGTGAGCCTAGGGACACATATACCACCACTAAACTGCCCCACAAGTGTGCATGCAAATCAGTGGGTTGACACGACTGCAGATCACCGGTGTTGTAAGAGTAAGATCAAACAAAAAAAATCTGGAGCATGCCCGTGTCACAAAAACAAAAGGCAGGCCGAAAAACAATTGGTGCAAAAAAATGCAAAAACACCAGCATTTGATTGGCCTCAGCGATGAAGTAATCCCAAACCGGGAAGCCTGCCGCTACTTTCTGAGGTTAAACCGGCGGACCCCACAAACGGACCAGTAGGAATGCAGTTAAGTGGGAAGGTTATGGTCCTACACTTCTGACCATAACAACGCCGGAAAAAGGAAAAGAAGAAGAACCCTATCAGCCTTAGAGAACAGCAAAGAAGTCGACGTTATTTCGACCGATTTCAGTAAAGCTTTCGATAAAATCTCCCACAGACTGATACTTTTCAAATTGTCCTCCCTTGACTTCGAACCCATTTCTTTGAAGTGGATAACTTCTTATCTAGAAAATCGCTATTACAGCGTTCGTTTTAGATCTGCCTTCTCTAACCCCTTTTTTAGCTTCTTCCGGCATCCCACAAGGCAGCCAGTTAGGTCCACTGCTTTTCGTTCTTACCATAAACGATATTGAAATGGTGATCAAACGTTCCCACATCTCACTATATGCCGCCGACACCAAGTTCTTCAAGACCATTTCTTCCAGTCATGACTCTACCCTTATTCAATCTGATCTCGATAGTTTTTCCATGTTCAGTGTTCCAAAAATTGCTTGGAGCTTAACATTTCCAAATGCCAATCAATTACCTTTTCACGTAAGGAATCAAACCTTCTCCTCGTCTCTACTTCCTCAATAATCATCTCATCCCATCTCCACTGTTCAGATGATCTTGGCATATTATGTGACTAGGATTTAAATTTTCGCGCTTACATCGATGAGATAATCCTTAAAGTTAATTCTGCCCTCGGTTTCGTGTGAAGCGATGGTCTAAAGAATTCTTGAACTCTTACGTTTCCCGATCTCTTTACATAACCTTTGTCCGGCCCCTCCTTGAATACGCCTCTCAAGTGAGTTCCCTTACCAACAAATCCACATTTCAAGAATCGAGAGCATTCGACGCCGGTTCCTACGTTTTGCTCTTCGAGGTCTGCCTTGGTGCATCCTTTGATTTTACCACCTTACCAAGACCGCCTTAAACTAATCAACATGAACACGTTGGAAGAAAGAAGAATTGTATCTGACATTCTTTTCATCCATTGACTCCTTTCAGACACCATTGACTGTGCGACCCTCTAAAACTCTGTCTCTATCAACACGAACCCCCGCAATGTACGAAATCCCCGTCTCTTCTATCTACTCATCCCCCGTACTGCCTATGGTTCCATTTCTCGTATAATGGGAAGTGTTAATCCTTACTTCGATTTCAAGCTCAGCACCCCATGCCGCTTTTTTAACCGCCCTCCCCTCCCTCCCGTTCTTCCTAGCTAATAAGTTAGATTAGATTAAGATAGCTTGAATTAAGCTCAATAAATGGGGGTGTTTGCCGTCACGAAAATTAAAATTAAACTACACAGCACTCACTTTGGAAATAAGTTTTCAATAATTCCCAACGTTGTTCAAGCGTAAAGCGACTCATTTCGTTTCGCGGAGGTATGATACTGGCTTTCTGTCAAGATTTCGAGCGGGAAACAGCTGTCAGTGTCAAAATAACCACTAGATGGTCCACCCTGTATTTCCGAATCATACCGCATACTTGGTCATGAGAGTATATTTTAAGCTATTAAGTAGCTCGCCCAAACCCACGTTTACAGCCTTCTGCATCCACCATCAAAGACCACCATTCTCAGATTGGAGAAGTAATGCAAGGAAGAAACTAAACGGACTAGCAGCAGGATCAAAATCACTCTCTTCTAGGTTTCGAGCCACATCAACATAGAGGAGAATGGAAAAGCCGACTCCCGAAAGCCCCGAATTGAACAAATATTCGTCAACATCTAACCTAACCACCGCTAACTATAGATGGACCAAATCAGGATATCTAGGCCCACCACATGTAAGGTAAAACATGAGGCTTTTAACAGACGTCATTTCAATCGCCAGAAACGCAACAGTCAGTACAGGCCACTAGCCTATAGGCAGTCATAGGCATGCCGTTTTAGCATACCAGTCAACAGGTACAGCCGCAGAGGAAAGCCCGCACCACCTTCGCTGCGAGTGATCAGCACTTACAGCATGCAGCTCCCGCACACTTGAAAAACACCTCCCTAACGGACTCGTTCGAGATTGAGAATGTTAGCCCGGGCAATATAGTCGATTTTTTAAATTCCACAGGATTGATTTAAACAGCCTAAGCATTGATACTATTTCTGTCCATATCAAAAGAGGATTGGCAACAAAACGGTGATCGAGTGCAACGATCACTGATGCAGGCCAGGTGGTCACCCACGTATCTATGAGGATACGAGTAAAATCTAATGGTAGTAAGTCGCACAGCCAGTTAAAGTCTTCATTTCGAGTAATCACACTTCCAGAAAATTTGTCACACAATGAAGCCACTGTTGTGTGGTATGTGGCGACGCCTTGTTAACCAATTTCAGATGAAAAGTTAATCAACATCGTTGACACATCATTTTCAAAAAAAATGTGTTCCATTGATATCGCCGGCCCAAAAACTGCACTAAACTAAAGTCGTAGAGAAGTGCCACAGCTTTGTACTCAGGCATGAGCCCCAACACTCAGACAAATTTGCGATGGCCTGCTAGCTTAAAGTCTTTGCCAGTTGGACCCTATAAGCATGTAGGCCAAAATCTTATTACAAAATGTGGTGCAAAGTGGTTGTGGATAGACTCAGATCCTATGATCGTTTCGAGATGGAGACACGTCTCAGCTACGGCGGCGATATTTTCAGCTGACTTTGGAGACGAATACAAACTGGAATCTTCGATCACTAGCTTGTCTGAGGCGTTTAAATTTATCGATCGATAATCGTGCCAGTAAAGACTTTATGGTGATCAAAAGGCCTTTCCCAATATTTTCACTTCCTCGTTTCTTTCCTTCCTCAGTACTTTCTTTTACCAATCAAGTGTCATCGCAATTATGGTTGACAGTTCAATAGAGCGCGAAAATTAAAATACCACTTATTGGATGACCCTTTAAAACAGAAGGCTGAGGTAGCTAAGAACTAAATGATAGATGGAAATGATGATTTTCTTTTTAAGACCATAAAACCCGGGAGCCTAGGAAGGAGGAAATGGACAAAATCAACTCAGTCACTAAAATGTTGACTACTGACGCCGGCGACACGGAGTTCAAATACCGCAACAACGAAGTGATCGGTTATTTGTCTTGGTGATCAGGGTTAGATCCTCAAGTTGTTTAAGAGTGATTAACTATAATTCAACTTCTCAAAACTGCGGGATGTTTGCAACGTAGGTTAAAGGATGTTCTCTTAGACAGGATACAGCTGCAGCACGGCAAGGGGTGATGGGGTGATTCCAATTCTGCAATCTAGCAAGCAATCTAGCAATGCTTTAATGATTCATCTAGAGTTTGTTGTCTTCAGGATCGTTGTCTATGCTTTGTTAGGTGAAATCTATCATCAAGGACATGGGTACGTTGATTACCAGAATTTGACACACTGGAAGTAACGAATCCACTTTCAGGTATGGTATATCTCTTTATATCTTGGTATCATACAGGGCTTGATGTTCAGTTTATCGCGGAGCCATTAGATTACCTTTGTAATCGATCACTAGAGTCGATTCATTTATCCCAACGTTGATTCCATGGTTAGAAGCATGACTTCAGCTGCACTGTCGCAGATCTTTCAATGTGAATGGTGTCGAAACACGGTTTTTGCTTTTGGGAAGAGCTAGAAATCGCATGGTGCTAAATCGAATCAGAAGCGACTTGTGGCATGGTGCGTTGTCGTGATGAAGCCGAATTCCATTGGCCCATTTTCTGGTCTTTTTCTCCATACGTCATCTCTTAAACGTTATGGAAATCCTTTGTACTATTTAGAGTTTTACAGTTTGTGCATACACTATGCCTCAATATCAAAAAAAAAAGGAGCAATGAGCATGACCTGAACACCTTAACGTTCGACTTAGGCTTAGAGCGAGGAAACCACTTATTCTCCATTGGGAACTGTAGATTTTCATTTCAGGTCCATAGTCATGCTCCCAGCTTTCATCTCCAGTTATAATGTTGGCCATGGAGTCGGGACATACATCAAGACGACCTTTTAATTCCATGCAAACTGACTCAGGAGTTTTCTTCTGTTCGTCACTCAAAAGTCTGGAAATGCACTGACTCGTGTCATTTACAAATCATCGGTCAAAATGCTTTGCACTGACCCGTATGAGGTGTTTAGTGCTTCAGCAGGTCCTCGAATTGTCAATGGCCTGTTTGAATGAACCCTTTTTGCCCATTTTTGTCTATTTTTAAGGTCGATTGACGTCACGCGCGTTGCTCGTCTTCAATCGACTCATTTCTTCTTTTGAATTGCTTATACGACTTGTTTTCAGAGTCACTTTTTTTGGAACTTGAAACGCGTTAACCTTTCGAAATTCCTGATGTACAACAGACACGGGAAACACGACTCACTCATTCTGTTCCGGAAGTCGTCGAATAAGTCATAACTCGTTCAAGTCCAACACTGACTATCTCAACTAATAAGACTATCGATCAAATTACTTTAAATCGATGTGGCATCAGCAGTTGCGGGTCATTCACCGTAGTTTCTTATCACACTTCGTACTCAACAACGCTTGTCAGATTTTGAATTCTAATGCTCCTATATTACGAAGTAGCTTTTAGGGATTTTACCCGTAAATCTGAATTTCAACCTCTAAACCCTTTCAACGTCATCGCTTGTAATCTTACCCGAATAAAGTCTCTATAAGCCCAGCATAATTTTACCTTAATCGCCACTTTGCGGAGCGTATAAGCATACCCCAAATGATGTTCATCTAGCGACTTAGACACGATTAATAACAATCAATTGCACCCACTCGTATATATTTTAATAAACGTCTTCGCCAGGCGTCCGCCCAATTGCCCGGAGGGATGTTTGGCCAATGATTTCGGTCATTTTGCCGCCAAACCGAGCGAAATGTGTGGTTGTCGACAGCTTTACAACTCACTGACTTATGTTGGCGTTGTTTTTACTTTTTCGTTGGGAGAGTATTTACATCGATTAAGGACAGACATGCGACATGTAGCGATAGGTGTATCGGACAAATAAATCACTTGTTAAACGAAAATTAGGTTAGATGCCTTCTGTACGATAGGCTTCGATATAGTGTTGCTGTTTTGTGAAAAGATTCGTGAGAGGATGGCTTATTGACAAATGATTTCCACTCCATTAAGGTTCGTCGAGTGTTTGGAGGTCTTTCATCAATCATGGACTGCTTGATTGGTTTCTTCTTTCACTCGGTGGCTATACATGTACGTACAGTGAAGGACAAAACAATAAGACCAGCAGCGAAAAAAACATAAACAAATGTCGGTCTACTATTGAAATCAAACTTCATAGGAAGATCGAAAACGTTTGCTTTAAATGCCTTGCAGCCACCAAAATCTGGCATACCAACAGGCCCGATCTCTGAAAGATGACGCCCAAATAAAACGAAGAAAGACCCTTAAAAATCAGCTGCCCTTATCAAAATTGAATTGGGCTTGTCAGTCTGTTCTCGGACAACATATTTCCAAGTGTAATTCGTCTTCTTACTAAAAAGCAACGGAAGAACCGTTTAGAATTCGCAACAGAACCTCTACATTGGATAGGTGCAGAAAATGAAAATAAATGTCAAAATATTGTTTGGTCAAATTAAACGAAGATAAATTTATTGGAATCGGATGGCAAAAAGATAGGTCAGGCGTCCTGAAAATGCTGCACAACAGCAAGAGTGTCAAGCATGGAGGCAAAGGTACATGATTTTCGTGGAACAGTAAGTCCAATATGTTAGATTAAAAGAACCATGGACCAGTGACACTTTACGGGTGTGAAACTTGGCCTCTGAAAAAGGACGAAGAAACAAGCGAATAGAAAAAATCACACAATCAAGAGCTCGATGAACTTGCCTCAATCAATGTCCAAGTAATAAAATCATGAAGACTTCGATGGACAGGATACGGAGAACGAATGAACAGTGGACAAACAGTCAAAAGAATGAGTGCAATAACCGAAGGAAAATGACTAACAAGGAGGCCACGCCATAGATGGATGGACATAGAAGGGATAGGTCAAAACAGCGAAACATGGAAGGAACACGCGTTCCTCCGGGAGACTTGGCGAAAGGTTATTCAGGTATTTGTGCGCCAAGGTATAAAAAAAGGTCGCGCTATACGACGTAGAGTGAGTGATGGCATTGAAATAGCAGCTTATACATGAAAACGATCTGAAGCATACGGCTGGCACAATACAAAGTTGGTTGGAAGAAGTAATATAGACCTCGCGCGCTGGTCCGCCCAATGGCCCGATCTGAAATCTTAAAAAAGTATATTTGAGCTGAAAAATCTAAAAATATAGAGCTTGGTACGTCGTCATCGAGAATCCTAGATGCTGCTAATAATATCCTAAAATGATGTGCTGAAGTTGCTTCTTGAGTTGCCTTCTCGTATTAACTCTACTCTCACCCTGTAGAAATATTAATGTTCCACTTTTCTCAGATTTAGCGAACCGAAGTCTCTGGTAAGGGCATGGCGGAGCTTTGCTCGGTTTGAGATTGAATGGCAAGGTTCTTTGTTTTTTTTTTTTTTGTTGGGAGCTTCTACATCTGTTGGAGCACTCAGACACAAATACTACCAGACTTTTCTTCATCCGGAGAAAAGTGAGGAGGGGCTTCAGTGATGTAGAGCTAAGAGATTCGGCACACACCACGTCGGCTCCAAGGATGGGTCAGGGTTTGTTGGCAAAAGTGTAATGGCCCGTAATGACGCCCGCAAGCCTTCTGCAATCATTTCTCCTTAACGATAAAAATAATGTTGCGGACTTCTTGCCGACATTAGGGCATACGCGCTTAGTCATCCTGCTTCCTGGATTTTCCCTCCATCTACGATTGCGTGCATTAAAGACCCAATCGTCGATGTCGGATTTGACTGTGGAAGCAGGTAGACCTAAGGCGGGTTCAGGTCCTGAGAATCTCTCCTCTGAACCCCTTCTAGCGAGTTCATCGGAGTTCTCGCTTCCTGGGATTCCAGAGTGACCTGGGACCCATACAAGCCTAAGTGAATTTAGTCTTCCCACTTTATTCAAAAAGGTCTTGTTCATGCACTAATTTGAAGCTGGATAGAGGTTTGGACACAGCTTTGAGCTTGGCTGTCACTGCAGACGCATATGCTTTTTCCCTTTCACCTGTGCTTCACATCAGAGTACGTGGCCATGAGGATTGCGTATATCTCTGATTGAAAGACAGACGCATATTTTCCTAACAACCAGACAACCGATGCATGTGAGATTATCGGTCTTATCATTGCCGTGTAGAGCCAGGGGACCATTTTCGTCGACAAGCCTCATGTGCTGCCGTCTTATCATTGCCAAAAAGCTGACAGCGCTTTGGTGGTTTTTGACTCAACATGCTTTGACCAAAGACGCTTGCTATCTAAGATGATTCCCAGATACTTAGGTTCCTTGGATTTCGGGATGGGAATGCTTTTTAGCACCAGCTCAGTAGTGCCAGTTTTTTCCTCCTTCTCGTGAAGGGAACGACATCAGTCCTAAGAGGTTTAAGCGACAGCCCATTACTCGTGCACCAGTCATCGATCACATTTAGCGCTGCCTGTGCTTTGAGACAGACCCATAAGCCGACAGAGGGAACAGCAACATCATCCGCATAGACCTGGGCATAGATTCCAAAGGCATTGAGAGCATCGAGCAGAGAGTCGACCACCATGCACCATAACAGCGGAGACAGGTAGCCTTCGCCTACCCTATTTTGCCCAATATGAATTGTCGTGTTAGCGAAGACTACAGCTACAGCGACCACCAGGCGATTGTCTTCTAAATAACAAAGAAAAGAAAGAGACAGAGACCAGATGCAGTTGTTTAATGTACACAAATCGATCAACTGAAGACTTGTCGCACCGACTTACACAAATTGTTACCATAGTCATGCGGCGATGCCAAGGAAAACAGAAATCCGGAGAAGCGCCCCATGGTACTGATGGAATGACGAGATAAAAACACTCAGATCAAAATGCTTACAGGCTCGTCATAAAGTCCAAAGGGCAAGAGGAAGAGTTGGTTTTCAACAGCACCTCGACACCTTCAAATAGATGAGGCGGGACCTAACGAAGGCAATCAAAGGGAGCAAGGCAAGATGCTTCAAACGTATATGCGAAGAAGCCGACATTAACCCATGGGGAACGGCATATAAAGCGGTGATGGCCAAACTAAAAGGCTACAGTTCCCCACAACTAACATGTCCAACACTGATAAGAACCATAGTGGAACGCTTGTTGGCGACAAAAAGGCACCTGGACCCGACGGAATACCGAAAAGGCTGCTATTCAAACAAGGCCTGAGATGTTTATAGCAGTCATGCAGAGATGCTTAAATGAAGGAGTGTTCCCAAAACCATGGAAGTTGCAGCACCTAATACCGATACCCAAGGGAAAAAAAGCACCCGTAGTACCATCGTCATACAGCCCGATATGCCTGCTCGATACAGTGGGAAAAATTCTAGCGCGGGTAATATACGACAGGCAGAGAAGAAAAAAAGAGAAGCAGGGAGCCCTCTCAACTCATCAATACGGATGCCGAAAGGCCCGCTGTACTATCGACGCAATCCAAAAAGTAGTCGATATTGCGTCTGAAGAGGACACTCATGGAGGCGGAGATCAAAGAAGTACTGTGCAGTAGTGACTTTAGACGTTAAGAATGCGTTCAACTCTGCCGACTGGACCCTGATAAGAAGGTCGTTGGCAAGAATGGAAACACCTAACTACCTGCTAAGGGTAGTGTCCGACTACCTCAAAGACAGAAAACTGAGGTATGTCACGGAGGAAGGAACTAAATATTACGACATCACCGCCGGGGTTCCTCAGGGATCGATGTTGGTTCCACTTCTTTGGAACTGAATGTATGACGGTGTCTTGAGGCTTCGCAGATGGCTCTCTCGGCTCTCTCCAGGATACTGCCAAACGTGGATGGACATGCGAAGAGGATTCTGCTGGGCAGAGTGGTGAGCTCAGTCATGCTCTATGCTGCGCCAGTGTGGACAGAAGCGCTCAAGAGGAAGGAAACATGCCGAAAACTGTCATCGGTATGCCGACTCTGTGCTCTAAGGACAGTAAGCGGCTACTGGATGATTTCGGACGAAGGGCAAAGCATGTGTAGTTTTACTAGTCTCTCCATGCTTTTCAGCAAGAAGGTTAGACTGATTGGCCTATAAAACTTGGTGAGTGAGTAATCTTCTTTTCCTATTTTGGGAATAAAGACCACTTTTACCGCGCGCCAAGGAATAGGTATATAGGCAAGTGCCAAGCTAGCAGTGAAAATTATTTTCAGAGTAGGAAGCAGCTGTCTTATACCTTTTTCCAGCATAACGGTATATCCCATCAGTACCCGGCGACTTGATAGGAAGGTTAGTATCCTAAACTTCGCCGACTCAGGCGAATTTCATATTTAGCTTTTCAATATCGATGTCTTCTGAGGTCTCAGCTGGATGTGTTTACCCATGGTATGACTGCTTTTTTAGAAATTTCACAAATTTAATGAAAACGTGAATTTTATTTCATTTTATAGTAAACTTTATTAAGAGATTAATAAAATGAAAAAAATCTTTCGAATCATTTTTAAAAATATTTTGAATATTTTCGGTGGCCTTATTGTTTCGTCCGTCACTGTATATAGGATTCTGCCACGAGTACCTAAGATGATTTTACTGACCGTGTTGTCGAACTATTATCTGTCGATGGGTCATAGTATGCAGTGCCTTCCTGATCATCATTATCCAAACCTGTTATCTTCATGGCATTGAAAACTAGGTATACGCAATGTGTGAAAACAGCTTATTTTCAATTGTGTGTATCTCTTCCTAAAATCGGCATCATCAAGCTGTTAGTCAGCAATCACGTTCATTTCCGAATACGAGAAAAACAAAACCAAAGCCACGAGTAAAGACCTTCAAAGCGCGTGAACCACAACGCATAGTTTCAGCATCAAATCACCTGTTCCAAAAGCGCTTCCTCTTCCCGGCAAGTGTTACTTTAGTAGCCGCTCCGCTAACAGCCAATCAATTATTAAAATAACAAATACTTCACCAACAAAAGAGAAAATAACAACACGAAAGAAGGCAAAATATGACGAAAAACAAAAAATGAAAAAATAAATCCTTGACCATAACCTAGCGTTTCGCCGTCTCCCCCTAACGCAGCAACCTGAAAAGCATGTCAAGATCGGTCCGTTGCCAAAAATACCCGTCCAATGTCGTTTTTTCTTTTTTTCTCAAGGTCAAACCGGAGCTCTTGAAATCCATATCTACGCGCGACTTGGCTTTCGATGGAAATGTATGGCATAATGGAATCAACACAATCACAAGATGGATGGACTCGACGAGCGATGCTCCCACCGCCGGCCGCCTCTTCCTCCACCGATTGGCATAAATGTATGCGTGTGTGTGTAGTTATTGTTGTTTCTAAATTTAATGGCTTTTCTGCTACATAACGCGCTAAAATAGTTATCACACTACCATAACGTATACAGCAAAGCGATAAGAGAGGCCGGCCAGAGCATGGCGACTATTCTGGCTATTCTGGAAGGAAAACATGTTTACTCAATCGAACCAGCTTTTTTCTCTGCTTCGTTGTTCTATTTCTTTCTTTTTGTAGCGTGTAGGGCGTACATCACTCTTATCCGGTCCGGCCTAAGTGCCCAGAAACAAAACAAAACTTCGCGACAACGACAAAGCACCGCAAAACAATGTGAAAAACACGCACACACCCGGCATACACCTTTCTAATCTAATCTCTCTCGGGCGAGATACTTCGCACTTTGCCGAACAAAGGTGCAAAAAGCCCACCTCAGAAGGTGATATCCTTTTCCTGCCCCTCCCGTGGCCCGTTCGTGTTCTCTTGAGCTCTTGAAGAATGCCAAATGGAATTGATGCCACACCATGAGTATACAGATTTGTTTTTGTTCAAGGATTTTGTCGCATTTATCGTTCTCTCTCCATTTCGCTCGTTCTCTCTTCTCGTCGCCGTGTATGGTATACGAGTGTTGGATGGATTCTCCCAGCAACAACCTGTTTTCCAACCCGGTTACATGGTACGCTCTTTTACCCGGAGATATGGAAGTTGTACAGGTTTTACCATGACTACAACGCCGAGGAAGTCGAGTGCAGCCAAAGCTTTCGTAATCTCTTTGTTTCACTTTCCCTTTATATTGTGTTTTCCCGACGATGGACGATGTGTAGCTAATACCAGGGGCCATGATGCTCCATTGTCTTGTTTTATTTTTACTTTCAGATTGTTACTGGTTTTCGTTTGCATGTCCTCGTGTTGCCTTTGAGTCTATTTTATTCCCCAATTAAAGCCGATGTATGATGGAGTTAAGCAGTGGGGCGGCAGGCGGGGATTCATTGTCTATTTTTGTTTTTTCCCCTTAGTTACTGCTCTGGTGTGAACGGGTAATAAGATTTCATTCATAGTACGGGCTGTGGATGGAGAATTGCCAGTCATTTGCATTAAGCTTCCATTCCTAATGGGCGTAATCCCATTTTTTAAAAAGGTTTATGGAAACATCCATGATTTCCGAGGTGAGACATAATCTCCAATTTAAGTCTTCCTATCCTATTCGGCCGTATGTATGCGATGCCAACTGCTTGTCACTAAAATGCTTTGGACCAAAAGGTAGCTAAAAAAAAATAAGTCCAACAGTCAATCAGTAAGATAATCAAAAAGCGCTCGTGAATCGTTGCTTCACTTGGTTTCTATATCCTGTTTTGTTTTACAAAGTGGACGGAAATAAATCCCTCTTAGGCTAGGCTATACAGCGTCTGACGTAAGCGGACTGCCTACTCTTAGAGATGAGTAGGTCTTAAGATATGTTTGAAGGAAAGAAATAAGACCCAATGGGCACTACTGCTCTAGCCTGAAGAGTTATCGATTCCAACCCCAAGGTACGACTCCACAAGCTTACTAAATATCGTGCGGGATGGAGAGGTTTGCAGACCACGAAGGACTTTAATAAAACCCCTGTAGTGCCACCTAAATAAATAACAAGTAAATTACCGAGCGGATCAGAAAAATGAACTATGCTTCACGACATGCTTTTGTTGAGTCTTCTTTTGGTCCGAAGGCCTGTCCATATTTTCGATATATCAGAAGCAAATGAAGATGTTGGGATATCAATTGGTTCATGCCATGAAAGTGATCGCGGATGCAAGAAGCCTTGGTCTTAATGACTGGAAGCAGCATGCCTGGGACCGTTAAAGGTGGAAGACAATTTTAGCTCAGGTTCAGACTCTCAATGGGTAGCTCAGCCTTCTTATGCGCAGAATATGGCTCCTAGTTCCAACATTAAAGGAAATCGTCGTTTCCCAAGCATAGCTAGTGGATCTGTCCCAAAGATCGTGGCTGGCATAGGTGTATTATAAGTCCGAGGGCAATCTTGGATTTTTTTTTTTCGTTATGTTGGTACAAGCTCTCCACAGAAGGTCGAAGAGATGTTAATGACGAAGCCCACCCTGGATTGGACGCCCCAAAGTAATAAAAAATTAATTTAGAGAATCGTCCAATCGCTATCACAGAAGTTGCTACAGATATTGGCAGCTCGGTTGGCCTATGCCATAAACTTTTTTCAGAAATTTGATCCGAAATTGCTAAATTTTGACCAAAAGAACTCATCTGAGAATCGGTCGGTCACTGTTTTCTTCGATTACAATGGCGCGGTTTATTATGAGTTCTTGACAGAAGGCTGTTCGGTAAATAAGCTCAATAAGGCCTTGAAGTCCAGATTTGTGGTGAAAAAATGCATGGCTCTTGCATCTGCTCACTCGTCGAAGCTTGTGCGACAATTTTTGGCCAAAAACTATACCGCAATCATACCTTTTCCTTCCCAAAACTAAAAAGACCCTTGAAAGCATGAAGATTTGCCACGATTGAAGAGGGAAAGACCGCATCGCTGAAAGAGCTTCAGATTAAACCAAAAGGCGGGTATCAGAAGTGGTCCGAGGATTGAAAAAAGCGCTAGCGCAAGTGCACTATATCTAAGGGTGTCAGTTAAGCAAAAGTCACCTTATTTATTGAACAAACTACTACGAACGGAAATGTACACCTGTTACAGTCGTGCTCGTCTTTCTCGTTCTTTTTTCCGTATTTTTTACAGTAACCTTCAATCCGAAATCAAGACGCAAGGCTACAAGCAAGAATTGCTCAGTTAGCTACAAGACGAAAGGTTGTGTCGCAGCACCCGATCCATTGAATCGTAGCCTTGTGGATAAAAGCTGAACCCAACCACCAAAGCTCATCATAGCCAAAATGATTTTGTGTCCACTCTTCCTTGTATGTACCTAACAAGTTGTTGGCGTCCTGTGGTCATCTACACACAGACTTCCTCCATGAACTCCGGCAAAAACGAATCCTTAGCTTGTAGTCCCCACATTATAATAATCTACAACACTTTAAGTAGCTCAACAAGCGCCTGGCAACACCGTGCTACATAATGCCATCACACGTCATCGTCATCCCTACAAGTCGATTTTCTTTCTTCTCCCCGACTACACAGCTCAAAGCCAAACAACAACACTTGAGAGCACAGTCGTGTCCAACCACCACACGAAAGTTTTGCCGCCTTCAGTTCAATTTTCTTCAACGTGCTTCCCACTGTTTCTGTATTATCGTCAATGCCTGGGCATGTGCTTGTTCTATGCCCGTGCATATGATATGCGTGCCAGTGTGTGTGTGTGTGGCGTAAATGATTTTGTTTGTTTGTTCTCTTTATCAAAGCTTTGACATCATTTAAGATCACCGACTCCGCCGCCGCTGTCGACCAAGGCAACTTACAGGCCAATGGAGAAGGAGAACTACTGCATTTAGTTAAACCTGCTGTCTGAGACCGAGCCGATACAGAAAGAGATAAACAACCTTCCAATAACAGAGACACGTTGTGTTATTATGTTTCTCTTTTGCTTTTTACGTTTGCTCATGTATGCCATGTGCATACGAAGAAGCACAGTTAACTAGTAGCAAACCGCCCAATTTAAACACAGGGCACACGGCACGTCAGAAAAACAGCAACAGCATGCAAAGAGAGCGCGACGATGAAGGAGAAAGAGGAGGAATGACAAATATGAGTGAATTTTTTTTTGTTTAATTTTCAAGCCCGTGATTCGATTGAATTCTTTTTCCTCCTTCGTCGGTGAAACGCGTATGGAGCAAAAAAATAAACAGAAAGCTGAGCACGAACAGGGGAAGACTTGTGACTGGATTTTGTTGATTACCCACGCCACTAACACTTGTTGGGAGGGGGGTTGCATGAACATGGGCACGAAAAAGTTATTAACCGCGAATTACCTAATAGCACCTCCTCCTCCACACAACAAGGGCGATGACGAATGGTACGCGGGGGGATCTCGAGCCATGCAAACCACAAGACAACAAAAGATCAACATGAAATAACGTTTGCTGGAAGAGGATTTACAAAAATCAAAGCAAAAAAACAAAAACAAAAAACGATTCCAGAGGTAGTTCGGCCTATACTAAGTAGATTCTCGACTTACCTTTGAAATGAACTTTTGCAACACAACCAGATGGCAAAACTTTCTTCTTGCTTTTCAGCTCAGCTATTTCTTATTTTCTTTCGTTTTTCGGTTCCCACTTTTCTTCACAAAGAGAGATCACTTTGAATTTGTTTTTTGCTTTATTAATACGTTACAGCCAAAGGAAAAAGTGTTAAAAAAAATTTAAAATTTCGCTCAATATAACCAGTTCTAGAAGTACGAAAAAAAAAAATATTTTTAAGTATAGAAATACTTTTGAAAAAAAAATGCAATAAATACATATATATGTAGGTGCTAGATCTGTTTCACGCGTTGGATGGGCGACCAGTGGTTTTTCCACTCGAGGTATGAATTAATAAAAAAAAATTTTGAAACTAAAACAATTTCAAGCCGAAAAAAAAACAGAAATTTCTCGCAGTGTAGTGGAATTGATGGACTTGAGTGTTCTGAAGGAAAAAAAATTAAATTTATACCGAATTCGCGCAAGAGAGAGTATAATAAATGAGAAATGAAAAATGTAATGAAGATAGCACGCGATTCAATGAGTCCAGTAAATAGGAGAGAAAACAATTAAAAAAAAAAAAACAACAAACGGAACACATGTGCATATGTGCACATGATGTATACGTACGTGGGTACGAATCGGGAGCGAAAGAGAGTGGATCTGGTATTTTTGTTTTGTTATTGCTCTCGTTTCTCTTCGGTTTTTTTTTTCGGCTTTCGTTTTACCACTTTACTCACTCATCTAGTGTGGGGGAATAAAAATAAACACGTCACTCACTATCGGGTTTGTTCCGTCGCGAAATGTCAAAATAAAAAATCGACAAAAGCACGAAAAGAGAATTACAACAGCGACGACTGGTGGTGGTAGATAAATAGTTGAGAAGGAAGCACAACTCAATTTCAAAAATTAAAAAAAAAAAACAATAAAAAACCGAAAACACAAGTGGAAAATAAAGAAAAATCTCGACAAACGTCCTCACACACACTGTCCATCTGCTACACTTCCAACTGCGTGCACAAAAGCTACTATGTTGCCGCTTGTTCACTGTTCCGCTGGAGCAATGGCAAGGCAGTCACAATCATACATTCACGTTTAAGGTGATTCCGGCAGTTCATATAAGCTAGTTGGGTACTTTATTTTTGGAATTGGTGGTTAAAGTTTAGGAGATTAAGAGTAGAATATGAAGTTCTCTTAATCAGAATTCTATTTCAGAGAACTAAGGCGGATTGCCATTGTTGCCAACACAGCATAAGAAATGTACTTGTCGTGTCGTGAGTTTAAATTCTTATCTCGTCCAACTCTATATGACACTAAAGAGTAGATTTGATCAAAGAGGAATTAAGGGCTTAGAAAAAGGTACACTTTTTATTCTTTTTACTCTGCGGTCTTGCCATTTATGTCCGTAGTGATGTAGCTTACCAACTTCAACCACAATATGGCCACTGCTCCAATCCGGAATTCAATTTCGCTAAAATTCCATGTCCGTAAGCTTTTGATTCATTACTGTTTCATTTATAGAAGTCCAAACCTGGACAGTAGCTCGACTTTTACCGAGTTCGATGCGCTGTACGACTCCATTACAAGAATTATATCCCTGTTGCTAAAATTAATCGCTATTGCAGGCGATTTCAATGTACACAATTCTAATTGGCTTCAATATTCGGGTCAGACCTTCCCGCAGGAAGGTATGCAGAGATCTTTGCTGCGGTATACAGTCTAACTCAGCTTATAAATGAGCCAACACGAATATCTGACATTGCAGATCATTCCGTCAACAGCCTGGACTTGTTCCTCACCTCTCATCCTGATTATTACTCTATTGACATACATATTGTCACCTCTAAGCTCGTCAGACCACTGTGTCGTTTTAGCTAATTTCTCGTATTCAAACCACACGGTTAGGCAGTATGGAAGCTAATCCGAGCGGACTCAACAATTTCTTTAGGAATTTTAACTGGTCACTATCCTTCTTCGATAGTAATGGATCATACTTCTGCTGGGTATGAGATCATTCATTCCAAATAGAGTGAAGAGTATCAAACCTAAAGCAAATGCCTTATGACCTTAACTGTAAAGAGGCAATCAAATTGAGAGTTTCCGGACTTACAAAGCCAACCCCTCTGAGGAAAATCGGAAACGAGCCAGAACTGACTGAAATGCATTGATTCAACGTGTTAAATTCACCAATGACCAAAAGTTGACGCTTAATTGTCCCAAAGGCAGCAGTAACTTTTGGTCATTTGTGAAAAACAAAGATTTCTGCTCGTCCTCAATTCCTACGCTCATTTACAATGACATCCCAGCTGTCAGCTCTTTAGACAAAGCCAATCTGCTAGGGGCACATTTTGCAGCCAGCTCAACGCTGGAATCTTCCGTGGGATAAATCCACCTTCGCACTCGTACAATCGCAAGAGTACTTAAGGATCTCAACGGGGCCCTAATGGTATTCCCCCAATACTTCTGAAGAGGTGTTCCTTCATGCTGGCAAAACTACTGCGCAAGTATTTTCATCTTTCCTACCCTTCTGGTCTCTGTCCGAGTATGTGAAAACAGGATTTGTCCAGCTCGTCCCGTCTTCCACCTCATACCGAAGCACTACCACCTACCCATAGCACTAACGTCCCTTCTTTCTAAGGTCATGGTCATATCTTGAATCGCGGAAATTTCTCAATAAGCGGCAGTACGGTTTCTGCAGCAACAGGTCCAATGCTGATTTGATGGCATATCTCACGGAAAACTGGAACCAATTGTTGCACCGATTGGGTGAAAGCAAGATTGTTGCGATTGATATTTTAAAATCATTTGACAGGGTTTAGAATCGGGCTCTTTTGTCGAACATGCGTTCTTATGGTATCGATGAGAATTAGAAATTACCTTTCGGGTGGTTCATTTCAAGTTGTTTTGGACGGTTTCAAGTCTGATATTCACCAAATTAACTCTGGTATTCCCCAGGGGTCTGTTTTGTCACCGATACTCTTCCTCATGCTACTTCTATTTCAATACACCTTGACAGCATAATTAAATGGGGTATAAACAATAAAGTGGAATTTAATGCTTCCTACCGTCAATGCTAGACAATGCTGTCTACTGTCACTCAAGCTAACCATACATAATCAGCCATTATCCTTGAATGGCAATTGTGTCTATGAAACCGAAAGACTTTTCATCTTTGGTATGTTTGTTAATAAAACTCTTTAGTGGAATGACTGCGTTCATATTCGAGGTCGCCAAGAACGCTGCGAAATACCTAGGTTTACTCAAACGGTTCAAGAAATATTTCACCTCCTCTGATCTGGCTTCAATTTACGAGGCCTACATCCGCCCCAAGCTTGAGTATAACGCTCATATCTGGTCTAGTGTTCCCAAGACCTCTTCCCACCTGCTGGATAGAATAAAAAAGCGAGCGATAAAACTCATAGAAGACAGCAATATCGCGAAGTCGATCGACTCACTCGAAGATCGACGTAATGTTTCCTCTCTCTCTCTCTCTCTGTTTTAACGTTATTTTCTCGCCCGGAATGCTCATCAGTTCACCCTCAAGCCTGTCTCTGGGCGCAAAGTCAAATTGAAAGACTCGTTTTTTTGCAGAACCACACGAATGTGGAATGCCCTTCCCAGCTCAACTTTTCCCACTCATTACAATCCACAAACATTTAAAACCAATGTGCACCGGTACTTCCTCTTCCTCTCCCCCTCTATACCTTCGGCCCATGCTGTGTCTTGACTTCTTAGGGTAGTCATAAGCCCTTGTGCACGTGTCAATTATAAAAAAAAGTACAGTTTTGGGAGCAAGGCGTAGCCTCAACCATTCTTTTCTTTCAACTGTCCTTACATCTTGCAGGATAAGATTCAGAAGGCCTCAGCCAACATGCCCCTCCATCTAGCGTGATCCTTACGTAGTTCCCTCCAGTGCCGCACCCTCAGTTGCTTGAGGCCCTCTTCCAGCTATGTGCGTAACCTTAGGTGCGGGCGTCCTCTACTCCGACGTCCCTCGGGTTCGAAGACTCTCCGAGCTGGAGTTGTGGTGTCCATTCGGTCTACATGGCCTAGGCATCCTAAGCGTTGAATCCATTGATGCCTGACATGTCGCTGTACAACCCGCACAGTTCGTGGTTGAATCTTTCTCCTTCATCCCCCATCTGTGTTTATAGGACCAAAAATCACACGCAGAATCCTTCGCTCGAAATGGCCAAGGGTCTTTTCAACCAATTTTGATAGGGTTTATGCTTCTGCGCCATACATTAGGACCGGGATGATAAGGGCTTTGTATATGATTACCTTGGTTTTCCGATAGAGCAACCAGCTTCGCAATTGCCTCCCGAGCGCAGAGAAACAAGGTTTGGCAAGAGTTGTTCTGCGTTTGATTTTGGAACTGGTGTCATTTGTTGCATGTTATTACGGAACCAAGGTAAATGAAATCCTGGACTACCTCGAAATTATGCCTGACAATATGTGCGCTCTGTCCAAGACGCCAATGTTTCGTGTCCTTTTTGATGACAACATATATTTCGTTTTGTCCCATTTTAGTCGCTTCCGCCTCAATGCTCGTAAAGGCTCCATTGACATCTCGCTGGTTCGTCCAATTATGTCAATTTTGGACGTGCTCCTCCTATTGCCCGGTGAATTTTGCACGATCCTTTCAAGGACGATGTTGCAAAAAATCAGACGATAACACGCCACCCTGTCTAAACCCTTTTTTGACATTAAAGGTCTCGGCTAAGTCGCTTCCGACCCGATGGAGCAGCAAGAGTTTTCCAATGTCATCCTGCACGATCTGACGAGTTTGGCAGGTATGTCAAACATGGCGCTGTATAGCTCGTCTCTATGCACGGTATCGTATGCGGCCTTAACGTCGACAAATAGATAATGAGTGTCGGCCTGGAGCTCGTTGGTTTTTTCCCAGGATCTGCCTCATTGTGTATATTTTATCGATAGTGAACTTCCCGGGTATGGAACCTCACTGAAATAGACCAATCAGTTAATGAACGAACGGTTTCAGGCGTAGAAAAGGTCTAATAAGCGATGTTCAGGAAACTTATACCTCTATAATTGACACAGACAAAAGGGTATCCTTTCTTGTGGATCGGGCAAACGATATTAAGAAGCCATTCATCGGACATGCATTCCTTTAAGCATAATCTTACAGATGGCTGCCTTAAAAAGCTGCTTTGTTGGACTTACTCGAAATCCTAACTTCGTTCAGGTCAAGGGGGCGGAATTCTCTGCTATCATCGTCCGTTATGAATGGGTCATTCGGCCTGACAGCGGAATCTATTTCGTCAGCAGCGTTATACGTTCTGCAGAAGTAGTCATTTCAGATTCTTAGTGCCCACTGTGAATCTACTACAAGGTTTCTGGCATGTTTGATTTGATTTATTTAATTATTATAATAAAATCTCCGAATGCCATTCCTGCACTAGCATCTCTCCAGCTTATGCTCTTCCCTTCTCTACTTGTCCTTCCTTGCAGCGCCGCATGATAGGTTTATTGTTTGGCTGTGAGTGTCTGTGTCCTTCTACACTCGTCGTCAAACCATGGGTTTCTTGTTGCCGGCAATTTGAAACCCAGTACCTCAGAAGCAGCGCTCTCTGAGGCTTGTTGACAACGGGTCCATTGGTGTTGTACGGACTGCCACTTTTCATCACAAGTGACTATCCGGTGCAAAAACGGTTCGGTTTGGTTTGTCAATCTAAGCGATGCGCCGTAGTTTTAGGAACTCGTTCAGTTCATGGGGTACCCAGTTTCTTCAATAGAACTCATACTAACTTACTAGACTTATGTGTATAGCTAGGCTCCAATTAATACCGAAATTATCGAGGCTATTTTAAATAAAATCATATTTCTACGAGTATATATTTTGGAATGGAAGTTTGTCTTCAAGCTCAGTAGATTTATATGGACATTTCTTAGCTGTCTGGCTGTTAACACAATGTCAATGTTAGCACTATGAATGGAAGTTATCTAATTAGTCGAAGATAATTTTTTTTTAAAATTGGTCCTTAATTTCTCTGGGGTGCCCCAAGGTTGTCAACTACGTCCTCTTCTCTCCGCCCCTATCATCAATGACTTACCTTCACATGTTTCTCTCTTTAAATGCCTTTTGTATACTGATAGCTTAACATCTTTTTAAGTCAGTACAATCTGTGTAAGATGCAATGAAGCAATTAATGGTTCCAGCGAGTTTGCCATAGGTCCATCGAGTGTGTACATTCTTCCCCATTGATTCTTCTAATTATCGGCTTTTGTTGAAATGGAGAGTCTCCTGCAACAAATTCTCCTCATCTCGTTTGTTAGGATGTCAACGGGGATTATTTTAGCAATAACAAATGCGGTTTCATCCAATATATTTCATTAACCTATGCACAAAGCCGGTGTTTTGATGATCGTTTTCTTCTCTTTTGACGGTTTCTGCCTAGACTGAAGCAGCGTCCAAGGCAATAGAGCTGACCACTCTAGATAGTAGGAACTTCTTTGTGTATCCGATTCCTCCTACATACGATCGGTAGTATCCTGGAGAGTGCCGTTTGTAGCGCTGACACTTTTCGGCTTATGGAGCATCATCTATTTTATCGTTGCCGGTATTGAAAAATTTCGAATTTTGGCTGATCCACTATTTTTGCAATGGTCTCGCCAAATGTAGCATCTACTAAACCGAAAATATTGACCACTCAGGCTACTGGGTTGCAGAACTCCTTCGTACATTAGCTCCCATAGGGGACTCAATTCGGATCATTGAGGTAGCTCCGCGAAGACCTAGCAATAGAAGCTGTCGCAAAATGTGTCATTCTACTGTCAGTTTTGTTTTGATATTTGTGTAGTAAAGAGGTAGATACATTGACAAGCTATGGATCTTCTCAAGATCGCGGAATATTCCTAATTTTTTTTTATAGAATAATTGGTTAGTGATTTTGGCGTAGTGAATTTCGGGGCAATATTTCACAACAATTCGCTTGCCCTGAAGAGACAACCTGTCGCAGAAGTGGCGTCAGAAAGACTCGTGGTGCTCGTTCCGATAAGAATATCATCACTGTAGGTGAAGATGTCGATGTCAATGTCGATCAAACGACGTGTCATGCAGTTGCACCGCATTTAAGCGAAACATTTAGCGTGGAGACAACGAAATTGAAGTTTTTTGGTCAAAATTTGTAGTGAGCGACTAGGCGCGCTGCTTGGTGCGTAATTTATGCCGATAATGCCATCGGGCCTGACTTTTTTGAAGATCGCACTAACCATTTTCTGTGTGCAAATTGATGAATTGGGTCTGGCAGGCTTGCTGTTCGTAATGACACACACAGCTTGCACGACAGAAGACATTTTGAAAGATGCGTTTCCAAGTGGCCTTATATTTCTTTTCTCTAGATATTGTCTATCCTAGACTCTGAAGGACTCCAAAGATCTCATAATATTGCGAGAGCTTATTGCCTGAATTTCTCACCGAAAAGATTAACTAGGGATGCGATGCGTGGCTTGCAAACCGTTTTATTAATGTTTTTTTTTTGAAACTAATCACTTTCATTGATTCTGGTAATGTGTGTGGATGTGGAATCTTCATAGATACGAAGGTGGTCCGATAAGTACTTAGCCTACAAAAGAAAAACAAAAATTTTGGAGAAATGGCGATTTATTTTTCAATATAGTCTCCTTTTAGCTCGATACACTTGACCCAGCGATGCTCCAACTTCTTTAACCCGTCTGAAAAATACGTTTTCTCAAGGTCTGCAAAGTAGGCCTCCGTGGCGGCGATTGACTTTTTCAAGTTTGGAAACAAAAAGAAGTCGCACGGGGCCAAATCTGGAGAATACGGGGGATGGGGCAGCAGTTCGTAGCCCAATTCCACCAATTTGGCCGTGGCGAGGGCGGAGGTGTGAGCCGGTGCGTTATCATGGTGGAAGAGCACTTTTTTCTTCGCCAAGTGCGGCCGTTTTTTCTTCAATTCGGCGTCAATCGGCCCAATAATTTGGCATAGTACAGCCCTGTGACCGTTTTGCCCTTCTCCAGGTAGTCGATATGGATCACACCTTGTGAATCCCAGAAAACGGCGACCATCACCTTTCCGGCCGATGGGACAGTCTTCGCCTTCTTGGGAGCACGTTCGCCGGGGAAGTTCACTGTTTCGACTGTTCCTTGGTCTCTGGTGTGGATCCATATTTCGTCGACTGTCACAAAACGACGCTGAAACTCCTTCGGATTGCGCTTAAACAGCGTCAAACACTGCTCTGAAGTGGTCTCACGGTTGCGCTTGTTGTCCGGAGTGAGCAAACGCGGCACCCATCGCGCCGACAGCTTTCTCATGCCCAAAATTTCATGCAGGATATGATCCACGCCATCTTTTGAAATGCCTACTGTCTCAGCTATCTCGCGCACCTTCAATCGGCGATCTGCCAATACGAGATCGTGGATTTTTGTCACGTTGTCCCTCGTGGTAGCCGTTTTCGGGGCACCTGGACGTGGCTCATCAAAAACCGACGTGCGACCACGTTGAAACTCGTTAAACCAATTTTTGATGGTCGCCATCGAAGGAGAAGAGTCACCGTACACAGCATCCAAACGCTCTTTGATTTCGCTGCGCGATTACCCTTCCAAAAACAAGAATCGAATCACCGACCGATATTGCTCTTTTTCCATTTTTCTAAAATCCGCGGACACTCCCGCTTCCACACGCGGTCAAAACAAAACTACGAGCCCGATCCGGCTGAAATTTCGACAGTAGCCGTCTACTAGAATGTACTAGACAGTAAGTTGCTCTTGCGATACTTGCGCCATCTGGCGGTGAGGGTAAGTACTTATCGGACCACCCTCGTACTTCTGTAATCTGCTTAAATAATAATCGTCCACGTACCGAAAGCTCATTAGTAGGAACAGATGGTGCGAGAAGTGACCGATCCCGTTCTGGAGGCAATTGATTAAAATCTCCAATAAGGTACCGAATGACACCACCGAAAGCTTCGATTGGACGATTAGGGTAGGCTTGTCTTTTTTTTTCTTTTTTCGGAGGCTTCTGCCATCTGTTGGAGCACTCAAACACAAATACTGGTCCATTGTACTTATTGAAGGAAACGTTTGGTAACCGCATAATTTCACGTTACGGACCCGTGAATTGGCCTCCAAGATCGTGCGATTTAACGCCGCTTGACTATCTTCTGTGGGGATATGTGAAGTCGCTAGTCTACGCCGATAAACCCGAAACGATTGACCACTTGGAGGACAACATTCGCCGCGTTATTGCCGATATACGGCCACAAATGTTGCAAAAAATCATCGATAATTGGACCTCCAGATTAGACTACGTCCGAGCCAGCCGTGGCGGTCATATGGCAGAAATTATATTTAAATTACAATGTCAGAAGATTATCTTTCGAATAAAGTCAATTTCATGTCAATTTAAAAAAATCATCTTTGCTTTATTCCATTTTAAAGTTCTATACCTCTATAAAAAACACCCTTTACTATAGCTTCAGCTCGAAGAAACCTCGATTCCGATTTCAAGGGGCACGTCGATTACATCTATGGGAAAACATATCGAGAAAAGACCTGTATGGGGTTTAGGACCACCTGGTTAGTGGTCATGCCTGCAGACAAGACTTGTCGAAGATTTCTTTACGACCGGCGGTAGTGTTTCCATTTCTCGTGAACCCTTTACGACTTCTTATCAACTAAAAAGTAGAGTTTGAAATGAAGGTCAATGAGATTCCCACTCTCGTTATAATCAATATTACGCGGTATATCTACCTTGACTCTTGGACACTTTGTCAACCCACTCTGCCTACCCCCATTACCCCTTATCTTATCTTGTGTGTTATCTAAGGCATTTAAACTTAATCCCACCTTATCTTCAATATCTCATTGAAACTTTCATATCTCACAAGTATAATTAGATATTGTTATATGGTATATCAGTTACGCGACCTTTCTAAGCACATGCTAGCCATAAACAGGTTTAATAATAGTTTGCCCATATTATCCAACACCTCCAATCCCGTCCCTGTAAGCCAGCTCTCCCTACACTTGTACTCAAATGTCAAAACCAATCTAAACAAGACAAATTAATTTACAATTAATATTGCCGCAATAGTCGCCTCGCAACCGCGCAACTGATATTCGCATTTATTTATATATTCAAGAGCAAACATAAACCGATAATGTGATTCTTGCCGAATCCCCCCATTAGGGGGCCGCACCCAATGATAAGATTGAAGAACAAAGACCTTTAGGTTCCTGCTTAGGGTATTATAATTAGATGGAGAAATTGTTTACCATCAGTCGTGGGTTGAACTTCAGACTAGTGAGCGTGTGAGTAGTTCTTTTCACGATATTTGAAATTTTGTGGTTTAGTCGCGTTTTATCATTTTGTCAATATGAATAAATGATTGGCGAAAATGGAACTGGCACGATAGTGTTTTGACTGGGATTTATGCGAATGCTTGTTGTGGATCTGTCTCGTTAGTGTGTTGTTCTGTGTTACCTTAAAATGCTGTGCGGTTTGGCTATTCACAGGTAATATTCGTATAGTGTACTACAAATAACGGTAATATCATAGATAAATGATTACCTTCAAGAATAAATTTGGAACAAAAGGAATTTGTTAGGAAGTTTAAGTGTTATCGCGATTTACATATATGGGAATAGACACAATGGGCAGACGATATACTCGTAGTAGTTAAAAAGAACCTCTAAACGATAGCATTAACCTCGAAGCTCAGATTTAAATATTCACATAGTGAAATGCCCGTTTCATCAGATCTCTTGTGGTACTTGTGGACGGTATCCAGTTTAAAATAGGTGCCGCATAGGCTACCTCAATAACTACTCGTTCGACGTTGAGGGACCGGAAATGAGCGTGCTATTGATAATGTCGGTTGAATGTCCTCTTGTAAGGTCGTGGCAATTAAGATTGTGCTTATTATTATTATTTTTTTTATAATTCGTGTAGGTTCAAGAGTGTACGCTCTTATGGTGTTTGTCACACAACCTGGACGGGGTGCAGATGGTTTGTGTCGAAGATGTTCGTTCACTACTCTCCGGGGGTGGTTGCCCTAGATAGGATTTGCGAGATTCGACTGAATTTGCGTTGGTAGTAGTTCACAGTAACTCTTTCGTTTCGTTTCGTACAAATGGGAATCTGCATTCAACGATAGGTGGTGTTAGCTGTGCATGCTGGTTTGAGAATTCTCTCAAGAATCCTACGTCATTACATATGTGAAGTTACATCAGCATGACAAATGTCCGTGTGTAAAAACTTTCCACCCAAAAAAGCATCATTTGCTGAAAACTTGATTTTTGCTTACAAATCGAAAAAAATCTGCGACTGAGACACGTCCAATGATTATAGAAGCTTACGATGAGACTTCTTTAAGTGAAAGTAGGTTAGCGAATGATATGAAAAGTTTGTGAAAAGGTTGAAGAAGCTGAACTAGAGGCATTAAGATCCATGTCAAGTGTAACAAGAGTGAATTTTTCGGTGCCAACTCAGCCAGCCATTCGAAAGCCTTGGGAAAGGTGCAAAAACAAGGAAATTGGGATTAATACGAGTTCAAGCCGAGAGGTGTTTTTTTCACAAGGGAACGTCTGTTCTAGCGGCAAGAAAAGGCTGCATCGTACTGTGACTGGCAATGAAAAGTGTATCCATTATTTGATTTTGGTGGGGGCAATACCCCCATTTATTACGCTTAATTAAAGCTACATGCTTAATTTAACTTACAATCTAGGAAACTAAGAAAGAGGGCGATAGAGACGAGACGGAGTTTAAGACAAGGAGTGCTGATGTTGAAGTCGAAACAGTTTTTCGCATTAACATTCCACAGCATACGGGTGATAGGTTCGTTGTAGCCATAGGAGATACGAAAGGTGGGTAGATAGAAGAGACGTGGATTTCGTGTATTACGTTAGAGTTCTTACCTATGCAGGGGCGGGTTAAGAATATCCCTGCAGCGATACCGCTCGCTTGTCGTAAAAGGCGACTAAACAAAGGTAAACAAAAATCACATCTGGGCAGTTTGGAGAACACCAAGGTGAGCCTAGGGACACATATACCACCATTAAACTGCCCCACAAGTGTGCATGCAAATCAGTGGGTTGACATGACTGGAGATCACCGGTGTTGTAAGAGTAAGATCAATCAAAAAAAAATAAAAAATCTGGAGCATGCCCGTGTCAAAAAGGAAGGGAAGAAAGAAAACGGTCAAACCGTAGCATTATGGAAAAGAACGCTAAAAGGAAAAGCACTACCCCGCCAGGCACTACTAATTGTCGTGATCCTGGGACGAACAGCAATGCTCGGGTCAGAGCTATAGGATTTCCGGGGGATGGCAAAGTAATGCAACGGCGTAAGCCACAATTAAGAGTCGCACGTTGGAACGTTGGAAGCATGAGTGGTCGCAGCTATGAGCTTGAAGAAATGATGGTTAGAAGGCGAGTAGGCATCGTGTGCGTACAAGAGACGAAATGGCAAAACACCGGTAATCGGGCACGTTTACAAGATGTTTTACTATGGATTGGAACAAGGAAAAAACGGAATCGCCATCATCCTTGCGGCAGAACTACTTGGCAACGTCTTAACCATTTCAAAGTCCAGTGACCGTTTGATGGCTCTCAAATTGGTGATGCATGGTGAGGTGTGGAACATCGTAAGCGCATATGCCCCTCAAGTAGGATGCGTACAAAAAGAAAAAGATGCATTCTGGCTAGATTTACACAACCTTGTCAAAATCATCCCAAAGGAAGAGCTTTTATTTGTTGGGGGAAATTTAAACGGACATGTCGGAAAGACAAGCGAAGACTATGAAGACTACCACGGAGGGCTGGGACACGGCACCAGGAACTCTTCAGGTGAAGATATCCTAAACATGTGCAAGTCGTACGGTCTTATAGTGATAAATACCATGTTCGTCAAACAAAGCCGGCACCTGATCACTTATAGCAGCGGCGGAAATGAAACTCAAATAGACTATCATTTGGTATCCAGTTTCATGAAGCCACGAGCTAAAGATTGCAAAGTGATCCTGGGAGACGCGATCGCCCCTCAACACCGTCTCCTCCTGACTGATTTTTTTATGGAGGCGAGTAAGTAGTCAAAGCAGCAAACGAAGGTGTCTGAGAGAATCAAGTGGTATAAGCTGGATAAAGGAAAAGGCGAGCTTTTATTACCAACATGAAAAACTACCTCTTTTCCATTATCGATGAGGTCGGTAATGAGGAGTGCAGAGCACAAGACATGTGGGATTCCCTACAACAATCTGGCCTGGAGAAAGCCAAATCACTGCTCGGAACATCTAAAGGCCCCTGCCAACACGCAAAAGAAACCTGGTGGTGGACAGACGAAGCCAAAGCAGTGATACACGAAAAGAAAATGGCTTTCCAAGCTTGGTCAAAGTGCTCTTCTCGCCGTGAAAAGGTATATAGATATTGCAAAGGTATCGCGAAGAAAAAGTGCGCCGAATTCAAAGCGAAAAGCATGGAAGGCCTCTATCAGGAGTTGGAAGAAATATCGTCTTCCGCGTCTGACAGGAACCAGACTACCCAGGAGCTTCGGCAAAGCAATTTGAACAAAGGAGCAAATATCTTTAAGATAGCCGCCAAAGAGAAGAAGAAATGCTCAGGAGATTCGTTTCCCAAAGTTTATTAACAATGCTGAAGGCCAACTCCTTGTGGAAGACGAAAAAATTCTCCACAGATGGCGACAGTATTACAGTTTCCCCGAGTGTACTTTCCAAGAGCCGCCCCGAATCATGCCGAAATATCCCGACATCACTGTCGAAGAAGTTCGGTACGCGGTTAAAAACTCCAAGAAAAGAAAAGCTGTTGGGCCGGACGGGATACCCTCTGAGTTCTGGAAAAAGATGGGAGACATCAGGTCTAGATGGCTCATGGTTCTTATCTCCAAACTTATAAGAGGCGACACTATGCCTAATCAATGGAGGGAAAGCTATCTTCTTCCTTTGCACAAAGGAAAGGGTGATACGCGAAATTGTGATAACTACCGTTCTGTCAAGCTGATGTCGCACACCATGAACATCGTTGAACGAAATAATACGACTATCTCATGACCAGTGCGGGTTTGTCTCGGGTAAATCAACGACAGATGCAATCCAAAGTATAAGGATCATGATGAAAAAGCATCGTGATTCTTCAAAGGACTTGCATATGGTGTTGGTTGATTTCGAGAAGGCCTTTGACCGGCAACCAAGAGATTTTTTATGGGTAGCGCTAAGACGAAAAGGAGTACCAGAAACCTACGTGCGAGTGATCATGGACATGTACAAGAGAGCGACGTCAATAGTAAGATGCACCGCAGGAGTCACCGAAGAGTTCGCAATCAAAGTCGGTGTACACCAAGGGAGCGTCCTCAGTCCACGGCTCTTTACAGCAGTCCTTGATTGCTTGCTTGAAGGAAAAGTGACGGACCCCAATGTGCACCAGCTATTCTTTGCTGACGATGGGGCCATTATAAGTGATGATCAGGCGTCCCTACAACGAGCACTTGATGTGAGAGTGGACATTTTTGAGGGACACGGGTATCGTATTAGTTCAAAGAAGACAGACCCTCATCAGCCTATTCCAGACATTTACTTGAATGGAAGAGTGCTTCCCAAGTGTGAAAAGTTTAAATATCTGGGATCTATGATTAATAGAGAAGCAACTTGTGATGACGACATCAAACATCGCGTAAGCGTAGGGTGGATGAAGTGGCGGGAAAACTCCGCCATCTTCTGTGATCGAAAAATGCCCCCTAAGCTGAAAGGAAGGCTCTACACTTCAGTTGTACGTCCGGCGCTCACATATGGTTCACATTGCTGGACAATGCACAAAAAGTATGAGAGGAAATTAACGGCAGCTGAGATGAAGATGCTTCGCATGACAGCGGGAGTAACAAAGCGTTACAGAATTAGAAGTTCAAAGATCCGAGGAAGCCTTCACGTAAAAGAAACCATCACAAGCAACCGACTCAGTTGGTATTGCCATGTTCAAAGGAGAGATCCTTTGAACCCCGTCTAAAAGGCGATATCAATCAACGTTCCAATTTCAACACGTAAAAAAAACAGGCCGAAAAAAATTGGTGCAAACAAATGCAAAAACGCAAAAACACCAGCATTTGATTGGCCTCAGCGATGAAGTAATCCCAAACCGGGAAGCCTGCCGTTACTTTCTGAGGTCAAACCGGCGGACCCCACAAGCGGACCAGTAGGAATGCAGTTAAGTGGGAAGGTTATGGTCCTACACTTCTGACCATAACGACGCCGGAAAAAAAGGAAAAGAAGAAGAAGACGACGAGGGTTAGAGTTCTATAGGGTCGCGCAATCAATGATACCTGAGAGGAGCCTATATCCTTCTTCGTTCTTCCATCGAGTTCAAATTAATCCGTTTTAGGCAGTCCACGTTTAGGTAAACCACGAAGAGCAAAACGGAGAAAACGACGTTGGATACTCTCGATTCTGGAAATGTGTTTATGATAGTAAGGAGACCACACTTGACACTTGACGTGCGAGCAAAGGTTATGTAGAGAGACCGAGTGACGTAGGGATTGGAAAACTCTTTAGACCATCGTTTCATGAAACCGAGTGCAGAATTGGCCTTAAGAACTATATCGCTGATATGTGCAAGGAAATCGGGTTCGAGAAATTAATAGATTGAAACTTGATTGGAAATGTTAAGGTCCAGTCAGTTCTTGGAGCACCAGGTGGAAAAACTATTGAGATGCGATTGAATAAGGGAAGAGTCATGTTCGAAGGAAATGATCTTGAAGATCTTAGCATCGTCGGCTTATAGAGAGATGTGGGGATGTTTGATAACCATTTCAATATCGATAATCGTAAGGATAAAAAGAAGTGGACCTGAATGACTGCCTTGGGGGACACCGGAGGAAGCAAGGAAAGGGTTAGAGAGGGCAGATCTAAAACGAACGCTGTAGTAGCGATTTTAGGTAAGAGTATATCCATCTTAATAAGATGGGTTCAAAGCCAAGGGAAGACAATTTGAAGAGTATTAATCTGTGCGAAATTTTATCAAAGGCCTTACTGAAGACAGCTGAGATAGCATCGGCTTCCTATGTTCTAAGACTGAAAGGGCGAAGGATACGAATTCAAAAAGGTTTGTGGTTGTAGACCTACCTTTGAGGAAGCCGTTTTGTCTGAGGGAGATTAAAGACTTGCATTGAAAACTTAAATTATCACCGGAGTAAATTCATCATTAAGTTGCTTTAATCTTTTTTCGATGGTATCGGGGTCGACACTACGAGGGAGATGGATGGAGGTATTATGGATGAAAGATTGATTGAAAAAGGTGGCAAAAAGGTTGGCGATGTTATGAGGACCATTGGAAGTTTCATCATTGAAGGAGAGAGAGTTTGGGTAGCTATCAGATTTTTTTTTGTAGTTAACGAACTGAAAGAAGGACTTGGGATAATTTATAAGGTTCGCTTGCATCTCCTCTAAGTAGTACTGATAAAGAGAGTTATAAAGCTCTATAAAATGAAGGTAAGTGCCGAAATAGTTAGAGAAGTCATTTGGGGATTGAGTACGAAGGAAAGTACGGGGCCTGCGATTATACCAAGGTGAGAGGAGGTTTTGTGTCGTGAAAAGGATACGTAAAGAATTAAATATTTCTTGGTAGGATATGGATATGGCATCATTTACGGGAAGGTTGTTGAAATTAAAAGGAGCACTATTGAGATATTCATTGATTTGACGGAAGTTGGCTTTGTGGAAATCGTGATACATTTTAACAGTAGGGGGAGAGTTTGTATAGGGAAGTTGTGAAAGAGCGAGAGAAGAAAGAGGGGGGGGTTAGTGTCGACGGTTGATAGGGACAGCGGACAAGCTGAAACTAAGGAGTTAAAGGGGTCAGTTGTGAAAATGAGGTCTAGTTGTCTGCCCATGTAATTTAAAATGCCGCTGACTTGGTTAAGGTTTGAATCAGCTACGGTATCTGAGATGAGACGTTCTTTGGCTGCTGTGGGATTAGGGGCAATGTAAAACGATTGGTCGTCTGAAGAGATTTAAGATGAGGAAGGTTGAAGTCACGGAAAACTAGGATCTCGTCTTGGGGATCCCGTAAACTGGAAATCAATTAAATTAGCAATTGTATCAATGGCTTATCTATATGGTTCAATAGGTTGCGATTTCCGGGGTAGTACAATCTTAATAGAAACAAAGTCGAGACACGGCGAAGATGAAGTTGCAACTGAGTTTCGGACGGCTAGGAGGACACAGCGGCATGGACATCAGTAGGTTGGCTAACATCATCGTCGCGATAAACGTTTTAGTATGATGGGAACAGTTCAAGGTTGTTTATACTGGGGATTAGGTTCGTTTCAGTTAAGGCAAAGATTTTAAAAGGTATGGCATGTGATTGCTGCAGGACTGCCTGAGTTTTAGAGCGCAAACGTCTTACGCTCTGATAATAAAGAGTAAGAGGGAGGTTTTCGGGGAGTGTAGCAGTGGCAGGGATCATGATCAGCTTTGCTACGCTGAAGGTGCGACATACGCTTTGAGTGTACATATTGTCTGAAGGTATCAAGATCGTTTGACACTTTTTTGGGTGAGATATTGAAAAACTCGTGATATTTAACGGAAAGGTTCTTGAGGGTAGTGAAGTCGGCGGGGAGACCTTCCTGTTGAATTGAGACCATTACGCTAGTGTTTGTTTTACCTTCATAGCAAACCGAGTCGGATTTGTCATGACGATAAGCCAAAAAGAGACGGATGTTCTCATAGATCTTTTTATCTCTTAACCTGGAGAGATTGTATCGACATTCGTTGGAGTCAATAGATTGCTGGGTAAGTTTAACTGATGGTGGCAGTAGGGGATCAACGAAAGATTGGAAGGGGACGGATGTTGATGAAGATTCGTGGGTGGGAGAGATGAGGAACTGGCTGTAGCTGAGGTATCATGGAGGCACCACAGTCATGCATTAAGATTGCTCGCCAAGCCAAACATCTATGGAGTTGCTGAACCGTTGCAACCGGCATCACAGAAACTTGCTACCGAACACAAATAATGTGTTCGAGCCAAGCATTGAAGGAAAAACGGCCACAATACGAGCAAAGACGTGACAAAGTGATTTTATGATACGGCAACGTCCATTCACATGCCGCTTAGATCGTTAAAATATACCTGGAAACACTGAAACGGGAGGTACTGCTTGACCCACCGTGTTCGTCAGACTTCAACTCTTCTGACACTTGTTTCAAACAATAACGCCTGGTTGAGCAGGTTTAAGTCGTGCATTTCGAGAATACAGGATAAAGTTAAAAAAACTTTCTTAAATTGGGAGCTAGTGCAAACAGATAGCATTGTAACCAGAATAGGTCTATTGTGCGGGCTAGCCAATTAGACGAAGAGTTTCCCTTTCTTAATAAAGCTGAGGATGTCCCTCGTAGGAGCTGAGCTTTCTAGGATACGCTTTCTAAAATGGCAGAGAGCAGCACAATCGCATTGTATATGCACTGCAGTTTCCTGATCCTCGAGTCGACACTCGGTTTCAGACGAGAGATTAATTTTGTGAAGATGATATCTCAGACTACAGCGTCCCGAAAGGTAGCTGATCAGTCTTCTGATATCGAGTCTATTAAATTTGAGAATATTGATAGAGTTTTTGTTCGGGGGCCGTATGAATCACTTCGATTGTCGGAGTCCTTGAACGATGCTCCAAAAGCGCAGGTGTTGCCAAAATTTATCTTTGACTTGGGGATTCTGCAGAAAGGTTCAGCACCTATGTACCTTTTGCCAGAACCTTTATTAGCTAGTTGGTCGGCGATTTCGTTGCCTTTAATGGCCTTGTGACCTGGCACCCATCAGAGTTTGACCTTATTTCTTTCGCCTAGGTCTTGCAGGGCATCGTGGCATTCTTTGACGGATTTTGAGTTCGGACCATACAGTCAGAGATAAATTGGAGAGCAAGTTGCATGGGTTCACAGGCAGAAATTTCGCTTTTACCTGTATCAATAACTACAAGTTCATCGGCGTATCCGAATATTTCATGACTGAGGTTGGTTAATTTGTAGAGTAAGTCGTCGATGGCTAATGACCAGAGAAGTGGTGAAAGGACTTCACCTTGTGGACACCCCTTAGCTGCCGATACTGTCACAGAAACCTCTCCGGATGTAGTTGATATAATACGGCGCTCAAGCATCGCCCTAACCCAATGGTTAGTGGGGTGTTCTACACCTCTCCGGGACAGCCCAATATGTTCTGCTCACACCCAACGAAACCATCAGAGGATCTTGCTATCGTTAAGATGCTTTGAGATGATTCTTAGACATCATCAAAAGATGTGTTGTTTTTCCTACTTGGAACTCTGCTGCCAGAGTTTGCTCTCTGGAACTATGCTGCCAGAGAGAGGCAGTAGTGGCTAACGAAGGGGAACACCTTGAGTGACATGGTTTTGACGACTTGCTTTTACAATAAGTTAAGCATTCATATTTGCAAACAGCGAAAACTTATTCCTAGCCTAGTATTATTAAAGTGATTCTGCTATAAGTAAAATAGGCATATAAGCTGTTAGTTGCCCACCTTCTGACGCCGATGACACGAGGTTCGAATACCCGCCAAATCAGCGCATTCGTATTTCACGTTTTTTCCACTTCGGGGACCCCCTGTAGTATATTTGCCTGAAAAAGCTTACCGAAATCCGGAATAAGAAGAAATGGCAGCTTCAATGCAGAATGCGCCGTTCGTCCACCATCTAACAAAGTGGCAGCAATGCCAGACGATGCAATTGCCAATGCAAATTTATTTTTGTGACCGTATCAAGTATTAATGACACTAAAAATGTCTTGCCGGTTCCACCAAGTGCGTCTAAGAAAAAAAACCACCTTGTCAGCGTCTGGGCGATCAGGCGGCGGCAGACCGTAGTGGTTGAGTGAAAAGTTTGAAATCAAAATACACAAATCTTCAAGTAGTACCAATTGCCAACACAGCGAGGATCATCTACTGGAGCAACAGGCTTCTGTATTCAGGCTGCTTGGATGAATGGTAACTTCGTGGTGAGCTGTTCCTCACAGCAGATATCTGCCTGGATCAGGAGCATGGTGCCGAAAATCCCTCCCTTGGGAACTACTACCTAACATGAAGTTAGTCTCCCCAAATTTAACGCTAGCCATCTACTGAATTCCGGGAAAACCTGGAAACAAGCTGAAAGTGCTGACGCGATTACGTGCGCAGAACCCGGGACTCGACACGAAGGCCTGGACTGTCTATTCCTACAAAGAGAAAAAGGGCTCTCTGAAAAAAGAGAGAGACTGGTTGTAGGATTGGACAACGGCTCTGTCGCGACCCTGAAATCCGCGTACGACTCACGTCCCTACTTCGGCCTTGATTGGATTTTATTCCATTTTGATGTCAAGTAGTCGAAGGGATGGAACGTGCTCCGCAGTCTAAATCTATGATTTTTACTCAGATTAATCTACAGCATTGCAAGGCTGCTACCGCTCTTCTCAGTAGCAGAATTGCATGCAGTAGTACAAATCATCACATTGTATCCATTCAGGAATAAACACCTGTGTGGTCTTGGTGGTATATGTGATGTTACGATCCTTTATGATGAGTGATCCGAAAGGCCTAGGGTCTGCCTCATCATGTCGAACACGCTATCGGCAACCAAACTTGGTAAATTATTTGGACAAGATCTGGTGGCTACAAAAGTTAGCTACGGAGAAATTGAACACTTCGTTGTGGCGCCTGTTTACTTCACCTACGACTCGGTGCAGCCCCCGCCACCTAAGGTGGTTTCTGAACTCGTAGAGTACTGTGAAGCCAGAAGGATTGGACTCATCATCTGCTGCGATACTAACGCTCAAAATACTGTTTGGGGCAGCAGCAAATGCAACCGGAGAGGAGACCATCTTTTAAACTTCATTCTTTCGTCTGACCTTATCATCAACAATGTTGGCTCTCAACCAACCTTTGTGACGGCGAGACGACAAGACGTGATTGACCTAATCCTGTCTAATAGGCCTATAAAGGCCATCACTAACTGGAGAGTCTTAACAGATGTTACGCTGTCGAACCATAGATACATCGAATTCCAATTGAAGTGTGGGATCTCCGCAGCCCAAGCGGAATCCGAGAAAGACGGACTCGGTGCGATTCAGAGAGGGGCTTGAGAAATCCATTCAAGCCCTGCCTAAACTTAGAACAAAGCAATTGGTGGAGGATGCCGTTCATAACCTGAGCAGCACCATCACCAACTGTTTCGAATGTCCTGTTAAAAAACCTCCCAGCAGGAAGCCGGTTCCTTGGTGGAACGCTGAGCTCCAATGTCTTCGGAGGGAAGCCAGAAGTCTCCTGAACAGATCGCTCAAATCGAACTCGGAAGATGACTGGTATAAATATCGATCGAAGCAGAAGAAATATAAGAAGCTTATTCGTCTATCGAAGAGATCAAATCCCTGAGTGCGACCAGCAAGTTCTCAACGTTCTCAAACGAGGAAAATCGACAAAGCTGGATATACTCAGAAAGTCTGATGGTACCTTCACCGAGTCTGATGGGATATACCTTGTTATGCTGCAAAAAGGTGAAGAATTTTCACTGCTAGCCTGGCACTTGTCTATATACGTAATCCTTGGCGCGCGGTGAAAGTGGTCTTTATTCCCAAAATAGGGAAAGAGGATTACTCACTAGTCAAGAGTTTCAGACCAATAAGTCTAACATCATTCCTGCTGAAAAGCATGGAAAGACTAGTAGAGTTGCACGTGCGTAAAGTTGCCCTTCGAATGCATCCTCTGTCGGACATGCAACATGCTTATCAGCGCGGAAAATCCTGTGAGACTGCGCTTCAAATCCTAGTTGGGAGAATTGAATGCGCTCTCACTAGGCATTTTCGTCGACATTGAGGGAGCTTTTGATAACGCCCCTTGGCGAAGGTGAAGCACTGGTTTTGTGGATCAAAGCAATGATTGTGCACAGGACATTATTCGCTGATGCAGGCCTCGAACAATGTGTCAAGTAAACAGGGGCTGCCCGCAAGGTGGCGTCTTGTCTCCAAACTCCAAAGAGCGGTCTGTCACAGCTGCACGGGGGCTTTCCCCAGCACACCGGGAGCTGCTCTAGATGCTATGATAAATCTTCCACCCCTTGACATATATATCAGAGGGTGTGCATTGAAAGCCATTTCTCGCTTAAAGAGAAATGGTCTTTGGTACAACTCGCATTGGAGTGAAGGTGTACTTGAGGGAGAAATATCCTACGACCCCTGTCTCATGGATATGCCTTCTGACGCAATGACACCTGCCATCCTACTGCGCTGTAACTTCACAGTCACATTTCCATGGCGTCAGGACTAGCTTTGGCTAGACACTGAACCTGGAATGGAATATCTTCGCAATTTCATAGATGGCTCCAGGACTGGGCAGGGATCCGGCGCTGGAGTTTTCTTGGAGAGCGGAAACATTCGAAAGCACTTCTCGTTAGGAAAATACGCGTCTGTCTGTCAATCAGAGATTTACGCAATCCTAAGGGCCATGCACTATGATGTGAAGCACAAGTGGAAGCGAAAAAGCATATGCGTTTGCAGTGACCGCCAAGCTGCACTCAAATCTTTTCCCAACCCTCTATCTAGCACCAAATTAGTGCCTGAGCTCAAAACCTTTTTGAACAAAGCCGGAAGACTAAATTCACTAAGACTTGTATGGGTCCCAGGTCACTCTGGGATCCCAGGAAACGAGATCTCCGATGAAGTCGCTAGAAGGGGCTCAGAGGAGGGTTTCTTAGGACCTGAACCCGTCTTAGGTTTACCTGCTTCCACGGTCAAATCTGACATCAATGACTGGGTATTTAATGCACGCAATCGTAGATTAAGGGAATATCCATAATGCAGGATGACGCCCTGATGTCTGCAAGAAGTCCGCAACATTCTTCTTATCCTTAAGGAGAAATGATTGCCGAAGGCTTGCGGGCGTCATTACGGGCCATTACACTTTTGATAAGCATCTCTACGTGCTTGGCATCAGTGAGATGCCTACCTGTGCTGCATGTTGCGAGAAGGATGGCACAGCAGAAGACTTTTTCTGCGACTATCCCGCCTTCGGTGGCGTACCCTTGGGTCCGACGTGGTGGGTGCCGAATCTCTTAGCTCTACATCACTGAAGCCCCACTTTGCTTTGGACAACGGGGAAAATACAGTAAAGACAAGGGGTCTGTCTGGTAGTACAATGGACCAGTATTTGTGTCTGAGTGCTCGAACAGATAGTACGAGGGTGGTCCGATAAGTACTTAGCCTCCCCGCCAGATGGCGCCAGTATCGCAAGAGCAACTTACTATGTGTAGTACATTCTAGTAGATGGCTACTGTCGAAAGCATGTCGAGCCGGATCGGACTCATAGTTTTGTTTTGACCGCGTGTGGAAGGGGGAGTGTCCGCGGATGACTCTTCTACCCGTGACTCTTCTCCTTCGATGGCGACCATCAAAAATTAGTTTAACGAGTTTCAACGTGGTCGCACGTCGGTTTTTGATGAGCCACGTCCAGTTGCCCCGAAAACGGCTACCACGGAGGATAACGTGACAAAAATCCACGAAAAATTGGCAGACCGCCTATTGAAGGTGCGCGAGATAGCTGAGACAGTAGGCATTTGAAAAGATCGCGTGGGTCATATCCTGCATGAAATTTTGGGCATAGGAAAGCTGTCGGCGCGATGGGTGCCGCGTTTGCTCACTCCGGACAACAAGCGCAACCGTGAGAGCACTTCAGACCCCGTGCGACTTCTTTTTGTTTCCAAACTTGAAAAAGTCACTCGCCGGGCAGAAATTTCAGTCGAATGAGGAGGTCATCGTCGCCACGGAGGCCTACTTTGCAGACCTCGAGAAAACGTATTTTTCAAACGGGTTAAAGAAGTTGGAGCATCGTTGGGTCAAGTGTATCGAGCTGAAAGGAGACTATATTGAAAAATAAATCGCCATCTCTCCAAAATTTTTGTTTTTCTTTTGTAGGCTAAGTACTTATCGGACCACCCTCGTAGAAGCCTCCAAAAAAAAATGTTTCACTGTACTTCTCCGGTGTGAAAAATTTATCCGGATATCCTTCCGCTAGTTTTACTCGCTTCAAAATATCTTCTGTCATGTAATTCTTGTATTTCTCCCACAATGCTAATGGTTGTATCTGATAACATGTCATCAGATAATGCGAATAGTTGACGAATAACTTTTGGCGTGGAAAGTTGCATCAGAACGTGCCAAATCCCATTGATTATCATCTTCCAGCAATTTAAGCACGCGACATGCAACTTGATAAGTATTAAATACTTATAATTCACAAATTTAAAAGATGTTGGTAGATAAGGACGCTACACAATACGTTGTAGATAAAAAAATTGTTTTTGCAATTAATTAATAAAAAATACGTGATAAAAATTATCACACACCAATAAAACACACATTATCAAAAAAAAGCTTGAATCGGTTAGATAGTTTCGGAGTTCATCTTGTGCAACAACGTGACACGAGAATTATATATAAGAGAGATTTATCGGCCTGACTGGCTCATATAAAATGGCATTAGGTCTTGATCGTAGGTGAGTTAAACTGTTGGTTTTCAAATTATTGCTGTTTTGTACTTATTTGTATTTTTCCTGTTGTTTCGAGCCACATAATTACTTTTTTACTATTGAACGCACTCATCGTTAATGTCAATGACATCTGTATCGTTCACAATAGCAGTTCCTAGGTCATATCGAATCAGCTGTTCGTTTTTGTTTTTCTGTCACTTTTTGTTTGTCCCCCACGGTTATTTGGGTGCTGCTGGTGTTACATCGCTTTTCTGTCGATATTCTTCCGTTTCCCTCAATGAAGTAAGACTTCTTTAGTTCAGCGCACACCGTCAGCATATTATCTAGGTAACTTACTCAGTCAGCAACGCTATCTGTTATCATTCAATGACTCTGTTTTCGTTCGATTTATTTTTAGGTGAAAATAAAAGAAAAACAAAAAAAAAAGACAAAATGTGCGTTATCTTCTTCTATGCGGCGGAGAAGCCCAGTCCAAAGGGCTTTAAATTGATCGTGGCCTCGAATCGTGATGAGTTCTATGCAAGAGAGACCCTTGAAGCTGGTAGATGGGAGAAATTCCCGCACGTATTCGGAGGTGACACCATCCACATAATGACGAAAATGGAATTTAATATTTTTGTGTTTCAGGTATTGACCTCCACGTCGGACGTGAGGGCGGTTCATGGCTTGCTATCAGTGGAAAAGACAATATATGGAAACTGGGAGCTTTGTTGAATGTCACGGGCGAGCCAAAGCCCAAGAATGCTGAAGGTAGGGGGATCTTCGATTGTTATTCGAATTATTAAGATTGGCTTCAATTTTTTTCTTCTGAGATTGAATTTGTTTTTAACTAATTTCGTGTACATTTCTCGCTAATTGAATGAAAAATGCAATTTCCAACACCCGAATATTACTGTGCACCTGTCAATCATATTTCTACATTGCTTACATGCTACCATTTCAAAAGCGACATATACATCAACTGATTTCTTACTAGGCCGCGGAATGATTGTGTCTAATTATGTTTCCGGAGATCAGTTGGCGGAGGAGTACAATAAGACATTACTGGACGAATGCGAGAAGTACACGGCGTTCAACTTCGTTACTATTGAATTAAAGTTAGTCATAGGTTTCCGCGTACTCTGGCGTATGTGTAATTTGTTTCTTTTGTTTTTTTTTTCTCTCCCTTTTTTGTTATAGTAAATCCAACCCACCGTTGATTACTTTGTGCAGTAACGCTCCGAAAACTCTGGAGTCGTTCAAGGGCTCTGAATGTCATGGATTCGGCAACAGTCCAAGTAATTCACCTTTTCAAAAGGTGAAAGCCGGACGTGAACGTTTTGAAACTATAATTAACGGCCACTTGGCCAACGTAGACGATGAATCATCTCAAGAAAAACTAGTCAAAGAATGCTTCGAACTTTTAAAGGACGATTCCAAGCATTGGCCGGATAAGGAACTGGAGACTCGAGCGCCAAACTGGGGCAAAAATTTGAGTTCATTAAATGTGAAAATTCCCGAAGCGGGTTACGGCAGTAGAACACATACTGTCATTCTAGTCGACGCCGAAGATAGGCTGCATTTCTACGAGGAAACTATGAAAGGTAGTGATCCGTCGGGCGAATGGTCTTCCAAGCACATCGTCGAGCAGTTTTTCAAAGAAGAGAACGGACACTGCAGTCAGTGATGTCCAATTTGTTTTGTATACATTCTGTGTATTTAAAAAAAAAATAAATTCCTTTTAAAACAACAACAAATGTTCTATTTCTTGTATCTCTTCTGCAGTCTGTTCTTTACGCCTTTCGAGGCTCCCTTCCTTGCCCCCTTCACTATCCCTTTGAAGGTACCAACGTGTTTGGCCCGTTTCCTAACGCAAAAAGAATATTTTTCCGAGTTAGTTACGAGGCAACAGAAAATTCGTGTCGCAACTCACCGCTTATTGAGAATATCTTTACTCAATGGGATGTAAGTGTAAGGATCCAGCTTGCCTTTTCTCTTCATATCACCATGGGCTTTCTTTGACGAGTATGCTGATGCCGTGGTTTGGACTGAGTAACCGGTGTGTCCGGATTTGACGGACGCAGCAACAGGTCTGTGAATACCTTTACCGCCAGCAGTGTAACGCGAAGTCGCGGTCCGTCCTGATTTCATACTTGTCGAATCCACGGCCTTGCGTTTGCGGCTTGGGCCAGCTGATATTTCTTCTTCTGAATAGGACAATAAAAAAGTTGAAGAACCACGGTAAGAGCACGAGCTTACCATCACTGCTGTCGTCTTCCAATCCCCGCTTTGGATTCTTCTTCGCGCCCATTTTATCATCGTCATCATCGCTGTCGCCACTGTTACCATCAGATTCACTATCGACAAATTTATCACTTATTATCAGTCTTCCGTCGTCGGCTGTCTTGAAGCCCCGGTTACTAACTTTCTGCTTCTTTTCCTTCGTGACTGACACGTTCACGTCTGTTGTTGGTTTATTTGCTAACAAATTCGAACCATTAGTGCATGCTTAAATGTAAACTTTGGAAACCTACTTAAAACATTTCCTATCGACTTGATGTCAGCCAAGTCGACGATATCTTCGGGGTTCTCTCGAATATAGGTTTCCTCTTGCTTCTTTGACTGCTTCTTCTTTACGTTTTGCTTTTCTACGTTAACGTCCATCTCTTCCGGGAGGTCGGAGTCCGAATCTTCAAGAATGTCATCGATTCTATAAGATTTTAATGTGATATTCGATCAAATTCATATGAATCAAGCTTACGTGACACTTTTCTTCTCCAGTTCACGGAATAGCTCGTCCTCCTGGTCGTCGTCGTCATCGTTTTTGGTGTCCTCTGCATGCTTCTGACGAACCTCTCGTCTCATTTGCTTGCTTATCTTCTTTAACCGTCGATGAGTGAGCTCATCATCGCCAGGAACGAATGCAATCAATTCTTTCGCGGTAAATCTCTTGCAGAGTTTCTTCAGCAAATACCCGATCTGGATTCGACAATACCGTTTCGTGTCGGGAACCATTGCTGAGAGAGATTTCATCTAAAACAACATCACATACAACAAAGAGGTCTTCAAAGGAGGGATCACAACTTACGATTGTTTCCAAATGATTGGCAATCAAAGGCGACGGCATCACTTTGATGAGCGTTATAAGGAATGCGACAGCCGCTTCAGCTTGCGCACGATTCCTAAGTACCAAATAGACTAGCACTTGCTCGAGGATGAAGACCAATGTGTTAATGGTTATATGCTTTCCAATGTTCTGAATAACCGATCGAAATGCCAGGATCGTATTAGTAACAATCAGCTCGTCACCAGCGAAGCCGGCCATAAGGAAGTCAACAAAATCATTTAACTTGTCCGCGTCTTTATAAAGATTTCCAACGAGCTTGATGATCTCCTCGGAGATGTTTTCCTTTCTCGTGGAGAATTCCCTATAGCTAACGATAGCTTCGGGGATGGTCTTGACGATAATCTTGTCATTCACAGTCAATGTCCTGCGGTTTTCGATTAGAATTTTAAGGCATTTCAAACGAGCAGCCTGACATACGGAACAGCTAGTTCCGAAGGCCTCCAAGAGGAGATTCTGTAAAGCCACTACGTTCTTCTTGCTGAACTTTTTGCATTGCGGAATCTCCGACGTAAGGATGTCCCGCAGGAGTCTGATGGAGAAAGCTTTATTAGTATAAGTTTGGGATATACTTGGGTCAGTTTACTCGTAGGTCTTTCTTTGTTGTTTCTTTAGTTTCTGCTCATCTTTCGCGACGATTTTCGACTTTTCATTCTTAAGGACCGGAACAATGTAGGTTTCGAAGAAACTCTTGATGACATCCTGGCCCTGGTAGATCACTAAACAGCAATTTATATCGAAAATTGAGTCGTTTTCAAACGTGCCACTCTGTGTGCCAGTAAGCTGCGTTTTGGCGGTTTCAAACAGCTCCTTCAGCACAGGTTCTTGTGTTATTGTCACATATGCCTGCGAAACCATAGATGAGTGATATTACGGAATGGATGGATGAATAGACGAGATAAAAGCATACCTTGACAACCTCTAGAGTCTTTTTGCGAAGATCAGCCTCGTACGTCCCGCTGGGCTTCTGTGTATATATATTAAACAACCGCGGAAGGAAGTTCTTTGCATAGTTGGCCACCGGTTCCCTGACTTTAGGCTCTTCGCTGGCAATTAACTCACTCAAACCATCGAAGATCGGCGCTCGGAATTCCGGGTTATTATCAAGCGCATTGCCGAGAGTTGGGGCGATAAGTCGGAAATTCTCCGGATCCTTTGGATTCCGACAGAAGCCTGGTAGTAAGCCCCAAAGTTGACAGCACAACAGCTCGTACGTATGCGAGAGGGGCACTTGCTTTTCTTGGGTGTACTGATTCCATTTATTATTGCAATCCAAAGCAAGTGGCAGGATAACATCTTTGAAGAATTTGAACGTCGCGCCGCTAGCACCTTCCCGAAGGAGCGGCAAGAGCCATGATTTCTCTAAGACAACCTCTCCCTTAGCATTGGTAAGGGGAACGACTTTAAGAACATTCTCGGGACCCATCGTTTTGATTGCGGATATGATTGAATGCTCGATGTGTATCCTCACAGAGCTCTGCGTGTCGTAGCGATTTGCTAAAGTTGCCAGTGGAGCCGCAAGTTCCTTGCTGTTGAAGATAAAAACGAATTCTTAATGCATTGACCTACGACATGTCGGTCGTGCTTACCTGAAGAATTCCCCGCAGACGTCGAATACAATGGAATATGTTAAAATCACATACTTGGCGACGTCTCCGAAAGGTGCTGATAGAACCTTGCCAATCAAGTTTATGATCTTAGAGACCGGGATACGGTATTGATCAGCTAGTTCCTTGCTGGCACAGGCGGGCTTAACACAATCTTGAAGGATTTCCTTGGTTATGTTCGAGACCCCAGTGAGTATCTCGGATCTATCTGACATCCAGAGATCGGTGGTGCACACATCCACCAACCGGGGAAGAGTGTTCACGCACAAGTGTAGTTCCAGCGAAGCTAAATGGATATAACCCTCCTTGAGAACCGTCAACCAAGCTAATGTTTGACGGACATCCGAGCGATCTGGACGATATTCGAATATCGCCGCTAAAAGCTTCGCGCAAAGTGTTCCGTTTAGATTCTCCGTTCTTGAGACGAATAAAGCGTGAAGAACTTGGAAACAATTGGTACGGATGAGTACGTTAGCAGCCGTCATGATCGAGAGGAGATTTTCGCAGACGGACCGTATATCCTCGGTCTTAAAACCAGCCAAAGTGTCCTTCAACAATGTGAGTGTATGAAGGACTGTAGTTTGCGAGTTCGCCAGCGTCTCTGGCTTAAATTGATTGAGACACAAGCGAACTACTCGGCTGCCTGCTGGATGGAATTTTACTCGATTGGCTGAATCGGGTACTTTTTCCTCTGGATCGTCGGGATTTGGTTTCGGCGGTAGCATAAAGCAACTGCCGTGTATGATGGAGGCAATTGCGTGCTGCGCGGACTTGCGTAAAACGGGTTTCGAGTGCGTAGTAAAAGAGAGGATAGCATCGATATACTGCCACGTTGAAGAATACGTCCATGTGACATACTCCTGAGCGCGAAGGAGTACCGAAAGACAGCCAATAATCTGGAAAGACATATCGTTAGATTGAAAGCTTTCAAAGGCGATGGCAGAACGTACATTCTTCAGAATCGACTGATTTTTGGAGTCCAGGAATCTTTGAAAATTGCTTAGCAAGGTCTGTGCCGTTTCGGAAAATCTTTTTCGCAATACGGGAACCGGAACCGACTTGATTCCCATTCCTAAGAGTGAAATTCCAGAGATAAGTTCGGAATCCTGATTACTAGCTTCGATAGTTTCCATGAGTAAGAGAAAGTACTCCGTAGAACTACCACTTCCACCCCGCTCCTTGATGACCTCGGTCAGTGCGGTTAAAATCGCCAACATTTCCTTGTGATACTCCGAAGAGGCACGAAAACCATTTAATAGCTTCTTAAAGTCCATGTTTGTACAAGTGCTGTAATTAGAGGCGAACGTTTTGAAGGTTTTGAAGGTTCCCAACTGCGATTCGGACATGAGTTCATCGTCGTCGTCATCGTTCAAATTTACAGAGTGCATGCTGCCAACCACATCATTCACCGTGGGCTCCTTATTCCCACTTGCGTACAATTGCTGTTGTTCATGTTTAAGGAGTGAATCCAAAGTGAGGGTAGCTTTTCCGGGCTCGGGCTCAATTGGAGCTATGATTTAGGAAGTGTTTTTGGATCACATCGTTGGTTTAAAAAGGAACTTACCTAGCGAGAGATTGGGCTGAAAAAATCTGGACTTGGCCTTTAGTCGATGTTTCATTTGATCTGGGTTAGATGTGGATGATTGTCCTCTCCCCCATGATTTGCCTTTAGTGTGGCGCTTGAGCTTGGAACGAAATTTACCCATTTCTTAGGTGTTCGTCAAAATTGAATTATGTTGATAGCGGGCAATATGGTTTCAGTAGACGAAATCGAAAACACGTGCGGCAATCACCCACAATTCTTAAACATTCAATGACATTTGACAAATTCCAATTGTTAATCACCTATGCTTGATAGCTTCTTAATGATGGCAGAGCCCTCTGGTGGTTGTACCGGTCGATATATGAAAGATGTATCAGCTGATTCCAATTTTCATACGAAATTATGATTGATTTAAGAATAATATGCGATCGAGGAACAGAACTGAATTTGGAAAGTCTTCTTGGAACCTAAAGCTGTGCGTGTTGTAGCATATAACCTTAAAGTGGACATAATAAAGAGAATTTGACATTTACATGAACTACTGAACACAGCTGAAACAGTTTGACACATTGCAGCTGTCAGGGAGTATTTTTGTTTTATTTTCAATTTTCACACGTGCTTGGTTGTTCCGGAATTTCTTAAAAACACTTTTAACATGGATGATAAACTATATTTGGATAACAACGATTATGATCCACCGTACGAGCCAACAGACTCCGAAGATGAATATAGCGAAGAAGAGAAGGAAATTTTGAAAGAAGTCCGCAAAGGCCGCAAACGTGAAGCCGATCCAGCACAGGAAATTCTAGCATTTGACGAGAGTCCCGATGAAGATGATGAAGACGACAATGACGACGTTATCGGTGATAGTGACATCGAGCGGGGTGATGAATATGACGACATCCCGGATGATAAGGCTTGGGGCAAGCAACGTCGAGCCTACTACAACACAGATTTTGTCGATCAAGACTACAGCACATACAACGCCGAGGAGGAAGAGGCTGCACAACAAGAAGAAGAAGAAGCCAAAAACATTCAATTGCGATTAGCGAAAGAGCTAGATGAAGCAGATTTCTTCTTGGACGTGCCAGATGATGTACTGGATGAGGATGAAGCAACCAAGTCGAAAGAGGCCGCAGATCGCATTACACTCAAGTCTGATCTAAGTGCGATGTCGCAGATTCAAAGGCAGCAGTTATTCAAGAAAGATTCGCCCGAGTTCTTCGGCTTGATCGAAGATTTCCAAACGCTCTTGAGTGAAAGTGAAGCCCTTCTCGATCCTATCCTCGAGTATGCCAACAAGTCTGATCTCAAACTGCCGATCATTGAATTCGCACAGACAAGAAACAACATGATCCTGACGTACTGCTCGAATGTCGTGTTTTATTTGCTCCTGAAGTCGAAGAGAATTTCGATTAAAAACCATCCAATCACTAAACGCTTGGTGCAATTGAAGAACCTCCTTATACAGCTTCAGCAAAAGTACGATGATGTTGTGAAGCCACAGTTGGAGGAGCTTCTGGATCGAATAAACTCTGGCGAAGAAGTGAAAATTCAAACCAAACCACTGGAGAAGAGAGCGCCACGCAAGAAACTTCGCATGATGGAGGCATTCGATAACGAAGACACCACCGACGGAGAGCCCATAAGTAAACGAAGCAAACTAGCCGACGAACAGGAGCTCTCCACTGACGGCGACGGAGATGAAAACGATCGAGAGGATGCCGAAGATGACGAGGGCGAAGAAGGTGCCGAACGTCGTGGCATCACCTATCAAATAGCTAAGAACAAGGGTCTTACGCCGCATCGTAAGAAGGAACTTCGTAATCCGCGAGTCAAGCACCGAAGTAAGTTCCGCAAAGCACTTATCCGACGCAAAGGTGCAGTGCGAACCGTCCGCAAGGAAACCACTCGATACGGCGGAGAAGTATCCGGCATCAAGGCAACTGTCAAGAAGGGTATCAAAATCAAGTCTTAACCTTAACCTATTCCATCCTGTAAAGTGTAATTTTACAATAAAATTCAGAGCTTTAGGTTCAATAAAAACAAAAATGTTTGTTTCATGCTTTTCCACTTTTGTTTAGACAAATCATATTGTTCCCTGGGGTTTAGGAAGGTTTTTTTAGGAGCAGGAGTTGTCGAAAGTCGTCGTTGGTTTTAGCAGAACCATTGGCCGAAGTTGTGGGGGTCACGTTGGTCAGTTGTTTTCGAACCGCGGTTGGGATGAGAGACATACGGGGTTTCTGGTTTGGCGTGGCAACAGGCTTTTGTTTCCTTCCTGAGCTCATGCTAAGTATCTTTTTCAGCAGAGCCGGTTCTTTGTCTGTGGATTCTTTGGGAGGAGGAGCGGAAATAGCTACTGAAATCTGGTTGATTGAGAGAAGTTATTAATAGTTTCGGTTAATTCGTGGATTCTTCTTACTGTACGATCGCGTAACACAGTCTGATCGAGTTCCATGAGAGCTCTCGAGGCTGAGGCTTCTGTCTCGAACTCGACGTACCCGATCCCTTTGAATTTTCCGCTTCTGTAAATGAAATTCGTTTAAATAAATAATAGAAAAAGCGAGGAGAAATATTACTTGTGGAACACCAATCGGACGTCATGTAGCTTGCCAACCGCGCCAAACATCTTAACCACTTCCTCTTTCGTCACGTCGTGAGGTAGGCCTTTCACAAACAGCTTTTTCGGCTCCAAACCATCTGAAAATGAGTTGTAGGTTGCCTGGATGTAATTTTTTTTTGGAACGTTCAAGGGACCTACCGGAAAATTTAAACTTTTGTCGCTTCTCCTTATCCCTGAGCACACTGGAGATATAAACCGGTCGACCGTTTATCAATTTTCGATCCAAGTTGAGCGCCTTTTCCACTTCAACCTGCGTACACGACAGAGTTTTCATTAAAGTTGCACACAAGGACGGACACTCACCTCACTCTCCAGTTCGACGTAGCCAAATCCCCTACTCTTGCCGTTCGCTGACCGGATGAGGTTTAAATTAGTAATGTTTATCTCCGAAAGCTGTTCCTTTACATCCTCCTCACTCAAGCTGAGAGTGTGTAGATGATACAAATGAATTCACGGGCAGTATACTAACTCACCTATAGTCCAGGTTGCTGATGAAGATCCTCAAATGATCTTTCGTTAGATCAATCTCCTGATTCTCGTGCTCCTTAGTTATTGTCTCTTTCGCTTCGCTGTATTTCTGCCTTTTTTCTTGAACGAAATCTTGTGCCGTATCACTGGCTTTTCTCTTCCTATCCTTTCCCTTCCTCTCCGCTCTGGGCTTCTGCTCGAATTTCTTTGTCATATCCTTGAGTTTGATTTGCAATTCCTGTAAGAAGCGTTCACAATCTTTTTGACATGAGGTCAGTGATTGAATCGAGCCATTACATCGCTCAAATCGCTGCCAAGCCGATATTACCACGTAGGGATTGTCTAGATCTTGAACTTCAAGCGCCTTTTGGAAAAGCCTTGGAAAAACAGGGACATTGTACCGATTTTAAATGATATTTGTACTAATCTTACTTTCTGGTCGATTCCAGATCTCTTCTCATCTCCAACTGGATAAACTCTATCCACAAGCCACTCTTAGTCGCATTATCAGAGCTTTCTGTGGAGCAAACATATAACGGATTGCTTGATGCAACATTTTCTTTTATTTCAACTTACCCATAACTGTGGTCCATAGTTCTTTGCCCTTTTTCGAGTCCTGCAATGGTCCGTACTCTAGCCTTCCCCAAAACTGCAGAATCTCACAATTACAATCAGCTAAAACGCCCCACTGCTGTCCCAGTGAGGTCCAGCACAAATTAAAGTTTCTTCGCAATACCTCGCACTCTTCTTCATCCTCATAGTTGATTTGGCGCCTCAGGTAGGTGAGATACTCCAACCAAATGGCAACGATTGGTTCGGGTGTTTGAAAACCCACCGACAGCGAGCTCTCCAAAACTTCCTGAATTTCCTGGCGACTTTTCTCGTTCTTTTCCAACAGTTGTATTCTCTTCACGTATAATCTCTCATTCCAAGAGCAATTTCGAATGGCGCGTTTGTTTATATCCACCGCATCTTGACGAAAAACTGGTAAATCTTGCAATTCCTTGGGTCGCTCGAACTCGTCTCTGTAATCCAGAAAAGCGATATACTCCAGCCAACAATCAGCGTTCAAGCAGCAATCAGCTACCATACGCTCATAGAGCGTCTGCAATATGTTTTCGTCCAGAAATTTGTCCGATTCCTTGATGTACACGCGGTAGAGCTCGGCCTTTTCTTGGTAAAATTTCGGATCGACCTCGCAAAGTTTCTGCTCATGCGGAAGTATTTTTTGCAAGTGCGCCTTGGCGTGAAAGTACTCCTTTTCAACAGCATCCCAGTCCAGAGAGCTGTAAGCTTGATCTTCCTTGTTCTGCTCACGGCTTACTTTGAACTCAATGTACGTGTCTTCCATGTTGAACAGAGGCAGTTTGAGTTGTCGCAAGAAACTCTTGATGATCAAATCCGTTTTTTCTTCAATCCTGAAAATGAAAGTGCATTTGGATCAGTTATAGGTGAAACATACAAATCTCACGTTATATCCAGCGCCGTGACGTGTGTTCTGTACTGTTTGAAAAACTCATTCCCCTTGAAGCAGTGCAAGCCGTAGGTGCCCAGGATTTCATCCCAAATGGCATCAGGGCGCTTTGTGCGTGGTGCTAATTTAGCATACTCCAATGCAATTTCCACACCTGCAACGAAATAATTTTTATTTCTGCCTTCGCACTACCTTGTTACGTTACTGTAGTAGTCTTGAAGTGCCTTCTGGAAGAGTTGGTCGACTTTCTGAATTTCAGCATCTGATAAAGCTACATTTAGTTCAATCTTCAAATATTCCAACCAAATCTCCGGCGACAAGGGATACACAGAAGCAAACAGGGTATAAGCGTTACGTATGTTATCCAAGTCATCCGTTTTACTGGAAAGCAGTTGGTTTAGATATGGCGAGGTAAATAACAGAAATAAAGTGCAACTTACTGTGATAGTTCACACAATTTGACATATTTATCGTATGCGTACTGGTTTTCCTGAAGCTCCTTGAGCAGGTTACTGTATTCCATCAAATGTTTCTCAGCATCATCTAAATCCGAATCTTCATCATCATCGTCGTCGCCGTCTGCATGGTTGCCATCCACCGGATCATCCAAAGCGTCTTCCCCCATTAGAGCATCTTCATCCGCCAACGATCCGTCGTTTTCATCACCAGCAGCGCCATCGTCATCGGATTTAAGCAATGCTTCCTCCTATTTGGAATATTTCTTACATTCGTTAGCTTGGGAGACAAAGACAAATTGTAAAAATAATATTCACCTCTGCTTCATCGATATCATCGAATTGCTTTTTCGTATTATTGGACATAGTTCGTTGAGGAAATATTTCTTATTTTATAGAACAGCTCTTATTCTAACCGCAAACGAACAATTGTTTTGGGACGCATCGAAACCGAAATATGCCTGAATGACAGCTGACAGCTGTGTGTGAAGTGACAAGTGCAGTGTTCCGTGTTTGGTTGTAGAACTGTTTGATTTGAAAATCTAACCGTTTTTATTTGAAACTAGCGCGCGTTACAAGCCACCAACTAAAATAAATTTGAAGGAAAGACATTACACAAATATTCAATTAATTTTGAGTAATTTTATTGATTTTGTTCATTTCGAAAAAATTGTGACATTGCAGCGTTTTTTTTCAATTCGATATTTATTGAAGTGCTGTGGGATACACAATGTTTTTTGTTTTTCCATCTGGTGCGTAAACGAATGACGCGTGAGCAGGCCACATAGAGCTGCCCATGTGAGAAGCATGGATTCTCTAAATTTAATCCACACACTTGCAACGATTGTCCTTGTGCTTTGTTGCGACAGTTGTACACGCATGCTGGTTTTCAAAGTCAATTTCTGTAAATGACGCCATAAAACTGATGATTTGAGACATGCATTAAGTTCATCAGCGGGTGCCGAACGTGGTATAACCGGCAGTGTTTGTCGAAAATCACCAGACAATAAAATGAGTGCGCCACCGAAGATCCGTGCGTTTCCTCTCAAATCTCGCAGTGTACGATCAAGCGCTTCCAATGCTTTCTTGTGAGACATTGTACATTCGTCCCATATGATAATTTGATACGTTTGGAGTACTTTGCATATTCCAGAGTTTTTGCTGATGTTGCATGTTGGTGCCTCAGTATTTTGCAAATTCAACGGCAGTTTCAATGCTGAATGCGCTGTTCGGCCACCTTCCAAAAGAGTTGCCGCAATTCCAGGTGATGCAATGGCCAGTGCAATATTATTTTGTGATCGTATGGTTGCCAAAATGAGTGAAAGGAGACAAGTCTTGCCTGTACCACCGGGCGCATCTAAAGGGTCCGCCATCTAACGTTTTTTTTTTCAAGTAGTGCTTATTTCGTGAATGGTAACACTTAGCTCATGTCTGATTTGACAGATAATTAGTTTTATCCAGAAACCAGAATGAGACGTGCGTCTTTCGTACGTCTTCCCCCGTAACACCCTGAATTTTTGACGAGATTTTGACAGCGGTTCAGGTGCATAGCGACAAAACCCGTTACAAACGAGCTTCTATCCGTGAATACGTGTGAGCTCATTTCATTTTACCGCAGTGTACTCCCGCCACACACACTCTTGGAATTATAATAATGTGCGCGATTGTTTACAAAATTTTGACAGCACTTGAGGTACTCACATGCTCTTTTGACAGCACTTGAGGTACCCACGTGCTCGCCCGAGCTTGTAGGCAAACGTCGGCGGCCATTTTGAGTGGGACGTCTCATTGGTGGTTTCTGGTTTTATCCTTCCGCTGAACGAATATGGTTGTGTATACGCTTGAACAACGCTTCGCTAAGTGGGCCTGCGATCGACTTACAGAAGATGCCGAGTTTGCCAAAAAAATCATCTTTTCAGATGAAGCTCATTTTGATCTTGGCGGGTATGTAAACAAGCAAAATTGTCGCATTTGGGGCACAGAAAACCCGCACGCATACATTGAAAAGCCGGTGCACCCAAAACGAGCCACTGTTTGGTGCGGATTTTGGTCCAGAGGCATAATTGGGCCATTTTTCTTCGAAAATGAGCAAGGAGTGGCCGTTACAGTCAATGGCGATCGTTATCGGGCCATGTTGAACGAATTTTTGTTCACAAAAATTGAAAAGGAGGATATTGGCAACATTTGGTTTCAACAGGACGGCGCTACGTGCCACACAGCCGAAGCTACACTCGATGTTTTGCGCCCTGTTTTTGAAGATCGCATTATCAGCCGCAGAGCTAATGTCGTTTGGCCACCTCGGAGCTGCGATTTGACACCGTTGGACTATTATTTGTGGGGTGCCGTGAAAGATAAGTGTTACGCCGACAAGCCAGAGACAATTGACGCTTTAAAGGACAATATTCGTGAAGCCATTGGTTAAATGCAGCTGCACACAATCGATAATGTGCACCGCTTTGTTCTGTGATTGCACCCATAATTCTGTCATACGCAATGCGTTGTTCTGGAACCAACTGCGGAAGATTTGTCTGAACAAATGTCCCCAGTTCGTCAGAATCAAAGTGTGTTTCTCGTTGCAAATCATGATCGAAAAGGTCGTTCGCTGGTCGGTTCGGACAAGGCATTTCCAGTTGCACCAGTGCCTTGTTAGCGATTGCCAAACATATGTCTTCAATCAAAATCAACGTTTGGTGTGAATTGAATGTCCGGATTTTGATTCGTAGCGCGCAAACGATGTAGAATATCTTCACTCATGAAGTCCTTGTATTTTTCCCAAAGATCTTTTGGATTAGATGGGAAGCAGGTTGTCAATATGGAGTCATAATGGAATGCACCAAGATTTAAATCAGCTGTGTTCGTCTTGATCGAGCGGTGCTTATTCGAACATTTTGCAATCTTCTTTCCCGTTGTTCTGTTGTCTCAGACGAACGGGCCTGAGTAGTACGTATTCGATCAGTTTCTAACCTCACTTCTCGTTGTTCAGATGATTCAGACGAACGGGTGTCAGCGGCATGTACTCGAAGATTTTCCAGCCTTAATGCTCGTTGCTCGTCTGATTCGGAGGCTCGTAATGCTCTTTTCTTCCGTGCTTGAGGTGTAGATCGGCCAATTGCTTGTCGTTTTGGAGGCATAATTGTACGGGAACGACGTTAAAAATGCGTTTGAATTTATTAGATGTCAATCACCAATCTGAATCTCACAATGTATCCAGTCCAATTGAACCGGCTGTTCACACACGGATGGAAATCTTAATATTGACGGTGATCACCAATTCGCTGAGGCAAATTTGAAGTGAAAAAAATCAGCATTCTAGAATTGTTGAAATCGATTTTAATTCCACTCACGATGATATCCGAAAAAAAAACTGCACAGCAAATGCGTTCGGAACGTCAATCAGCAGTCAGATCCTTCACATACACATTCGATGATTTTCGTGAGTTCACTGTAGAGAATGAATAAAATCAGCTCACGGAAACTACGAAATTTCAATTCGATTGAATTATTTATTTAAATTTATTTAACTCACAATGAAATGCACAAAACTATTCGAAAAACGACAATATTGTCTGTTCAATGTGAGCCGGACATGAATTTCACAATTTACTTAAATTCTTATGTCACCCACAACTCGAAACGTTATCATTCGTTCGCTGTTTTCGTTTCAATTCAAATCAGCATGAACTGTCACGGCAATATATGAAATACATTGGAATGGCAGTGGCGCCATCTGTCGAAAATTGGTCGTACCAACTCAGAAACCTTCGTGGGCTCATGCAAAACAACTTTGCTAAAGATCATCATGATATAAAGGACATACAGACAAACATTCATTTATATTTATATAGATACATAGAAGATAGATTCGAAGTTGGTGTAGAAGCGTTTTGGTGAATTCGAAAAATTGAATTGATTTAAAGTGTGCTCACTTTCCCGATTCTTTTCTTTCTGAAGATTGATATTCACTATATAAATGCTGGTGTTCCTCAGGGCTCCGTATTGTCACCAACACTCTTCCTTATTTTTATAAATTATTTTCTGTCTGTTACTTCCCATTGAATTTACTCCTTCGCTTACTACAGTACTTTTAGCTTTATATTGCTGTTCCCAGATTCAGGGCCTAAAACCACTCCATTCTGTGACAGCCACATTTGCAAAGGCCACATAACAGGTGTCCCCAAAAACTCTGCGAAAGTGCGAGTGCACGCCAAGTATCAAAAAAAATAGAGATAGAACGACGGGGCTTATAATGTCGAACTCTACTTTAATTGAGATTGGCTTGCACATAATTTTTAACAAGAATCTATCCAACGTGATCCGCTATTATATAATGATAATTGCGCTCATATTTTAGGGACATTGCAGGTGAACAACTTAACGACTCAAAACTGTTATGATAGCAGTTTTACAACACCGGACACGTTAGGTGAAAATATGTCGCAGAAGCGTTTGAGTGCATTCGAGTAGGAGTAGACGCGAGTAATGTGGGTCTGAGGGTAAACCTAAATATATGCTGTCAACAAACCTCACCTTTTTCGTCCAATTTTGAGTAAACAAGGATTTCGCCTACCTGAGCGCACTAGTGATAAGTGGCAATGACCCCAGCGCTGAAAACAGATTCAGAATAAGTCTCTCCAACTGCTTCTTTGGGCTCAAAACGTAAAGCCCCCTTTTGAGTTTGGAGATAAGATAAGAATTTGGTAATCGATTACCAAAAATCTTCAAAAAGTATTAAAAGAAAATTAAATTATATGCAATAGTCCGAGCATGTTCTCGCAAATAAATTAATTATTTAGGAGAAAAGGTCTTAACGACACGCCTTATGTCTGAATTTCGCGGATGACAGATCTTGAACCACTCACTGCTTCGTGCAGAGATAGACAATTGGTGATCTGAGAATAACGGTCTCACCGAATTCAATGATGAAAAGCATGCGAACATTCCGCTGTCGCTAATGTCTGAATTTCTACTAGATTATTTGTGGGAAAGGATGAACTTCTGTGCTGGACGCAATTAAAAATGAAAGTCGACGGGAGTAGGTGATATTCCAAACATCGTTTCAACACTTGCATTGAGGCAGTAGGTATTTACTTTACGATGTTCAACAACGCTCTGAATATGTTATATTCATAGTCCAGTACAAGGGAAAACAGTGGTAGTATACTGTAACCCCAAACGGTGTAGAAATACGAGAGTGGTCTGAAATGTTTCCAACTTCAACGTGAAGGTAGCAGCACTCGTCAATAAAAGCTAGTGAATGTAGTTGTGCATCTTTTGACAGTTACTCGTCAAAATTTCAGCCATTTTGGATGTGTAGTTTTTGTGTAAATGGATAAAATTGAGTATCGAGCTGTCATTAAATGTTTGTTTTTGGCCCGAAACAAAAAACAGTGGAGTGCCAAGAGGAAATCGGCTTCAAAAAAAGCAAAAAACTGTTTTTTTCGGCTGGGAAAGTGATGGCGACTGTTTTTGGGGTTAGTCATGGAGTTATCTTAATCGATTTAGGGAGCATCATAGGAGCATTCTCTGCATCATTACTTGACCAAATGAAGGCAGAAATTGCGAAAAAAGAAAATTTTGGTTCACCAAGACAAGGCGCCGTCTCACACCTTAGCCAAGGCGAAAGTCCACGAATTACGGTTTGAATTGCTTGACCATCCGATCAGATCAGATCTAGCCTCAAGCGACTTCTTTTTGTTTCCCAAACTAAAAATTATGCTCGGAGGACAGAGATTTTTATCAAATGAGGAGGTAATCACAGCTATTTTGCAGAGAAAACGTCGAGTACTATTTGGATGGGTTAGACAGATGGGAGCGTCATTGGGAAAAAAATGTAGAAAAATAAAAATAAATTGTAAGAAAAAATTATTAGGTTCCTACTTACCGGCAGTCTTATGCGGAATTCGTACAATTATGCGAATCATTCTACCTCCGTTATCTGAACCGAACAATAAAGTAAAACAAAAACTGATAATTATTCCCCTATTACTTCCTTCAAAATTAGTTGCCAACATTTTTGCCTACTTTTTCAGCAAGTAGTTTACCGAACAGGTCCTTCAACCCGATCATGACTACTTTCATTATATAAAAGACTATTTACTGATTTTTCACAGGCACTCTTTTCTCAGCTTTGGAATACTAACATCATCCCAATCCACAAAAAAAAGGAGAAAGAGTAACGTGTCCAACTATCGCTCGATTGCTAAACTCTCAAACTCTTCGAGATTATCGTTTACGATATAGTATTCAGTCACTGCAAGCCCATCTTCTCATTAACATAATTTTGTTTATCTTACAATCCTTGTGTGCGCTTGATAACGTAGACGTTGCTGCCACAGACTTCAGCAAGGCATTCGATAAAATCTCGCATCAACTCAATGCTCTTAGTTTTTCTTTGGACCGAGTTTCAGTTTCGGACCTAAGCCTGTGCAGTCGCATTTTAGCTCGCTCCTCTCTTAATTATTTTTTTCCTTTTCTTTAAAACGACCCATAATTTGATTCTTTCTTGAACTGTGCCCCCAATTTGTCACCATAATAATTACAAACTTCTACCTCATCAATAAAATATTAAAACGTGCATGACCCGTGTTGCGATCGTCTCATTCTCTCATGCGATCGCAACACTCTAATGAGTGACATATCTACCAGCTATTCATAACCCCAAATGTCAACTGAAGAAGAAGAAGAATGTAAACGAACACAACATACTCCCACATATAAATAGACGAAATAAATAAAGAAAAATTATTATTTTCGGTTATAATTCAAACCAAGTAGCAGAGTTTTATTTCGGTTAAATAAAATTATCTTTTTGAACCCGAGTGACCCGCTCTTGCTCTAGTTTAATATGGATCACTGTGATTTTGCCCACTGTGCCGCCGATACCAGAAATGCTGACCGGGTTATTTGCAAAGGTATCTGCGGCAAACCGTTTCATCTTCCCAGCATCGGCCTAAGCAAAAGGTCGATCACGTATATAAAGCAATATGCCGAACACTTCTCCTTTTATTGTGAGTGTAAAAAAATCGCTCTCTCTGATGTCCTGTTCGCGATTAAGTGTAACAGTGAAAACATTAACTCGGTCGCCAACAACAACAATATGTTCTTCGAGAACCTCGCGTCTAAGTTTGACTTTCTTACTAAATGTGTTGAAGATATCAATTCTACAATGGAGTGAACTTTTACAAACAAACTAAACTCCCTGGAACAAAATTAACAAAATTAGCCAATGTAAACTCGGAAAGCAGTTCTCCCAACATCCGTAGTGTCGAACTTAAGCGCGACCTCATTTCGGCCCTCAATACAATCCCTTAAACGTGAAAAAATTAAACGAGAACTTAAATTCCCTCCGGTCTGACATTGACATTAATTTTAGCCACTCATCTAATAAACCCGACCCTCTGCTTGAGGCTATTGCAAACAAACTAAATTAAGTTAGCAGTAAACTCACCACTACCAGGCTTATCCTAACCGATCTAATGGACGAAATGAGAGCAGCATCTAACAAGATTGATGACAACTCATCGTTTGCCAATACCTCCATTAGTGATGAATTGCTTGAAGCCAATGTGTCCCGTTAATTTGTGCGTCTCCGCTGCTGCCAAAAACTACATCCTCAGTCTACACGCAAACTGAAGGCCCAATTTCTGAAGACCCATCTGTTGGAACCTATATTGAGCGTTTCGGCGAGATATGGAGTTTAAGTAAATAGAACCAGCGACTCCAAAAACTGAAAAAAGGCAACGAAGAGATTTCTACATTTATTATTGAGGGTTTGAACCCCGGAACTTATAAAAATGTACACAAAAGTTCACAAAGGAATTTAAAATTCCAATAGTAAGTTGCCAAGCGCTTCAACGGTCCAGATCGTTAAAACTGAAGCTTTCCATATCATCACTCTTGGTAAAACTACCCTTAACAGGTGAAAAGAAAGATATCCACCCCAAGCTGCTCAGTAATTTTAAAAAACAAATCCAAGTACCTAGCTCTAAGAAACCTAAAAATAAGCTTTACATTTGTGATAAAAACCCTAAACCTCAATCTAACCCTCGCCATAACTGGAGCTTAAAAACAAAACTTTTCCCATCTTTCACCCACCCCTCCATCTCCCATATGCAGACCTCTTCCTCTGCTCCACCAAAACCGCCACGTCAGCGAGTTTCCTTCAATCTGTTCTATCACCGCTAGCCCCTCGATACCAACAGAAGCACCCTTTCCTAATTGTTTTCCTAATTTCGATCTCAAATCTGGAGTCAAGTATCCTAATTTCCGCAGCTCCCACGTCCTCAATCCCTCAGCCCCCGCATTTTCTAATACAGCCACACCATACTCGCCCTCTCCACTTCTCTTCCAACAGTTTCAACTCCTTCTTCAACAACGTCTCTTCCTAACACCAACCAATCTTTCATGGATCCTCTTCTGCCCCCCTCAGTCAAAAATACCCCACTGAATGCCGCAATGCTCTCTTTTGTCCAAGGGATAAAAAGACGTATGAAAATATTCGTCTCTTTTTGGCCTATCTCCATGATAAAGCAGACTCGGTCTGTATGAAGGTAAAACGAAGACTAGTGTAATGGTCTCCATTCAACAGGCAGGCCTCCCTACTGACTTTGCCAGCCTCAAGTACCTCTTTATTAAGTATTACAAGTTCCTCAATATCCCCCCAAAAAGTATCGAACGATCTAAATACCTTTCGTCAATATATCCACTCAAAGCGGATATCCGACCTCCAGCGTAGCAGAGCCGACCACGACAAATATATTCGCCCTAATTTCCATTCTCTTCCTGCCCCTCATGCTAACCTTCCTCTCACCATCTATTATCAGAATGTAAGAGGTCTTCGCTCAAAAACCCAAGCAGTATTTCAACAGTTTCATGCTTTACCATTCCAAATCTTCGCTCTGACTTAATCCCTAGCATAAATAACCAAGAATTGTTCCCATAAAATTGTAACGTCTATCGCGACGACGATCTCAACCGACCTATCGATAGCTGCGATAGCTGCCCCTGTCGTGGCGTTTTAATAGCCGTCCTTAACTCAATCGGCTCATCCTTTATTGCAATATCCTCTTCCCCATATCTCGACTTCGTTTCAATCAAGATTGTACTGCCCCGTAATGTCATCAATGTCATCTGCTTTTATATTTTGCCATCTCAACCTATTGAATCCTATTAACTCGCCATTCATAGGATTGATAGCATAAATGATTTACGGGATCCTCATGATGAAATCCTTCTCTTTGGTGATTTCAATCTTCCTTCTCTTGAATGGACTCTATCAGACGATCAATCATTTTACATTGCCACTAATCCCTCTGCTGCCAAAGAATGTCTTTTCTTAGATCGCCAAGCTGATTCAAACCTTAGCCAAGGTAGTAGCATCACAAATTACATTACATCAACCATCGACAACTACCATCCTCCCCTTCTTCTTTAATTTTTTCACTACTCTCCACCATTGAATACTTCCCCTCCGCTTAAGTCCTACGACTTCCACAAAGCAAATTTCAACCTAATCAATGAATATCTCTATAACGCCCCTTTCCATAAACGACGCCATATCTATTTTCTACAGAGAAATAATCAATTCTATTTCTCTTTACGTTTCCCTTTCCCGATCCAAACATTTATCTACCTGCCCTCCTTGGTATAATCTCATACTCCGTTCACTAACAAACACGAGCAACAAACTGTGGGCAATCTTTCTTCCTACTCAATCCCCCAATAACTTTTCTAACTACATTGGTATTTATCTGAAATTGACCGAGCTGCATAAGTCGCTCTATGAACGCCATTTAATCGAGATGCAGGCTAATCTTATTAATGATCCTAAGTCCTTCTTTCAGTTTGTCAACTACAAAAGGAAATTTGATGGCTAACTAACTTCACTCTCCTGCAATGACGAAACCTCGAATGATCCCAAAACTATCGCCAACTTTTTTGCCAACTTTTTCAAACAATCTTTCGCCGATGACTCCTTTGTACCGGATACTACTTACTTCGACTACTTACCAAATTTCTCCCCATATCATAGAAAATAAATTGAATCAACTGCATGATGAACTTACTCCTGGGCCCGATGGTCTCCCTGCCATATTACTAAAAAATTGTTCCCCCATTATTTCTGTCCAGCTCTTAAAAATATTCAACTCCTGTCCCTTGGAGAATTTCCCCAGATATGGAGAACCGCTTTTATAACTCCTGTTCACAAAAAAGGTTCGAGGAATGATATTAACAACTACCGGTCCATTGCCAAACTGTCACACATACCCAAACTTTTCGAAAGTATCTTGTATGACACTCTAAGTTTCCATTCAAATCTCTAATTTCTTCTAAACAACATGGCTTCCTCAAATGCAGGTCTACAACCACAAAACTTGTCGAATTTGTGTCCTTCACAGTTTCACCATTAGAGAATGGAAATGAGGTCGACGTCATTTCAACTGATTTCAGTAAAGCTTTCGACAAAATCTTCCACAAACTTATACTCTTCAAAATGTCTTCCCTTGGCTTTGAACCCACTGCGTTGAAGTGGATATCTTGTTATTTAAAAAACCATTACCACAGTGTTCGTTTTAGATCTGCCTTTGCCAACCCCTTCTTAGCTTCTTCCGGCGTTCCCCAAGGCAGCCACCTAGGTCCACTTCTTTTTATTCTTACCATTAACGACATTGAGTTTGTTATCAGCCGATGACACCAAGTTCTTCAAGACCATTTCCTCGCAACAAGATTCTTCCCTTATTCAATCGGATCTCAACAGCTTTTCCGTTTGTTGCTCCAAAAATTGTTATTTTCAGGTTTTCGGAATCCCCCAAGGAAGCCACCTCGGTCCATTGATATTTATCCTAATCCCTAATGATGTGAACTGTGTGACCTTTCCGTATATGTTGTTGATATGAAAATCTCAAAACATATATCTTCCCCCTCTGATTCCTGGTCTTTCCAATTCGACCTAAACATGTTCACTATTTGGTGTCAAAAAACCATCTCGTGTTCCATGTCAGCAAATGTCAAGCTATCACTTACTACCGTAAGAGCTTCTCTCCACCTCTCAGAACTTAGGTTATCTGTGATGAAGTTGTTCCCCATGTCAATTTTTTGGCCGTGCGAGTCAAGTCTGTTACGATATTATCACTGCGTCCAATGTAGGCTTATTCGTCCTGGCCTTTCGTTGTCTTCTTATATATTTGCTGTTTTATAAGGATCACATAAAAAAAGTTAAATTAACTAAGGTCACAGACTATTACTATTTATCCATGACCTGCTTAACTTCATTGCTTCAAATAATTCCACTTAAAACCAGAAACCTTCGGTATATGTATGCCTCTCTTCAGCATCAACTCCCATCAAACGAACTTTGGCTACCATGAGCCAATGCCCAGAATGCTGCGCGAAGCCAACTGCGCCTTAAAAATATCCCCGTCATACAGCCTAATAGATATTAAGTATATCAATAGACGATTGTCTAGTTGGAGTATTCGGTATGACAAGAAATTTGGTTTACAGTAGTCAACTTGACCTAAAAATTATATGCCACGTGACCCTAATAAGGCCCAACAACGCTTCATTTTATAGAAAAGAACGTGCTTAACGCTCGAGTCTCAATTAAGTAATTATTACCTTAATGAGATCCTGTACAGTAGAGCAAGCCTAAACGAAATCAATAAATTTCTTATTGAAATGTCTGGAGGGTGTATTGTAAGGGCTATGACTAACGACAGCAGTTTGATCTTCAGGGTTTACAGCCCCCACGAGAGCACATTCCGATCGGGCTTTTTCTCCATATTGACTCCGAAAAATGATTACACCCGGTAATTTACCAAGCCAATGTAATTTACGAGCCAAGGACAAACGTCTCGTCCGTGAACTCACGACCTTATCCGTTTTAGTACCCCAATAGCAAACTGGGATCTCGTCGATGTTTCTAAACAACACAACGAATTTTGGTGGTTAAAACCCTCTCCAGAAGGTGCTTAGATCTAGTAGAATCCGCTTCAGTCTTTAGTACGTATTAGAGTTAGCCAGGGAATCTGGCGGTGGCTGGGAGCGTTATCATGTTTAGATTAACCTGACAATTGGCTGAGGTCTTTAAGCGTGGGTTACCTCAAATGTGACCTCTCAGGCATGCAAAGCTAGATGGCGAGTCCCAGTCGCTAAAAGACGCAATCAGGAGGGTGATTACTCGGAACGAATCCACGAGTGACAGCCAACCGGATTATATTAAGTTAAGAGTATTTTAGGCTTTAGAAAAAGAATAAAACAAATCTTGTTCTTTTTTAAGCACCGATTTTTGGTCCTGTTTTTCACCATAGATTCTCCCTAAGATCTTGATTTCAAAGACAAAAAATTCATCCTTCTTACCCAAAGACCAAGATTCATAATCGTAAGGTGTATTTTATAAATATGGATTTTGACAGTGTGGGACAAAAAGTTGTTTTAAGAAGCACGGGGTGCCCATACGAGTATGCAGCTTTTTCTTTATTGGAAGTTATTCATTTTCTCAAAGTGTTTTTAGGGAGTTTGTTTAAGGATTGAATGGTTTTCCTCGATTGACTGTCCTTGAACCCTGTTCTAGTGCGACATGTGTTGTGATTTTTTCCAACTGTCTAAAAATGGGTTGAATTTAGATTTGGGAGTGCCATAAAGATGTTCGGAGCCTATGTGCTTATCAGAGAACAGCAAAGTTTAAATTTGTTTTCTTCTTAGGTTCCGCAGAGCTACATGGCAGTCCTTGACGGATTTTGAGTTCACTCTGTGCTAAGTTTGTTTTAAGTTATAAGGTCGGCAATATCGGATGAGACCACCTATAAGTCACGAGAAAAAGCTCGTTATACTGCAAATGTCAACATACCTATGACTTTTCTGATGGAATGCAAGTTATGGGAAAGCAAATTATTTATTAAAAACTTTGAGGCTACACGTGAAAAAAGGTGAATTTGGTTCGAAGCTGATAAAGGATCAATTAGAAGATGACGGACAATCGTATCTGTATTTCATGAGATCTAGCAAGTCAATTAATTGCGATGAAGAATAAATTCAAAACATCAATTAAATCAGGCCTAGGGGCTTAATGCATTAGGTGATAAACACTACTTATTGATTGCAGTTGTTAATTATAGCCGATTGAGACTTATCGCCTTTTTGTTGATATCTATAGCCGTCGCGTGAGTTTTTCGTAGTGACAACGTAATTTTTTTATTATCATTGCAAGCAACATGAAGGAACTTTAACGAGTTATCCTTATTTCTGTCAAGATTTCAAGCACCATTTGCCTTAAAGATTAATTTTTTAATTTTGCAACTATCCGCATCTGTCGAACCGCCTATCACATCTATACGAGTATACGGCTGGCTCATGAATTTTGCTATACATATTCATAAAATTTTATTATGGCTTTTAAAAATTATAGAATTTAAATGTTGACACTGAGTGACGCACGTGCGGCATTCTTACACAATATTATTCATCACCGCCCGTAGAGATGAAGTGGATTTTGATTTTATTATTATTATATTTATTATTACCTTTGTAGAATTTGTACAAGGTTTGCCACCATACAATTTACACACAGAGATATGATATTTAATACATATATCTTTCAACTGAAAAGGCACTTTACATGGCTATGATTTTTTAAATTTTTGAACATTTTTCGAGGGGAAACAAACAGAAAAACCCTCATATGACGAGAAAAAAAAATAAATAAAATGTATAAATAAATATTATAAATAAAATAGTAAACAAATATATTAATATAAATAAGTAAATATACATATATATATATATATAAACTAGGAATTCAATGCAAGTAGGCTGCTTTGAAAAAATTGAGCTGAGCGAACCCTTTTGTCTCACTGTTTAAATTCGGGGGGTTTTGGGTTTTCGTTCAACTTTTTCTGCATCAATCGTCCTAATTCACGTTCACTCAAAGTGTCGCGTTGTTCGTCAGATATCCCATAGTGACGATTTAGACATGGCCACCAGAGATCAGCTGCGCTTAGTGTTAGAAATAGAGTCGGGATACCAAGCTGGTTAACCATAGCAAGAAGCTCACAACGCTGTTGGTACCAGTAAGCTGAAGTGCCTCGGATCTTTGCACTCCAAGATAGAATACGTTTAATGAGAGTTGGTTGTTGCTGAACTTTCTGAGCAAGTTGTTGGATATTTTGGCGAGTTGGAAGCATGAGTGGTCGCAGCTATGAGCTTGAAGAAATGATGGTTAGAAGGCGAGTAGACATCTTGTGCGTATAAGAGACGAAATGGCGAAACACCGGTAATCGGGCACGTTTCTTGGACGTTAAAACAAAAGCCTACAAGATGTTTTACTATGGATTGGAACAAGGAAAAAACGGAATCGCCATCATCCTTGCGGCAGAGCTACTTGGCAACGTCTTAACCATTTCAAAGTCCAGTGACCATTTGATGGCTCTCAAATTGGTGATGCATGGTGAGGTGTGGAACATCGTAAGAGCATATGCCCCTCAAGTAGGATGCGAACAAAAAGAAAAAGATGCATTCTGGCTAGATTTCCACAACCTTGTCAAAATCATCCCAAAGGAAGAGCTTTTGTTTGTTGGGGGAGATTTAAACGGACATGTCGGGAAGACAAGCGAAGACTATGAAGACTACCACGGAGGGCTGGGATACGGCACCAGGAACTCTTCAGGTGAAGACATCCTAAACATGTGCAAGTCGTACGGTCTTATAGTGCTAAATACCATGTTCGTCAAACAAAGCCGGCACCTGATCACTTATAGCAACGGCGGAAATGAAACTCAAATAGACTATCATTTGGTATCCAGTTTCATGAAGCCACGAGTTAAAGATTGCAAAGTGATCGTGGGAGACGCGATCGCCCTCAACACCGTCTCCTCCTGACTAAATTTTTTATGGAGGCGAGTAAGAAGTCAAAGCAGCAAACGAAGATGTCTGAGAGAATCAAGTGGTATAAGCTGGATAAAGGAAAAGGCGAAGCTTTTATTACCAACATGAAAAACTACCTCTTTTCCATTATCGATGAGGTCGGTAATGAGGAGTGCAGAGCACAAGACATGTGGGATTCCCTACAACAATCTGGTCTGGAGAAAGCCAAATCACTGCTTGGAACATCTAAAGGCCCCTGCCAACACGCAAAAGAAACCTGGTGGTGGACAGACGAAGTCAAAGCAGTGATACACGAAAAGAAAATGGCTTTCCAAGCTTGGTCAAAGTGCTCTTCTACTAATAGAGAGGAAAAAGCTCGCCGTGAAAAGGTATATAGATGTTGCAAAGTTATCGCGAAGAAAAAGTGCGCCGAATTCAAAGCGAAAAGCATGGAAGGCCTCTATCAGGAGTTGGAAGAAATATCGTCTTCCGCGTCTGACAGGAACCAGACTACCCAGGAGCTTCGGCAAAGCAATTTGAACAAAGGAGCAAATATCTTTAAGATAGCCGCCAAAGAGAAGAAGAAATGCTCAGGAGATTCGTTTCCCAAAGTTTATTAACAATGCTGAAGGCCAACTCCTTGTGGAAGACGAAAAAATTCTCCACAGATGGCGACAGTATTGCGAGGAACTTCTGAACGAACAGTTTCCCCGAGTGTACTTTCCAAGAGCCGCCACGACACCGGAGACATCGGGTCTAGATGGCTTATGGTTCTTATCTCCAAACTTATGAGAGGCGACACTATGCCTAATCAATGGAGGGAAAGCTATCTTCTTCCTTTGCACAAAGGAAAGGGTGAAACGCGAAATTGTGATAACTACCGTTCTGTCAAGCTGATGTCGCACACCATGAAGATCGTTGAACGGGTATTAGATAGCCGACTGCGGAAAATAATACGACTATCTGATGACCAGTGCGGGTTTGTCTCGGGTAAATCAACGACAGATGCAATCCAAAGTATAAGGATCATGATGGAAAAGCATCGTGATTCTTCAAAGGACTTCCATATGGTGTTGGTTGATTTCGAGAAGGCCTTTGACCGGCAACCAAGAGATTTTTTATGGGTAGCGCTAAGACAAAAAGGAGTACCAGAAACCTACGTGCGAGTGATCATGGACATGTACAAGAGAGCAACGACAATAGTAAGATGCACCGCAGGAGTCACCGAAGAGTTCGCAATCAAAGTCGGTGTACACCAAGGGAGCGTCCTCAGTCCACGGCTCTTTATAGCAGTCCTTGATTGCTTGCTTGAAGAAAAAGTGACGGACCCCAATGTGCACCAGCTATTCTTTGCTGACGATGGGGCCATTATAAGTGATGATCAGGCGTCACTACAACGAGCACTAGATGTGTGGGTGGACATTTTTGAAGGAGCACGGGTATCGTATTAGTTCAAAGAAGACAGACCCTCATCAGCCTATTCCAGACATTTACTTGAATGGAAGAGTGCTTCCCAAGTGTGAAAAGTTTAAATATCTGGGATCTATGATTAATAGAGAAGCAACTTGTGATGACGACATCAAACATCGCGTAAGCGTAGGGTGGATGAAGTGGCGGGAAAACTCCGCCATCTTCTGTGATCGAAAAATGGCCCCTAAGCTGAAAGGAAGGCTCTACACTTCAGTTGTACGTCCGGCGCTCACATACGGTTCACAATGCTGGACAATGCACGAAAAGTATGAGAGCAAATTAACGGCAGCTGAGATGAAGATGCTTCGCATGACAGCGGGAGTAACAAAGCGTGACAGAATTAGAAGTTCAAAGATCCGAGGAAGCCTCCACGTAAAAGAAACCACCACAAGAAAAATAGAGCGCGACCGACTCAGTTGGTATTGCCATGTTCAAAGGAGAGATCCTTTGAACCCCGTCCAAAAGGGAAGGTTATGGTCCTACACTTCTGACCATAACGACGCCGGAAAAAAGGAAAGAAGAAGAAGGACCAGGTCATCCGCGTACGCTATGATCTTTGTGTCTTTCTCCATAAAGAATTTGAGGATTTTGTTGACTGTAAGAAGCCACAGTAGGGGGGAGAGAACTCCTCCTTGTGGTGTGCCTCTAGTTGTCACTTTCCTTATAGAACTGTGTCCAATGTCTGCATTGATAATTCCGTTGTTCAACATATTTTCAATCCAGGTTGCAATGGATTTGTCTACTTTTATGTCCTCAAGAGCTGTTATTATGGCCTCTGTGTTTACATTGTTGAAGGCCCCCTCTATGTCGAGGAAGGCTGCCATTGTAAACTCTTGTAAGTTCAGCGAGCCTTCAATTTCACGTACAACACTATGCAGAGCACATATATGAATATGAATATGTTAAATCTGAATATACGGCGGCTCAGTGCATTATTTTAAAGTCGCGCCTTTTCTTTTCTGTTTGTACAGCTCACGAGCAGCTCTCGACCGTCGATGTCATCTAGAATTCTTTTTTGCTTCTGAAGCAGAAGAAGAAATTCCAATAGTAAAACGAAGGTATATTGTATAAGCTCGGTAAAACGAATAAGAAAAAAAGTGAAAATGTTGTATTGCCACTTGATAGAGCTCGCAAGTTGTTAGACAAATTCCCAGTTTCAACAATTTATTTGCGAAGTCATCAGTAACAAGTTCGCGTGGCATTTTCGTAGTCATACTGAGAACTTATAAAATGAAACAAAAATCAAGTAAATAGGTAACTCGAATGCACACACCTGTCACATGTACAGATACAAATAGGTTAGCAAAACACTTCCAGATTTCGCCGAAACTGATCCAGCAGCTTGAACTTAAGCGTTATAAACGGGTTTTTCGCCCTCCTCCACGATAATATTGTCTTTCCTTCATCCAGTTGTTTTTCAATATGATAAACTCGTAATTACCCGCTCTACATAGACTTCATGTCGCCTCGTCAGCAATTGAGTTTTTATATAGTTATGTACGCATCAAAAGGCCAACACTCTTTGAAGCCGTAAAATTAAATAACAGCAAGTGGCGCATTAAAGCCACACCAGCTACCAGCTGACTAATGACCTCAACTCAATAACAATTATTAGCGTAAAAGCTGAGGAAAAAGTAATAATTTCTTTTTACTCAGCTAAGATACTGAAACGATATTCAGTTATCTATAATTAATGCTAATAACCCCAGGTGACGCAGAATCGCAAGTAGATATGGTCATACAACGCGTGATTCGAACACAACTAGCCTCCTTACCTCCATTCACTCAAAAACGAAAAAAAAGCAGTTTTACTGATAAGATAGTCTACGAGCAAGGCTTGTTGGTACACTGGTAAACTTATCGTTCCATGAAGCACGAAGATATTTCGCCTTTATTATTATATATATGATACATACATATGACTTTTTGTTTTACATCCATAAATGCTTTATCTACCAATAGATAAGTGTGTAGCACGTATTTCCTTTCATCAACTTTTAGCTTATAAGTAAGTTGGCTTAAAAAAGAAAAAAATACAATCAGGCTTGGCTTGGCCAAAACGAAACAAATTTTGTGGCGGCGATGAAAAAAATTGATTTTACATACAATCAAGAATGTAAAACGATAAATTTCATTTGAATAAGTTAAGAATGAAACAAATGATTTACGTTCTTAAGTACTTTGTTCGTCTGCTTGTCGGCCCATTACATTGTTTCTCCTCTCTCGTCTCTCATATCCGTTTAATGTCTGTTAATGAGTGAACGTGAAATGACGGCGTTTCAGTCCTGTTTCCTTCTGAAAGGAAAGCGATCGAGCAGTGCCTGTATTATACTACCCGGTATTCGCTGATGCTTGCTGATAAGTTCGGACAGTTCGAGGGCGACCTAAAATCGATGCTGAAATTTAGGAAAAATTACTAGAAATCAGTGGGATTTTAACTCACTTTCAATTGTAGTTGTTCCGCTGTAATATTGGGATCATATGGAATTGGCTTTCCAAGATATGTTCGAAATTTTACTGGGAACCCACCGTAAATCGGACAAACGGGTATGCGGATCGCATTGTAAATCCATAGAAATAGTCCCCGAAATATGCCAACTTGTCGGAAGCCTTCACGAAGATTTTGTGTGAAAAAGGGAATAATCGGCACCTTTGCTTCGATGGCAACTTTAGCAAAACCGATTCGGTTCCGCCACAACAGTTCGTAGTAGTGATCACCGAATTGCGCTTCGTATACTCCACCCGGCGAGATTGCCAATAGGTTGCCATCTTTGAGTATGCTGCTGCATGACTGAACAGTTCCTGGACTAATATGGAATGCATCGGCGAGTAGACCCCAACCGGGTAATTTGAATAGAAACCGATCGCCGACCGTGTAGATCAGTCGATCGCGCTGTAGCATTACACGCGAGTTGAAGTAGTACATATCAATGGGTATGGCGCCGTGATAGTAGACGATTAATGCCGGTCCCTCGGCGGGGATGTTCTCCATGCCTATGACCTCGTATCCATGGTAAATGCGTGCATGAGCATCCCAAATTGCAGCGACGATCTTACGACCAATGGTCCAGAAATTCCGATCTGTACTAACTGCGCGAAGGATCACTTCTCTGCGAGTAAAGAAATAAACGAGAATAAAATTGTATTTCAAATTTGCATCCGTTTATGCTATTTATAGATATATTTCAACTGTCAGTATCACTCATATTTCAGGCGACGACAAAGCTCTTCAGCTTGTCCGGTGTTCAATGAACGTTGCAATATTCTTTGTCGCGAATTTTGTTAGTCTCTTGTTCTTAATTACATGTTTTACTCTTAATTGGACGACCTATTTGAGGGCTTTTACACACTCGAATAGGTGCCACTCCCCCTCGCTTAATTAATGCCTTTTCAAATCACCTGACCTGTGCAAATTGTCTACTATTACTCACCTGTGCAGTTTGTAAACAAATAATACAATAAATGAAATGTAAATAAGCGCCACAAACACCATCGGTAGAAGGAATGTTATGATCAAGGGCAGCAAAAGTCTGTACAGCCATAGCGAGTAATCCAAATCGATGTAAGAAGCTATTCGAAAGACACATTTTATTCATAAATTCATCGACCTAAGGCCAACTACTTCTGTCTCTATACTCACAAAGAAACTCCTGAATGTTATTTGTAAAATTTTGGAAAATGTCCATGTTACTTGAATTTGTTTAGCAATGTCTAATGGGAATTTTGAAATTCAATTGACTTGATTTTGAATTTAACTTTCTTCAGTTGGAGAACGTAACTCATTTCACGTCATGTATCCTGCTAGATAGAGAGATTTTGACTCTTTAATTTTCTTTTATAACGAAACGCCGCTTTCCGACTGCAAACTAGTGATTTGTGTTTTGCAATTTTTCTTGTTTTGTCAAAAGTCAAAGTGGTAAATAGATTCGAGAGAGAGAGGAGAGAGAGAGAAAATGAGTTCACCTGGACAATGACAGCTGATGAAATGGATGCGTTCAGTACGTTTTTATTGGGTTTCAATTACGAGTATTACCGGGGACTAGCTTAACTTTTAATTTACTTTTTACGATTAACTTATAATTTCGGTGCTAGCAGCTCATTGTGCTTGGAAGGTAAAGTACATATATTTACTGATATCAAAGCTGCCTCTACTTTTTCAAAAATTACTATAAATATTACTACAGTTCAATTATTTCTTTACGTTTTTTTTATTAATTTTTCTTTATTAGGAAGGCTGGTTACAAAGGCTTAAGAGCCTTGCATCTCCATCACTCCCCGCAAAACTCATACGCAAATACTGGACCATTGCACTGCCAGACAGACAGCTTAGATGGCGTTACAGCTCATGAAGAGCCAGTCCCAAGCTTCTCCAACTTAGGTTGTGCATGATTTGTTTTTTTACTGAAGTGAACGGGACCTACATATAGTTTCAATATCGATTCCGAACGGCGAGCGCCGAGAAGTTTTTTAAAGGCAAATGTGCTACAGGGGTTTTGCCAGTAGGGGGAGAAGGGGTACATTGATACAGTCGACATTATTTTCAAATTAAACTCAGTAGGCTAGTCAACTACGCTTACAATGTAACATGTGTATCATCGCAAACATATATCTATCCGAGACCTCTGTTCTATTACTATTTAGCGCCAAACAAACACAGAACTATTTTACAAGTCCAGAAGTAATTTTGTGTACTTTCTTTCGTGCGAGCATATTTTTGAGGATATTTGTGTCAACAATTTCTTATAAAGTTATATGGTGAGTATATGCGGTGCGTAATGTGATGTTTTCTTAAAAAGTTATAATTAAACATTGTTTTAATTACATATGATATTTATTTTCTGTGAAGTAAGTCGGGGCACATTGATGCACACGACCTCGGGGTAGTTTGATACGTATCAATGTGCCCCACAAATCTTCTCTCTTTGATATATACATAAATTGGTAAAACCTAATTTTTGAATTTAGACATACAAGAAAAAAACAGAACAAACATCGATGAAGTTGCTGTTGCTTCTGCGATATCTGATGTGCTGGAAGGCAGATTATCAATCAGAAAAGCTGCAGAGAAATATAATTTGAAGCCGGCCACTCTTCAACATAGAATTGAGAAAAAGACGAAGATAGATGTAGAATATGTAAGTTATTCCTCTAAGTACACATCCCACCAAGTATTTTCAACGGAACAAGAGCAACAGTTAAATATATATATTATAAAATGCAGTAAAATGCATCATGGATTGACTTTAACTCAAGTACGACAGCTTGATTACGAATACGCTAAAAAACTAAATTCCAGTTATCCAACATCTTGGGATGATAATAAAATTGCCGGCTTAGATTGGATGTATAGTATACCGTTAGAGAAATCCTAATATGAGTTTAAGGAAACCTGAAAGAACAAGTATTGCTCGATCATTCTCGTTCAATAAGACTGCTGTAGATATGTTCTTTAAAAATCTAGAAGAAGTTCTTTTGAGATTGAATTTTGTACCTAATCAAATAATTAATTTCGATGAAACCGGCATCACAACGGTCTTGAATACTCCAAAAATAATGGCAGAAAAAACACAGCGTCAAGTTGGTCAAATTGTTTCTGCGGAGAGAGGAGAGTTAGTGACTTTTGGAGGAATTATAACTGCCTGTGGTAATACTATTCCACCAGTTTACGTGTTTCCCAGAGTTCATTATAAAAGTAATTTTTTGAATGGTTCTTCAGATGGATCTTTGGGTTTGTCATCTAGATCTGGGTGGATAAATACTCAACTATTCTTGGAAGTCCTTAAACACATTCAAAAATATACCAACTGTACAAAAGAAATGCCAATTCTTCTTATTTGTGATAATCATGAGTCCCATATTTCAGTTGATGCAATTAATTATTCCCGTGACAATGGAATAGTTTACTTATCATTTCCTCCACACACGTCGCACAAATTACAGTCTCTTGATGTTGGTGTCTTCGGTCCATTTAAGGCAAAGCTTAGGGTAGCTTTTAACGACTGGCACGTTAATCATCCTGGAAAAGCGTTAACTATTTATGACATTCCAAGTCTTGTTAAATTGGATTTTTTTGAATCTTTAACCGCAAAAAATATAATGAGCGCATTTGCTAAACCTGGAATAATGCCATTTAATAAATTGGTATTCTCAGATGAAGATTTTTCCCCTTGTGAGATTTATAGCAACCAAAAATCACAAGATGCTTCTGAAGACAATTTAAAATCTGCCAATCTTGTTGTCGAATCTGAAGACAATTCAGGGTCTGTGAATCCCGTCGATCCTAAGGAAATGATAACGAATGAGCAATGTGTAACACCCCCACCGCCTCCTACTACTGAGCTGCCAAATGCTACAGAAGACTTTGATTTTCATAATATGCCCTCCACATCAAGAGCTTTTGAGGTAACTTATTGAGCGTCCACGTCAAAGCTATGCATAACCCCTGAAAATGTAAGGCCATACCCAAAAATTACCAAAAAAAACGACGACTAAAAAGGAAAAGAAAAGGGTAAGTCAAGAATCTACACAGATACTCCGGAAAAGCCAAGATTAAAAGAACTACAGAGGTCTAAACATGAACAAAACATAAAAAAGGTACAAAGAAAACGTGCAAAAGATATAAAAAGTGCTCAGAAATTGCTAGGAATAATTACAAATCCAATCAATAAATTAAGCAGGAATTCTCATAAGGCTAACATTATGGAATCATACTCTTCAAACTGTTGGGGTGAATCATTCAACTCCGATGAAGACAATATGGAATTGTCCGAGAATGACACTTTTAATACTGCCCCACCAATAGCCACTGATCTCCAAGAAGGAGATTATTTTATTATAAAGGTAATTAACTTAGAAAAGAAGCGACATTTTAAGCATTTTGTTGGGAAAATTATATTGAGATACGAAGAGGGACAAGGAAACGATTTTCACGTATACTTTTTAAAGCGCAAGCCGGCTGGAACTTTTGTATTTCCTGATGTTAGAGATGAGGCTACTGTTAATATTTCTGACATTATCCTGAAGTTACCAAATCCGATAGTCAAGAAAGGCGCAAGCAGAACAGCTTCTTTATTTAATTTTAAGATAAATTTAACCCCCTACAACATTTGTATGTAAATAAATTTTTGACATTAAAAAATAAATAAATAAAATCTCGATTTACTTCTTAAACATTAAAAATGCTAATTGAAGGGTTGTAAGTCTAAAGGGTCTAACTGCCAATTTTATTATTAAGAGATATACGAAAAAAATACATAATAAAAATAAATTTTCTGGGTTACGTTTTCTCTGAATGTTTTGATCACTCGATGATGTAGCGTCCATTTCGTACCGTGTAATTTAATCAACTAACTGTTAACAAACATAAGCCCATGCTAACAGCCACCACCACCCGCTAATTCGAACTGAACGCACACAGGCACAGACCCTTTTGAGCGAAAGTTCTTTGGCACCTAGACCCTACCACAACTTTATTTCCGTGTGGGTAAAATTTTAAAAGAAAAAGACACTTGGATCCATTTGGATATTATTAGGCTTGGCACTGAGATTGTATTTTCCTAAAAATATTGACTTTTGTTTGTTTGGCACTTAGACCCTTTAGACTTACAACCCTTCAATTATAGTTATTTGACTAATTGTGACAAGCTGAAAAATGTTCACTTTATACTCAAAATACAAAATTCCTTGTAATACTCAAAGTGCTCATTTTTACGTTATTTTTGTTAGTAGCTTAAGGAAGCATTAATTTTATTATGATTTTTTCAATAACTACTGATTATTTGGCTATGAATCTAAGTGCCCCTGACACGTACCAATCTACCCCGTGAATGGGGCAGTTTGATACAAATAACCATTCTTAATAAATTGGTCCTTATATTTTTTTAGAATGATTCTAAGAGTAAATTCGCTTAACATAAGCTAGTTAGAAAGTCACTAAACAAAATAAATATCTTACATTGCTATTACTCTCAATGTGGTGGCCCTTTTTTGAGCCCCAAAGAAAAACGTATCAAGGTACCCCAACTCCCCCTACCCCGCCGAGGGGAGAAGCTGCGGGATCCAAATTCGCTCATCGTACGTGAGCGGCTGACACACTACCCAGTGCGTCACGGCTCTGTCGCCATAAAAAAAAACCTCAATGTAATGATGAAACAATGTTTCTCGGAATTCTTACTTTAATTACGCTCCATCCAAGTCACTTATAAGCCAGCGATCTTAGACGTTGGATTCGCATACGACATTAAGTTCTTGGTCGCATCTTCTTGTCCATTTTACGGGCCCTCAAAATTACACACAGAATGGGCTTTTTCATGCACTTTCGGTTATGTCCAAATTTTTGAACTATAAAAGAAGACCGAAATGACCACTTTCAAAATGAACTTGATTTCGGTGGAAATCATTTTGCTGCTACATTTTAACCATATTCCCAGAACACGTCAAAAAATGTGAAGATTTGATCTAACGATGGAAATTTGCATCGCAGCTGAGTTCCAACCCTATTTTCTTATGTTCTATTTATTAAAATAATACAATTACAGACTTCATAGATCTAAAATAAGCATTAATAACGCATCGTAGCTCCAACAACACAAGTCAAAATTAAAAAAAAAACATAATTTTAACGGGTGGGATATACTTGATGGATTGACATCAAATTATCAATATTTAGCTTCAGATTTGTAAGGAATATCCGCAAATCTCCCAGTTCTGTGATGTTCACTCTGCTCCTTTTATTTGTTAATAAGTTCGCTATTTCCCACAGCCCATAATTTTCGGGTATTTCTGCCTGCCAAAATGTTTGATAGCCTTTTTTAAATTTCACCTTAAGCTCCACATAGGTGCTAAGCTCGATTAGCTCCTCTTGTAATATCACATTCGACACTTCCGTTTCATCAAATGGATTTATGATCCATGGTGGTATTTCCATCGTGAGAATATCTTCAAATCAGTTTTTGAAGTCATCATGCAGGGCATTTAAATGCTGAACGTATGTCTGAATATCACCAAAAACATCAAGACATTCTGCCTGTGATAAGTTTGGAAACTGGGAGAATTCGCGCGAACTAATATTTTGCTTCACAAATTTCCATTTTCCAAGAAAAGCCGAAATTACACCTTTTGTTTTTATTAAATTTAGGCTGTCCCTTGTCATTGAATTTTTTGAACAAATCTGTCAAATACGCGATGTTTGTTTTCAATTTGATCAGTATTTTTTTGAATCTGGATCTTTACTTTCCAGAAACTCTAAGACTGATTCAAAAATTGAGTAAAATCTTGCTAAGCATGCGTCTTTCGACAACCAGCGTACTTCAGTATGTAAGAGTAATCGTTGGAAGTCTTCATCATTTACGAACAATTGTGCAAACAATCGGGTATTCAACACATGTTTATTATGCTTCTTATTTTATTAACTGCTTTAATCACAAATTGAAGCCATTGGTACCATCTATCACTAACATTTTTCGCTGCTAGGTGTTGTCGATGGATGACACAGTGAATTGCAGTTACTTTTAGTATAATTCTTTTAAGATGGCTTATAGACCCACGATATCGCCCGAACATGGCAGGAGCTCCATCTGCTGCAACCGAAATGATATTTTTAATGGAATCGATTTTTCCTTAAAAAAATCGCTCAGGACATTAAATATTGATTCGCCCTTAGTACTCGCCTCTCAAGTTTTCACGAATAGCAGCTCTTCATGGATTTTTTCGTCCATAACAAATCGAACATATGCCAATCTGATTGCTCCATTACCAGGTAAAGTTGATTCGTCTAGTTGATATAAAAATGAGTTGATTTGCAGATAATTACACAAGAAGCTTTCAATATCAGAGCTCATTTCATCAATGCGTCGTTGTACAATGTTGTTACTCAAAGGAATTCTTTTGAGTACGTGAAATGAAGGTTTGTGCAGAACAGTTTTTAATACCTCTTCAACGGCGGGTAAAATTAATTGTTTTCCGATGGTGAGCGGTTTACCAGATTTCGCTATAAGCAATGAGATATTGTAAGATGCCCGCAAGCCGTCGTCGTTATTTTGAGATGTTGAAGCGAACATACTGTGCAAGGTGGGGTTCTGTTGATATTTTTCCTTCAATGTTTTATTTTAAATCTTTTCCTATTTTTTCAGAATGACATCTGCTTAGATGATCTTCAAGCTTTGATGGTTTCATAGAGTCATTTCTCAAAATTTTATTACATAAAAGGCATATGGGCAATCGTTTGTCTGCCTTTGATGGAAGAAATCCAAATTTCAAATAATCAATACTGTACTGTCGACATTTTTTCATATTCAACCATGTTTCATACCAGTTACCTACCCGTAAAGAAAAAAAAATATTTCTTTAGTAATCATAAGGCGATTTTAACAGGATATGGCTTTTTTAACAGAATAGGAATAAGATGAATAAACCGTTAAGACCCATAAAGAGGTACTAATAAAACCTCATTTTTTGATTAATTATTACAATATATATTTTAATACATTTCTGTTATTTCAAGAGCAAATTCGTATGTACTTTTAAAGAATATTTCGACGTCATAACTCCACGAGTTAAATGATTTATTTATTACTTTGATGTACGTTGCGAGTGGTACCTACGAAGAAACGTACCTAGTGAAAATACTTATGAAAATATTTTTAGTCATCTGGTATTAGAAACTACGAGGGCTATATCTCTCCTTTAGTGAATCGCCACAGTCGGGCAAGTAGATAATTTTATAATAAAAAGTATAATACTAAAAGTTCAATTTTTTTCGGCTTTCTTTTCTTAATACTTCTCTTAAAGAAGTATCGAATAATGGCCCTGTTCAGTATTTAATTTTTATTACATACATAGTACACGCGAAAATAACAAATATAATATTATTACAATATAAAATAGAAGTATACATAAGAAATGTACAAATAGCATGGCAAGCACTGACATCGATTCACTCACAATTTTCTTTTCAAAATTCAGGAAACAAATGAGCGTTTGTGCTTGGCAGCATTCGTACTTACATATACTTGTGAGGAATCAGACAAGTTCATGCAAGATTGCAAGCACAGCACAAGTCGTATTCCATTCCTTTGCATGTCTGAACAAGCGTTGTAGGCGAGATGGCGGCGCTTTGCAAGTCACGACACGCGTTGCACTGATTATCAAATATATGTACAAGTTTCTACAAGTAACAGTCGCTGATCTTCTTAAAAAAGGAAATTCATGCTAAATAAAGAGGCTATCTGATCCATATACCAGCCTAACCGAAAAAATTGTTCTTTACTATCAAAACCAGATAAATTGGACCCCCACTTACAACTAGTGAACCCCCTTTTTTTTCATGCCAACGTAGATCCCCGTTGAGTCTCCCGTGGACTACCGGGGGTCAACCTGGACCACTTTGGGTGTTTCTCTTTCTGCTTCCAGTAGTTCCTTTATGGTTAACCTGCCATAAAGTAGTGGTTCATGTCTCTTGCTCCGTTGGCAATTGGATTTAAACCGCAGACAGTATGCACTTACGTGTTGAAGTTTTGATAATGATGAAAACATTAGATAAATGTCGTCCTTGTGTGAAGGATTGTTGGGATGCATCGCCAGACAAGCGTGAGATTTTCGAATCTCAGGCATTTCTTGCACTTCCACTATGGAATTGACAGCTGGCCAATATTGTTGATCCTTCTTCAACCACCCTGGACCAGTCCACCATGTTGAATTTTCAGCTAAGGTATCTCCAAATGATCCTCTGGACGGAATGTCTGCAGGATTCTCTTTTCCGGGTACAAACCTCCATTGTCCCTTAAACTGTTGTTGCACATATGATACTCGGTTGGCGACAAATGTGTTCCATTTCACTTGACCACTTTTAACCAGTTTAATACTATGGTAGAGTCGGACCATGCGAAAACCTTGGTATAATTGATGTCCAATTGCTCTCTGATGTACCTCATTAGTTTCGTAAGTAAAGCTGCTGCACATAATTCTAGTCTTGCCAATGAAACTTGCTTCACAGGTGCCACCCTTGTTTTGGATGCAATGAGGCTTATTGTAGCAGAACCGCGATAAATAACCTTCTGATACACCACCGCTGCAAACGCTGATTCTGACGCATCTGCAAATCCGTGTAACTCTATGTGGGCGCCTTCCATTTGCTGCGTCCATCGTGGAATTCCCACCTTTTGAAGTGATGATAGTCTTGTCTTGAATTCATTCCATTCATTTTTAATCTTCATTGGAACATCCTCGTCCCAATCGATGCCCAAAAGCCAGAGATTTTGAATAAGAATCTTTGCCTTGATAGTTACTGGCGATAACCAACCGAAAGGATTGAAGATTTTGCCAGCGTCACTCAGTATAGCTCGTTTGGTACCCTTTATTGGTACCATTTTATTCCCAAAATCTTAACCGTTGTATCACTATCAAAGTTATAGTTTGGCTCAAATTCAGTTCCTTCCCTTGGCAATGCCTTTATGAATGCTGCATTATTTGATGTCCATTTCCGTAAGTTGAAACCACCCTTCCGAAGTAGTTGCGTCAATTCCCTTTGCAGATCTTGACATTCTCTTAAGGAATTTGCACCTCCCAAACAATCGTCTACATAGAATCCTTCAAGCAATGTTTTGCTTGCTAGTGGATACTCTTGCTTTTCATCCTCAGCTAGCTGACATAGAGTTTTAATTGCCAAGTATGGTGCGGATGATGTGCCATATGTGACGGTTTTGAGAGCGTATTCCTTGATTGGATCCTTGGAGTTTTCTCTCCACAAAATACGTTGTAAGTTTTGATCCTCCTGGTCGAGTAAAATCTGACGATACATTTTTTCGATGTCAGCTGTGAAGACGATTGGAAACGACCTCCATCGGAGAAGTAATGAAAACGTCGGAGGAGGGAAAATAAATCCCTTTGAATCGTGGGGCCTGTCATCATGATGCTATTTAGCGACTCCCCAGATGTTGTTTTTGCCGAGGCATCGAAAACCACCCTCAGTTTTGTAGTAGTGCTGTCATTTTTTATCACCGCATGGTGTGGAAGATAATACGTTTTTTCTGAGGAATCTCCTTGTACTTCCTCCATGTGTCCAAGAGCAAGATATTCCTGCATGAAATTGCAATAGTCATGCCGAAGCTTCTCATTTCTTGCGAATCTCTGCTCCAACAAAAAGAATCGTTTTAACGCCATTTTGCGTGACTGTGCGATTCTTTAGCAGTGGTAACTTGACGATATATCGTCCTGATTTATCCCTTTTGTGTGTCAATAGGTAGTGAATTTCGCATTTCTCATCTTCTGCAGACCTGACCCTTGCGACGGGAATTTCTTCTAGCTCCCAAAATTTCTTTAATCCTTCATCTTCGCTGCACACACTGATACATGAAGTAAGGACTTTGGTTTGTGCTTGCGGTTTTGATGTTAAGTTGGTCACTACCGGTCCAGACAATATCCAGCCAAACCTTGTATTTTGTGCCATTGGAGTATTAGGTGGACCTTTGATCAATCCATGGGTCAGGAAATGTGGTAAAATGTCTGATCCTATCAGCAATTCGATATCCTTTGGTTGTCCGTACCATGGATCCGCCAACTTCAAGTCTTGAATATGTGGCCAATCGTTGGGTGAAAATTGTTGTAATGGCAATCTTGATGTGATAACAGGCATTACCAGAGCGTTCACCTCCATGTTGACTCCTTCATCATGAATTGATTGAATGGTAAGGCGGCATGCTGCGATAACTTGTGTGGCCTGACCATTGATTCCATTTATCCTCGACTCATACTTATCCAACGGTGCCGTTAACTGATGCGCTAACTTTTCTGTCACGAAGCATGATTGAGATCCTTGATCAATCAGAGCTCGTATCAGTTTCACTTGTCGTCCAACGCACACATTTACCATGGCTGTGGCTAGTAGTACCGTCCTGTTAGCTTGACATGCAGCGACGATTCGCGTTGTCGATGGTGATTCTTCACCTGATCCCTTGCTTGTTACTAAGACGGCGGCCTTTTCACTTTGAGGGAAATGAAGAAGGGAATTATGCTGTTGTGCGCATATCTTGCAACCCTTCTTTGACAAACATTCTTTAGCGGCATGTCCATCTCGCAAACAGTTGAAACACAGCCTTGACTTCTGGATCACTTCCCGTCGGGTTTTTGCTTTCATACTTAAAAATCTCTTACAGTTGAACACCTGATGATTCTCGCCACAAACAGCGCATTTTGGCTGCGTAACTGTAATCAAGTGGCTTTTTGTAGAGTTGGGTTTTACCGCTTGCGATTGGTGTTCTCTGCTGAATTCGCGACTGCCCTCCAATCCCCTGAATCTGCCCTCAATAAAGTCAAAAAATGTATTTAACTTTGGAATTTCTGTTGATGTTCCTTTTGATTGTTGGTACAGCCTTCTTGATTCATTGTCTAGTTTTGGATATAGGATTTGTATCACCAATGGATCCCAGGAACTGACATCCACTCCCAAGTTGCTGATTCCGTACAGGATTTCCCTTGATGTATCCATCATAGTCTTTAGATCCAGAGCATTTTCATTTCGAACTGGTTTCAAAGTAAGCAGTTTTTGAATAAAGTTGTTGACCAACGCTGCTGGATTTTGAAATCGTTTGGTTAGCAATTCTATTGCTGTTGCATAATTGCTTGCAGTAGGTGATAGATGGTTGACAATCCTTGCTGCTTCTCCGGTTAGATTACCCTTCAAATACTGCATTCGTTCGACATTGCTTAAGGTTCTGTTTTGGTGTATTAACCGATCGAACAGTTCCCAAAATTGTGTCCAGTCCTCATACTTTCCACTGAATGTTGGTATGGTTATGGGTGGAAGTTTAATTTCCCGATGCCTCTCAGGCTGTGTTACTACAGCTTCCCTCTGGTACTGTGTCTGTTCTATTTCTTTTATTTGAATATATGCATCTTGATACATCTGCTCCAACTCAAGAAATTCCTCGTCGTAATCGGCTTTGTCCATTGACACCATAATTTCCTCATTAACTGTTCGTACCGTTGTCCAGCATTCTTGTAATTGACTCAGCTTGAACTTGAGATAGACGGAATTCTGGCTGAAATCCAGACTGTCAATTAGGCGTAAAAATCTCCCTTTGGCGAGGTTCAACTTAGTGCACTGAATTGAGGACTTCGTCTTTCCAATTGAATCTTCCGTTCTATCTGATGATGTGCTCCTTGGTGGCTGAACTGCTGTAGCTGGATTTGAACTGGCTGGTAATTCTGGAATATCGGCTCGCCTGTTCGTTGACCACTGAGCCAGTTTTGACTTCAAGGCACCTTTAATGTCATGATACCTTGATTCGAACTGGCTAAAATACTTTTTGGCAAAGTATTCATGATGCGGGTTCGTCTTTCTTAAGTCTTCTAGGTACCCATTGTTTAGTTGGAAGTCAATCCAGTGCTGCTCCAGTTTCTCGAGCCGTGTCTTGAAATACTCCACAGAGTACCGTGATTCTCCATCCTTTTTGAAGTTTGTCCACAATCGATGAACTTCTTCCGTGATTCTCGTCTGATTTAGTGCGATTTCTTCGATGTCGCTCATGTTTATTGCGTAATGGAGTACGAGCTATCTTCTATTTCCACTGTTTGAATATATTGATCTAGTACCACTTTTAACTAATCACTTTCCACTATTCCGGCTAATCCGGCTCGAAGGACCATGTAAAAAATTCAAACTGCTTTGTTTCTTGAATTGAATGGACTGATGCCACGAACATTTTATTCTTTTACTTTATACAAAAAATATGCCCGCCTCAGCACAACAAATAACAAATATTGCTAACCGAAAAACGTTTACCTAAGCATTGTAGCAATAAGTGTGTTGGTGTCATCGACGAAGGCAAACAACAGCAAAAATAACAAACTACGAGTAAGCAAAAAATAATCAATACAAAATAAATTTGTATTTTGTTGATGTAATCAACATTGGGAATCACTGGTTTATAGGAAGATATCTTGGTTGTTCGAAAGAGTACTTGCCTCTTGGCAAGCATTACTCTGCATCAGATCTATAGTGCTGGTGTATTTTTCACTGGTCACAAATGGGTCAAGGAAGACGCAATCCTAGACTACTTCAAAGTTATAACTAAAGTGATTTTCTTCCCAATATTTGGTTTTGCCCGAATTGGCATTCGAACTCACTTTAGGCACTTCTTGTGCAAAGCTCGTAAACTATATCAATATTATCTGCATATGCAAGCAATATAGAAGTTCAATAATAGAGATCGTGCCTATGTGTTGGAAAGTGAGCCTCGCATGCTGTTTTCAAAGATGATATTGAACAAATGACAATGCGTCGATCTACCAGAATCCTGTTTTAGCATAGAAGTTCACGGTTGGAACGTTATTCGCCATAATGAAGCAGCGCAAAGTTTTCTTTGTAAAATATGAATTGGCTCTTTATGGATCGGCTCTATAGACACAGTCATATGCGTACCACCTGCTTATCTGCCGTAGTGTAAGTAGTTTGTCGATCGTGGCTTAAAACCATATAGGAACGGTTTTAAGCGTTCATGCATCATGGCAGAAATATTTTTTTAAGCGAAACTCAGGAAACTGCTGGCTCTATTTAAGGTAGTTAAAAGGATTCTCTTATTGTTCGGACAAACGATGCTTATATTCCATACACCGGGCCTGCTTTCCTCTGAACATAGTTTCAAGATAACTTGGTGCTGTAAAATATGATCTAAAGATCTAGCAAATGGATGCAATCACCACGTTCTTGAACGGTGATTTGAAAGAAGTAATCTACATGAACCAGCCGACCGCATATAACTCGGGAAGAGTTTGCAAAGTCCTTGTGATATGGAAAGAGAAACTGAATAAAGCTCTCATCGGTGTCGGTCTGATATGAAGCGATGTTGACCAGTGCATATACTTTCGAATTTCGTCTCCTTCTTTTTCTTTTCCTTTTTTTCCGGCGTCGTTATGGTCAGAAGTGTAGGACCATAACTTTCCCACTTAACTGCATTCCTACTGGTCCGCTTGTGGGGTCCGCCGGTTTGACCTCAGAAAGTAGCGGCAGGCATCCCGGTTCGCTGAGGCCAATCAAATGCTGGTGTTTTTGCATTTGTTTGCACCAATTGTTTTTCTGCCTGCCTTTTTTGCCTGTTGAAATTAGAACGTTGATTGATAACGCCTTTTGGACGGGGTTCAAAGGATCTCTCCTTTGAACATGGCAATACGGTCGCGCTCTATTTTTCTTGTGATGGTTTCTTTTACGTGGAGGCTTCCTCTGATCTTTGAACTTCTAATTCTGTCACGCTTTGTTACTCCCGCTGTCATGCGAAGCATCTTCATCTCAGCTGCCGTTAATTTGCTCTCATACTTTTTGTGCATTGTCCAGCATTGTGAACCGTATGTGAGCGCCGGACGTACAACTGAAGTGTAGAGCCTTCCTTTCAGCTTAGGGGGCATTTTTCGATCACAGAAGATGGCGGAGTTTTCCCGCCACTTCATCCACCCTACGCTTACGCGATGGTTGATGTCGTCATCACACGTTGCTTCTTTATTAATCATAGATCCCAGATATTTAAACTTTTCGCACTTGGGAAGCACTCTTCCATTCAAGTAAATGTCTGGTATAGGCTGATGAGGGTCAGAGAACGGGCAGCACAGATACTCTGTCTTCTTTGAACTAATACGATACCCGTGTCCCTCAAAAATGTCCACCCACACATCAAGTACTCGTTGTAGGGACGCCTGATCATCACTTATAATGGCTCCATCGTCAGCAAAGAATAGCTGGTGCACATTGGGGTCCGTCACTTTTCTTTCAAGCAAGCAATCAAGGACTGCTATCGAGCAGTGGGCTGAGGACGCTCCCTTGGGGTACACCGACTTTGATTGCGAACTCTTCGGTGACTCCTGCGGTGCATCTTACTCTTGTCGTTGCTCTCTTGTACATGTCCATGATCACTCGCACGTAGGTTTCTGGAACTCCTTTTTGTCTTAGCGCTACCCATAAAAGATCTCTAGGTTGCCGGTGAAAGGCCTTCTCGAAATCAACCAACACCATATGCAAGTCCTTTGAAGAATCACGATGCTTTTCAATCATGATCCTTATACTTTGGATTGCATCTGTTGTTGATTTACTCGAAACAAACCCGCAATGGTCATCAGATAGTCGTATTATTTTCCGCAGTCGGCTATCTAATACCCGTTCAACGATCTTCATGGTGTGCGACATCAGCTTGACAGAACGGTAGTTATCACAATTTCGCGTATCACCCTTTCCTTTGTGCAAAGGAAGAAGATAGCTTTCCCTCCATTGATTAGGCAGAGTTTCGCCTCTCATAAGTTTCGAGATAAGAACCATGAGCCATCTAGATCCGATGTCTCCCATCTTTTTCCAGAACTCAGAGGGTATCCCGTCCGGCCCAACAGCTTTTCTTTACTTGGAGTTTTTAACCGCGTACCGAGTTTCTTCGACTGTGATGTCGGATATTTCGGCATGATTTGGGGCGGCTCTGGGAAACTGTTCGTTCAGAAGTTCCTCGCAATACTGTCGCCATCTGTGGAGTTCGTCTTCCACAAGGAGTTGGCCTTCAGCATTGTTAATGAACTTTGGGAAACGAATCTCCTGAGCATTTCTTCTTCTCTGCGCGGCTATCTTAAAGGCTACTTTCGAATTTCGTACGTAGATGAAGTGCTGATTTTCTCAAATGATTCGAGTTTCGTAGAGCATTTGAAGAGCGAACTCTCTAAGAATTTCCAAATGAAGGATATGGGCTTCGCAACGTCTATTTTAGGAATTCGCATAACACGAAACGATGAAACATAATTGATCAGTCTCAATATATTATTGATGTCTTACAGCGCTTTAGCATGGAAGAATGCAAATCAATTTCAACCCCTGTTGACATAAGCCAAAAATTGTCATTTGAGATGTGTCCATCTAATGAAGCTGAGATTCGTGAAATGTCCAAAGTGCCTTACATACAAGCGATAGGATCATTATTATTCGTTGCACAAATCACACGTCCGAACATTTTCTACGCCGTCAACTTGCTAGGCAGATTTGGTGCTAATCCAGGGAAGGCACATTGGTTAAACGGGTGATGAGGTATTTGAAGGGAACCATCAACAGACGGTTAACCTTTTGAAAAATCACTGGTTATTGCGATGCGGATTGGGCCAACGATATACTCGTAGACGTTCAACTACTGGCTATATCTTCATATTTCAAGCCGATGCGATTTCATGGGCCATGAAACGCCAGCAAACGATTGCCTTGTCGACAACTGATTCGGAGTTGATGAAAACTGATGCCAACAGCTCCGGAATTGATAGTTCTAAACTGCGATAACAGAAGCGCTATCGACTTTGGAAATAATAACACATACTCTCAGCCTACAAGATACATCGATATCAAGGACAAATTCGTTTGCGACAAATTAAGAAATCCCGTAATAAAGTTAAATTATACACCGACTAACGAAATGTTGGCAGATCTTCCCTCCAAAGGGATCAATGCCATCAAACAAGAAAAATTTACGAAAGACTTTGGACTAAAATACAAATTACGAGGGTGGTCCGATAGGTACTTAGCCTCACCGCCAAATGGCGCCAGTATCGCAACAGCAACTTACTATCGTGTAGTACATTCTAGTAGACGGCTACTCAGCCGGATCGGACTCGTAGTTTTGTTTTGACTGCGTGTGGAAACGGGAGTGTCCGCGGATCTTAGAAAAATGGAAAAATATCGGTCGGTGATTCGATTCTTGTTTTTGGAAGGGAAATCGCGCAGCGAAATCAAAGAGCGTTTGGATGCTGTGTACGGTGACTCTTCTCCTTCGATGGCGACCCCCAAAAATTGATTTAACGAGTTTCAACGTGGTCGCACGTCGGTTTTTGATGATCCACGTCCAGCTGCCCTGAAAACGGCTACCACCGAGGATAACGTGGCAAAAATCCACGATCTCGTATTGGCAGACCGCCGATTGAAGGTGCACGAGATAGCTGAGACAGTAGGCATTTCAAAAGATCGCGTGGGCCATATCCTGCATGACATTTTGGGCATGAGAAAGCTGTCGGCGCGATGGCTGCCGCGTTTGCTCACTCCGGACAACAAGCGCAACCGTGAGACCACTTCAGAGCAGTGTTTGACGCTGTTTAAGCGCAATCGGAAGGAGTTTCTGCGTCGTTTCGTGACAGTCGACGAAACATGGATCCACTGGTACACACCAGAGACCAAGGAACAGTCGAAACAGTGGACTTCACCCGGCGAACGTGCTCCGAAGAAGGCGAAGACTGTCCCATCGGCCGGAAAGGTGATGGTCACCGTTTTCTGGGATTCACAAGGTGTGATCCGACTACCTGGAGAAGGGCAAAACGGTCACAGGTCTGTACTATGCCAAATTATTGGGCCGATTCGATGCCGAATTGAAAAAAACGGGGCCACATGGCGAAGAAAAAAGTGCTCTTCCACTATGATAGCGCACCGGTTGCTGCCCCATCCTCTCTAGGTTTGTCCCCGTGCGACTTCTTTTCGTTTCCAAACTTGAAAAAGTTACTCGCCGGACAGAAATTTCAGTCGAATGAGGAGGTCATAGCCGCCACGGAGGCCTACTTTGCAGACCTCGAGAAAACGTATTTTTCAGACGAGTTAAAGAAGTTCGGAGCATCGCTGGGTCAAGTGAATCGAGCTAAAAGGAGACTATATTGAAAAATAAATCGCCATTTCTCCAAAATTCTTGTTTTTCTTTTGTAGGCTAAGTACTTATCGGACCACCCTCGTAATTGTTTAGGGAAGGTATTGAAATGTAAACGAACCCTTAATTTAGTACTCATTGTCAATGTCATTCTGTCTGCAATAAAATTAATTTTACTCCTGCTTCTTGATCAGAAACCACCAATGAGACGTCCCACTCAAAATGGCCGCCGACGTTTGCCTACAAGCTCGGGCGAGCACGTGGGTACCTCAAGTGCTGTCAAAAGAGCATGTGAGTACCTCAAGTGCTGTCAAAATTTTTAAACAATCGCGCACATTATTATAATTCCAAGAGTGTGTGTGGCGGGAGTACACTGCAGTAAAATGAAATGAGCTCACACGTATTCACGGATAGAAGCTCGTTTGTAACGGGTTTTGTCGCTATGCACCTGAACCGCTGTCAAAATCTCGTCAAAATTTCAGGGTGTTACGGGGGAAGACGTACGAAAGACGCACGTCTCATTCTGGTTTCTGTTCTTGATTCAACCGCGCAGCCGTTCGCACGTGTATTATCTTCGTTTGCTGGGTCGACTTTTTTTTAACTTACTTATCAGACCAGCGACCCATGGAGTCTGAGCCTTAGCTTCCCTCTTTGACGGCCCGGGACGAGTTACTTTCAAATGTCAAGACCGAGTCGACTTGCGTCCACGATTACTTGGTCTTTAAGGCGAGGGTTCAGCATGCCTCTCCATCTCGAACCAGGAGGCTTGGATTCAAGGACGCTCATAGGTGTAGTGTTGGTACAAGTGTGGCCGAGCCAGTGTAGTCGTTGGATTTTTGCTTTCCGGATTACGCCCACGTCTTTGTACAGTTCATAGCGTTCGCGGCTGTATCTTGTCTTCCATTCGCCTTTCTCGCAGATAGGACGGAATATCTGCCGCAGAAATAAATCAACTCTGCCGCCTTGTTATCGCCCTGCTTTAGGCCCCATAGAGCAAGACTGGCAGGATGAGGCTTTTGTAGTGCATAATTTTGGTCCTGCGAGTGAGGAGTATCGACCCAGGCTGTTTTGACAGACTGTAGCAACTACTGAATGAAATTTGGTTCTTCTAAGTACAACTTTTATTGGACCATGATTAAGTATAATTTGAAATTATTTCAACGTTGCATTTTCAATTCCAATCTGAACGCGTTCATCCAATTGTCTGGGCCTGCGACCATTGTAGACATTTCACGCGCAATTCTCCACTACCCGACCAGCTGTCACAACAATTCAAATCTACTCAACCGAACCACAATACACATCTCTCTGTCTCCCGTCTACTGTCAAATTGCAGTAGCTTACAAACGACCAAGAGAGACGGGTGTTGTCCAATCTTTATTTATTTTTTTGTTGCCCGATCATGTAGAAGTGTACTTTCAATTCTGCAAATTATTTGTTTTTATTTTCATTTCTTTTAATTTTCAATCAAACGAAGCTTTTTCTTATTTCATTTAAACGAAATACACACGTCGAACGAGTGCGTGCCCGACGTGATAAAACCAGTGGAGAATTTCAAGTGCGCGTCACGGTTAATTGTAAAGAAAACAAGTTTTTCGCAACAGAAGAAAAGTGTTTAAAAAAATATAAAGGCGAACCCGCGCTGGTGTTTTATTAGTTTTTACACCCTCGTTGCATTGCCAAGGAGAGGAATAAAAACGGAAAAAGTAAATCTCATGCATGCAGACCGTAAAGGGAGGGAAGTGCCCACGAGTTACAATTGGAATTAATTTGAATTTAGCACGCACAACACGTTGAATACGCAAAACATAGATTGTCGTTTCTCGTATTTACCAGTTGAGCTACGTTCGCGGTAAGTACGGTTAAAGAAAGCAGTAATTAATAAATGAGATAAATAAGTTTAACCTTTATACCCGCATAGATTATCTCACCTTTTTCCCCATTTTGTCTGAGCTTTTGCGAGTGTAACCTGTATAACCCTTGTTTGGGGCTGGTTAGTTGGAATAACAATGACCTCAATCAATAGATATTTTGTTATGATCTCTAGCTTACTGGTTATAGGTACACATTTGAGAGTTTATTTTAAAATGATAGATTGAGTTAACCAGACCGGTTAGATGCTCAGTTTGTGTTCAGAGATAAGTGCTGCGTGAAAGAAAATATGCTTTAGTGAAGCCCAAGATGAGCCAGACAGAGGGTTCCCTGCTTTCGTAGGTGGCGACTATGGGGGTCGTGTAGGGGAAAAATTCTCCATCCAGCCAGACGAAAGTAGTTTGGTTTTTTCAATCTCTCTTATAAACTGAAACTTACTATTACCTACAATACTATATATGAGAGTTTCTTATATTTAAAAAAAAATTATTTATTCGTCTAAGTTAATGATATCTCTTTTCGAAGAGACCCAAATCATACAAGTGATTCTTTCAGTCCCTTAATCACTTTTGGAACAGTCAGCGATGCTCCGTTAATCTGTTTTATGATATTCAAAAGATGAGCCTTTAAGACTCATCATTCTCGGTAACCAAAAAGACACGCGAATCCATTTTCAATGAACATGAGGATGATAAAATACAGGCGAATATATAAGGGAGACATTGAGCAGATGCTCCATTCAATTTTTTGGGGTTACTTCACCTAAACGTCTTTACACTTGCAGGTAGTACTCCCTATTGGTCGTTTGACCTTGTGCCAAGCACTCGCTGATAGGACCTTTTTTCTTTCGAGATCCAAAGTACCAGTTTTCCTTGCATTACTCCTGCTTTGTCTTTGACTTCAAAGAGAAACCTTGTTGCTGATTTCGTTCGAAATTTAAAAGATTTTGGCACACACATATTCCCTGGTCAAGATAACATATTCCTCGTGGTTTTAACATGGTGTTTTTCAGGGCTGGTAAAACCATTGCATTCCACCTTTCTCACTCTTCTGGGCTCTTCCCGAGTAGGTGGAATGCTTCATCTTCTCACCTTTCCAATTTCCGGCCCATTACACTAACGTCCCTTCTTCCTAAGGTCATGGCAACGCTGATAAAGATATCTACCGATAATATCTCACCAAAAGGTGGGACTACTCGCTCCATTGCTTGTTCTTTTTTTTTTTTTTTTTTTTTCGTGAATTCGTGCATGTTCAAGAGTTCACTCTTATAGTTTTTGTCACAACCTGGACGGGGTGCAGATGGTTTGGGTCAAAGATGGTCGTTCACTACTTTCCGGGGGTGGTTGTCCTAGATAGGATTTGAGAGATTCCACTGAATTTGCGTTTGTTGTACAGGGTGCGCCATCTCATATGGGTCGATGTAAATTTCGAATAATATCAACAATTCTCAACCGATTTTGGAAATTTAAAAACTTTTATTCAATTTAGAACTTTACAGTTTACTTTGATTCATTTTTGAAAACAATATCAATTAAATGACCGCCTTTATTACCGATGCAAAAATGGGCTCGTTTTCGCGCATTCTTCATGACATTTTCGAGCATTTCGATCCAAATTTCTGCGATTTCCACATGAATGTTTCTTTTGAGCTGTTCTATTGTCTTCGGGCCGTTAGCATACACGTTGCTTTTCAAGTATCCCCAAAGAAAAAAGTCTATAGGAGTCAAATCCGGCGATCTCGGAGGCCAGTCAATATCGCCCTTTTTTGACACCAATCTTCCAGGGAACTTCTTACGCAAAAGGTTCATTGTTTTGTCCGCAGTATGGCATGTGTTGAAACCAAAAGTGAAATCAGCCTTTCTTACGCATTTCTGGGGCCACATAAAGGGCCAACATCCACCGATATCGATCGCCAACTTTGAAGAAATACGGTCCAATGATGGTTTTAGGGCATACACCGGCCCAAACAGTAACTTTTGATCATATAGCGGCTCTTCGTGAATAATGTGAGGATTTTCGGTGCCCCAGAAGCGACAATTTTGTTTATTAACTGAGCCAGAGAGCGTGAAATGTGCCTCATCGGTCATCAAAATTTGCTGCCAGAACACCGGCTCAGCATTAATCATTGCAACGACATTTTGTGCGTATGCCAAGCGCCGTTGCTCATCTTGTGGCAAAATTCTTTGAGTAATCTGCACTTTGTATGGAAATAAGTGAAGATCATCCTTTAAAGTTCTCCGCAAAGTGGTCCCACTGATGCCTAACTGCTGCGAACGGCGCCGATATGACAAACTTGGGTCTTCTTGAAACCTGACCTTCACAGACTGAATAGATGAGTTTGAACGCCGTGGACGTGGCCTAGGTTGCTCACGAGGGCTTGCCACAGAACCAAATTGAAAAAAAAATCGAGGCCCAACGACGAATTGTATCTTTTTTGGGCGCAACACGATCACGATATTTTGCACGTTGAGTTAGCATAATCGAGCGTTCATTTTTAATGAACATTGCAACTATTTCCGGGCGTTCATTTGGTGTGAAGCGATTCATGGTTAAAATTGTACTGAATTGACGTTTCCAAAATGCTATGACATATGAAAATCGATTGATAATTGTTGAAGTTATTCGAAGTTTACATCGACCCATATGAGATGGCGCACTCTGTAGTTTACAGTAACTTTTGTTTCCATGTCATTAAGGTGTTATGCCTTCGTCAGCACTTTTTGATCACCTCTCACTTACAACTGATCTTGTTGCACAGTTTTTCCGTAAAGGAATTGTTTTTGACCATGGACGAACTTGAACTACAGACCTTCGGCTCAACAGTCGGTGATGATTACCATTGTACCACGACCACGTTGTTTTGTAAACACTGGTGTTCCTCAGGGTTCAGCACTGTCTCCAACACTCTTTCTCACATTTTTAAATGATTTTCTTTGCTCATTTGCTGGCGACAGCAATCTTAGTTTTCTATGGTTTCAAAGCATAGTGCTGACTACTGCCGTTGAAGCGTAACCCTGATCTGCAGCCGTTATCCATGAATGGCATTTACATCTTAGAGACCGAATGTTTTCCATTCTGGGTACGTGGGCTAGTGACAACTTTGGATTCTAATTCTCTGATCATTCGTAATCCTTTCGATTACCTCGCCACATGCCGATCGATATTTTCAAAATCTTTGCGGTTTTCTTTGACACGCCTATGACTCTCCAAGAGGCTGCACGCTGAAGAAGAGGTTTATTATATAAAGATGATATATCATGACAAGTCTTTTAATATCTTCTCTTTTAAGAATTTTTTCAAAGGCTGAACGGTATTGATGTATTGAGGTTCCTTGAACTCTGTTTAAGTGGGACAGACGAGGATTGTTCAAGAAATATTTATTTATTCATCAATATTTATAGATAAAATACTTTCTTCAATTCTCGAAGCATTTTTGACATTCGGTTTTTGGTACAGACTTAAGCTCTTTCTTTCTTCTTTCTCCTTTATCCTTGGATCTTTTCAATTTTGGGAATAGAAAGAAATTCGAGGGAGCTAAGGCCGGTAAATATTGTGATTGAGGCATGGTGTTTTGACCATGCGACTGTTTTTTCGACCAAAATTTAGCAATTTCTGAACAAATTTTGTTGACATATGTTTCATGCCCAAATTGTATGAAAAAAATGCATGGCACCTTCTCTCGTGGTGGGACGATGATTCGCTATAGCAATTTTTCAAGCAAATATTTCGATTTGAAATACTTAATTTTATTTTTCACGCAAGATTAAATACAGATTCTTTGATCCACTTTTTTCGTTAGCAAAGAATTGCAAAGCCCGAAAAAAAAAACCAAATATCTAAAAAATCGAAAATTAAATGTATTTAGCTCACGGAATCCAAAAAGTCACCTTAGTTTTTGAACAAACCCAGTATATTCTGATTCCACCAATTTTCCAAAACTGGATTGAGTTTAGATTTGGGAATACCATTGAAAGGTACCAAGGAATACGATTTTCGCAGCATTCTTTAAACCGATTCAGGAGGAATGCGACCGTTTTTGGGTGGTGATTTTTCACCATGGATAAGACATACATACATATATCCTCCACTACGCGCTAGAAATGAAACAGCAGTCCAAGCAGTGGGTGGGAGCCAAAGAAAGCAAGGACAATCTTATCCGCCGGAAAAGCCATGGCCAGCGTATGGAATCCTGTTAATTGATAACCTTGCAAAAGGCAGAAGAATTACGGTTAAATATTATTCCAATCTTGTTTACCAGCTTGGTTCATGACGTTTTGGATACGTCACAATCGGCCAGCCCTTACTACTGGAGCCATCTCTTGATAAACAGCGAGAATTTAGTTGCACATCTAATACATACGAGGGTGGTCCGATAAGTACTTAGCCTACAAAAGAAAAACAAAAATTTTGGAGAAATGGCGATTTATTTTTCAATATAGTCTTCTTTCAGCTCGATACAGCGATCTCCAACTTCTTTAATCCGTCTGAAAAATACGTTTTCTCGAGGTCTGCAAAGTAGGCCTCCGTGGCGGCAATGACCTCCTCTTTCTACTGAAATTTCTGCCCGGCGAGTGAATTTTTCAAGTTTGGAAACAAACTTTCTTCAATTCGGTATCGAATCGGCCCAATAATTTGGCATACTACAACCCTGTGACCGTTTTGCCCTTCTCCAGGTAGTCAATGTGGATCACACCTTGTGAATCCCAGAAAACGGTGGCCATCACCTTTCCAGCCAGTCTTCTTTCTCATGCCCAAAATTTCATGCAGGATGTGACTCCAGCGATCTTTTGAAATGCCTACTGTCTCAGCTATCTCGCGCACCTTCAATCGGCGGTCTGCCAATACGAGATCGTGGATTTTTGTCACGTTATCCTCGGTGGTAACCGTTTTCGGGGCACCTGGACGTGGCTCATCAAAAACCGACGTGCGACCGCGTTGAAACTCGTTAAACCAATTTTTGATGGTCGCCATCGAAGGAGAAGAGTCACCGTACACAGCATCCAAACGCTCTTTGATTTCGCTGCGCGATTTCCCTTCCAAAAACATGAATCGAATCACCGACCGATATTGCTCTTTTTCCATTTTTCTTAAATCCGCGAACACTCCCGTTTCCACACGCGGTCAAAACAAAACTATGAGTCCGATCCGATCGAAATTTCGACAGTAGCCGTCTACTAGAATGTACTACACGATAGTAAGTTGCTCTTGCGATACTGGCACCATCTGGCGGTGAGGCTAAGTACTTATCGGACCACCCTCGTATTCCATTGTTTTTCTATTCGTTATGAGAATGGTCCTCGTTTTATGGGCGGTCATTTCGTTGCCTGCAGACTTTAGCCACTGCTTGAATTGGCAATTGCATTTGTGGCTGATTCGACCGCTCGAATATGCCTTGCAATGGTCACCACAGCTAAGTGTATTGACTTGTGCGAGCCTTAGTCGCAGAACGCCTTCGTATACATAGTCGTACATACATAGTAATATTTAGCTCCATTTTCTATCTTATACCATAATTTCCTGTTGGTAGGGTAGTTGGAGCCTTATCCTAAGCAGTGAAAGAATATCGAGCAATGGAAGTCATCACTCCTCGTATTATCCGAGACTCGTTCAGTCAACTGTATGTACTGTCAAATGTCATTCAAATTTTATTTGATATTATTAATTTTTCTGTGCAAAATGAAATTTAACAAATGTGAAGGAGACTTCGTACCGTTCATTCGAAATGGAACTATTATAGATTATCATAACTATGGAAGATACCTCGCTGCCATACAGAAAAAAAGGACCGCCGCATCATACGATGGGCTTCTTTCCTTTTGCGGTGGCTCAATCATAGGCGAAAGGAAAATCTTATCAGCCGCACACTGTTTCAGGTCGTAAGTTTTTGCGGTGGGTAAACTTATTGTTACTTACTGTTACTTATTTCAGTGTAGTTGCCAGTGAAATCATTGTTATTATAGGACAACGCAACCGTTTCAAGCGTTCTAAGCACACTCAAGTCTTGGACGTTGCCAGTATAACTCGTCATAAGCGCTATATGAACGAAAGCCTTAACTACGATATTGCATTCATCACTCTGAAAACCAATATTAATTTTACAGATCAGAATAATATTGACATTGTTCGGTTAACCGAGAGAAGCAAGTCATATTGGGTCGGTCACAGATGCACTTCTTTTGGCTTTGGACAATTATTTCACGTAAGAACTTCTCCGTAGCAGTTCGATTTTGTGGCTTGCGACTTTATAATGTTTCAGGACGGGCCCTTACCGGAAGAAATAGTGTATGCTGACCTTTACATTTTGAACGATAAATTATGCCGTAAAAGTTATGGTAAAAATTATGATAAGGTCAGAATGGTTTGTGTGGGTTATCCCATAGACTGGTCGAAAAGTTCTTGTCCAGGCGACTCGGGCGGTCCGTTAATTTGCAATAATGAACTCGTGGGAATTGTATCGTACGGTTGTGCCCATCACAGCTACCCGAACGTATATACAAGTGTGCCGCACTACCGGAATTGGATAGCTCATGGTTCGAGTCCTAAATTTTTTTCTATGGAATTCTATTTGTTGAAAGCGGAATGCTTTATAATTCTTATGACTTTTATAGTGAAATGTTTCTTGTAAACCTTTTATCCTATATCTTTGTGTGCTAATTTTTTAACCAAATTAATCAAACCTTTGCTCTTCTTAAATGTGTTTTGTTTTTTATTTACTCGAATCTCCTGCCTATTTCGATGGTCCAGAAAATGTGCTAAGGCAAATGGAGTAATTCCGATGAGAGATATGTATGTATGAAGGTGGAACCATCGTCGGCTAGCGGTTTGGCTTCCATCACTTTTGTGGAGGGAGTAAGAGTGCATATCCAAGAACAGGTCTGAATAGAGTTGATCGAGTTCTTGAATGTGTAGTTTCTTCGTCCTGCTTTCCGCCATAGTTTCTCTTTAAGATCTTGCTTTAAAAGACCCGAAATCAATTTCCCCCCTTTTAGTCAGAGTCAGAGATTAGGTTTCACATCCGTTTTATAAACACGGATTTAATTATTGCAAGACAAACGAGTTGTTTTGAATTATTCCTTCATGTATTTTGAAACCTATCCTGTTATCGAGCATTACTCCAAAGAATTTTATCGCTTCCTTTGATCGGATATTATGGTTGCTGACAATATGTCCCTATCATCAATGTCCGGATATATTCCACGGTTTTTCTACTCGTTACAAGAACAGCCTCTGTTTTGTGATCGGACTTGCAGATCCAAGCCACTGGTTTATCTAGGCAATTGGGGCGTCTACGGCTGAGTCGTGAACTTAAATATGCTTCACAACGGTCACCACAGCTATGATATTGACTCCCTGTGGAAACCTTAGTTGTAAGCGCTTAGGATTGCATCCTATTCCAGAGCAGGGGGACCCACCATGAAACCCCGCGGGGACCTAGTAATATTTAACCCCATCTTTTGGGTTATAACTGAACTTTTTGTTGATAAGGTAGTTGGGGACAATCTTAGGCAAGTAGTAAGATTTTTCCATCCATGCGAGCGATCTCCTGATTTGGGACCAGTTGGACGGCTTAGTGTCACTACGGCTTAGTATTCGACGCTTCAAAAATAGCGCTTTTGATGGTGAAAAAATTGTTTCAAGACGAAGAATTGGAGACTACCTGAAGACCCTTGTCAGATGCCAACTGTACTTGCAAAATTATTACAAGCAGATAACAGAACAGTTTCGAAACGATTGAAAGCATTAGGAATGGGTGGGATCAGCAAGTAGCAAGAAGCCGAATTTGAGCCGGTATACGTCCAACGGCGTTTTTCCACGTGTGAACTGTCAACGGCAAAGAAGGATAGTTTTTAGTATCGTATTGTGACTGAGCGTTAAAGATCGTGGGGTAAACCCAGCAAGCATCAACATCGTCGGCAGAGGTACAGTTCTGCTGTTCATTTGGTGGGATCAGCAAGTTTTATCTCATTGTGAGCTACTTATCTCGAACGAAACAATCACGGGAGATCGCTATCTGCAATTGATGCGTTTGAGCCGAGCATTGAAGGAAAAACGGCCGCTATACGGCCACAGGGACACGACGAGATGATTTCGCTACGTAACAAAGTCAGTGAAAACCTTCTTAAAAACGTTTAAATAGGAAGTCCCACTCCATCCGCCGTCGAATTTTCGGTGAGTGGGCCTCAGAAAAGCTGGAGAAGATTCGCTTTTTTTTCTCTAAAAATTGTCTTCAGAGACGAAGCTAATCTATGGTTGAGTGGTATATATTGTACAAAACTGCCACATTTGATCCGGTGAACAACCTCAGGCAATACAAGAGCTGCCAAGGCACCCTCATTGGTCCTCATTTTTTCCAAGCATGACCGTGAGAGCAACGTTACCGCCAATAACGCTCGCTATCAATCAATGATTTCGTCCTTTTTTTTTTGCACAAACCACGCGATTCGTTGAATCAATTGGGAAATGAGTTCGATAAGCAATTTATCTCTCGTTTTGGACCGGTGAATTGGCCGGCTAGATCGAACAATTTGATGCCTTCATACTATTTTCTATAGGAATTCATCAAATCACTTCTCTATACCGATAGGCTCGTGTCAATTGCAGCCTTGGAAGGCAACCTTGTATGTGAAATTTGCGAGATGTGAATGTACTCGAAGAAGTAACTCAAAATTGGACTCACCGTATGGACCAGTTAAAACGTTATCGTGGTCAACATTTAGACGAAATAATTCTTAAAAAATAAATGGCACGCATTGATTTATCAATCCAAATAAAACTTTTATGCACTTTTGTAATTTTTTTGTAATCTTTTTTGACAATTTAAAACCAAACATTTAAAAAATCACTTATTATCTCTCGAACATGAACAACGTTCGTCTAGTCTGATAAAAAATCGGTGTTAATCTAAAAACACAAATCGAAAGTCGAGACAGAACATGAAATATCGTCCCGATTTCGAGTGTTCATAGTACATTTGTGCATACCTACCTACCACTGGTGCCTACGAAACACAACTGAAAAGCAGTGGCTTACAAGGAAAATCAATTTGCGTCATGACTTTCATATCTCTTCATGGATTAACCTAAAAATCAGTTACAACGCCAACAAATCGAAGCAATTTTTAATCCAATCTGGGATTAAGATTGCAATCTTTCTGCAGCAACCATTTCTCCAAAGATTAACTCTTGGTTGACGAAGGGATTGCATAAGACGTTTCGGCACACATTCAATCTAGACTACACAGTTTGAAATGTTAATGAATACCCAGGCGTTTACGATTCGCACGATTTACACGTACGAAACGACGTTACAATTCCCTCAATCATCACATGCATCTAACGTCTATTGTGAGAGCGCTGCTTTGGTCGCAAATTTCGTGTAAAATACCGCCAAAATCTTACGTAATACCTACGAACACATATTTTATTTATAACTCAAACCAGACTCGGCATAATCAGCATGTTTTTCAATGCTACCCCGGCGAGTGATTCACGTTTGATTCCGCCGAATTTGTGATTTCTTGAAACGTTTGGAATTTCATTAAATTCAGTCTGGTCGGCGAGCCGGTGTAGTCTTTCGTTCCGTTCTCTCGAATCTGCCAGTCCGGCAAAAGCTAACAAAATTCAAAAGACAAATTTGCATATTTCCATTCGCCGACACCAGATACTCGTACATAGAATGTGATGTGCAGCGGTTGGTTTTGAGAAACCAGAAGGAATACAATGCCGATAATACTGGCTAATGCCCAAACAAATGGAGAGCAGGCACATAAAACGCAAAAACAAAAAAAAAAAAAAAACAAACCGGCAGCGCTGGATGTTGTTTATGTTTTCGCAAAACCGGTATTCATGGCATCCGTGACAAACAACCGACCATTGATGGTATACATGGTTGCTCCTGACAAGAATGCAAAACACTTTCACTGGTGCCACAACCAAACGGCCGTCGAGCTGGATAAGGACAGTTCAAATCTAGCACAGAAAGAACAAGGAACAAAGGAGGTGTTGGTATATGGCACCGTCCCTATGGATTTATTCTATCCCCCATCGAGAGAATGTTTCTTGCTCCAGTTCGTTTTCACTTCGGCGAAAACAATCGACCACAACCATGCCACACCTAACCTTAGTCGGTCGTGTTCCCGGGTGTTCTTAATGAATTGCTCCGCATACGATTTCAATTGCGGTAATTTTGTGTAATTACAACACCGATTTGCAGGCAAGCTGCGTTGTTTTCTGATTTCACGAGGGAAATAAAAGGGAAAATGATGGCGACAATATGTGGAAAACTGGTTTTGGTTCTCATTTTTAATTTTTCTTCTTCTTTTTTTCATTCACTTTGAAGAGCGACGGAAATAGCGCGTTGGTGGTGAACAAGCCTTTGACGACGATGCCAAGTCTCCAGTCACTTTGGAAGTAATTTTGGGAACTGGAAAGTGGCAGTTTCGTTTAAGGGCCATGCAATCAGTGCAGAGTTTGAACGGTACACACGCCTCCACCGGCTGTGATTTTGTATGGATGCAGTTCGCAGGGATACATTCTGTAAGGGTGGCACACGAATGTGGACTAAGCGGCAGCAGGTGCTTGAAAGATTGTGAACTTTGTTGACGTGCGCCTGGGCTAGGTATAATTCCGTGCACTTTTTTACTTACTCACTGTGCTATCCACAGCTTATCTTATGGAGGTGATGTGTTTGAGTTTGAGAAGAAATTTAACTCTGAGTAGGACATAAGCCCATAACATGATAAAGTCTTGTTCGTCGCTCGTACTGGTAGGCTCTATGCCTTGAAAAGGGATTAGCTACACGCATTGAAGTGAACGAAAATGTTTATGCCAACAGCCCTTAAGGCTGTATATGGGAAGGAAAACACTTTAACACCGGTATACACAGCAACATTTAGTTAAGCTACTATTTTTTCAACATTAAAGCAGCCGAGACGGATTAAGTAGATCAAACCAATTTGAAATTGCTCTCCCTCTTGTCTGTATCCTGGGTGTGATGTTTTCAGCACTCAGACAGATATGCTGGTCTGCCGTGAGCTTCAGTCTAACGGACGTATAGTGGCCCCTAAAGATGACTTCGAGTTATCTCCTGTCAATTCTTAGGAATGATGAGAAAGCAAGCATTTGAGCGTACACTCGAAGTTCGTCGCCTTGTTTACTGGACTATATACAAGGGTGGTCCGCTAGGTACTTAGCCTACAAAAAACAAACATTTTGGAGAAATGGCGATTTATTTTTCAATATACATATGTACATAGTCTCTGAAAAATACGTTTTCTCGAGGTCTGCAAAGTAGGCCTCCGTGGCGGCGATGACCTCCTCATTCGACTGAAATTTCTGTCCGGTGAATGACTTTTTCAAGTTTGGAAACAAAAAGAAGTCGCACGGGGCCAAATCTGGAGAATACGGTGGATGGGGCAGCAGTTCGTAGCCCAATTTGGCCGTGGCGAGGGCGGAGGTGTGAGCCGGTGTGTTATCATGGTGGAAGAGCACTTTTTTCTTCGCCAAGTGCGGCCGTTTTTTCCTCAATTCGGCGTCGAATCGGCCCAATAATTGTGGATGTGGATCACACCTTGTGAATCCCAGAAAACGGTGGCCATCACCTTTCCGGCAGATGGGACAGTCTTCGCCTTCTTCGGAGCACGTTCGCCGGGTGAAGTCCACTGTTTCGACTATTCCTTGGTCTCTGGTGTGTACCATGTGGATCCATATTTCGTCGACTGTCACGAAACGACGCAGAAACTCCTTCGGATTGCGCTTAAACAGCGTCAAACACTGCTCTGAAGTGGTTTCACGGTTGCTCTTGTTGTCCGGAGTGAGCAAACGTGGCACCCATCGCACCGACAGCTTTCTCATGCCCAAAATTTCATGCAGGATATGACCCACGCGATCATTTGAAATGCCTACTGTCTCAGCTATGTATCTCGCGCACCTTCAATCGGCGATCTGCCAATACGAGTCGCGGATTTTTGTCACGTTATCCTCCGTTGTAGCTGGTTTCGGGGCACCTGGACGTGGCTCATCAAAAACCGACGTGCGACCACGTTGAAACTCGTTAAACCAATTTTTGATGGTCGCCATCGAAGGACAAGAATCACCGTACACAGTATCCAAACGCTCTTTGATTTCGCTGCGCGATTTCCCTTCCAAAAATGAGAATCGAATCACCGACCGATATTGCCCTTTTTCAATTTTTCTAAAATCCGTGGACACTCCCGTTTCCACACGCGGTCAAAACAATACTACGAGTCCGATCCGGCTGAAATTTCGACAGTAGCCGTCTACTAGACTACACGATAGTAAGTTATTCTTGCGGTACTGGCGCCATCTGACGGTGAGGCCCCCTTATCGGACCACCCTCGTAACTCAGACCTGTGCGATATTACTTCGTTTGTTTTGCAATAAATACCAAACGAGAGTAAGGGATTTCAGTTTCTGCACTTTTATCAAGCATTTGAAGGGAGTCATTATAATCGCGCATAAGTATCATAAGCATAGCTTATAACCTCTTCGCTGTTCTGCTAGGCCTAAAACGATTTGTGAACAAACTGATACGTTCCAATCAGCGCGGTTGCAGACCACGAAAATCGATGGTAGAAATATTCGAATTTCGCGTCGACACACATCATTCTTTTGTCGACCTTAAAGCCGCATATGAGAGTATCAATAAAGACGAACCATTCCTATCAAACTTTCCAGTCGGTGTAGGATGACAGTGGAGAATTCTTGCTGCTCCATTAAAGTCGATAATAAACTACCGAGTTCATCGATTCAGATATGGCGGCGCATTGTCAGGTGATTTATACAACAAACATTCACCTGGAAAAGATTGCGCGGGACTCAATGAAAGAGGCACGATGTATTTCATGTCTGCCTAATTGCTTACATATGCAAATGATATTACCCTGATTGGAAGAACATAACTATAGGTCAATGTCTTGTTTCAAAGCAATGTAGCAGGCGTGGGTAAAATGGATTTGATAGTAAAATTAAATACAGAGTTATCCAATTTGTGATTCCGAAAGTTAATTTAAATAAAACACATTTATGATTAAGACGTCAATCTAATATTTATTTTAATAGATTGCTTGGATCTCACCATTATACTATAATTGAAATAAAATATCAAATGTCCTCTACGGGAGCTCTAGGAGGAATCGATCTGACAAGGTCATTTTCGATGACTTTTCGGAACATATCGAGCAATAACTCGGTCACATCTTGACGAATTATGTGCAAGAAATCCAGCGGGGACAAATCACAGAATCTTGGTGGCCAGTTTACTTCACAAAAACGAGAAATAACTCGTCCAGCAAATTTTGTGGCAAAATGGGTCATGTTGTATGAAATGTGGCATCGTTTTGTTAATGTTTCATCTACATCGTTAATTTGATCCAAAATAAACTCGGAAAACATGTGGCTATAGAGTATATAATGCCGAACGACACCTTTACCTCGGGCTCATCAAAAACAACGCAAAAGCGCCCCTGGACCCTTGCCAAAGCTGCATCTATGTATATGTCTAAGTGTGGAGACCCGTCCGGTAAAAAAAAAAATTTAGAACCTTTATTTGCCACGAAAACGGCATTGAATCTGGTAAAACCAAGATTCTCTGATCACCAACGATCGATGTCACTTCGGAGGTGGAAGCGATGAAGTACGGCTCTGTTTTTCAGGCCTTGTTTCGGGCTAATGCTGTCATTCTCAATTCACAATTTCTGGAAGACAGGTCACACTATCGCCATCTTCTCCTGAGGATCGTCAATCACGAAGACATAGTCATCCAATACGGAACTTTCTGGATCAATGGTGACTCTCTCTCTAATTGGTCCAAGGTCCAACTTTCAAAGACCCTTTCCCATAGATCTGGCTAAATTTGAGTTATGTTCACCTTAATGACATCGTTCGATTGTGGCTAATTTGCATAGGCCTGCGACTTCAAGTAACATCTGCAATTCACTTCACCTCTGCGAGGGACAACCTTACCTTCAAATCATTCATGCAGAATGTCAATCGTGGCGTCCGCCGTGTGACGTGTAGCGCCATCCTGCTGGATCCACATATTGTCTTGGTCCATATAGTTCAATTTGGGTCATAAGAAATTAGTTATCATCGTTCTGTAGCGCTCGCTATGGGCGTTGACCGCCTCACCAACGTCGTTTTCGAAAAAGTAACATTGCTGCCAGCCCAAAATCCACATCAATCATCCCCAATCCACCCCACCTCCAACCCAAATCCCACCCTTTTATCCAACTCCTCCAACCCAAATCCCACCCTTTTACCCAACTCTTCATCGGTCCCAATACCAACAACTCCTGCCCCATTTACCCAATCCTCTGCCACCCCTCAATTTATTTTTTTTTTATCTTTTGCCTTCTACAGTCTTACTTACTAAGCTAACTGCAGATTATGTCGCTACGCTCTTTCTCGACTAAGAGATAAAAAGACGTCTCTTTCTGGTTAACCTCTACGATAAATCAAGCTCGGTTTGTTATGAAGGTAAAACAAACACAAGCGTCATGTTCTCCATTCAACAGGAAGGTCTCGCCACGGATTTCGCTAGCCTCAAGAGCCTCTTCATAAAATATCATGAATTTTTCAATATCTCGCCCCGAAAAGTGTCAAAGGATCTTGATACCATCCGTCAATCAAAACGTTTATCGCACCTTCAACGTAGTAGAGCTGTCAATAATACAATTGACTTTTCCCTTATTGCAATATCATCCTCCCCACTTCTCGACTTTGTTTCAGTTAAGACTGTTCTACCCCAGAAGACATTATACATAATTTGTTTCTACATCTTGCCCTCACAACCTATTGAATCCTATCAACTCGCCATTAACACAATTGACCAAATAGTTGATTTAAGAGACCCTCAGGAAGAAATCCTTCTTTTCGGTGACTTCAACCTTCCTCATCTTAAATGGGACCAATCAGACGATCAATCGTTTTATATTGCCGCCAATCTCACTACTGCCAAAGAATGTCTATTCGTGGATCGCCTAGCAGATTCAAACCTTAGCCAAGTTAGTCGCGTCCTAAACTACATGGGTAGAAAACTAGACCTCATATTCACAACCGATCCTCTCAACTCTTCTTTCAGTAAAGCTTTCGATAAAATCTCTCACAGACTGATACCCTTCAAATTTTCATCCCTTGGCTTCGACCCCATTTCTTTGAAGTGGATCTCTTCTTATCTGGAAAATCGCTATTACAGTGATTGTTTTAGATCTGCCTTCTATAACCCCTTTTTAGCTTCCTCCGGCGTCCCCAAAGGCAGCAACTTAGGTCCACTTCTTACCATAAACGATATTGAAATGGTGATCAAACATTCTCACATCTCACTATATGCCGACCCGACGACACCAAGTTCTTCAAGACCATTTCCTACAGTCATGAATCTTCCTAGATCAGATACCAATCTGATCTCAATCGTTTTTCCATCTTGTGTTCCATAAATTGCTTGGAGCTTAACATTTCTAAATGCCAATCAATTACCTTTTCACGTAAACGAATCAAAACTCCTCCTCGTCTCTACTTCCTCAATAATCAACCCATCTCCACCGTTCAGGTCATTCATGATCTTGTCATATTATGTGACCAGGAGCTAAATTTTCGCGCACACATCGATGAGATGTCTAAATAATTCTCGAACCCTTACGTTACCCGATCTCTTTACATAACTTTTGTCCGGCCCCTCCTTGAATACGCCTCCCAAGTGAGTCCCCTTACCAACAAATCCACATTTCAAGAATCGAGAGCATTCGACGCCGGTTCCTACGTTTTTTTCTTCGAGGTCTCCCCTGGTGCAATACTTTGATTTTACCACCCTACCAAGACCGCCCAAACTAATCAACATGAACACGTTGGAGGAAAGAACAAATGATTGAGTCTGACATTCTTTTCATCCATCGACTACTTTCAGGTACCATTGACTACGCGACCCTCTACAACTCTGTCTCTATTAAGACTAACCCCCGCAATGTACGAAATCCCCGTCATTTCTCGCATTTTGAGAAGTGTTAATTCAAATCCTTACTTTGATTTCAACCTCAGCACTCCATGCCTAAAAATCCGCCTTTTTAATCCCTCCCCCCCTCTCCGTTCTTCTTAGCTAATAAGTTAGATTAAGATAAGATTATGTTAGCTTGAATTAAGCTTAATAAAAGGGGGTGTCTTGCCCCACGAAAATCAAACGGGAACTTTTTGAGAATGCAGAGTCATGTGGTGAGCTTCGTGTGAATTGGTGTTATATACGACAATTTTGCTCGTTAACACAGCCATTCTAAAATCTAAAAATGCGCCTCATCGTTCCTCTTTTGATTGGGAACCCCTTCCGAAGCTCAGTTAGCAAACAAGCCGTGTTTCTATGGTCTGGAATTTCGAGCTCCTGGGTCAATTGGATTTTGTAGGGCCATAGGCCCAAGTCCGAGCGCAAAACTCGCCAAGTTGAAGTCTGCGAAAGGCCGATTCTGCCGTACATTTTCACGGACGATGTCCTTGGTCGATCTTGCGTTCCATTGACGTTCGAATGTTGGCTGATTGACTACAGAACCAGTCGTCCCAAATTGCCTACCAAACGTTGAAGCGTCGGCTGTGAAGGGTCCGTAAAATGGGCGCAACGCGCGTAACGTTTGCACTAACGAACACTCATTTTGATAGTAAAATTTTATTATTTAGACGTGCTGTTTAATCGTGTAACTTGCCATAATGATTTGGCATCAGTAAATGAATAATAAACAATAGATTTGACAGATGTCACTAAGACAACATGGCCTCTATAAGCCGCCAAAATCTACCCGCGCCAATTGAAAAACCCTGTAGATCTCCCATTTCTTCGTCGATTTTCGTCGTTTCACAGGTTTGTTGTGGACGGTGGAAGGAGACGCACTAATTGAGGGAACCGGGAAAGCGTGGTCAACGCGCCCAATTGTAATCGTAGGACATACTCAGCCATCTCTACGAATTCGTCTGGTATTGGAAGCCGGCAATGGTCATTTCGATTACGAAGTTCCGCAGACAGTTAGTAGACCATTTGTTCGCATCAGCTAGTCTCCAAGCAGCATGAGATCTAGATGGGAGCCGCTCCTACAGTAGGAAGGACTACCCGTTGCCAGTTGCATGATTCTGTTGAACCCATCAATGGCTTAGTAGGCTCTCTCTATTGACGCGTATGTTATGCCCGAATAATTTATATTGTTAAAAGTATAATTTAAGTTGATACCAAAATTGAAAAACGCCGTACTTTCGGTAATTGGGTGCCAGAAATGAATGAAATCATAATTTTTTACCCAAAATTATTCAGAGTGGTCCGGAACCTCTACAAACCCAAGAGAAATAGTAGAACAACCTCTCGATCCATAATAATCAACAGTTTGGTGCGTTTTCTGGGTGGCAGTGTTATTGAGTACATTTTTTTCGTAAATGTTCTTAGTGCGAGCGTTTCAGTGAATGAATCGCGTCACCGAATGATGTTGGCTGCCTGTTTACCGACTCGAAATTAGTCGTGCGGACGTGGACGGCGTTTATATTCGGCAGAATGATGCCACACGCCAAAAAGTTGCTGACAAATTTCTTGTGATTCTTGTTTGACGTGTAATTTTTCGAAACGAAGACTGCCCAGATTGTCTTTTTTTTTTCTTTTGACTTGGTTGAAGGTATAAGGAAAATAGATAGATGAACTAAAAGAAAATATCAGAGCAGAGTCGACGCGAACAGATAACATCATATTGTACTCTATTACAAACTCAGAGTCTGTACTTTATGTTAAAATAAAAAAATCACCACTTTTCAAAAAATTCACGTTTTTTTCTATTAATTTAAAATGACACGTCTTTTTGGATGATACTTCTTATTAATTCCTTTTTATTCACTGTAAGCCTTTTGTGTAGCAAACTCGTTTACCTCTAGGTGACCTTTGGAAAGTTTTCCCAGCACTTCAGTAGTGATTTAGTGACAATTTCATTAAATTGACACAAATATACAAGGTGGCGCAAAATTAATCATCCAATTTTGTATTTGAATTTCTTTTTTTAATAAATAAAAAAAAATAATTTTGAATGATGGAAATCTTTATTTCGACCTTTACAATTTTTCTGTTAATTGGAAAAGATAATATCCGTCAAGTATATCGAAGGGCTGCGATTGTCTGAGACTTGTTGGTATACAGAGTGGGCCAAATACAGGTTTCTTTTTAAAAAATGCAATAAAATGAACAAAATTAAATGTTTTCCATGTATTATGCCTTTATTAGTTAAAACAAACATTCCCATTAATTATGGAATACAACGGCGTTCAAGTGGCTGCTCGGCTGGCTTCGCAGGAGCGCATTCAGTCACCCCAATTTTCCAAGACCTTGTTGATGGTTTCGGGCTGTAGCTCACGGATTGCTTGGATGATATTGGCCTTAAGTGCTTGAATCGTTTCCGGATTGTTGACATAATCAGTCCTTCCCGGTTCCTTACAAAAAAAAAGTCCAAAGGGGTCAAATCGCAACTCCGAGGCGGCCAACTGACATCACCAAGACGGCTGATAACATGATTTGGGAGTTTGGTGCGCAAAATATCGATTGTGGCATGGGCTATGTGACATGGCGCGCCATCCTGCATGAACAAGAGTTCCTCCAAATCCATGTCTTCAATTGCAGTCGGTCCAATGTGCTACAAAGCCTGTTAACATGGCTTTGCAACGCCCACCGTTGACCGTTGACCGAAACGTCGTTTCAAGCCTCATTATCGAAGAAAAATGGTCCAAAGATGCCACCACTCCACGGACCGCACCAAACTGTCACTCTCTGTGGATGCATGGGCTTCTCGACAATAACGTGCGGGTTTTCGATGCGGCAATTTTGTTTGTTAATGTAGCCGCTGAGATGAAAATGCGCCTCGTCGGAAAAAACGATTTTTCGCCCAAAATCATTGTCCAATTCAAGCTGCCCTAAGGCCCACACTACCAAGCGATAACGAAGCGGTGGTCGCGGTGGGTGCTTCATTTCGGCTAAAACTTCTTTTGAAAAACACACTGCTTAGGCTAGACAGCACTCACTTTGAAAATACGTTTTCAATATTTCCCCATATTGTTCAAGCGTAAAGTGACTCATTTCGTTCCGGTATGATACTGACTTTCTGTCAAGATTTCGAGCGGTAAACAGCTGTCAGTGTCAAAATAACATATGATGTAAAAAAAAAAAAAAAAATACTAGATGGCCCATCCTTTAGCATCTCCCGATAGGTTGATTCATTTTGCGCCACCTTGTATAATACCTTAGGGGTACTACCCCGTGGATGGATACACCCTCATCTTAACCCATTAACTCCTTCTACCTCTTTTCTACCTCCTTTTCATCACCTATAGGGTACAATACGAGTATTTGCACATTTTAGTTTCCTTATTCCAATATCATGGACTGGCGCGAAAGCCCTTGCACTTAACATCTAACGGTAAACAAAGGCCGCCTAACTAATGGTAATGAATTACGAATTATGTATTCGCATGGTAGACGTCTGCCTGCTTTCGGTTCGTAACGAAGTGATTACCAAATCTCATTTAATTTTTTCTTTACCGAAACGGTCTTAACATAATGCACTTGCGGAAACCTATTAGCAACTTTAAGCCGCATTACGAGTACGTGCCCGTGCTTCGCTTAACTTCATAGATATTGTAAAGTAGGAGAACATGTTATTACATTGCTTCCATTCGCTTCGGCTGTGGCTTCTGTTTGCTCCCCCGCCGAGTGTTGATAATCATTTTTGCAGTAAACTACCTACAGACGCAGCATAAATCCAAATCTTCCACTGCAGACGCATCTAGCGGTAATGGAAAGCAAAAACAAAAAAAAAAAAAAAACTGAACTTTATGTTTGTTTAATGATTTCTTCTTACCCGGAGTACTCTAACGTCGTGGCGGTGTTGGTGGTGCCTCATAGCCAGACGGGATAGCCATCGATACGTATTCGAAGACCTAGAGGATGATGGAGATGAAATCTTGTTGTGGAGGTGAAAGTTTTCATCAAATTACAAAGAAAAAAAAAAGTACGAATCTATCGAACGAGATATGTCGAGATAAATGAATGGATGAATCGGTTTTTAAGTTTTTATTTTCTCCCCGACTTTAATGAATTAATTTAACGAGCATTATGATGTGAGAGTAATCGTCGATACATTACTCCATCGAAGCGTTCGCTGGCAATATGGGGAAGTATTTTGGGAGATGGAAAGAATCACAATCTTCTAGCATCCGTACGTTAACGAATGCGTTATAAGAGTGCATGCGGCAATAGAATCGTAAATCATCGAATAAAGTATCGGAGAAGTCGTAAAGTTATGACACTAACGACATAAATCAGCGAATACTTGTACACCTGGCTGGGTAAATCCAGATGAATGTGATTTTCGGATTGGACGTGCACGGGAGTGTAAGATAAATGAGGCAGATACGTTGCTCCCATTCAATCGTGTGATGGCAGCTCTCTCTTAGGTAATTGATTTCAAATGATTGATGCCGGATTATTTTTAGGTAAACTGGAATTCTCGATTACCTTTATTCAAGCATTTTACTTCCAATTTTGTGTGGTAATATGATGAGTTCGAAACGTCATTTCCGATACGGAGATGACATCCACCAAAACGTGTGTCGAATGCGTCCAAATGAGCGATAAATCATCGTGACAACCAGTAACTAATCAAAACTTTCGCCGGCGATACTGATTTCAACATTAAACTTCTTATGCACCCTGCGTGCATCAATTTGTTATCTTCTATTAGAGGATAATCTTTAAAAATCTCCATTGCGTCAGCGACGCCCATTAATTAAGCGAAAAAATTTCAAATAAATATCCAATTCGTGTTCTTCCGACAATGACACCGATTCCAAATATTTACTTAGCTTTCAAAAACCATTCAAACGCGCATTAGTATAGAAAAAGCATCTCTTGAGCAACGCCATATACTTGGAGTGTTATGGCGCGTTGTCAAAACCCAACGTCAACCAAAAATAATATGAATGCCCGCAGGAAGAAGTCGTAGGCATAAATCGTTCCCGTTTGCATAATATACTCGTACTCCTCCACACCTTTCCGTTTCCTTCCTCTTTCACTTTATTTCAATGGAATCGCTTAGACAATAGTTCGCACCCAATTTGTAAACGGAATAAATAAACACTCGCATAGCAGATCAACTTAATGACATTTGTCAATAAATTGCTTGTAGGCTATACTGGTGTATGCATGACGATCACCGCGGTATCTATCGTGATCAACGTGGAAACATGCGTTGCAGCGGGTTTCAATGACAGATTCACGTTTATTTTACATTTTTATCACATTAAATGAGGAGAAGAGGAATCTGTGGAATGTTAAAATATTAATAAAAATCGTAAAAGCTATAAAAGTCTCATAAATGAGCTGGAGTGGATCCTTACATATGCCTGCTCTCTTAAGTGCTGGCCATGTTAAATGCATGTATTTGGTTTTTATATGTAAATGGAAATGAACCTGACTTTTCCAAGCGGTATTTAATTGTTTAAAAAGTCTTTTGAATGTAGACCATTACTAAGTGAGTTTATGGTCTTGGAAGGTTCCCAGTTCGTTCAAGAGTTACGCTCTTATGGTGTTTGTCACACAACCTGGACGGGGTAGAGACGGTTTTTGTCGAAGATGTTCGTCCACTACTCTCCGGCGGTGGGTGTCTTAGATAGGATTCGAGAGATTCGACTGAATTTGTCGTGTCGGTTGTAGTTCACAGTAACTTTGTTTTTTTTTTTTTGCTTCCATGTCATTAAGGTGTTATATATACACACCCAGAGTATGCATTTTTAAGTGATATTATACTGCGAGTGTTATGCTTTCGTCAGTATTTTTTTTTTTGTTCATCTCTCATTCACAATTGATGTTATTGCACAGTTTTTCCGTATAGAAATTGTTGTTGATAGACCCTCCGCTCAACAGTCGGTGATGATTACCATTTTACCATGACCACCCCTTACTTTCTTTTTATGTTGTTGCAAGGTGAATAGAGTCCGAATATTGTGATTTTAATCGAATTGTTTCTCCTAGTCATAGTCCAACGAATTCCGTGGTTATCTACCTTCCATTCAGCACGAAACCCTACGTTGATAACCATTGAAAATAACATTGGTGTAGTATGCGATATTCTTCCTTTTGATGTCAAACATCCGTAAAACCATTGGCACTAACTTACGTTTGAACTTCTGATAGAATCTATAAGTTTGTGCGGTTTGCAGTGGCAAAGGCCAATTATTGCGTTTGCCCCAGCCGAAAGCTTTCCTAAAAACGAGAAATAGTGGGTGAAGTCACTGCAGCAAATCCACGAAAGAGCGTTGCCACCTTTGCTTTGAGTGCCACAATGCTCAGATTATGAAAAAGCACTTCCGAAGACCATATAATTTTATACCTGTTATGATAACAATATCAATGCTAAAGTCTAATAAAACTGCTGACGCAAACGGCTTGACCGTTACGCTTTTCAATATAAATAGATGCGATCTAGCTGACTCATCAGCAAAATAAAACCGTTTGCTAGGTTCACAAGAAAGCAGAACAACTAATGGCGCACTAGAAGAAGTTGGTCTGACTCGGATAAGAAGGAAGCATTTTTTTAAACACATGCGCTAGTGCCAGGAAAAAGTTCGGTGGGGTTGACCGGGTTAAAAACTGAAGAGAAGCAGTGACATCAATTACGGAAACGTTTACTTATTATTTTTGTTACCGGACCATTGGAGCCTCCTTGACCACCCTTCACAAAGTCTCCCTTTCATTAGTGTATTATCTCATCTCATTTTATCTCAATGTTCTGTCCCATCTCTTCTAGATCCATCCTTAAATTGTTCTTCCGACTACGGCGCGGCCTTCCTGGCGTTCTTTTTCTTACGGGTTTTCCACTCATTATTCATTTGACTGTTTGTCCACTTTCCATTCATTCTACGTATATTGTCCACCTCAGCGATTTAATTACCCGGCGAATGCTTTGGGGCTGAATAGAGTTCCTCGAATTCTTGATTGTGTAGTTTTCTCTATTCGTCCTGTTTTCCATCATAGATTCTCCTTAGGATCTTATCTTCAAATACCCTCTTTCTTAATCAGAGACCAGATTTCACATCCGTAAAGTGTCGCTGTCATTATTATTGTTTTTTTAATTACGGGACAAAAGAGCTGCTTTGAAAATAGCTCCCCCACGTGCGTGGCCCATAAGCAGCGTTTTCGGCACCTTATATTTGGTTTTCCCTTTTCACTTATTTCTAAGCCTCCTTCCTTCCCTGCCAGTTTTAGACTTTATACATTTCTTTAAAACTGATTCTTCATTATTTCCCAGCAGTTCCAGATCATCAGCGTAAGCTAGAACGGATTAAAGGTTATTTCCCTCTCCTTTTCTTAGATCTCTCATTACGAATTCCACAATAAATTAAACAAGGCGACAAGGCATCTCCTTGTTTAAATCCTTCTTGAATGTTTTAGATAAGAAATTTGCTACTTTAACTAGTCCTTCGTTTCCCTCTAGGCATACTTGTATTAATTTCACTAATTTTTTTCGGGATTTCCAGCATTACAAGGACGTGATGCATTTTTGATTGACTTATAGAGTCATAAGCCTTTTAGTCTTTTACCTCGCAGAGCTGAGGCAAGGAAGATTTATGCAAAGGCTTTTCTGTCTGTCTGTATGCATATACAGCATGCGCCATCTCATATGGGTCGATGTAAATTTCGAATAACTTCAATAATTCTCAACCGATTTTGGAAATTCAAAAACTTTTATTCAATTCAGACCTTTATAATTTGTTTCGATTAATTTTTGAAAACAATATCCTTGCGAAATTACCGCCTTTATTGCCGATGCAAAAATGGGCTCGTTTTCGTGTATTCTCCATGACATTTTCGAGCATTTCGGTCGAAATTTCTGCGATTTCCGCACGAATGTTTCTTTTGAGCTGTTCTATTGTCTTCGAGCCGTTAGCATACGCCTTGCTTTTCAAATATCCCCAAGGAAAAAAGTCTGGAGGAGTCAAATTCGGCGATCTCGGAGGCCAGTCAATATCGCCTTTTTTGACACCAATCTTACAGGAAACTTCTTACGCAAAAGGTTCATTGTTTTATCCGCAGTATGGCATGTCGCGCCGTCTTGTAGAAAAACCAAAAGTGAAATAAGCCTTTTTTACGCATTTCTGGGACCACATAATAAGCCAACATCCACCGATATCGATCGCCATCCACTTTATCGCCAACTTTGGAGAAATACGGTCCAATGATGGCTTTAGGGCATACACCGGCCTGAACAGTAACTTTTTGATCATATAGCGGCTCTTCGTGAATAATGTGAGGATTTTCGGTGCCCCAAAAGCGACAATTTTGTTTATTAACTGAGCCAGAGGGCGTAAAATGTGGCTCATCGATCATCAAAATTTGCTGCCGGAACTCCGGCTCAGCATTAATCATTGCAACGACATTTTGTGCGTATGCCAAGCGCCGTGGCTCATCTTGTGGCAAAATTCTTTGAGTTATCTGCACTTTGTATGGAAATAAGTGAAGATCATCCTTTAAAATTCTCCGCAAAGTGGTCCCGCTGATGCCTAACTGCTGCGAACGGCGCCGATATGATAAACTTGGGTCGTCTTGGACACTGGCCTTCACAGACTGAATAGATGAGTTCGAACGCCGCGGACGTGGACTAGGTTGCTCACGCGGGCTTGCCACAGAACCAAATTGAAAAAAAAATCGAGGCCCAACGACGAATTGTATCTTTTTTTTGGGCGCAACGCGATCACGATATTTTGCACGATACGCACGTTGAGTTAGCACAATCGAGCGTTCATTTTTAATGAACATTGGAACTATTTCCGCGCATTCTTTTGGTGTGAAGCGATTCATGGTTAAAATATTACAGAATTGACGTTTCCAAAATGTTATGACATATGAAAATCGGTTTACAATTGTTGAAGTTATTCGAAGTTAAAATCGACCCATATGAGATGGCGCACTCTGTATATACGAGGGTGGTCCGATAAGTACTTAGCCTCACTGCCAGATGGCGCCAGTATCGCAAAAGCAACTTACTATCGTGTAGTTTGTATTTCAGCCGGATCGGACTGGTAGTTTTGTTTTGACCGCGTGTGGAAGGGGGAGTGTCCGCGGATTTTAGAAAAATGGAAAAAGAGCAATATCGGTCGGTGATTCGATTCTTGTGTTTGGAAGGGAAATCGCGCAGCGAAATCAAAGAGCGTTTGGATGCTGCGTACGGTGACTCTGCTCCTTCGATAACGACCATCAAAAATTGGTTTAACGGGTTTCAACGTGGTCGCACGTCGGTTTTTGATGAGCCACGTCCAGGTGCCCCGAAAACGGCTACCACGGAGGATAACGTGACAAACTCGTATTGGCAGATCGCCGATTGAAGGTGCGCGAGATAGCTGAGATAGAGAAAGATCGCGTGGGTTATATCTTGCATTAAAATTTGGGCATGAGAAAGCTGTCGGCGAGATGGGTGCTCACTCCGGACAACAAGCGCAACTTCAGAGCAGTGTTTGACGCTGTATAAGCGCAATCCGAAGGAGTTTCTGCGTTGTTTCGTGACAGTCGACGAAACATGGATCCACTGGTACACACCAGAGACCAAGGAACAGTCGAAACAGTGGACTTTACCCGGCGAACGTGCTCTGAAGAAGGCGAAGACTGTCCCATCGGCCGGAAAGGCGATAGCCACCGTTTTCTGGGATTCACAAGATGCGATCCACATCGACTACCAAGAGAAGGGCAAAACGGGCACAGGGCTGTACTATGCCAAATTATGGGGCCGATTTGACGCCGAATCGAAGAAAAAACGGCCCAATTGGCGAAGAAAAAAGTGCTCTTCCACCATGATAACGCACCGGCTCAAAACTCCGCCCTCGCCACGGCCAAATTGGTCGAATTGGGCTACGAACTGCTGCCCCATTCTCCGGATTCGGCCCCGTGCAACTTTTTTTTGTTTCCAAACTTGAAAAAGTCACTCGCCGGGCAGAAATTTCAGTCGAATGAGGAGGTCATCGCCGCCACCACGGAGGCCTACTTTGCAGAACTCGAGAAAACGTATTTTTCAGACGGGTTAAAGAAGTTGGAGCATCGCTGGGTCAAGTGTATCGAGCTAAAAGGAGACTATATTGAAAAATAAATCGCCATTTCTCCAAAATTCTTGTTTTTCTTTTGAAGGCTAAGTACTTATCGGACCACCCTCCTATATGCATACAGACAGACAGGAAAGCCTTTGCATAAGTTCGTTAAATCAAGTTAGAAGACCTTGAATTCTGGCATGACTCCTGGCGAGCTGATCCCACCCTGTTCCCATTTCTTTTTCAAAATCTGCTATATAATAAAAATGGATGCCCGAACTTTTCGAGAAGCCAACATCGATACAGATCATCACCATGTCAAGGTACAGATATGGATTTCATGGATTCAACAGAATCGAGTAAGGGTCCCAAGACCGTCACGGTGTTTATCGATCATGTTTCTCTGAAACATGTTTGCCATAGAACAAAAAGCGAGATGTTGTCAGAGGCTCATCAGAGATGCCGCTTGTGATGAATGTTCGTTCGAAAATTTTACAAAAAAGTCAAGGCTACAAAGTGTGAGTGTAAGTCTAACTCTAGGGATGATTAATGACAGCTTGTAATGGAGTATAATAGCCAAAATACTGCTGTCAAACAGAAAGAACCATTCACACTGGACGGAGACCAGAAAGGATTCCGTTCACCCAACGTAGGCGAGGTTAAAATAGCGATATCAAAGCTGAAGTCTAATAAAGTTCCTGAGCCAAAAGGGACTGGCTTCTGAAATATAGAAACGAACATGCCCCCGTTTGGTCGATGCAAAATATGACCGATTAATGGAATCTCAGCATCGTTGGCCCCGTCCATAGGAAAGGGCATCCTTATAATTGCATTAGTTACAGGGGCGCTAGGCTCCTAAAGTCTCCTCTGGCGTTGGAGAGAACTTTACCTTTGGCAGCTATTACTTAGAAATAATCAAGAATTTTATTTATCTTCGCGCACCCTTGCCAATTGCTCAAGAGTCTTTGGGCTCAAGAGACAATCCGAAAAGCCAAGATAAGCTTGGAAATTATCAATCAATCTTTGGTTTTGTGTTTGTTAACGAAGAATAGGGGATATACGGTGATATTGGGCAAGGGTATCACTGGTCCGATCCAATGAGTCTTTGATTGCTTCTCCACACAGACGAGGGTATTTCAACCAACAAGCAGGTTAAATATGACCTTTGGAAATGTTTGATCAGGTTCACACCGAATTGTAGCGCCATATAAGTGTATGTCCACCACTGGACAGGGTGGAGATGGTTTGTGTCGAAGATGTTCGTTCACTACTCTCCGCAGGTGGTTGTCGTAGATAGAATTCGAGATATTCTTTTGAATTAGTCGCGTTGATTGTAGTTCACAGTAACTTTTTTTTTTTACTTCCTAGTCATCAAGGTGTTATATTGAAAATTCACAAACAGAGAATGAATTTTGAAGTGATCTTATACTGCGAGTGTTATGCTTTCGTCAGCATTTTTTATCATCTCTCATTGAAAACTGATATTGTTGCACAGTTTTTCCATATTGTTGCATAGTTTTTGACTATGGACAGACTTGAACTACAGACCTTCCGCTCAACAGTCGGTGATGATTACCATTGCACCACGATCACCTCCGTTGATAAATGAATGCTTGTCGTTTAAAGATTATTTTGTTTAAATATTGAGCATGATGAGCATGTTTAAGTGGTCCATAAGAGAGCCTAATTTTGGGCAAATTTTTCGAGCATATTGGCTGGTATCACGTGTAAAGTAATCTTTCAAGGCTGCGATTGTACTAGCTTATCGGCATAGACCATCGGCATAGACTATCGGCATTCAGCCAAAAATGAGGTTCGTGGCTGAAGACATTTTTTTTTTGATAAAAAACGAATCTTCCTCCAGCTTTGCTATCAAGCTATGGTAGGTCGTTCGGCTTCAGTATTTGCACGAGCTGTAATTTGCAAGAAAAAAAAAACTGCGTTAAATCCTCGACGTAGTCGAGTAACACATTCTTCATTGCTATGAACGGCGATGGTTGGACAAATCACGGTCTTCATTAACACTGGCGGATACAGCAGCAGTATTATACGGGTGATGACTTAGGGTCCAATAGCGTAAAATTGATATGAAATTAGGTCACTACGGCCTGAATCGCCTGCTCAGTAGGTCGATTATGACGACTGTAAAATGGTCGAAGTGTGGGAAAAAACAATTTTCACAGAGTAAATAATTTAATAATTTATAAGCGATGTGGGCGCGTAAGTCTTTCCACGATGAAATGGCAAGGGTAACTGAGCAAGTTTGGTATGATACATGACGCGAATCACGCATGACCTGTCAAAATTAAAACTCTTTAAAACCAAACAGCAAAGAATGACCCTTAACCAATTTCTTTTTATAATTACTTTGACTCTAAGTCCGGTATTACACGTTTCAATAGTTGCTGGCAACTTTTGCTTATTTTCTTTTGTGTTTTCTGTCCGTGTTGCCTTTATCTTTACACGTTTCAACACAGAGCTCGCAACAAAGTGACACTTAACGTGCATTTTCTTTTAGATTTAGATTTAGATATTTATTGTGGCAGAAATTGTACAATTTGCAAAATACAATGTTCGTTATACAGAGATTTGGTTTCCATTACCTTACATCTAGAATATTTGTACAATTACTTAAATAGTATATCACAGAAATACTTTCAGTCAGAAGGAAAAGCCACTAAAAACCTTCTTTTCAAATAATTTTCTTTTTGATTCATTTCCCAGAGTTGTTTGAGTTGTTGTTGCACTCGAAATCTGGCGAATGAGAAAAAGGAGAAATGGCAAAAAATGAGAAAATAACAAAGGGAAACGTCAAAGTGTTGCCGGTACAGGCAACACGACCTACCCCGGATGCCTCTCACTTCTCTTACCCACAAGTTCGTGTTGCCGCGGCAACTATTGAAACGTGTAATACCGGACTAAGGATTCGATCTGGATTTCTAAACGAAGTACTGTTTCAGATCAAAATTTGACTTTCCATAGGATCAATGGTCTATAACCTCATTTCAAGCTTGAATGCAAGCTCATAGGAGCTGACATGAAATTATGATTACGATTCAAATCTTTTTTAGGATGCAAGTCGCCTAGACGAGTATGCTTTCGATATTTCTCTCCCTCTCGTGGGATTCACTTTCATGAAATTTGGTATTTTAAAGATCGATGACTTGAAAAACATCTCTGTTGTTATCGAGTTCCTTTCTTTCTTATCTTTTTTTTTGTTTCAGACTACCTAATACTGTATTAAATTGACTCCCAATGATATTGTCAAAACGCTGACGTCAGTATTCCCAATTGAGAGCACTTAATTCAAATTAGTCCAACGGAAACAATGCGTTTAGTTCATCTGTTCATCAAATACAATCGGTTTACTCTAGTGAATTCCTTTTTCCATTAATAGTGAACTTTGACTTTTGACAATTAACACAAAAGTGCTGCCAAATTGTCGTAGAAAAAAGAAAAGAAAATCTTTTTCAAGGGAAATAAAGTAAAAAGAGCCAGCCAGACCTATACATTTATTTAAAATTAAGTGAAATCAGGAAGTCGTCAACCTTTGACTTGGAAAATAAAACAAACCAAAAAGAAAAACCTACCTTCCATGTCGTATAAAATTAACGATGCCATTGCCTCTTTTATGTCTGTCATTTAAAGTGAGTACATCCAAAGAGTCCATATCGCGACTTTGTGTGAGTATTCATAGAGTGGTATGATTTTTTTTTAACTGCATTAAGCATGCACAGATTTTCCGGGTATGGGCTCGTTTTGAAATCTCTTAATATTTATCCACAATTTCGCCAAAAATTAATCAAAGTGAGGTCGTTGCCAAACGACCATAATGCGCAACGAAATCTTTTTTTTTTGTGAGCAAAATGATTCTGATGTTTTGGGATGATGTCATGTTTGCTGGCACTCATATTCAAATGCATCAAAACGGTCATGACTTGATCGTTGTAACGCTTGGATACATAATATGCCCCATTGTGATCATGTGGCACAGATGAATGACGCGACACGTTAAGAAATTGCCTAGATATGAAGTAATTCGGTACGAAACACGGAACTCGCATTGTTTACCACAATTGTTGCCCATTTAACGTTTACTTGACTCACAGTGCGTGCTCGAGTGGCGCACAAAGGGCATACATGTGAAATGGGAAGCAGTTCTTTAGCGAGCATGAATTGGTTTTAATTGCTTGTGGACTAGATACCTAAATATGGCATCCGTTCTATGCTAAAAGGAGTGCAGAATGCCTGGTGGTGGTTGACGACCTGTTGTGCATTAATCTACGGAAAAGAATTTATGGGACAAATGGAGGAAATGCAAATTAAGTACATTCAAATTGGAGTTATTGTGCATCTTCATCCTCTCACAGACTTGTATAGAAGCATGAGTAGTCGATGAAGGAGTCGGGTCCACACGAGCTTCCAGCATTGTTGTTACAATTTTACGTACGGGCTGGACTTGGCTATGTCCACCATTACATCAATTAGTGTGCCTCTGTTCGGTCGCGTCTAATAATCAATTCGTTTTTCGTGTGTTGCTACCAGTATTTTGTCTCTAACTTTTTTATCACTTCATTTTGAACCCGCATAGATTATGACTTTGAATCTCGAACAATGTTCCATCGTCACACACTCACGCATCGTGTCGTAGTGATTTGAGGCCTTCAGGCATTCGATGAGTCATGTTAAAAGCCGCATTCCTCAGGCAATTGATTGCCCCTGCTTCGGGAATGGAATTGTTTCTCTTTATTTCGGGTTATCCACTTGTCGGATTCCGATACCGTATCAATCTATTACCAGGGATTTCGATCGTCAGCTGGGAAGTGTTGAGTAGAACTGAATTCCCAAACCACAAAACCACTTACAACCTGTAAAGCAACGTGTGCCATGCTTGGGCAATAATAACAATCATTGTGGGCAGGTAGTCAGACAAACAGAAGCAAGTATTTCGAACAAGGCCGATTACCTATCTCAGATTCGGAATGAAATCGGTTTAGGCTATGTCGTTCTATCACTGAGATCATTATTGCCTTTTATTCGTGGTACGTGATTGTTTTGCCGTGTCATTGAAGCTAGCAAGAATATTGCTTGCTCCCGTTTTATCATTTGTTTTCCTAGTTTCCGGCCACGGAGAGGCACTTTAGAGCACAGAAATAGGTTCATTTCCTGGAAAGAGAGCATAATCAGACGACTCGTCGGCCTGGAATAATGCGCAAATTGTGTGAGTCAGATTAATATACGACTTGCGTCGGTTGTATGCTTTGAGGTGAATGGTTTTTGGTTGTTTGAAGATTGAAATATTGTGTTTTTTACAACGTCGACTGAGTACAGAAAACATCTGCTTGTAGTGTTTGAAATAGAAAAGCAACTTGTTTAGGTCTCTATAGTAGCCATAGTACTTTGGTGACTCCACTATAATGGTCGGCAGTAAGTCTGCTTTAGGCGACAAATTAAAGGCACAACATAAAACTTAATTGCCGGAAACACGACTGACAGCACGAATGTATGTATGTCTTTAACGATCTTTAAACAATTTTCGAAAACTTACGACAGCAAGTAACTACGTATATATACATGTAGTTTGTGAAAGCTGTGGCGAATGGCCGAGTAATGTTAAGGCAAATTGTATGCACGTGACTCGAGTCCTTCAAATTCACATAAAAATAAGAAATGTCAGTAAGAGCTGATGCCGAACTCTTACCCATTTATAGATCATTTTTATGCAGAAAAATGTCATTAAACCTGTGATTCACCTTGTAAATCTAGCTGTAATGACGGTATATCAACATGAATTCTTGTCAATAGGTTTATCATAAAGTAAAAGCCTTTCCAAATGTTTATAAAGTCTATTTTATGTTTTTTACCTTTAGCGGTGTATTCAGTTTTCGAAAGGTTTCTTATTTTACGACTTTTTTTTTTTAATTCGCTTGCAAAAATGGAAGTCATATAACCGTGCGAAATCTTCTGAAAGGTTTTTCAGTAAGTGCGGGTAGATGTTGAAAAGGAATAAAATAAGCTGTGTGTGAGGTATTAACAAAATTTCTTTTTAATTTGAAAGGCACATGAATGCCATTCTGTATGGAATATCACGTTGTATGACGCCCGCATCGGCTTCTTACGGTGGCACGGTCCGAGTGGTCCAATGACTTCCGCATAGATTGGACTGAATTTGAGTGATGGCCACCTTAAGGGCATCGGTCGATTATGGCTTATTCGCATAGGCTTGCGACTTCAGGAAGCCCTACAAGAAACATTTTAGCGGAGTCAAATCGCATGGCCTTGGTGGCCCATTCTGCGAGAGATAACTTTACCATCAAATCGTTCATGCAGAATGCCAATCGTGGCGTCCGCTGTGTCGAACTTAGCGCCGTCCTCCTGGAACCACATGTCGTCTAGGTCGCTTTCGAAAAAGTACGGATTAATGACGCCGTCGGTCTAAAATTCACACCAAACGTTGACCTTTTGAGTATACATTTGCACCTGATTAACCTCGTTTGGGTTGGTGTTGTCCCATATATGACAATTTTGCTTGTTAACACAGCTCTTCATCCAAAAATGCACCTCGCAGCTAAATATGATTTTTCTGTCAAAATTTGGATCCTCTTCCAAACGCTCCGAAGCCCAGTCAAGGAACAAATGGCGTTGTGTACTCGTATAGTCATGAACTTTGAAGTTCATGTTACTTCGATTTTGTAGTCCGTAGTCGAGTTGAATTCTGTGAAGGGCCAAGGTTTTGTGCACGGAGAGGAATCGACTGCCTCGATGTTCTCGATTTTGATTACGTTATTTTGACGTACGAATTTTATTATTTGTGTTTTTCGATCGTATAACTAGCCAAGGTGATTTGGCATCAGTAACTGAATAATAAACAACAGATTTGACAGATGCCACCAAAACAACATGGGCGCTACAGGCCGCCAAAATCTACCCGCGCCAATTGAAAAACCCTTTAGTAATCTTCTTCACTTACTCGATTTTTGGCATAACGTTAAGCTCTCTCCGCTCTTTTGATCACCTTATTTAAGCTTGAAAAACAGTGAATCTTTAAGGCCTCTTAATTTCTGGTAATAGTCACAGCATGGAAGAGTGGAGAATAAAAAGGTTCTTTGGAACAAATTTTGTTACGACATAGAAAAAAAAACAAGAAAAAGTCGCCAATATCTCCAGGAACTATTCCTTCTGCGTTTGTTCATTATATTTTCGTTCACTTTTTCTGTGTTTTTATGGACAGTTGATGTGCTGCGTCCAGGCGCTAGTCATCTTCAGCTGCCAAAGCCTAGTTTTATTTATTCAGGGTTTTTCAATAGGGACATAACACTCTTAACCTCCTGAACATGATTTGTCAATGTTAAAACGTCAATCGCTTACATTTTTTTCATGGTGAAAATCATGAATGAGCAACGTTTGGAACTGCTTTGTCGGTTATCGCAACTTTAAGAGCGCCACAGGCTATGCGTGCTATAGTTCGAGTAAACATATTCACTACTGAATGTTCATGTGCTAGTGAGACAACACACCTATCGAAGTACCGAAAATATCGCAGCCGTAAGTGCTTCAGTTAGAAGCGAAATAAATCAGTCGATTCCACATTATTCACAGGAATTGAGAATCTCTCAGTCCGAATTTTGCATGAGATCTCGGTCTATGCTCTTACAAGATCAGATTAACTCAAGTATTGAAGCCGCTCTTATCCGTATTTAATCCGATTGGGCCACATTCATTCGTGTGCTGTGGATTTCAGGCGGGAGTATTGAGCTTTCTCGTCGATGAAAATGTTCGCCATGTTAGGGTCAATGGAGTTCTCCTTCAATCACGCATGGAAGGCTATTTATTGGCCAGAATAGGATAGATTGACAACAGTCCCACCAAATTAAGACCTCATGCCCAACAGTTGCTAAAAATGGGAAGTCCGGTACTCGTATAGTCTGGCTCATGCGATTTAACGCATTTGTATTTATATTTATGTAAAGTCATTCGTTTAGGCCATCAAACTAATCACTTTATTGAAGTCCAGGAACAATATCGAACATTTTGGCTGATATTTGTGGAAGAGTGGTGGAAATTGGCGCCCAAGAATCGATCGCTGCAAACGTGCTCGCGGTGGTGGTATGAATGAGATCGACTTCCGTATTTAGATTTAACATGCTTATCACGCCTGGAATACATTTCAGGCTAATATCTCAACTATCCTGTGTTTTATTTATGTACAAGAAAGTTGTGTCAATTTTGACAAACTCTATAGTGTACTCATCAAACTTTTTTGCACTTAATTCCATTCTTATGATGAAAGATTGTCGATTATGATTGCTACCAGACATCTATGAAAAAATTCAGACAAATACGGAATGACCTCATTATATTGTCATGCGGAGCCTGTACCATATCCGCTGAGACCGTCGGAGGAAACGGATTATCAAGCGTGGTGCTTTGTTCAATTGCGCATTGTCCTGTAACAAAAACTTCCACCTCTAGTCGAACAGAATGAATTCTGTCTCATAGTCTCTAGAGAACACCCAAATAATATTGAGTATTCGCAGTCTGACCTTGTGGAACGAATTTCTTGTGTATAATGTCATTGGAATCGAAGAAAAGCATCATCTTGATTTGACTCTTCTGCATCCTCACATTTTTCTCTTTCGGGTCATCTGATGACTTCCGGGTTTGTGAGTGGCTCGTATTGGAAGCACTAGGCTTCATCCCCAGTTACTCGGTACTTGACTTTTTTTTTGGCAGATTGCATACCTTTGCCATGACTAACTCTTGTCTTTTTACTCCTCCGTGAAAAAACGTGGAAAGAATTGGGTGCAGATTTCTCTTCCCGAATCCTGTGTAAGAATATATTGCACTACACCCTTAGGAACGCCAGTTATTATCACCTCAATAAGTCTCTCCGGCACACAACGATTAGAGCACAGAATTGTTTCGACTTTCCCAATGTTTTGTTTATTCCTCGAGGTTCTTGATATCGGTGAGTATTCGTCGTTCTTAAAGCACTCGTAAACATTTTTTTAAACGATCCTTGTTGGGTGTTTCTTGAGCAGTTTTGCCCAATTTAAAACAAAATTTGATATTCGCTTTTTGCTATATAGCCGTTTTCGATAGTCTGATACATTGGACGTTTGGTTATAATGTCATAATCATTGACTTAATAATGGGAATGCTACGAAATTCGGTGGGAAGATACATGAGAGATGTGTCCAATAGGTGAATCAGATATAACGTTGCGTTAGTGGAAACCAGTCGCACCGGAAATGAGACAAGCTGTGAATACGACAACTATAAATTAAACATCTGTGAATAAAGGGTGGTCGTGGTGGAATAGCAATCATCATCGACTGTTGAGCGAAAGGTCTATAGTTCAAGTCTGTCCATAGCCAAGAACAATTCCTATACGGAAAAATTGTGCAACAACATCAGTTGTGAATGAGAGATGATCAAAAAAATGCTGGCGAAGGCATAACACTCGCAACATAAGATCACTTCAAAATTCATACTCTGTGTGTGCGTTTCCAATATAACACCTTAATGACATGGAAACAAAGACAAAAGTTACTGTGAACTACTACCAACGCAAATTCAGTCGAATCTCTCAAATCCTATCTAGGGCAACCACCCCGGAGAGTAGTGAACGAACATCTTCGACACAAACCATCTGCACCCCGTCCAGGTTGTGTGACAAACGCCATAAGAGCGTATGAAAAAAAATGTTTTAAACGTCAACATCATCGTGAGCCCTGTTCAGCATGTCATTGATAGGGGGGCTGGAAAATGATTGATCCGTCACTGTTCCTAGAGTTTGGGCCTTTTGTGTGGTTCCTGCAGGATATTTTTTATACATGTACCTAATATACGAATGTAATGTGAAAAGTTTACGGCCTTACAATCAAAGACTGGGATTTTGACTGTCAACAAACAAAAAAGTTTGTAAGCAAAAATGATTTGACCCTGAATGCTCCAAAGCAAGAGAACAGTCGTTTGCGTTTGAAAATGCTAAGGCCCATAAAGCTTCCGTAGACGATCGAGGGTAAAGTGGCAGAAGCTAAGCGATCAATTTCTTCAGTGTGGGCCCGCTGTTTCAACAGTAAAAACATAGTTCATAGTTCGAAACAAAAACTCTGTCGCTCAACCGCTGCCTCATTACTTCTGCTGGCACTTTGAAGATTATGATTACGTGATTAAAGTGATGGAGATGGAAGAAGCAAGGCTGCCCAGAATAATACTTTCGCATATCATTACGAGTGGAGGAAGTCTTGTTCAAGAGTGGAGATGCATCGCATCGAACTGTGGATTCAGTCTTTGCCCCTGACGAAGATCTAACTGCCTAAAAAGACAATTTGAAACTTTATTAGAAAAAATAAGTTTCCACATGCACGAAGAATTTGCATCTGAATCTCAAGCTTCACAATATCGCTTTTACTACAGGCAACTGAACTATAACCTGACTTATAGTGACTTATATGACTTATTTTTTTAAGCACTACCCAATAAACAAAATAAGAACTATTGTTAAAATGAGAGGGGAGCTAATGAAATTGAACTTTATGCCACACCAAGTCGAACTTCCAATTCAATCAGAGCGAGAAAGGACGTATTACACTTCCTTGGAGAATGCCCAATCCTAAAGGAGTTTCGTAAGAGATATTTCGATGCAGAATTCCTGGTTGTAGACGAAGCAATTGATATCTTGAGCGGACAACAGGGAAGGGACCGCTTATACTCCTACATTGCTTATGTTTTCCGCTACGTCAGAAGACGTATCGTTAAGGAAGATTTTTAATCTTTGCGTCATTTGAAATCGAATTAAGGGCTCATCTCAGTGTGAAATTTTCAAAAAAATTTTTTTTTTCTTTTTGCATTATTTGATAGTATACACTGTTATATGTAAATATTCTATAAAATTTTTAAATCGAAATTCCAATTATTTCGGTCGCTACATCGTTTTTCGTAGAAAGGGAACGGAGCCGGACATCTGTCGCGTCGGTCGTCCCGCCATACCATTATTCCTTTTGTTCTTTTTCTGCGCCTGTACCTTTCTAGGGTACTTAGGTCCTATAACTTCGTAAAATAAACTGGCCAATTATTTCGGTTCGTTTTCGACATCCACCATGGATAGACCTACGAAAAACACGCCTAAGAAAAAAATCAGAAAGGACAGCAAAGGCTCTAAAATTTTCGAACTCCAAACTTTGAACGCGTTTTTCTCGGAACGGTGTTTTTCAAAACGGTGGCCACTCTCAAAGGCAGAATTTTCAAGCTTTTCATTTCAAATTTTGGGAGAACATTTTTCACGTCATTCTCTATCGACCTATGGAAGCTTTTTTTTTTAATGAAATCTTCCTATTTTTTTTACGAAAAACTGTCGAAAAAAAGGTTGAATGGTAACGAACCAATCAACCAATTGAAACCAAAGATTTACTTCCTTTACGTTATAATTTTTAATTTATTACTTGCTTCTGCTCTCGCTCGTGGTTAAATTCAAAAAGAAAAAGGCGAGAGGAAAGACAACCCCAGAGCCCCAATAGGATCGTTCCAATTCCATTGACGATGAATTCCAGTTGGGGAAGCTCTGGTACGATCTCTCGTCTATTACAAACATAATGCATTCAGTCAATAAATTACAATAATACAATTCAATGATAGTTAATAACAAATAGAATAATATTAGTTATTTAAATAAATAAAATAATTCGGTAAGAATAAATGGTTCTTCAACATCCCGCCCCGGCTGAAGGAATTTCAGGGCTGGGTAAAAGCGCTAGTTTCGTAATTGGACGTTTAAAAAATCCTCCCTTTGTTCGTAGGGTGACGACGCGTACGTGACCATCTGCACCAGGATGAACCTCTTGAACCCTCCCTAAGCTCCATTGTGAAGGTGGCAAATTGGCCTCCTTTAAAAGCACGATATCTCCGACTTGAAAATTTCGCTGAACTGCGCTCCACTTAGGCCGCTGCTGCAGGGTAGTGAGGTAATCTTGATGCCATCTTCGCCAAAACCCTTGCATCATATTCTGCACCAATTCCCATCGTCTAAGGCGGTTAATAGGCGTCTCCAGATAGCTAGGTTCCGGTATTGCAGTATAAGGTCTACCTATGAGAAAATGAGAAGGGGTTAATGGATCGAGTTCGGAATCGGACGAAACACAGAGTGGTCTGGAATTTAAAAGGGCCTCGATTTGACTCAATAAGGTGCTCATTTCCTCGAAAGTAAGAACATTGCTGCCAACAACGCGCCTAATATGTGTCTTCACAAGTTTAACGCCCGCCTCCCATAACCCACCAAAATGAGGGCTGTGCGGAGGTATAAATTGCCACGCAATGCCCTCTGTAGATAGAAAGTCAGCGACCTGTTGGTTATATGCCTCCGATTGAACTAACTGGCACACTCCAGCTAAGAGACGGGCGGCTCCTTGAAAGTTTGTCCCGTTGTCCGAGTATATAACGCTGGGTTTCCCTCGCCGCGCTATGAACCTTTTCAGCGCAGCCAAAAACGCTTCGGTTGTGAGGTCGGAAACCAACTCTAAGTGTAGCGCCTTGGTAGCCATGCATACGAAGAGACAGATGTATCCCTTTACTTCTGCAGCTTTCCTCCTTCGAGAAGATCGAAGAGTTATTGGACCGGCATAATCACATCCTGTATGGGCAAAGGGAAAGGTAGGGTTAACACGAGACTCAGGCAAATTCCCCATTAGTTGCGAGGATGTTGATCGCCGAAGACGAAAGCAAGTAACGCAGTCATGCACTATTCGGCGAATCAAATTTCTGCTACCAACGATCCAATATTGCTGCCGTACTACCGCGAATAATCCCGATACACCGATATGTAGATAGTTCCGATGGGCATCTAGTAGAACGAGATGAGTGATACGATGAATTTTGGGTAGAATAATTGGATGTCTAACGCTATAAGGTACATTTTTTGCGTTCGTAATTCGACCACCCACGCGTAATAGACCGACCTCATCGATGAATGGCGACAAAAAACGTAATTTGGAAGTCTTGAAAACACAACCACTTGCTCGGAGCGCATTGTTTTCAGCAGCAAACTCTCCTTGGGCCCATAAGAGGCAGATCTCCTTGGCCCTACGAAGCTCGATCAATGAAAGATATATATATTCTGGGCCTTCCCTGGGTAGTTGACATTTCCTAATGAAACGAAGCATATACGCCACGATACGTACAAGTTTCCTCCACGACGATATGTTGAGGGCAAGCGTTTCAAGAAAATGATCCTTAAGAACGGAAACATTAATTGCCACAGATTTGGTTCTTTCCTCAGGTATGACGTCGGGTGACACTGCAGCGTTTATTGGCCACTCAACCTTGTCCAAAGACAACCAATTCGGTCCCCTCCACCACATCTCGTGGCTCATTAGTGATTTTGGATCCATCCCCCTGGAAGCGCAATCAGCCGGGTTTTCAGTGGAAGCAACATGATTCCAAGCAGAACGAGATAAACGGGATAATACCTCCGAAGTCCTATTGGCCACAAAGGTGTTCCACCTTCGGGGAGGGGAAGAGAGCCAAGCCAAAACTATTTGGGAGTCGCAAAAGGCCGTTATCTGTGCAGGTATGGCAGGAAACGACGACCGAATAAGCTCCAACAACCGACATAACAGAAGAGCCCCACAGAGTTCCAAACGAGGTATCGACATCTGCTTCACTGGCGCTACGCGAGTTTTAGCTGCAACTAACTGAACTTGGATTTCACCATTTTCAGAACGACTGCGACAATAGACCACAGCAGCATACGCCTTTTCAGAAGCGTCCGAAAATCCGACCAACTCTAAGCATGTAGAATTCAGAGTAAACCTTCGTGGAATTCGAAAGTTTTCAAAGTAGAACAAATTATCTCTATACCGTTTCCATTTTTCCGTTACGATAGGGTTCAACGGATCATCCCAATCTATCTTCGTTTCAGACATCCATAGTTCCTGGAATAGGATTTTCAATAAAATAGTCGACGGAGCTAAAAATCCGAGGGGGTCAAAAATCTGGGCTACTTCCGATAATAGTTTTCGCTTGGTGGGCAAAAATTGCGATGATAATTTAATCTTGTAAGTAAAGATGTCGCTGTGCGGATTCCAAACAAGGCCAAGCACCTTGGTGTGTTGCGATGGCAAGTCCAAAGAAACAGGCTCGGAACAATCAACTTCTTGTAAAATCTCCCAACAATTGGAGCTCCATTTACTGAGTCCGAAGCCTCCACAAGACAACATGTCCACAACCTGCTTCCTTAGATTTAGTACCTCTGATAACGAATCCGCCCCTGTCATCAGATCATCGACATACCTATCATGCAAGACGGCCTCAGAGGCTAAGGGAAACTGGTTTCTATAATCCAATGCCAGCTGATGGAGAACCTTCATTGATAAATACGGTGCGGGGGAGGTACCATAGGTAACCGTACACAACCGAAAGTGCGCAATCGGATCATCAGTGGATTCTCTCCATACGATACGCTGATAGTCCCGATGCTTTGGATGGACCCAAATTTGACGGAACATTTTGATGATATCCGCGCAAAAAACAAACCGATGAACGCGAAACCGTAAACACACGTTAATTAAATTTCTTTGAAGCGGAGTTCCTATATGGAGAGTATCGTTGAGACTGCACCCTCTACTGTCCTTATGTGAACCATCGAAAACAACGCGAAGTTTATTTGTTACGACCGCATGATGAGGCAAATAAAATACCTTCCCGGACGTAGGTTCCACTTGGTCGTCGGGTATTTGTTCCATGTGCCCTAACTCCAAGTAGGTTTTCATGAAACTTATGTACTCCAGTTTTAGACCCTCATCTCTGGAAAACCTGCGTTCCATTGCGCTGAGCCTAGACAACGCGCCAGAAAGAGTATTACCGAAGCTAACTGCAGAATTCCGAAAGGGAAGTTCAACCATGTATTTCTTATCCGCGGTGCGTGTAAATGTTTTCCCGAAATGAGTATCTTCTACTGTAGGCAGCGAAACCTGGTTTGAAACCTCCTCAATCTCCCAAAAAGATTTCAGTATAATGTCAAGATCCATACCGGCATATAGAGAGATGAATGGCTTTTCCAAACAACAACCAGTAATCACCCATCCAAATAGAGTTTCATGGGCTACCAGCTTTCCTTCATCATCTGAACGATGACCACCTTGTAAAATACTCCATGCCTTATCAGCTCCTAATAAGATATCGATGTTCCCGGCCTTATGAAACCCTTCATCAGCTAACTGGAGATCCTTAACCAACGAAAACCCGGAACCGTTAAGTGAACGCGACGGAGATTGTGAAGTGATAGTGTTCAAAATGTAGGCTTTAACCTCAATAGAAAATTGACTGAACCGCGATTTTAAGGTTAACACTACCGAGCCCTGGGTTACACCAGCGTCAACCGCCGAAATCCCTGTTATGGGCAAACGAGCATGAGAACGACGAAGACCGAGCCTTTTCACCAAACTCTTGGTTACAAATGAGACCTGCGAGCCAGTATCTAAGAGTACACGAGCACACTGATCTCCTCCGCGATTATCCAATACCTTAATTACCGCCGTCGGTAAAATACTCGAGGAGCACGAATCATTTTTTATGTGACCACTAAACGCTGGTATGACCGTTCCTTGGGGTTCCATGGGAACTCTGTTTACGTTTGAGGGGACGGGAGGCGCATCTGAGGATTGTAGGTGCACTAAACTATGATGACGAGCATTACAAAACGAACAACGCGTTTTAACCCGACATCGCAGCGAGGAATGTTTAGTCCCAAGACAACTATAACACAACCGTTGATCACGAGCGAAGGCGCGACGCGAGCTAACCGACATAGATACAAATTCCGGACACTGAGGGAGGTAATGATCACCCTTGCATTTTGGGCACGAAGGGTTCACTGCGGTTAGACATTTAGCATTCGAAATGTTCAACGCACGAGAGTTCTTTGAAGGACGGATAGGCTTCGGATCACTAGCTTCCAACGCATTCGCGCGTTCCTCCAAAAATTCGAGTAGCTGACCGATGGTACATTGTTCAGAGTTTTTGCTTGTAATTGCCCAAGCCTTTCTTGTTTCCGAGTCAGTTTTATTCACTAGTAAATATATGAGCCATGGATCTCGACCTACCGCTTTAACTGCTTCCAACCCTCGCACAACCTCATCCGCCTTATCTAGCAGTTTACGTAACTGAGAACCATCCCCAACACCGACGTTTGGCAATTTAAGGAATTGTTCAATGTAGGAATTTATTATACACAGGGGTTTGTCGTACCGACGTTCAAGTTTTTCCCAAGCCAATGGATAGTTATCATCGGAAACCTGCAGACCACACAACAACTTAAAAGCATCGTCTCGCAAAACCGATTTTAAATACCTCAACTTTTGAGCGCCGGAAAGTTTGGTATTGGTGTCCACCGATTGCAGAAAAATATCTCGAAACCCGGGCCACTCGCGATAATCACCGGAGAAGGGTACTATTTGCATTGGCTGCAACTCAATGCACGTGGCTTCCTTCTTATTCGAGTTCACGGGGACCTTTTGCCCTAATTGGTCTAGGAGTTTGGTTTGCGACGCTACCAATTCCTTAAGCGTAGGTTCATTATTTTCACTAGCTTTAACACTAGCGGTCGCTATAAGGGACAAACGCTTAGCAAGTTCACATTTGGCCGTAAGGTACCTCGACTCCATAACCTCAAAATCGGACTCGGGGTCACCATAACCCTCCTCCGTATGAAACTCAAAGATTTCGAATTGATTTTCACACAAATCCTTCCATGCCTTCTCGAGTCTTTCCGACCGCGCTTCTAACTCAATGGAATGTACATTGTCTGGAATCGATAAGGCATAATTATACACGCGCGTTATAGCACCTTTAAAATGTCCGCGAGCTTGCTTTAATACCTCCATAATACCTTGCACCCGAATGCGCAAACCGATAGGAACCGAAAGTCTGAACAAACACTATTTCGACGATTAGCAGCAACCAAATTCTCAGCAATTTCAGGGCAAGATGATCAACAATAGCAGCAGATTCCGCAATCACAGACAAAGAGAATCCACTAGCAGTACAAGCAGCAAATCAAAAGCAACAGCACTTCGACCACCAATTAAAAATATGTACATATATTATACTTATCTGGTCTAGATGCCAATCCAAAAAAACTCTTGTGAACCAAAAACAGCCAAATTATAAATTATATTGTAAATTTACACAGTTTCCATCTCCGACAACAAATATCCGGCTCGAAGGACCACATTGAATGGTAACGAACCAATCAACCAATTGAAACCAAAGATTTACTTCCTTTACGTTATAATTTTTAATTTATTACTTGCTTCTGCTCTCGCTCGTGGTTAAATTCAAAAAGAAAAAGGCGAGAGGAAAGACAACCCCAGAGCCCCAATAGGATCGTTCCAATTCCATTGACGATGAATTCCAGTTGGGGAAGCTCTGGTACGATCTCTCGTCTATTACAAACATAATGCATTCAGTCAATAAATTACAATAATACAATTCAATGATAGTTAATAACAAATAGAATAATATTAGTTATTTAAATAAATAAAATAATTCGGTAAGAATAAATGGTTCTTCAACAAGGTCAAATTCTATACGTTTTGTTCAAACCGCCGCCATTTTGTCAAATTTAAAAAAAAAAAAAGAAAAGCTCCATAGGGAGATAGCGACTTTCCTACAGATTAATAATCTTTTTGAACTTTTTGTTTCAGATCAAAATTGAGGTCGCAATCATGGACGTTTTTTTTTACGATACTTTTCAACAACTAATTAAACTATTGTACACTAAATCAATCAACATAAAAAAAATCGTTTTGTATTTATCCTGAATATCTTTATTTATTAAAAAAAACCAGGACGATTAGTTTATTCCAACCATGAGAAAAAAAATCGCGAAAATTAGGGATTCTTCGGAGGGTCACACTGAGATGATCCCTTAAATTTAAACTCAGATAGTTGTCAATCTGGTAGACGGCGTAACGCCAAACCAAAATAAACTAAGAATCTTCTTGTGTATGTAACACTTTTTTTCAATTGAATAAAATGTAAGTCATTTTACTACTACACTTTACAACTACTAATCTCCTTTGACGTCACCACACTTGGTCCAGCGTTTTTCCAACATCAGTATTCCTTCTCGGAAGTGAGAGTCTGGAAAGCTGTGAAAATATTCATTTGTGGCCCTCTCAGCTTCTTCTTTATATGCGAAGCGCTTTCCAAAAACAAATAATTAATGCCTGTCTAAAAACGTTATATTTCCCTATTAAATGGAAGAAAGCCAAGGTAGTAGCTCTATTAAAATCCGGAAAACATCTGTCCAACCCAAGCAGTTTCAGACCTATCAGCCTTTTAAATGCCCTTAGCAAAGTTTTCGAAAAAGTCATAAAAATTAAGATCGATGCCTCTCTTAGTGCTACGAAAATTCTTCCTGCTTAACAGTTCGGTTTCAGGAAAAATCATAGCACTTCATCAAATACTTAGGATTTGTAGGACTATTAAGCTTAACCTTAAAAAGTCAAGTGGCTTAGTCCTCCTTGACTTTGAAAAGGCTTTCGATTTAGTGTGGCACAATGGCCTAATATATAAAATAATTAAATTTAACTTTCCTAGGTATCTTATAGAAATACTGCAAAGCTTTTTATTGAATCGATCCTTTAAAGTCAATCCTAATGGAGCAACAACAAAACCAGTCCCAGCCGGAGTTCCACAAGGTTCAGTCCTCGCCCCAGTTCTCTTCAATATTTTTTTTGCTGATATGCCCAGCGTTCCCAACTGTGATACCGTACTCTACGCAGACGATTTGGCCGTATACTCTTGCCACGACTATGGTTCAACAATAGAAAATAATCTTCAAATCAGGATTCAATCTATCTTTGAATATTATAAGCAGTGGAAAATAAAAATAAATGTTGACAAGTGCACAGCTATTTCTTCGCGAGAAGAAGACTAAGTTGTTTCTTGCCTTCTGAATATCTTAACCTAAACAACACCAACATACCGTGGGTCAGTTCTGTAAAGTACCTAGAAGTGTACTTAGACCAGAAGTTGACCTTCGGGTATCACATCCAGACATAACAGACTTTAGCTAAGATTGACTTATAAAAATGCTCTACCCTCTCATCAACCGCCAATCACATCTTAACAAGAAGAACAAAATACGAGGGTGATCCGATAAGTACTTAGCCTCATCGCCAGATGGCGTCAGTATCAGTAAGAGCAACTTACTATCGTGTAGTACATTCTAGTAGACGGCTACTGTTGGAATTTCAGCCGGATCGGACTCGTAGTTTTGTTTTGACCGCGTGTGAAAGCGGGAGTGTCCGCGGATTTTAGAAAAATGAAAAAAGAGCAATATCGGTCGGTGATTCGATTCTTGTTTTTGGAAGGGAAATCGCGCAGCGAAATCAAAGAGCGTTTGGATGCTGTGTACGGTGACTCTTCTCCTTCGATGGCGACCATCAAAAATTGGTTTAACGAGTTTCAACGTGGTCGCACGTCGGTTTTTGATGAGCCACGTCCAGGTGCCCCGAAAACGGCTACCACGGAGGATAACGTGACAAAAATCCACGATCTCGTATTGGCAGACCGCCGATTGAAGGTGCGCGTTATAGCTGAGACAGAAGGCATTTCAAAAGATCGCGTGGGTCATATCCTGCATGAAATGTTGGGCATGAGAAAGCTGTCGGCGCGATGGGTGCCGCGTTTGCTCACTCCGGACAACAAGCGCAACCGTGAGACCACTTCAGAGCTGTGTTTGACGCTGTTTAAGCGCAATCCGAAGGAGTTTTTGCGTCGTTTCGTGACAGTCGACGAAACATGGATCCACTGGTACACACCAGAGACCAAGGAACAGTCGAAACAGTGGACTTCACCCGGCGAACGTGCTCCGAAGAAGGCGAAGACTGTTCCATCGGCCGGAAAGGTGATGGCCACCGTTTTCTGGGAAGGTGTGATCCACATCGACTACCTGGAGAAGGGCAAAACGGTCACAGGGCTGTACTATGCCAAATTATTGGGCCGATTGACGCCGAATTGAAGAAAAAACGGCTCCACTTGGCGAAGAAAAAAGTGCTCTTCCACCATGATAACGCACCGGCTCACACCTCCGCCCTCGCCACGGCCAAATAGGTCAAATTGGGCTACGAACTGTAGATAGGATATTCAAAGAGGATCACTCTATACGACTCATGCGACAATTAACAGATTCCTGTTACCTTTTGAACGAACGTTAGAGTGGACTACATACCTTCTATTGGTACCTCTTACACCAGGGTATTCGCACAATGTCAGTCGACTTTGTCAATAGTTGGGACTTCCAGTCTTAAGGGAGGGATTAACGCGGATTTTTAACTGATTTGTCAAGCCGTGGTCTTACATAATAATAATGTGCCATTAGTATACACTAAATTATAATATGATCAGAAATGCTAAACAATGCATTAGTTTGGCAACACAAATCTGCTACTTCCGTCTTAGTTCATAAATAACATTCTACATTCGCCAAACTTGTCAACCACAATCATCTGCGTTTTCACGGTTCCTGTGAAACAGCTTAGCCATAACCTAGCCATCATTTTTCACCTTCACACTCTACAATTTGTTTTTTTTTTTTTTCATTACAAATTTCAAAAGCATAGAAGTTTGTACATTGGGGAAATAAACGAGGCTAATGGCTTAACGCGGTCGCCACATCGAATGGGCGTGTACGAACAACCCATTTAAGCCGCCATCGGAGTTACAAAAAGGCATATCCAATGCGTCTCTCTACCTTTCATTTACAACGTCGTCGTTGGATCTTACGAAATCCACTCTTCGGAGTAGTGGAGCACCTACAAGTTGTTGAGTACGAATATAAAGCACAAAAGTCATTGGACATCACTGGAATTTCGAATTGTGTGTCAAATAGAAGGCATACTTCGGCGCGAGACAAAGGAACTACACATGACGAATAATGAAGGCTATTACTAAATATAGCTGAAGATAGAAAGAAAAGGGTTGTGCATCCGCATCTAATTGAGGGACGCACGCAAAACGAGTGAGCCAAATGAGGCCGAGGAGTGTCGTGTCTTTCGAGCTGATCATAAACTGAATATGAATCGTGAATGGAACTCGCGACGAGTTTGTGAATTGATTTTTTTTTTATTATCCAACAATTTTCAATCAACTTCAATTTGTTTAAAATTCACGACGCATCGCCGTGGCCTGGGGAGTTTGCGTTTTTGCTAGATTACTCGCACTCATACCAAGTACTTGGCGGCTCCTCGCCTTCGTGCCGGGTTCCATGCGAGCAGAAGTACATGGGTGAGCAATCAGCAAGTGACTCACAGGGTCGTTCTCTGCAATATAAACAGAACAGAAATGCTTTTTGTTTATATTTTATTTATTCTTGCGTTTTTATTTACCGTCATTACTCACTCGAAGTGGAGAGATCTCATTTTGGTTGTGCAGATAAATTTATCTGTCAGTTGAGTGTACGAGTCTGGTATCTGGTTGACTTGTACTTGTGTTTCTGCATTGGGGTGGCGCCGAGTGAAGTGTTGCTGCTATACTGGTTAGGTGTCAAGAGTCGGATGCATTCGAAAGTTTGGCATTTGATATTGTGTTTTCAAGTTGATACAAAATAAACGAGTGAAGTGAAGTGACAGTGTGCGATGTAATGACACTAGCGCGCTTCTCACGGTACGAGTACTGGCTGTTGTCGTATGTCACTGGGGCGATACGTACGGATGAGAAAATGAATCTCTATATGGAACGGGTTCTTGGAAATAACTGATGATGATTGCCCCGCAGGAGCCAGTCGATCAAGCGTACCGAATTGTTTCGAGGAAGGGAATTAATTGCAACTATTACGGACTGCCGGTTTAGCCCACACGTGCTGTACGAAGTTGGAGTTGTTTATAGTTGGAGAGTGGGCGGTAAGATGAGTGCTCGAGCGTGATTCAGATAAGGGCACCAGCGACAGCGACAACGACAACGTCTGTGTCTCATTGTATTTTAGACGAGAAAAGCACGACGTTTGTCGAGGTGTCAGATATTATATGAAGTGGGAAAAGCTAAAAGTCATTAAGATTAATATCTAAGAATCAAATGGACATGTGAACCTTGCTGTAAGGGCCGGGAGACTGCGAGCATGCATACAAAAATAGAATTCTCGAAACTGGACGTGCTTAATCTTAGATTCGCTGACGAATACTTGAACCATTAACTTTTCGAATGAAAAGAGGATGTATCGAATTATACACTTGATTAAAGGCGATGTCTTCAAGCGTACCGAGTCACGAAGGGAGCTCCACAGTATCGCACAATCTGAAACTGCAAACGATGACTAAGGGCAAGGCACCCCACAAGTCATACACCAGAGTCTCGAAAGTCAAACTGCTTAACTCCAACGGATCTCATTCAATTAGGTTCATTCATCATTAATTCAAAGGGCACACTGTGCATAGCATATTAACAAATATGTATGTTCCGAGGAAAGGGCTCTCCTTCCATACATGCTTGAGACGTTTTTCCTTCTTCATGTTCTAATTAAATGCGACATAGTCGCATTAGCGTCACTTGGGCTTCGGACCAAGTTGTAAAATTTTCATTAATTTTAACGATGGATGGAGGAAAATGAAGGCGAGTCACATGCCACGGGCATTTATGGATCTCCCGATCGCATCCTATGTTAACACAGGGAAAATTGCATAAGTTTTCGAGTGCGGTCTTGTATTTCATCTCTGATGACTGTTTACGTGGAGGACCTAAAAATAAAGGTTTAAAAAAAAAGAAAATAGACAAACAAAAAAAAAACAAAAAACAGCGCATCATGTTCATCTTCTCGGCTGCTCCTGTATTTCTTTGCGTCTTTTTGTCGGATGTTTTGTTGATGTGCAGCGAAAAAAGACATAAAACAAATCGTTCTTTCGAGGGCTATATTTCTTTTTTTAGCTAAAGTGGGGGAATTTCTTGAATTTTAACGGGGAAATCAAATTTTCGTAGCGTTGGGTTGTATTTAAGAAAAAAAAATAAAATGCATTGGATACGCATCCAATATAGTAGATTGCTGTTGATTGGAGTTGTAGGTGGAGATGGATGTTAAGCTTAGGTCTGTCGGATCATCTCATCAAACTATAAATCCTTCAACGCATTCGGAAGGGACTATGAATACATCCGGAAGCTGACAAAGCTATATTTAGCCGGAAACGCCGCATAGTCTTTCTTTCATGATCATTCATATGTCAAGTTATATTTTTCAGTTTTCGTTTCCAGTTGAAGTTTGTGTTTTACTTTCCTTTCCTGTTTATTTTTGATTCTGTTTGGTTTTAGTAGAATCATATCGAATCGTCATTCATCTATGTTTAGAACCGCTCGTTTATGTCATAGTAAATGACATAGCTGGACATAGTATGACTTGTCTATTTGCGAGGCATTATTGCCATTCAATGCCTTTAAGTGGTTGAAACTTGGAAATAAAAATTGTAAAATTATCTCGGAAGGAACGATGAACATGGACCAAAAACAGATCGTCTTGCGCCATCTAATTGGTCATATAGAGGCCATGAATTCGAAGTAAAGCGCCTTCCTAGATATTGAGCGGGTATTCGACAATTCTGACTACGACTCGATCATGATGGCGCTCTTTCGTACGAGAGTCGATCATACCACTAACCGTTTAGTAACATGCCGACTCGGTTCAGCTCGTGCATTTTGGACACCAAAAAGTTCGAAATCATTAAACGTTGTTTCACGATCACCTTTGAAAAAAATGCGGACCAATCATTCCGTCTGTGCTAACGGCAGCCCAAGACGCATCTATTGAACTTCAATTTAAAAAAAAAAATAGCTTAAAACATTGCAGTGCATTATCAGAGCTACATGTCCATCTTTAACGGACTTCCCGAACTCGAAATGGTAAGCTCACGATCGGATGCTCTACCACAAATATTCATATTTGATAAACAATTAAACTTGGGAGAGTGGAGATCTCTCGAAAAAGGCTTAAGGTCTCAGATGGGTACACCGATGGCTTGAAGATCGAATTGGGCATCGGCTTTGGTGGTCCGATATATACTTAGCCTCACCGCCAGATGACGCCAGTATCTCAAGAGTAACTTACTATCGTGTAGTACATTCTAGTAGACGGCTACTGTTTTCAGCCGGATCGGACTCATAGGAGACTATATTGAAAAATAAATCGCCATTTCTCCAAAATGTTTGTTTTTCTTTTGTAGGCTAAATACTTATCGGACCACCCTCGTAGTCTTCTAGTAGCTCGATACACTTGACCCAGCGATGCTCCAACTTCTTGAACCCGTCTGAAAAATACGTTTTCTCGAGGTCTGCAAAGTAGGCCTCCGTGGCGGCGATGACCTCCTCATTCGACTGAAATTTCTGCCCTGCGAGTGACTTTTTCAAGTTTGGAAACAAAAAGAAGTCGCACGGGGCCAAATCTGGAGAATACGGTGGATGGGGCAGCAGTTCGTAGCCCAATTCGACCAATTTGGCCGTGGGCGGAGGTCTGAGCCGGTGCGTTATCATGGTGAAAGAGCACTTTTTTCTTCGCCAAGTGCGGCCGTTTTTTCTTCAATTCGGCGTCGAATCGGCCCAATAATTTGGCATAGTACAGCCCTGTGACCGTTTTGCCCTTCTCCAGGTAGTCCATGTGGATCACACCTTGTGAATCCCAGATAACGGTAGCCATGACCTTTCCATCCGATGGGACAGTCTTCACCTTCTTCGGAGCACGTTCGCCGGGTGAAGTACACTGTTTCGACTGTTCCTTGGTCTCTGGTGTGTACCAGTGGATCCATGTTACGTCGACTGTCACGAAACGACGCAGAAACTCCTTCGGATTGCGCTTAAACAGCGTCAAACACTGCCCTGAAGTGGAGTGAGCAAACGCGGCACCCATCGCGCCGACAGCTTTCTCATGCCCAAAATTTCATGCAGGACATGACCCACGCGATCTTTTGAAATGCCTACTGTCTCAGCTATCTCGCGCACCTTCAATCGGCGGTCTGCCAATACGAGATCGTGGATTTTTGTCACGTTATCCTCCGTGGTAACCGTTTTCGGGGCACCTGGACGTGGCTCATCAAAAACCGACGTGCGACCACGTTGAAACTCGTTAAACCAATTTTTGATGGTCGCCATCGAAAGAGAAGAGTCACCGTACACAGCATCCAAACGCTCTTTGATTTCGCTGCGCGATTTCCCTTCCAAAAACAGGAAAAACAGGAATTTTTCTAAAAGCCGCGGACACTCCCGCTTCCACACGCGGTCAAAACAAAACTACGAGTCCGATCCGACAGAAGCCGTCTACTAGAATGTACTACACGATAGTAAGTTACTCTTGAGATACTGGCGTAATCTGGCGCTGAGGCTAAGTACTTATCGGACCACCCTCGTATTTGTCAGAGGTTTAAATACAAATACACTTACCGATAGCCAATCAGCACTCACACTGACCTTACATAGCGTGAACTCAATATCCGTTTGGGACTATCCTGCAGGATTTAACAAAGAAAAATAAAGTCAAACTTCAGTGGATTCGTCGACATCAGTGTCAGTAAAATTGTTGACCGAGCCAGAAAGTGCTCCTCTTATAATTAAATACAGAGGCAACAAACCTGTCTGCAGTGTTCCCTGTTCTAAATTCAACTCACATTTCGTCAGTCGACGAGAACAATCTTCAATATTTGAAAAATTTCTCTAAAAAATATTAAAATTCAATAGAGATGAGATCAAAAGGATTGTCCAATTCCTATCCGGACACTGCGGTCTGAGAAACCTCCTTAGTGGAATGAATCAGCGAATCTGCGACTGTAGAACTCATAGTGTTGACCTTCGGCACCTTAGGAGTATGCCTAAGTGAAGCTTTCCCGAAAAGTTTTGTCTCCTGAGGAAGTTATCTTTATTCCTCCCCATCAACCCTCGGCTTCAATACAGAGGTTGAAGATGTACTTTATGGCGCCCAAAAATTTTCTTGGTCCCAATACCCTGTTTACAGATTAACAAAGTTTTGTTGTTGTCAATATTAAATCGGTTCTAAGTTTAAAGAGTTATGTGACTAAGTAGTACCTTTCGGTCGTCGGCGAAAAGTTAAATTATCGTTATGTTCCAGAGGCTTGATAGAAAGGCAATAACTTTCTTTAAACATGGACTGCGAAGATATCGGATTAGCTATTGCACATGTAAATAAAACGCGGCTGTAGAGCTTAATCCTGATTCATATGTAAATTCCGTAATTGTGAGGGAACACTTTTTTCTACTTTTCCCAAAATCTTTCTAAATGTTGCTAGGTTCCCAATTATTTTCGTAAAGGGGAGACTGTGACTGTGAAAATAGAGGCTAAGTGCTATCCTAGCCTAGGAGGTCTTGAGGATTAATATTTTGGCAGACGTATTTTAGGTTTCATTTTGGCATGATTTAATCATAAGTTTAGCTGAAGCTACTCTGTTTTATCTGATTGTTGCATCCAATTTGGTATTGGGACCTTGAATTAGTTCTCTATGTCCCCAATAGATGACGTTACCAGAGCTATGTGCATGTAAATGCTTGAACTTCAGTGTATGTTAGTTCGCCGGCTTAATACATTATTTTTCATAATTTCAAACAGCTTCGTGCCAAGATAAGAGAATTTGCGAGGATTTTTTTGCACTACTTTGTTTTAAAAAAATATGTGTAGCTGAAGCACACAAAATGAATGCTGAGACTTACGGTGAGCCTGCTCTGCTTTGACCTATTAAAGTAATAATAATTTCGATGTAGAAGATAGACAGATAGTTGAAGACTAAGAATTCGTGAAGACTCATGTCATGTACCTAAGCTTACAAAATCCTTACAAACAAATGACGCAACAGTTTAAAGCAATAGCAATGATTCAGAAGCAAGGGCATTGGGTGCCGTACGAATTGAAGCCGACTGATGTCGGATGGCGTTTTTCCAACAATTGCTTCAACGGCGGAAAAGGAAAGGCTTTTTCCATCGTATCATGACGCTATGATAAGGCGGTTACTACGATGACCCTAAGCATAAAAGGTCGTGGGGTAACCCCAGCCATCGTCAGCAGAGGAAACGATCTGCTCTCCATTTGGTGGGGTCTGTAGGGTATAGTTTATTGTGAGCTACCTAAACGGAACGAAACCACCACGGGAGATCTTTACCGACTGCCATTGATGCTTTTAAGCCGAGTATTGAAGAAGAACGGCGGCTATATGAGCAGGAACATGGCAAGGTGGCTTTGTTACGTAACACCGATCGGCCACATATTGCAAAATTGGTGGAAATCTACTTGGAAACAATTAAATGGGAAGTCCTACCCCACCGGACGTATTCACCAGACATTGTCTCTTCCGATCATAGCTTTTTCAGTTCGATGGCTTGGCTGATCGACTCTTCTATTCTTATGAAAATGCTAAAAATGGGCCGAGACTCAAAAGACGTGTTGTTTTTGCGATGTGGATTTCATACGTTGCCGAAAAGGTAGAAATTTATTTAATTTTTTACTTATTATTAATTAATTACTTAATTTTTTAATTTTCAAGCATTAAAAAAATAAAAATGGCGAGAACTTATTCAAGGTCCTAATAAATGGGGTCTGTTTTTTATTGGGCCCAATTTAGGAGAACTTGTCTTTTGGAGCTTCGGATACGACAGTTTTCTTTGTGTATTTACCCAGATAAATGGAAATAAGCCCCATTACTCAGAAATTGAATCTTATAATCATATAGACCCAAATCTTGATGCAAAATCCGGTGCAAAGTGGTGGAGAATCGTCTCGAAATTGACTATTTTAGGCATCCAATCACACTCTCAGCTACGGCGAAATTTTCAACTGACTTTGCTGGATGAGCAAGAGCTGGAGTCGTCACATCACAAGCCGAAGTTTTCAGTTTTACCGATTATATTCACAAGGATTGTTCAAAAAATAAGGTGACTTTTTCAATGTCGCCAGCTAAGCACGTTTTATTTTCGATTTATTATTTTGTTTTATTTTTACGCGTGTCTCCTAACATAAGTTGAGATTATTAACTTATGATGAAATTTGTAAGTGGTATAGGTCCTTTACAGAAGGCTGATAAAGCCTGCCCTGGACTGGACATTCAGCATGAAGCAGTGAAACAAATTGTTATCGGAAATCGTTCAATTGCTATTATGGAAGTGGCTGAGGATAGTGGCGTATTTTGGGTACGAAATGTGTGTCAGCGAAGTTTGTTTCGAAATTTTTAAAATTTGACCAAAACTACCTTCGCATGAGCATCGCTCAAGAGCTGCTGATGGATGACGATCCAGATGTGCTGAAATGGGTCATCACTGGTGATGAAACATGGGTATATGGGTATGACGTCGAAGCTAAAGCGCAAATATCCCAAAAAAAAAAATACGCCAAGTTCAGCCAAATGCGAAAGTTGCGTGGTTCATCACGAGTTCTTGTCGAAAGGTCGTAATACAAAGAAAAAGTCCGGGTTTGTGGGAAATGGCTGTTGCATCACGATAATGCAAATGCTCATTCATCGTTGCGTGCGCGTACTTATTGGCCCAATTTTTTTCGACTTTTTTCTCTCCCCAAAACTGAAAAGACCAATAAAAAGACGACGATTTGCCACGATTGAGGAGATAAATGCCATAACTATCTCTGGAAGAGCTCAAGGCTGTACCGAAGAGCGAATATCGGGAGTGTTTTGAGGTTTGGAAAAAGGGCTCGCGCAAGTGTATTATGTCTAAGTGAGCAAAGAAGATATTGATGAATAAATAAATATTTTTCGAGAATAATAAAGTCACCTTATTTATTGAACAAAATCGTAACTGTAGGGAAAGACTCTTGACGATGACCAAAAACAGTTCTTAGTTCACATAGCGCTTCTATGGTATTCTCACCTTTTTGTAATGAATTTTTACTCTTTCAGCTGATTTTTGACGTGAAATTTAAAATGACACCTCTTGTTGGATTACTCCCTTCTACGGTAGAAGACTTAGGAGAAACACTTTTCGTCTGGCGAGATTCGAATTCCGTGTCATGGTCCTTTCTTCTTCGTTATAACACAATCCCAAACATTTAATTGATGTCTTACTCAAGCTTTTACATTCAGATTCCATGAGCCTATGCGAAATTTTTTTTCGTAAATTAGAAATTCAATCCGCAAAACGAAATTCGTTTTACCACTTACGTAGGTCAGTGTCCAGGTAGACTTGGTGTTATACCAGCATCTTGAATTACTTTCGCCAACGCCGGGCAAAATTAAAATTACTTAATCGAGGGCCGTAGTTAATGTTTATAGCCAAAACGAATCGTCTGATTTCACCCTAAGCATAGGAATCACAATGAAAATCGTACAAATGCAAGGTGACGAATAAATTTTTATGCTCAAAACATTCGTGTATGTATGTATGGGTGTATGGTATCATTAAAGCTTCAATAGCCGCACGTGTTCTACGTCAATAGACGAACATTTTACTCACCTTAAAGGTATTGACGTTACTTTTGTGGTATGCCGTGCTATCAATCTGAACCCCATTGTTCAGTAATTTTGGTTTTGCACATTTTTTATTTTCGTTTTTGTTTTCATCGCCACCTTCTCGGATATCATTCAACTTTTCTAATTTGGTATCATCAGCGGGAAAGCGGCGTCTAATTAACGTTTACCAACACACAGGCATAGATGAGTTCGGTCTCGTGATGACGTTTTTATGTGCAACACCTGTGCCCCAATACGGACCACTGGAGCCGACAATTCATCGTCATCAGTCGTCACGAGCCGTATGAAAGCGTTGAACGTGTCGTCTGTGACAGATTGACTTGCCGACGCAAACGAAGGGGTGCGTTCCCTCTGGCACGTTGCGCTTTTTATTATTTGTTTGCATTCTTAAAAGACAGAAATAAAAGCGAATAGAAGGAAGAATCACGAAGCAAACGTCAAGCGTTTTATTGACATCAGGCTCGTCGTTGGATGATGTTATTTTTGCTTTTGTTTTGGTTTAGTCCATCTATGGAGCGCTTTTTGTTGTCATGTGCTAGGGTACTTAAGGCACTTGAAATGAAGATCCACTCGAGTGTTCTTATCTCGGTCAACGTTTGGTATGTTTAGTTCAAGTGCCAAATACGTATGGAGACCTAAACTGTCGTTATCTATTAATAACTGAAAGTGGGAAAGTCCATCTTAGGAGGCCTTAAGCTTTATCTAGCCAGACAAACGCACATAAATAGAGGAGGTCAAAAATGCAAATTCAAAGTGTTAACTGGAGCGAGCCTAATAAGTCTCGCGGAAGAGCGTGGAGGAGATAATATACACGAGTACGTGTGTTCACCAGTCCTCATTGTCATGGCATTAAATATGATAGTATATGGCGAGTCATTCAACGGATATGTTACCCTACTGCTTCCTGATTGGGATATTTAAGAGACTTCATGCGAGTTTATTCGTAGACAAAGGGAAGACAACAATGCACATGGTCTGCGAACAACCGCGTCCGAGAGATGGTTATCCGTAATTACTTGTGAGTGGACAAAGACGGTTAATGCCGCTACATCGGTGGCTTATAAGTAACATATCGGTATGCTAAGTTATAACATAAAGTAGCGGAAGCAATGAAGTATGCATAAAATATCTTGAATGAAGTACTCTTTGGCGTGGTATGTTTGGAAAGTGGATTGCGGGACCTACCATTGGATTATGTCCAAAACGATTGACTGTGAACGTTGTCCTCCATTGGATTTGACATTAAATATCTAGGGGAGACGTGAGAATTTTTTTTTAAATGCCATTAACAAGAAGGTGATCTGAAACGATAGGAATGTGTCCAATAAATTGGTGAACTCATGCTGTATTGCGTCACCAACGGCATTCGAGTAAAACCATCGCATTGTTTAATGCTCAACATATGTTAATTTGTCGTCCCACACAACGGTGTCTGCTATTCGGAGTTACATAAATACTAACATCTTGTAGTCTGTCGCCGTAACGCGAATCATAAAAGTCTGACAAAGAACTATGTGCTCGAGAACTTGTACTATGAGTATGTCGGGAACAAAGTTTTTCCATTTGCAGTAGTCTCGTTCGCTCGACGAATTCCTTTGAAAACTCTTAAGAAAAAAATCGCATTTAAATGAAATTTGTCCTAAGAAAACAACCCGAGGAAGCAGCTTTCAGTCGCATAGTCTGCAACAATTTCAATTGATTTTCATATGAAAATAAAACAAAAAAGGTAAACAGCGGCTGTACAGTATGATTGAGATGCAGAGGGGCGTCAATAGAGCAATTTTGCTTAAAATAAATTTCTTTTCTATATTGCCCATAATGAAGTTGTTGACACAGATTGAAAGCTACAAAAGAAGAAGTGCTCGATGACGCAGCGAGGAGCCGGATATCGAAACAATGTACTCCCAACACTTGCTGTCTTAATTTAGATCTAGAGGAGCTTGGAAGAGAAGAGCAGAGAGGTCATTGCACATGCAACGATGATGGTGCACTACAAAACAAAAACCACATAAAACCGTCATAAACGCGTCGGCCGCTGGGTATGAGTAATAAATCACGTTTTTTTTTCTTCTGTCTGCTTTTTGGCTCTTGTCGTGTTGGGTTTTTAGTTACTAGACTTTATGATTCTGTAGTACGTCCGTATAGATTAAATTTAGGCAAGCCCTAAAACCATTGGAGATATACAGGGTGCGCCATCTCATATGGGTCGATGTAAATTTCGAATAACTTCAACACTTCTCAACCGATTTTGGAAATTCAAAAACTTTTATTCAATCTAGACCTTTACAATTTATTTTGATTAATTTTTGAAAACAATATCATTTAAATGACCACCTTTATTGCAGATGCAAAAATGGGCTCGTTTTCGAGCATTCTCCATGACATAATCGAGCATTTCGGTCGAAATTTCTGCGATTTCCGCACGAATGTTTCTTTTGAGCTGTTCTATTGTCTTCGGGCCGTTAGCATACACCTTGCTTTTCAAGTATCCCCAAAGAAAAATGTCTGGATGAGTCAAATCCGGTGATCTCGGAGGCCAGTCAATATCGCCCTTTTTTGACACCAATCATCTAAGGAACTTCTTACGCAAAAGGTTCATGGTTCTGTCCGCAGTATGGCATGTCGCGCCGTCTTGTTGAAACCAAAAGTGAAATAAGCCTTTTTTACGCATTTTTGGGGCCACATAATGGGCCAACATCCACCAATATCGATCGCCAACTTTGAAAAAATACGGTCCAATTATGGTTTTAGCGCATACACCGGCCCAAACAGTAACTTTTTGATCATATAGCGGCTCTTCGTGAATAATGTGAGGATTTTCGGTGCCCCAGGAGCAACAATTTTGTTTATTAACTGAGCCAGAGAGCGTAAAATCTGCCTCATCGGTCATCAACATTTTCTGCCAGGACTCCGGCTCAGCATTAATCATTGCAACGACATTTCGTGCGTATGCCAAGCGCCGTGGCTCATCTTGTGCCAAAATTCTTTGAGTTATCTGCACTTTGTATGGAAATAAGTGAAGATCATCTTTTAAAATTCTCCGCAAAGTGGTCCCACTGATGCCTAACTGCTGCGCCGATATGACAAACTTGGGTCTTCTTGAACGCTGGTCGTCACGGACTGAATAGATGAGTTTGAACTGTCGAAATTTCAGCCGGATCGTACTCGTAGTTTTGTTTTGACCGCGTGTGGAAGCGGGAGTGTCTGCGGATTTTAGAAAAATGGAAAAAGAGCAATATCGGTCGGTGATTCGATTCCTGTTTTTGGAAGGGAAATCGCGCAGCGAAATCAAAGAGCTGTGTACCGTGACTCTTCTCCTTCAATGACGACCATCAAAAATTGGTTTAACGAGTTTCAACGTGGTCGCACGTCGGTTTTTGATGAGCCACGTCCAGGTGCCCCGAAAACGGCTACCACGGAGGATAACGTGACAAAGATCTCGTATTGGCAGATCGCCGATTGAAGGTGCGCGAGATAGCTGAGATAGTAGGCATTTCAAAAGATCGCGTGGGTTTTATCTTGCATTAAAATTTGGGCATGAGAAAGCTGTCGGCGAGATGGGTGCTCACTCCGGACAACAAGCGCAACCGTGAGACCACTTCAGAGCAGTGTTTGACGCTGTATAAGCGCAATCCGAAGGAGTTTCTGCGTCGTTTCGTGACAGTCGACGAAACATGGATCTACTGGTAGGAACAGTCGAAACAGTGGACTTCACCCGGCGAACGTGCTCCGAAGAAGGCGAAGACTGTCCCATCGGCCGGAAAGGTGATGGTCACCGTTTTCTGGGATTCACAAGGTGTGATCCACATCGACTACCTGGAGAAGGGCAAAACGGTCACAAGGCTGTACTATGCCAAATTATTGGGCCGATTCGACGCTGAATTGAAGAAAAAACGGCCCCATTTGGCGAAGAAAAAAGTGCTCTTCCACCATGATGACGCACCGGCTCACCCCTCCGCCCTCGCCACGGCCAAATCCAAATTGGACAAATTGGGCTACGAACTGCCCACCGTATTCTCCAGATTTGGCCCCGTGCTACTTCTTTTTGTTTCCAAACTTGAAAAAGTCACTCGCCGGGCAGAAATTTCAGTTGAATGAGGAGGTGATCGCCACCACGGAGGCCTACTTTGCAGACCTCGAGAAAACGTATTTTTCAGACGGGTTAAAGAAGTTGGAGCATGGCTGGGTCAAGTGTATCGAGCTAAAAGGAGACTATATTGAAAAATAAATCGTAGTTTCTCCAAAATTTTTATTTTTATTTTGTAGGCTAAGTACTTATCGGACCACCCTCGTAACTATGCCCTAAACTCCGGAGGTGTATGATCTTGATCAAGGGTGTAAAGGCCGTCTCAGTAGACTTACCGATTTAATTTTGGACTTATTGGTTCAAATTCTTTTGTAGCATAATCGGGATGATGCTGTCTCGTGAGTTATTCGCAGTGGAGACGGAGAGACCGCTATGTTCAATGCAATAGGTGATTTCAGCCTCTTGTTTAATAAATGATAGAGCGTAATCTACCTGAGGATCACACCCAGTCTTGCGGTGTCTTTGAAGTTATCAATGGCAGTTTTTATGTGGCTTCCAGAACTTATGCCTGTAGTTGACGCCATTCATTAAGTTTTTGGAAGTTCCTCGTTCCACCAGGGTGGAAGGGTTTTCTTCTATATATAAAATAGGGGATGCACCCTCGAAAGCTATATTCAAAGCTTACTGTGAAGTCTACTCGTATTCGTTTCGATACGGCTTAAGGGGATATGTGTTTAAGAACGATTGTCGATTATTATCCATTTGTTGCCAAGTTGATCTGAGAATTTTAAACATTGTTTTTGGTGATTTCTGCTTGGAGTAAAACAAGGGCATTTGAATGGTGGAAGAAAAAGGCCATGAAGATATCGAAATTGCGATGCGTCTTGTACTCAAAAGCCGAGAATTCCCGTTACTTTTTGAACACCTTCTAGACATATTTTTAAATTAATTCGTGGAATCAGTAATCTACATTTAAGTGTTTCTTTTCCTTTACACTCAACTGTACAACCATACAGTTTGTTCATACCCAACATCTTGATCTGAAGCGATCTTTTGCATCATGTGCGATTTGACTACAATCTCATCAGTGCCGTCTGCTATGGCTGCAGTACCGAGCGACCGACAGCATAGGAAATCATAAATTATAATTAGAATATGTATGGATGGCTATGGCTAACGGGCACGCCAATGATTATTTTTATTGCCACTGCCACCCCAAAATGTGTATTCTGCGTAAACGAGTTCGAGTTCTACTCTTCATTGAAGATCTCAATGCTTCTTGGGAAGAACAGAGAAACAAGCAGCAGGCGGGACAACGTACCATAAATTCATTTAATCATTTATGCTCGAAAAACTCTTTCCACATGTGCTGTATGTGGTGTCAATTTTTATTTTTTTTTTCCAGAAAGCAGAGAATTGGAATTAGGGTGGCGCTCAGGCTAGCATTCATAGTGGTGCTACGCTACACTGGTCTACTAGTGGCAGTTCTTGCATGTAGTGACAGTTTAACGCACTGTTGATTGGTTCTTTAGCTACACTTTTATGATTGTCTTTTATTTTCTTTTCATTGTTGCCATGCCAAATGAGTACTTCCGCTTTGCTACGAAAGTAACTGCGAGCAAAAAGCCGAGACGATGTTAAGTGCTTAAACCCTACGAACTAGAGTGGGATGTGCTGTTAGTTGTGCATGTGCGACCGATGATTCGCGTCGACATGCTCTTTCCAAGCCAATAAGGGCTGTCGAGAATAACCGTTGCCGCTTGTTCAACACCACTTCCTTCAATGGACAGGAGTGGTGTGCATTGGAATCAAAAGAGTGAAGCGTAACGAAACTGCTAAAATAATTAATGCAGAATCTAACGATGTTGACCGGCGATATAAATCGATTTTTTTGTTTTCAAAATGCTGCTTATTATTATCTTCCATGAATAATGGCTGGGAAATATTCAAAATTAATTCCCTGACACAGGCCCATCGTGAATTGTTTTTATGATTTGAGCCATGAAATACAGATGCAGTCATGTAAATGCTGCAACTACCCACAATGCATTCTCAAGGACAGCACAGTTCAAAAAGTCACGGCCATCAGTGACTTGGCTTCATGTCAATGAAAAAGACTTTTTCATCTCGAGTACTTCCGATGTAAATTGCCTCAAGTATCCGTTCTACAACTCTGCTCGGAAGCTTCATGTAGCCCTCGGGCTCTTATCTGAATGGGATTTATTCCGTTTCGCACTTGAAACTCCCCTCGCTGGTGCACTTGGTTCTGGCAACCAGCCTCCGACGAACACGTAAATGAGCCGCCAACCCAGACACCATTTCCAAAAGAACTCCTCACCACCCAGCTGTCGTGCCCTCTTTTTTTCACCTAATTAAACTCGTAGATGAATTCCTCTTGAGACGGATCCCCACATTCGAAAGTGACGCGGAATTTCATTGAGATCAGCCGAAGCTCTTGGCAGAGCGCTCGAAAGTGTAAGTGCATTGCATCCGATGGCATCTGACACGCCATGCACGTAGAAACTCGCTGGTATCTACACCTGAAATGAAATTTATGCAGCAAGGGGAGCATATTTAGGTTAGATGTGTAATATAATAGATAAAGTCAAGTGTTTCATTTCGTTTTCGTTGCTTTATCTAAACGACGCGTTAATTGAATGAATGGGACGTCTACGCGCCTTATCAACGCATCAAAAGAAAACAAAAACCAAACAAATATATAAAAATGGAATTAGGGTTGATTAATTAGGGAATCGTCCTCATTTACCCCGGCTTAAACGCACATCCAATAGGTAATATCTATGTTTCTTATTTGGTGGCTACATTTTCAAGTGTTTTTTTAAGATACTTTATCGCCTAATTAGTATGTGACTTAGCGCCGAAAGTGGGCACGGACGGGTCAATGATATTTAACAGGTTACATTAAGAGCTCAACGTGATTGGAAGGGAAGCACGTGCAGTTTTAAATACATTTGCCTTATTCGTTTGTTGTTTATTTGTTTGTTTTTCGCAGTGGTTTCAGCTTGGAATTGAGTGTTAACCATTCTCCACGGGGCTGTGAATAATAGATAAAGTTGGGTGTGGAGTGATAAAGTTATTTTAGGAATCAGTGTTGAGTTGTCGGTCATATTACTGGTTTCCGGTGGTGTCCAGACTTGAAATTTGTCCATTGTACACTTATCAGAACAAATATTCCGGACGGTTTATCTATTTAACATTATCCATAAGGCAGGAATGTTTTAGACGATAAAACCGTAATCGTTATGAGAGTGACATTAGACTCTGTCTTCTGTTTCTTTTCCATGGTACCAGGTAAAGCTTTATGGGCTATAACGTCAAGGTTAAGGCGGGACTATCAGGTAAGTAGTAAAAAATTATGATTCTGAATTATGGCAATACTCGTACAGCAGAGTAGCCTAAGTCATGAGCAATTTTTAAATTTATTCGATTTAAATTATGCAGTTGCCTAGCCTATCAAATCAAATCTTGTGTGGTTCCTCCATGGTAACATAGCTGCCCGAGGTCGCGTAGGGAGCAAGTACAAGAAATTTGAAAATGCTATGTAATTGAACCGCAGTGCTTATGGTCGATCGCATTTCTCGGCTTCAGAGCCGCTTTCTTGACTGGATTTTGAGTTAGATCTAGCTTTCTATCTCGCACCCATTTTAAAAGCATTCCCTTTGGCAGGAATGTCTTTTTATTTATAACTACTTACTCGCTTCTGCCAGGCCTAGCGCATCTACAATCATAATGGGTATGCCGGTAAAGAGTCACTAAAGAACCGGACTTTTCCACCTATTGGAGGACGAAAGCCCCGGTGTACTTTTGGTTAGCGAAACAAAGTTAACCAGAAGCATCAAATCCGGCTTAGTACTTACAAAATAATTTTAAGAGACCGACTCAACGCCACACGAGGCGGGGAATTTGCGATCTTCATTAAAAATAATTTTAAACATAAAGTCATATATAGCGGTGAAGCGCGGAGGTTCCAGGTGCTAGAGGCCTGCATTGTGTGCATTTCTCTCCGAAATGGAAAGAACAGCCTATGCACCTGAAGAACCTCAATCCAATATTTTCATCGCAGAGCTCGAGACACTTTTTCGATCTGTGCGCTTAAACTCTGTAGAAAACTTCTACATTTTGGCCGACGATTTAAATACCAAATATAGTGATTGTCGAAATAACAGTCCAAACAATAGTGGAAGCCAACTAAACCATTGGTGGGTTCTGCAGAGCATAGAGTACAGACTCATGTTACTCGTAACGGATAGTCCGTCGTATCCAGGAGCAGCTCCTACATGGATCTCATGCCGCTTGACTCTAGACTAAGAACGGCTGATGAATGGTCTACTAACTGTGTTTGGACCTTCGTTTACGACAGTGACCGTTGCGGACTTAGTCCCGTGTCACCGTACCAGACGAATTCACCGGAATGACAGAGTATGGCTAAACGATTCGCTGAGGACAGCGCTCACTTCGAGTGCCTCCTGACCACCATTCAATAGGAACATGTCAAACGGCGAGACTGACAGGTACCTCAAACAAATGAACGATATACACACGTTGATACCATGTCAACGGCACCACGACATTACAATCGAAGCACTGCACATACAGAAAAGTAGACTACTGTCACGACTCAAACTCTTGTACAGGCGGTTTACCGATAGACAAAACCCGGAGGTCAGAACACTGAAATCACTGATTAAAAGTCTCCAACAGTATTACAGAATGTCTGTAAATTTGCATAGTAACAACAGAATTCTCGTTGCAAATCCTAACAGTACGAATATGTTTCCAAACCATTTAGGATCTGTGACTTCCGCAATGATGCCGAGAGCGTCGTCTAGAAAAACTATTTCTTCCCGATCGAGGATCCCCATGGTGGTGCAATGGTAATCATCACCAACTGTTGAGCGGAGTTCAAGTCTGTCCATAGCCAAGAACAATTTCGGAAAAACTGTGCAACAACATCAGTTGTGAATGAGAGATGGTCAAAAAAATGTTGACGAAAGCATAACACTCGTACTAAGATCACTTCAAAATTCCAAACAACTTAATGACATGGAAATAAAAAAAGTTACTGAACTACAACCAACGCGAAAAATCCAGTCGAATCTTTCGAATCATATCTAGAACAACCACCCCGGAGAGTAGTGAACGAATATCTTCGACACAAACCATCTGCACCCCATCCAGGTTGTGTGGCAAACACCATAACAGCAATAACTCTTGAACCTATGCGATACCTATAAAAAAAGGAAAAAAAAAAACCCCAGGAGAAGGTGGCGACAGTTAGAGCTGTCTTTCAGAGAGTGTATAAGGTGAATGACGGCATTCGCCCAAATCACGAATCGGATAACAGAGTTCTACTTCATAATTTCTACTGTCGAAATGAATGTTGATTTTACCAGGTTCAATGACGATTTCATGGCAAATAATGCCGTCGCCAGTGAAGGGGCTGTTCATAACGACGGAGGATGTCCAGATGACCTTTGAGTCATTGAAGAGTAAAAAGGCACAGGAACCGACAGTATATCCAATGTTGCACTCAGGTATAATGGACTCAGGATCTATGGCTGTAGAGATGTACACTATTCTGTTCAACAATGCACTCAATAATGCATATTTATGCATTGGAAGACCAATTCCCAAGAGGGATAAAAAAACCTCTAACCCGGCAAATCTCCGCTCAATAAGTACACTTCCGAGTATCAGCAAGGTCTTCGAGAAGGTGGTCCATAGAGCCCTGTCTAAATGGGTTGAGAACAATAAAATCATTTCGGATAACTCATAACGGATAAGGTGAAAATAGCACAAGCCATTGCTCAAATTTAGCCGAATTTATGCGGAAGAGTCCTTGAAAATTTCACCACTTTCAAATAAAGGGTGTTTTTTATAGAGGTATAGAACTTTGAAATTTAATAAAATAAAGATGATTTTTTTAAATTGACATGAAATTGACTTTATTCGAAAGATAATCTTCTGACATTATAATTTAAATATAATTTCTGGCATATGACCGCCACGGCTGGCTCGGACGTAGTCTAATCTGGAGGTCGAATTTTCGATGATTTTTTCCAACATTTGTGGCCGTATATCGGCAATAACGCGGCAAATGTTGTCCTCCAAGTGGTCAATCGTTTCGGGTTTATCGGCGTAGACTAGCGACTTCACATATCCCCACAGAAAATAGTCAAGCGGCGTTAAATCGCACGTTCTTGGAGGCCAATTCACGGGTCCGTAACGTGAAATTATGCGGTTACCAAACGTTTCCTTCAACAAATTAATTGTGGCACGAGCTGTGTGACATGTTGCGCCGTCTTGTTTTAACCACAGCTCCTGCACATCATGGTTGTTCAATTGATGAACGAAAAAGTCAGTAATCGTGGCTCTATAGCGGTCACCATTGACTGTAATGTTCTGGCCAGCATCGTTTTTAAAGAAGTACGGACCAATTATTCCACCAACCCATAAAGCACACCAAACAGTCAGTTTTTGTGGATGTAACGGTGCCTCAACATACACTTGAGGATTATCATCACTCCAAATATGGCAGTTTTGTTTATTGACGTATCCATTCAACCAAAAGTGAGCTTCATCGCTAAACAAAATTCGCTTATGAAAATTGGGATCAACGGCAATCTTGTTTTGGGCCCATTCACCGCCAGCCGTGGCGGTCATATGCCAGAAATTGTATTTAAATTATAATGTCAGAAGATTATCTTTCGAATAAAGTCAATTTCATGTCAATTCAAAAAAATCATCATTGTTTTATTAAATTTCAAAGTTCTATACCTATATAAAAAACACCCTTTAAAAACAGAATTTTGTTAATACCTCGCACACAGCTTTTTTATTCCATTTCAACATCTACTCGTCCTTATTGAAAAAGCTTTTATGATAGAGGTTGTCCAAGTAAGAAGATTTCAAAGGCCAAAGATAGATTTGAAAAGTAGTAGTCTGTGGGAAATTTTATCGAACGCCTTACTGAAACCGATTGAAATAGCGCTGAGTTCCTTGTCGTCCTTTAGGCCTGAGAGGGTAAATTCGACCCAAATTCGACCAGTTTTGTGGTTGTAAGACTGCATTTGAGGATGCCATGTTTTCTATTATTTCCTAAAGGGATATTAGAGGTTGTGAGAGTGCGTCTTTTGCGTCTTTGAGTTGTAAAAGATGTTTTCAATCGAGGGAATTCTCCTAAAAAAGGAATAAACTGATGATTTTGGACTGAGGAGAAAAAGGCTGGAGGAACTTTTTTTTAGAAATATCGCAGGGAGACCATCGTGGATATTATTAACGGCCATTTCCAATACAGAAATTGATTTGATTTTTAATAATATAACCGTCGACAGTGCCTGAGAGAAACTTGATTGCTCAGTTAATTAACTACTTAGCCTTTCTATAGTCTGCGACTTTCAGAGCCCAGATATTGGGACTATTATTTGCCTTCTTTGTTACCAAAATAGTTTACACAAGGATCGAACGTGTCTTAGCACTTTGGCTTTATATATGAGTATGTGTTCTATTAATTATGCAAACACTTTCTCATTTCAAATTTAATTGCTTTTGAGATAGGTAGCGAGCCTGCATACTTTTTGCTTGTGTGGCAGTTAATATGCAAAGCAACGATGTGTCTATGGTTCCATGTATTAGGAGCTACACTGGAAGTTCTATTTAAATATTGGTTTTTCAAAGTTTGTTTAGTATCGTAGGTATGATTATTGGTGCAGATTTTGATGTAGGAAAATCTAGGGCAGCAAAGCATGAATCTGTCCGAGTCCTAGGATAAGGATTCGAAATCATAAAACAATTTTGTCCGACTTTATTCAGAAGTTTCGAGTGTCAGGAATTAGATTAAACTTGTGGAAACTAGACGGAATGTTTGACTTGCTCTCGCAGGCAGATGACCAATCCCACAGAAGTCTCAAGCGTCGTGTTATCTCTCTAAATATTTACTCAAAGAATTACACATTTCTTGTATTACAGTTGGAAAAAATTCAACTTGAATGAGCGTCTCTAGTTTGTGCCTTATATTTGTATTATGTCATCGTTGTAGGCACATCACACACCCTAGTTTTATTTTGTTGTGGCGTCGTAGACGATGGGCGAGCTTTTAAATCAATGCATCAACATATGCATGAGTTGTGGCTTCTAGGTATAATTATCAATGAGAGGAAGGATGGAAGTACAGACGAGGTGAGCTTGTCGCTGCATCCAATTAATATAAACACAAGCCTTGGCATTGCCAAAAAAAAAACAAACTGGGCCGGCGGTACGTGATCAAAAATAGACCCCATAGACATTCAGGCGCAGTGTTTCGCGCCGTTGATGTTATTTATTAATGAAAACTGTTTTTGTTTATTGTTTGCCTTTTTCCGTTTATTACGAATTCAGTGATCACCCAGAGATGGATTCTTGCAAAAGCCATTCGAGACTGACAAATAAACACTCATCTTGTCGCAAACTCCCATGTGATTCACTTAGTACTTGAAACACGTGTGACAAACAGCAGTCATGGTTGCGTGTAGATCCGAGAAGTTAAGTACAAGGCATTAACGGAACAAAAAGTGCGTGTCAGATGGAATAGTGCTCGTTTACCTGGCCGTCCCGAGCAGTTAAATTTTATCTTATCTCTCTCGGAATGAGGGTAATCATACGAAGATAACTTCACATTCCCATTGCGACATGTAAAGCTTCGGGCACAGTAGAGACCAAAACTAATGTACTGCGATGGCTTTCTTTTTGTTCCCCTAAAACTTTGAAGAACTGTCGCAAGATGTGGCGCGAGCGCTTTAAACCGATAAACGTCGCGTTTGCAGTTCAGTAATTTTGTAACACTTTGTCGGATCGTTTACGCGCTTGTTCCGCACGTTCCTGCTCGTATCTCGTCCCGTCCCACTGTTATTTGTTATTGATTAGCCAGCATTGTGGCGGAAATCTAATCACATAAGATGAAAGTGAAATGATTTCGGATTCGTGTTCAAGCTAATTACGGATGAGATGGCGCAGAAAATACGGAGAGTGTCAGTCAAGTAGAGGTGTTTACCTTTTTTTTCTAGGTGAATAAGCTCCATTGAAGTGAGTTAGTCAGTCAGGGCACATTTAAATCGTATTCGTATGTACGTGAGAGTACGTAGCCGGCGACGGCAATTAATGAAGTGAAGTGAACTTTTGTTTTTTTTTATTTCGCTGCTGTGGTAACTGATACGAGTGATGAATAGATGACGGGCATGCCACGTCCGATGTGACGTCAATTGTTGATCTGTGTAAGTTTTATTTCAGCTTCTCGTACTGTGCGTTAAATGATGGTAATTCACTGTATGATGCTGGCCTTGTTTGTGTATTTATTATGAAACAAGTAAACTTGATGAACAGAGTGGAGTCATTGCTATTGTTGACAGGGTGACACGGAGTCATGCTCTAACGAAATAAATGTTTGTGAAGCAATTAGGTTATTCGAGAGATTAGGCAACTTTCCTCACAAAAGCTGCTCTTGAGTTCGGAGTCCCGTATAACATGAGTTGTCGCACAGGCTGTTCAACCGGCTTTTTTTCATGGAGACAAGCAAGGAGTTTGGTTTGTTTACTTTTATAATATTTGCTGATAGACGATACAGATAGCTCGCTTGTTTGATCGCTTTATATCTGGTTCCGATGAGCTTCTCACCAAGCGGATAACATAGCAAGCTTGAACAGGAATGCTTTATATACTCGTGTTAAATGGCTTGTTGGAACGACTAGAATACGGCGTGATCCATTAGGTATTAAACGTAGAAAAAAGTCTTGCCTGACCGTCCATCGTGATAACAAGAAATTTGATTGATCACACAACATAAATTAACATGATTTATGGTGAACGCTCGAACTATTTACTTCCATGCCCCCAGGGTAAAGCTTACCAAAGATACATAACATATTGCGATGAGGATAAGTGGGATTTAGTCAAAATTATTTAGAACGTTGACGTTAATAACCTGAGTTTATGCTTTTTGGCGCCCTTTGGCGGTAGATTATAGTTATCTGATAGTTGGCTTATCACATTATATCATCATGGATGGTGTGTAAGCTCTCAATGGAGTTACACATCAAGGGAAAACATAGTCTTGTGTGTGTTCAAAAAATTATGGGAATTTTATAATTTCTGATTCAAACAAACAATATTGTCGTTAACAGGTTGTATTAGGAAAACAATTAGAGTCAGTTAAAATATTTTTTGTCTAGGTTGTCTTAGGTTTAAGTCTGGAGATTGCGACGTCCAGTTCATTACTTTAATCCAATTTTTTTGGAACCATGAAGTGTTGAATAAATTTTTGATTATCTGGTTGATACCTCCACTTAAGCAGCATGTGTTCCTTGCATATTGTAGCATAGGGTTATACAAGCCACCTTTGAAATTGAAGGCTTTAAATATGCGCCGTTTTGTTCGAAAACTTGTTGATATTTTGAAGGTAATTTCATCATGCCTCTTTCATAAAAGCTCACGTGCCTACTGGCAAAAAACTGGGCAGTTGTTTTTCACAAGCCTCTCTTGAGGGGATATTTTTCCCATCGAAAACGTTCGCCATGGACAGGAACACGTGGTAATCACTGGGTGAGGCATTAGAACTTCTAAACCCAGCTCTTTAGGCTTCTGGCGAGTCACTATTGATGGGTGTGGTCTTTCGTTATCTTGATGGAACGTAAGTTCTCTTCTATTGGCCAAATCTGGCAGCTTCTGGGCCATTGCTTTCTTCAGAAGACCCAATTGTTGACAGTACAGGTCCAAATTAAGAGTTTCGCCGTAGAGGAACAGCTCATACGAGAGTGGTCCGATAAGTACTTAGCCTACAAAAGAAAAACAAACATTTTGGAGAAATGGCGATTTATTTTTCAATATAGTCTTCTTTCAGCTCGATACACTTGACCCAGCGATGCTCCAACTTCTTTAACCCGTCTGAAAAAAAACGTTTTCTCGAGGTCTGCAAAGTAGGTCTCCGTGGCGGCGATGACCTCCTCATTCGACTGAAATTTCTGCCCGGCGAGTGACTTTTTCAAGTTTGGAAACAAAAAAAAGTCGCACGGGGCCAAATCAATTCGACCAATTTGGCCGTGGCGAGGGCGGAGGTGTGAGCCGGTGCGTTATCATGGTGGAAGAGCACTTTTTTCTTCGCCAAGTGGGGCCGTTTTTTCTTCAATTCGGCGTCGAATCGGCCCAATAATTTGGCATAGTACAGCCCTGTGACCGTTTTGCCCTTCTTCAGGTAGTCGATTAGGATCACACCTTGTAAATTCCAGAAAACGGTGGCCATCATCTTTCCGGCCGATGGGACAATCTTCGCCTTCTTCGGAGCACGTTCGCCGGGTGAAGTCCACTGTTTCGACTGTTCCTTGATCTCTAGTGTGTACCAGTGGATCCATGTTTCGTCGACTGTCACGAAACGACGCAGAAACTCCTTCGGATTGCGCTTAAACAGCGTCAAACACTGCTCTGAAGTGGTCTCACGGTTGCGCTTGTTGTCCGGAGTGAGCAAACGCAGAACCTATCGCGCCGACAGCTTTCTCATGCCCAAAATTTCATGCAGAATATGACCCACGCGATCTTTTGAAATGCCTACTGTCTCAGCTATCTCGCGCCCCTTCAATCGGCGGTCTGCCAATACGAGATCGTGGATTTTTGTCACGTTATCCTCCGTGGTTGCCGTTTTCGGGGCACCTGGACGTGGCTCATCAAAAACCGACGTGCGACCACGGTGAAACTCGTTAAACCAATTTTTGATGGTCGCCATCGAAGGAGAAGAGTCACCGTACACAGCATCCAAACGCTCTTTGATTTCGCTGCGCGATTTCCCTTCCAAAAACAAGAATCGAATCACCGACCGATATTGCTCTTTTTCCATTTTTCTAAAATCCGCGGACACTCCCGCTTCCACACGCGGTCAAAACAAAACTACGAGTCAGATCCGACAGAAGCCGTCTACTAGAATGTACTACACAATAGTAAGTGGCTCTTGCGATACTGGCGCCATCTGGCGGCGAGGCTAAGTACTTATCGGACCACCGTCGTAATAGGCTAGCAGCCACAATAGACCTATACTGATAGCAGTGCCTCATGCTATTTAAAATAAAAATTATTCCAGCCAAGTCACACTCGGCGTCACGGGTCGTTCAGCTTCAGTTCTTGCACGAGCTGTACGATTTTAGACCAGAGTCTTTGGGTTAAACCCTCAACATACAGGGTCAAACCCAAACAGACACTATCCCAATCGCTGTGAACGACGACGAATGGACGTGTGGTAGGCGAGAAAGCGAGTCTCTAAATTTGACTGTGTCCAAAGACGGGCTTGAGGGTGAACTGATGAACATTCCGGGCAGGACGTGTATTGCGGATAAATTCTTGAAGGGAAGGAATGCAAGCTCACTTGAGTATTGTTTGTTAAAATAACCATAAAACAGAGAGAGAGAGAGAGAGAGTGAGTCGATCGACTTCGCGATATTGTTGTCTCCTATCAGTTGTATCGCTCGCTTTTGTATTTTATCTAGCAGGAGCAGAAAGGTGTTGGGAGCATCAGACCAGATATGAGGCTTGTACTCAAGCTTGGGGCGCATGTAAGCCTTGTAAATTGAAGCAAGATCAGAGGGGGTGAAATATTTCTTGCATAGTTTGAAGAAACCTAGACATTTCGCAGGGTTCTTGGCGACCTCTAATATGTGGTCATTCCAACTAAGAGTTTTATTACTTATACCAAGGATGGAAAGTCTTTCGGTTTCATCGACACAAGTGCCGTTCAAGGATAATGGCTGATTATTGATGGTTCACTTGAGTGACAGTAGACAGCATTGTGTTTAGAAAGCATTAAATTTCACTCTATTGTTTACACATCATTTAATTACGCTGTCAAGGCCGGAATTTAATGTGCGACCAGGTACGTGAGTCCTGGAGCGAATATGAGAAGCTAAGAGTACTATCGTCGGCGAAGGAGTGTATTGGATTAGAAGTTTTCCATTTACTCGGACAGAGACCAGCAGAGTAGAAAAGATGAAAAAGCTTGCCAGTATGGAAGAACACCTCTTCAGAAGTATTGGGGGAATACTGTCAGGGCCAGCGGATTTGTGCACGTTGAGATACTTAAGTACTCTTGCAAATGTACGAGTACGAAAGTGGATATGTAAGGGACGCCTGTACGCTCTCAAGTACAGGCGGAGACAAAGTGCAATCTGTGAGCTTTGAGCTGGCTACCAAATGTGCGGCTAGCAGATTGGCTTTATCTAAAGAGCTGACAGCTGGGATGTTATTGTATATGAGCGTAGGGATTGAGGACCAGGCAGAAATCGCAAAAATCGCAAATATGACGACCGTAAAATGGTCGAAGTACGTATTTTTATAATAAAATTCAATCAATTTCTAAGCATTGTTCAGCTGTAGGTCTTTCCACAATGAAATGGCAGTGCTAACTGAGTAATTTGCTTTTGACACACTTCACGAATCACGCGTGAGCTGTCAAAAATAGAACATTGAAAAACCAAACATCAAAAAAATCATCGCTTTTAAATTAGCTATAAAGGCATCACTAAAAGTTATCCCAAAAAATCAGATTCAAGAAATGTTTCGGAATTGGCAGAAGCGCTGGTATAAGTGTTCATTATCTATTGATTTTCAATCATCTTGTAGTGCTGGAAGCATAACAAATGCTTTTCTCATCTATAATTTGAATTTTGGCTACTAACATAGGTTTTAGCCGAGTATTTTTAAAATCTACTTCTCAGTCTTCCATACATAGATTGTAGGCAGCTCAATTGTGATTTTTAAGTAGTGCAATGGCAAGAGGAGAAAACATTCTACAAATCTTTTAATTGCTAATAACGATTAATTTGAGACCGTTTTGGCTTCTCAAATCAAGGTCAAATTGTGTTTAAACGAGAAAGGCATCTTTTGTTTACGATCTTGGTCATGCTAAATATGGGTAAATGATGTATCACCCATTCGTCGAAAGTGTTTTCCATACTTTCTCTAAGGAAATATCCATTTTTGAGTTTGCCCGGCAGTTTCTCTGCCTTTTTATAAGTTGCCTATGGTATGAAGTGGGTCTCCTTAAAAGTTGATAGACAAAAAGGTAAACCAACCTCTCAAACCAAACCACCCACAACTTGGTTATCCAAACGAGATATTTACTTCCGGATTGCCAAAAAATGTTCAACAAAAATCACCTCCTATTGCAAACTACATTAAACATTCCACATCCAACTGAATCATTACACAACCACTGCAGCGACAGAAGAACTACAAATCTGAAACCTGATTATTTACCTCGAAGCACACCCACCACACCACCATAACCAGTGAAATGAGAAAATTCTGTGTAAACCCACAACACACACTCCCTTTCCACATTTCTTTCACCGACGCGGTCTTCTCTTTCGAAATGCAGAAAAAAAGAATTACAAAACCAGGAGAAGACAGAAGCATCTGCTCTCCTCACACTCCACCAACGCGATCGCATACATCTGCCGTAATACCTTAATGTTTCAAATGCACAAGCATAGTTATGCCAATTGTTACTGGACGAGGGGTAGTTGATTCCATCTGCTCGTGGTCCACACAACACCCGCCATAGACAGGAGAAAGGACTAATTCGAATGCATATGTTGAGCACGTGCAGGTCACATTAGAGATTTATAGTATTTTTCCTTCCACACGCACCCGGAACCTTCACTGACCTTTGTACCAATTGTTCCAGTCACGCAGTTTGTTTTCTTCGTTTGATTGTTGTTCAGCTGTTGATCCCAGTTCGTTTGGTACTCACCAGTTAGTCATCCACCGGTGAAACGAGTCAATCATCCCCTTGTTTAACGATAACTCACCCTTGCCGTTGTGGTATTTGTCACGTCGCTGCATTTGATAAGAAGTAATCGCTCAACGTTCGGTTCCAAAAAAAAATATATATTCGAATAGTGACAAACGTTTCGTCTTGGCTCAGCTTTGTCCATTGCGTAAAGCAACGCAACAATTTTAAACGGAAGTTTGGCAATGAATCTCGGATGCAGAAGCAACTAATCGCTTGCCAGAGAGACATTGCATGACTCCACGATTCGATTGTGTAAGCAGCAAACGAACCTGTTGTGGTACGATTTGATAGATTGTTTTCTTTCATTCATATACCGTGATCGAAAGTAAGGCAAATTGCCAGATATAGCCTTGACTTTGATTACTCGATGATAGCGTGTGATCCATATTAAGTGTTTTGGCCCCGGGGCAGCTATAAATGGCAGTGTTTTAATGGTTACCTTGTTTTCTCGCTCGTTACAGATGTCATTGAAGAAGAAGGACCCGTCGCTTAGAGTAGCTGCAAACGATCCGCATTTGGTTAGCCTCGGTGGTGGGCGATTGAGTACGGCAGTTACAATTCATCACATACCCATTGGTGAGTAGCAAACATTCAATTGTGACTGGCAACTCACTTTCTCTTTGGATATATTCCAGGTGATATGACAATTGGTTCGTCACCTACGTGTAGTATCTCATTGAACGGATCCGGCGTACGTCCCGTCCATTGCACAATCTATCGAAGCGAAGAGAACGAAGTAACTATTGTTCCCGAACCGGAAGCCCGAGTGTTAATCGATGGAACTAAGCTTTGTGGCGATACCAATCTCACCCAAGGCGCAATGATAACAATTGGAAATTCGAATTATTTACGATTTAACAATCCAGCCGAAGCGCAGCTAATACGCTCTGCCATGGGTAGTAACGAACGAATCTCAATGCCACAAATTGACTTCACCCAAGTGCCGCGTCGCAACTCGGGCCGAAGCAGTAGCAATGGCTCCGAAGAAGCTCAAATCGAAGCATTCTATGAATCGAAAATTCATCCGAAAGAGGCCAAGCTAATCGAGAGCATCGACATAAACGGTCTGACATGCCCGAAGGTATTCACCGCCGACTCGATTACGGTGAATACACCAGCGAAAGATGTCCTCGGCCCAAAGTATGCGAATTTTGCGAAGAATCTCGCCGAAAATCATCGCAACGACAAGAATCAGAAGATGAACAATTACATTCCAGCTGCTGGTTTCTTGCAGCGCAATAGTAACCTAAATAGTTCGACGTCGAGCGTAAATAGTGGAAGTAATGAGCTCTTGATGAAGATGAACAACAATCTGTCGTCGAATCATAGGAATACCACTCCGTATGACAAGTATCCAAAGTCGTATGGCGGTTTGCAACTGTTTCCAATGAATGGAGTCAATAATGAAATCAATACGTCGTCTTCCACGTCGCAACCAATGTCCCATGAACAGTCGGAAAGTCATAACTCATCACAGGCAAATATATCGGCCCAGGAAAGCGAACGGCTGGAGGAGATCCTCAAGATTTGTGCTGAGTACTCTGATCGCCAAAACCAAAGTATTACGTCCTCTCCCATCGTCCAGAATCGTATCAAGACCAATGGGTCATTACCGCGCGAGAAGAAGGGACCGTTCTATGAATTGAGTCCCCAGCATACTGGAAGCCATTCAAAGATATTCTTCCCCGACAAGGCAAAACCGAGTTCGGGTTATGAGAATGTGCGTATAGTCGGCGATCGTCGGATAGAGATCGGTGGCGGCGTGGGAAATGGAGGCGGAGGAAGTCCTTGCGTTGGATCTCCGAAATCAGGATACGAAAATGTTGTCGTTGGAAAATACATGCCACAGAGTCCGAGAACTAAGATACGGACGACTTGCATGTCGCCGAAGAAGGATAGCTCCTTTAACAATGTCATTTTGCAAAATCACCAGCAAACATATCAAAATAGTCAGCCAACATCCTCGGACTATGAACAGCTCATTCAGACTTTTGAGGACAAACTGAAGATGGAAATGGAAGCAATTCAGGACAGTAACCGGATAGCTAGTCCACCACCAGCGCCAGTATCAAACTCCAGCTCTCCGTCAAAGAGGGCAAACAAGAACATCAATAACCTGACACTGAACCTCAATGTGCAGAGTAAGGAAAAGCCTGTTCCAGCTGTTCGGACAGTAAAGACGAACCTTACCATCCCAGTTAACGAGTCAGTTGTGGCGGATATTAGCTCTGATACCAATATTGGGACCCTTAAGGCTTCTCGGAAGGATCTTTTGATGAGCATCCAAAATCTGAAGACACAAATCGGAGAACTACAGCGGCAGGAGGACGAGACCTTGCGTGAGGTAAGTTGGTCTACGATATAGTATTCTAGATATGAACGCCAATATTTTTGTTTTTAGATGGATATGGAAAAGGCCCTCGTATCGGCGGAACTATCATCGATCCGAGACACTCTTGTTAAACTGGAAAATCTATTCACAGCATTGCAAACGAAAATCCATCGCTTAGAAGCACAGCGAAATGCCACGCGCGTTATGGAGGAGAATCAACAAGCAAAGCTCAAGCAGACAATTGCAATCAAACAGGACCAAGTTAAAAGGTGAGTTCTCACAAGCAACTCCTAGCCATTTCTGACCGCCACCTCTAAATCTTCTTTAGACTGAAAATGATGCTCAAAGAGAAACCGACAGACGATTGCCTCAAGGAAGAATTCGACAAATGTTCCGATTCGCTTGACAACGATCGCAAAACTTTCGAGGATTTGGAATTCCAGTACCTGGAACAGGAATCCGAATGGCAGGCCTATCGCGAAGAACTTCACGTCGAACAGAAGAATCTCTCACTGCAAATCGACGAAAAACGCTCCGAACTACGACATTTGGAGGCTCAAGAAGCAGCCAACCACAATACTGCTTCGTCCGATGCGAAAACTATTAAAGCCAATCTCCTCGCTCTGATGAATGAACTTCGCGAGAAGCAAGACCAACTGTGCACAATTGAAGCCAACATATCCGATATTACCGGAGAACTGAATGGTCATTCAGATCAGTCTTCTGATGACGATCGTGACGATGATAATGACAAAAACGACATATCCCCAGGCGACAATCAACACGGTATCATGTCGCAGTCTCTCTTCGGTTCGGCTGAATTGCTCTGTCCCAAACGTCATCCCGAAGATTTGATGTCAAAGAGTATGAATGAGAATATGTTCTACAACAACAAAATCGAATTGCCCTCACAACAACCAATTACCAGTACACCGAAACGTCAACTGAAGGTGGTGGACATAAACGATGATATGATCAAATCAAAGCCAGCGCTTCCGCCAAAACCGATTCGAAATTCACGCGAAATGTCACCATCCATCGAAGAGAAGGTCGTGCGACGTATACACAAGGACGAAAAGGATCCGATTTTAAAACTAAAATACAACATCGATGAAGAGGCAGTAGAGCCGCAGCTTGTGGAACGAGTCAATTTTAATTTGTCCCTTGGTAGTGATGATTTTGAGGTTAATCCGTTAGAGAGGAAGATCCCGTCGCAGGATGATATTGATCGAATTAGTAAGGTCACGTCGGATGCACCGATTTCAACCAAAGGAGCCAGTAATAAGATTTTTGACAGTATTAAGGAGATCGAGAGGAATAGACAGTTGCTGCTCGCCCAGCAAGGTTGGTATTATCCAGTTTTGCGGTTTTTTTTTATTCTATTTCGGAAGTGATTTATGAATGTTTGCCTTGCAGGATGCCATGTGATCGAGCACGAGAGACAGAAGATGGTGGATTTGAAGAAGAAAAGCCATGACGAAGCACGTGCACAGTATTTGTCTATGTTAAGCAATAGTTTAGAGTGAGTATGATACACGTTTCGATTCCTTAAATGATCACGAAAACTTCTCTATACCGTACGCCTGGTTGGATGTTTGGGTCATCCAACAAAAGGTGTCATTTTAAGTCAATGAAAAATCTGACTTTTTTTATGGAAAAAAATTAAGTTTGTTTCTAAAGTACAAACTCTGGGGGTAATGATGGGATACAATAGTATTTTTGATGGAACTACTCATCAGTGAGGCACCGGGTCTTAGAGTTTGGTTGTTGGATTCTAACGCTGATCGGTTCGAATCTCACAACAGCCAAGTCATTGAACTCGTTAGTCGGGGTATATTAGCAAACCTCTGTAGTATATTTGTCGGGAAAGAGCTTCTCGGAATTCACCGTACAGAGACGGCAGTGTACAGTAGATCTTATTCACCTATGGGCTTCGGGTCTTGTTCTCGAGTGGTTTAAATGCCAATAAGAATGATTAGAATTTAATATTTCTTTTACTGCATGATTCGTTCTTTACTTTGTTCTTTAATCGAATTGTATTAAGTCGGCCATCATACGTCAAGCAAATGTGTCACGAAAGACTCATTGTTTCATTAGATGTGGCACCGTCTTGCCAAAAACTAACGTCGTCCACGTCCATAGCCCCCTTTTCGGGCAAAAATATCAGTCAGTCACCAGTCCATTCACTGGCATGGCAACGCCGGTCCAACGTTGTAACAAACTCTAATTCTTTGTGAATGGAGAGGTTGTTTCTCTATTTCATCTCTTGTGTGTCCGCAGGAAGTAGTGTGCCTATTCTTGTGTCAACTGATCCTTATATGAGTGTAGGCCAAGTGACTCGGTTTAGGCCCAATTCCTGCGATCGTCTCGAAATTGATACATCTCGGCTCTCTCACAGCATTAACCTGTCCAAGACGTTCATATTTACCGATTACTTACTGATAACTGTGCGAGAAGGCGCTAGATGATGACCAAAAGTAGTAAAAACTTTGCGAAACATTTCTAACTTTTATGAATCATGTTTGATCATTAATAAGCTCATCTGGCTAAGTTGCCAATCGCTATCTTCTAGAAAACCTTTTTTTTTTAATTTAGCATAGTACGAGTACTGCCACTCCGGCACCGATCCAATTACTTCTCAGGATATAAGACTAGTAGTACTACGATTGAGTATGATTCCAATCTTAGTGTGTCGACAATGGATTCTATGAAATGGATTCTATTCCATTGTTATGATGCCCGCTCAGTCGGCTTGTAACTGACTCGTACTATCAAGCCTATATTGAGCTCGTCATGATTTTGGGTAGTGCAATGCACAAGGCGGCTGACATGTGAATGTTGGAAAATTATTCAAATTCAAGGATCTAATTGATATTTTCGTTATGGCCAACTTTGGCACAAACAATTTCGGTCAATAGATTTTACGCTGCATACGACCGGCTGACGGTGGCGCTGCCTAGGGTCATTCGTTAGTTGAAGTCATGTAAACCTTCTGGCAAGTAAACTTGATCAATTTGCAAATGATGCTGCATCAGAGAAGACGATGTTTGGCAATTGGCCACCTTCGCGTAAGCAGAATAAATTCTTTGCCCTTTCCACTTTTTTTTTTTTTTTTATCAGGTGTGAGATCATGCACTTTTTGGGACTTTAAGACCTAGCGTCCAAGATCATTTTTCTAAATGTCTTGCATCCGTTCTCTGCTAGACGCCGAGGATTTCATTAGATTATGGCTCACACAACAAGATCCTATCCAGCGTATTGTGTGAAAGTCTAAAGCCTTTCGGCCTGGCAAATCGACTGTAGACCAAATTTTCACACTTAGGCAACTCCTGGAAAAGACCAGTCAGTTTCAAATCGATACGCACCATCTTTTTATCCATTTCAAAGCCACATACGACATCATTCATCGCACAGAACTCTTCAATGCGATGGCCGAATTCGGGATCCTGGGAAAACCGGCTCCGGTTGTGTCGCACCACGTTTGAAAAAACGCGATGCACCGTACAGTTTGGTTCTATCCAATAATCGATAGCTTTAATTTCGAGGTAGTTAAGAAGTTTGTCTATCTCGATGTTGTGAAGGAAAATGTCCAAACCTGGAAATAAATGAAATAAATTTTCCCTCACATGCATACATACATATGCATATGTTTTACTTACCTCACCGTTTGAACAAGTATAAAACAAATAAACGCAAAAATAAACACAAAAGGGGAACATATTGCATTGATTTGACAATTTGCCTAAGACCATCAGGTCAAAGACACCAAAGGCGAACGGCTGCGGCTGCCGTCGCTCTTGACAGATCCCGTAGACAGGGGAAATGTCAGTGACGACTGAAAAGGCGCCGTTCACATCGCCGTTCGGCTTAGCCCTATAAAAGGCCGAGGAAGTTGTCAGAAAGTCAAGCGGTGACAACGAAGCAGTGACAACGAAGTCGTGACAACCAAGGAGTGACAACTAGAAGTAGTCGCAACAACAACCAAGAAGTAGTCGCAGACAACGACGCTAAGGTGGCATCATATTGTACAAAATTTAAAAAAAAATATTTTTTTATAAAAGATAAAACCTTTCGACTACGTCGCCTACAAGCGAGGGACGAGTGTGTGGTCGACACTAGTTGGGGCTATTGCTCCCACGGTAAGTGGGGACTAATAGGACGAAATTGATTCACCGACTCGGGTTTTAAGCCACACGAGGTTGATCAACTCCTATTAGTATCTACTCCAGAGGCAAATAGCGTAGGGTCAGTTCCCCGATTTGGGTTTTAACCCGGAAAGGCCGGACCAAACGTTATAGCCGCGCTCAAGGTCACAAGCCAACAACAGCTAGGGCCTCGACTCAGGTTTTTACCCAAATAGGTTTGGCCTTAAACTACTCCTGGCAACGGACTCATATTCTCACCTAGAGGAGGACTGACTGGGTGTTGTAAACGCGACAACAAGGCGCCGCTACGATCGAGTGTCCTGAACGGGTCTCATCTCAACCCAGTGGGACAGAGTAGTGCACACAAATAAATTTATGTGATGGATCCTGGCCCGGCGAGTACACCCCGGCCCAAAAAGCACGTTACAATGCAAACGTGAACTCTACAAACGACATCAGTGGAAAACCGGCGCCGAATAAGGAAGGTTTCATGAACGTCTGCCTAACTAAGAACTGCGTTAGACGTGTTCATAAAGTCCGATTTTTGACCCAACAAACGCAGGTGAATTGCAAAAAATATGTTCATAAACGTCTTAAATGTCATCAACATCTGGCAGATTGTGCATCCATATTTTTTTGACAGCAGAAAACACTATGACTCAAAAATTCATTTTGGAGGACGGTGCTTTATGAAATTAAAAAAGTTGATCCATTCTTCTCTTGAAGTCTTGAATATCAACAAAAAAAAAAAGAGAGAACTTAATGATGACTTACAGAAGAATTAAAAAGCGAAACAAAGAATCGGACAGAGACGCCACATCCTGGGAATTCTCGAAATGTCAAGCATATGGCACAGCGAATCTGATTTATATCTGACGGTTATGAGCAGTCAGTGACCACTTACAGTCGTACTTAAGCAGGTCTGCACACGTTCTGCAGAATGAACGCAACAAAGTCGATTGTACTAGGGCAGATTTTCAATGTTTATGAAAACTGTTAAAGTTGTTAAAATCTTTATTAAATTCAATATACGAGGGTGGTCCGATAAGTACTTAGCCTACAAAAGAAAAACAAAAATTTCGGAGAAATGGCGATTTATTCTTCAATATAGTCTCCTTTTAGCTCGAAACACTTGACTCAGCTATGCTCCAACTTCTTTAACCCGTCTGAAAAATACGTTTTCTCGAGGTCTGCAAAGTAGGTCTGCGTGGCTGAAATTTCTGCCGGCGAGTGACTTTCAAGTTTGGAAACAAAAAGAAGAAATCTGGAGAATACGGTGGATGGGGCAGCAGTTCGTAGCCCAATTCGACCAATTTGGCCGTGGCGAGGGCGGAGGTGTGAGCCGGTGCGTTATCATGGTAGAAGAGCACTTTTTTCTTCGCCAAGTGGGGCCGTTTTTTCTTCAATTCGGCGTCGAATCGGCCCAATAATTTGGCATAGTACAGCCCTGTGACCATTTTGCCCTTCTCCAGGTAGTCGATGCGGATCACACCTTGTGAATCCCAGAAAACGGTGGCCATCACCTTTCCGGCTGATGGGACAGTCTTCGCCTTCTTCGGAGCACGTTCACCGGGTGACGTCCACTGTTTCCAGATCCATGTTTCATCGACTGTCACGAAATGACGCAGAAACTCCTTCGGATTGCGCTTAAATAGCGTCAAACACTGCTCTGAAGTGGTCTCACGGTTGCGCTTGTTGTCCGGAGTGAGCAGACGCGGTACCGATCGTGTTGACAGCTTTCTCATGCCCAAAATTTCATGCAGGACATGACCCACGCGATCTTTTGAAATGCCTACTGTCTCAGCTATCTCGCGCACCTTCAATTGGCGGTCTGTCAATACGAGATCGTGGATTTTTGTCACGTTATCCTTCGGGGCACCTAGACGTGGCTCATCAAAAATCGACGTGCGACCACGTTGAAACTCGTTAAATCAATTTTTGATGGGCGCCATCGAAGGAGAAGAGTCACCGTACACAGCATCCAAACGCTCTTTGATTTCGCTGCGCGATTTCCCTTCCAAAAACAAGAATCGAATCACCGACCGATATTGCTCTTTTTCCATTTTTTCTAAAATCCGCGGACATTCCCGCTTCCACACGCGGTCAAAACAAAACTACGAGTCCGATCCGGCTGAAATTTCGACAGTAGCCATCTACTAGAATGTACTACACGATATCGCTCTTGCGATACTGGCGCCATCTGGCGGTGAGGCTAAGTACTTATCGGACCACCATCGTAAGTATGGCTCACACCCGAACCACTTTTGATGATATTTTTGTTTTTCTCGGACCACCTCAATGGCGTTTTGAATTTCCGCCGGTAATATGGTGCGACACACAACCACTTTGCACATTTTCACATGTTCCGGCTCACGAACAATAGTCGGTTCTGATTGTCCAGTCAATAAAAGGGCAATAACACCAACCGCTTGTATCCCATTGTCGATATAAAAATAAACGCATGCTTAAAAAGGTCCTTACACACGCCTGTCAACAGTAAACAACACTAAATTGACAGATTTTTCAGCGAGCTGTCATGCGTAGTTTGGAAACTTCACGATTGGAATAGTTCATATCAGCCAGGCGTCCGATTGGTTAATCTGAATTAACGATAATACTTTTCTTTGCCTTTATTATTAGCCCACTTTATTCCATTGAAAATGTCTCACTACAAGTAAATGGGCGAGAGGCTGAAAACTTAGTTTTGAGACTGGCTGAAAACTTAGTTTTGAGACTGGTTGTGTCCTATTTAGGTCTATCGGTCTTTCTAGGACAAAAGAGTTGCTCCACCCTATTCATTGCTAACTACCTTGAAGGCAAATCCCATTTCGTTTCAGTAACACATTTTTAATGAACCAATAAAGAGCGTTACTTTTGAACCATTATTTCCCATATCTCACAAAGCAAACTGGTTGCATTATGAATATCAAGTGCTACCATTCAAGTGCTTCATTCGAAAGTAATGTGCCTTAATTAAAGTTGCATTGACGGCAAGCCTAGCTAGATGGCATAGATTTCACAATTTATGCGATTCAACTGGAAAGCTAAATAAAAATCAACTGCATTCCCAATTGAAGTGTTTATTCAAAAATGACTCCACACACTATGACTCAAAAGAGGGGAATTGGAATTGATTCCGATAAGATTGAAAAATTCCTTGAAATGATGTTTGTTTGTAATTCCATTCGACGTATTCATTGTCGTAAACGTTGCCTCTATGGCAGGGTCGCGTAACTCTAAATGCACGCTCGCACATGGGAGTAAGTGAAGTAATCAAATATTATTGCAGTTTGATGTGAGAATTGATTTATAGATACTGCAGCTTCAAGTGTTGCGCTCATATAGTAAAACCGATGTATGGGAAAGACTCCGTGAGACATTATCGACGTTTGTGGTCATTATAAATCAATTAAGACTGCTAGGTGATACCCGGTTTCAATCAGCGATTATATACGCCAGCTTTCATTAAATGTTTGGAATTTGAAGAGGTTCGATCATGATGGTGTGGTAATGGGAGACCAAAGCAGGGAGGATCGTGGACTGTTTTTAAAACTACTCGCCAGAGCCTTAGTTTTCCTCAATCGCATGCCTGGTGCTTGCTAGGATTTGATGAACTTATTTTAAGACCTTTAGAGGCATTCAACGTTTACCAATCCTTATAGTTTCTCCTGATTCCCATCGCAATCGAACTTTTCAATTGAAATGAAACGTGCTCCCAATGCTCTTATACCTGACTGTAAACTAGTTTTCAATTCCACAAACATCTCTTTCGATTCGCTCTTTCCTTGCCACGAATTCGATCAACACCGATTCCGATTCAGGCATTAATATTTATCGGATTATCCGAGTTAGTGCGCCATATCGCGAAACCACAACCCTAAGCTATGCGGTTATCGGATCATTGACCATTCATCCCATCGCGCGAATCAAATCATCAAAATTCCACTTTTCCTCCGTAAAAGAAATTGTCAAAACGAATAGAGAACATTGAAAGGTTTATTCCCTACCCGTAGCCGTTGGTTCCCATGCCTCACCACACTCCACCAATATACCAAACTCCACTCGGCATTCGCATACGATGGTAATTTCATTTGAAAACAAGCACATAATCAAAATAATTGTGCTAACAGAATAAACTCGCAGAGTCACAGTCAGACAGACAGACAGCCAAACAGACAATTCGTTGTGCTCCCCGTCGCGTTGCTTAGTTGCTTTTGCTCTCCCTCTCGCATTGTTGCTCTTTCGGTGATTCCCTGAGTAAGTAACGTCCTCAGTTCGAAACGACATTTTAAACCCGTATGACCAGTATCGCCTAGATCCGTTCACCACCGCTATACCTCCACCATCGACGTAGTTCTTTAACGTGCTTTATTCATTCTTCTATGCTTTTATCTTCAACTGTGGGATAAGTGCTCGTACGAACGTTAGTAGCCCGAGCCTCTGTCGATCTACGTTATCACACTCTATTCGACGGCGATTTAAATACACAAGTAGAGGGAGTACAACGCGAAAAAAGAAAGGAAAACATATTCGATACCGCCCTGAAATATATCGCGTAACGACATTACCAATCATAATCACCGTCGACCAATAATAAAATTAGAACCATAGATAGACTCATATACGTGCTCAAATGAACGGCTCTGCGTGTTTTTCAACTGATAGTGTATCACAAACACATTCATTCCGATCAATTTGTCACCTGCTTCGCAGGTCAGGCGCATTCTAGTAGGCGATAATAGGAATTTATTTGTCAGTCCTAGTTCCATTTCATCATTTTTCTATTCGACACAATCACCGGGATGAACTTGGAGAAGTTTTCGTCGTTGATGTGCTGGTAAAGCTCTGAATGAAACACCTTATGACACATTTAATCCCGACTCATATTTTCTGTTTGTTTTTTTCTTTTTTGCAGTAACTCAACGAGTAGTAAGAATGCCACTCCGTCGCCGGAAACCGATAATTTAACCGATAAAGAGAATCAACAGCAGTTGAAGCAACCGCAACAGCAGGTAGGAGATGCAGCAGCAACAGACAAGAAGATAGGCAACAATACAACCAGTACTACGGCCAACCATAGTGACAACATCAATGTGAACGCAACTAACAATGCGAGTGCCAGCGACGGCAGTAATGATCAGAATAAGTCTAGTCAAGTGAGTATGTGCCACTACTGGAGACTGGAGAACCAGTCTCTACTTCTAATTGAAAGAAAATATCTATAAGTGTGTACAGATATGTAGAAGATCTGGTCGGAGGGAGTGATCATCGTTCCCAGTTGAGTTTGCAAAAATGTGTCGGAACGATTAGATTAAAAAGGTATTTGTGTAGTGGTGTTGACTCATGATTAATCGATCGGTGAGTGGTAGAGAGGTAAATGGGACAAGTAATGGGATACGGAGACGATTGAAGATCAAGCGCCGAGATTTGGAATTAAACTTGTACGCGTTGGAGAGGTTTCAAGTGCAATACATGGAAATACAGACAATAGGGAAGTAGACAGCAATGCGATATGGAAATAAGATCACTTCTAAAAATGTCGCCAAAGAACTTCGAAGAGTTTTTCTTTCCCTTTATGTGGAACTACACTTTTGGTTTGCGTCTTTACACCGGTGAAAGAAGCTAGGATTTATGGAATTAAGATCTAATATCGTTAAAACCTTTATCCGAGAATGAACGCAAGCTTTGTGTGGTACTTCATATGGATGTCGATTCAAGTTGACTCAAATTAAACATGGTTTCATCCCCCATCACATAGAGATGATAGCGTTGCTTATGTCTACACAATCATTTTGCGTTTGTTGCTATCTATACATCTCGTGAAATACGGAGTTTTCCAACAGCGACACATCAATTTTGTATTTTAACACAAGCGCACATCAAAACTTTTGTTATAATCTGATGAAGTTATAATGAAGTTATAAAAGTTATAAAGTAATCCGGTGAAGTTCACGGACGGCCAAAAATTATTAAAAATATTTAGATTCGGTGATCGCAAGTTTAAGAGCGATTATTCTAATGTTTAGCCTTAATAATCGCCCCACCCGCAGACTGTGCTGCAATGACAAAATCGATCGTTGAGCCTGATCTGTCGTCTTCTTCTTTTCCTTTTTTTTCCGGCGTCGTTATGGTCAGAAGTGTAGGACCATAACCTTCCCACTTAACTGCATTCCTACTGGTCCGCTTGTGAGGTCCGCCGGTTTGACCTCAGAAAGTAGCGGCAGGCTTCCCGGTTTGGGATTACTTAATCGCTGAGGCCAATCAAATGCTAGTGTTTTTGCATTTGTTTGCACCAATTGTTTTTCGGCCTGCCTTTTTTGCGTGTTGAAATTGGAACGTTGATTGATAAAGCCTTTTGGACGGGGTTCAAAGGATCTCTCCTTTGAACATGGCAATACCAACTGAGTCGGTCGCGCTCTATCTTTCTTGTGATGGTTTCTTTTACGTGGAGGCTTCCTCGGATCTTTGGACTTCTAATTCTGTCACGCTTTGTTACTCCCGCTGTCATGCGAAGCATCTTCATCTCAGCTGCCGTTAAATTGCTCTCATACTTTTTGTGCATTGTCCAGCATTGTGAACCGTATGTGAGCGCCGGACGTACAACTGAAGTGTAGAGCCTTCCTTTCAGCTTAGGGGGCATTTTTCGATCACAGAAGATGGCGGAGTTTTCCCGCCACTCCATCCACCCTACGCTTACGCGATGGTTGATGTCGTCATCACAAGTTGCTTCTTTATTAATCATAGATCCCAGATATTTAAACTTTTCACACTTGGGAAGCACTCTTCCATTCAAGTAAATGTCTGGAATAGGCTGATGAGGGTCAGAGAACGGGCAGCACAGATACTCTGTCCTCTTTGAACTAATACGATACCCGTGTCCCTCAAAAATGTCCACCCACACATCAAGTACTCGTTGTAGGGACGCCTGATCATCACTTATAATGGCTCCATCGTCAGCAAAGAATAGCTGGTGCATTGCGGTCCGTCACTTTTCCTTCAAGCAAGCAATCAAGGACTGCTATAAAGAGCAGTGGGCTGAGTACGCTCCCTTGATGTACACCGACTTTGATTGCGAACTTTTCGGTGACTCCTGCGGTGCATCTTACTCTTGTCGTTGCTCTCTTGTACATGTCCATGATCACTCGCACGTAGGTTTCTGGAACTTCTTTTTGTCTTAGCGCTACCCATAAAAGATCTCTAGGTTGCCGGTGAAAGGCCTTCTCGAAATCAACCAACACCATATGCAAGTCCTTTGAAGAATTACGATGCCTTTCCATCATGATCCTTATACTTTGGATTGCATCTGTTGTTGATTTACCCGAGACAAACCCGCAGTGGTCATCAGATAGTCGTATTATTTTCCGCAGTCGGCTATCTAATACCCGTTCAACGATCTTCATGGTGTGCGACATCAGCTTGACAGAACGGTAGTTATCACAATTTCGCGTATCACCCTTTCCTTTGTGCAAAGGAAGAAGATAGTTTCCCTCCATTTATTAGGCATAGTGTCGCCTCTCATAAGTTTCGAGATAAGAACCATGAGCCATCTAGACCCGATGTCTCCCATCTTTTTCCAGAACTCAGATGGTATCCCGACCGGCCCAACAGCTTCTCTTTTCTTGGAGCCTGATCTGTACGTTTTTGTTTTGCAATTTTCACGAATAACTTTCTTACTTATGTCCAGCCGACTGAACATGTAATAAAACCCGGTGTTGAAAGCATTTTCTAAGTCAATCAGATAGGCAGCCGTGCAGTGAGTAAGAATTTCGATGCGGATAGTGTCATGTCTCCCTCTGAAACCGAATTTGTTATCCGAGTTTATTTTGCTGTCCTGAACCTATTTAAAGAGAGAGCCGTGATGGCTTCTGAAAGATCTTGCTGATAATGATACTTCGGAGGAGACTTAACGACCGATGATTTGCCTGGTTGGAGGCTCACCATCTCAGGGTTTGGTGGCCGCACCGGTATCTTCCATTGTCCTTCCGACCCATTTCCATTGAGACTGGTTGCCAATTGCAATGTTATCTCTGATCCATCTATCGAATTTCTGTAGACACATTTATCTTCATCTATAATATCTTCACACCCAATTTCGTAACGTTCGAAAAATCGCTATGGAGCAAAGAGCGGATATCAAGATTATATTGAGGTGGAGCAAAACTGCTGAAGAAACATTCGAATTGATAAAAAACGTTTATGGTGACCAGTGACTATCTCGTACCTTGAAGACGATGAATGTTCACCAAAGTCGAAAACCTTGAGGAATGAAGAATACATTGAAAACGTCAAAACAATTCTGTGCTCTAACCATTCCTACCCAGGATTTGTGAATCTGCCCGCGGTTTGTTCCACAATCTTTCACGGAGGAGCAAAAAAACATGAGTAAGTCATGGCAAAGGCATGAAATCTACCAAAAAGGAGACCCTGCATTGATGTCATCTATCGTAACTGGGGATGAAACCTTGTGCTTCCAATGCGAGCCATTCACAGACATGGAGACATGGACACTCTAGAAGGTCAGACTTCGAATGCTCAATATTATTTGGAGGCTCTGGAGAAATTATGGGACAGAAATTATCGTATTCAAGCGGAGTACAAGGAAGGAGATAGCTGGTTGTTGTTGTTGCATGATGCTGTTGCGTCGCAAAAAGCCCCAATTGTACGTTTTTTGGCCGAAAAGAGTATCACAACGACCATCCGCCATACTAGCCTGCGTCTTGCGATTTCCAACGGTTTCCTGAACACAAATTAGCGTTGAATATTTACACGACGATTTCTACCATCCAGAAGGTTTCGACCGACAATCCTCAAAGCTATTCCGGATCTCGAGTATCGGAGGGTGGTCGTGCTGCTATGGTAATCATCACCGGCTGTTGAGCGGATGATCTGTACTTCAAGTCTGTCCATAGCTAAGAACAGTTCCTACAGTGTGCGCCATCTCATATGGGTCGATGTAAACTTCGAATAACTTCAACAATTGTCAACAGATTTTCATATGTCATAGCATTTTGGAAACGTCAATTCAATACAACTTTAACGCGCGGAAATAGTTTCGATGTTCATTAAAAATGAAGGCTCGATTGTGCTAACTCAACGTGCGAATCGTGCAAAATATCGTGAATATCGTGGGCCTCGAATTTTTTTCAATTTGGTTCTGTGGCAAGCCCTCGTGAGCAACCTAGGCCACGTCCGCATCGTTCAAACTCATCTATTCAGTCTGTGAAGGCCAGCGTTCAAGAAGACCCAAGTTTGTCATATCGGAGCAGCAGTTAGGCATCAGTGGGACCACTTTGCGGAGAACTTTAAAGGATGATCTTCACTTATTTCCATACAAAGTGCAGATAACTCAAAGAATGTTGGAACAAGATGAGCCACGGCGCTTGGCATACGCACAAAATGTCGTTGTGCTGGCCGGAGTTCTGGCAGCAAATTTTGATGACCGATGAGGCACATTTTACGCTCTCTGGCTCAGTTAATAAACAAAATTGACGCTTTTGGGGCACCGAAAATCCTCACATTATTCACGAAGAGCCGCTATATGATCAAAAAGTTACTGTTTGGGTCGGTGTATGCGCTAAAACCATCATTGGACCGTATTTTTTCAAAGTTGGCGATACAGTGGATGGCGATCGATATCGGTGTATTTTGGACCATTATGTGGCCCCAGAAATGCGTAAAAAAGCTTATTTCACTTTTGGTTTCAACAAGACGGCGCGACATGCCATACTGCGGACAAAACAATGAACCTTTTGCGTAAGAAGTTCCCTGGGAGGTTGGTGTCAAAAAAGGGCGATATTGACTTGCCTTCGAGATCGCCGGATTTGACTCTTCCCGACTTTTTTCTTTGGGGATACTTGAAAAGCAAGATGTATGCTAACGGCCCGAAGACAATAGAACAGCTCAAAAGAAACATTCGTGCGGAAATCGCAGAAAGACCGAAATGCTCGATTATGTCATGGAGAATGCTCGAAAACGAGCCCATTTTTGCATCTGCAATAAAGGTGGTCATTTAAATGATATTGTTTTCAAAAATTAATCAAATTAAATTGTAAAGGTCTAAATTGAGTTGAGAATTGTTGAAGTTATTCGAAATTTTCATCGACCCGACATATGAGATGGCGCACCTTGTATAAGGAAAAGCTGTGCAACAATATCAGTTGTGAATGAGAGATGATCAAAAAAGTGCCGAAGTAGGCATAACACTCGCTGTGTACGATCACTTCAAAATTCATACTCCATTTCCAATATAACACCTTAATGCCATGGAAAGCCCCTCCGTGCAGGGACGGGTTAAGAATATCCCTGCAGCGATACCTCTCGCCTGTCGTAAAAGGCGACTAAACAAAGGTAAACAAAAATCACATCTAGGCAATTTAGAAAACACCAAGGTGAGCCTAGGGACACATATACCACCATTAAACTGCCCCACAAATGTACATGCAAATCAGTGGAGATCACCGGTGTTGTAAGAGTAAGATCAAACAAAAAAATTTGGAGAATGCACGTGTCACAAAAAAAAAAAGGCAGGCCGAAAAACAATTGGTACAAACAAATGCAAAAACACCAGCATTTGATTGGGCTCAGCGATGAAGTAATCCCAAACCGGGAAGCCTGCCGCTTCCGGACCAGTAGGAATGCAGTTAAGTGGGAAGGTTATGGTCCTACACTTCTGACCATAACAACGCCGGAAAAAGGAAAAGAAGAATGCCATGGAAACAAAAAAGTTACTGCGAACTACATCCAACGCGATAAATTCAGTGGAATCTCTCGAATTCCTATCTAAGACAACCACCCCGGAGAGTAGTGAACGAACATCTCCAACAATATTATTCAGTGCATTGTTTAATAGGATGATGTATGCCTCCACATCTACTGGTAGAAGATACCTGATTGTAACCTTGGAAAAACCATCAGTTTCCGCGGATTTTTTTCTCTTCAATGTCTCGAAGATTATCTGGCAATCCTCCGTTGAAATGAACAGGATGTTAGACTCTATATTGGTGGGGGAATTATTTGCTATGAAATCATCAATAAAATCGATATAATTTCCAAGGTAGAAGTGGTGTAGCAGGTCTCTGTTCTTCAGGTCGTGGTTCAGGCGAATGCTGTCATTCCTTACCTGGAAGACATCTCCCACTGTCGCCAGGAAGGTGTTTTCCCGATCAATATGCCAACTGTTCGTAACAAGTTTTCATTGTCTGGCGTTCTCGGAAACTTTAGATCCTGAATGTCATTTTGATTGTTGCTTCGAAATATTTTATTTATTTCCGGCAACACATTCGCGCTATTGGATTTTACAGCACGAATTCTGTTGTTTCAATTAAAAGCTTAAAGATATGTACAGGACTATGAGTCTTGACAGGAGTCAACTCCTCTGTCAATACAGTGCGCCGGTTGTCGTATTTCGGTACTGGCTCGTGGTAATGCGGTTGGTATAGTACTTTCCATCGTCTGTATAACGATATCGTCCATTTGTTTAAGGTACCTGTCAATCAGCTCGTTTGTTTATGTTTTTCAGATCACTATTGAATGTTCCTGTGCCAGTGATACAACGCACCTGTCGAAGAACCGACAATATCGCAGCCGTACGTGCTTCGGTTCAAAATGAGCCAAATCAGTATTGCTATGCAATTGGGAATTTCCCAGCTCATATTGTGGCGAATTTTGCGTAAAAATCTCGGCCTACACTCGTGCAAGATCAATTTAAGAAGCGCTGAAACTAATCCGTTTGGGCTCTGCAAAAGTTTGAAGAACATTCTGAATTTAATCGAAAAATCCTATTTTTAGCTTAAATATTCAGCCAATATTCAGTGCATCCACAAAAAGTGACCGAGTGATGTGGATTTAGTATCGGGGGTTTGATTGGACCGTGTTTTTCGTCGATGAAAATGATTGTCATGTAGGGTCAATGGAAATCGCTTTCGTTCGATTCTGGATACCTATTATTAGTCGGAATTGTCGGCTGAATGACCGGCCTCTCTCATGTGACTTAACCCTTTTAACCTAAAGTCGCTGCACTACGCCAACAAACTTAAAGGAAGCTTGGAAACAATATGGAACGCGAAATTGCCAACGTACCAGCCGATATGTTTAGAAGAGTGGAGTAAAATTGACTCCAAAGAATCGAACCGCGAGCATGTTTGCAGCGGGGATCATATGGACGGATTAGGATTTTAGACTTAAATGTAACATGTGTAGGTATAGCTACATGTGTCTGGAATAAATTTAAGCCAGGTTTCTTAATTTTTCTGTGACTTATTTGAATACAAAAATGTTATATCGTTAGTGGAAAACCTTCTACATATTGTATATTTCCCATTAAACCGTTTTGTTTCCTTTGACCGCTACTCACAGTTAATGAAAGACTCGTTATCATAAAGATAAGGCGACCAAAATAAACTCGAAAAAAAATTGTCGAAATACACTGCTAGTATCAGTTTATTACGTAAGCATTGCGCGATTTTTTAATGTTTGTTAAGCGCTAAATAATTTGCAACAAATGCAAACATTTCAATGTAATTTTCTTTATTGAACGCCATATCTCTCCACCTCTCAGGTAACATTTTAATGCAATAAATAAAAAAAACTTTGACGAAAATAACATCCTAAGAACCTCTTGAGCATCATCCCGAGGAAGTTTTCCAGACCTCGGAAGAACTGGAAATCTGAAGGTGCTAAACCTGGAGAATAAGGCGGTTGCATCATCTTTCCCAACCGACCTCCTGTAACTGTGTGCAGGTGGTCCTAGCTGTGCGAGGGCGATCGTTATCCTGATAGAATAAAACACCTATTCGATTAACTGGCCGTTTAAGTGGAAGATTAGCGGTATCTTGGATCAGTCCACATTGATCTAAGTAGAGAAATGCCTCTGGTGGGACATAGCCGTTAAGGCACATCATCTCGTTGGTACAAATGATTGAGGTAGAAAGCCCCGGAGTTCAAAGTCATTGCCCTTGTAATGTGACTTCAAATCATTTTTATTACAAAATTGGCCACCCGTAAAATCCTTGCCTTATTGTATAGGACTTCGTCAGGGTAAAATTTCATGCACTCAGCTTCGGATTACCTAAGCAACCCGAGACAAGTCCTCAAACATTGCCTCCTAAGGCAAGCTGGCTTTCACATTGAAGCCGACGGGACATTCATAGGCAATCATGGGCTTGATAAAGGCCATGTAGTAGATTACCTTCACTCTAATATTAATTTGGCTATTATGAAACAGACCGAAAGAGCCTTGGGCTCTTGCCATAGTAGCATCTATATGTTTGTCAAAATGTAGATGTAAAATTGATTTTCAACTTCCAGTCATTACAATTCCATTTTATTTAAAGTTACGCTGCATGAGAATGGCGTCGATCATTGGACCTGATCTACCTGCTCTGTACATGATAAATGCGTCCGCTACTGTGTGGTGAAGAGAAGCTATTAGATCACTGAGGTAAATGCTAAAAATGATCGGCGAGTTCATCGGGCTCTGTGGTTGGGAATATCGTTTACACGGTCGGCAAGGAATTAGAAGTTTTGTACCGAGTTCAAGCGCTAAGATCGAAGAAGTGTTTCAAGCTCTGTGACTTTTTTTTTATAAAGATCGCCACTCCCGCCTTGAATAGCTTTGTGTTGGTCTCTTCTAATTATTTTGTAGGAATTGTGCTGAATTTTGTGCTTCTGGTTTAGCTTTGTTTAGCTAACTAAAAGTACATCGGGGCATTCGTCCTGCAATAGGTTGAAAAGCACGGCTTGCCGCTCTATCTTAATTAGTAACATTCACCGGCAGAATCTTCAAGGGAATGTCTGCAAGCGTATCCATTACGACCGTAGGTGCGCTATGTCCGGCAGAAGCGAGCAGATATTGTCTACTCGGGTCGTCTGCTCATGAATTTGCGAGCAGGATCGAATAGACATCCACCTTGGCCTCTGTTGCCTTAGAGACAGGCACTGGGGCTTTAGGCACAGCTATGGGCTGTCTTTTCCGAAGCTGCCGCCATTTGGGCTCAGGCCAACTGGGGTGTGGGGTGGGGACGGCTGGTGTTTGGAAGCGACCGGAGGTAGGTTTCTTCTCGGCCTCTGCTTACTGGCCAGGTTTTCTTTCCCGATGCCTTGGAACTTACGACATCCCCGATAGTTTACTGTGTGTCCTCGGTTCTTACAGGCTCTCTGTTTCCCGCTGGAGGTTCGGGCTTTGGGGTGCACATCAATTGTGCCCTGAATACTCCTGTGGCGGAAAACAAAAGCAGAACCACGGGAGACAGGGGCCCCCGGGACATTAATGTCAGATAGAGTAATGAAAGTCCCGGCCTGTGTTGCGGTAGGCCCCCTTGTGGGAGTATTGTGGGGGCTGTGGTTATCCCAATATGCGGGAAGTTGCTTGCAACAAAAATATAAGCTGAGTTGCTTGCAACAGGGCGCCGAGACCCTTAGATCGGTATGAGGTTTAGGTAGGCCTCGCCCCTCACCAAGAGGGAAGTCATGGTCCTACACATGGCTTCGAAATGGTACTTACTAGCTAGAAATAAGGACGTTGGTTGTCGTCCCAAAAACCAACCCCTTGTGGGAAGACCCACCGTGGAATTAAGCCGACAAGGCAGGTGTCCACGTAAAACAAACAGAGACAGGCTCTCTGTCCCCAACCTTGTCTTTTCCAAGGTTGCACTCCACGTTTTTGTGGCCCTTTACGTACTTAACGCAAGGCTAAAATAACATTTTACATTTCGACGCCGATTGCCCGAACCGGAACGTATACATTATTAAATGTAACAGTCTGGGACGCTAAGAAAGTGATGGCCCTTAGCCTCTCCAGCTTGCTGCTGGGTGTGAGCTGTACAAGAAAAAAGGGTATTATCCACTTCTCTTCGCCGTGAAGAATGGCTTGACATTTTGAGCTCTAAAAGCATTTCCTCGGGGTCTGTTACCGACTCAACGCCTTTTAGGAGCATCGTCGGCAACCTCTCGACTTTTGGTGTGAAGGGAAAAAAACTCCGTCGTGGGCTCCTTCAATAGTCCGCTTATGCTGCTCCAGTGTTCAGCAAAGCAGTTCTGGCCTAAATATTCAAACTCAAAATTGCCTATACCTATAACATACTTACAGAGATTTATGGTCTCGCGTAGGGTCGTAGTATAGGTAAGGATGGGTGGCACCTTCTCGTTTTTAGGACGTTTTCGCTCCTTCTGGTGCAACAATAACAGTTGCTGTTTCTTTTGTTTTTGCGGTTGAGTTTGTGCCTGCTGTGGAGACTGCTTCTTTTGCTGTTGTGGCTTCTGTTTGGCCTTTTTTCGGCTGCTTCTTCTGCGTCTGCTTCTCCTGCGACTACTGTTGTTGTTCCAGGTGTTGATGTGACTGAAGCTAGGCGGCTGTTGCCTCCTATTTCTCCTTCTGCCGCATCTCATTCAATTTTTCCACCTTTAAGTTACTCCTTTTAAATTTCGCTGCGCTCTTCCTCTATAGCCGAACTTGAAATGGCGGTGAAGGGGTCGTTGTCCCTCGTATAGCTGCCTTGCTTAGCATCGTAGAGGTAGGCAACATTTACTTCCTTGGGGAGCATTGCTTTCTGCTGTGGTGGTTGCTGTTGTCCAGCTGCATTGGACGTCGATGGTTTTCCTTGTTGGTGGTTTCCTTTCCTCAACCTGCAGCTTTTCGGTCGAAGGCGTGAGGGAGGGGCGTTTAAATAGGTTAAGACTTGAGCCAACTCTTTTGCGTCTTTTTATGACGACGGCCGGTGTTGCGTAATCGGATGGTAAATCATAAACCTTCCGATTCCGGGCCGAGTACTATACAACCGCGTTAACTCGGTTTCCGCGTTTTTTTAAATTGTTCATTACTTTGCACTACACTGGTCTGTGATCAACTGAATATACACAAATACTCTTCCAAGAAGAATGAACGTAGCAGAAGCATCGGAAAGAGTTGACCTCCTAGCTAAAGGTCTAAACTTTTAGCAATTGGACTTTAGGTTACGTATGGTGTAAATCCTTAGGCTATGCAAGAAAAAGGTTTAAGCTATGCTACGTCAGATAACGTTAGACTTATTTTACCAGCTAATCTTTTACATCAACTCTATCCGATGATACGATGATCCGCCCGTCATTGCCCAACAGAAGAAAACAAAGGAAACAATTGCTATAAATCATTCCAGATTAGATGTGAAAACATTTGACACTTGTGCAGCTTGATAGCAAAGTATGTCATTCAACAACGCCCTCAATTCTGCCTAAAATCCTCTAACAATCAATTAGACACTCCAAGACAAATGGAGACAACTTGCATCAACCACGAAATTGGACCAAATTAAAGACGCAATCATCGTACACGTTGCGGAAACGTCCATTTCAATTTTATTAATTGTTTACCGAATTATCTGCGTCTTCTCAATGGTCTCTATGTTCCAGAAACCTTCCTAAACTGTAGGTTGTAGATCAAATGCTTTTCATTAATCTACTGTCGTTCTGTGGCGAAAGTTAATTCTTTTAACCATTTCCTAAATCCATTGAATTTTTTGATTTTCCGATTATTTCTGTAAATTAATGATTTTTTGAGTTCTCAAAAATTTGAATAATTTTCGTCGCTGCGGAATGATTCGTAACATTGGAATTAATCCAAACTAAGCGACAAATCGACCTTGGATGTTGTTTTGTTTTTCTTCTTGATTAAATGCGTTGTGCGTCTTTGAACGAGAGTGACACGCTGACATTTTGATTGCTAGTCTTTGATCTTGTACCACTATTGTCCAGAGTGTAGACGAATTGAGGCCATCGTGAGTTTTCTAAGAGAGGTGACTCGTAAATGGCACGATAGGGTATTTATTTTCCCGGAAGTAGATAAGGTTGCTACGAAACACGATATAGAGAACGTGCATACAAAATATAATCCGAGCTCCACCCAAGTTGTACGACGGTACCAATAGGGTAAGAGACTTTTAAGCTCAAATACTACACTTTCCACTATTGACCTAGAAATCCTATCGAATATAGCTCATAAAAAACCCGGATATGGAGGAACTAGTCAATCAACACCCCATGTTAAAGTGGGCCACCAAATGACATTGATCCAAAATGTTGTGACACTTAAAACGCCATTATCGCGCTTAGCCAACGACAACTGGTCTATATTTTCGCTTTTCCTTTCGTTTGTTGTCTCCTCGCGGAGAAGAGCAACCAATTAACGTGATCATTTGAAAGCGATTTCCCTCTTAAATGTAAACCGACAATCTATAAATAATCACCATGAACGCTTCCAAGCAAACGTAACGAGAGCTTTCGTTTTCTTTTTTATTGAAAACGGAGAAGGATGTGGTGTGGTCCGACTGTCACCCACATTTTGTTTGCGTAGAAGAGGTGATTCGCATCGCATATCCAAGAAAATTTCCCAGAAACACTGAACAGTTTCGCTGAAATTCGAAAAGAAAACATCGTCCAGAGGTGGGAAGCTTGCATGACGGATGTTGTGGAATGCTCTTCTGATCGGGAGGGTTCTGTCCGGGTAATTATATGGCCATTCATCGTCGTCGACGTCTCTTCGTTTAAATTGTTTGTTTTTATTTTGCCGCTGCTTACGCGCTACGCCGGAAAGTGAACATTTCGTAGGAAAATGCTTTTAGAATAGTCCAAACCCACCGCACAGTGTGGGAATTAGTCACGAGGCGGCTCGAGCTCTTCACTGCTGTGCAACAACCTTCCGCGCACGTAGCGTTTTACTCTGAGAAGAATCCCAATTTTTTTTTTCGGCATTGTGTTTGGGGTGAATTTTATTATTAAAGAGTTGATAAATTCCGCTGGTGGTTGAGAGATTTCGTGATCGTGCTTTCGATTGGTCGTGCGGACATTGTGCATTTCATAAAAGCTAAACGAAAACTCATTTAGAACGGGCCGTTGCACCTTTGAGAACAGGTTTTTCATTTGTCCCTGGGAGATATTTTGCGCGATAGCAGGTGTATTTTTTGGTGTGACCGTATAATGTCGGTTTGGATGACTTATGTGAATCGGCGGAAACCGTCCCAGTCCCGAATGCGGACCGAATACTATCTTGTGAGTTTGATTTTAATTTTAATTACATTGTGGCAGTAGGCTGGCGACATTTTTTGGTCGTGTTCACTTCGTTCGATGAGATTTTTCTTGTGACGTAAGCAGTACTTTCAAGGCCAGACGTTAGAGTGTTCGTGTTGGTGGGGAATTCGAACGGAATTTGAATTAGTTTTCACCTCAAGCAATTAGTGGTTTCAGTGGAAAGTGAAATTGTCGTTCAGATCTGCTTCAGGTGTTGATTGACTCGTGCTTTGCCAATAGTAGCAATCAACTTATCAGATGTTTGGAATGCCACTCACCTCACCTACTCAGAACATTAAAGTGAGATGAAAATAAACTGACGTGCGACGTGCCTACTTTGTCACTGTCGAGTCGTGATATACGCATGATACATGCAATATATGTACATATGTATGTACGACGCCTTCTTGCAGACTATGATTTGCCTTCGTTAGTTGAAACTTTTAATATGCATCTAGTGGTACTGTTGTATAGCATTCGCTTCTGCAAAGAATTGTCAGCTGAAAAAGGTAAAGTCCTTTAGGTGTTACCTCGAATAAGTTTGTTCTGATAGTCTTGGCTTTTTGTCCAATGCAACTAGCAACTAAGCAACTAGATAAAGCATTTGAACAGAATCAGAACAAAATCAACAGATTTTCCTCATGTTTATCAATAGCCACGGAGACGTCTCCAAAGACTTTTCAGCAACATGAAATGGAATGTCTCTTGATTTTCCCCTTTTGATCTGTTTAAGTTCAAGATCAAAGGAAATAGTGGCGGCTAAAACGCATTACTGTCACATCTGGAGCCGTTTTTTTTTTTAGCCTTGGTCTTAGCTACCGACTGAATTCAACTCCTCAATCCTCCTCAATCAAGTTTTGTACTTAGCCTTCATGCTAAGCCCAAGCTTATATCGATCCCCGATCTTGTCTTTCCAAAGACACAAAATAATGTTCTGGCTAAGACGAAAATGATAGGTTCCTATGGTCCAGTAACAGCACCACAAGTTTTGACCTTGCTGGGCAATCCCAAGGCCCAGACCAGATATAATTATCCCCATAGTCCACGCCTATATTACTTAAAACAAATATTTCTTGATATCAGGAGCGATATATCTGTCAAGCAGCCACCTCCATTAAGAGCACTGATTATTGCTCCCATGGGTGTAGTGAAATGTTTTAGTTCCCCAACCTGGCAGGCCAAGTCTAAACAAACTGGGCAATAAACAAGGCAATCATTACAAACGATTGCACTTGTACAACCGCATCCGATTGACGTGCGAAAATATCGCGAATATCGCGAACGAATATCATTACTTCTGGCCGAATGCCAGATGCCAACAAAACAATGAATTATCTCGTAAATTGCGTTACACATTCGCTCTTTCTTGTTATATTTAACAACGAGTCTATCTAAAATTAGCTGGAGTCCCGTGACATTAGTATTTGGTATATTTTTGGATCATTTGATTTGTGTGATTCATGGATGGAATTTGATTGCAACACAGCCGGAATGACTAATCGTAGCGATTTGAAGACGTTGCTGTCATTCCTGGAAACGGTTATGCACCTTTTCCGGGGCAATTTATAGCCCACACACATGATGTTCCATTGAACTCTAATAATAAAACAAACAAATTTCTATTTTCTATCTCCTAGAGTCGTCATTCACAGCCAGAGTTGGATTCACAGCGGTCGCGACCCTTGTCGGAGGCCAATTCGGAGTTAAGTTGCGATCTATTGTCGGAGAATGCTTATAAATCTAGCATAGAATTATCGTCGTCATCGGGAGGGGCAAATGGAATCAATGGTAATGGAGGAGGTGCCGGTGGTAGTCGTCATTCAGAACAGAGTGACGATGGCAAGCGTTCAAGTGTCAATTCAAATGATACATCGAGCAGCGATCGACTCGTATCGGGCAATAAACGATCACTGCCCAAGCACCAGCGGCCATTAACAAGATATCTGCCGATCTTCTCGACGGATTTGGACCTACGTTATCACATCGAGTCGGCGGGACATCAGATCGATCAGTGTCCACATGTCTTTGTCGATTCGCACAGCTGTCGAGGGTAAGAATAGTGAAAACCTGATCCAAGCCACCGGGTAATGGTGTGTTTTACAGGTATCTGCACAAATTGGGCGCCACATTCCACGGTTGGTCAAGGCGGTGGTTTGTTTTGGACCGGCAACGGAACGCGTTGATTTACTATTCGGATAAGTCTGAGCGGAAACCCCGTGGCGGAGCGTATTTTTCGGTGAGTGTACATCTATTTCTCGACTTCCTTTGATGGACGTTTTGAATGGCTTGGTTGTTGTTGTTGTTGTTGTTGATTTATCTGTCTTGGAAATCAAACATCAAGGGCATTGACGGTAATTAATGAATTGTCAAATGTGTCTCTAATGGGATGGTTTGTTTTGGCATGAAGTTGACGTGCACACGCCCGTTTTTCTTCCAAAAATAGAATTTAATTTTTTTTACTAAGAATGCCATTCGTATAACAGTTATGATAGAATGAAGGCTAAGATCTAATAATAGTTTGCGGTATTTAAAGACATTTTTATTTGTACTTCCAGACCATCGACGAAGTCTACCTGGATCACTTAAATGCCTCGAAAAGCGGTCGTCCGCATTGTACTTTCATTGTGAAAACAAAAAAACGTTGCTATCACCTACAGGCAGCTTCCGATGCAGCTGCCCGAGTTTGGATCGATGCCATCATAACTGGAGCTCAAGGAAACCTAGACTATTAAGGCATTTTGTTTTTATTCTTAAGCAATAGGCTAAGCAGAATCACTAAAAACTAAACTAACCGTTCATACATACGCAGATTTTGATGCCAAAGTGAATTTTTAAATTCAAACAGTATAACTACAAAAAAAAAAAACAGAATTAACAGAACAGTTTAGATTTAACAATAGAGCGAGATATAGTTTTGTAATTAGGATGTAAGCAAAGAAAACAAAAAATGTAAGCAGATCTTTCTCGTAATTAGCTCTTCCTTTTGGATTTACCTTATTCAGCAACTCATCGGCGGGGTGATTGCTACAATCAATAGTTTCTATTTGTATGTGCCTTTGTTTTATTTGTGTAAAAGACTATATATTTATTGCAACCAACGTTGGATTTGAGTTAAAACCCTTAAGTCAGCCAGCTTCTTAGGCAATTAGGCAACGTCTTGGTTAGAGGCATTTTCATACACCTGAACATGTGAAATTCATGGAATTGATTTAGTTGTCGTTAAACGTACATAGTCGTACGTTTGTATATTGTATTGTTTGCTTCGTTAGCTATATATTACACGACAATCTTATGTTCTAAATACAAATATACATTTATGTAGACTATTTCCTTAATGCCTAGTTAGTAGATTACTTTTACATACAAGTTCATTGATTATTAACTTCTATTTTGTTTTTTATTGAAATGAAATACGATCGATTGGTGATGATTTTTACTTGTATACTTGAATTGACTTGTGTTTTATCAAGAAATTATTATATTTTTCTCGTATAGCTTGTAATAATTTATAATTTATCAATAAACAAAATCAATCATTTAACGGATTAACGAATTTGTTTTTTTGAATTCAAATGGCCAGCGGAAATGAAATTAATTTGGTTGGGCTCGCAGAGTATCGCTTTCTCTATTCTCAGAATGAAATAAGGTATAGGAAAGAAAAAAACGTTCAGAACTGATTTTGCACCATTCTTCGAGACTGAATTTAAGGTCTTCGGGCATTGTTCCGGATTTAAGATGTTTTTGTTCTGAATGTGTGATCTTGTCTCGTCCACTTGGATCTTGGACACCCCAGAAGAAGGAAGGTGAAAAATAAAACATTTGTAACGTGGTATTTGGTTTGCCTCTTATTTTATTTTATTATATTGTATTAACTCACATATATGTATATATATATATTGGGAGTACAAATTAATTCGGTTCAGTGTTAAAACATTTTTTTTTATTGAAAAAAAAACGTAAAAAATACATCACTCAAAGTATTGTCCGTCGGAGCAAAATCTAAATCCTGGCGGGAGTTCTGCGAATCAATAGATGATCTCAACGAAGCCGCAAGGCTCTGGAAGATCCTATCCAAGGGTCCCTGCGTCCCGGAATTCTTCCTTAAACCAGATGGTTCTTGGACAGAATCCGGGGCCGGACGATATCTTGCCAGTGATGCTTCAAAAAACACAGATCCACATAGTACCCCATCTCATAAGCATTTTTTCCAATCGCTTGCGCGCGGGGTACATCCCAACACAGTGGAAAGAAATAAAGGTAATTTTCATACCTAAGGCAGGTAAACCATCCCATACTGCCGCAAAGGACTATAGACCAATTAGTCTCTCGTCGTTTCTATTAAAAACCTTGGAGAGACTCCTTGACCTATACATCAGAGGACTCATCAACTAACGCAACTTATGCAACACTCAACACGCCTACCTTAAAGGCAGATCAGTGGAAAGTGCTCTGCATAGTGTTGTCCGTGAAATTGAGGGCTCGCTGAACTTAAAAGAGTTTACAATGACAGCCTTCCTCGACATAGAGGGGGCCTTCAACAATGTAAACACAGAGGCCATAATAACAGCTCTTGAGGACATAAAAGTAGACAAATCCATTGTAACCTGGATTGAAAATATGTTGAAGAACAGAATTATCAATGCAGACATTGGACACAGTTCTATAAGGAAAGTGACAACTAGAGGCACACCACAAGGAGGAGTTCTCTCCCCCCTACTGTGGCTTCTTACAGTCAACAAAATCCTCAAATTCTTTATGGAGAAAGACACAAAGACAATAGCATACGCGGATGACCTGGTTATCTTGATAAAAGGTAAATTTCTATCAACTATCAGTGAACTAAACTGCGCTGAGAGAACTCTCCTCGTGGGCAAGACAGAACGGTCTGAGAATAAACCCCCAGAAAACCGAGCTGGTCTTGTTCACCAGGAAAAGGAAAATTCCGATATTTGCTCCCCCAAAATTAGAGGGCACTCCACTCAATATCAAAGCGGAAGCCAAATATCTAGGCATCATTCTTGACTCAAAACTCTCCTGGAAAAGGAACCTGGAGGAAAGGATGGAAAAAGGATTGGACGCTTTTTATGCATGCAAAAAGACCTTCGGAAAAGATGGGGCTTGCAACCGTACATCATTCATTGGATGTACACAGCAATCATCAGACCCATTTTAACTTATGGGGCCATAGTCTGGTGGACTGCTAGCGGCACAAAAAGCTATATGAACATGCTCAACAAAGTACAAAGGGCAGCCGCTGTTTGTACAACGGGGGCCATGAAAAGCACGCCGCAAGCTGGGTTGGACATGATTCTTCATCTACTCCCCCTGGATCTATTCATAAAAGGCTGCGCTGCAAAGAGCGCTCTCAGACTAAGAGAGTCCTCTCTGTGGAAGCAAGCCAACTATGGACATGCGGCCATACTCAGAATAATAGACGACCTGGGAAGGAAACATGGTTTTAGTAGCCCCGCAGCTACGACCGACTATATTTCCCCCCAAAATGACTTCTCTCTCAGTATACCTATCCTTTTCCCCGACAGAGAAGAGTGGTTATCAAATGGCGTGATCAACGACCACGAGATTACACTCTTCACCGACGGATCGAAAATGGACACATGCATTGGGGTCGGGTTCTACTCTGATACCCTGCACAAACAGGAATCATTTAAACTCCCTGATTTGTGCAGCGTCTTTCAAAAAAAATCCTAGCTTAGAGAAAGCAGCCAAACACCTACAGGTAGCCGATATCCCACCATCTGATATCACCATCTTCGTGACAGCCAGGCTGCACTGAAGTCAATAGAATCCTGTATAACGAGATCAAAGGCTGTCAAGAAATGTCGCGACTCACTGAAGTCCATCAGACACCATAAAGTTAAACTCTGCTGGGTCCCGGGCCACAGCTCAATCGCAGGGAACGAAAGAGCAGATGAACTGGCCAGGCAAGGTTCTGAAATGGACATCAGCGAAGCGGACACGTCATTGCAACCACCGATCAGCGCATTATACCGGATCATAAACGACACAATCATTAAAGAGGCCAACTCGTCTTTGCTTACAAGAAACGACAGCTACACGACAAGATCATCGTGGCCAGAGCTCAATGTCGGAAAAACAAAGATGCTCCTGGCGCTGGACCGTAACTCGATCCGTATGCTTGTCGGAGTGATCACAGGACACTGTCCCACCGGAAATGGGACTCGGGATCCAGCGATCTCTGCCGGAGCTGCGGCGATGAAGAAGAAACTGCGACGATCCAACATCTGCTTTGCCACTCTCCAGCTCTCCAGAATCGACGCCTAGTGTCGCTAGGCCAAAGATTCTTTACAGAGATTGCGGACGTGGCTAATGCAGATATATCGGATCTTCTAAGATTCATCAAGAGCACGGGGTGGTTTCAGCCACCACGTGATAGGACAGGTTAATTTTATGTGTACCCCCACAAATGAAGGAAATCACAATGGGCCTCTTGTCCTCCGAGTGGAAGTGATGTCTAACCATCACACTCCCCTTCTCAAACCTAACCTAACCATGTGCCATGTGAACTAAACGAGTAATAGTTCCCCAGTAATGGTTTCAGTTGGGTTCAACGGATCATAATAAATAACACCGCCCTGATCCCACCAAGTACACAGCATAACCTTCGCAGCGTGAATATTCGGCCGACTCGACGACGTAAAAGCATGACCGGGCTGTCCCCATGATTTTTTTCTCTTTGGGTTGCTGTAATGAATCCATTTTTCATCCTCGTAACGATGCGATAAAGAAAATCCTTCCTTTTTTGCCACTGGAGTAGTTGTTTACAGGCGAAAAAACGACGCTCAACGTCTCTTGGCTTTAAATAATAAGGAACCCAAGCTTTCGAATCATTCCCAACGCCTGCAATCTCCTAATACTGAAGCAAGCTCTTCTTGCGTTTGGCATGGATCCTCATCGAGCAATGCCTCCAATTCAACGTCTTCGAAGGTTTTTGGCCTTCCTTTACGCAAACGGTCGTCAACATCGAAATCACCGTCTTTGAAGCAACGTAACAATAGCAAAGGTTAATAAAGCAAAAGAACCTTCATTGAAGACATATGTAAGCTGCCACATAAGCTGCAATTTCAACGGCGACAGAGGTTCCATTCAAGTGCTTTGGTGAGATTTCCCAGATAAGTTGGTTCAAACTCTCATTGTTGTTCTGCGTAAAGCCTCCGACACATCGCCTTAGGTGGGCATCTTTGCTCAGATCTTCACAGATAGGCTTGATGGCACCCAAAACATTCTGGGGAAGAGCACTGTACGGGGATGGTCCGATAAGTACCTAGCCTACAAAAGACAAACAAAATTTTTGGAGAAATGGCGATTTATTTTTCAATAAAGTCTCCTTGATACACTTGACCCAGCAATGCTCCAACTTCTTTAACCCGTCTGAAAAATACGTTTTCTCGAGGTCTGCAAAGTAGGCCTCCGTGGCGGCGATGACCTCCTCATTCGACTGAAATTTCTGCTCGGCGATTGACTTTTTCAAATTTGGAAACAAAAAGAAGTCGCACGGGGCCAAATCTGGAGAATCTGGGGCAGCAGTTCGTAGCCCAATTCGACCAATTTGGCCGTGGCGAGGGCGGAGGTGTGAGCCGGTGCATTATCATGGTGAAAGAGCACTTTTTTCTTCGCCAAGTGGAGCCGTTTTTTCTTCAATTCGGCATCGAATCAGCACAATAATTTGGCATAGTACAGCCCTGTGACCGTTTTGCCCTTCTCCAGGTAGTCGATGTGGATCACACCTTCCCAGAAAACGGTGATCATCACCGGCCGATGGGACAGTCTTCGCCTTCTTCGGAGCACGTTCGCCGGGTGAAGTCCACTGTTTCGTCTGTTCCTTGGTCTCTGGTGTGTACCAGTGGATCCATGTTTCGTCGACTGTCATGAAACGACGCAGAAACTCCTTCGGATTGCGCTTATACAGCGTTAAGCACTGCTCTGAAGTGGTCTTACGGTTGCGCTTGTTGTCCGGAGTAAGCAAACGAGGCACACATCGCGCCGACAGCTTTCTCATGCCCAAAATTTCATGCAGAATATGACCCACGCGATCTTTTGAAATGCCTACTGTCTCAGCTATCTCGCGCACCTTCAATCGGCGGTCTGCCAATACGAGATCGTGGATTTTTGTCACGTTATCCTCCGTGGTAGCCGTTTTCGGAGCACCTGGACGTGGATCATCAAAAACCTACGTGCGGCCACGTTGAAACTCGTTAAACCAATTTTTGATGGCCGCCATCGAAGGAGAAGAGTCACCGTACACAGCATCCAAACGCTCTTTGATTTCGCTGCGCGATTTCCCTTCCAAAAACAAGAATCGAATCACGGACTGATATTGCTCTTTCCATTTTTCTAAAATCGTGCCCCCCGCTTCCATATGCGGTCAAAACAAAACTACGATTCCGATCCGGCTGAAATTTCGACAGTAGCCGTCTACTAGAATGTACTACACGATAGTAAGTTGCTCTTGCGATACTTGCGCCATCTGGCGGTGAGGCTAAGTACTTATCGGACCACCCTCGTACATGGGAGCCAGAGGGCAACCTAAATCGTTGCCAGGAGGCCCTGGATGGTTATGGGGTCAAGTATGCACAGAAGCACAAGAGGATATGGCAGCCAGGAATCAAGCAAAACAGGATGAAGTGGCCGCCCGTCAGGCAAACAAGCGCAAATCACCGCGCCTCGAGGCTGCCAGCGAAGAAAAAGGCCAGAACACTGAGGCCAATAGACCAGAAGTTGACTAATCAACAATCAGTCTTGCCTGTGGCCAATTATTCTCCGATCTCTTCGTATCGATTTCATTTTTAACCTTCTATCCACAAACTTTTCGTAATTAAAAGTACATTTTGTTAATTGAAATTTTTTTCGACAGGTTACTAGTTTATGAATAAATAAATACGAGAAAAATAAAAAAAGTCAAAGTAGTTTTTTGAACTATTCTTGTATATCTTTAGGCGTTAACATTGTAAAAATGTTCTACATAAGAGGTATAAACGTCGAAGAGATTGGCTCTGTTATCTATAACAGTTTGGCCTATCATCGAAATGGGCGCCCTGCCATAGTGTTGAAGAAGATCCAAATCTATCGACTTGTTAACCTAATTTTTGGCCTCAAATCAAACATGTGGTTTTTAAACAATTGAAACATCTCACACAACACCAGCCGTTGTGGCTCATAAAGACATAAATGTTTTTTCCTTAGGGCAGTATAAGCTTTAAGTACCACTTAACTGTCGAATTCGATAATAGTTTATTCCGAAAGTTTATAATTACAATACTTAAGCAAAAATTATTTTTAAAAATTCAAATTTAACGGATAACCACCATCTGAGTTTCTTCATAATTACCGAACATATCCCCACACGCGGCAAGTGTCACCGTTTGAAAATGCTGAGCGTCCATTCCAAACGACTTTGCGCGAAAAGACAATGGACGGAATAGATATAGACGAATCGTACGTACCTTTAAGAATACAAGAAAATAATTTTTAATTTTAACTCATGTCCCTTAAGTCTTTCAGCGGACCTTTTGGAAAAGTTACTTCGTAGCACAAAGTTGCTTAAAATAATCGAGGAAAAAACAGACCAGTTCGTTAAAAACTACATCAGCACCAAGAAATTGGAACAATCGAGAGTGGCTATAATCCTAAATTTACCGCTACGTTTTAAGGAAATTGCAGAGTTCTCCCAAACGTTGATTGAATTGGTGGTGGAGGAGCCTATTATCTTCATAGATATTGCAAGGCGCCTGATCTACTCACTGGTAATCTCGCAAATTCGAGATAATCCAGAATACACTCCGAGAACCATCAACATCGAACAAATTCATTTGCAGTTTAGATTCCTCGATTTGCCCATTCAAGAGGACCTGTTATACAAGCCGTGGGTGGGCATAATACGCTGCAGTCTGGCTTTGTTGTGTGGAGTTCTATCTGGTTACACTACACCGGAGAAGTACCTGTAAGTGTGGTTGATTTATTCATCATGTACGCATCGGTAATTATGTGATTCATATAGGATTCAGGCTGTTTGGTTCTGCCCTGTCTGTAATACTAATCTTATCACGGAAGACGAAATAAAAGGTTTGTTCCCATTGTCCTTGCAAACTGAATCGAGTTGATCGACTTTGCATATACCTTTCGTAGTTCCGAAGTGCGTTACCTGCCTTAAGCCTATGACCGAGAATTGCGCGCTGCGCTGCTTAGGTGAACAACGCTTTCTGAATTTTTTCCCTTACGAAAGTGTTGGAACTCCGAGGATCTTCGATCGGATGTTTCGCACTGAAGTAGTTTGCTTAAAAGGTATATGCCGGCAATAAGTTAATTTTTGATGGGTGTCTAATGGATTCTTTGAATAGATTACGCATACGACAGCGAGTTGGTGTTGGGAGCGCGATACATAACCACTGGCCATCTGGATTTCAAAACATTGGATTTTATAGCATGGGATCTCAGGAGATTTTAAACGACTTGTCGGCCATAAAATCAATGGCCGAGGAGGACCTCGACGAACTTTTGCAGATTAGTCCACCTATAGAACGCCAAAATACTTTAGATTTCCAACATCATCGAGTGGAGGACACACGTTTACATACCACGGATTTATTTCGCGACGACACAACCAATCCAGCTCCTGATGAAATACCAAGCAAATACCCTAAATTCGATTTATCCTTCTCCAATGTCCCCGTTGAACCTTCCTTATATCTACAATCTCAAAATGCGAACCCTGTTGACCGAACATCTGATTTAAGGGGCAGTCACCAGGATAATCCTAACCTGGTTCATCCGCAAATCAAGGATGAGCCTTTGGATCTTTCATTTCAGTCCCCATCCTATACAATCAACGCTTCGAAGTCACACGCAAACACCTTCGATTGCACTACCCATAATCACCCGAATTTAGAATTTTCAGCATTTGCGCCCACAGCCACGCCAAGTACTTCCAAGGAAGCGTGCAACGTGTTTATAGACCCCGATGACATACCGAGTTGTTCCCACCAATCGACTTTGATCGGCAACAGCACCTTCAACGAAGCTAGGAACTACGCTTCTGGAAGAAATCCAGAATTTACTCTTAAAAGTGAAGTCAAATCCCCGGATATGTCGTTCAGTCATCGTTCACCTATCGACCTCCTCACACTTAACTACAGTCAAACTTCAATATCAGACGAGGGAACCACGGTGAACAATACCCGCAGAGATTTACATCTGTCCCAGAGCACTGAGCAAGTTGACACGACATTGGTCCCCAATTCGGTACTACGACTCTACAACACCATCACAAAGTCATATTCGGATTTTGCTTTTGTATACGCACTTGCTGCCCAACTGGTTCAGGATCAAGTACCCATGGACTGCTTTGTCCATCTGAAGATTGGTCTATTACTCAGCATCGCCTCGATCGAGGAGGATTCACATCGGCCACCTATTGCGATAGTCGCAATTGGACCCGAGTTTGACTACGCCCAACTGTTGATGGACAGGATTGGCAACTTAGCCGATAGATTCGTTGGCCCTGCGGATGATTTGAATGTGATTGAGCCGAAGCGAGACCATCGCAATTGGACATATGCCACACCAGTTGTCTTGGCTCGAGGAGGTATTTACTACTTGGCCGACTGGACGAGGTTCAAACCCGCGCAGACTTACAAATATTTTAAAATGGTCGAGGACGAACGAGTGGTGCTGAAAAACACTGCTGTATCTGTGCCTCTAGAAACGGCTCTTTGGACTCATTGGCGGTCGTTTCGTGAATGCAAAAAGGATCACATTACGCTCCGAAAATTCATCGAGTGAGTTTTGATTATCGTTTCAGATCCTAACTGATTTCTGCCTTTCAGCATCTTTGGCATCCCGCTCATCATCGAGGAGGACAACCATGAAGTGCTGGTGGACTTTATCCTACAGCATGTCACTGAGGGTGAATTCGAGTCGACGATCGATGAGTTCTCGATCGATGCAGATGATATGAAAAAGTACTTGTCCGTAGTGAGTCAACGACGTGTCGACGTATCGAAGGAAGCATCCGATCTTCTGAGATGGTACTTTGTAGCTACAAGGAGGCTTCGACCAGGTTTTGTTCGAAATTAATATGAGAGCCCTTGTGGAATTCTGTTCTCTTTTTTCAGATTGTTTATCGGAAAAATCGTTTGCCGTGCTCCTACTGTTCTCGGAGTCATTTGCCAAACTGTCGTTTCGTCATGAAGTGATTGCTATGGATGCTGTCGGGGCCATTTACATGGCTGAAAACTACATTCAGAACATCTTTGGACCTGGCGTAAATCCACCACCGACTTTTAAGCAACACACATATGTTGGCGCGGTGGACGAGCACATGATCAAGTTCAGGAAGTGGCTCAACGATTACATTCTACATTATGACCAAGTGAATTCATCTAATTTTGTTGTTTCTTAACTTTTGGATTACTTCTGTAAATATTTTAATATAACTCCGTCAGGGGATGAGTTTTTATTTCGATGAGTTCTGCAGGACGCGAAGTCCGTCAAGTTTTTTTTTTTACGAGGGCAGGTGAACATCTTCAAAAGACACTATGAGAATCGACAGCGCGTGCTCATTGTAGTGTGAGATTCTTACTCATTAAAAACACCTTCCTTCAAATGTATTTTAATGTTTGGACTACTACTGAGTTCTTGCACTCATCCAGCAGATTTTTTAATTCAAATCAGAAAAGAAATAATACATAAATTAAAATGTGGCAGGTCACCTTCCTGGCTTCCAACTGGTTCCTGCAGAGCTCGCCAGTTCATATGAGTTATTTATTATATTATCGCGCTAAATCGAACGGTTTGGTTCTTTGTAGACGGCGTAATAAATTATCTTCTTCTAAGATTGGAAGTACAGCCGTGTTAACATGTTCCTCTAGTCGTCGTTTATGTCTACGAGCAAAATCTCTAACTGCGTTGTCGATTGTTACTATTCCGAGATCTCTATGGATTTAGTCATTTCGCAGATACCACGGCGCATTAACAATTGCCTGTAAAACTTTGTTTTGAAAAGTTTGCAGGATTTCAGCAGTACTTTTTTTGGTACAACCCCATAGTTGTATACCATAAGTCCATTTAGGTTTTAGCACTTGCTTATATATTTAGTTTGCTATAAATACTGAGCTTGGAGGACTTTCCTAATAGCCAGTACAATTCCCGATACCTATGTATGTTCCAGCTCTCCTCGTTTTTTTTCTTAACGTGTGCTTTCCATTTTAATTTCGCATCAAGGGTCATTCCGAGATACTTCGCCTCGTTTGCGAACGGAATTTGAGCAGCGTTTATAAAAACTGGTAAGTTATTTATTTTTCTGTAGGTAAAGTTAACTTTTACAGATTTGGTTTCATTAGCTTACTGTAGTTTGAAAATTGCTTCTTCAACCATTTTACCCGTTGCCCAGGATCATCGGCAACCGTTGCTAGCACAGTGCCTTCTGTCTGTGGTATGTCACGAGTATAAAGTAAGTATAACAGCGGGCCTAAAACACTACCCTGCGGTACACCGGCCGTTATCGCTTTTAGTTCGGAATATTCATTTCCGTGCTTAGCACGGAAGAGCCTGTGGTATAGGTAGGATCTTAGAATATTACATTGCTGTCCTGGTAGAACAGGTCGTAGTTTGTACTACAAGCTTTTGTGCCATACCTTATCAAAGGCTTGTGAGATGTCAAGAAAAACGGTTGAACAAATTAACCTTTGTTCTAGCGCTTTTTCAATTACATCAGTTATTCGATGTACTTGATCTATGGTGGAATGCTTGCTTCTGAAACAAAACTGATGATCCGGTAAGAGACCTTCAATAATTGGCTTAAGTCGATTAAGCAGAATTCTCTCGAATACTTTGGAGATGATCGGTAGAAGAGAATAGTTTTGGTTTTGTCGTCAATGCAGATGGAGTCAGTATCGGTAGGCAAGATGCGCACACTTTCTCAGATTCTTCTGCCTCTCAAGCGTGATATGACATCTCGGTCTTCAACATTAATTTTAGCAAGGTTTTTGGTAAGTTTTAAAGTGGGGAGAGGAGTGGGTCTAAGAAAAATGAGGTGGGACTGATGGGAGTTTTGAGCTGCGGCGAGCACGTGGGAACCCGGGGCTCTGTCAAAATTATGTCAACAATCAAGCACATTGTTATAATTCCAATAGTCTGTGTGCCAGGAGTACACTGCGATAAAATAAAATGAACTCATACGTATTCACGAATAGAGTTTGTTTGTAACGGGCTTTGTCGCTACTTAATTCAAAATTTCATTGCGTCACGGGGGAAGACCTACGAAAGACACGTCTCGTCTAGACACGCGGTAGCGTATCAAGCCAAGTTCAAGGGAACAGAACTGGCGAGCAGCACCGTGTGTAATATTACACGACCCATTTGGAGCCACTTTTGACACCCTCATAACTCAAAAACTATTTCATCTAAATATGTCAAATTTCCTCATATATTGAGACTTGCGAAATACATATGTGCTCCAAATTTCATAAACACACCTCAAACGGTTATTTAGACATTAACGTCTAAAAAAAAAGTCATCACTGACCTATAGATCAAAACTCTAACCCACTTCCAGATGACCTAGAACTGTGAAATTTGGCAAGTAATATCGTCATATACTATAAGACAGAAGAAAATCTGAAAACTATACATTTGCAATTAAATCATAAGAAAAATAGTCTTTATTTAAAACTGATTTTATGTGAGAGGCAGCTGAAATATGAAACGGAGTAACACATACACAAACAACTCTTTATTTTTCGAGTCTGCACGCTTTTTTGGCTGGTGATGCGCTTCAATTGTTTTCGTCACTACACCAATGAAAGGATGTTCACGTATACAATTGAAATGAAGAAGAAGATAAAGAAAAAATAGTACCACGTGACACAACACAATTATGTTTATACTTATGTAAAGGGTGTTTTTTATAGAGGTATAGAACTTTGAAATGGAATAGAACAAAAATAATTTTTTTAAATTGACATGAAATTGACTTTATTCGAAAGATAATCTTCCGACATTATAACTCATATAATATAATTTCTGGCATATGACCGCCACAGCTTGGACGTAGTCTAATCTGGAGGTCCAATTTTCGATGATTTTTTCCTTTAACCTTTAACCAGGGACGTGGAGTCTCACAGTCGTCGAGCGCTTTTCAAATTCTTAGAATTGGCCAGTTCTCCCCGCTTGCCGCGACTCTGCGTCTTAGTAGCTTTTGTTTTAGTGCTTAAACGACCGCGGAAGGAGATAGATGTGTCATCGATTGTATAACACGTGAGTAATACCACAGAATAAATAGTATACAGAAGTTGCATCTCATACAAAGCAAATTTTGTTCTAGGGTTCCAACAGAGAGTACAAGCATGAGAACATGCAAGAGAGTATACAAAAAATTGAGAAGCTGGTGCGAACGAAAGAGAGTAGCATGTGCGTTTTCGGTGGTTTTGTTTTTACGAGAGCAAAGCACCCAGCAAAAATTGTATCGAAATTTATAAGGCTAAGGTATAAATAAGGGAAACGAAAAATAAAAACCTTACTTTAAAACTATAAAAAGGCTTATATAAGGCTTTTATAAACCATATTATAAGGTATAAATAAGGTCACAAAAGATGTCCCTTATACAGGGTGTCCCACGAGCAGTGTGCCAAAAAGCTAGAGCGTGTAGGTCTAGTCAAGACAAGAAAAAAATCGTATCGGAGGGGGGGGTCTATTTCCCCCCGTTTAGCCGGGAGGGGCAATTTTCTAAAAAAATTGACTTAATTTGGAAAAAAAATTATTAAAAATCAACAGTTACATCCACAATGCCACGATATACCTTTTTGTAAAGCCAGAAACCTCTTTTTTTAAATGAAGCTGTTTTAAGGAGTAGTTTTTGAGAAATTAATTTTCAAACTCAAAATTTTGAAAAAAAATTGAAAAAAAAAATTTTTGAACTACTTTTTTTCAAAATTGTATGTAATTAAGTAGTAATTTGTTTTCAAAAATTCAGTGCTCTTATTAGTTTTTAATTAAAAACAGAAAACCGGATGCAAAAATGTCTTGTAGTTTTTGAGAAATTAAAAAAAAACCCGAACCATTTTTTTCTAAGAAAAACCTTTTTTTTTGTTTTAACGCGGCTGGACTTGTAAGCAAATTAATGTATGAAACATTGACCCCGTTTTTTATTATTTTTAAAAAAATTCGGAGTTTTATGAGGACACAATAAAGTGACACAGTATTGGAATAACCCTGGATTAATTCTTTTTTTTCATTGATAACGCCTGAAAACTGACCTGCGAATTTCGTCTGGGTACGCCCGCCACCGATGGGTTCTACCCGAATTTTGGATTTGGTCCGACGCAATCCCTCCCTTAGTACAAGGAGGATGGCTATTATGCTTGGAGTGCCCAAATCTAAAGTATGGAGAGTGCTTCATACCGAAAACTTACACCCGTACCATTTTAGGCCAGTTCAGGGACTCACCTCAAACGACAAGTTCTTGAGAGCAGAATTTTGTCGATCATTACTGCTTCGAGATGAAACTGAACGAAACTATTTTGCAAGGATATTCTGGACGGATGAAGCACAGTTTACCAGAGATGGGGTTACTAACTTCCACAATTTGCATCATTGGAATAGCACCAATCCACACAACAAGAAACAAAATAAATCACAACACCGCTTTAGCTGTAATGTTTGGCTTGGTATTGTTGGACAAACTGTAATCGGGCCCCGGTTTTTGAATGCCGTTATTAATGGAGAATCATACCTGCAATTCCTACGAGACCTTTTGCCCGATTTGATGGACAACGTCCCTTTGGTCATAGCAAAAAATTTAATTTACCAGTAAGATGGAGCACCAGCACACTACAGCTTACGGGTTAGAAACTGGCTGGATGATCATTTTAGTAACCGTTGGATCGGAAGAAGGGGCACCACGGAATGGCCACCTAGATCAGCAGACTTAACTCCTCTAGATTTTTATGTGTGGGGATTCATGAAAAAATATGTTTTGCGAAGTGGAAATAGTATCTTTGGAACAACGGATTGAAGTCGCTGTAGTCAAATTGGAGGAAAATTTGTCAAGCATAGACTTATGTGCAGCCATTAGAAGGAGATATAATCTTTGCCTTCTAAAAAATGGGGATCGTATTGAAAATTTATTATAATAAAACTCCGAATTTTTTAAAAATAATAAAAAAAGAGGTCAATGTTTCATACATTAATTTGCCAACAAGTCCAGCCGCGTTAAAACCAAAAAAAAGGTTTTTCTTAGAAAAAAATGGTTCGGGTTTTTTTTTAATTTCTCAAAAACTACAAGACATTTTTGCATCCGGTTTTCTGTTTTTAACTAAAAACTAATAAGAGCATTGAATTTTTGAAAAAAAAATTACTACTTAATTACATACAATTTTGAAAAAAAGTAGTTGAACATTTTTTTTTTTCAATTTTTTTTCAAAATTTTGAGTTTGAAAATTAATTTCTCAAATAATTCTCCTTAAAACAGCTTCATTTAAAATCAGGATGAAGGAAGAGGTTTCTGGCTTTACAAAAAGGTATATCACGGCATTGTGGATGTAACTGTTGATTTTTAATAATTTTTTTCCAAATTAAGTCAATTTTTTAGAAAATTGCCCCTCCCGGCTAAACGGGGGGAAATAGACCACCCCCTCCGATACGATTTTTTTCTTGTCTTGACTAGACCTACACGCTCTAGCTTTTTGGCACACTGCTCGTGGGACACCCTGTATAAGCCTTATTTATGGATTTAAATAAGGGACTTGTTTCCAAAGACTTACTTAAGCCTTATAATAAGGCATATATGTACATAGTATATAATGAGGTTATATAATGGGTTACAATGTGTATGCAAGTGTGTGTGCGTGTGTATGTGTTGTATTGTTTCTCTTGTTTTCGATTGTATGGATTGGATTCGAAATCACTTGAGAATTGTACTTTCATGCTAATGGTTGTGTTTTCCTGCGCTTATATATCGACTCCATTTTTACTTTGTATTTTGATATTTAACTCTATTTTTGATTTTGAATTGTTGCTTTTATAATTGTTGACAACTTTGCATACGATTTGGATTATTCTTTGGACTTATTATTATATATTGATTGTTGATGGGTTGTCATACGATTTTGAATAGGAAAAATGGATTCTGTACCGGCTGTTGGTAAAATTTTCCAAAAGTCCGGCATTCGATGCTGCATAAAAGCATGTGGTAAATCTAGGCGATATGGTGAAAAGATAAGAATGTTTAAGTTTCCTCCCTATGACTCAGCTATGGGTCAAATTTGGCGATAAAAATGTAATATTCCAACAAAAGATTACACAAAAAAATTGTTGATTTGCGCCAATCACTTCTCAAGTTCTGACATTGGTAAAAAAAAGTTGAAATTCGGAGCTGTTCCAGTATTTAACTTAGAAGTTATTGAGGAAGATTACAAGTCATTGGAGCTTGATTGTCCAGCTAAAAAGAGCCGAACAAGTGACTCCGTAGATGGATGTTGTAATGACTGTGAAAAATATCTGAAATCAGCTAATTTTTACAGAAAAAAATATTACGACATGGTAGCAAAATATAAAAATTTCCAAAGCTGCAAACAAATAGCAACAAAATCAAGCGTATTTCAAACCATCGACTCTTTTCAAATAAGCAAGGAGTCAAAAACATTTTGCAAACTTCTTCTTAGTCCACGACCTAAAGAATATAAGATTTGGTTCAAAACATTTATTATGTCTCACAGTCAACGTACCAATTTTTGAAGAATAAATTGCATCTAAATTTGCCACATATCTCTACTGTTTATCGATGGGCCCCTGTAAATTCCCTACAACCAGGTTTTAAAAATAACGGTTTAGAGTTAATAAAAAAGAAGTGCTTAGATTTGAACCAGTACGAAAAGAATAATATGATTCTGCTGATGGATGAAATGGCGATTAGAAGGGAATTGCGATACAATTCCAAATTAGATTTAGTGGATGGATTTGAGGAAAATGGTGTTGAAAGAACGAACCAGATTGGTAAACAATTGTGCGTTTTTATGATTAAATCAATGTTTTCCAACTGGGCGCTTACATTTAATTACATACTTTGTTTCAAAAAATGGACTTTCTGCCGATTTACTAAAAAAGATACTATTACGAAATTTAGCAATTTTGAACAGTTTTGGCATCATAGTTAAAGTTGTAATTTGTGACCAAGGGTCCTCTAACAGGAAGTGTTTCTTGGAATTGGGAGCTACTTTAGAAAAACCCTATTTTATGTATAATGGTAGTAAAACTTTCTCTGTATATGATTTTCCACATCTAATCAAATCATCAAGAAATGGTTGGCTTCAATGTGACCTTACAACACCAAATGGAGTTGCTAGTTTTAAAGTAGTTAAGGAACTATGGGAAATGGAGTGCAAATCTAATACAAAAATGTGTTTTAAACTTACAAGCCAGCACATATTTCCAAACTCTTTCGAAAAAATGAAAGTTCAACTTAACAGTCCATCACACGAATATATAAAATTCTTCCTTGAATACCTCAATGAAATCTCATTTGTTGACAAAAAGAAAAAAGTATTTTTTTTAGATGGAATGAAATTTACCTTAAACGCTGTATTACAATTAGTAGACGAGCTATTTCAAAAAAAATCCCAAATATTTTTCTTAATGACAAGGGCATTAAACCAAGATAAGCTCGAAAATATGTTCTCGGTTCTAAGACAAAAGGGTGGAAATAATATTAACCCCTCAGTTGCTGATATAAACACTTTATTAGCACGCTTAATGTCTGCAAATATAGTGCAGTTGAGTTCTTATAGTAACTGTGAAAAGCTGAGTGATACCACATTTGAAACGCTTTCAAATATTTTGTCAAATATGGACTTAGCTGATACAAATAATGAAGAACTCAGTCGAAACGAAAACTCTGAAACAGATATTAACATAGAAATCATTGATGATTTCGTATTAAATGATGACTTTCAGAATTGTTCGGAATTTAGTATCGATTTGGCGTCTTTAAGATACTTCATAGAATGATACCGAAAATTAACTGCGATATTTATGTTTCTATATTGAGAAAAGAAGACGAAGTATTAACAGTTCCTAGTGAACTTTTCATATTTCATAAAAATTACAATTCTCTTAAAGATTTTGGTAACCTCGTTGCTCCTTCACAAATTTTCTTGGAAATTAGCAAGAAACATATTACAGTGTTTGGCTATATTTTTGACACACAACCACAAACTGTTGGTATAAAAAACTTGATAAAATTCAAATGCAAAAATGCCACACCGCAATGGTTTTCCACATGTTCTGATCATAAGGAAATAATATTGGACTCCATGATCTTAGTACTCTTGAGGAAGCATTGCTCATGGGCTTCAGAGAAAAAAAATTTACTAAAGCCCGCAAACTTAAAATCCTGTGGCACTAAAGTTTTTGAGTTATTCTTCCCTACATATATCAGATTGAAATTTGCACAAAAATCCCAAATAATGGAATAACGTTAATTGGTGTTACCCGGCCCTTTTAGTTTACATCGAAAAAGTACGCGTACGAATACCAAGCGCAACTTTCAACTGAAGAAAACTAAATATAGAAATCTAAAACTTGAAACAAAATTTTGTCAACACCACGTGCATTCACGACGTTGGATAGCAACACAATACACACACACACATAAGCATTTTAAGATTGCTCTCTCGTTGATTCTCTCTGATCGTGGCTGCTCTCTGGTTGCTACTCTCTGATCATGCTTGCTCTCTCGTTGCTTGATCTTCCCTTCAGTTGTTCCGCCCGCACCGTAAAGTGAAAAATCATCGCAGGCCGAGATGCGACTTCTGTATACTATTTCCTTTTTTTTTTTCTCCGGCGTTGTTATGGTCAGAAGTGTAGGACCATAACCTTCCCACTTAACTGCATTCCTACTGGTCCGCTTGTGGGGTCTGCCGGTTTGACCTCAGAAAGTAGCGGCAGGCTTCCCGGTTTGGGATTACTTCATCGCTGAGGCCAATCAAATGCTGGTGTTTTTGCATTTGTTTGCACCAATTGTTTTTCGGCCTGCCTTTTTTGCGTGTTGAATTTGGAATGTTGATTGATAACGCCTTTTGGACGGGGTTCAAAGGATCTCTCCTTTGAACATGGCAATACCAACTGAGTCGGTCGCGCTCTATCTTTCTTGTGATGGTTTCTTTTACGTGGAGGCTTCCTCGGATCTTTGAACTTCTAATTCTGTCACGCTTTGTTACTCCCGCTGTCATGCGAAGCATCTTCATCTCAGCTGCCGTTAATTTGCTCTCATACTTTTTGTGCATTGTCCAGCATTGTGAACCGTATGTGAGCGCCGGACGTACAACTGAAGTGTAGAGCCTTCCTTTCAGCTTAGGGGGCATTATTCGATCACAGAAGATGGCGGAGTTTTCCCGCCACTTCATTCACCCTATGCTTACGCGATGGTTGATGTTGTCATCACAAGTTGCTTCTTTATTAATCATAGATCCCAGATATTTAAACTTTTCGCACTTGGGAAGCACTCTTCCATTCAAGTAAATGTCTGGAATAGGCTGATGAGAGTCAGAGAACGGGCAGCACAGATACTCTGTCTTCTTTGAACTAATACGATACCCGTGTCCCTCAAAAATGTCCACCCACACATCAAGTGCTCGTTGTAGGGACGCCTGATCATCACTTATAATGGCCCCATCGTCAGCAAAGAATAGCTGGTGCACATTGGGGTCCGTCACTTTTCCTTCAAGCAAGCAATCAAGGACTGCTATAAAGAGCAGTGGCCTGAGGACGCTCCCTTGGGGTACACCGACTTTGATTGCGAACTCTTCGGTGACTCCTGCGGTGCATCTTACTCTTGTCGTTCCTCTCTTGTACATGTCCATGATCACTCGCACGTATGTTTCTGGAACTCCTTTTTGTCTTAGCGCTACCCATAAAAAATCTCTTGGTTGCCGGTCAAAGGCCTTCTCGAAATCAACCAACACCATATGCAAGTCCTTTGAAGAATCACGATGCTTTTCCATCATGACCTTTATACTTTGGATTGCATCTGTTGTTGATTTACCCGAGACAAACCCGCACTGGTCATCAGATAGTCGTATTATTTTCCGCAGTCTGCTATCTAATACCCGTTCAACGATCTTCATGGTGTGCGACATCAGCTTGACAGAACGGTAGTTATCACAATTTCGCGTATCACCCTTTCCTTTGTGCAAAGGAAGAAGATAGCTTTCCCTTCATTGATTAGGCATAGTGTCGCCTCTCATAAGTTTCGAGATAAGAACCATGAGCCATCTAGACCCGATGTCTCCCATCTTTTTCCAGAACTCAGAGGGTATCCCGTCCGGCCCAACAGCTTTTCTTTTCTTGGAGTTTTTAACCGCGTACCGAACTTCTTCGACTGTGATGTCGGATATTTCGGCATGATTCGGGGCAGCTCTTGGAAAGTACACTCGGGGAAACTGTTCGTTGAGAAGTTCCTCGCAATACTGTCGCCATCTGTGGAGAATTTTTTCGTCTTCCACAAGGAGTTGGCCTTCAGCATTGTTAATAAACTTTGGGAAACGAATCTCCTGAGCATTTCTTCTTCTCTGGGCGGCTATCTTAAAGATATTTGCTCCTTTGTTCAAATTGTTTTGTCGAAGCTCCTGGGTAGCCTGGCTCCTGTCAGACGCGGAAGACGATATTTCTTCCAACTCCTGATAGAGGCCTTCCATTCTTTTCGCTTTGAATTCGGCGCATTTTTTCTTCGCGATACCTTTGCAAAATCTATGTACCTTTTCACGGCGAGCTTTTTCCTCTCTATTAGTAGAAGAGCACTTTGACCAAGCTTGGAAAGCCATTTTCTTTTCGTGTATCACTGCTTTGACTTCGTCTGTCCACCACCAGGTTTCTTTTGCGTGTTGGCAGGTGCCTTTAGATGTTCCAAGCAGTGATTTGGCTTTCTCCAGGCCAGATTGTTGTAGGGAATCCCACATGTCTTGTGCTCTGCACTCCTCATTACCGACCTCATCGATAATGGAAGAGAGGTAGTTTTCCATGATGGTAATAAAAGCTTCGCCTTTTTCTTTATCCAGCTTATACCACTTGATTCTCTCAGACACCTTCGTTTGCTGCTTTGACTTCTTACTCGCCTCCATAAAAAATTCAGTCAGGAGGAGACGGTGTTGAGGGGCGATCGCGTCTCCCAGGATCACTTTGCAATCTTTAACTCGTGGCTTCATGAAACTGGATACCAAATGATAGTATATTTGAGTTTCATTTCCGCTGCTGCTATAAGTGATCAGGTGCCGGCTTTGTTTGACGAACATGGTATTTAGCACTATAAGATCGTACGACTTGCACATGCTTAGGATATCTTCACCTGAAGAGTTCCTGGTGCCGTATCCCAGCCCTCCGTGGTAGTCTTCATAGTCTTCGCTTATCTTCCCGTCATGTCCGTTTAAATCTCCCCCAACAAACAAAAGCTCTTCCTTTGGGATGATTTTGACAAGGTTGTGGAAATCTAGCCAGAATGCACCTTTTTCTTTTTGTTCGCATCCTACTTGAGGGGCATATGCGCTTACGATGTTCCACACCTCACCATGCATCACCAATTTGAGAGCCATCAAACGGTCACTGGACTTTGAAATGGTTAAGACGTCGCCAAGTAACTCTGCCGCAAGGATGATGGCGATTCCGTTTTTTCCTTGTTCCAATCCATAGTAAAACATCTTGTAGGCTTTTGTTTTAACGTCCAAGAAACGTGCCCGATTACCGGTGTTTCGCCATTTCGTCTCTTGTACGCACAGGATGTCTACTCGCCTTCTAACCATCATTTCTTCAAGCTCATAGCTGCGACCACTCATGCTTCCAACGTTCCAACGTGCGACTCTTAAGTGTGGCTTACGCCGTTGCATTACTTTGCTATCCCCCGGAAATCCTATAGCTCTGACCCGAGCATTGCTGCTCGTCCCAGGATCACGACCATTAGTAGTGCCTGGCGGGGTAGTGCTTTTCCTTTTAGCGTTCTTTTCCATAATGCTACGGTTTGACCGTTTTCTTTCTTCCCTTCCTTTTTGACACGGGCATGCTCCAGATTTTTTATTTTTTTTTGATTGATCTTACTCTTACAACACCGGTGATCTCCAGTCATGTCAACCCACTGATTTGCATGCACACTTGTGGGGCAGTTTAATGGTGGTATATGTGTTCCTAGGCTCACCTTGGTGTTTTCTAAATTACCTAGATGTGATTTTTGTTTACCTTTGTTTAGTCGCCTTTTACGACAAGCGATAGGTATCGCTGCAGGGATATTCTTAACCCGTCCCTGCACTTCTGTATACTATTTATTCTGTGGTAATACTAATAAAAAAACCCGGCATAGCCTGTGAGGCTACATGTCCCTAGTTGTCATAAAATTATTGTTTCGAACTATTTTCAACCCCCGACGCAAGAAGAGGGGTGTTATAAGTTTGACGTGTCAGTTTGTCTGTGTGTCTGTCTGTGGCATCGTAGCTCCTGAACGAATGGACCGATTTTGATGATTTTTTTTTTTTGTTTGAATGCTACCGTGATCGAGATGGTTCTTAGCTACAATTCATGAAGATCTGTTCAGGCGTTTCAAGGTTATTACCACTTTTTGTTAGCTGTCGTAGGGATCTTAGTAGAGTTGGGTAGTTCTTCAGGACATGTATAGTTCCAGGAACTATGTCCTCAGTCGGAAACGATACTGAACGATAACATGTCCATAGTTCCATTCAACCTAGAAATTCATCAATAGCGGCGTTCATATTATACAACCCAGCCGAACGTCTGAACGACGCGGTCGTAGGACTATGTTGTAGAACAACGTAATCACAGACAAAATGAAAAGCGGCGTTCACACTCTACGATTTGTCCATCCGACTTGTTGGAAAACCTTGCTTGATGGGCCAAATCGTAAGTGTTAACGCTCTTTCGACATGTCGTCCGACTTGTCGTGTGGAAGTTAAATTTTTTCAACTTTTTGACTTCGTTGATAAACTTGTCGTAAGGTGTGAACAGTTGTCGTACGACTTCAGAGGACAGGAAGATGATCACGAAGATGATGGTCTGGAGAATCCACTGGACTTCTTACCTGTTGAAGCTGTGAATGCAATGGAAGATTTTAGAAATACTAAAGATTTGGTATCTGAAGATGAGCTCGAACAAATTATAGAAAGTTTAAATGTAGACCAAAAACGTATTTTCGACAAGATATGTAAGACTTTATTAGACGAATCTACAACTTTGAGAATATTTGTTAGTGGGACAGGCGGCACGGGAAAAAAGTTATTTAACCAATACAATTAAAAACGGGGTTAAGAAGCGAATGAATAAGTTAGTTGCAGTAGCTGCACCCACTGGTAGTGCCGCTTTTAATGTAAACGGTCGAATAATACATAGGCTCCTACAGCTGCCTGTAGAGCACGGAAATTGTCCCAAGTACACTTCCTTATCAGACCAAGTGCTAAAAGTTTTAAGATGTGACTTAAAAGATGTAGTACATTTAGTAATTGAAGAAGTGTCTATGATTTCCAATATAGCATTAATGTACATCCATCTTCGCTTAACAGAAATATATGATACATGATACATAATTCATAAAGTGTAGTTTGGCGATCTGCTCCAACTGTCTCCAGTTAGACAACTGTCGCCGTTCGAAAATTTGAAGTCGTCTAACGTCCTTAAATGCTTAGGATCTCTTAGTCCTCCAAATTTATAGAAAGAACTATTTTGTTATGAGGAATTAAATGTAAATATCAGGCAAAAAAACGACAAACTTTTCGGCGAAATGTTGAGTCGTTTAAGAATGGGTGTAGTAACAAGTCAAGACAGTTTCACTTTATCTAATCGACTCCTCAAATTAACCGCTAAAAATTAAAACGGCCTGCTTAAAGAAATCATATCTTATTTTAGACAGCTGTCCGAAGATACAGTATGTTTATTTGCCACTAAGAATATGTGTAACCAGTTTAATACTGCAATGTTGGCAAGTATGGAGCAACCAGAAATTAAATTTAATTCGATAGACGAAATAGACTGGTATTCAAAAAAAAAAGGAACAAATGAAGTACTCAAAAAGAACGAGGATGATACGTCGTTAACTGCCGGCTTAGAAAATGTCATAACGATAAAAATAGGTGCACGTGTAATGTTACGAAGAAACATAGATGTCAGTAAGGGACTAGTAAACGGATCCATTGGAAAAATAGTGAAGGTACATCGGGACGTCGACAACAGCAATAGAGCACCTAAAATTACAATACAATTTATGAATAATTTAATTTACGAACTATAGGGTCCGCCAAATAACTTTTTTTTTTTTGAAAATGCTATAAAAAAAACTACTGAATATTTTCTCAAATTTCTTTTTTTATTTGAAAGTACAATCCTTCCGGTTAATAATGGAAAATAATTTCATTCAAATGGCTGCCTCGACTGGCCATGCAGTAGCCTACACGATCGGTCCAATTTTTAAGCACATTATCGATTGTGTACAGCTGTATTTCACCAATGGCTTCACGAATATTGTCCTTTAAAGCGTCAATTGTCTCTGGCTTGTCGGCGTAACACTTATCTTTGACGGCACCCCACAAATAATAGTCCAACGGTGTCAAATCGCAGCTCGGAGGTGGCCAAACGACATCAGCTCTGCGGCTGATAATGCGATCTTCAAAAACAGGGCGCAAAACATCGAGTGTAGCTTCGGCTGTGTGGCACGTAGCCCCGTCCTGTTGAAACCAAATGTTGCCAATATCCTCCTCTTCAATTTTTGTGAACAAAAATTCGTTCAACATGACCCGATAACGATCGCCATTGACTGTAACGGCCACTCCTTGCTCATTTTCGAAGAAAAATGGCCCAATTATGCCTCTGGACCAAAATCCGCACCAAACAGTGGCTCGTTTTGGGTGCACCGGCTTTTCAATGTATGCGTGCGGGTTTTCTGTGCCCCAAATGCGACAATTTTGCTTGTTTCCATACCCGCCAAGATCAAAATGAGCTTCATCTGAAAAGATGATTTTTTTTTGGCAAAATCGGCATCTTCTGTAAGTCGATCGCAGGCTCACTTAGCGGAGCGTTGTTCAAGCGTATACACAACCATATTCGTTCAGCGGAAGGATAAAACTAATTATCTGTCAAATCAGACATGAACTAAGTGTTACCATTCACGAAATAAGCACTACTTGAAAAAAAAAAGTTAGATGGCGGACCCTATAGAACGAGTCAAGACCAAGTTTCAGATATTAAGTTATGTATATGTTCACACGGAACAATTTCCTATTTGTTTAGCATATGCTATTACTATCCACAAATCATTAGGCCATAGTCTTGACAGCGCTCTTCTCGACATACGCTCCTCTATATTTAGTAAAGGGCAGGCTTACGTTGGACTCTCCAGGGTTAAAACCTTAGATGGAGTACATCTTATCAATTTAGATCCAAGGCAAATCAAGGCACAAGAGAGCTCTATTGTAGAGTACAACCACCGGCACACGTTATACCGCCCCGACTTGGCCAAATTAAGTATAAACATTTCTGTTTATACTTCTGCGTAAGAAAAATTCCGGATACTGAATGGTCAATTCACTCGAACATCTCAAAGGTACAAGAAAATACAGAAAATAACACAAAAAAGACAATTATATCTCGTAAACGTAGGAAAATACAGTAGATTAATAAAAACCAATGTATTAAAAATAAATGTTTGTCTGTATGTCCTTTATAGAATCGTAAACTATGCATTTGATCATGTGATGATCTTTAGCAAAGCTGTTGTGCATGAGCCCACGAAGGTTTCTGAGTTGGTACGACCAATTTTCGACAGATGGCGCCACTGTCATTCCAATGAATTTCATATTGACATATTGCCGTGACAGTTCATGGAATTGGCTGATTGGAATTGAAACGAAAACAGCGAACGAATGATGACGTTTCGAGTTGTGGGTGACATAAGAATTTATGTAAATTGTGAAATTCATGTCCGGCTCACATTGAACAGACAATATTGTCGTTTTTCGAATAGTTTTGTGCATTTCATTGTGAGTTAAATTAATTTAAATAAATAATTCAATCGAATTGAAATTTCGTAGTTTCCGTGAGCTGATTTTATTCATTCTCTACAGTGAACTCACGAAAATCATCGAATGTGTATGTGAAGGATCTGACTGCTGATTGACGTTCCGAACGCATTTGCTGTGCAGTTTTTTTTTCGGATATCATCGTGAGTGGAATTAAAATCGATTTCAACAATTCTCGAATGCTGATTTTTTTCACTTCAAATTTTCCTCAGCGAATTGGTGATCACCGTCAATATTAACATTTCCATCCGTGTGTGAACAGCCGGTTCAATTGGATTGGATACATTGTGAGATTCAGATTGCTGATTGACATCTAATAAATTCAAACGCATTTTTCACGTCGTTCCCGTACAATTATGCCTCCAAAACGACAAGCAATTGGCCGATCTACACCTCAAGCACGGAAGAAAAGAGCATTACGAGCCTCCGAATCAGACGAGCAACGAGCATTAAGGCTGGAAAATCTTCGAGTACATGCCGCTGAGACCCGTTCGTCTGAATCATCTGAACAACGAGAAGTGAGGTTAGAAACTGATCGAATGCGTACTACTCAGGCCCGTTCGTCTGAGACAACTGAACAATGGGAAAGAAGGCTGCAAAATGTTCGAATAAGCACCGCTCGATCAAGACGAACACTGCACGCTGATTTAAATCTTGGTGCATTCCATTATGACAGTAATAATGATTACAGTCTTCATCCAAGTGTCGTCATTGGAAAAATGGATGTATTGTAGCGCCCTCAAATTTAAGAACGAAACGCCAGGAATGTGCTGCGCCAGTGGAAAAGTTGAACTGCCAGAATTACATCCACCGCCTGAACCACTGCCAACGTTGCTATCAAGTGTTACACGTGAGTCGAAGCATTTCTTGGAAAACATCCGCAAATACAATTCATGTTTCCAAATGACATCGTTCGGTGCAACGAACATCGTGCGTGAAAATTTCATGCCAACATTCAGAGTCCAAGGGCAAATTTATCATCGTGCCGGATCGCTTCTACCATTGCCGGACGCAGATCACAAGTTTCTTCAAATTTATTTCATGGCAAACAGTGATGAACAAATTGAACAACGATGTCATTAGGTACCAGAAACCAGAATGAGACGTGCGTCTTTCGTACGTCTTCCCCCGTGACACCCTGAAATTTTGCCGAGATTTTGACAGAGGTTCAGGTGCATAGCGACAAAACCCGTTACAAACAAACTCTAATCGTGAATACGTGTGAGTTCATTTCATTGTACCGCAGTGTACTCCCGCCACACACACTATTGGAATTATAACAATGTGCGTGATTGTTTACAAAAATTTGACAGCACTTGAGGTACCCACGTGCTCGCCCGAGCTTGTAGGCAAACGTCGGCGGCCATTTTGAGTGGGACGTCTCATTGGTGGTTTCTGTTAGGTACAATGCGGGCACTAGACGAGAAATCGTGGCTGCGTTACAAGCCCTTTTCGATCAACACAATGAATTAGTTCAGTTGTTTAAAACCGCCATTCAACGAATGCCAGCCGATAGCAGAAAAAAGACCCGTTGGCCAACACGAAAGACAGTTCAATGCACCAGCAATCGATGAAGTGGCGATCGTGATAGTTGGCGAAGAATTCGAATCGCGCGACATAATATAATTCGTATATTAGGCTTCAATATATTATCCTAAGTTATAAGATTTTTAGTTGTTATAAATAAATTTCAGGACTGACCATTGAACTTGGCACCCACTTAGATCTCACTTCTTTGTTCGTTGAAGTCAATAACCAAGGCTTCTGATACGAGTACAAACAGACAAGCAATGGAGCGCTATACTCCGTAAGAGAGTGGAATAATTGTGTAAATTTTTTCGTCCAATATTTGGTCGGTGGTGTTAGCGTAGAGTGAATTTCGACCTCGATTTCCTAATAGTGTCGAGCCAACTGGGCAAACATTCCGGTGCTTAGCTACTCGTCTCGAACAGACCGGAACACAGGAGAACATGCAGAGCATGGCCGCTACCGGACCAGTCGTTCGGTCGAGAATATCACGGTTGTGGCTGTCGACGTCGCTAAGAACGAAGAAACATCAACCAGACGACGGGCCACGCAATTAGGTATCACCAGACGGCACCTACAGCGAATTTGAGAGAACGACGCATGTTCCCGTACAAAGTGCAAGTGTATCAGTTAATGCCTGCTGTGTGATAACACACCGAGGAAGTCGAAACTAGAATCCAACGAAGTATTGGGATAATGTGTGATAACACAACGAGGAAATCGAAACTAGAATCCAACGATGAATTCCAACGAAGTATTGCCAACGAAAATTGAATTAAACAAGACGAGTGCTTTTGTTCCGACTTCTTTGCTGGTTCAAAACGAAGTGCCGAACAATTTATTAATTATTTGAAATTACAAAATAAGAAAAAAAAGAGAAACTTAAAACATCGAATTCTAAGTGGGTTGCTAAGGGTGATGACACAAAATGAATTTTGATTTTATAATATGCAAAGTGTTGAAAGTGTTCTCGAACATTCCGCCGCCCCTGGAACAAGGTTTCAGCACGATGGTAGAATTGCCAGTTTCTGTACCGGACGAAGAAGGGTTCCAGCCGCTGTCTTTAAAGTGACTACTCTTACACATCCATCCTTACCAGGATGTAAATCGAGGACGCGTCCCATCAGCCATTTACTAGGGGGTAGATTGCCTTCCTTCACTAGAACGAGGTCATTTATCTTGATATTTGGTTCTACGTGTTGCCACTTCGGACGATTTTGCAATGATGTTAGATATTCCATACTCCAAAGTCTCCAGTAGCCTTGGACTTTAGCTTGAATTGATTTCCATAGTCGGAATCGATTGGTTGAAATATCTGAGGATGGTTCAGGAATTGATGAATATGGTCTTCCTAAAAGAAAGTGTGCCGGTGTTAATACATCAAGATCCCTGTCTGACGCAGCATATAAGGGTCTCGAATTCAGGATTGCCTCAATTTGTGTCAGAAGAGTATAAAATTCCTCAAAACATAGCCTATCTTCTCCGATTACTCTTCGTAGGTGATGTTTGACAGACTTCACACCTGCCTCCCACAAGCCGCCAAAATGAGGTGCTGAGGGGGGGTTAAAATGCCACGTTATATCATCGCGAGCGAGTGTTTCTTCGACCAAGGAGTTATGATGCTCCGAAAGGACGAGCTTATGCATTTCCGACAACACGCGTGCTCCGCCACGAAAGTTTGTTCCATTGTCTGAGTACATGTTTGAGGGTTTCCCACGACGGGCTACAAATCGACGAAGTGCAGCCAGAAAAGCCTCAGTAGTGAGGTCACTCACTAGTTCGAGATGAATCGCCTTCGTCACAAGACATATAAACAGAGCGATATATCCCTTTGTAATATGTGACTTTCTTCCAATTCTAAGTTTAAGTGCAACTGGACCGGCATAATCAACCCCGCAATGCGAGAATGGATGACACTGCCGAATCCTTTGAGGTGGTAGATTCCCCATTTGTTGGTTGACGGTAGCATTTCCTTGTTTAAAGCACGATATACATTCATATGAAATCTTCCGCAGCAAGTTTCTACAGCCTAGAATCCAGTATTCCTGGCGAATGAGTGCGAATAAAGTTGATACTCCTGGATGTAGGAATTTCCGATGTGCGTCGATTAGAATAAGCCTTGTAATGCGGTGCTCCTTGGGGATTATAATGGGATGTTTTGCGTCGTAGTCAATGTTCGCCTCCTCGATCCGACCACCAACACGAAGTATTTTGTTTTCATCTACAAATGGATTAAGACTTGAAAGCTTGCAATTTTTGGGAAATTTACCAAATTTATTGAAATGTTGTAGAGATTCGCCGAAATGTATTTTTTGTAGCCATCTAATCAACTTGAACTTTGCGTTGCGAATTTCTTGAGCTTGTAAATGAGAAGAAAATGTATGATTTAGCTTGCAACAGTTAGAAATAAAACGAAACATAAAGGCTGTGCTGCGGATTAATTGTGTCCAAGATGAGAAGACAGTCGAGAGGTATTCGAAAGGATGATCCGAAGTAACGACCTGTAAAACTTGCGCTGCGTGTTTCCTTTCTTCTTTAACACAATCGGGATCTTCCTTGACTTCGCTTGCTATTGGCCAATTTAGAGATTCCTCTACGAGCCAATCTGGACCATGCCACCAAAGAGGATGTTCCAATAGTTTTGAAGGTGTTATTCCGCGGGAAGCACAATCAGCTGGATTATATTCCGATCTTACGTGAAACCAACGATTCCTTGGAATCGTATCCAGAATTTCTGAAGTACGGTTTCCCACGAAAACATCCCAGCGGCGGCAAGGTGACGATAACCACGATAAAACAACGCTCGAATCACTCCAGGCATATACATTAGTGAATTTGATTTGAAGGGATTCTTGTACTGTTTGAAGAAGTCTGGCTAGCAAGAGCGCGGCACATAATTCGAGACGAGGGATAGTCAATTTCTTTAGGGGCGCTACACGAGACTTAGCAGCAACAATTTGAGTTTTCAATTTTCCATTTGAGAGGCGCCAACGTGAATAAATTACGGCCGCATATGCCGCTTCCGATGCGTCCGAAAAACCGTGGAGTTCAAAGGAGTCTCCAGACAAACCAATTGCCCTTGGGATAGCGAGTTGAGTGAGGATGGTCAGTTCTTGGCGGTATTGAATCCATCTCCTAGAAATTGTGTCTGGGATTTCATCATCCCATTCTAGTTTGCGGTGCCAGAGATCCTGAAAAATGATTTTGAACAAAATTACTGATGGCGTAAGGAAACCAAGTGGATCAAAAATGCTTGCTATATCTCGCAATATTTGACGTTTTGTTATACATGTGTTAATATCGAGTTTAAAACGGAAACTGAAAATATCCTCTCTTGAGTTCCAATAGAGCCCTAATACCTTACTCCAAGGTTCGCCATTTGTATACATTGATTTAAAATCTACTTGTTCTTCTGTATGATTCGGTAACAGCTCCAGGCAGTTGCTTTGCCACTTGCTAAGCCTGAACCCTCCTCTGGAAAGAAGTTTTATTAATGACTCCCGTTTTCTTACTGCGTCTTCCAATGTATCAGCTCCTGTCGCAACGTCGTCCACGTAAAAATCGTTGTTGATAATTTCCGCTGCACTAGGAAACTCCTTCCTATAATCATGTGCGAGTTGCTCCAAGACTCGAATTGATTGAAACGGTGCGCACGATGTTCCATACGTCACAGTACATAGCTCATAGTGTTCAATAGGTTCGGATGGCGACCGCCGCCAAACTATGCGGAGAAAATTTCTGTCCTTTTGCGACACCCATATTTGTCGAAACATCTTGATAATATCTGCTGTAAAGACGAATTTATATTTTCGAAATCTTAAACTCACCGAGAACAAATTCCTTTGAATAGGTGGCCCCACCATCAAAAGTTCATTTAAAGATCTTCCCTTGTTGTCCTTGAAAGATCCGTCGAAAACAACACGAATTTTTGTCGGAGGACTGTCTTGTTTAAAAACAGCATGGTGCGGCAAGTAGAAGACGTTTTCCTTTTCGATATCCTGTTTTCCAAGTTTGTGCATGTGCCCCAGCGATAAATATTCTTGAAGGAATTGAGTATAGCCTAAACGAAGATCCTCGTTCTTTTGAAATTGTTTCTCCATAGACTTCAGACGTTGAACTGCACCCTTCAAGGTACCGGAAAATCGAGGTGATTCCTTAAACGGCAGATCTACGATATATTTCCCATCGACGTCTCTTTTATGGGTTTTTATAAAATGCTCTTCTATCTTCTTTTCTTCTTGGGTGTAAAATGATTTTGGGTTTACCTCCTCAATAGTCCAAAAGGCCTGTAGCATAGAATCGACGTCCAAAATACTATGGTGTGATTGAATAATTGATTCATTCTCCTTGGCAGGTAACTGTCCTGCTAAGATCCATCCGAATGATGTTTTTTGCGCGATCGGATATCCTTCCCTATCATACTGAAATTCGCCCTGTAGAATTTCCCATACCTTGTCCGCTCCTAACAGTATATCAACTGAAGATGATTTATTAAACGAAGTATCTGCTAAGTTTAATTTGCTCAGGTGATTCCAATTATTGATATCGAAAGAAAAGGTTGGCAAATTTGCGGTGACTTGAGGCAATACATACGCATCAACTGAGATAACTGTTGACTCGAGACGAGAGAAGATGCGCATCGAGACTATTCCTTTAGATTTGCCCGCACTCATAGTACCTATACCATTTATTAGCAGTCCTGCTTTCCTACGTTGTAAACCTAATCGTTGAACACAGGATTCCGAAACAAACGACACTTGAGAACCTGAATCCAGTAGAAACCGCACTTGTTGATAATTGCCCCTACTATCGATAACATTTCCAACAGCAGTAGGTAATAGAGTTTGTGGTAAGCGATATGCGTTACTTAACGAATGATTAGTTACTATGTTTTGGAACTGCGAAGGCTTATGAATATCATGTTGAGGCTCGATAACGATTCGCGAAGAATTAGTAGATAGTAAATTAGTCGGATGTGCAGTAGAAGAACCGGAGTTAGTCGTATCCAAATGAACTAAACTGTGATGTCGAGTGTTACAAGTCCGACATCGTATTTTAGATTGACATCGAGCTGATGGATGGCCACTATGCAGACAGTTGAAGCACAATTTGTTTAATTTGACGAAGTCTCTTCTGGCCTGAATGCTAAGGCTTGAAAACTCGCTACATTGATATAAATTATGTGATTCTGAACATTTAGGGCAACTGGAAAAAGATGAAACGTGATGGCTTCTTATGACGGAAGCTTTAGCCCTGGGCTCTCGAAAATTAACTCTGCATGCTTCCAAAGCTTCACAACGACGTTCTAGGAAAGTAAGAAATTTGTCAATGGTTGGATACTCTTCATCGACGTTATACTCCGACCATGCTTGTCGTGTTTCTGCATCCACTTTATTGATTAAGATATAAATTAACCAAGGGTCTTTATCTAACGAGTTTATAGAATTCAAACCCCTGACTACTTCATCAGCTCCATCAGATATTTTGCGCAATATGGAAACATTTGAAATATTTATGGATGGCAAGTCCAAAAAACATTTTATAAAATTGTTAATAACATACCGAGGTCTGTCATACCGCCTTTCTAAACGATCCCACGCCGCAGGATATGTGGCATCACATATAGGAATGTGGTTTAGCAATGTCAAGGCGTCTCCCCGAAGATGTGATATAAGCAGATGAAACTTTTGCGTTGGAGATAAAGCCTTCCTATTATGCACAGATCCTACGTATATATCTCGAAATGCGGGCCATTCGCGGTAGCTTCCTGAAAATGGTTCTATCCGAATTGTTGGCAAGGTTGTGTCCTGATTGGACGACGACGCTACGATTGAATTATTAAGACGTTCTGTAAGGAGAGCTTGTTGAATTAATTTATCTACTATTTCATTTTGCTGTTCAGCTAGTTGGGCTATATTCTGGTCCGATTGTTTAACAGATGAATGTTTTTTTATAGCGGCAAGCAAAAGTGACTTGACCGTGAGGTATTTTGATTCGAATTCCTCGAACTCTGGATCAGGATCGACATAACCTTCTTGATCAGCAAACTCATACATAGCATCTTGAGAGGCCTTAAAATCATTCCAAAGTTCAATTATTTTTTCCTTACGTACCTCTAATGCTTCTAGCGTTACATCCTCACTCAACGTTCCAATAAACGACGCTAATTTACTCAAAGAACTCTTTAGACGGCCACGTGTGCCGCGTAGTTTAGTTAACCTAACTTTTGTACTCATATTCAGGACGCAGATGTATTATTAATCCAAACGAATCCGGGTTGAAGGACCAATAATTGTGTGATAACACACCGAGGAAGTCGAAACTAGAATCCAACGATGAATTCCAACGAAGTATTGGGATAATGTGTGATAACACAACGAGGAAATCGAAACTAGAATCCAACGATGAATTCCAACGAAGTATTGCCAACGAAAATTGAATTAAACAAGACGAGTGCTTTTGTTCCGACTTCTTTGCTGGTTCAAAACGAAGTGCCGAACAATTTATTAATTATTTGAAATTACAAAATAAGAAAAAAAAGAGAAACTTAAAACATCGAATTCTAAGTGGGTTGCTAAGGGTGATGACACAAAATGAATTTTGATTTTATAATATGCAAAGTGTTGAAAGTGTTCTCGAACACCTGCTGACCATCAGTCGCGTGTGAATTACTGTCAAGCCATCCTTAATCTCAACAACGAAGAGGACGATTTTGTGTCGAAAATCATCATGAGTGATGACTCGCATTTCCACTTGGGCGGTTAGGAAAATCCGCGTGTGATGCATTTTAGCCATTTATCCACATTACATCCACTCAAAGCCACTGTGTGGTGCGGCGTTCACGTGCGAGGGGTGATTGGGACATATTTTTTTGAGGACGCCATCGACAATACGATAACCGCTACTAGCGAAGGGCCATGATAATAGGGTAGGGTGCAACCGCACACACAGCACGAGCCACAATGGATATTGTGAAGGAAGCTTTCCTTGCGATTTGGCATGGCCAGTAATATCGCCCGATTGAACCATTCCAGATTTCTTTGTTTGGGGCTACTTTATGTTATGCCAACAAGCCTCAGACAATCGCAGCCCTTAAAGAGAATATTCGAAAGGAATGCGAACAGTTATCACCGGAAATCTTGCGGAGTCATGGAAAATGCGGTAAAACGGCTACAAATGTGTATCAGCACTGGCGGCAGGCACTTGAAGGATATCATATTTTACACTAAACAAAAAAAATTGTAAAGATCCAAGTAAAGATTTCCATCACTCAAAAACATTTTTTTTTTTTATTTAGTAAAAAAGAAATTCAAAACCAAAATTGGATGATGGACATGGTCACAGGGTTGAGGAATATGCGGCTGCGCTGTCAGATTTACATGAGAGCGTTCGGGGTTAGAAACTTTAGTGGTAGGAGGTGGAGGAAGGTTATTGTATGGAGTATTCCTACTTTTAACTCCCAGTCCTCCTCAGCACTTTTTACTTCTGGATCTAGCGAGCAAAAATCAAGTCAAACTTTGTTTTTCTGGCTGCAATGACCTCCTTGCAGCTTCGATGGGAAAAAAATCGATAAACAAATGAGGTCGAAAGAAAACTCAGGAATTAACAAATTTTTCTGATTTTTATTATTAGTGTAAAAAAAGATACACTCGAATGTATAGACGTTTATCGGTTGGACTTGGCAACACGTTCCAGTTCGTCCTTCTTCTTAATAGCGTATGAGTTTGAAGAACCCTGAAAAAGAGGATAAATTGGAAATTCATTACAAACTTTAATCGCAAGAGAGTGCGAAGCCTAGTCAGGCAAGTAGCAATCAAATGTCGTTCTACGTTTCTCAAGCCCTCGATGTGGTTTTAAGCAATTCGAGCGCTAGGATAATAAAACTTTAATATTGTCCTAAAGCGAACCTGTGCCAGCGAAGGAATTTAGCGCGGCCCAGGATTAGAAAGGACTATCGTAGACATTGATACCGGATCAGTTGAACTCACCTTAGCAGCGTTAATCAGTTCATCGGCCAAACATTCAGCGATGGTCTTGATGTTCCTGAAGGCAGCCTCGCGGGCACCAGTGCAGAGCAACCAGATAGCCTGCATATGAGAAAAAGAGTCGAATAAGATAATGAATTTAAGGATCCGCGTAGGATGTGCATCGATTCGTTAGATTCCCCAGGTAGAGTTCCTGAAGAATCATGGAAATCAAAACAATTTTTACTCTTGTCCAGAAGCATAAACTACATTTCTTTAATTCCGAAATGAAGCAATGATGCTGGACGGAAAGGATTCTTCGATTTAATGTTCCATTACTTCATGCGACGTGCATTAGGCCACATGCCGACGCTACGGATATTAATGTGTATTTCTCTCGCCGGGTGTTATAATCTCTCCCCCAACCAGAAAGTAGGAGACAGACATTATCCACGGCTTTAGGACGAGCGTAAAAGAAATCGAACTTACCTGGTTGACACGACGAAGTGGCGACACATCGACGGCTTGACGACGCACTGTACCGGCACGACCGATACGGGTCGAGTCTTCGCGTGGTCCAGAGTTGATGATGGCGCTGACAAGAGTCTGAAAAACGGAAAACATGAATGGATTAGAAGGGATGTGGTATGTTTGTTGGCTTCATTTGTATCGCTTGTCTTAATGCAAACGGCACGGTCTGAAGTCAATTCATTGATCTACGTCCGCATTCTACTTGTCGCCGCGTTGCGAGTATCCCAGCGACAGTTTAGCATGGGACAGGGGCATGTTTTCTGCGATTTTCAACTAACCTGAAGCGGGTTCTCGCCAGTCAACAAATGGATGATCTCAAATGAATGCTTAACAATGCGCACAGCCAAGAGTTTCTTGCCATTATTGCGTCCTTTCATCATCAGCGAGTTGGTTAGACGCTCAACAATTGGGCATTGTGCCTTACGGAAACGTTTCGCAGCATAACGACCGGCCGAATGCGGCAAATAGCGTGCATATTTCTCCTTGACGGCAATATAATCCTGCAGCGAGATATCATTGACTGTCACATCGTCACAACTCCATCGGCCGAACAGCTTGATATCGGGCAATTCAGCTGGTTGCGGAAGGGTAGTTGTGTCTAGTATAGGTGCGGGCTCCGCCTCCATGGGCTGCTCCTCGAAATTTTCAACACTTTCAACATCAGCCATTCTGTGGGGGGTAGAAATGGATTGTTAATTTCGGTTTACGGTGTTGATTGGATGTTGGGCTAGCGGTTTCATTGATTCTTTGTCGGTTTAGACTTTATTAAGGTCTATATCTTGGATGCGATATCCTTAAGAGGAAGTCAACCGAGTTACTCTAGTCCGATTTGAATACTATAAACGCCATTAACTGAAACGAATACAGTTTTAGTGACGGACAAAATACGTTTGCACAATTTTTCTACATTTCATAAACACTTTAAAGCGAGATTTATACGAAACACGTGTAACAATCAATCCGCCATAACCCAACATCTAGCTTCAAATCAATTTTATCCATAGCACCAGTCGATTGAAGGTACATTTTCCACACGAGAATGATGCGTTGGATTGTATAGTTAATTGTTATCACTTATTTAATAAAAATAATTAAGTATTTTTGGAAGATTTCTTACGTTTATGACTCGAAATATATCAACCGATGCAAACAGCAATGGCGTTCGCCGAGAAAAGAACATGTCGCGAGAGTGCTGCTTCTGTGGTGACATCCGGAAGCCGTCAAACATCAATGCTTTCTATGGCCGCTGTATGGCAATGCTGAGGGTCGGCCTACACTGGTTAGAAATAAATGACAAATGCTTAAAAGGAAATAGTGATTATAAAAGTGTGTTAAAGTAATTGAAGTGATTTTAATAATTAGAGCTTGAATTTATAAAATATAATAAGTTATGGGGTCTTATTTAAATCGCAAACTCACTCTTTTTCTGATTTGGATTGAGCGGCAAACTAGCTATTTTGCTGATAGGAAGATTCGATATTCTCAGATTTTATATTTTGAGAATATGCTAGTGGGTGAAAAACTAGTTCCTAAGCGCAAGCTGTCAAAATGCCTGTAGGATGGAGACTTGAAGTTGTGGTGGGGCAAATTCGCTAAGATCTGTTTGCATAAATGAGCCAATAATGGTGCTCCAACCCTAAAATAGTCTGGATTTAATCTATAACGAGTTTTAGACGTAAGATTAATCTGACTGGATGCGAGCAAGTGAGCTGCTCTTCTATTGGAAATTCCGATGTTTTAACTGTCTTTGTCAATTTTCAGGTGTAGTTGCACTTTTTTGGTGTGAAATATGTAATTAGATAAAAACCAACAAAATAACTTAAATATAAATTAGACAATAAAGTTAAAACACTTGGTAGCACTTCCTAGATTTGCTCAGAATATTGCCTTCATTTCGCCACCTGGATGTTCCCTGCATTATTCAACACGTATAACATCACCCACTTATGCACTGTAAGGGAACCAAAAATTGCCGGTTGTATATTTACCCACATTTGACAGTTGGTGAATTTATAAATCTTTTGGGTTAACGTCGCTGAACAAGTGGTTTCATTTAAAATCTCTTTAAAGGGCTTAGTAACTCACAATGGACAGCAATTTGCAGCGTTACGAAAAGATAGACTTTCTTGGGGAGGGACAGGTAGACACCGATGGTCTCCTTATCAACCGAACAATATTAAAGAAAATTCCGTTTTAGTTTGCCACGGTCTATAAAGCTCGAGATATACAAACAGACGATATAGTTGCGGTGAAGAAGATAAAAATCGGTAGCAGAGAGGAAGCCCAGGATGGTATTAATCGTACCGCATTACGTGAAATCAAATTGCTCCATGAGCTGCAGCATGAGAACGTCATCGGTTTGGTAGACGTGTTCGGTCACAAGTCGAACGTGTCTCTGGTGTTTGATTTCATGGACACGGATCTCGAGACCATTATTAAGGATCCCAAAATTGTACTTTCGCAGGCCAATATCAAGGCGTATATGATCATGACGCTGCAGGGTGAGTTGTGACCTGTATTTAGCTGGATAACATTCTCTAATGTGCCATTTGCAGGTCTGGAGTATCTCCACATGAATTGGATTCTCCACAGGGATCTGAAGCCGAATAACTTGCTTGTGAATTCGAAGGGAGTGCTGAAAATTGGCGATTTCGGTCTAGCCAAGTTCTTCGGCTCGCCGAATCGTATTTACACTCATCAGGTTGTCACGCGGTGGTACAGAGCACCGGAATTGCTGTTCGGAGCGCGGCAATATGGAACCGGGATCGATATCTGGGCAGTTGGATGTATCCTAGCCGAGCTCTTGCTTCGAGTACCATTCCTCCCGGGAGATAGCGATTTGGATCAACTCACAAAGATCTTCCAGGCCCTTGGCACGCCTACCGAGGAGAACTGGCCGAATGTGAAACTATTGCCCGATTTTATGCAGTTCAAAGTGTTTCCGGGGACACCGTTGCAGCATATTTTCACCGCCGCGCCGGACGATTTGATCGAGTTGGCTGAGAAACTGTTGGCGCTGTGCCCATCGAATCGATGTACCTGCAATGAAGCCCTTGAAATGAGGTATTTCTCGACGAAACCGGCACCTACGATTGGCTCCAAGTTGCCCCTACCGCAGTCGAATAAAGACAAAGTGGACGAGAAGCCAAGTTTGAAGCGGAAGCTGCTGGAGGCAATGGATGGGGCGACTTTGCCTAAGAAGTTACAGTTCTAGGCTAGCTTTTCCGTTTCCCAGTGTCTCCTTTTTGTAATATGATATGTTGGAAAATATATTTATTTGTTCGGTCGTTAACCATTGGTTTTGCGTCCATCTATGCTTGGTGGAGACGGTTGGAGATTTTTGATTTGCTACGATGTTGCTGCTCCACTAGTACATATCTCCAGACAACATGATTTTCAATTAGCTATCTTCAGTGCATCTTTCTTGCCCCCATTTCTCCTGTACACAAATTGGGGAATTCTGGGGAGGGAGCTGTGGTCTCGATTCCTCCGCTGTATTAGGCGTTGAATACGGAGACTACAAAGTTCTATGCCCGTTCTCTCGACAACAGCCAACACAACCGGCCACTGTCGAAAAGAGCGCACAGCAACCGGGCACCTCCAAAGAACACACTGCCTCAGGATCGAAGCAGAACGTCAAGAGGGGCGCTCCGGGTAAGAAACTCTAAGGGAAGCGAAAAAGGCGAAAACATCAGCAGCTTCAACCTTCCCATGAGTCTACAAGTGGCTATTGTCGACCGTTCCAACCCGGATGGGAAGATTACATCCGACAATTGGCTAACGGTTGAAGCCAAAATACTGGAAGCGATGCTTATCGCAGATAGCAGCGATGATATCAAAGTCGTCGGTTGTGACAATCAGAGGTCCCTAGACTTCTTAAAGCGCACAATCGACAATTGCGGCGAAATCTGGCAGAACGCTAAACTCGAGGTTATCCCTCGTTCGATGCTTCCGCTTCGCACGTTGGCTTCAATATGGATCCCTCCACCGGTTCCCGAAAAGGACGAATCCATTTTGAAGCTAATTGACAAGCAGAATAAAGAGCTTGACACTCTCAGCTGGAGAATAATTTCTTCAGCCAAGAGTAAGAACGGAGTGGGAAAGGACCTCATGGTTACCATTGACCAAAAGTCACTCGACCACATCCGCAGCAGATCTGGCAGCATCAAGTTCGGGCTGGGAACCCTGAAGGTAAGGCTCCCCAATGAACGCGGCAAGTCAAAGGAGGCTGCTAGTGGTGCACCGACGACTTGATGATGTACATGCTGCAGGAAGATGTGGATATAGCCTTAATCCAAGAACCTTGGCTCCTTAGGAACAAAATTCAGGGATTAAGGTCTAAGGAGCATAATTTATACTATCCACATACCGAAGGTAAGCTACGAACCTGTATAGTTGCCAAGAGATACTTAAACATTTTTCTGCTAGGTACATACAACAACGGAGACCTCACGGTGGTAACGTACGAGCAACAGAACAAATCAATTTTGCTCCTATCGTCCGCATACTTGCTATACGATGAGGAGGATCCACCTACAGACGCAGTCCGAGCACTTGTGTGACACGCCAAGTCACGCGGACTGTGTCTATTGATAGGCTGCGACGCCAATGGACACCACACTCAATGGGAAAGCAGCGACATCAATAAAAGGGGTGAGTCCATTTTCGATTTCATTATCTCCACCAACCTCAACGTTTGCAACAAAGGTAATACACCAACGTTTCGCAACCGGGTTAGGGAAGAGACAATTGACCTCACTTTACTAAGTGAGTCTGACTCCATCCGAGTAGAGAATTGGAGAGTGTCCACTAACTGTTCCTTTTCGGACCACAGCCGGATACTCTTCAACCTTAACGTTAATAAAGAAAAACCGAAACCTTTCAGAAACCCTCAGAAGACAGACTGGAATCTTTTCTCAAACCTAGTTGCCAACAGGTTAGTACCGCTAGAAGCCACCACTAATCCTGATTCAACTTACATTGAGAATTCAGTCGAAAATCTTTTGTGAATTCTGAAAGCGGCTTTCAACAAATCCTGTCCTTTGCAACGTGCTCGCAGGAAGACCAGCGCAGTCTGGTGGACCACAGAGCTAAAGCAACTCAGGACCAGGACCCGAACTCTATTCAATAGAGCAAAGATCTCAAAAAGAACCGAAGACTGGGATAATTACAAATCCAGCTTCAACGAATACAAGAGCAAAACAAGAGCAGCAAAATCTAAATCCTGGCGGGAGTTCTGCGAATCAATAGAGGATCTCAACGAAGCCGCAAGGCTCAGGAAGATCCTATCCAAGGACCCCTGCGTCCCGGGATTCATCCTTAAACCAGATGGTTCTTGGACAGAATCCAGTCAGGAATCTCTAGAATTGCTGACTGAAACCCACTTCCCAGGCTGTAAAACCCCTGAAACCACAGTCTCCTTCGAGACGACGGTTCCTACGGTTCACACAACTGAAGAAGTTATAGACAAGATTATCACAACGGATAAAGTATCATGGGCAATAAATTCGTTCAAATCTTTTAAATCCCCGGGGCCGGACCCACACCGTACCCCCTCTCGTAAGCATTTTTTCCAATTGCTTGCGCGCGGGCTACATCTCAACACAGTGGAAAGAAATAAAGGTAATTTTCATACCTAAGGCAGGTAAACCATCCCAAACTGCCGCAAAGGACTATAGGCCAATTAGTCTCTCGTCGTTTCTATTAAAAACCTTGGAGAGACTCCTTGACCTATACATCAGAGGACTCCTCAACTCACGCAACTTATGCAACACTCAACACGCCTACCTTAAAGGCAGACCAGTGGAAAGTGCTCTGCATAGCTGAACTTAAAAGAGTTTACAATGGTAGCCTTCCTCGACCTTCAACAATGTAAACACAGAGGCCATAATAACAGCTCTTGAGGACATAAAGGTAGACAAATCCATTGTAACCTGGATTGAAAATATGTTGAAGAACAGAATTATCAATGCAGACATTGGACGCAGCTCTATAAGGAAAGTGGCAACTAGGGGCACACCACAGGGAGGAGTTCTCTCCCCCCTACTGTGGCTTCTTACATTCAACAAAATCCTCAAATTCTTTATGGAGAAAGACACAAAGATCATAGCGTACGCGGATGACCTGGTTATCTTGGTAAAAGGTAAATTTCTACCAACTATCAGTGAACTAATGGAATCTGCGCTGAGAGAACTCTCCTCGTGGGCAAGACAGAACGGTCTGAGAATAAACCCCCAGAAAACCGAGCTGGTCTTGTTCACCAGGAAAAGGAAAATCCCGATATTTGCTCCCCCAAAATTAGAGGGCACTCCACTCAAACTCAAAGCGGAAGCCAAATATCTAGGCATCATTCTTGACTCAAAACTCTCCTGGAAAAGGAACCTAGAGGAAAGGATTAAAAAAGGATTGAACGATTTTTATGCATGCAAAAAGACCTTCGGAAAAAGATGGGGCTTGCAACCGTACATCATTCATTGGATGTACACAGCAATCATCAGACCCATTTTAACTTATGGCGCCATAGTCTGGTGGACTGCTAGCAGCACAAGAAGCTATATGAACATGCTCAACAAAGTACAAAGGTCAGCCGCTGTTTGTACAACGGGAGCCATGAGAAGCACGCTGCAAGCAGGGTTGGACATGATTCTTCATCTCCTCCCCCCGGATCTATTCATAAAAGGCTGCGCTGCAAAGAGCGCTCTCAGACTAAGGGAGTCCTCTCTGTGGAAGCAAGCCAACTATGGACATGCGGCCATACTCAGAATAATAGCCGACCTGGGAAGGAAACATGGTTTTACTAGCCATGAAAGCAAAATGACTTCTCTCTCAGTATAGCTATCGTTTTCCCCGACAGAGAAGAGTGGCTATCAAACTCCGTAATCAATGACCACGAGATCACTCTCTTCACCGACAGATCGAAAATGGACACAGGCACTGGGGCCGGGTTCTACTCTGATACCCTCCACAAACAGGAATCATTCAGACTCCCTGTTCTGTGCAGCGTTTTTCAAGCAGAAATCCTGGCAATAGTGAAAGCAGCCAAACACCTACAGGTAGCCGATATCCCACCATCTGATATCACCATCTTCGTAGACAGCCAGGCTGCACTGAAGTCAATAGAATCCTGTATAACGAGATCAAAGGCTGTCATGAAATGTCGCGACTCACTGAGGTCCATCAGACACCACAAAGTTAAACTCCGCTGGGTCCCGGGCCACAGCTCAATCGCAGGGAACGAAAAAGCAGACGAACTGGCCAGGCAAGGTTCTGAAATGGACATCAGCGAAGCGGACACGTCATTGCAACCACCGATCAGCGCATTATACCGGATCATAAACGACACAATCATCAAAGAGGCCAACTCGTCTTGGCTTACAAGAAACGACAGCTACACGACAAGATCATCGTGGCCAGAGCTCAATGTCGGCAAAACAAAGAAGCTCCTGGCGCTGGACCGTAACTCGATCCGTATGCTCGTCGGAGTGATCACAGGACACTGTCCCATTGGAGCAATACTCCGGAAATGGGACTCGGGCTCCAGCGATCTCTGCCGGAGCTGCGACGATGAGGAAGAAACTGAGACGATCCAACATCTGCTTTGCCACTGCCCAGCTCTCCAGAATCGACGCCTAGTGTCGCTAGGCCAAAGATTCTTTACAGAGATTGCGGACGTGGCTAATGCAGATATATCGGATCTTCTAAGATTTATCAAGAGCACGGGGTGGTTTCAGCCACAACGTGATAGGACAGGTTAATTTTATGTGTACCCACACAAACGAAGGGAATCACAATGGGTCGCTTGGCTTCCGAGTGGAAGTGATGTCTAACCATCACACTCCCCTTCTCTAACCTAACCTAACCTTCTCCGAAGTCCCCCAAGGCAGTCATTTAGGTCCGCTTCTTTTAATCCTTTCCATTAACAATATTGAAATAGTTATCAAACATTCCCACATCTCTCTATACGCCGACGATCGATGTTAAGATCTTCAAGATCATTTCCTCAGAACATGACGCTTCCCTTATTCAATCGGACTTTAACAGTTTTTCCACCTGGTGCTCCAAGAACTGCCTGGACCTTAAAATTCCCAAGTGTCAATCTATTTCAAAATGTATCAAACCTCCTCCCCATATCTAGTTTCCCTATAATCAACTCCTTTCTACCATTCAGGTGATCCGCGATCTTGGCGTATTATGCGAACAGGAACTCAATTTCCACCCACATATCAGCGATATAATTCTTAAGGCCAATTCTGCACTCGGCTTCGTGAAACGATGGTCTAATGAGTTTTCCAATCCCTACGTCACACGGTCTCTCTACATAACATTTGTTCGCCCTATTAACGAATACACCTGAGTGTGGTCTCTTACCATCATACAAACATTTCCAGAATCGAGAGTATCCAACGTAGTTCTCTCTGGTATCCTGGGACAGTCTTCTGATCCTACCTCCCTATAAAGACCGCCTAAAAAAAACTTGAACTCGCTGGAAGAACGAAGAAGGATATCCGACATCCGTTTCATCCATCGACTCCTCTCAGGTACCATTGACTGTGCGACTCTATACAGCTCTATTTCAGTACTAACCCTCGGAATATATGAAATCCATGTCCCTTCTATCTCTCCACCTCTCGTACCTTCTATGGCTCCAAAGAGCCTATCTCCCGTATGCTGCGGAATGTTAATACGAAAAACAGTTTCGACTTCAACATCACCACTCCTTGCCGAAAACTCCGTCTCAATCGCCTTCTTTCTTACTTTCCTAGATTAGAGATTAAGTATGTAGCTTGTATTAAGCGCAATAAATGGGGGTACGGCTCCCACCAAATTTAAATTAAATTAAAATGTAATATTCATCACTCCAAATAGTTTTGTGTGAAAATTGTCTTTTTCATTAGTATCCAGCATTCAATCGGCGAAAGTGTATGTCGTAAGCGTACTGCTGGCCTTAATTCTAGTATCCTTATAATCATGGGAGTCAAGGTTTTTATGTAAAATGCGATGCAACGTGGTTCCGTTTTGAAATGGTTTTCAGTCACGCTCTTACCTTGACAAGCGAAAGCGAGGTGGAGGCTTTATATTATTAATCCGTGCGAGGCTTCAATTTGGATTGAATTCACTATATCTGTGTGAAAAGTCGCCTGATGATGACCAAAAGCAATAGGAGCTTTACAATTGTTCGCCGTTTTGCAGTGAATTCTTAACTAATTCAACGCGTCCTGCGAGTTAGTATCGATTCATATTTAATAATCCTCCAGGATTCACCTCTCCAAAGTCGTGAAAATGATAATTGAATGTTGACAGCCCAACAATAGCGCGGGGTATTTGAAATGTTATCTATTTCTTGTTGGAAAACCCTATATTACATCGTGTCCTTGATTTCCCTCTTATTCTTCTGTTTCGTATTGATATTACCTACCCCCAATAACAGTCCTATTTAAAGTGTCTGAAGAACTCATATGTACACATTCTGCTGTTGTTACTTTAAAGGCGCTACCTTTAATATTTTCGACAACCTTTCCTAAAAGTTGCTGCGTGCAACCATTTAAAAAGGATTATTCCGCATGAGTTAACCATTTGCAGCCATTTGTCCATTCCCGGCAGAATCCATTCTCCTCAGTTGACCTATACCTTCAGCATTAATACGAAGTAAAATGAAACCAATTCGTCACCCCTGATGAATTCTCTCGACAATCCATCACTCAAAGTCTATAATCGATACTCAAATTGACAAACCACTGTGAGCTCATGTTCGATCCGATAATCTGCCAAAAAAACTATCACTCTTTCGCTCCTATCCCCACGAATTTGATGTGACAAAGTACAAATAAAATCCTTGGAAACATTTACGCACACCCTGCCCTACTAGGAATGTGGTTCGAATACAAAAAACCGTTGTACACATAACAGTTGCCAATTTGTTATTAAGCTCGAATATACATTTTGCTCTTTTCAAAAATTGTGGCCATAAAACCACAAATAAAAAAATAAGTAAAACAAGAAATATGTGTCCTCTGCCCCATTTCCGAGGACGAGGGGGCAAGAAGAAAATTGCCTGTTGTTCGAAGTCAAACTGGTTGTTAGCTCAGGCAGTAGGTGCGTGCTGTCGAGGGTCATCAATCAGTGAAACGACGCTGCACATACGACGTGTCGTAGTGAGGCACAGAGAGGAACGTAGCAATTTCGTTGTTGTAAGGTAAATAGCTTAAGGACCATGAAGGTGGATTATGAGCACACACGCAAATGATATAATAAGTTGACGTTCCGGTTTCTCCTGACGTCAGATTTATTACGTTTGACTTAAGGGTAATAATGGCTTTATTGGGTTGTTTACACGAACCACGAGTGCTTATTACATTTCGTAGGTGTTCCTGAAATTCATCTTGATGTGAGGTCTTACATTATCCATTAACTTCCCATTAGGAAGTTATATCAATTGGCCCGGTGTTTCCAATTAAACGTTTTGATATATTTCGACATTTTGATGTTTCTAGTACCGTTGCAAATAAGATGCTTATGTGGGGGTGTACGTTTGAACGTGCGTGAACAGTTTTTCGCTTCGCATATCCTGCGAATTAGTCAGGATAATAACGCCGGATCAGATTGATTCGGTGCATAATTACTAAATGAAGAGATGATGGAAATTTTATCAATTTTGATTTGGTATTTTTTCACTTTAAAGAAAACTGCGTAAATAACTTGGTAATTGTACCGAAGCTTGTCGTTTGAGTGGCCGAGTCGCACCCATTGTTATTTCAACGCTCAAACAGTTCGGAGTAGCCTTTGTTTTTTCCTGTGTTTAGGAATATTTAAATTTTTGCTTGTTTTTCAATTATTTTTCTATACTGTGTTTATTGTAAAAGTACATTGTGACTCTCTGTACATGTATCAGCAACATTTTCGTTTCTCGTTTCAATGCAGAGAGGCCCAAAATATTCTCACAGTGCCTCCCATTGAACCACTCTCGTTCCCATCTCTCGTTATGCATTTCGGTATTGATTTTCGTGAGCATGCGTGGGTGGCTTGATGGGATGTTGCTGAATGATTTTCTGGTCACTTGGATGACGATCGCTGCACGGGTAACATCACTTAAAATAAATTGTTAAATCCTTTCGAATCCAAAAAACACTTTTGTTTGATATTTTTTTTCCTTTCTTGTTTCGAACATTACAAAACATTTTTCTGGTCCTTAATCGAGCCGAATTAAACCATCGGTTGACTCTTTGTGGCTTTAATCCATTTCAAATCCAATTTATTCACAAGTGCATATTGAACCTTGGCACGTGGTTTTCAAATATCGTTTATGAACATCTTCGTTTAAATTCAATCGTTAGAAACATTTGCGGTTAGTGTTTCTTGCTCGTGCAAAGGATTTCTAAAATATTTTTTGGTATTAATTCTCAGTGAAATTCGGTGAAAATTACTGTGCAATGTCCGAAAAATCTGTCCTCTCTTCCCTGCGTCTTACACGTGGTCACTTAAAACGTTCTCTTACGAAGTTAGCCACGTTTTCGGAAAACATTACGGACAAAGTATCGATTAGCGAGTTAGAAGTGCGGTTTGATAAAGCGGGTGATTTATGGGATGAGTTTAATGAAACTCAGAAAAAAATGTATGAATTTGTCGATGTCGAGGGGTATGCCGATCCTGATTCAGATTTCGATGAATTCGAATCGAAATTCCTCGTGGTTAGGAAAAACCCTTGATTTTCTGTATAGATTAGCTGAACAGCAACAAGTGTTCGTCGAAAATTTAACAAAACAGACCGCTTCAGAAAAAAATACAGACTTCTTCCTTCCTAAGATTCGGATCGAACCTTTTTCGGGAAATTATCGGGAATGGCCAGCGTTTAGAGACATGTTTGAGGGCGCGGTGTATAACAAATCAAACTTGACACCGATACAAAAGTTTCACTTTCTTAAGTCCTGTCTTCGCGAGGAAGCATTGAGTCTTCTTAATCATCTTCCAATTTGTGACGCTACTTATGAACAAGCATGGGCTAGGTTAAAAAAGCGGTATGATAGGCCACGATAAATAGCTACATTAAAGCCTCCATGGATCTACCACCCGCGCTAAATTTGACTACCCAACTGCTGCGTAACATATCGAACGGGACTGATGAAATCATTCGAGGTTTGACCTCAATCAACTATCTGGAGCGGGATCCGTGGCTCATTTACATACTATTAAATAAGCTTGATCCTAAGATGCGTCAGGCGTGGTCTGAAGATAGTGTGTTCGAACAAAAGCCAACAATTGATCAGTTTTTAGATTTCCTGGAGCGTCGTTGCGAAGCATTGGAAAGTTGTAGAGATACGATTCGGGAAAATAGTAGGTTAAAAAATCCAGGTGTTAGAAGTATGCACGCTCTTCGTCTTCGTCGTGTCCAAAGTGCAATTCATCTCATGTCCTGTTTCAGTGTTTTTTTGGGAATGGATGTGCAATCTCGGAGGGATTTTGTGAAGTCAAACAAAATATGCTTCAACTGCCTAAAAAGCGGTCATCCCTCAGCCCATTGGCAATCCAAGTTTCGGTGCAGAACGTGCAAAAGTAGACACCATAGCTTGGTCCATCTTGACGCCTCACATTCGAACCTTAATCAATTAGCTAATCCGGCTCCAACAAATCCTTCTAATTGGAGCCAAGCCAGTGAGTTCAGACCAGCTGTTCCCAGTACTTCGAACTGTCGTTTAGTATCACCCACGGAGAATGTGGTCAATAATCACTCGATCAACGTCGCGCCTAATATCCCACAAACTTTGCTTCCTACCGCCGTCGGAAAAGTCCTCGATATTAACGGTCAGTATCAACTAGTCCGAATCCTTATTGACTCAGGCTCCCAAGTTTCTTTCATCTCTGAGTCGTGTGTTCAAAGGCTTGGACTCAAAAGAAGAATCGGTCGGATACCAATAAACGGTATTGGATCTACCAACGCCGGCAGATCCAGAGGCCTTATATCGTTGGTAATAAAGTCGCGCTACGATTCATTTAGTATTCTCGTCGATACATTTATATTATCAAGCGTTACGACAAAATTACCCGCCCGTTCATTTTCAATAGAGGATTGGGATCATTTACAACAACTGAAACTAGCTGATCTTTCCTTTAATCGTCCGGATAGCATCGACATTCTGTTAGGGGCTAATAAATCTTGGTTCATCTTACAAAGTGGAGTTGTTCATAGCAAACGAGGGTATCCGATTGCCCAACAAACAATGTTCGGTTGGGTTTTGGCTGGACAACTTCCGTCTACCTCTAAGGCCCACATCGTGTCTAATCACGCCACACATAGAGATTAGACAATCGAGGAAATTTCTTCCAAACCGGCAATATCGGATGATGACCTTAGGATCGAAGAACATTTCTTAAAAACCCATCGTCGTGACATTAACGGAAGATACATCGTGGGCCTCCCCTTTAAAACACCACCAACATTCGCTGACACGCTAACCGGGGCAGTGTCTCGTCTTCGCTCGATGGAGAGAAAATTCTCACACGATACCAAACTTTTCGCGGACTATTCTCGGTTTCTCGATGAGTACTTAGATTTAGGACATATGACTCGCGTTCCCCCGTCGGAAATAGGAAAACTTAACACATTCTATCTTCCACATCATGCTGTCCTAAAGCCAGATAGTGCGACAACCAAGCTTCGCGTTGTGTTCGACGGGTCATTCAAAGACAACAAGGGACAAAGTTTAAGTGATGCGTTAATGATCGGTCCACCTATACAAAGAAACTTGTTTTCCGTATGTATCCGCTTTCGTCGCTTTCAATTCGTGTTCACGGCGGACATAGTAAAAATGTTTCGCCAATTTTGGGTATCGGAGAATGATTCTGATTTTCAAAGAATCGTTTGGCGGATATCACAAGGCGAGCCTATTCAACATTTTCGGCTGCGCACGTAACTTACGGCACATCGTGTGCACCTTACTTATCGGTTCGGGCTCTTGAACAACTCGCGAAAGACTATAAAGATGAATTTTCAATCGCGTCGGATATAATCCTAAATGATTTTTACGTTGACGATGTCGCCTCAGGAGCCGAAATCCTCGCTGATGCCATTTTCAAAAAAAACTCATTGATTGAACTTCTTGATAAATGCGGTATGAAACTTGACAAATGGCAAAGTAATTGCAGTGAACTAGTTGGTCAAAACGACCCTAATTCGTGAGAAAATCTCTCGTTTGACACTAACGCTGATTCGTGGGTGAAAGTACTCGGTCTTAATTGGAAATCCAAGTGTGATTCGTTCAGTTTCCGATTAACTTATACACCTAGTGACAAAATCACCAAACGACACATTTTAAAAGACGTCGCTAGAATTGTTGATCCTCTCGGTTTTCTTACCCCATCAGTGGTTCAACTCAAAATTCTGTTTCAAGAACTTTGGCATCACAATCTCGACTGGGATGATCAAGTCCCTAATTCAATCGCCAATCAGTGGACCTTATACCGAAACGAACTCGAACTTTTGACAAAAATCCAAATTCCCCGAATTCTCGGTCTCGGACAGCCAAGCTTCGAACTGCACGGATTTTCAGATGCATCGGCATCCGCGTATGCTGCTGTCATTTATTCGCGTTATCAACTCCCAAACGGGAGATTCCAAACAAATATCGTTGCAGCAAAATCACGAGTTGCCAGCTAAGCTAAGCATTCCTCGACTTGAACTTTGTGCTGCCTTACTGCTCGCGCGTTTGTTAGTCTCGATACAAAACACTCTGAACGTTAATTTCAATACTATTTTCGCCTGGTCTTGTTCAAAAGTAGTTCTCGCCTGGTTATCGTCTCCCCCTCGCCGCTGGAATGTTTTCGTCGGAAATCGTACCGCGGAAGTGCTTAATACCATACCTCGAAATCGATGGTTCCACGTCGCGTCTCAGTGTAACCCTGCGGATTGTGCCTCTCGTGGTATCCCACCCTCTAAATTGCTTAACCATCATCTCTGGTGGAAAGGACCGTCTTGGCTTCAACAAAATATATGCGATTGGCAAAGAAGTGAGAAAGTCGAAGAGGATCCTAGTTGCCTGCTTGAGGAGAAAAGAGTAAACCAGTTGCTGTCAAATCACATCACCATCGTCCATCGGTGAGCATCCGTATGAAATCTTGTCAAATCGAATTTCAAAGTGGAATATCCTGATTCGAACGGTTGCTGCGATTCATCGTTTTATTCGCAAGAGTCAAAAATGCACGCATGAATCGTCATCGCACTTAACAGCAGACGAAATCAACGTCATCAAATGGTTACAGGAGCGGTATTTCGGTGACTATGTTAAATTTTATTTAAATCATAATCGATTTCCTCAAAATTGTTCAATATCAACACTTGCTCCAATTCTAGATAGCGACAATATCTTACGAGTCAGGGGAAGAATTGAAAACGCTGATTTACAGTTTAACGCCAAGCATCCTATAATCATACCCAAGGGTCACGCTCTAACTTTGCTGATCGTTCGTGATGCTTATATCCGATTTCTACATGCCGGCGTATCGACAGTGTTTGCTCTTATTCGTCAAGAGTATTGGGTGATTGGATGTCGAAATCTGCTGCGTAAAATCACTCATGACTGTGTCCCTTGTTTTTTCGCCAACGGAGGGCCACAATTTCCCAATTAATGGGCAACTTACCCCGACAACGTTTACTACCATGTCGACCGTTCGTACATTGTGGTTGCGACTACGCCGGACCAATCGATTTAAAAGTGAAATCCGGGCGCAAATCAACATTTCATAAGGGATACATCGCGTTATTCGTATGGTTAGTTTCAAAAGCGATTCACTTGGAGCTCGTCAGTGCTCTGACTACCGAAGCATTTCTTGCCGCGCTTCGTCGATTTGTTTCTCGTCGCGGAAAACCATCTCACATGTATTCGGACAATGTAACGAACTTTCGGGGATGTGCTCGAGTACTATCTGAAATGCATAGTTTAGTGTTATCACATGAGCATAACTCTCTGGTGGCTGAATCACTAGCCCGAGACGGCATTACTTGGCATTTCATCCCCCCCTCAGCACCACACTTCGGCGGTTTGTGGGAGGCAGGGGTAAAATCCGTCAAACAACATCTACGACGCGTGCTCGGTAACAACATACTTACGTTCGAAGAATACTACACACTACTGAGCCAAATCGAAGCGCTTCTAAATTCGCGACCCTTATGTCCCACCTCCGACACAGACTTAGACCCGCTGACACCCGCTCATTTCATTTTAGGTGAATCGTATGCGGCCATACCAGAGCCCAGTATCGACGTCCCAATTAATCGACTAACCACTTGGCAAACACTACAAGCAAAGATTCAAGGGTATTGGAAGCGATGGCAAACGGAGTACCTAACTTCACTACAACAACGTCCTCGATGGCAGCATATTGAAAGGAACATCAAGGTTAATGATCTTGTCGTCATTAAAGAATCCGGTCTACCACCGGGGAAATGGGCAATGGGCCGAGTCATCAAGATCCATCCAGGTCCAGACGGTCTTGTACGGGTCGTCACACTTCAAACAGCAAATGGCAATCTCACTCGACCAATACATAAGCTAGCCGTGCTACCCGTATGCTGAAACGCTGTTTCAGGGGCGGCGGAATGTTTATAGGAATATTTCAATTTTTGCTTGTTTTTCTATTATTTTTCTATACTGTGTTTATTGTAAAAGTACATTGTGACTCTCTGTACATGTATCAGCAACATTTTCGTTTCTCGTTTCAATATCTCCCGATGCATTTGCAGAGAGGCCCAAAATATTCTCACAGTGCCTCCCATTGAACCACTCTCGTATTTGTCGTTCCCATCTCTCGTTATGCATTTCGGTATTGATTTTCGTGAGCATGCGTGGGTGGCTTTATGGGATGTTGCTGACTGATTTTCTGGTCACTTGGATGACGATCGCTGCACGGGTAACATCACTTAAAATAAATTGTTAAATCCTTTCGAATCCAAAAAACACTTTTCCTTTCTTGTTTCGAACATTATAAAACATCCTGTATATATCAAATTTTTAACAGCCGGGAAATTCGCTTCCCAATCATCAGAAAAAAAAACAATCATTTCTTCTTTAACCCGTCTGTAAAATACGTTTTCTCGAGGTCTGCAAAGTAGGCCTCCGTGGCGGCGATGACCTCCTCATTCGACTGAAATTTCTGCCCGGCGAGTGACTTTTTCAAGTTTGGAAACAATAAGAAGTCGCACGGGGCCAAATCTGGAGAATACAGTGGATGAGGCAGCAGTTCGTAGCCCAATTTGGCCGTGGCGAGGACGGAGGTGTGAGCCGGTGCGTTATCATGGTGGAAGAGCACTTTTTTCTTCCCCAGGTGAGGCCGTTTTTTCTTCAATTCGGCTTCGAATCGGCCCAATAATTTGGCATAGTACAGCCCTGTGACCGATTTGCCCTTCTCCAGGTAGTCGATGTGGATCACGCCTTGTGAATCCCAGAAAACGGTGGCCATCACCTTTCCGGCCGATGGGACAGTCTTCGCCTTTTCAGAGCACGTTCGCCGGGTGAAGTCCACTGTTTCGATTGTTCCTTGGTCTCTGGTGTGTACCAGTGGAGCCATGTTTCGTCGACTGTCACGAAACGACGCAGAAACTCCTTCGCATTGCGCTTAAACACAGGGCAAACACTGCTCTGAAGTGGTCTCACGGTTGCGCTTGTTGTCCGGAGTGAGCAAATGCGGCACCCATCGCGCCGAGAGTTTTCTCATGCCCAAAATTTCATGCAGGATATGACCCACGCGATCTTTTGAAATGCCTACTGTCTCAGCTATCTTGCGCACCTTCAATCGGCGGTCTGCCAATACGAGATCGTGGACTTTTGTCACGTTATCTTCCGTGGTAGCCGTTTTCGAGGCACCTGGAAGTGGTTCTTCAAAAACCGTCGTGCGACCACGTCGAAACTCGTTAAACCAATTTTTGATGGTCGCCATCGAAGGAGAAGAGTCACCGTACACAGCATCCAAACGCTCTCTGATTTCACTGCGCGATTTCCCTTCCAAAAATAAGAATCGAATCACCGACCGATTCCATTTTTCTAAAATCCGCGGACACTCCCGCTTCCACACGCGGTCAAAACAAAACTACGAGTCCGATCGACAGTAGCCGTCTACTAGAATGTACTACACGATAGTGAGTTGCTCTTGCGATACTGGCGCTATCTGGCGGTGAGGCTAAGTACTTATCGGACCACCCTCGTAATTCGTGCAACGGTATATTGGCTTCGATTCACAAATAACTTGCGAGCCGGGGGATCCAGAGGGTTATATCAAAGGACAGGATCACTTGCAGATGAAAATTGGCAGCTCAAATGTGATTGATACTGATCAGGTAACAAGGGTTCTTCATTGATGAGCTTACCAAAATTATGAAGCGAGAGGGAGGAGGGCGGTGTCTAAGGGAAGCAAATTAGCAAGACTTTCCCAATCGTCGACGAAGACGGTATTGTGCGGTTTTTGGGTCTTTTAGGCTAGGTAATTTATCGTATTCACAACGCCATTCTATCATATTGCCTTCACACAACCTTTTAACATAATGCTCAACTGAGGATGCTGCATATCCGTCAGCAGCCGATAATGATGGTGACGCTTCGAGCTGAATACTGGATCGTACACCTTAAATTCAATGACAAGACTTTCATTCTAAAATGTTTGAACTGCTACAGACACAAGGCAATGCAAGTACAATAAATAACGGGCGTTGAGAATTAATACAGTTCGTCCGTTTCAATCCTCCGGGGACCGATTAACGTGAAGGCAAGGAATTTATGCCACAAAATTATAAAAGCATACATCACCATCCTTATATACTCCTGTACAAAGGCAATCGATTGAGATATGAGTGATCATAGCACGCCTGCATCCAATGGTGTCCTGGAAGGGACAAACTCGCATTAATAGTCGGTCTTCAGGATTGCCAATAGACAACCAAACGGATAATCCTTTTAGACATTGCACCGCTGTACGATTCCATAGGATGCGATTGTGTGGGACTTTCAGATGCTAAATTTAGACCGGAACAATGAAACTCCACCACCTCAATTCTACCTCGCCGTGCACTAGCCCGATTGCGTAATACCTGTCTGTGGATTTGCTAATTGCTCTGTGGCTAACCATTTATTGGGATTGATTGTATGCAAAGGGATTTGTGGGAAGACCTTTCATCCAAAATATCTCAATGACTGACCGGCTGACCGGACTAAACCAAAATATGGGAAACTTCATGGAAAACAACAATCTGCCTTCTTAAGGATTGACGAATTGCTCCGTCGCTTCTCCAATCTTCAAATCAATTCGTGGGTATATATCTATCGTAACGAAAATACTCCAACCAAAATCGTACGTGGTTTGCACACGCTCAATCCTGACTCCACCCCCACAAGGTCTAAGATCTCAAACATCATATTAGACGAATTAAAACTCAATCCATCCAAATCTCCGGAAATCACCTGTAAGTGTGGAGTCAATCGCAAGTGAATGAACTACTGGAGAATGCGGCTAAGCCGATCACTTACATCATCTGTGAAAACACAGACTAATATCAGCACTTTCAACTAAACTTTCTGGTCTGCGATAACTCGTCCGACTCCGGCGAAAACTGTCGAATGTTTCGGAACTGCATAGATCTGATTGGGAGCGGAGAATAAAGCTGCTTAAAAGAAATATGACGCCTAGCTCTCAACATCCATCTTTAAGCTAGGAGATGCACCATATGATGTCACTGACTATTGGGTAACCTCCTTCGCCAAAAGTACTCGTTAATGCATGAAGCTTACTTCGACCCAATCATGCAGAGGAAATTGCTTCGAGGATTGCATCCATCCTCGATAAATACCCTTAACAAGAAAAACAAGCTGGACAAAATGCAGAGAGTTTCCAGACCCAACTGAAAGATCTATAGTCTCCTGACCTAACTCTCTATTAAAAATTCACAAATGATTCACAACTACCACATCTTCCCTCATCCCTTACCGCTGAGCAATCTAATCATGGACGCTCTCATTTAAATTCAACAGAGAGCAGTTGCATATCCATCAACCACACGTCCGTAAATCAACTAACATAAGGCGCTTATCCAACTCCCTCCCTTAACCCCCAAGATACTCGATACAATCGTTTATACACTATTTTAAAAACTTTAAGAACTTCTTCGACCTCTTCTGCTTCGCTCAACACTCTAGTCCCTCCCCATTTTTCTTAGGACCGCTCCTCCCTCACAAAGTTAAACTCAACAAACTTCTCACGCAAATTAACGTTGAAGACCGAGATGTCCTATCACGCTTGAGAGGCAGAAGAATCAAGGAAATTTACCTTTACGATGAAACTGACTACAACTGCATTGACGGTAAACCAAAACTAACGTTATCTTGTCGATGAGGCATCAAGAATGCCTCCCAAATAACGCTCATGAAGTGAAGAAAACTTTTATCCGGTTTCACGAGAGCCTAAATATTTCATCCAATGATGTAACAAATTTGAAGCAGTCAAGGACTTCGTCTACCTTGGCTCAGTAGTGACCAGCGAAAACAATACCAGCGCCGAGATCAAACGCAGAATTACTCTTACCAACCCCTGCTTTTTTATGCTCAAGAGGCAATTGAGAAGTAGAGCCCTCTCTCGGCAAACCAAGGTAACACTATATAAATCACTGATCATGCTGGTCCTCCTTTACGACTCAGAGGCCTGGACCTTAACGAAAATGGATGAGGATGCCGAATGGACAACACAGCTCCGGCCCGAAGAGTCTTGGGGTCCAATACTGAGGGACGACGTAGCAAGGGACGACTGAATCTAGGTGAAGAAGGTGACGACACATAGGTGAAAGGGGACCTTAACCAACTGGGAGTGCGGCACTGGAAACAACTGAAAAACAAACAACAAAATATCGTATCAGCTGGAGACGCTTGTTGTTCGAGGCCAGGGTTCACACCGGTCTGTAGCGTCATCTAAGAAGAAGAAGCTATAACTGACGACGTTCTTCGCTCGCTACCCATGTCAGGCCCAAGCGCCTCTCACACGCGTTCAAACTTCAAAAACTATTTTCATCCCTAACTTATATATCGTTATATACTTCCAGCAATTGCAGAGTTGACATTACTATTACCAGAATGTCGGAAGACTGCGTCGCAAAACATCCGCAGTACTCCTTGCGCAGTTCAGCAGTACTCGATGCTCTCAATGCCTCTGGAATCTATGCCTAGGCCTATGCGGATGATGTTGCTGTTCTCTCTGTCGGCTCATGTTTAGCGAATGTCTGTCTCAAAGCGCAGGCGGCGCTAGATGTGATCGAAGACTGTTGCACGAGAAATGGGTTGTCGGTTAATCTTCTTAAGACTGATGTCGTTCTCTTCACGAGAAGGAGGAAAATACTGGCATTACTCAGCTAGAGCTAAAAGGCATTCCCATCCTGATATTCAAGGAAGCTAAGTACCTGGGAGTCATCCTAGATAACAAACTTCTCTGGTCAAAACATGTTGAGTCCAAAACCACCAAAGCGCTGTCAGCTTTTTGGCAATGCAAAAGGTGCCTTTGGCAAAACATGGGACCTATCGCCGAAAAAGGTCCTCTGGATATACACGGCAACGATAAGACCGATAATCTCATATGCATCTCGGTTGTTTGGTGGGCAGGCTAACACGCAAACACGCTGTGGCTTCACTCACCAAACTCCAAAGAGCTGTCTGTCTCAACTGCACAGGGGCTTTCCCCAGCACACCGTGAGCTGCTCTAAATGCTATGATGAATCTTCCACCCCTTGACATACATGACATGTATATACCAGAGGGTGTGCATTGAAAGCCATTTCTCGCCTAAAGAGAAATGGTCTTTGGTACAACTCGCATTGGAGTGAAGGTGTACTTGTGGGAGAAATATCCTACCAACCCTGTCTCATGGATATGCTTTCTGACGCAATCACACCTGCCATCCTACTGCGCTGTAACTTCACAGTCACATTTCCATGGCGTCAGGACTAGCTTTGGCCAGACACTGAACCTGGAATGGAATGTCTCCGCATTTTCACAGATGGCTCCAGGATTGGGCAGGGATCCGGCGCTGGAGTTTTCTTTGAGCGTGAAAACATTCGATTGCACTTCTCGTTAGGAAAATATGCGTCTGTCTTTCAATCGGAGATTTACGCAATCCTAATGGCCATGCACTATGTTGTGAAACACAGGTGGAGGGGAAGAAGCATATGCATCTGCAGTGACAGCCAAGCTGCATTCAAAGCTGAGTCCAACCCTCTATCCAACTCCAAATTAGTGCATGAACTCAAGACCTTTTTGAACAAAGTCGGAAGACTAAATTCACTTAGGCTTGTATGGGTCCCAGTCACTCTGGGATCCCAGGAAACGAGATCTCCGATGAACTCGCTAGAAGATGCTCAGAGGAGAGTTTCTCAGGACCTGAATCCGCCTTAGGTCTACCTGCTTCTACGGTCAAATATGACATCAATGACTGGGTCTTTAATGTACACAGTCGTAGATGGAGCGAATATCCAGGTTGCAGGATGACTAAGCGCGTACGCCCTGATGTCTGCAAGAAGTCTGCAACATTTTTCTTATCCTTAAGGAGAAATGATTGCAGAAGGCTTACGGGCGTCATTACGGGCCATTACACTTTTGCCAAGCATCTCTACGTGCTTGGCATCAGTGAGACGCCTACCTGTGCTGCATGTTGCGAGGAGCATAACACAGCAGAACACTTTCTCTGCGTGCAACTGTCCCGCCTTCGCTCGCGCACGGTGGCGCACCCTTAGGGCCGACGTGGTGGGTGCCGAATCTCTTAGCTCTACATCACTGAAGCCCCACCTCACTTTTCTCCAGACAACGGGGAAAATATAATAAAGACAAGGTGTCTGTCTGGTAGTACAATGTACCAGTAGTTCTGTCTGAGTGCTCCAACAGATAGTAGAAGCCTCTAACAAAAAAAAATTCCTTAATTCCCAAAGACTACCACACGATATGTAACTGATACTGAAACTAATCGGCGTCTCGATTCCGGAAACAGTGATTTATCCATATCACTTTTTACACCGTTTCGTGCTGATCGGTACGACTATCCTGCCGATCGGGACGACCCTACAAATCGTCGAACTCTCCTGATTTGGTTTTATAAGCGCTTTAATAGCTTTTTTTGAAACGGAAGCTTTTCCTTGCTTTCCATGCCTGTCGTTACATTCGTTCCTCATAATCCACATATTTCCATCAACTTGCCATCGACTTCGTAGGTAACATATTTGACATTACGATTTTAACCTTACGTACTTGATATTCTCTTTGTCGACACTAAGCCCTCGCCTTTTCACATTTCGTCTCTCCGATTCAGATCTCCTCCAACTCAGTAGCATCACTATCAACATGAATAGGCTACCGGCGCAACAAAAAAACAAACGGTGGCATGCCTACCTTTAATCCTGATCTTCTTACGACATTTCTACTTATCTGTTGTCTTATATGGAATTCGTGCAACTATGCGAATCCCTCCGCTCTTGTCGCCGACCCCAAAAGCTTCTACCACTTTATGTTATAACGCAAAAAAAAAATTGGGAGCTATACTTCTACTTTTAATTTTCATGTTTCAAAAATAGATGGCAACCTCCTTGCCCCTTTCTTCAGACAGTCGTTCACCGAACAGTCCTTCACACGATATGACTACTTTCGTGATATGAAAGACTGCCGTCAGACTACCCTCTAGCGTCAGCGAATATAACTTTTGCCTTAGTCATCGAGAAAAAAGGTCCGGTCAGTATTTCAGAGTATTTCAGAGTTCCATTTCACAGGGGCTCTTTCTTCAGCTTTTGGAAAAACACTTACGTCATGCCAGTCCACAAAAAAGGACGAAAGAATGAGGAGTATAACTATCATCCTGTTGTTCAACTCTCTTGCATTCCCGAACTATCCACTACAAGGACATATACATATTATACCTCAGCATGGTGATGTCTAGGTCTCCCTCGAGACAGGCCAAGAAGTCATCTCAAGACTAAAACTTCTCTAAATGAGAGCACTTCTAATAAATGGGTTTATTAGATTTTACCCACAGTACGTCTGTCTTATGAGATAATTACGAAACTTGGACGACAGCTCATAGAAAAAACCTTTTTCAGCACGGTTTCTATGCATAAGGTAGCATAAATTCAATTGTCCAATTAGGAGCTGAGGGGATACAAGTTTCATGGCCATGCTCTATGGCTCTCCAGTTCTTTTGCTTGGCTTAATTACTTCTGCAGAATTTCCAATATAGGTGAGTCTCCTCCTCTGCACGTCACAGTTTTTGTCCTCTTAGGATTTATATCTCATTTCACAGCGATTATATAAATTCTAATTATAAAGCTTTCGATTGGCTTTTAGACTTCTTCCTCTTCGCCGAACGGTTTTATTTTCATCCTCGAAATGGAATTGGTCTGCTAATTAGTTTTCAAATTCAGCGCATTCGATTGTCATTCATATAAAAAAACGAAATGAAAATAGATGACAAAAAAAAAACAACAAAGAAAACAAAAGCATCCCTATCCGCCGCATCCTTGTCGCGTACTGCGCTCTGCCTTGACAGCATCATTATCACGCAATACTGTCAATTTAAAATCAATTTGCCCCGAATGTATTTTCTCTCATGTAATAATCAGCGCAGCCCAACACACGCGACACTCTAAAGAAAATAAAAATTGGGAAAAAAAAACTCTGCGAACAAACTCATCAGAGTAGCAGGATGAGTGGGGTTCATGCGAGGTCTACATGGGATGGGAAATAAAACATATGCTGTGCTGGCTGATGGGGTTCTGAATGAGAACCGTCTCTTCGCGCAGACAACAGTCGGGCTGAACAAACGCGGTGATGGGTTGGGACGGCGAGCGTTCGGAGTGCTGTGTGACTTTTCTATTTAAGACGGAGTGTATTGGACCTAAATTCAGGGAATGAAAAATTCAATCAATTTTTCGAGTCCTCTGAGCCATTTATCGCACGCCTGTCGCACAGAAGCATCTTCGTCACATGCGTGCTATGAGTGGTATTCGTTGGGTGTGGGAGATTGTGCCCCGTCACTGGTTAATAGGTCCTTTGTTCGCCGGGCAATAATCGGTAAGCAAATGCAATTAGTTTAATGTCATTTTTATAGTAGATAAGTGTCCTGGAGGACTCACACGGAAGTGATGGAAAGTAAGATGTCCATATTTTAGATATTCTATCAGAACCTATTATCCAACTTAAAATTTCATCTTTTGATTGGGCTGAGTGTTGGGTATTATATTTGAGAGAGAAGCTGAGGATGGTTCGAGGGCTATCTTAGTGGATAAGTTTTGTTTAAGTATATTTCAATACGGCTTACAGGTTCAGCTCTTTTATATAGAAATTAAGCTCTGTGATATGTATATGTGGTTTCAATTTGAAAGTTATTTTGACAAATTATTAGGAATAGATTCAGTTACTGAGCTATTCAGCAAATTTAAATTGAATTTACCCTTTTTTTTTTTGTAGCAACAATAAGTGGACCCTTAAGCGCATAATAAACTTTCAGTGGATAAACTTTATCGTATAATTCATCTATCCTTACATGCGTCATCGTACCTTTGAACTTTGGCATGTACACGGGGAAACTTTTTGCACATGTTGCACCAAAGGTAGAACAACATTATCACATTCTATACTTTTTTCGAACATAATGACCAAAGCAGTTTGAGAATGATTAAAAACCCTACTCAAGTATGGCATTGCACTACCATAGATTCTAGGGAATGCGGTTAAATATAATATATCAATACTGAAGGGAATAAGTTTGTTTATAGTAACGACATTACTTGTAGTTTACAAGGTTTTTTGGTTATAAATAACAAAAAAAAAACAACGACAGAGTTCTTGGTACAATCTAGCCACACGTGTCTTGATTCTTGTGTAGGTGGTGGAAAAGGATCAACTTCCGTGCTTGGTAATGCTCTGTGGGTGTTTTGAGCAATGTGGAAAAAAAAATCAAACTGCTCTAGCTTTGGTTCTTAAAAAAGATTCAACTTTTATTTACAGGAATCCATTACAAGGGTTAAGTCTCATACTTTCTGTATCTCGGGTTATAGGTTATAAGTCATGATACATATTGATAATTAATTCTGCGAATTGTAATAGACCGGTAAGGGATTATACCATATTTTCGTTCATATCGTATTAAAATCTGTTGAAAACTTCATAAAGGCGACATAATTTCACTTTTATTATAAATGTCCCGGCTTATGAATGAGCAATTTTAATCTGTAAACGTGCCTATTTGGTACTGCTTTCCAGAACCCCAAGACCGATGCCTTGTGATGTTTCAATCTTAAATCGTAGCTAAGTTGGATGAATGGATGGTGGATCAAGTGGATAGTTTCTGTTATTAGCCCCAAAATGCTAATGGTAGTCGAATCGACGAGCACTCCGAGAATCTCTTCCCTTCCTGGTAATGGTGAGAGAGAGCCGAGCGAGGTCAGTTGTGCACCTGCAGTCGAAGAGTGACGTGCTCTGGGAGGCGTGTGTCAGCTCTGAGGGAAGTTCCAATAAATCATACTTCGATGATTGGACTAACGTTTAAAATTCCGCGTGTTTGTTACATTGTCGAATCGAGGAAAGTTTAGTTAGAAGCGCCTTTTTACTATTCGTGGAATGATGGATTATTCGTCGTTTTGACATATTTATACATGCGACCACAATTGTTCGAGCAAAAAAAAAAAGGTTTTTCGAATCCTGAAGAGATATTCAAAATTATGAAGAGAAGAATTCTGAGAAAGAGTTGGAATTCTCTTCGGATGATTTCGGTTTTGAAGCCCATTTAGAGGAAGAAGTAAACTCGGGCGGCGGCAGCTCGGAGTCCAAAAAGGATGATTGGAATAGTAAGGAAGTACACGAAGTTGCTAAGGATATTGACAGAAACAAAGGAACTTGCTTACGTAAAAAGAGCCAAAAAGGACCCGATCAGAAATGAAAATCTCATGAGAACGCATAAATTGTACCTCTTTTTAGGAATTTTTTTTTATAAGACAGTAAAATAAACTGTACAAAATTTTTTTTTTCTTATTTTACATTTTTTATATATATATTTTTTAATTTAATTAGACACCAAAAAAAAAAGCAGGTCACTGGTCATTAGGGTGGAGCAATCTTATATGGGAAAAAATTAAAATAAAAATATGAAAAATATACCCCCCGCAAAAGTTGCACGGTGTTCTTTTGATCATTTTAACAGTTTTTTTAATATCTCAAGTGACCGCGAGGGGTCGCGTATTGCAATTTAAACTGAAAAAAGACGTATTGGAATTTAAAGAAAACATATCGCCCACGAAACATCTTTTTGTTTTTTTTAAGTTTCAAGCCCTTTTTAGTGTCTAGGGGCCGCGCATAGTAATTGTAGACATTGAAAAAAAACTATGAAGCATCTAAGTAACATATTATTTAATATAATTTTTTATTTAATATAATTTTCTTTTGTTTCTACATTTGGCAGTTCTAATCTAGAAAGTAAAGTATTTTTAATGAGTCCATCTCTGTTTTTAAACCCACAAACTGTTTGGGAAGCTTCAGTAACATACTTCACCGCTCTTTCAACTGATTGACTATGGCATGGAAGCTTTTTTATCCAGTTTGACTTAGGGGTTTCTTTTTCTTGGACAATATCCCAAAGGTCCTCTTGTGTAAGACCCGCGAGTAATGGTGGTTCAGTCAAACGACTCTTTTGAATTTGCCACCAATTTATTAACTCATAGTACTCATCGGCTTCGAAATGGAAGCTTGGAAGATTAAAGTGTCGAACAACTTCTTCACGAGTACTGCTGTATAGTTGTTTTTGCTTTGAATATACGGCGAAGAGCCAGCTCCCGGATATTTTGACGATTATAAAACAACATAGCTACCAAAATGTTCTCACAGTGTCCAAAATATCCATTTCGAGCGAGGACGGCATCTACTATTATTCTTAAATGGTCTGATAAATACCTTGGTAACTTAAGTGTTTTATAAAATTTTTTTGCACCATGCACATAAGAAGGTAGAGATTTTATCTCAAACCACATAACAGCGTAAACTTTAGCAATGTACAGAACTATCTGCTTCAGTGGCTCTTCTGGTGATTCTTTCGACACATAAACTTGAAGAATGCGGTTAGCTGTCGTAAGCCATCTCGAATGCGCCATTGTTTCAGGATTCTTCTGAAAAATGTATCCTACACGGACACCATTGCTGATTGCTTTACATATTTCATACAAATATTTTTGATCCGAGCTTAGGCAAGGCAATGGGAGATCCGGTATGTTTATTTGAACTGGATGGTATTGAGCAACGCTTAAATTTTGACAGTTCTTAAGTTTTTTTTCCGATATCTCCGGCGTAAGCATTTGGTCCAGATGTTTTCTCATAAAGCTTCTCGAAAAGGTGTCAAAGAGGTAATTCATTTGCATGGAACAAGCAAATAGACCATTGCAAGGGTCGTTGAATTTTCATCTCAATTTGCTGAATAATTCCACCTCTTACCCCGGTATTAATATTGGTTCCGTCGCACCCAATAAGTTTAAGACTATCCATTGAGATATGTGATTGCTTAAAAAACTCCATTGATGCATTTGTAACTGTTTCGGCTTTTCCATTTTGTGGTGAAATATGACCCAGATACTGGGAGTCAGGTTCTGCAATCAACACAATATGCTCTTCAATAGTATTACCACTCGCAGTTTTTGTTAAGTCCTTGCGCCCATCGAAATAAGGCCAACGGATCCTGGTTAGAGACCACATCCAATTGCATCCTCGATTTTAACCTCTCCCTCCTAATCTTCCTTTTATCAGCAATATTGGATTGATCTATTGTATATCATTTATAACTTCATAATCTTTTAAGACTGCTGTCACTATTGTTGCAGTTGCCCTATCAGACATCCTGAATCTGTCTGCCACTTTCGCAACATTAGGAAGAGATTTTCGGTTCGTGTAACAAAGAACGTCCTTCTCCAATCGCGGTTTTTTTTCTGGAAAATTTGAAATCAAAGATTCGGTGTCTGAAGAGTTAATTTGGGTATGGTCTGCATCAGTGATAGCTTCTATCGATTTGTTTGAAGTGCATGCTGATAAAGGTAAAAATGAAGAACTCACCAACTTTCTTGTCAAGGATTTTTGAAGCTTAATGGTTTCAGAAACATCCACTTTACCAATGGCCATTTTTCTTTGTGACCTTTGATCTTCAAGGAAAGATCGCTCTTTTGTTGGAATTTTTTTTTCTTTTGGGCAAGAGCAGCACTTATTAAATCAATGCAGATATGTCAAAAAGTCTTTGGCAAACGTTTTTCAATTCACTTAACTGCAGCTGCAAAAATTACTCGCGCGAATTTCTCGTCTCTTTTAAGTTCTTAAAGCTAGTTTGCACGCGCTCATTAATTTTCAAGTACCGGAAGTATGTGGTTGTGTTAGATAGCCGTTTTTTTCTGAAATTTTACTATTTTAATCCGTGCGACACTATACGTCAAAATGGCCAAAATAACTTTTGTAGACAAGAAAAGGTTCTTCAACTTGTCATACAAAAAAATATTTTTTTTGCATTGCGCGACCTCTAGCGGTGAAAAAAAAAGAATCGTAAAATGTGCCTCACAACTATGTATATGCAACTTTTTTTGAATTTATAAAAAAAAAAAATTCACTCAACCCTACTGGTCATGGTGTCTGAAATAAAAAAAATTGAATGGATTATTGTTCAGTAGGTCTGTCGCCATCGGCCCTACCAAAATTAATCAAAATCATTGAAAAAAAAATGGCGGACTGTAGAAAAAAATCTTGTTTTTTTTTGTTAATTTTTTTGTTAAAAATGGTTTAAAAATAATAAGAAAATATTTTCGAAAATAAGCAATTTTGATGTTTCGAGAAAAATGCGTTTAAAGTTTCAATAGCAGAATTTTCGTGAAAAATTTATACTTACACTAATCTGCTATGCCTGGACCATACAATAACCCTTCGGTGGCTTCATACGCATCATTTTCTGCCAGTTTTTTTTACCTGAGGGGTAACACTCTGCACGGGTTATTCGTCGTTCATCGTACTCCTCAGTATATGAGTAGGCATTTCGGCTAATTTGTGTACCAAAAATCTGCTTGTTGTTCCTTCATCAAATGCTGGAGGATGTGTGTAAATTTCCTCCGTATTCTCTGCCGTATGTTCTAAATACTTGCACCATGCAATTGAACAGTATGAGTGCTGGGGTTTTCATCGGTTGAAATGTAATGATAGTATGTAGTCCACACTGCTTTCTTCATTTCTTCTTGAGAATGTGGATTTCTCAAAATAGCCAAAATAGTATGTACTTAGCTTAATCATCATGGCATTGGTCAATGCAGGAGTCGACTTCTATGTTGCAGCACTAGTGGATAATTTTTTTTTTCCGATGTACATTTTGTGACATTTACCTGCTTCATCTTTTTGATTATTTTTGGCCTTCCTTTTTTCAGCTTCTTCCAAGCCTGTTTTAGTTTTTAAATACTGGTTATTTGTTTTTTTATCTTCTTACCCTCCTCTATTTTTTGATGTGCAGGACGCACTCTTTTGTTTCTACCACAGGATCGCCGTTGTAAGACCGGTGACAACAATAGAAAAGTAGCAGCTGCAGACCCGGCGCGTGGCAGACAAGTCGTTTACGGCGCGTCGGCGACTATGAGTTGTAACTTATTTCGCTTTCGGTCTGAATTTTTCACAGCAAAAAAAATAGATTTCTCGAAGTGGTCACATGAGACTTCTTCTTCTTCTTCTTTTCCTTTTTTCTCCGGCGTTGTTATGGGCAGAAGTGTAGGACCATAACCTTCCCACTTAACTGCATTCCTACTGGTCCGCTTGTGGGGTCCGCCGTGGTCACATGATGACTAAGATCATAGAGATGCTGGCGATTAACTGGCTTCCATTAGAATTATGGTATCTGATGTATATCCCCAGTAAGCCCGATAACTATAGAATGAAACTGGCCATGAGACACTGTATACTGCCAGGCACGGCCGCTGCTGGTCATTTTGTGGAAAGGCTGGCTCACGATTGGAAGATCGCGTAAACAATGGATAACTGGTTCACCAATATTCTCAAAGAACTTAAAACGCATACGGCGTTATTGTCTTAGAAACAAAAAGAAAGAAACAAAGGGAACTCCCCAAGGAATTCTTATTCTTCTTAGATGGCACTACAGTTCGGTGTGAACTCAACCACAAGCGTCTCCAGCTGGCATGATCCTTTGCCAGTTGTTCCCAGTGCCGCACTCCCAGTTGGCTAAAGTCTGCGTCACCTTAGATTCGGTCGTCCTTTGCTGCGTCGTCCCTTAGGGTTGGATTCCAAGATTCTTCGGGGCGGAGCTGTGTCGTGTCATTTACAGCCGGTACAGTTCGTCGTTGTATGTCCTCCACTCTCCGTTTATAACGCAGAATTTTCCTCTCATCCGTTTTCGTTAAGATCTAAGCCTCTGCGCCGTAAACCGGGATGATCAGTAATTTACAGTGTGGGCACGCTAATTAGCACATCGGCATGAAAAATTAAATTTCAAAGTATAACATATCTACTAGCTATTATTTGTCATATACATATGTAGGATGTGGTCGCATAAGAGGCAGTCTCGCTCTACCTGTCCTGCGAATAGATTGGCGCTCTTTGGGTTGGGAAAAAAAAAATGGAATAAAATATTGAAGTTAAAAAACAATGCTTCCTACAATTGAATAGTTTTGTGTTTTTGTCCAGGATTTGAATTAATAAAATTAAATAAAGCATCGAATTTAATGTTCTAATGCTTTCTGCATATATTTAAAAAAAATACATTTTTAGTCACTTTCTGAAAATTTCAAATTTTGAATTTTAGTAGGCTTTGCTTTATAAATAACATTTTTCAAATTAACGTCCGTTTAACTCTGGCATTTTAATTAGACAAATCCAAGGGTTAGGTTTTTTTTTTTTTTTTTTTTATAATTTGCGCGCGCAAAAGGGGTTATGACTACCCTTAAGTGTCCGGAATCAAGACACAGAAAGGGCTGTTAGGTTAGGGTTAGGTTGAGTTTTATTTGAATTCTTTATTTGTTGACCATATACTCGCAATTGTTGTGACGAGTTGTACGAGTAAACTGATTTACTCAAGTGATTGAGTACGCTTTAAAATAATTATGGGACGTGACAAAAGTTCTACGGAATGGGAGAGGCGGCAAATATGGCAAATGTTCCAGAAAGAATAAAACATCAGCTAAATTGCACGAAATATAAATTGTTCGCGAAAGAAAGTGCAAAACGCTTTAAAGTATTAAAAAAACTTTGGTAAATTTGAGAATAAAAGCCGATGCAGGCGTAAAAAAAACAGCAAAAGGAAGGATTCCATTTTAATTAGGTATGCTCTTAAATACCCTTTTACCACTTCCGTCCAATTTCGAGCGCGCATGGAAGAAAAATATGGCGCTAACATCTCTGCAAGAGCGACAACGGCTGTTGGAAAACAACTTTCGAGGATACCAGAACCTAAAGAGATCGAAGGTAACAGATGGTAATAGGAAGAAAAGAACTAAATTCGCAAAAAGACCATTTTGATACTTCCTCATTTCTTCTAGAATTTGGTCATATGGAGCGATGAATCGCAGTACAACCTCTCTGACGGCCATTAAACAAACAACTTGACCCCGGTATACCAAAAAGACGATGGAGTTTGGTGGAGGTAGCGTAATGGTATGGGGTTGTTTTAGCGATGTTGGTCCAAAAGGCAAATCAGATACGTTAGCATACAAGGATATGTTATCGGAATACCAGCTGTTTTCTAGCAGGACAATGCATCTTGTCATAAGGCCAGGCATGTAAAAGAGTGGTTTGAAAAACACCAGTTGTCGGTGATGGATATGATTCCTCAGAGCCCAGATCTGGGCCCAGTTGAGAATTTATGAGCCATTATTAAGAGGCGCGTCATGGCTCTAAAACTAAAAAATTTAGATGAATTGTGGGGTGTCATCTACCAAGAATGGTACAAAATACTGAAGGAAGAGTGCGCACGGCTTACATCCTTCTGCTACCTTGGTTTTTCAAGAGAGAGGTCTACTTCTCAATTGGCCCTTGCGCCCAAAGAAGCAGCGGTTGGCAAGAGTAATCGCTGGTCATTAGTGGACCAAGGTAGACGAAGTGCTTGACCACTTCAAATTGTTATGCGTCTTTTTTGGATAATAGCACATATTTGGTTTTACCCTCGTTCACCGAAAGACCCATTTTAGCCGCTTCTGCTTCAATACTTTGAATACTTCATTGACGTCTTGCTGTGCTCGCCTAATTATTCGTCAACGTCACCCGCGTACGCAAGCAATTGCGCTGACTTGAAATAAATCGTACCTCTTGTATTGGCCAATGAGTCTCGTATGATATTTTCAAGCACGATGTTGAAAAAGTTACATGACAGTGCGTCATCTTGCCTAAATTCTTATTTAACATCGAAGGTCTCGCTACCGACCTTAGTGAAGTAGCGAGAATTCTCCATTGTCATCTTGCACAATCTGACGAGTTTGGCAGGGATGTCAAAACTAGACATAGCTATAGATCGTTCCTCTACAAATCGACAAAAAGATAAACTCAAGACAGAGTCTACCAAAAGGAAAATTCATTTCATTAAGGTGACATGCGAAACTGCGGCGCCCGATAGGTAGCTGACAAGGTTTTGTGGGAGGGATATTTCCCAAGTGTCTTAAAATAGTTGTTTAAATTTAGGAATATCCCAGAAAGATTCACCGCATATATATTTATCGGGAAGACCTTTGCAAGGCGCCAGTTACACCGAGACTTGAGGGTCATTGGAGACGTTACAGTTTTCTGCTCTTTATTTTTCCACCATACTTTGCTACAGTACATAATTTTGGTTCTAATTCCCAGGCTTTATCGTAACTGCGATGACAAGACCTATATAATACGACTTCATTTCAATTCTAGTCTTAAATATAATCAGGTTGGCTAGCACTCCTGTTTTTCATACCAAGTGGTCAGCCTTGTGTCTTTTTGCGACTTCTCGCTCACTCTGCATTTCTGATACCTCACCAAAGCAAACAGGCCTCAGTCAGTTCTTAGGTTCATCTAAGCATGATGACGTGCTCATCCAAAAGATCACCTAGTTAACCCTAATCTAACTTACTGCACTGCTATGCGAAGCCGTTTTCAGCCGATAACTAACAATAATCGGCGTGCTGTTTAGCAAAATCGACGTAATTCCAGTTCGCCTTTGGGGTAGTAAAATGAGTGAGCTTATGAGCACCGTCAACGAATCCGTTGCGGATGAGCCGTTTATCCCTGGCACCCAGATGGCGATGTTAAATTACCTGGATAAGATCTCTATTTTGCACTAAGCTTACCAATTCAATACGGAAAAATGCTTCTTGGGGAATAAAGTCCGATCGGAGTGTGCTCTCCTTTAAACTATTAAGGGGGTAGTAAGCTCCGGAAATTAGGATATTGTCGTCAGTCATGGATCTTGCGAATCAGTTTATTGCCAGTTCTGTTTAAGCCTGCTCGGTCGTGCAGGACCATTTAGGATAAAACTTAAGGAACTGGAACTCTGGCGTTCCGTTCATTCTTTGACAGATCCTAATGCACCATCTCGCATATACGAATCTTTTCCATAAAAGATTGTACTATATTAAACCATTGCGGCCACGTAGCATATCATTTTTTCACGGCAAGCGTCTATATGCTTGTTGAAATAAAGATAGGGGTCAAGCTGGATACTGAAATATCGAACCGAATTTTTCACCATTAATGGCTGTTCATGTAGTCCAATGATCACGAATTTTCTCTAGTTTTTCTGGTATTCCCTGAGTCCTAAACAGTATGACTGCCGACTTTAGACAACCTATAAGGATCACTTGTGTGTTAAACAGTATGGGAGAATTTACCGCACCCTGTTGTGAACAGTTTTTAATGTTAAAGATCCTGCTCGAAGTAATGTTGTCACATTTAACAGAATTTTTTTTTTCCTCAAAAGCATTACGTAAATCATGTACAGAAGTTAATTTGGCACGCCTAGACTGGGGAACTTATAGAACAGACCTTGTAGCCATATGGTGTCGAAAGGCTTGTCAAAGTTGACCAAGTAAGCCCGTACATAGGTTTTTTGCCTTATTCCATTTTCCACTGAATGTCGGAAGTGAGTTTTGACGAAACGTGAATAGTATTGGAGTACATATTAATTCGGTCCGTTTTTTTTGTATTCAAAAATTTTTTTTTATTGAGAAAAACGTAAAAAATACATCACTCAAAGTATTGTCCGTCGGAAGCGACTACTTTTTCCCATCTCTCTGGTAATTTTCGAATACCATCTCTAAAAAATGAGTCCTCTCTGGCATCGATCCAATCATTGAGCCATTCTTCGATTTCTTCAAAAGACCCGAACCGGTTACCCCCTAAATCGTTTTGCATCCGTCGAAAAAGCCAGTAGTCGGAAGGAGCAAGGTCTGGAGAATACGGCGGGTGGGGTAAGACCTCCCATTTCAGCGTTTCCAGGTAGTTTTTGACCGCTACAGCCACGAGTGTTATCATGTTGCAAAATCACCTTGTCATGCCTTTCGGTCGTTTCTGGCCGTTTTTCACGCAATGCACGGTTCAAACGCATTATTTGCAGTCGATAACGTTTCCCATCAATGGTTTCGCCTGGTTTAAGCAGCTCATAGTACACTACACCCGTCTGGTCCCACCATATGCAGAGCATGGCCTTTGAACCGTGGATGTTTTTCTTTGGCGTCGATGTAGACGATGATGGAACAGGTTCACCAGGCTTTCCATAGTATTTTTTCTTCTTGGGGTTATCGTAGTATATCCACTTTTCATCTCCAGTCACGATCCGGTGCAAAAATCACTTCCTTTGATGTCTTTCAAGAAGCAGTTCCGAGGTGAAAAATCGTCTTTCGACATCTCTCGGTTTCAACTCGTACGGCACCCAATTTCCTTGCTTTTGAATAAATCCAAATTTCTTTAACCGAACGGAAATTGTTTGCTAAGTCACTCCCAACGATTCTGCGAATTCACTTTGCGTTTGTCTTCGACGCTAAAATCACCACTTTTGAAGCGTCGAAACCACTCTCTGCATGATTTATCGGTCGGAGCAGATTCACCATAAACTTCTACAAGCATTCGATGGGCTTCAGCTGCACTTTTCTTCCAATCAAAACAATTCCGCAATGCTGTTTATTTATAAATGCTGTTTATTTAAGACAAATCCGGACATTTTCGAAGAGGCAAAAAACAATGTTGTTGTCAGAAACAGACGCTGATGCACACTAATTATTGTTGACAGATGTCACACCTTTCCAATGAAGTAGGTAATCGCTTCCAAGATCAGCCACAACTTGCAGGTGGCGCCATCTTTTGAAAACGAATCGAATTAATTTGTACCCCCAACATGCCTCGCTTTAAGGCCAAATTTTATTTTTATTTTCTCTTTCTCAACTTAATTGATCAAACCTCTGTTTATTACTTTTTCAAAAACCTTGCTAACATTCGGAAGCACACTAATTGATCGCAGATTAGCAAGGCTTGTTTTATCTCTATCCCGCTATAGAGCCAGAGCAGAAGCCTTCCTATAGGAAGACGGACAACTAGTACAGGGTGCGCCATCTCATATGGGTCGATGTAAATTTCGAATAACTTCAACAATTCTCAACCGATTTTGGAAATTCAAAAACTTTTACTACTTTTAGATCTTTACAATTTATTTTGATTAAATGAGCGCCTTTATTGCCGATGCAGAAATGTGCTCGTTTTCGCGCATTCTCCATGACATTTTCGAGCATTTCGGTCGAAATTTCTGCGATTTCCGCACGAATGTTTCTTTTGAGCTGTTCTATTGTCTTCGGGCCGTTAGCATACAACTTGCTTTTCAAGTATCCCCAAAGAAAAAAGTCTGGATTAGTCAAATCCGGCGATCTCGAAGGCCAGTCAATATCACCCTTTTTTGACACCAATTTTTCAGGGAACTTCTTACGCAAAAGGTTCATTGTTTTGTCCGCAGTATGGCACGTCGCGCCGTCTTGTTGAAACTAAAAGTGAAATAAGTCTTTTTTACGAATTTCTGGGATCACATAATGGGCCAACATCCACGGATATCGATCACCAACTTTGAAGAAATACGGTCCAATGATGGTTTTAGCGCATACACAGGCCCGAACAGTAACTTTTTGATCATACAGCGGCTCTTCGTGAATAATGTGAGGATTTTCGGTGCCCCAGAAGCGATAATTTTGTTTATTAACTGAGCCAGAGAGCGTGAAATGCGCCTCATCGGTCATCAAAATTTGCTGCCAGAATTCCGGCTCAGCATTAATCATTGCAACGACATTTTGTGCGTATGCCAAGCATCGTGGCTTATCTTGTGGCAAAATTCTTTGAGTTATCTGTACTTTGTATGGAAATATAGGTAAGTGAAGATCATCCTTTAAAATTCAATGGCTCCACTGATGCCTAACTGCTGCGAACGGCGCCGATATGACAAACTTGGGTCTTCTTGAACACTGGCCTTCACAGACTGAATAGATGAGTTGAACGCCGCGGAGGTGGCCTAGGTTGCTCGCGAGGGCTTGCCACAGAACCAAATTGAAAAAAAATCAAGGCCCAACAACGAATTGTATCATCACGATATTTTGCACGATACGTACGTTGAGTTCAATCAGAGCACAATCGAGCGTTCATTTTTAATGAACATTGAAACTATTTCTTCAGTTCTTTTGGTGTGAAACGATTCAGAGTTTGTACTGAATTTACGTTTCCAAAATGCTATGACATATGAAAATCGGTTAGCATTTGTTGAAGTTATTCGAAGTTTACATCGACCCATATGAGATGGCGCACCTATCACATTCGGTGCTGAGATTATGGAAAAAACACTTCTGTAAATTGTATAACGGCGATGATAGGTCTGATACCGCTGTTAGGCAACGAATGATCGATTCGCAACGTATGAAGATACAATAGAATTCGGTCTACCTGACTAACAAAATAGCGCGCTGAGCTATTTAAAGCGGCTGCAGATGTGTTGGTAGGGCGCATGCACTAGCTTATCTGTAAAATATGATCGGAGGGAAGCATCTTCGACGAATGGAATCTCAGCATCGTTTGCCCAGTTCATAAGAAAGGAGGCCTCTATAACTGCGCAAACTATAGAGGAATAAGCCTCTTTAACCTCACGGACAAGATCTGCCGTGCTATGTGAACGTCTGAAAACCATTGTGGAAAGGTTCCTATCAAATTTACACACTGCGGCAGATCTTGGACATGACCTAATGAAAATGGATGAAGATGCCCTTGGTAGTTTTTTTGCTCAATCTATGCTCCCGTTTATAAAGGGTGTGCCATCTAGTGTTTTGTTTTTAAATAATAGGCTATTTTGACACTGACAGCTGTTTCCCGCTCGAAATCTTGACAAAAAGTCAGTATCACATCTCCGCGGAATGAAATCATTCCAAAGTGAGTGCTGTGTAGACCAAACAGTGCGTTTTTTAAAAAGAAGTTTTGGCCGAAATTAAGCACCCACCGTGACGGCTGGTTTGTGAAAAAAGTTTGTGAGACTGGTATGCTAGTCGACAACACTCATGCTCCCCGTCGTCGTACGGTGCGCACAGATGAGAATGTGGCTGCTGTGGCCGAGAGTGTGAGACTCAATTTACGAACATCAACTCGCCATCGATCTCAAAAGCTCTACATTTCACGCATTAGCTTGAGCAGAATTCTGCACAAAGATCTCGGATTATTCGCTTACAAGGACTAAGCAATTGAAGACGCCCGACCATCGCTTCGCAGTTTGGGCCTTAGAGCAGCTTGAATTGGACAACGATTTTGGGCGAAAAATCATCTTTTCTGACGAGGCGCATTTTCATCTCGGCAGCTACGTTAACAATCAAAATTGCCGCATCTGGGGCTCGATAACAAACAATGCATTCACAAGGATTGATAGTTTATTGCGGATTGTGGAGTGGTGGCATCATTGGACCATTTTTCTTCGAAAATAAGGCCGGGAACAACGTTTTGGTCAACGTTGGGCGTTACAGAGGCATGTTAACCAACTTTTTTCCTACTGAAATTGAAGACATGGATTTGGACGACCTCTGGTTCATGCAAGTGGCGCGCTATGCCACAATCGATCTTTTGAGCACCGAATTCCCAAATCATGTTATCAGCCGTCTTGGCGATGTCAATTGGCCGCCTCGGAGCTGCGATTTGATATTTTTGTACTTTTTTTTTGTGGGCAAACGTGAAGTACCGACGTTATGCCAACAATCTGGAAACAATTCAAGTACTTATGGCCAATATCATCCAAGCAATCCGTGGGCTACAGCCCGAAACCACCAACAAAGTTTTGGAAAATTGGGGTGACAGAATGCGCTACTGAAAAGCCAGCCAAGGCAGCAACTTGAACGACGTTCTGTTTCATAATTAAGGGAAATGTATGTTCTTATTAATAAAGTCATAATATATAGAAAAAAATTAATTTTGTTTATTTTATTGCATTTTTAATAAGAAACTTGTATTTGGCCCGACCTTTATAAACTGAGAGTGGAAGAGAAGATACAACGGCGAACTGTACGGGATATACATCGGCATCGGTCTAGTACGACGTCTCCGGATCCAACACCTAAGATGGCTAGGCCACATAGAGCGAATGGATAGCACAGCTTCTCCCCGAAGAGTCTTCGAATCCAACCCTGAGGGACCACGCAGCAGATGACGACCGAATTTAAGGTGGCGAAAGGGGACCTTAACCAACTGGGAGTGCGGCACTGGAAATAACTGCCAAAAGATCGTGCCCGCTGGAGACGCTTGTTGGTTGAGGCCCAACCGGAGTGTAGTACCCTCTAAGATGGAGAAGATTGCTACAAACATGGAACCATGCACACTAGCATAGTGCAAAATCACCACAAGAATGGTGAAAATATAGTTAAGTTCGTATTGCTTTTGGTCATCAATAAGGCTAATTTGATGGTCATAGCAAGTTATTGACGTAGACTCGTGTTCGTCAATCAGCCGAAAATAGTGCTCGCTCCCGAAGAGTGTGTTTGAAATTTCAAATGTGTCAAATGTATACAGCTGGTGTGATTGTTTCAGTGAAATACGTTATCGAATGATATTGGTTACATTGCAATATTTTACAATGACCCTTTCTATTTAGAACAGCATTACCCAGCCCTCTTATTCCAATTCGGAGGTGGAATGTGTTTGTTTGTTGTTGAAATAGTTCCTTATAAAGGAAGTTTTGACCTTTGAATGGTTAAATAAGTGGAAGGTAGAAAAAGAGGATTGAATTTTGAATTGAAGTTGTTGGCCTTTGAGATTCAGACGTTTCAATGGGCCGGGAGGTTCTCCTCCTATTTAGTTTTTTGTTGTGGATAAGGCGACTTGGGATTTGTTATTACCTTGGTGACGATTCGATGATTGAGGTCGAAGCACTTCCACAAATTGGTTCATACAGAGCCAATCCGGTACGTTTCTTATTTTATTGAATATTTCATTCATGAGGTAGACCAAATGTCACTTCTATTTCCTTTAAAATTTATATCATTAGCATCCTTGCCGTCCTGTCATTTTGACACGAGAGGATTGTTGCTTTGTGTATGCAAACTGAATATCCTAGGAGGTGCAAAGGGGGAGGGACATTCACACTACTAGTAGGCGAGAAACTCAATCTTGAAACGTTGGTTTAAGGTATGTTTTGATTACCTTCGGCAGTTATGGTACGAGTGTGACTGGGAATAATAAATTGGGCTATGTCAACTCCGCTACAAGCAACCAAAGCAAGCAGGTAAACACAAACTGAAAATGAAGTGTGCCATGTTTAGGCTTCTAAAGTTACCTACAAATGAGGATAAATGTCAGAAATGAAATGAAATGGGAAAACATGGTTTGCTTCATCCGAGAGATAGCAACCCTTACGTTTCCACTTGTTGAAAGGCATCTCCCTTCTTGCGAATAATATAACGTGTTTCCACCAATGTGAGTAAGAACAATATGAACATGTCGTTTTGTTCGGTTTTAAATATATTTTTTATACGAATAGCTTAACTAAGCTTCAAAGGCTTTTTTACAGCTTAAAGGCAAATGTCAGTGATCATTCAGAGTCTGCAGTCTTAAGCTAACTGAAATGTTCCTAATGAAATGAGACATTCGACATGATATTTTGACAAATGAGAAGCAAATTTTAGGCGAAGTAAAGTTCATTATGGGTAACTTACAATAACTTTTCGTTAAAACGCGGGATTCTCGTTCGGTTTTGACAAGGTTAAGCCCACTTAAGTCTGTTATGGATGTGATTTAAGTATTAATATCATTCCAATAGCTTCCACAGAATTGTCATGTTGACTTTATCGACTGATCTAGTTTCCAATTTTATAAATTTGAAATTTTAGCTTTGAGGCTAAAACAAATTCGCATAAATCCATCACCTTGTTGCACACCCAACGCGGAAGCTAATCATAACAGTTGATCGCAAATGTTTCACCGCCCAAGAGCTGTCTATCCGCCCAATTGACAATCACGCCAGCGGTCTCAAAAGGACAAACGTCTAACCTCGATGTATCCCTGTCACTTCGTAAAACACCCATAAGAACATTTAAACCGCCCTAAGCTGAGTGCTATGCCCTGCAGCCTCACCAATCACTGCCACGTGCCATTTCCAGCTGACATGTTCCCTAATTTCCACATCGTAAATGTGTGGATAACACTCGTACATTCTCGAGCAACGGCTGCGATTTATTTGATTGATTGTGTCAAGGCCTGGGATACTTCGAATTGTCCTTGCCCAAAATGATTTGTAGTTTGTACAAACAATGGAATCGTAGAGAATTCCAATCTTTCACTAGCGCCGTCTTGTGAAAAGTCGCGTTTCGTTGTTTATCGCTTAGTAGTATCCGTAGACGAATTATAGTCGTTGAGCTTTTTGACTAAAAATAAAACACTTGTCTAGACGCTTGAATTGTTCCGATCTTTCTTGTGTCGTTGTTTTAATTTTTACTTTTATTACGCTTTTCGTTTGATGGCTTTTACGAGCTCTCGTACTTATTTCCTTCTGTAAGGTATTGTACTCGTACCAGACTTAACGGTAAGGCTGATGTGGGATTGTAATTAATTAACCGACTACTGATGGATTTCGTTATCTGCTTTTGATTAAGGACTTAAACCCTAAAACAAGCACACAAGACCACGCCAGATGTTACTCGAGATGACAGACAATGGTCGCATTCGTATCTAGGCTGTATTTTGATTAATTGTAATGGAATTCGCTACGAGATACAAGTATTGTTGACGTTGGATCATTTCTTTGCTGGAGCACGAGTGGTATTTATCGCAAAGTGTTGAAGGCAGTGTGGCTTCCTCAATGTTGTTGAGGTGAAAGCCATGTGAGGATGTTCCTTAGATTGTTTTTTGTCATGTGAATGAAGTGGAGAGCAGGAAACATACTCGTATCAAAAGAGAGTTTATGACTGATGGAGTTCCTTAATGTGAGTGTGTTTATGGGAAATTTAAGGTGAAGGCATTAAAGTTGACTCAGAATAAGTCCTACAAATTATTGGTACTCTTAAGCTATAAGATGAGACTAAAATAACATATTTCAACTCCATTGTCTTTATGTCCTTTGTTATACATAAATAATGTTCAAAAAGTAACAGGCATTTTGAAATTTTTTCTCGCTATTGCGTTTTTGCAATAAATTAAGTCCACTAGAAATGGTGGCAACTGTCAGTTTTGTTTTGATATTTGTGAAGGAAACAGATAGAGAATACACGTCGACAAGCCATGGAACGTTTTACTCCTCAAGATAGTGGAATGTTCGTGACTTTTCAATTCTACGCCGACTAGTTTAGTAGTAGTAAAGTAAGTTTACTTACTTACGATCCATGGAGGATCTAAACCTGGGCTATGGCTGCCTGCCATCCTTGACGGTCGCGGGAACGCTGCTTCCAATTGTCAAGACCAAGTTGTCTAACATCCCCTATTACTTGGTCTTTATGCTGGAGGTTCGGTCTTCCTATTCTTCTCGAACCAGGAGGCTCGGATTCGAAGACCCTCTTAGCTGAGGCGTTGGTGCTCACGCGCTCAATGTGGCGCGTGTCTCCACTGTGGTGTAATTTGTGGAATTTACGTTAGCCCCGGGGTAGAGAAACTCCTTAACCACCTCGAAATTGTAGCTGTCCATTGTTGCGTTTTGTCCCAGGTGGTGAACGACGGATTGGTTTTTGCTTGACAGCATGTACTTTGTTTAATCCTCATAGACGCGTGAACGCATCCACAACGTCATGGCGCGGTCGCGCGATGATATTAATATCATCCGCCTATCCTAGCAGCTGGACAGACTTGTAGAAGATAGTGCCTTCCCTGTTGGTGTCTGCCCTTCGCACTATCTACTCCAGCTCCAGGTTGAAGAAGTCACACGGCACTGTATCTCCTTGCCGAAATCCGGTGCATATTTCAAACGGTTTAGAGGTCCTACACCCGAGCGTATTTTTTAGCGTGGCGCTATACAACCGGATCATTCCAGGGATCCCGAATTCAGCCAGGGCATCAAACAATTCTTTACGATGAATGCTGTCGTATGCGGCTTTGAAACCGATGAAGAGATAGTGTGTATCAATCTTAAACTCGTTGGACTTTTCCAGGATTGATCGAAGTGTGAACATTATTTGGTCTATAGTCGATTTGCCGGGCGGAAAGCCGCACTGGTAGCCGCCGATTAGTGCGGTGCAAAAGGGCTTTAGACGTTTACACAATACGCTGGACAGGATCTTGTATGGTCTTCTATAGTTCTTGCAAGAGGTGGGATAGCCTTTCTTGTGGATGGGGCAAATAGAGCTGGTATTCCAGTCGTCGGGTATGCTTTCATCTTTCCAAATACTGCAGATGATCTGGTGGTGGTGCTCCCTACCAGAACATTGCCGCCAGCCTTGAAGAGCTATGATGGCAAGTCATGTGAGCCTGCGGACTTGTTGTTCTTCAGCTTATGTGGCGACTTCTTCGATGCTGGGTAGGAGGACTACTTCGGCAACTGGAGTTAGGATTTCCTCGATACCTACCACTCTCTTGGTCATGCTCGTTAAACAGCTGTTGGAAATGCTTATTCCACTATTCCCTGCGGGTCGGTGACAACTTTACCCTCGCAGTTTCGAAGAGCCTGGGTGCCTTTCTTGAAGCCTCCTGCAAGGCGTTCGGCTTTCTTATAAAAGGCTCGAATTTTGTGCTTGAGCTGGGAGACGCAGTAATTTTTTCCTCCCCCCTTCTTCTGGCTCGGTACTCCTCTTGCACTGCCCTGTTTTTTCGCTATAGCGCCTTTTGATACACCTCGTCGGTTGCTGCCTTTTTCTGCTCATACTCTCAATAGTACCACGGATTTCTTGCCGGGGCTGGTAGGTGGCCTAAAGTGATCTCGGCTAGTTCCAGAACGGCTGAGCGGCAATGCAGCCACATACTGTTGGCATTTGTGTTCGACGTAGGCATACCGAAGAGTCTTTCTCTCAATTGCTCCCTGCAGATTCTGGCAGCCTCCGGCGTGTTCAGCTCATGGTGAGCTGGTGCAGCTTTCTGACATTGGACAGTCGAGCTCTGAATCTTGCTGCTACGAGGTAATGGTCAGAGTCGACTTTTGCCCCCCTGAATGTTCGCACATCCAGGAGGTTTGACGAGTGTCTTGCGTCAATGAGCACATGGTCGATTTGGTTGGCGGTTCGACCATCCGGAGATCGCCAGGTTGCTGTGTGGATTCGCTTACGAGGGAATCTTGTCCTACCGTATTACGAGCTGTCGCAAAGTCCGTGAGTCGGAAGCTGTTATCTGTTGTTTTATCGTGTAGGCTGTGCTTTCCGATTACTGCGCCTTACCGATTTTGGCGTTAAGGTCCCCGAGTACGATTTTAACGTCTTACTCCGGGCAAGCTCCGTTGGTGTTGTCTAGGAGGTCATAGAAGTCCTCCTTGATGGGGTCTTCAGCCTCGTTGGTGAGGCATGATGCCTGAGGCCTTTGATGCGGATCACAGCCAGGCGATCACTTATAGGTTTAAAGTCGATGATCTTCGACCTTAAGCGCTTTCCCACGACAAATCCGCATCTCAATATGTGCAATCCTCTGTGACAGCTGTAATAAATGTCGCAGTCTTTTTTCTTCATCATACCGTTTCCTATTCAGCGTAATATCTGCCTTGTTCTACGTGAGGATTCTTTCCAGTTTATGAGCAGCTCGGGGGGTGTACAGAGTTCTGACATTCCAGGAGCATACTCGCAAATCGTGTTCCTTTTGTGCAGTGTCGTCGTCGTGTATCCATCCGTTGGTCCGAGGCATTTAGCTCATTTATGACTTGATTTTTTTTACGTGGGCGGATTTTTGACCCGCCGCACAACCGCCAGTCTGGTAGGAGTTTTGTAGCTGCATACATACATTTGATCGCCTCCTAACGGTTGCTAAAGAGTTTATCCAGAGGGCGCCCTGAAGAGGTTGTATGTCAATATTGACCCGGACATTGATGGATCGTTGCTGACAATTCACCAGGTTGAGAGCAATCAACAACTTTACCCTGTATGTCCGAGCCCATGCCCTACTTTAACACTAAAGCTTTTAATCGTTAGAAAGTGTTCCCTTTCAAAGCACATCAGCTACTGCCTATAGACGGTCAAATACTAGTAATCTACGCTCATGATCTTACCAACAACGAAGGGGATGATTTACGGTCGAAATTCATCATGAGCAACGAGACTCATTTCCATCGCTTTTGCGGCACTGAGACTTCAAGAAGAGACATTACATCCACTCGAGGTAACTGCATGGTACGCCATTTACTCCGAAGATGTCTTCGAGCCTTTTTTTCGAGGACGCCATGAATAACACGATTACTGTGACTGGTGAGCGGTACGGAACCATGGTGAACGAACTTTTATTGCTGCAAGTTGATGAATTGAAAACGGAGGACTTGTTGTTCCAACAGAAAGGTGCGTTTCCAGTATATTGTTTAACCAGAATGCATTAGCTGGCAAGACTGACTTTTCTGCCACGGATCTATCAGAACAAGTCATAGACTCATAAACCATGGCGACGCTCATGTGACCGATATCATATTCAAAAATCAATGGAAGAAATGATCTTGAATCAAGGAAATACAGAATAGTTTTCGCGATAAAGTAAACAAAAGCCCTTTATATGCTCTAAAGACGACTTTCTATTTACTTTAAATTCTATAGCGTCAGCTAACTTAAGTGTAAATAATCGATCAATTTTCCAATCATGTCCCACTCATCAAAAAACAGTCAAACTGCCTTTTCCTGAATTGGCTTAACCAATCTATTCATCAGCTCACCGCAGAATTCAATTAGTTTCCAAAATTAGAAGTCAACACGTAACTCCCACATTCTGTGACACCTCGAGCCTTTTGCACCCTTTTATCTATACCGACATCGACAACATACCAACTCATAGTTACAATTCACAAAGTTACAAATTAGCGATTTGAGAAGGTTTGAATTGCCATATCCATTGAGACACCTTTTACTGCAAATGTTTGACAAATCACATGACGGGTGCCGACGTTGCATTCTCACAAAGAAGCTAGATGGTAACGATTGCTCAAATGAAAACGTCAATTACCACGTCAACTATGAGTAAGTATTGCAGTAAGGAAAATCAGTATTTTGATTGCCGTTTTGAATCGAAAATTACAGTATCGGGAGCATTCGAAAACGAAATCCCAATTAGACATATGAACCTTCAGTTTCTATGTATTTTCTTGTGAATAGGAAACAACGCAATAATGGAGGGATTATACACCCCTATTTGATACGTAGATTAATGCTTAGCTGCTTCGTTGAGCATGTAATATCGTCAAAGAAAATTGGATGTTGGCTGCTTGTGTCATTGCAGATCCATTTTGAAATTTAAATGATAGAAATTTGCACACAGGTACATATATAGTATACCCGTAGGTGCCTGAAAAGCTGTACATTTTCTAAAAAGCTGAAGATAAGCTTCTGGCTCTGTAAAATTGGGTTTAATGGAAAAGAGAAGATAATTAGGACATTGATTTTGATTCACAGAACGAATTTAATTTTTAGCTTTTTTTAAAATACATACATACATATAAAATGAGTAAATCCGACAATGCCGCGTTGGTTTCTCTCAGTCAACATATTTTTATGACGAATGAATTCCTTCCGAATTCCTTAGTCCGAGCACCCAACTTATCTGATCATGGATGCAGGGCTTAGACAAAAAGGGACAATGGTGAACAGAACTCCTCCGGGACCATCATCATCAGCAATACATTTTCATATCGACGGCTGCGTAAATAAACAGAACTTGCGTTACGGGTGCCCAAACAACCCTAGAGTACGCCATCAAAAAGGTTTTTTTTTTTTTTATAATTCGTGCAGGTTCAAGAGTGTACGCTCTTCTGATGTTTGTCACACAACCTGGACGGGGTGCAGATGGTTTGTGTCGAAGATGTTCGTTCACTACTCTCCGGGGGTGGTTGTCTTGGGATTCGAGAGATTCGACTGAATTTGTCGCGTTGCTTGTAGTTTTGACAGTAATTTTATTCCATGCCATTAAGATGTTATATTGGAAATGCCTACACAGAGTACAAATTTTTGAAGGCGAGTGTTATGCCTTCATCAGCATTTTTTGATCATCTCTCATTCACAACTGGTGTTGTTGCACAGTTTTTTTTTCCGTATAGGAATTGTTCTTGGCTATGGTCAGACTTGAACTACAGACCTTCCGCTCAACAGTCGGTGTTAATTACCATTGCACCACTACCACCCCACATTGCCCCAAAACGACGGTATGGTGTGCCATTTCTGCCCGAGGGATAATTGGCCCTTATTTTTTTTTGACCAACGAAAGACAGTCAGTGCTAAAGTGTATTGGAGCATGATAGACGACTTTCTGTCGCTGCAACTGCAGCTGTTCCACAGGCACAACAACAGAATGCAATATCAGCAAGACGATGCGACACCACACATGGCTAGGATCTCGATGGAGAAGCTGAGGGCTATTTTCCCAAACAAATTGATCAGCAAGTATGGAGACATACCCTAGCTTCCTCGCTCTTCGGCTTTCACAAGGGGTCAACATCATCGGTGTAGCGCATTCAAATCGTCCCGTCAGTCACAAATGCAGCAATTGCCTTCTTCTTCTTTTCCTTTCCTTTTTTCTCCGGCGTCGTTATGGTCAGAAGTGTAGGACCATAACCTTCCCACTTAACTGCATTCCTACTGGTCCGCTTGTGGTGTCCGCCGGTTTGACCTCAGAAAGTAGCGGCAGGCTTCCCGGTTTGGGATTACTTCATCGCTGAGGCCAATCAAATACTGGTGTTTTTGCATTTGTTTGCACCAATTGTTTTTCGGCCTGCCTTTTTTGCGTGTTGAAATTGGAACGTTGATTGATATAGCCTTTTGGACGGGGTTCAAAGGATCTCTCCTTTGAACATGGCAATACCAACTGAGTCGGTCGCGCTCTATCTTTCTTGTGATGGTTTCTTTTACGTGGAGGCTTCCTCGGATCTTTGAACTTCTAATTCTGTCACGCTTTGTTACTCCCGCTGTCATGCGAAGCATCTTCATCTCAGCTGCCGTTAATTTGCTCTCATACTTTTTGTGCATTGTCCAGCATTGTGAACCGTATGTGAGCGCCGGACGTACAACTGAAGTGTAGAGCCTTCCTTTCAGCTTAGGGGGCATTTTTCGATCACAGAAGATGGCGGAGTTTTCCCGCCACTTCATCCACCCTACGATTACGCGATAGTTGATGTCGTCATCACAAGTTGCTTCTCTATTAATCATAGATCCCAGATATTTAAACTTTTCACACTTGGGAAGCACTCTTCCATTCAAGTAAATGTCTGGAATAGGCTGATGAGGGTCAGAGAACGGGCAGCACAGATACTCTGTCTTCTTTGAACTAATACGATACCCGTGTCCCTCAAAAATGTCCACCCACACACCAAGTACTCGTTGTAGGGACGCCTGATCATCACTTATAATGGCTCCAACGTCAGCAAAGAATAGCTGGTGCACATTGGGGTCCGTTACTTTTCCTTCAAGCAAGCAATCAAGGACTGCTATAAAGAGCAGTGGACTGAGGACGCTCCCTTGGTGTACACCGACTTTGATTGCGAACTCTTCGGTGACTCCTGCGGTGCATCTTACTATTGACGTTGCTCTCTTGTACATATCCATGATCACTCGCACGTAGGTTTCTGGAACTCCTTTTTGTCTTAGCGCTACCTCTCTAGATCTCTTGGTTGCCGGTCAAATGCCTTCTCGAAATCAACCAACACCATATGCAAGTCCTTTGAAGAATCACGATGCTTTTCCATCATGACCCTTATACTTTGGATTGCATCTGTTGTTGATTTACCCGAGACGAACCCGCACTGGTCATCAGATAGTCCTATTATTTCCTCCATTGATTAGGCATAGTGTCGCCTCTCAAAAGTTTGGAGATAAGAACCATGAGCCATCTAGACCCGATCTTTTTCCAGAACTCAGAGGGTATCCCGTCCGGCCCAACAGCTTTTCTCTTCTTGGAGTTTTTAACCGCGTACCGAACTTCTTCGACTGTGATGTCGGATATTTCGGCATGATTCGGGGCGGCTCTTGGAAAATACACTCGGGGCAACTGTTCGTTCAGAAGTTCCTCGCAATACTGTCGCCATCTGTGGAGAATTTTTTCGTCTTCCACAAGGAGTTGGCCTTCAGCATTGTTAATAAACTTTGGGAAACGAATCTCCTGAGCATTTCTTCTTCTCTGGGCGGCTATCTTAAAGATATTTGCTCCTTTGTTCAAATTGTTTTGTCGAAGCTCCTGGGTAGCCTGGTTCCTGTCAGACGCGGAAGACGATATTTCCTCCAACTCCTGATAGAGACCTTCCATTCTTTTCGCTTTGAATTCGGCGCATTTTTTCTTCGCGATACCTTTTCACGGCGAGCTTTTTCCTCTCTATTAGTACATAGAAGAGCACTTGGAAAGCCATTTTCTTTTCGTGTATCACTGCTTTGGCTTCGTCTGTCCACCACCAGGTTTCTTTTGCGTGTTGGCAGGGGCCTTTAGATGTTCCGAGCAGTGATTTGGCTTTCTCCAGGCCAGATTGTTGTAAGGAATCCCACATGTCTTGTGCTCTGCACTCCTCATTACCGACCTCATCGATAATGGAAGAGAGGTAGTTTTCCATGTTGGTAATAAAAGCTTCGCCTTTTCCTTTATCCAGCTACCACTTGATTCTCTCAGACATCTTCGTTTGCTGCTTTGACTTCTTACTCGCCTCCATAAAAAATTCAGTCAGGAGGAGACGGTGTTGAGGGGCGATCGCGTCTCCCAGGATCACTTTGCTATCTTTAACTCGTGGCTTCATGAAACTGGATACCAAATGATAGTATATTTGAGTTTCATTTCCGCTGCTGCTATAAGTGATCAGGCGCCGGCTTTGTTTGACGAACATGGTATTTAGCACTATAAGATCGTACGACTTGCACATGCTTAGGATATCTTCACCTGAAGAGTTCCTGGTGCCGTATCCCAGCCCTCCGTGGTAGTCTTCATAGTCTTCGCTTATCTTCCCGTCATGTCCGTTTAAATCTCCCCCAACAAACAAAAGCTCTTCCTTTGGGATGATTTTGACAAGGTTGTGGAAATCTAGCCAGAATGCACCTTTTTCTTTTTGTTCGCATCCTACTTGAGGGGCATATGCGCTTACGATGTTCCACACCTCATCATGCATCATCAATTTGAGAGCCATCAAACGGTCACTGGACTTTGAAATGGTTAAGACGTCGCCAAGTAACTCTGCCGCAAGGATGATGGCGATTCCGTTTTTTCCTTGTTCCAATCCATAGTAAAACGTCTTGTAGGCTTTTGTTTTAACGTCCAAGAAACGTGCCCGATTACCGGTGTTTCGCCATTTCGTCTCTTGTACGCACTGGATGTCTACTCGCCTTCTAACCATAATTTCTTCAAGCTCATAGTTGCGTCCATTCATACTTCTAACGTTCCAACTCGCGACTCTTAAGTGTGGCTTACGCCGTTGCATTACTTTGCTATCCGCCGGAAATCCTATAGCTCTGACTCGAGCATTGCTGCTCGTCCCAGGATCACTACCATTAGTAGTGCCTGGCGGGGTAGTGCTTTTCCTTTTAGCGTTAGTTTGCTTTCTTCTCCCGCCTTTTTTTGACACGGGCATGCTCCAGATTTTTTTTTTTTTTTTTGTTTGATCTTACTCTTACAACACCGGTGATCTTCAGTCGTGTCAACCCACTCATTTGCATGCACACTTGTTTAATGGTGGTATATGTGACCCTAGGCTCACCTTGGTGTTTTCTAAATTACCTAGATGTGATTTTTGTTTACGCGTTTTTTGTTTTAGTCGGCTTTTACGACAAGCGAGAGGTATCGCTGCAGGGATATTCTTAACCCGTCCCTGCACAGGTAGGTTACTGTATGTTCTTGATAGTTCCGATTCCGGCCCTATGAATTGCAAAAGGCATGCATAAAGCTGCATATAACCGACGATTTATGCAGTACGAACACTAACACTTGATGTTAAAGGCCTCTTGCTCCAGCTACCTTTATACCATTCTAGACAACTTTGCAGTTTTGCACACTATATTTGGTATCGTATAGAATCTGGACATATAATCCATCCTATTGTGTCCAAATTCAACCTTGGTAGCTCTGGTAATGGTGCACAGAATAACATAGAAGTTTTATGAGGGAATGGATGCGGCCTTATTTATCATTACTTAATGTCATTGCCCTCTGGGAATTGCGCCTAGGCGTTCCTGGAACTTAAGCATTCACGGAACTCTTAAATTTTTCCTGGTACTTAACCTTAAAAGTTTTTTTTTTTGTTTGGTCATCAAATTTCTATCAAGTTTACCTGTTACCTACTTACATATACGACTACAAAAAACGTTGCTCCCTCTAGGCGTTACTAACCGTTTTTGCTATTTTGTCAATCGTAAACGAATCTGTTCCTAGACAAGGACATAGCATTGTTGCCTCCTAAAACATTCACTTTAAATTGCCTAAAATAATAAATAATACAAAAAGATGAATTCCCTTTATGTTTCTAAACTTTTTGAAAAAAAAAATAAAAACTTCGAAAACTTCCAGGAATATGGCATCTAAACCAACGTTTAACTACTTTTCGACGTGGTTTCAGTTTTCCTTTGTGCTTCGTTTGGGTATACGCAAACTCACCGTCAAAGATGTCTGACTCCATCCCCTGCTCAAAACTTTTCCTTGATTTTAAGTCTCCTTATCCGACCAACCGCTGTGTTCAAATTCCCGATTCCCCAGAGATTAAAGAGTTTTTAACAATGCAACATACGTATGTATCCATTCCTTTTACGAATCAAATGTTGGTAAATGGCTTATTAACGACTATAATTCCTCAAAGCCCTTGGCCACACTACTCCAAATCCATCTCCATCGTCTTCAAACGGCTATGAAAAAGCAATAAAACGAAGAACGGAAGAATCAAATTTCAAAGTACCCAACGAAGAAGTAATACCCTCATCCCGTTGATCCTTGTGGATACAAAAAAAAACGCCAATCCACCAGCTAAACATCCACATGCCATATTACATTCCTAATCCTTGTACCAATCCCCATTGGTACGGGTACACTTTGGAACAAAGCAATATAGATTCATACGACCGCAACGGCGGACTCGGCTAAATGTAAATACAATAAATACCACATCGAGCCGGAAGCAACGCCATTACGATTTTCCATTTTTCAATTCTGTAAATGTAATCGCATTGTCGGATCATTATTTTAATATTTTCTTCAGAGAATACGAAATCATTTTCCGTTTCATGGTACTTCTAATTCGAAAGTCTTATTATCGATGGAAATGGATGAAGGAATGGTTGATTGAACATTTGCCTGAATTAGCATCTCGCTAGAATGGATATTTTAGCCCGTCCTCGTATTCATTACGAATTTAGGATAGACTGCAAATCCGCGATGCCAATCGAATGCCTTCGGGTTAGCGGATGTTAGGCTGTTATCGGTTTTCCAGCAAGCATAGCTGGGAGATCTGTAATTACACTGATTGACGGGCGCTAACTGTGATGGCAATGATGGCAGTTCATGTGTCTTTGGGGACTGAGGTTTTAGCGGATATACCAAGCTCATGCTTAGATGGATATAACTACGGGGTCCATGGGGCTGGGGGTTTAAATGATTGGGGTAGAAATAATGGCCAGAACTCTGAATTTTCGTGAACGTCACATTTAAACGTGACGGGGATAATCCATGAGTTTGGATATAATTTCGTTGCAAGTCGTCGGGTAACTTATAGAGTAACGTAAGAGCTTCGAGTGAATTACTCGTAATATGATAACGGTAAGCAGGAAACTGGAGTTCGTATTGTCCACGTTTCGAGTTTTGCATTTTTCTGGATCGTTTTGATTTGTTGTTTTTACGATTTAGTTTTTCCCCGTCAAAGCATTCAACAGGAAGTGTCGTTTTAAATTAATGGAACATTTTTATTAAAAGTTTTTTTTCTTTCTCATTTATTTGATGTCTATCTCTTAACGTTTTTACCTACATATATAAAGAAGGTACAGTGTAGGATCAGCGCCCTTTACAATGGTCCCCCGAAACGCTGGTGATCTGGGTTCATACCGAACCCCCCTTGTCGTCAGATTTTTTTTTTGTTTTTATAAGTTAAGACAGAAAATGTTATGCTCTTCAAATTCAACGGGAGAACATCAACCCAGCAGGATTCCACTCCACTCGTACGTGACGAAATGTGCTGACACCGCGTGTGATGCCAAGAAGAAACATCATACACCTCGACACCCGAAGCCATCACTTTATAATCACTAAGCACAGACAAGGCATCTTCCACATCTGATGCCGCAGTTGGTATAGCATGCTGAGGAGATTCGTTTTTAAGTTTTGATCAGATCGTGTAAGGGGGAGCTCTTACGGCTCACATAGCCGCGATAGTAAAAATGGTAAATTAATTTATATGTATTTTAAACGGTGGCCTCAGTTTTCACCTATATCTGGAAATCAAGTCTGTTTCTTAAGTCTTCGTCTTTGTACTTGTTCGTCGTTTTGCTGTTTTTTTGTTTTTAATTCATTTTTACTGTCCTTGTCCTATTCTTATTTCCTAGAGAGGAAATGTTTAACTCTAAGTTAAAAATACTTATAATAAATACAGTACGCGTCATAAGTCTACGCTCCTGTGTGTGTGGTATACAAAAACGTTTAAGAAATAAGAAACTAATTTATTCAGTCATTCTCTTTTATTAATAACTAATAAGGTATTTCAACAGACTCATTTTTGTGCTACTTATATAACCATTTGTAGTGTACCCACCAAAACAATAACATACACTTCCTACACACTGCATAATACACATTACATAATAGTGTCATGCGACAGCAAAAAGCTAAACACTGGACGGCACACGACAAAATGCTGACTCCACGGCCCAAGTATTCCGATAGAATGCAATGCACGGGTGCCTGTCTAATTGACTTGGAAAAAGCTTGCGACACCGTATGGTTAGAAGGACTTTACTACAAGCTCAGTCGGTTGGGCATAAGTAAACCACTGCTATATATGATTTTTGACATATTAACCGGTAGAAAGTCCGTTGTGAAAATTGCCAACGTGACTTCTACCCAAACATTTGATATTAACAACGGACTGCTACATACAGGGTACGGTGAATCACCGATCCTTCAGTGATCTGATAACTTCTCTTCACCATTCAATAGCGTACGCGGACGATTTAATTGCGTACAGATCAGGTCCACCGACCGACGTTATTGTTACTCTTCTGCAACGTGACTTCGAAAAAATTCAGCATATTGTGATGACTGGTAGTTGAAGATCAACTCTCGGGACACTAGAAAAAATTGGCGCAGGTTCTCTATCTTTGGGCCGGACGGGGGTCCACTGGCGAGACAAAGTGTAGTCAGATACCTTGGGATCGTGCTGGATCAGTATCTATATTTTGATAAACATGTAGATGCTGCTCTGGCAAGGGCCCGAGGCGCTTTCGCTCTGACAAGATGGCTGTTTCATAGCAGCCAACTTGATTCCAGGGTGAAAGTAATCTGCTACATGGCCTTTATCGGACCCATGGTTGCCTATGGATGTCCCGTCTGGTTCAATGTGAGAGCCAGCTTAATGGAAAAAATTCGGGTGTTTGAGGGACAATGTCTTAGGACTTGTCTCGGGTTACATAGGACTCCCGAATCTGAGTACACGAAATTTTACCAGAACGAGGCCCTATATAATAGGGGCAGGATTTTACGGGTGGACAATTTTCTGATAAAACTGATTCGAAGCCACGTTGCAAGAGCAATGACTTCGGTCGATAACCTGATCTCCGGGGCTTACTACCCCAACTACTTGTACCACGAGAAGGTGCGCCTTAACGGCTTTGTCCCATTAGAGGCATTCCTCTCTTTAGATCAATGTGGGCTGATCCAAGATAGATTGGCGGTGCCGCTAATTTTCCACGTAGCCCGAAATTCCATGGAACGACGGTTCCTCTACGAACGTGACGTCGGGCTCCGCGAGCCCGAGCGCCTCAGGTTCAGTAGGTCGAATTCACGCCGAGATCGAGAGGACGTCGTCCGACAGAATCAACGTTTTTGGTGGCTGAAGCGGACTACGTCTGTGATAAATTTTAATAGGTCAGCTTCTTCAAGACAAAGCCCGCCAAACACCAATGGCAGGCTTTCATAAGTTATTGTAGTATAGGGATAGGTTAGGGTAGGCTAAGGTATGGTGGTGGGTAGGTTAGGTTGATTTTAGAAAAAAAAATTGTAAAAAAAACATAATAAAAAAAAAATAAAACAAAATAAATAAAAAAAAAAGATATATACATATATATATTATGTATATATTTATGTAGTTAAGGTAGGTTAAGCTAGTTTTTAGTTAGGTTTAAGTTTTATATAAAAAAATAAAAAATCAGATGCTAAGTTTTTTTTAAGAAAAAACTATATTTTCTTAGCTTAAGTTTTTAACTATTTTAATTATTATACAGGGTGTCCCACGAGCAGTGTGCCAAAAAGCTAGAGCGTGTAGGTCTGGTCAAGACAAGAAAAAGATCGTACATGAGGGGGGGGGGGGGGTTTACCCCCCGTTTAGCCGGGAGGGGCAATTTTCTAAAAAATTGACTTAATTTGGAAAAAAATATATTAAAAATCAACAGTTACATCCACAATTCCGTGATATACTTTTTTGTAAAGCCAGAAACCTCTTCTTTCATCTTGCTTTTAAACGAAGCTGTTTTAAGGAATAGTTTCTGAGAAATTAATTTTCAAACTCAAAATTTTGAAAAAAAATTTAAAAAAACAATTTTTTTTCAAAATTGTATGTAATTAAGTACTAATTTTTTTTTCAAAAATTAAATTTTCTTATTAGTTTTTAGTTAAAAACAGAAAACCGGATGCAAAAATGTCTTGTAGTTTTTGAGAAATAAAAAAAAAACCCGAACCATTTTTTTCTAAGAAAAACCTTTTTTTTTTGGTTTTAACGCAGCTGGACTTGTAGGCAAATTAATGTATGAAACATTGACCTCTTTTTTATTATTTTTAAAAAATTCGGAGTTTTATTATAATACATTTTCAATATCGTCCCCATTTTTTAGAAGGCAAAGATTATATCTTCTTCTAATAGCTGCACATTAGTCTATGTTTGACAAATTTTCCTGCAATTTGACTCCAGCGACTTCAATCCGTTGTTCTAATTTCCACTTCGTAAACATAATTTTTCATGAATCCCCACACATAAAAATCTAGAGGAGTTAAATCTGGTGATCTAGGTGGCCATTTCGTGGGGCCTCTTCTTCCGATTCAACGGTCACTAAAATGATCATCCAGCCAGTGTCTAACCCGTAAGCTGTAGTGTGCTGGTGCTCCATCTTGCTGGTAGATTAAATTATCTGCTATGGCCAAAGGAACGTTGTCCATCAAATCGGGCAAAAAGTCTCGTAGGAACTGCAGGTATGATTCTCCCTTAATAACGGCATTCAAAAACCGGGCCCCGATTACAGTTTGTCCAACAATACCAAGCCAAACATTACAGCTAAAGCGGTGTTGTGATTTATTTTGTTTTTTTGTTGTGTGGATTGGTGCTACTCCAATGATGCAAATTGTGGAAGTAAGTAACCCCATCTCTGGTAAACTGTGCTTCATCCGTCCAGAATATCCTTGCAAAATAGTTTCGTTCAGTTTCATCTCGAAGCAGTAATGATCGACAAAACTCTGCTCTCAAAAACTTGTCGTTTGAGGTGAGTCCCTGAACTGGCCTAAAATGGTACGGGTGTAAGTTTTCGGTATGAAGCACTCTCCATACTCTAGATTTGGGCACTCCAAACATAATAGCCATCCTCCTTGTACTAAGGGAGGGATTGCGTCGGACCAAATTCAAAATTCGGGTAGAACCCATCGGCGGCGGGCGGACCCAGACGAAATTCGCAGGTCAGTTTTCAGGCGTTATCAATGAAAAAAAAGAATTAATCCAGGGTTATTCCAATAGTGTATCACTTTATTGTATCCTCATAAAACTCAGAATTTTTTAAAAATAATAAAAAAGAGGTCAATCTTTCATACATTAATTTGCCTACAAGTCCTACAACCGATAGGTCATAATCAGAATACCCGAAGACGAGCACTACAATATTTTGAAATACCTTCAGTATTTAACAATTATGGAAGAAGGCAATTAGCCTACAGTATTCGAACATTGATGAATTCACTACCTACCAACCTTAAAAATATAGTGAACTTTAAAAAACGCAAAAAAATGGTGAAATCATATTTCCTTAATTTAAATGACTTTTGTTAAAATTAAAACATTAATCTTGTAATCTTGAATTATTTTTAAAACCCTTATAAAAACTGTTTAACTGGAATTTTTGTATTACTTCCAAGCATTAAAAATACATGTATACACAATCACCTGCAGATAAGCAAGCCTTAAGCTTCGCAGGTAACACATTTATTAATTTATAACGTTTTCTAAGGACATAATAAAGAACAATAACAATAAAAAAAAAAAGGTGAAGGCATGTCAGTGAATGATAAAGAAATTTCTGTCGTTGCATTGTCTGTCAATGAGCGTATCTCTGAATCAAAGTGATTAGGCCTTTGCTTAAACTGTCTTCGGAAGGGACATTTGCAAATCTCAGAGCTGTAAACATTCTCATGTTTGAATCAATGCCCTACTTCATTTGACGCCGACTTTCCTTCCTACCCAACCTGCATGTTCAGGACGCGATTTTCCTTCGCCATCTTCATCTAAACCGAATCAAATGCAGAGCTTGTCTGTCAAGAGAAAAAGACTAATAATGTACTCACGTTATCCTCATAATCGAACTTATCTCACCAATCATTTTGGTGCGTGATAAATACGGAAACTTTGTTCCAGGTAGAGCACTACTTGACTCTGCTTCTCAGTTGCACTTTATTACTCGTCGCTTTGCTCAACTTTTGGCAGTTCCTAGGAGTTCTACAGTCAATCAGTGGAATCGGTAATACACAAGTATCCGTTCGACATAAATCGAACATAACTTTTCGTTCTTGGGTCAATGATTTCACCGATACTTTTGAGTGTCATGTTCTTCCATCTATCACAGATTGTCATCCGAAATAGAAGATTCAACCTATTTCAATATGCTGAACCAGTCCTTTACGAAGCAAGTACGGCTTCATTATTTTTCGATTTGCTTTGCGTTGGGCAAATTCAACTTGGATCCAACGGACCAACTCTGCAGAAGACTCGTCTTGGGTGGGTAGTTTCCGGCAGTTGTAATTTTGTCAACTTAAACAGAGTATGCCTTACAGTAAGTTTCAACAAGTATACCGGATATGGCAACAACGAATGTCTCATTAACCTTCTAAAACATTTCTAGGAAATCTATTCACAGGATCATCCCAGTCAAACAAATTTTAAACAATCACCTTCAAGTCTAGGCTCATCCCTTGAAATTCCCAAGAAAAGATTCTATAACCATGAAACAAAGTTGAATCGTAATCCGCGCATCAAACAGCAATACTTGGATTTTATGACATAGTACAAGCTACCACATGAGCATAGCACCTGAAGATGTGCTTCAGAAGAATCATTATTCTCTCCCTCACCATTGTGTTTTGAAGGAAGATAGCACAACAACAAAGCTCAGGGTTTGGTTTGTCTTTAAATGACATCCTTATGGTTGGACCTACCATTCAAGCCGATTTGTTCAGCATCCTCTTGATACATATTTCGCAGCCATCGCCTGGCTGTTACAGCAGATATCGCAAAAATGCATCGCTGTGTTCAAGTGCAAAGCCCTGATGATAATATGCAGTGCATTTTATGGCGTGATCATAGCCCTGATCCACTTCAAATTTATAAGTTGAATACCGTGACTTATGGCACCGGACCAGCTTCTTTCTGCAAGCCTTGTACAACTTGTACATAACAAGTTCCCACTAGGATCGAAAGTAGTTGAGTCAGATTTTTATGTGGATGATTTGCTCAGAGGTGCAGATTCGCTAGCGGATCTTCTTGAAATCAAAACCCAAATTCTTTCGTTGTTATCTGGAGGGGGTTTTCATTTACGCAAGGGGTGCTCAAACTCACAAGAATTTGTGGATTCGATTGAAGCAGGTCAAAGGGAAGAGTTTCTTCAAATAAACAATGGAAACGTGACAAAGGCTATGGGGATCATTTGGGAGCCGAACAGGGATAAACTTTCGTTTTCATGGAATAAGCCTTCGCTTATCAAACGTAAGGTGGATTACCAAGGTTCAGGATTACCAAACGTTCAGTGCTTTCAACTATCGCGCGTAAGTATGATCCTCTTGGCTTCATAGGACTTCATAGGATCAGGATACTGATCCCAAACAGCTCAGGAAAGCGGTCCGTTGTTAAATGTGAAAGGCTTTAAGTGGTGCACAGATGGCTACAAGATGGATTCCGGTGTTGGCGCTGGCACCTTTGGAACAATCGGAAAATATCGATTCCTAGTACCTTGCAAGCCGGACTATACGCCATCCTGACGTTCTTCAACCTAAATTTAGAGACTGGCATAAGAGGTTTAACTACAATATACTCTTAGATAGTCAGGCAGTGCTCACAACGTTGGGCTCGTATAGTATGATCTCTAAATCCGTTAAGGAATGCCACGATGTCTTGCAGGACCTAGCCAAAAGAAATAAGCATTTGGTGGATGTCAGGGCACAGAACGAAATTACGCTAGAAAAAGCTCCAGCGCAAAGTACATAGGCGCCGAACCTTTCTGCGAATCCCCCAGTCGAAGATTAACTTTCTCTTAAGGGGTTAGGTGGGTTTGGAAATTTCAAAAAATCTATTTTTTTTGTCTTATTAAATAGTACAGTATGATTAAAATATTCTCCTAAAATTTCAAATCGATCCGAGTAAAATTCTAAGAGATAGACCCTTCGGAAGTTCCGCCCATCAGGCCACGTCAGTGCAGCGCTTCGCAGGTCTACGGAAGCAGCTGCGTTTCTATTGTTTTAAGTCGGTGGACATGATTTCTCGAAAAGTTATGAAGCGTTCAAATTTTGCATACATCTTTGAAATAACATTATCTAATAACTGAACGAAGGATTTTTTTTTTTTTTTATTACAACTAATTTTTTTGAGCTAATACATGGCGAACAATTTACCAGAAAATGTGTTTTTTTGTTCAGTCTGTCAAAAATTCAAATTTTATTTTTTTTTTTAAAGAATAAAAAAAAGAAATATTTTTGGTTTTTTGATTTTAAATGAGCCAATAATGAGTTATGCTGTCCACGGCAAGAGCATTTTTTTTTGAGTCGTCAAGGGTGATGAGGTACGATGAGTTTTCGGAATTTTTAAATAAAAATTTCACAAAATACTGTTTAAATATGTTTCTTTGATATGATGAATTGCTTAAATAAGATATATGATTGTATATATTAAAAAAAAAAAGTAAAAATACCCTTATTTTGAACCTCTGAAACCCACCTAACCCCTTAAGCAAGTGGGAAAAATCCCAACACCTGCACTTCTGGAACAGCATTTAAGGATTTCGACAATCGAATAAATTCATACGGCAAATATAATAGAGTCGATAACAGAAGACTGGTGAGCTACCTTTCTTGACACTGTAGTCTGAAATATCATCTTCACAAAATTAACTTCTCGTCGAAAATTGAGTTTCAACGCCGTGTGCTGTCTGTTGACATTAGCACCTACGAGGTACATACCTGATGTGTATAGTGGTCTTTTTCGTTTGTGAAGCAATTTACAGAGCAGGTCCCAATTGTTGTAGTTCTTACTACTTAAGTCGCAGGTTTTTGGTGAGGAGGAAAATTTGCCATTCAGTTCTTTCGTTTAAAGACTTGTGCTGTGAGTAAACTTAGTAGCTTTGGTCCGTAGATGATAATAATAGTGGTCAGACGAGAGTTGAGAGCAAGCTTGTGCGATTATACAGAAGTCTTTGAAGTCAGCTTCTTGTTTATTTCGTATAGCGCATTAAGTGCACCTTCGTTTGTTATTCTAGAGAGGAGTCACCCCCGGCAATTTTTATGAAAAGTGACGATATTTTTATCTTGATTCGAGTGTAGTAACGGAAGACAATAAGCTACCAAATATCCGAAAAAGCTCTACTTACAAAAAGTGTTTTTTATTGTGTTTTTTTTTTGACGTTTTCGCATAATTGTCCTATTCCCTAGTCTATGAATAGCTGTTAGAGCACTGGCTATACGCCAGTTATTTCAGAAGCTATATGACATGCTACGTCGCGGGGTCATGCTGAATATAAACTTCGTTCATATCTATAGCACCAATTTCAGAGAACAAAAAATCGTTCGGTAATGCAATCTATTCATTAACATAGTCACTGGCAAAATTTTCGAAAAAAAAGATATGACACCGCCTGTCCAGAGACCGCACCAACTGTACTGGTGGAGGAAGATGTTGCTCCACTATTTCACTTGGGCTTCGAAGTCCATATGCATCACTTTTTTCTGTTGTGTGGAATTATTTATTGTGATTGTCTTGAAATTGACACACCTGGGTTTTTAATCATTCCCTCGGCTTCGGGGCGAAATTTTCAGTCCATTTTGCCAAACGACCACGAGCTGGAGTCATCATATCACCTATCTGTATGAGATGTTCATATTTTTCGATTAAATTCATTAAAGAAGGCGAAAGGAGTATTAATCTTACAAAACATATCCGCATAATATTTTTAATATTTCCGCAGGTTGTGCGGGTGTCGTGAGGAAGAATAAGAGTAAGTGATTGGCAAAGACAATCCTCCCCATATGCTAGCCTCACCGCCAGATGGCGCCAGTATCGCAAAAGCAACTTACTATCGTGTAGTACATTCTAGTATTCGGCTACTGTCGAAATTTCAGGCGGATCGGACCCGTAGTTTTGGTTTGACCGCGTGTGAAGCGGGAGTGTCCGAGGATTTTAGAAAAATTGAAAGAGAGCAGAGAGAGCCGTGGCGCAGTGGGTAGTGTGTCGGCCTCTGACGCACGATGAGCGAGTTCGGATCCCGATAGTACCAACACCATCGAATGTTCATTAAGCGGCTTCTCTTCTCGGCGGGGAACTGGCAAAACCCCCCGTAGTACACTTGCCTTAAAAAAGCTTCTCGACTCTCGCCGTTCGGAATCGGCATTAAACTGTATTTCCCGTTCACTTGTGTGAAAAAAAAAAAAATCGCACACAACATAAGTTAATGAGAGAAGCTAGGCTCTGGCTCTTCATAAGCTGTAACGCCATCTAAGAAGAAGAAGAAGAAGGAAAGAGAGCAATATCGGTCGGTGATTCGATTCTTGTTTTTGGAAGGGAAATCGCGCAGCGAAATCAAAGAGCGTTTGGATGCTGTGTACGGTGACTCTTCTCTCTTCTCCTTCTATGGCGACCATCAAAAATTGGTTTAACGAGTTTCAACGTGGTCGCATGTCGGTTTTTGATGAACCACGTCCAGGTGCCCCGAAAACGGCTACCACGGAGGATAACGTGACAAAAATCCACGATCTCGTATTGGCAGACCGCCGATTGAAGGAGCGCGAGATAGCTGAGACAGTAGGCATTTCAAAAGATCGCGTGGGTCATATCCTGCATGAAATTTTGGGCATGATAAAGCTGTCGGCGCGATGGGTGCCGCGTTTGCTCACTCCGAACAACAAGCGCGACGGTGAGAGCACTTCAGAGCAGTGTTTGACGCTGTTTAAGCGCAATCCGAAGGAGTTTCTGCGTCGTTTCGTGACAGTCGACGAAACATGGATCCACTGGTACACACCAGAGACCAAGGAACAGTGGAAACAGTAGACTTCACCCGGCGAACGTGCTCCGAAGAAGGCGAAGACTGTCCCATCGGAAAGGTGATGGCCACCGTTTTCTGGGATTCACAAGGTGTGATCCACATCGACTACCTGAAGAAGTGCAAAACGGTCACAGGGCTGTACTATGCCAAATTATTTGTCCGATTCGACGCCGAATTGAAGAAAAACCGGCCCCACTTGGCGAAGAAAAAGTGCCCACCATGATAACGCACCGGCTCACACCTCCGCCCTCGCCACGGCCAAATTGGTCGAATTGGGCTTCGAACTGCTGCCCCATCCACCGTATTCTCCAGATTTCTTCTTTTTGTTTCCAAACTTGAAAAAGTCACTCGTCGGGCAAAAATTTCAGTCGAATGAGGAGGTCATCGCCGCCTACTTTGCAGACCGCGAGAAAACGTATTTTTCAGACGGGTTAAAGAAGTTGGAACATCGCTGGGTCAAGTGTATCACGCTAAAAGGAGATCATATTGAAAAATAAATCGCCATTTCTCCAAAATTTTTGTTTTTCTTTTGTAGGCTAATTACCCTCGTATATAAATAAATAAAAATAAATAAACACCTCGGTGATAGTAGGGAACTTTGGAAAGATTCGTGATTCGAGAAGTAGAACCAATTGGCTCGCCTTTCGCCCTTTCACCGACGAAAACAATGTTTTAGCTCAGCTTCAAAAAGGGACTTTAATAATTTTTTGATTGACAAATAAGTCCAGAATAGATCGTATGGAATCTGGTATAGCCCGGTTCTGAGACCCGGAACCCATTTTTTTTCTTTGATCTAAGCCTTTTGAATCAATCGCCTATGCTATACAATTTCAGTACATCCAAGGTTGCAGCAATTTCATCTTTCACAATTGGAACTCTGAACGGGTCCTCCTTCTGAAGTAAATGTCGTTAAGCCACCAAACAAATTCAATGTCGATAACCATTTCCGCTTCATTTCATCCCGAAATGAACTAAAAAAATAATCTTTTAGGGAAAGTCTGTGCGCCACCTGAAAGTATTACTTCCAAAGACTTGAACTCGGAAATGAAATGTTCCAACATAATTTCAATTATTCACAATCGCAATAACCTGCCATCGAGCAACCAGGTTATTCCATGTGAACGCCTCCAGGAGTCGCCCCCAATCTTACTAGCCGTAAATTCTCCAGCCATACGTATATGGGCAGGGTGAACTATTCCCATAAACGTCACCGACTGGTTTGTATTTCTATTGACCAGTTCCTCTTCTGGACATGGTTTTCGACTATATAATGACCACACGCTTCCATATGCATCTCCTAATTCGGAATAAAGCATTCCCTCAAGCGCAAAATCTAATCCAATCAATCAGGATCTGAAGTTGCATTTTCACGGGTCTGTTGTGCCAACACGTTCCTCCTTGCCAAATATCGAGAGGTAACAATGGATGCGATGTATGAGTACATCATGACAAAGCAGTCACGGTAAGGCGACCGCCCGGGGAAAAGAAGAAACAAAAATCGAATATTCCATAGAAGATGCTAGTTTTCCCACTCAATTAGGTTCAATAGAGTTTCGGAAGACTGTCAACATATGTAGACTTGGTGACGGACGGACGTCCTGTCTTAGAAGTTTCGCTCTTTGTGGCGTGGGCAGGGGTTCAAGAGATTTCTCATAAGTGCCACTTGGGAGTCGGCGGTGTACACTTATATATGTCTAATAAATTCCCCGTCATTGCGCCGAGCCAATTAGTTTCAAAGAACAATAGAATCGGTCCACATGCGAGCCATGAGAATCTATTCATCCCAGACACATATCGTTAGTTATTATGTTTTCTCTTTGGTTTCACATCTTTGTTCGCTCGACATGTTAGTCGGGTCATTGTGATTATGGAATGATGTGACTCAACTTTGTGCTATCCGCTGGTTGTATGTGGAAACGCAGATATGTGATCTCCCCTAATTTTCAAGAAGGGTCTATGGTATGTGGCTTGGGGCTTGTTGATGGAGTGGAGATGAAGTGATATTTGATTGCTCTTCATCCGAATGAGGGATGAATTGCTTTGTGGCGAAAGGACAGTTTGATCGGCAAGTGGCAATCAGGTATTCAATTGACAGGAGAACGGAATGAGTTATGGTGATGGGTAATATTATTTAGCTCTTTGGTGTGGGCCTCGAGACCCCCCAAAGGGAAGAGGAAATGAAGAGTCGGGTATAATCGTTCATATGATATATGTAGTTATATGTATCGCTCGTTAGGGAAAGACGTTAGGTATCCATTTTTATTGATATCAATAAAAAGTAATTGGTTCGCAATTAAAACTAAATATTTTCAAACTTATGGTCAAATAATAACAACTTATACGAGTAGATGCAGCATTTCCCTTGCTTTTAATTGTAATTATCACAGCTCCAGGTCTGGCGAAAGATGGATCTATGTCGCGAATATCTTTGTAATATTCATAAAAATGTATTGCACTTGGAGACTTCTGGCTTCCCTGCGAAGACATTCGAGCTCAGCATTCAACCAGGGAACCAATTTCCTGCAGGGATGTTTTTGGCACGGCATGCGAGTTCAAAACAATTGGTGATGGCGCTACTCAGGTTATGAACGACATCCTCCACCAATTGTTTCGTCCTGAGTTTAAGTAGGGCTTAAGTATTTTTCATTCTGAGTTGGGGTGGGGGTATTTCCTTGAAGTTGGGATTTCGATCAAGGATTTTGAAGGTGTGAACAGCAGCTACTAGGGACATATCAAAGAGAATGAAAATACTTTATCGTAGAATAATAAAAATAATATTAAATTTGCACTGGTATTGCCAGCATACATACGATTATATTATGTCGTTGGCTTCTCTTAAAAACTTAAAATCATATTGTCCAGAGTTATAACTCGTACTATAGCAATCTGATGATCAAATACCTTCAGAGTACATAAACTGAGATTGGATGTCCTGCATCCCTACCTTATGGAGAGGGTAACATCTTTTTATTGAATACAAAGATTTTACGAACTTTTTCAAATTCAAAAAATTACAAATGGAGAAATCTAACCGATTCTCATAGGAAGAATTCAAAGATGCGGAGTCTTTTGGAAATGATCAGTTTCTTTGGTCAAAAATGTCGTACCACCTCTCCGGCAAGTAAAGTAAAATTCGTTTGTTGACATGTTGCTTAATTACAGATGGTGTTCCGTCAGAAAAGACGATGTTTGGTAATTGGCCACTTGCGTGTAAGCGGATTATCTCCTTTGCTTTTTCACCCTAACTTTCATTTTGCCCAGGTGTGGGATCCTTCACTTTTTGGAACTTAAAGACCTTGAGTTCGAGGTTATTTCTTAAGTGTGTTACATACATTTTCTGGATATATTTAGCTAAGAAGCTTTTCCTCTTTCATCACTTTTGACGATGTTGCTGCCCTTTTGTCATTCAGAGTATTCCAAAATAGTCGTAACACTTATGCTATGTATGTGGGATTGTATTTGGAAGTGACAGAAAACGCAAAGTTCAAGTAAAACATAATGTGATTTACACAGATTATTTTACAAATTACACGGGTACCTATTGGCGGCTGCGTGCTTACTTTCCGGCGTTCTATAATCAACCGTGTTACAAGCAAATTCCTACCCAAGCGAAATCTATCCTTCTATCTGTTTGTACTGTGTGTCGTCCTGGCAAATGAGTTGTTTGGGAACATGCCCCAACTTATCTATGAGAAATGGTTGGAGGCAAAAGAAATCATCGGTTACAAAATATTTCCTGCAGTGTTGGATGAGTGTTTTGTTTCTTTTTTTTTATTGTTCTTATTCTATTCTTAATTTATTATAAGGTGTACAACTTTGCTTCCGTCGTTTGCCGGTATGTGGCGATAACGGTAAGTAGCGGTCGAAAGAAACAGATCGCAGACGTCAGGCAGTTGGCTTGGACCTCAGTCAACAGAACACCATTCAAACATTAGTCGATTTGTGTTTGCATCATAAAGTTGTTCTCGATTGAAAATGTCAGTTTACGAGGCAGATTCTCGTCATTTGCGGGACGTGTTACTGTTTTGTTTCAATACTCGTATAAAGAAAACAGTGGCTGAGCATCATCGAATGCTCTCAGATACATATGGTGAGGACACTAATAGTGAAAGAACGTGTCGTAAGTGGTTTTAACGCTTCAAGAACGGGGACTTTAACGTCGAAGACCGGCATAGTGGTGGAAGAGAGACCGTTTTCGAAGATGCAGAATTGGAGACATTGCTGAGTGAAGACTCGCGTCCAACTCAAGTAAAATTGGCATGATCAGTGGGAGTGACATACATAGCAAGCCATTTCAAAACGTCTCAAGGCCATGCGCATGAATCAGAAAGAAGGAACTTGGGTCCCGTATGAGTTGAAACCAAGAGACGTTGAACGGCATTTGTATGCTTGTGAACAATTGCTTCAAAGGCAAAAACGGAAGAGATTTTTGCATCGCATTGTGTGTGACCGGGGATGAAAAATGGGTTCATTACGATAACCCTAAACGCAAAAAATCATGGGGATATCCCGGCCATGCTTCCACGTCGACAGTCAAACCGAATATCCACGGCTCCAAGATCATGCTCTGTATTTGGTGGGACCAGCTCGGTGTCGTGTACTATGAGGTGTTAAAACCAAGTGAAACAATCACAGGTGCTCGTTATCAAACGCAATTAATGCGTTTAAGCAGCATTAAAAGACAAACGGCCGCAATATAGCGAGAGGCACGATAAAATGATTTTGCAGCACGATAACGCTCGACCCCACGTTGCAAAAGAGGTCAAAACGTACTTGGAAACGTTAAAATGGGAAGTTCTACCCCACCCACCGTACTCTCACATTGCTCCCTCTGACTATCACCTGTTTCGATCGATGGCGCATGCCCTGGCTGACCAACACTTCCGATCTCACAAATTGGTAAATTGTGGTAAATTACCGGGTACTATCTCCATTTTGTACCAACGAATCCTGGCTCGTCTTCAATCCCTACGCTCATCTACAATGGCGTACCAGCCGTCATCTCTTTAGACAAAGCCAATCTGCTAGCCGCATATTTTGCAGCTCAGCCTGTCAGCCTGTACTTGAGAGTGTAGAATCTTCCACTTTCGTACTCGTACAGTTGCAAAAGTACAAATCCGCTGTCCCTGATGGTATTCCCCCAATACTTCTGAAAAGGTGTCTTTCCATGCTGGCAAAACAACTGCGTACGCTTTTTAATTTTTCCTACCCTTCTGGTCTCTGTTCGAGTAGATGAAAAACACCATTTATCCAGCCTGCCCCTAAAAAGGGCGAAGTCTCCCACCTCCTACCGACCCATAGCACTAACGTGCGTTTCTAAGGTCATGGTCATATCTTGAATGGCGGAAACGTCTTAATGACCGGCAGTACGGTTTCTGCAGCAACAGGTCCACTGATAATTTGATGGCATATCTCACCGAAAAGTGGAGGCAATCTTCGGACCATTACGGCGAAAGCAAGATTGGTGCGCTCGATATTTCTTCCAGCATTTGACAGAGTTTGGCGTTAGGCTCTTTTGTAGAAAATGCGTGCTTATGGTATCGATGAGTCCCTTCTTCTATTTAGATTAGAAATTACCTTTCGGGCGGTTTCAAGTCAGATAAGAGCTCATTGAATTTAAAATAATTTACAATGGGAGCCTTCCTCGATACAGAGGGAGCCTTCAACAACGTAAACACAGAGGCCATAATAACAGCTCTAGAGGACATAAAAGTAGATAAATCAATTGTAATCTGGATTGACAATATGTTAGATGATAGAATAATCAATGCAGACAGTGGACAAAGCTCTATAAGGAAAGTTACAACTAGAGGCATACCATAGAGGGGAGTTCTCTCCCCCCTACTGTGGCTTCTTACAGTTAACAAAATCCTCAAATTCTTTATGGAGAATGACACAAAGACAATAGCGTACGCGGATGACCTAGTTATCTTGATAAAAGGTAATTTTCTACCAACTATCAGTGAACTAATGGAATCTGCGTTGAGAGAACTCTCCTCGTGGGCAAGACAGAACGGTCTGAGAATAAACCCCCAGAAAACCGAGCTGGTCTTGTTCACCAGGAAAAGGAAAATTCCGATATTTGCTCCCCCAAAGTTAGAGGGCACTCCACTCAAACTCAAAGCGGAAGCCAAATATCTAGTCATCATTCCTGACTCAAAACTCCCCTGGAAAAGGAACCTGGAGGAAAGGATGAAAAAAGGATTGAATGTTTTTTATGCATGCAAAAAGACCTTCGGCAAAAGATGGGGCTTGCAACCGTACATCATTCATTGGATGTACCCAGCCATCATCAGACCTATTATAACTTATGGGGCCCTAGTCTGGTGGACTGCTAGTAGCACGAAAAGCTATATGAGCATGCTCAACAAAGTACAAAGGTCAGCCAATGTTTGTACAACGGGAGCACGGGAGTACGGAGAAGCACGCCCCAAGCTGGGTCGGACATGATACTTCATCTCCTTCCTCTGGATCTATTCATAAAGGCTACGCTGCAAAAAGTGCACTCAGACTAAGGGAGTCTGTGGAAACAAATCAACTATGGACTTGCGGACATACTCAGAATAATAGATGACCTGGGAAAGAAACATGGTTTTAGTAGCCTCGCAGCTACGACCGACTATGTTTCCGACTATATTTCTCCCCAAAATGACTGACCAATCCTTTTTTCCCGACAGAGAGGAGTGGCTACCAAACGCCGTGATTAACGATCACGAGATTACCCTCTTCATCGACGGATCGGAAATGGAAACAGGCACTCGGGGCGGGTTCTACTCTGACATCCTGCATAAACAGGAATCATTTAGACTCCCTAATTTGTGCAGCGTCTTTCAAGCAGAAATCCAGAAATAGAGAAAGCAGCCAAACACCTACGAGTAACCCATAGCCCACCATCGGATATCACTATCTTTGTAGACAGCCAGGCTGCACTGAAGTCAATAAGCTCCTGTACAATGAGGGGAACGAAAGAGCCAGGCAAGGGTCTGAAATGGACATCAGCGAAGCGGACACGTCATTGCAACCACCGATCAGCCCATTATACCGGATCATAAATGACACTATTATAAAAGAAGCAAACTCGTCCTGGCTTACAAGAAACGACAGCCACACGACAAGATCATCGCGGCCAGAGCTCAATATCGGAAATACAAAGAAGCTCTTGGCGCTGGACCGAAACTGATCCGTATGCTCGTCGGAGTGATCACAGAACACTGTCCCATTGGAGCAATGCTCCGGAAATGGAACTCGGGATCCAGCGATCTCTGCCGGAGCTGCGGCGATGAGGAAGAAACCGAGACGATCCAACATCTGCCTTGCCACTGTCCAGCACTCCAGAATCGACGCCTTCGCCGGGCCAAAGATTCTTTACAGAATTTGCGGACATAGCAAATCCAGATATATCGGATCTTCTAAAATTCATAAAGAGCATGGGGTGATTTCAGCCACCAAGTGATAGGACAGGTTAATTATATGTGTACACCACAAATGAAGGGAATCACAATGAGCGTCTTGGTCTCCGAGTGGAAGTGATGTCTAACCATCACACTCTAAACTTTTCGAATACCTTCGAAAGGCAGGTCAATAGTGATGGATATTGTTTTGACTTTTTTGGAACTGGTATGACTTTAGCTATCTTTCAGCTAGAGGGAAAGATACAACACGTAAAACAGACATTTAAAAAGTGGGTTAGTGGCTTAATGATGAATGGTAATATCAATTTCAAAGATCCTATTGCTATACCATCCTCCCCAATAGTATAGGACTTAACTGAAGCAAAGCAATTTATAACATCAGCCTGAAATTCCAGCTAAGGTGCCGTGTTAAGTGTAGGGATGGTGGTTTAAACTACTCGTATATTAACTTGATTAGCCGTACTTGTTATAGAGTCTACATACTTCTAGAGTGTAAACCACATCCGTGCTGTACCAAGGGCAACTTGAATTACTTATGCGTAGAGTTTTAGTAGGGACGTAATTATCATAAGGCTCAGAAACCATTGAACAAAACAGGGAAAGGGACAACAGCTCTTCCACAGAACTGAACAAGCCGCACTCGCAAGAGTATTTGAATTGACAGCTTTTAGGTCTTTGAAACTAAAGTGTGATGGTGTCATATTCCTCGAGAAATTAATGTCATAGCATAGAAAAATTAAGTCATGATCTGAGATGGCATCTAAAAATAATTGGTCTAATAACAATACAGAAGAGTCATCGGCAGCTAAAACAAGAACAAGAAGGCAATTGTCCAACCATCCATATTGTATAAGGTCATCCCACTTCTGTTGTCACATATAAAACTCGCCCCAATTGCCATCAATGCACATGCACCTGTTAAGTCTACTTTTCTTAAGGCGGTACCATGCTAAGTGACTACGTGGAGTTTCATAACAAAATTTCTTCTGGTCCGCGTTCAAGGGACCCATACTGCACTTTTATTGACCAGACTTGAATCTTCGGTCAGCACTCTATGGAAAGTGGAATAAGGAATACTTAGTTGGGTGGAAAGACTATTGACACACTCTACGTGGCTGACGAATTGCTTCCTCGATCTTGTCTCTTGCTCCTTACCTACCAGATGTTGTTCTACCTTGTACTGTTGTATTGTTCTCCTAAAGGGTGGTCCAACCATAATGCACGATGTTAATTGTGAGTCACACCTTAACGTCAATTTTTTTTGCCCAACTTAATTTGACATTTCTTTGTTTCAGTGTTTGACAAATTCAACCATGGAGAGGTACACAATTGAGCAGCGCGTTAAGATTGTTGAAGCCTTTTACGAAAATGGGCGTTAAAATCAAAATGCGTTTCGTGCACTTAGTGATTTTTTTGGTCAGCATAATCGACCAAATGTGTCCACAATCGGTAGAATTGTGCGCAAAATACAAACCGGGTCTGTCTCTGTTTGTTTTACGTGGACACCTGCCTTGCCGGCTTAATTCCACGGTGGGCCTTCCCACAAGGGGTTGGTTTTTAGGACGACAACCAACGTCCTTATTTGCTACTAAGTACCATTTCGAAGCCATGTGTAGGACCATGACTTCCCTCTTGGTGAGGGGCGAGGCCTACCTAAACCTCATACCGATCTAAGGGTCTCGGCGCCCTGTTGCAAGCAACTCAGCTTATATTTCTGGTGCAAGCAACTTCCTACATATTGGGATAACCACAGCCCCCACGATACTACCACAAGGGGGCCTACCGCAAGACAGGACGGGAATGTCATTACTCTATCTGACATTAATGTCCCGGGGGCCCCTGTCTCCCATGGTTCCAGAATTAGGCCTCCGGTCGAGTCGTTACTCCCAGTTGGGTTACCCTACCCCCAACTGAGAGCCTTAGAAATGATAGGAAGAGAAGGAAATTTAGCTAAATAGCTGAATAGCAAAAGCTAAACAGCTAAATAGCTAAATGTGAGCCACAATAATCAATAGACTATCCATTGATGGGATAGCCACTAATTAGTCACAGTTCAGCTATTGTTTTCCGCCAGAGGAGTATTCAGGGTACAATTGATGTGCACCCCAAAGCCCGACCCTCCGGCGGGTAACAAACCAGGTCTGTAGGAAATGTGAAAACACCTGTGCATGCTCGCCCAGTTCGTTCTGCGGAAAACATTGCTGTTGTTCGTGATAGTGTGGCAGAAGAGCCGTCAACCTCGACTCGTCGTCGTGCCTAACAATTGAGCATCTCACGAACATCACTGATGCGAATTTTGAATAAAGATTTGAATTTACACGCTTACAAGGTTCAATTGACTCAAGAGCTGAAGCCTACTGGCCATTTCAAGCGTCGTCAATACGCCGAATGGTAAGTTGAACAGACAGAAGTGAATGGTGACTTTATAAAGAAAATAATCTTCAGCGACGAGGCACACTGTCACCTCAGTGGATTCGTTAACAAGCAGAATTGCCGCATTTGGGCAAATGAGAATCCCCAAGTGATTGTTGAAAAGCCGATGCATCCACAAAGAGTGACTGTTTGGTGCGGTTTATGAGCTGGCGGCGTCATCGGGCCGTACTTCTTCAAAAATGAGGTCGGCCAAGCAGTTACCGTGAATGGTGTTCGCTATCGCGAAATGATAACGGACTTCTTGTGGTCAGAAATTGAGGATATGGACCTGGACGATATGTGCTTTCAACAGGATGGTGCCACTTGCCACACAGCCAACGAAACAATGGCTCTTTTGGGCGAGGAATTCAATGGCCGTGTTATCTCACGTCGTGGCGATGTTAATTGGCCGATCACGATCATGCGATTTGACACCGTTGGACTTCTTTCTTTGTGGATATTGAAAAGAAAAAGTGTACGTCAATAAGCCAAGAACAATTCAAGAGCTAAAGCATGAGATAATTCGGCACATTAACGACATTGAACCTCAATTCTGTCTCAAAGTCATTGAAAATATGGACCATCGGATAGAGGTATGCCACCGAAGCCGTGGCGAGCTTTTGCCCGATATTTTGTTTCACACATAATTGTCATAGATCCTTCTATCATAATAAAAAATATTAAGATAATTCTCTGAAAACTTTTTGTTTTATTTACAATTCCATCCATACCATCGTGCGTTTTCGTTGGACCACACTTTATATGTTGCCCCATTATATCAATCGATCTTTTTAAGTCTTCCACTTTAAATCTATAAACGTCCTGTCAACACAGCATACAAAAATAAACTAATATGATTGCAAAATAAAATGCGATGATATTACTATGATATGATATTGCGCAATAGATAAATAAATGGAAATAAAAAGGTGACACTGGAAGTGGGACTTAAAATAATGGCAAACCTTAAAGTAGATATTAATAATTTTGGATGTCAGTTTGGTTTAGCGTATTCCACTGAAACAGATATCAAACCCGAACTAGCAACTCGACAACCCTACATGACTAGACAACTTGAGGGGCAAAGGTAAGCTAACAATATCCCATTAATTTAGATATTGACTGTACACACACATAACCCCATCCTCTCGCTTGTGTTTTTCTGAGAAATATGAAGGATATAATTTAAGTGCCAAACATGCCACTCAAGAGTGAGTGTGGGAACCACCTATGACCTTCCCATACGTATGTATATCCTTCTTTCCTAATGCTTGGCAAATTAAATCGAGAATATGAAACCTTTAGATGCCATCGTCATCCTTTTATTGGCATTCGGCCAAGCACAGTCAGAAGATTGATTATATCGTTGTAAACACATGTCTTCTGTTGTCCTTAAGGTTCCTAATAAATTTCCTAGAAATTTCTACAATTCGGGGGATCTTTCGATTGAACCCAATTTATAATGACAATCCTACATGGACAGATGTGCGCTTCGTTTGATATTACAATTTTCTTCCTAGTTTCCTGCTTTTGCGTTTACTTACTTACATTCTTCTAGCGCCGCGCCGGTTCAGTTGTGACGATTGCTTTTCAAATATCACTCTGATGGAATAACCTTGTTCGGTGAAGCTCTGTGTTAATGGATTCAACTTGACAGCAGGAAATATCTTATTGTTGAGTGCATATTTACTTTTATTTTTGTAAATAGCGCATAACAGTTGAGTGGTGGCTTTGAATTGTTTACGCTCGTCATCGAGGCTGCTTGAGTACATTCTGAAACGTTTTCGAATTCCGAGTAAATTAAATTAACACAAAAATACGGTTTTTCAATAGGTTCACAATACAGTGTTTTAAGTTTAAAAACTGCCGGGCCATAAATCACTGAGCTTATTTTAACATCCCTTCATTCTTAGCCTTCGGGGTAGATTGCAATATTGTTGCAGTCACATTCCTGCCGACGTTCCCTATTGTAACATGCCGTTAAGATGTTCATTGTTGTTTTATTTTTCCCATCGCTGTGTGGAGGGATATGAAGGCAAAGAGCATTTTATATCGCCCCCATAAATCAAACCAGAGCAGCTCTACCATTATTTTCATTTTTGATGTTTTCATTTATTTCTAAAGATGATTTAATTGGCCTTAAGGATACAGCTGACAGGCCGTTGCTTAAAATCCATTAGTAGGATACCGTTTAAAATGTTATAACTGATGTTTTGACACGATTTATTCGTACATTCGTTGAACTCAATGCGGCGCCGATTTTTCATTTTTCACTCTGCTGCTGTCAATGTCATTGATCGACCATTATATGTGTGCTCTCAAAGGATTTACATGGGAAAAAAATAAATAAAGGCTAAAATTGAAAAGCAAACATTTTTAATTAATAATAATCAGTGTCTAGACCACAAAGGACAGCAGTGTTCACAGAATATGCTAATGATTCGGTGAATGGTGTTTTGGTTTGAATTAAACCATCGTCGGTGACAGCATTAATCTACAACATATTGACTGACAAATTACCGTTAATCGGTATGTCATTTAAAATGCAATAAAAGTTTCCACCAGACATTAGTTTCCATGGTATGGGAAAAGTATTTTAAGCGAAATAGCGATGATTGCCCATGAACCATTAAGATTATCTGGTGAAGTTTTTTTTTCGTTCTCTAACCGCTAAGAAGGAAGGCAGATGGAACAAGTTGTTTTTCCCCTGACAGACTGAAGATCCTGTTCGTTAAGGGTTGCCACTTTACGAAAATCTTCAAACATTGACCCCTGACTTTGTTTTAGTTTAAACATTATAACTACATTTACATTTGACATATGACAAAGGTGTAAGTTATTTTCGAATATAATGTGATTAGTTGAAAAAAAATTGTGTACATATCGGTGGAGCTCTTTCTTGTTTTGTGAGGGATAACAATGTGAGTGATTATTTAATGCTGTCCTTCTATAAATATCTCGGGAGGTATAATACAATTTGCTTTAGGTCCTTATATACATATATGGTTGCTTGTCTTGAGTCCGACTCTCGTTGACTGGATATCCAATTTTAGTACTTTCTACACGGTGCGCCATCTCAAATGGGTCGGTGTAAACTTCGAGTAACTTCAACAATTGTCAATCGATTTTCATATGTTATAGCATTTTGGAAACGCCAATTCAGTACAATTTTAACCATGAATCGCTTCACACCAAAAGAATGCGCGGAAATAGTTTCAATGTTCATTGAAAAATTAACGATCGATTGTGCTAACTCAACGTGCGTATCGTGCAAAATATCGTGATCGTGTTACGCCCAAAAAAGATAAAATTCGTCGTTGGGCCTCGATTTTTTTTTCAATTTGGTTCTGTGGCAAGCCCTCGTGAGCAACCTAGGCCACGTCCGCGGCGTTCAAACTCATCTATTCAGTCTGTGAAGGCCAGTGTTCAAGAAGACCCAAGTTTATCATATCTGCGCCGTTCGCAGCAGTTAAGCATCAGTGGGACCACTTTGCGGAGAATTTTAAAGGATGATCTTCACTTATTTCCATACAAAGTGCAGATAACTCAAAGAATTTTGCCACAAGATGAGCCACGGCGCTTGACATACGCACAAAATGTCGTTGCTGGCCGGAGTTCTGGCAGCAAATTTTGATGACCGATGAGGCACATTTTACGCTCTCTGGCTCAGTTAATAAACAAAATTGACGCTTCTGGGGCACCGAAAATCCTCACATTATTCACGAAGAGCCGCTATATGATCAAAAAGTTACTGTTTGGGCCGGTGTATGCGTTATAACCATCATTGGACCGTATTTCTTCAAAATTGGCGATACAGTGGATGGCGATCGATATCGGTGGATGTTGGCCCATTATGTGGTCCCAGAAATGCGTAAAAAAGGCTTATTTTACTTTTGGTTTCAAAAAGACGGCTAGACATACCATACTGTGGACAAAACAATGAACCTTTTGCGCAAGAAGTTCCCTGGAAGATTGGTGTCAAAAAAGGGCGATATTGACTGGCCACCGAGATCGCCGGATTTGACACCTCCAGCCTTTTTCCTTTGGGGATACTTGAAAAGCAAGATGTATGCTAACGTCCCGAAGACAATAGAACAGCTCAAAAGAAACATTCATGCGGAAATCGCAGAAATTTGGATCGAAGTGCTCGAAAATGTCATTGAGAATGCGCGAAAACGAGCCCATTTTTGCATCGGCTATAAAGGCGGTCATTTAAATGATATTGTTTTCAAAAATTAATCAAAATAAATTGTAAAGGTCTATGTTAAATAAAAGGTTTTGAATTTCCAAAATCGGTTGAGAATTGTTGAAGTTATTCAAAATATACATCGACCCGAATGAGATGGCGCACCCTGTATACTTATTCTTACCGGTCATTTGGAGTTAGATAGTTAAAAACCTCGTGAAAACCCTTCGCCAAACCTTCCAGTTATGAGTGCGTTCTTTTCAGGCGTTCTTTTCAGACTTCGCGATTTTATTACTGGGACATTGCTGATTGTGAAATTTTCTCCATTTGTCTGTTTCTTCGTCCTGTTTTCATAATAGATTCTCCTTGTATTTTGTTTTCAAAGACCCAAAACTTACTCCCTCCTTCTTAGTTAGATACCAAGTTTGACATGCCTAAAATGTCAATGGCATTATCATGTTATTTTTATAAATATGGATTTGTGTATTGCGGGAAAAAACAGTTGTTGTGGACAGTTCTTTCAACGCGAAGAAGCAGGCTTTGAGTTCAAGATAAAAGTTCTAAGATATTTTTATTCATTCTCAAAGCGTATATCAGTGAAGCCAGGAACGAGGTTTGGATCGATCCAAGTCGACCAGTGATCCTGTATTTAGTTTACTATGCATTTACCACTAAACCTACTTCCTGCTATTAATCGACTTTCTGTGTTTCTTTTAATTGTTTCCTCACTCCAGAAGGTCCAGTTCGTCAGAGCGAACTAGACTTCATTTTCCTGAAGGAATCTCATTAGTCATTACGTATTCCGATCCTAAATTAAAAATAAATGGAGACAAGGTGACTTCTTGTTTTAATCATTCACCTATCTCAAATGCTTCAGAAATGGTATTTCATACGTTAACTAGACCTTCTTTACCCCTTAGTCATACTTGTATAAGTTTCACCAACTTTTCGGGAGTCCCAACCTTAAAAGGGCAAGATAATTGATATTTTCTGTTTTTCGATCGGTTTATGGAGTCATATGCCTTTTTAAAATCTACGAATAGTTGGTGTATTGTTTCGTGGAATTTCCATTTCTTTCCTAGAAGCTGTCGTCGTGAAAGTCTGATCACTTGTCAAGCTGTTCCTCACACTAGTAGTCTCCTATTATTTCCTTAAAATATAATGTTGATTATTTTTTTATATTACCGGGCATTTGGAACTGGAAAGTTCAAAGCCTCGTTGACTACCCTCTACCAGGCCTCCGTGTTGTGAGTGTGTTTCTTCCCTGTTTCGCTGTTCTGTCTATAACAACTTGATAGCAGGGATATTCCCCAGAAATTGTTGCATTGTGTTTGGTCAGTCTTTTTGAATACGGAGATGATGGCCGAATTTTTCATTCTTTGGGGACAATTTCGTTGTTCCATAAAGTTGTGATGAGCCCAACTTTGTTAGTTTCTCTCATTGATTGGTAGTTCTACTTGAATTTCTGCTGCGTGGATAGCAGCGTTTTCCAAAGCTACTTGCTCTTCATTGAACCTTTCCTTGACTCGAACAACCCTTTCGTTGTCCGAAACGAGCTTATCATAATTTTTGCCTGATCTGGTTTGGTATCCTTTTCGTACAGCGTTTAGCCGCAAATTTTCCTGAATATTTGCAAAGTTTTTCCTTTCATGTTTTCTTTCTAAGGAGACGTCTGACTTTTTTACTTTTTCCTCGCAGTCTTCGTCGAATCAAGGCATTTCTTTAGATGCTTTGGAATAGCCTAGTTAGTTTTCCACTGCTCCTTCAACAGAGACGTTACATGGGCTCACCATAACTATATGGAACAAAAAAAAAACCCGGTAATCGTATTTAAAAAGAATGGAAAGCAAAGGGGAATATCACTGCTATAAGTTGGTACAAGGATTCTTCAAATATGCCCTCAAAGAAGTTAACGTCCTACCCTAAATAAATAGTCGAGGACTACCAATGTAGATTCAGGAAGAATGACAGCTTTTAGAAAGAGAAAAATCCAAAAGTTATTCAAACAGGCGTATTATTATAAATCGATAAATGTCCTTGTAAGGTTGGAAATCTTGAAAAAGTTTATGAAACTGACACTAGTATGCCTAAAGATAAAAAATGGACGAGATAAAGTGCGTAACGCCCTATCTGAAACATTCGAGGCACGAAAAGGTTTAAAACAAGGAGAAGCCTTGCCACAACTTCTTCTTAAAATTGTTTTGAATTATGTAGAGCGATCCCTTCAGAGAGATCCCATGACAGGGGAATAACCTTCTACAGAATTGCATTGCCTCTTGCTTACGCTGATTTCATCTGGGAACCATGTTGACCGCCAAACATGACAGGAGATCAAAATAGATAAAAGTTTGGCTATCATCGCTTCTTCCCGATGATCTGTTTTGCCATACAATGTCAAAATCCATATTTATAAAACCATAATAATGCCAGTGACACTTTACGGAAACTTAGTATCTGACCAAGGATAAGGAAAGTGGATTTGCGGTCTTTGAAGACAAGGTGGAAAACTGGACGCAAAAATTGCGAAGACTAAGTTTGCAGATCACGTACAGGGTGTGCCATCTCATATGAGTCGATGTAAATTTCGAATAACTTCAACAATTCTCAACCGATTTTGGAAATCCAAAAATTTTATTCAATCTAGACCTTTACAATTTATTTTGTTAATTTTTGAAAACAATATCAATTAAATGACCGCCTTTATTGCCGATGCAAAAATGGGCTCGTTTTCGCGCATTCTCCATGACATTTTCGAGCATTTCGATCCAAATTTCCGCGATTTCCGCACGAATATTTCTTGTGAGCTATTCTATTGTCTTCGGGCCATTAGCATACATCTTGCTTTTCAAGTATCCCCAAAGAAAAAAGTCTGGAGGAGTCAAATCCGGCGATCTCGAAGGCAAGTCAATATCGCCCTTTTTTACACCAATCTTCCAGCGATATCGATCGCCATCCACTGTATCGCCAACTTTGAAGAAATACGGTCCAATGATGGTTTTAGCACATGCGCCGGCCTAAAAAGTAACTTTTTGATCATATAGCGGCTCTTCGTGAATAATGTGAGGATTTTCGGTGCCCCAAAAGCGTCAATTTTGTTTATTAACTGAGCCAGAGAGCGTAAAATGTGGCTCATCGGTCATCAAAATTTGCTGCCAGAACTCCGGCCAGCACAACGACATTTTGTGCGTATGTCAAGCGCCGTGGCTCATCTTGTGGCAAAATTCTTTGAGTTATCTGCACTTTGTATGGAAATAAGTGAAGATCATCCTTTAAAATGATGCCTAACTGCTGCGAACGGCGCCGATATGATAAACTTGGGTCTTCTTGGACACTGCTCTTCACAGACTGAATAGATGGGTTTGAACGCCGCGGACGTGGCCTAGGTTGCTCACGAGGGCTTGCCACAGAACCAAATTGAAAAAAAATTCGAGGCCCAACGACGAATTTTATCTTTTTTGGGCGTAACACGATCACGATATTTTGCACGATACGCATGTTGAGTTAGCACAATCGAGCGTTCATTTCTAATGAACATTTTTTTTTCGTGTGACATGGTTAAAATTGTACTGAATTGGCGTTTCCAAAATGCTATGACATATGAAAATCGGTTAACAATTGTTGAAGTTATTCGAAGTTTACATCGACCCATACCTTGTAGAACGAATGGACAGTGGACCAACAGTCAGAAGAATAATGTGTAGAAAACTCGAGTGAAAAATACTGACAGGAAGGCCGCGCTATAGAAGGGAGGATGGACCTAGAAGAGATGGATCAAAACAACGAAGCTTTGAAGGGACACAGTTATAACAATAAGGCTTGTCGAAGTGCTGTTATCGAGGCTCTGAATTTTCAAGTCTCAAATGGTCGTTAATAATAGTAGTAAGTGAAGTAGCTAAAAATGTCTTTAAAGCAAAAGAAAAATCGACCTTGATTCAGATGTATTAAAGTAGAGGAAACTTTCATTTGCTATTGTATCGGCTAATTGTTGAACTTGTCAGTTCAACTTCAGCATTGATAATTATGCCGTTACAACATGAAAAACGTAAATTTCGTTTTACTTTTACACACAGTTTCAATTGTGTCATCTCATACTCAACTTCCGAAACTAACTCATATTGTATTAGTTTCGTTAGTCAAAACTACTCCTGAACTTTCCGTGAATTTGATAGTACATATTTGACTATAAAGGAATCCGCTTGTCTTCTATTTATAATGCTATACAAGCCAAGTTCATAAATATAATAGCGACAATGCTATTATCGTCGGTTGAAACTTTGTGGAATAATGTTGGAAGAAAATATTTGTTAACTAGTTCAATCGATATTCTAAGCAGTATGTTCTTAGTTCTCAAGTTGGAAGTTGTTCAATAGGAACGTATTTCGCAACGCAAAGATTCTTAATTACATTATGGGCAAGATAGTTAATTTTAAAAGTGTATAAGAAGTGTTAGTCATTAGGCCAAAGTTCCATTCTATGGAGTTGATATCAACTGGAGCTTGAAAACGTTACAAATCAACAGTCTTCAATTAGAATACATTTTAGTCGTACGAGCATATATTCTAGAAATATATTCTAAGAATTCTCTTTTTCTTCCATATGATTAGAATGCTGTTTTGACGATTCTAATTTCCTGCTAAGATGAGAGCTATCAATGGGATACAGGAAGTTCGCCTGAAAGTGATTTGTCAATTTAGCTGAAGCTATTTCCTAATCCTCCACATGAGATTTGCCTGATATTGCCGTGACAAGTAAAAGAGTTTTTAGTTTTATTTCCGTTGACTTATTTGAAAAAGTGGCATCTTTGTTGGCTCCCACACTTACAGGAAAAATTTTATCTTCACGAATTTCGAGTTTGAAATTCCCAGTGCGTTCATCAGATTAAGTTTGGCTGGTTGATTATACTGTGGCTGCGGCAAGATATTTTTTTTCTTTGTTTTAAAATCGACTCAGCCCTTTGGCCATTGATTCCCATCGGGAGTAATATACATAAAAAAAGAAGAAAAGATTCTTGTCATCGACTTGTGCGTCTCCAATCGATTTGTGTAAGAGCAGATTTCCTCTTTTGTTGCTTTTGAACCCTCTTTTCACTTCGAGAAGCAGTTTGGCAGCATTTAACAGGCTATCGACATCGCATGTGGGTGAGGAGATTACGAGAATTATGCAAATTAATCCTGTTCTTGGAATGTCTTTGGACGGGAGATAACAGTGGTATTTTGTATTCAATTGGGAGTACTCGTACAAGTGCTTTGTGGGTGTAAAACTTGATCGGTGCAATTATGAGAGATTTAATTAAGTTATCCTGTGACTGCTGGGTATCGGTCTGAAGCTTTATATTGTGCTTGAGAGGTGGGTATACCATAAGTGTTCCATCGCTTATCAAATGGCAAGGAATATTCTCTGGCGTATACTTAATATTTTCGACATACGATAAGTCGAATATGTTTATTATTCTATTCCGAGGCTTCCATGTCTACTTACGGTTGCTGACGTAATTATCAGACCAAACACGGTTTTCTCGATAAAGACATTAGAACCGGAAAAGGAGAGGCATTCGGGGATGAAGTCATTCCATTGATTGCGGCATTGAACATACATACATGAATCGATAACATCCCTCTGAACTATTATAGGGAATTAATGCTCCATTTTGTACAATTGCTTATTTCTTGGAGAAAGACTGAAAATATTTCTTTTGATATTAGGCAATCGGTAATTTACCACAATACTATTGGCAAGACGCAGTAAGGAATGGCGAAGCCGCTTACTGTTTCAAAGAGACTTTCGGTAATATAATCCATCGATTTAAAAATGAGAACAGAAAGACGTCTGAGAATTTTAAGCGATTAAGACGAAGACACGGATGAATCCATTGTATTGTAATACAAGAAGAAAATAACTCCGGAACCTCTACGTCGGGGTTTTAGAAAGAATGGCTACAGTCAGAGGATTGCAAGGAATTATCCCTTTAAAAGTGATATAAATAGAAAGAGGAGATTAAGTTTAGCTATAGACTTTACGAACGAAAACTTGGATTACTAGAGATCAGTTGTTTTCGCAGACGAGTACATTATATGGTCATGGCAAAGTATTGTGCAAAGTAAATACTGAGCCCAATAAAGAGAATCGATTGCTGTTAGTAAAACATAGTGGATATTTGGTAATGGTATGGTGCTGTGTGTCATATTTGGGGGTTGGATCAGAGGTGCTCTGGCTCGTAGAGCAGGACACAGTAATCGTGGAGATGTCGCCGGATACGATAAGGATGAGTGGGACTGCTAATCTCTGTTATGATAGAAATAGAGGAATGGTTCTTGGGAACAAAGCCGTCACCTTCTTATGATGTGAATCATTGGAGTAGACTTATTAGGGCAAAATTTCGTGTATTCAGATTCGGGCGTTCTATGCAATCCGAAACAAGTCCTAAGATATTGTCTCGGAAACACCGAATCCTTTCCATTAAAATGTGTAAAAAGCGCGCGTCCTCACAAGACCTTAGACTGCCAAATAACATCAAACGAAGGCACAGTAAAATGCGCCTTATGTAATCGCTGTCATACAGCTAATTATAAGGATTGCGCAATTTACAAGGCTTTAAAAATGGAACGCTTCCTTCCAAAAGCACCTCCCAATAAGTGAAGAAGAAAAAAGAACAGAAGGGCCCACGAAAGATAGACAAAATACAATCTAAGCTCAAGTGAGTGCATACGAAATATCCCACTGCCACAAATCCATAAATCGTAGCGTCCCGGTTGAAAGCACTGACACAACTAGTGAAACAGCACCAGTAGCACAAGCATCATAGAGTATCATTGAAAAACATCCCACCAAACTAGCACCAACATTAACGAAGAATGCCTTTCTAAGCTAAAAAAGTTATGAAGAATATCATCCAGTAAATGACAAATATGTTCCAAATCCCTACCATCATGACTACTAAAGTAGACATCATCATCTGGAATGCGACACGCACTGGAACTAAAACAGTTCATAAAGGACAATAGCATTGACGTTCTAACGTTTGAAAAAACATATTTCACAAACAAAAGTTTCCTCAGAATACCAGGATTCACCATCTACAAGACAAATCACCCCGATGTAACAGCTCACGGTGGCACATCCATTATAAAATAAACAACAAAATCAAATGTACTGAACTAGAACAATACAGCCACGAACACATGTAGTCGACCACAATTCAAACAGAAGATAAATTCGGACCATTATCTCTCTCAGCCCTTTACTGTCCACCTAAACACATAACAACAACCCTACAATATGAAGACTACATCAAGTTACTTGGGGGCAGATTCATAGCAGCCGGAGACATCAACGATATACACAAGGACTGGGGCTCAAGGAAACCAACACTAAAGGCAATCCATAATAATAACTGTAAATACCATAGTACCGGTGAACCTACCTACTGGCCCAAATAGACCTGACCTAATAGACTTTTTTATCACTAAAAACATTACAAATTAAATCTAGATTGAAGCTTTCATCGGACCACTCTCCCATTCACCTTAAATACTAATCTAGAATTACCCCCATAACTGTATCATCTCACTTTTACAACGCAAAAACTTATTGGGATCCTTTTCGGGAATATATAGAGCAACATCTGAATCTGCATATATCATTGCAAACACAATACGCCATAGAACGAGCTACAGTTAATTTTAATGATACAGTAAATGCAGTAGCAATTAAGATAATACCATTCAATAATTCAAAAAAACCTAACTGCCAACACCAATTCGATAGAAAAGAAGAGAAGACTTAGAAAACGATGGCAGAAACTGAAACTTAAATCTATTTATAACAATCAAGTCAGCACTTACTTAAAAAAGTTGATTTTAACTTTTGAGACCAACTATTCACTCTGAAAAGCTACAAGAACCTTAAAACCAAAATTAGGTACTAGACTAATTTGCAAAAACCAGACAGAACATGGGCCAAATCCAACCCAGACAGAGCAAACGTTCTACCCAAGCACTTCGAAGATACGAGTATAGATCTCTCAGTTAACTAACAGTTAACTTCCAGTTAATTCGGCCGTATTTCTCATTGTCTCAGTATACATCATTTGTTTCTACATCTTGCCCTTACAACCTATTGAATCCTATTAACTCGCCATTATCACAATTGACCAAATAATTGATTTGAAATCTTTCTTTTCGGTGACTTCAACCTTCCTCATCTTAAATGTACCCAATCAGACGATCAATCTTTTTATATTGCCACCAATCCCGCTTCTGCCAAAGAATGTCTCTTCTTAGATCGCCCAACAGATTCAAACCTTAGCCAAGTTAGTGGCGTCCTAAACTACATGGGTAAACAACTAGACCTCATATCCACAACCGATCCCCTCAACTCTTCTGTTTCATTTTGTCCCCTTTCCCTTTCAACAATCGATAACTTCCATCCCCTCCTCCTTCTGTCCTTTTTCCACGATTCCCCATTACGGAACAAACCCAATGCAGTTCTGGCCTATCACGACTTCCACAAAGCAAAATTCCACCTAATCAATGAATACCTAAAAGAGAACGGCAAAGAAGTCGACGTTATTTCAACCGATAAAATCTCCCACAGACTCTCTCCAAATTATCCTGCCTTGTCATCTTTTTACCTGAAAAACCTCTATTACAGTGTTCGTTTTAGAACTGCCTTCTATTTTTAGCTTCCTCCAGCGTCACCCAAGGCAGCCACTTAGGTCCACTTCTTTTCGTTCTTACAATAAACGATATTGAAATGGTGATCAAACATTCCCAAATCTCACTATACGCCAACTACACCAAGTTCTTCAAGACCATTTCCTCCAATCATGACTCTTCCCTTATACAATCTGATCTCAATAGTTTTTCCATCTGGTGTTCCAAAAATTGCTTGGAGCTTAACATTTCCAAATCCCAATCAATTACCTTTTCACGTACATATGTCAAATCTCCTCCTCGTCCCTACTTCCACAATAATCAACCCATCTCCACTATTCAGGTCATTCGCGATCTTGGCATACATATTATGTGACCAGGAGCTAAATTTTCGGGCATACATCGATGAGATAATCCTTAAAGCTGCACTCGGTTTTGTGAAGCGATGGTCTAAAGAATTCTCGAACCCTTACGTTACCCGATCTCTTTACATAACATTTGCCCGACCCCTTCTTGAATATGCCTCACAAATGTGGTCTCCTTACAAACAAATCCAGATTTCTAGAATCGAGAGCATCCACCGCCGGTGCCTACGTTTTACTCTTCGAAGTCTACCCTGGTGCAATCCTTTGATTTTACCATCGAACACGTTGGAGGAAAGAAGAATTGTATCTGACATTCTTTTTATCAATCGACTCCTTTCAAGTACCATTGACTGCGAGACCCTCTACAACTCTGTCTTTATTAATACTAATCCCCGCAATGTACGAAATCCCCGTCTCATCTATCTACCAACTCCCCGTACTGCCTATGGCTCCAATGAACCCATTTCTCGCATACTGGGAAGAGTTAATTTGAATCCTTACTTCGATTTCAAACTCAGCACTAATCGCCCTCCCCTCTCCCGTTCTTCATAGTTAATAAGTTAGATTAGATTAAGATTAGATTAAGTTTGAATTAAGCTCAATAAATGGGAACGCAAATTAAATTAAATATTCACGAACGAAAAAGATAACGATACAATATAATACCTCTACAACCAAATTTTATTTAGAGATAAAAAAATAACAATAAATAAAATCGAACAATATATTAATAGAAGAAATAACCAAAAGAAAGCCCCTTAGTCTTATATGCACTAATCCGACTGAAATATTTCCCTAAAACCTGGAAAGTTGCTCAAATAACTGCAATCCCGAAGCTTGGCAAAGACGCAAAAAAACCGTCATCCTACGGACCGCTAAGTTTACTTCCTATCCGAGGAAAGTATTTGAAAAATTAATATATGACAGACTGCCAATGCTAAACAATAATAAGATATTACCTGTCCATCAATTAGGATTTCGCAACAACCATCAACAATCCAACAAATTCACAGAGTAGTCGAAAAAAAGGATAAGAAATACTGAATAGGGATATTCCTAGACATAGCAAAAGCATTTTGTGAGAGCCGTGGCGCTGTGGGTAGTGTGTCGGCCTCTGACGCACGATGAGCGAGTTCGGATCCCGATAATACCAACGGCGAATGTTCATTACGCGGCTTCTCTCCTCGGCGGGGAACTGGCAAAACCCCCCGTAGTACACTTGCCTTGAAAAAGCTTCTCGACTCTCGCCGTTCGGAATCGGCATTAAACTGTAGGTCCCGTTCACTTGTGTGAAAAAAAAAAAACAAATCGCACACAACATAAGTGAATAGAGAAGCTAGGCTCTGGCTCTTCATGAGCTGTAATGCCATATAAAAAGAAGAAGCAAAAGCATTCGACAAGGTATGGTAAATAAGACTACTTAATAAACAACGAAACTTAGTCCCACCAGACTGCTATCTCATCATTAAAAGCTACCTCAGTAAACGTTATTTCTATGTAAAATATGGGGAAAGCAAGAGTTCTCCAAGGATCTGTTCTGGGGCCACTTCTATATGTCCTTTACAGCGTTGACATCTCCCAACCTAATACTGCTGCAACCATAATGGCCACCTTGGCAGACGATTCAATCCTTCAGCCGATCAAAATCTAGACATTGCATCATCTCAAGCTCAACTATTTCTCAACAGAGTAATAAAATGGTTTAACGATTGTAGCATGTAGCATGTAAACATTAACGAAGACAAGGCAAAACAAGTAATTTTCACTACGAAACCTATCAACTCAACTATCCCATTAACAATAAAAGACAAAACTATTCCAATTGTCAATGTGGCAATATCTTGGCAAACTCAATTGGAAATACTGTATATAAAAGAGGCCAAATAACACTAAAATATAGCCAACTGTCCTGGCTTCTTTCTTCGAGGGAGCACTAAGATATTCATTAGCAACAAGCTACTACTTTACAAACATTACACTTTGGCTTGCCAGTGGAAGCCCGCTCAGCCCAAAAATTGAGAACCTACGCCAATTTGTCCTAGTGTTCCGAGAGGTTCAAGGTTAAGATCGATTTCTGGATCTTGACGTACCCTACTGTGTGATGAGGAGAAACTATCATACCACTGAGGGAAATGCTAAAAAGGATCAGCGAGTTCACTGCACCTGGTTGCAGTCCATATTTTATTTCAAATGTTTGACTAGAACTCATGTTAACAATGTTCATAATGATTTTTCTACCGGTTAACCGGTTAACATGTCAAAAATCATATAAGCAGTGGTTTGGTTATGCTCCTTACGTCTGAGCTTGTAATAAATAACTTCTTACCGTACGGTGTCGAAAGCTTTTTCCTAGTCAATCACAGGCACCTGCGCATTGGTTCTTGAGCGTTTGTTACGATGAATGTCCGATACGAGTTTCGAGTGTCATGCTCTAAAACTGAATTGTCCTCAACTCATTTAGACAGGGCTCTATGAACAACTTTCTCGAAGACCTTGCTGAAACAAGGAAAGAAACTTATAGACCGGAAATCAGTCGGGATGGAGGTGTCTCTACCCCTCTTTGTTGCCGTCTTCCAAATCTCTGGATAACATGCATTATCAAACAGGATGGTTTACCAAGTGTATGCATACAGTTTTTCCGGTTTTTTTGGTAAGAAAAATTTGTAATTTTCTAGTGAAATAATTTTTTTTTATTCAAAATATTGGCCATCGGCTTCTATATATGTCACCCAACTGCCAGAAAAATTGTTTGTCTTTCGCGGCAAACCATTTGTCAAGCTATTTTCAAACTTCCTCGAAATGGCTGCAGTGCTGTTCTGCGAGCGCGTGCCCCATAGTCAGGTGGCGTCAAGTCTGGGGAGTACGGCGGGTGCAGAAGGATGTCACATCCAAGCGATTTCAAGATGCCTTTCACTAGTTTTGCCATATGAGACCGGTCGTCTTAATGTATTAACGGTTTCGCCAGGCTTCAAGAGTTCATAGCACACAATACCGCTCTGGTTGCACCAGACACAGAGAGCATGGTCTTCTTGCCGAAGCGATTTGGCCTTGATGTTGAAGGGCCGGCTTCGTCAGGTGAAAGCTACGATTTTTCTCCCATTCGGGTTTTCAAAATTAATCCATTTTTCGGCACTGGTCGCAATAGATATTTCGTTGTGTATAGATGGTCGTTGTGTTAGGGTTGGGTCATCATCCAATAACTCCTGCAATTCCTCGTCTTCAGATTTGTGTAGTCTACCGGAGCGTCCACTGTTTTTCGCATTAAAATCATCACTTTTAAATTGCCGAAACCATGTCTCACATGTTCTAATTGATGGAGCGTGTTCACAAACGTTTCTATCAACAAACGATGACTTTCAAAAATCTTTTCCTTTTGATTAAATAAGAAACGCAATGCGTGCCGCAAATGATTTCTTCCAGCCACAAAACTCGACATGATCACTGAACGATAAAACAAAGACTCTAGTTTTTGGTAGTTTTTGGCGGACTTAACTGGCATATTTCTCAAATTAATACGTCGCATACTTTCCGCTGGCGCCATCTCTGTTTTTTTTGTTGGAGGCTTTTACTATCGTTTGGAGCACTTAGACACAAATACTGGTTCATTGTACTATCAGACAGACACCTTGTCTTTATTCCCCGTTGTCCGGAGAAAAGTGAGGAGGGGCTTTAGTGATGTAGAGCTAATAGATTCGGCACTCACCACGTCGGCCCTAAGGGTGCGCCAACGTGCGCGAGCGAAGGCGGGACAGTTGCAGAAAAGTGTTCTGCTGTGTCATCCTCCTCGTAACATGCAGCACAGGTAGGCGTCTCACTGATGCCAAGCACGTAGAGATGCTTAGCAAAAGTGTAATGGCCCGTAATGACACCCGTAAGCCTTCTGCAATCATTTCTCCTTAAGGATAAGAAAAATGTTGCGGACTTCTTGCAGACATCAGGGCGTACGCGCTTAGTTATCCTGCATCCTGTATATTCCCTCCATCTACAACTGTGTACATTAAAGACCCAGTCGTTGATGTCGGACTTGACCGTGGAAGCAGGTAGACCTAAGGCGGGTTCAGGTCCTGAGAAACTCTCCTCTGAGCATCTTCCAGCGAGGTCATGGGAGATCTCGTTTCCTGGGATCCCAGAGTGACCTGGGACCCATACAAGACTAAGTGAATTTAGTCTTCCGACTTTGTTCAAAAAGGTCTTGAGTTCATGCACTAATTTGGAGTTGGATAGAGAGTTGGACATAACTTTGAGTACAGCTTGGCTGTCACTGCAGACGCATATGCTTTTTCCCCTCCACTTAGTTCAGTCCAGGAGCCACCTGTGAAAATGCGAAGACATTCCATTCCAGCCCATCCTGACGCCATGGAAATATGAGTGTGAAATTACAGCGCAGCAGGATGGCAGGTGTCATTGCACCAGAAGGCATATCCATGAGACAGGGGTGGTAGGATATTTCTCCCACAAGTACACTTTCACTCCAATGCGAGTTGTACCAAAGACCATTCCTCTTTAGGCGAAAAATAGTTTTCAGTGCACACCCATATATATGTCAAGGGGTGGAAGATTCATCATAGCATCTAGAGCAGCTTCCGGTGTGCTGGGGAAAGCCCCCAGACTGAAAGAAAGCTGAGACAGACCGCTCCGAGTTTGGTGAGTGAAACCACAGCGTGTTTGCGTGTTCGCCTGCTCCAGCAAACAACCGATGCTTATGAGATTATCGGTCTTGTCAATGCCATGTATATCCAAAGGACCTTTTTCGGCGATAGGCCCCATATTTTGCCAAAGGCACCTTTGCATTGCCAAAAAACTGACAGCGTTTTGGTGGTTTTGGACTCAACATGCTTTGACCAAATAAGCTTGCTATCTAGGATGACTCCAGGGTACTTAGCTTCCTTGGATATCGGGATGGGAATGCCTTTTAGCATCAGCTGAGTAATGCCAGTATTTTTCCTCCTCCTCGTGAAGAGAACGAGGTTTGTGAAAAGCGTCGATAGTCGCGTTGCGGTACACATCCATTGTCATGCCTTTGGTGCGGTATCGTTCTTTCCATTGTCTGTTTAATTATTTGGTTAATTTCTTAAAGGTTCTCATGGTTCGACAGATTTTTTTTTTTTTTTTTTTATAATTCGTGCAGGTTCAAGAGTTACGCTCTTTTGATGTTTGTCACACAACCTGGACGGGGTGCAGATGGTTTGTGTCGAAGATGTTCGTTCACTACTCTCCGGGGGTGGTTGTCTTGGGATTCGAGAGATTCGACTGAATTTGTCGCGTTGTTTGTAGTTTTGACAGTAATTTTATTCCATGCCATTAAGATCTTATATTGGAAATGCACACGCAGAGTATGAATTTTGAAGTGATCTTATACTGCGAGTGTTATGCCTTCGTCAGCATTTTTTTGATCATCTCTCATTCACAACTGGTGTTGTTGCATGGGTTTTTTTCCGTATAGGATTTTTTTCTTGGCTATGGTCAGACTTGAACTACAGACCTTCCGCTTAACAGTCGGTGATGATTACCATTGCACCACTACCACCCCGATTGGATGGTTTGTGGGAGGGGAGCGTGGCCAACGCATTTTACTATAATCGTAGGTCCGTATTCGAATTCCCCGAATTCGTCTGCGTCTGCAATGATCACTATCGTATGCAACGGTCCATAGATAGCTCACAGGTCATTCATCCAATATCTGTCTCAGTCCAGAGTAAAATAGCATAAGGGTTAAAATCAACGGCCATAATGAGTTTAATCGTAGAAATCGAAAGAGCGTATCGAGATCTGTCGAACTTTTAAGTATTACCGGGACAAATATCCCAAAAACTATTTTAGTACTAATTTTGTTTTGGTGTATTTTGGTTTTGTTACTAATGAGCTTCGGATGAAACTTTTATTGATTTTGACCCCCACATTTTTAAATATTGTCCTAAAATTTTATTAAATATTAAATGTTGGCCCAATAATTTCGTGAGTAACTGTAGATGTATAAGCCATGGTCAAGCGTTTCAGTCTCAGATATTTTGACAACATATCTGAGATTTAATCTTAATAATGGCAGACAATGAAGAAGCACGTTCCACTGTTTAGCATACCTCATTGTACTCCATGAACCATAAATAAGCATAAAATCTCCACGACTCAGCAGTCACAATAATCATCATCCAGTACTTAGGACTTATCCATCATCAGAAACCGTTTCTCCGGCAAACAATGAAAGTGAAACCTAGAGGTGGGCAATTGGCGGAGATAGCTAAAAACAGAAATCCAATAATAAAGTCCTCGAAATCACGTGAAAAATCATCAGGATCAGCAGTATTTGCTCCATTTGCTCACCACAATCAAGTGGTTCCATTTAATTTTTTGCCTCCGATGGAAGATCTATGCCAGCGGGATTGGGGGAACGTGAGCTATGACTCGAATGTGTTGAATCACTCGAAGGTATAGCGCTGGTTTCATCAATCCCAATTACAGATAAGAATCTTATTTGCAGAAATGAATGTGCAGTGTGCCCGCTCGCATGAGTAGAGTTGGAACAATAGCGCGATATTGTAATGGTGTGGCTTTTGTGCTGTTTTGATCCCCGAGAGTAGTCCACATTGCGATGAAATGCAAATCGTTAATAAGGAACAAAAGGCTATTGTTGGACGGGGCGAGTATGTAAGAGATTACTCAATGGGAGCCATTACGAATACACGGTATTTATTTAAAGCTACCCCATATTCATAGGTGCAGTGAACTGGATACGGAGCTGTTTGCCCACATCTCTCGGCATCTGTGGTTGATTATTCAATGTGCATTCATTTCAGTCGCTTAAGTTTTAAAGAAGGGAGAAATTGCCTTCCCTTAATTGATTTACTTTGAAGGGAGCGAAAATATTAAATATTATGAGCGGATCTCGCATAATTTTGTATCGAATTTGAGAGAGGTGTTCAAGCGTCGCTCCGTCGCGTCGGTCCGGGAGGAATGCTGTTCACCATTATTTCTTCTTGTCTAAACATTTGCACCCACGACCAGATAAGTCGCGTGCTCGGACAATCACACAGCCTACGTAAATTGAAGAACACACAATTCACTCGTTTTCAAATAGCTATTGTACAACCGCGAATGCGCTCCCAATTAATGACTCATCACGATTAATAAATCCGCAAAAAATGCAAATCGGACGATGCCTCCCCTACTTACCTCACCCTACTGGTTCTCGAACACTAGAAATTTAAATTTGAAAATTTCCCACTTGACACTCTTTACCTAGTTTTTTTTTATACATATTCTTTGCCAAATCTCTAGCCACAAGTTATGAAAGACTTCATTCGAAATGACCGCCATTCCCCTTGAAACACGAGCTGAGGCGCACTAGTCAATCATCAACTTGTTTACGGACCTCATTCATGGGAACGGCAGCCAACCACGGCCAACAGCAGCGTTACACAGCTAGCTTCAAAGGCTCAATATTTCGGTGATGAATAGATTAAAGGATTGAGGTCAGGACTAGCACATGGCTAATAATCCGGTGATATGAAGTTGAGTATATTGTTTTTAGGCACTCTTGATTGCTTCTCGACTTGTGGGCTTAAGCAGAATCTTGCTGGCCAGTGCTTGTTTGAGAACATTGTAAGTGAACATACATAAGCTTAGAGACTTAACGACGTTCTCCAAAACACTGACTTGGCAAACATTCGCCAACGTCTGGCCTGCTCTTTTATAAAAATAAAGGTTGATTATGTCATCGTATCTCAATAGCCGCCATACCATTACATTTGCAGGATGTAGGCTTTTTCAACTCTTGGAATAAAGTCGGAAGCGCACCGCCTTAAGGGAGCTTTTGATTTTTGCTTCAATGCGACTATTAGCATTGTTAGCACTATGTTCTAAGTCATCTTCGACAGTGGGAGACATGGATTTTTGGGAAATATTCACTTCCCGCGACAAGATTTTCTCTTTCTCACTGGTTTGTGTCTGATTCGGGGCTGCACTGTTTTGATGGCTCCCGGAGTCCTAACAGAACGTGGCCAGCCGAATCTTGGACGGTAACGTAGTCCACCAATATTCTCCACCAATTGTACCATAAAGAAAATTATGTAGCATAAATAAATATTGGGAAAAAATAGCATTACAAGCGGACGCAAGGTCCGGAATATACCGCCCTTTGCCATATTACGTATATGTATATTGTATAAACCCATTCATATTCGTATTCATATTTATTCAATTTATTTCTTACATTAAGAAGATTATGTAATCTTAAAATTAAATGTAAGCTCTAAAAAAGAAACTGTTTAGGTGGAGTGCAGACTGTGAATTGAAACATTTTATACCGTAAGTAAAAGTAATGAATTAATTAGATTGACAATTTCAAAAATTTGAAGAAAAACCAAGAAATTTTATTGATAATAAAATAATTAACTGTGTTCTCTGGTCATGTAAGCAAAAATGGAAGCTTTAAATTTGCTTGTAATACGTACTGATCTCTCTCAAATGCGCTGGTAGAGAGTTCCAGACCCCGGCAGATTGTACGTATAATTAGATTGTATTGAATCATTTTTACTGGGCTAGGAGATTTGGAAAATTGAATTTTTCCAGAGATATTTAGGTTGTCGAGTTATAATCAGATTGGGTAGGAGTGTTTTTATTTTCCGCATATTTGTTAGGGTGCACCCGGCAATTAGTTTTGGGAATCTTGAAGATTACACACCCATATAGCAGAACTGGCAGAAGAAGGGATTTAGCAAGCATCAATTTGATTTTCGTAGTTAAGAAATTCTGAGTAGTCCAGAGAGTGTGTAGTCCGCCATAAACCTTAGCAATAGCTGTGTTAATGGGAGTATCCCAGGTGAGAGTACGATTAAGATTATTAAGATTCTTAGCAGATGTAACGCAGAAAAAGTGAAAGATCAATTTCCTTCCGGTGAATAAGAACCGATTTGACTTATCTGGATTAAGCCGCAAATCATGTCTTAATGTCCATTCGTATATTTCAGAAAGATCTTCCTTCAGTGCGTTTATTGCATTATTAAGTTCTTTCAGAGGTCGACTAAGATAAAGCTGAACATCATCCGCGTACATATGGATTTCACCGTGCCAGGCAAGTCATTTATGTATTGGGGCACAAATTAATTCGGTCCATTTTCAAAAGATGCGCCACCTGCAAGTTGTGGCTGATCTTGGAAGCGATTACCTACTTCATTGGAAAGGTGTCAACAATAATTAGTGTGCATCAGCGTCTGTTTCTGACAACAACATTGTTTTTTGCCTCTTCGAAAATGTCCGGATTTGTCTTAAATAAACAGCATTTGCGGGAAGTTTTGATTTTCTTTTTTAATTGGAAGAAAAGTGCAGCTGAAGCCCATCGAATGCTTGTAGAAGTTTATGGTGAATCTGCTCCGACCGATAAAAAAGTGGTGATTTTAGCGTCGAAGACAAAGAGCGTCTTGGTCAGCCCAAAAAGTTTGAAGGTGAGGAATGGGAAGCTTTACTGGATCAAGATCCGTGCCAAACGCAAAGTGAACTCGCAGAATCGTTGGAAGTGACTCGGCAAACAATTTCCGTTCGGTTAAAGAAATTTTAATTTATTCAAAAGCAAGGAAATTGGGTGCCGTACGAGTTGAAACCGAGAGATGTCGAAAGGCGATTTTTCACCTCGGAACTGCTTCTTGAAAGACATCAAAGGAAGGGATTTTTGCACCGGATCGTGACTGGAGATGAAAAGTGGATATACTACGATAACCCCAAGAAGAAAAAATACTATGCAAAGCCTGGTGAACCCGTTCCATCATCGTCTACATCGACGCTAAAGAAAAACATCCACGGTTCAAAGGTCATGCTCTGCATATGGTGTGACCAGACGGGTGTGGTGTACTATGAGCTGCTAAAACCAGGCGAAACCATTGATGGGAAACGTTATCGACTAGAACTAATGCGTTTGAGTCGTGCATTGCGTGAAAAACGGTCAGAAACGACCGAAAGGCATGACAAGGTGATTTTGCAACATGATAACGCTCGGCCCCACGTGGCTGTAGCGGTCAAAAACTATCTGGAAACGCTGAAATGGGAGGTCTTACCCCACCCGCCGTATTCTCCAGACCTTGCTCCTTCCGACTACTGGCTTTTTCGACGGATGCAAAACGATTTGGGGGGGTCACCGGTTCGGGTCTTTTGAAGAAATCGAAGAATGGCTCAATGATTGGATCGATGCCAGAGAGGACTCATTTTTTAGAGATGGTATTCCAAAATTACCAGAGAGATGGGAAAAAGTAGTCGCTTCCGACGGACAATACTTTGAGTGATTTATTTTTTAGGTTTTTTCAATAAAAAAAAAATTTTTGAACACAAAAAAACGGACCGAATTAATTTGTACTTTAATATACATATATAAGGAAAATAGCGTAGGTCCGAGGACTCCATTTAACTGCTAGTAACTAACATCAGCAGTTTCGCGTTTTTGTCTTCCACTTAGATACGACAACATTAGCTTAGTAGAAGAATAAGAGAACCCAAGGTTACTCCTCACAGGATCGAATAGTTGACTGTATCAAAGGCTTTTGAAAAATCGAGTAGAGTTGTTTTCTTATTGTCTCAATCTTGTCGGATTGCTTCAGTTACTAGTAAAAGCACGGTTCTCTTAGGTCGAAACCAGAGTGACTATCGCTGAAAAAGTTTTTATTAGTTAAATAATTTAAATAATTTGTTTCGCATTTCGTGCAAGACCAACTTTTCAATGGCTTTGGATATAAAGGGTAGGATAACTAATAACACTTCTTAGCTATATTTTGGTACAGGGACCATTTTAACTTTTTTCCATTCGGATGGGAAGTTTAAGATAGTATTGCTACAGTTCAATATATTTGCTAAGTATTTTAAAATATACGGCAGTAGCAATTGAATAAGTTTTGGACATAGGTTATCAAGGCCCATAGAGTTCGATTTAACAGTTTGCATGGCGAGAACAGCATATGGCGGACTCTTTGGAAAGAAAAGGCATCTTCGTAATCTGATGCAGGTTTTAGGTAAATTGAATGTTGTCAGTATTCAGTTTATTGCAATCAAGACTATCAGTGATTAGCGAATTTACCTTGCACAACCCAATGTTTCGAATATGTTTCAAAAGGTTTTTGGATGAAGCAGATATGTCCAACTTACTGCCATAAAATTTAATTTTAGTAGTCCTAATTTTGGAGACAACTTTGTTGCGTAGAGAACGAGAGGCAATAATGACACTTTTTCCATTTTAGATATACAGAATCTCATTCATGTATTAGCTGAAGAATATCACCCTTTTCACCAGGGAGATGAGAGAGGTTTGTATCTTTTAGTTCTTAAGGGAATATGCTTATCGTATAGTGAATATACATATTTACTGTTGAAAGAAAGTTGCTTGTTCAGGTGGGAAATAAAAAAAAAAATTTTTGAAGCACAGATTACATCAATTTGAGAATTTACGAAGGTGTACCGAAATTCATCAAGTTTTATTTCTAAGCCTTGCGCGCTGATATGGCAAATATGAATATTCTTACTCTGCCATAATTTTCCATTAGTTGCTCTTGCAGTATATTCTTCACCAGCAGTTATACTATCCGGTGTGATGGGTGGTGAAGAAAACACAAAGTTTCAAAAAGAGAGATATAATTTTCACTTCCATGATAGTAAACGACTAAGAAAGAAATCCGAATTTTTGTAACGGATTAAATAACCGGTTACATGAAAAGAGTGCAACTAGTACTTTATTTTAAAGTGCAGTTGCAGTAGTAAATCATACCAATATTTATGGCTAGACGCCAGGAGAAAACAAGGTACACCTGAATCCGTGTGACAAGGTACCCGGTACTAACGCTTGCTTTTATGTTTTATTGTTCATTATAAATAAAATCGTTCGAATATAACATATTTATGATTTTTATTTTATTCGAGATTTTTTTTTTTAAGTCTTGTTAGAATCTTTACGACCAAAATACTATAACCTCGTTTATATGCACTGTTGATTCCAGGTTCCACCAATCATCGACCGCATATATAAAGGGTGTTTTTTATAGAGGTATAGAACTTTGAAATAGAATAAAACAAAGATGATTTTTTTAAATTGACATGAAATTGACTTTATTCGAAAGATAATCTTCTAACATTATAATTTAAATATAAATTCTGGCATATGACCAATCAATTTAAAAAAATCATCTTTGTTTTATTCTATTTCAAAGTTCTATACCTCTATAAAAAACACCCTTTACATACCTGGGTTGGTTGAAATGTACTAAAACCGACCCGCCTGCACTCACTCGCCAGCGGGGTGGAGCAGCCAACTTCAGCAAGTTATTTACTGCAAAGGACATTTTCAAAGGTATTTTATCTAAAGATATTTGTGATATAATTTTGTGAGAAACGATTAGAAAAGATTTAAAAGTAACAGAAGCATATAACAAGTTACAGGAAGACAAATAAAAAAATATTGAAAAGATTTACTGAGCAGGAATTCGACGCTTTTCTTGGAATTTTAATTTATTTGTTGTGGAGTTTATAAGTCAAATAGAGAACACTTGACAGAATTATGGAAACCGGACCATTTCAACGACAAATTTAGAATGTTTTTGCGCTTTATAAGATTTGATAACGGTGTTACTCGCCCAACAATAGTTTTGGACCTTGTCGGCAAATACAAAAACTCTGGGAAGAATGTGACAACTGACAACACTTTCACTTCAATGCAACTGGCTCACGTACTGACTATCTGGAATATGAAGCTTGTGTGAACTTTAAGAAAAAATAAACGTTTTCTTCGAACAAATATGCAGGCACATAAGGATAGACCAGAGTATTCCACCAATTTTGGGTTCCACAAAGGACCGACAATCTGCTCTTATGTCCACCAGAAGAAGAGAGCAGTTGTAATGCTTGCAACAATGCACACTTCTTCTTGTTTTTTATATCCTACTATAACAAAACCAAAGGTGGCGTTGTTAATATGGATAAGTTGCTAGGGGAATACACCACAAAACGAAAGACAAAGAGATGGCCTTTGGTTCTGTTTTATAATATGGTTGGTTTAGCAGCCTTAGCTTCTTATATTATTTACATCCAACACCTATATTTTCCACCACTGACAGGAGAAGGGAGTTTTAGAAGCAGCTAAGCCTTCAACTCTGTCAAGAAAATATAGTAGGGCAAGCTAAAAATCAATTTATAACATCAAAACTACACATTCGTTCAGTAATACAGGACATATGTACTTGGACAAAACACGCTTCCCCTTGCATTGGCTGGGGCTTCAAGCTCACGCAAACGAGACGCAAGTGGTCGCATTGCTGTCGTTGGGAGTTGTTTTATGTGTAGAACTATAAAACAAAAGCAGAGGAAAACAAGAAAAGCCTGTACCAACATTGAGTAACCGAGGCAACATGCGACACCTGTTTTCAAGGATCTGAATAAAAAATTATTTTTGAATAAAAAATAAAAACAAAAAAAGAGTTATATTTGTATTTTGTTCTTCTTATTTTCAAACGAAATTCTTTGCCATAGGTTAGTAAATATGTGCCTGATATATGAAGGTATCCAGGTACCTTGTCACACGGTTTCAAGGTACAGTTTTTTGTTTAGCAGAGATCTTCCTATTCGGTCCACAAATTTATATTTAATAAAAATATTCGCAAAACATAAAGTTAGGAGCTCTCATAGGCTCACGTGCACATAGATAGTGAATCGAATAATTAAATCGATCATTGAAAATTGAAAAGGTACCCGGGTACCTCGTCACACACATAAGGGTTAATGACCTTCCTTTTTATTTCGTCTACTATAATTAATGTTTGTTTTTTAGTTTTTAATGCATTTTTATTCATAATTTCTTATATCTACCTTATCCTAGACAAAAATGTTTAATACTAGCTTAACTATCCTTACAAATTTAAATATCTTACTGGCCCTATACGGACACTCTAAAACAAACAGTACAACTTAAGCCTATGTCTTTCGACTAATATATATAAACTTACAAATAAGATTTTTCTAACTACAATAATTTAAGCTAAGAATATGTATTTTTTCCAGAAAAATTTAGCATATGAAGGTTAGGGCCTAGGGGTTGCGAACCTTTTTATATGCGCGTGCTAACAATTTATAAAAAAATATTTATCTGGACTCTGCTGTGCCAGACAGGTTACTGAAGAATAATATTGACAAATACGTTACTTTTCGTTATATATTTTAACTAAAATTTTATTCAAAAAGTAATTATAAACTAAATTCAGAATATTTTATTACACACTGCATTAAAATCGATGTTAGTAAATTGAAAAAAATAAATAATTGTATTAGATAGAGAGATGGAGATTTTATTTCGTATATAAATTTACAATTTACACAATTTAGAGATTCGATAACTTATTGTATATCTTTCAGCTGAAATATTATCTTTTAAAATAATAACTAAAGTGGAGGACTTTGAAGGAAACTACGATAAAAACCTTCATAGTAAGTGAAGTACATGAAAATAAGTTAATAAATAACAAATGAATAAATAAATAAATAAGTAAATAAATAGATAAATAAATAAATAAATAAAAAAAATAATAAATAAATATAAATAAATATATGTATAAATAAATGAATTAATAAATAAATAAGTAAATAAGTAATAAAATAAATAAAATAAATAAGTAAGTAAATAAATAAACACATATATAAATAAATGAAGAAAATAATTAGGTAAGAAGTAAATAAATAAACAAATAAATAAATAAATATAATAAATTAATAAATAAATAAGTACAGACAAACAAAAAAAATAACTTAAATAGAACAAAAACATGTACAGAGATATTGATTAAATATTTAGCTGGTTTATGAGAGGGTTGTCTGGAATAACAAGGTTTCGCAAAAAAGTGGACGTCAACTTAGTGATTCTGTCGGAGATCAATTCAACATTCGATCGGATGTGAAGATCAGTGGTAGATTGGTATCTAGATAAGTCAAGCATCATTTTCAGAAGTTTATTTTGAGATATTTGCAATTTTTTTATATGGCCTTTTGCACAGTTTCCCCATACTTGGCATCCATATAATAGTATTGATTGAAATACTATTTTATGGATAATGATTTTGTTAAAGCTGCTTACCTTTGACTTTCTATTGATAAAAAGGTAAAGCATTTTGATGGCAATATTGACTTTATCGATGGTATTTAAGATGTGTTCCTTAAAAGTAAGTTTTTCATCTAGGTGTATACCCAGATACATACTTTACAGCTGGTTTCCAAGCAACATTTATCCCACACACATTAAGTGGATTATGAGGAAGGTAGCAATTCTTTCTTTTTCGACTGAAAAAGATTGATTGCAGTTTCTCAGGTTTGATTTTTATTTTCCACTTATTAAAATAGTTAACAGATATTCCAATCGCATTTTGTAGATTTGTCTCGATATTGAGACTAAACTCATGTGATGAGAATATATTGTATTAATTGTATTAATTAATTGGACTTCTGCTGTTGCAATTTGTACGACAAGTCTTTAATATCTGGTTCATATTTCGTAACTTTTAATAAAGTACAGGCCGAACTGCATTCATCGGCAATTTTATTTCTTACGTTGTTTTTGATGAATTTCATTTCGGAAAATAAAGATTCACAGGCGTATGTAGATAAAAAAATGTACAGAATAGCCATTGCCAATTTTTTTTAATCAGCTAAATGTTCTGGGAATATCATTCCAAGTTTTTAATATTTCGTCTTCTGCGTTCTTAGAAAAATTGTTCAATAGTCGGTTATTTTGAATAGTTTCAAATTCTTTTCTTAAGTCCAAAAATGTTTGTTGCTGTGGTAACTTCGGCGGCACCCTGTCGAAGTAGCTCTGAGAGAATGCGGAGGCACTGTCACGGGAGAAGATGTGACAGCTCGGGGGAAATGTCAAGGTGGCATTTCCGGGGGTGCTCTGTTTTTGGGAGACGATCACGAGGAGAGCATGTTGTTGAAGTAGAAGTGAAGAATAAATATTATAATCCATTTTCATCCTGGTGTGTTTTTAATTGTTTTCCAAGTTATCGCATTTTGGCGACGAGAAAAAAAAAAAAAAAAAAAAACTGCAACATGGCACTAAATGAGAGTGTAATGGCAAACGTGAATAATGCAACTGCACAAACATTCGGGAAACTGGAACAATTTCAACCAACGATGGCGTGGAATAACTATAGAGAACGGATGGAGTGTTATTTCGAAGCAAATAGCATAACCAACGAAATCTCAATGAGAGCCATTTTCCTCTCCTGCGTTGGGGAATCAACTTATGAGATAATACGATCTTTGTTGACGCCACTGTCGCCAAGGGATGTATCGTTCTACGAAATATTGGAAAAATTGGATAGTCATTTCCACCCTAAACCAAACGAAATTGTGCAAAGGTTTGCATTCCACAAACGAAGTCAAAGAAGTGACGAGACGATCGCGGATTTTGTGAAGGATTTGAGGAAATTGTCGGAGCATTGCAACTTTTTGGAACTAGATAAAATGCTGAGAGACCAAATTGTATGCGGAGTGGCGGATGAGGCATTGCAGAAGCGCCTGTTCAGTGAACCAAAGTTGGATCTTAAGCGTGCATATGAGATTTCATTAGCCCATGAAGCGGCCCATCGTCATGTATTAGATGTGCGGGGGAGTGGCGAAGTTATGGCGATCTCGTCAAAGAAGAATTCGGGAAACATGCGATGTTATCGTTGTGATGGCAACCATCTGGCAGATAAATGTGTATTCAAAGAAAAGAATTGCGATTTCTGCAACAGGAGGGGGCACGCCAGTCGAGCATGTTTCAAAAAGAGGGCCGCGGGCCGACAACAGCAAACGGTCCATGTCGTAGAAGAAAGGGAGGGTGAAAAGAAACGGACTTCGTCTACGGCTTCCAATTATTTTTTTGAGTTAAACACAATTCAGACATCTGCGACCCCACAAATCTTGACTAAGGTGTTGATAAATGGGGTTGAAGAATTCTTTGAGGTGGATTCCGGTGCGGCATGTACAGTGATTTCCGAGACAACGTGGAAACGCATAAATCAGGGGAATAAGAAGCTTATACCATCGCCGATAACTTTGCAGACCTGGTCTAAAGAGAAGTTGCAAGTCCTGGGAGTAGCTGTGGTGAATATTAAGTACAATAATAAGGATTTATCTTTGCCGGTTCTTGTCATTTCAGGTGGTGGGAGATGTCTGTTGGGCCGAGACTGGTTTTCGATTTTGGGAATCACGGTGCAGGGAGTATACGCAATCGAAGGGACTATGGAGGTGTTGAGTGTGGTGAAGAAATACCAAAATATATTTAGAGATGATTTGGGTGCATTCAACGGACCGCCTATTTCGATTGAATTGTTGCCGGAAGCGACTCCGATTTTTCTAAAACATCGGCAATGTCCTATTGCGTGGAGATCGGCGGTTGAAAAAGAGCTCGTGAAACTGGTCGAACAGAAGATATTGGAACCAGTTTTTTTTTCTCGAGATGGGCTACGCCAATTGTCCCGGTATCTAAGTCAGACGGGACTATTCGAATCTGCGGGGACTACCGAAGCACGGTGAATGCGGTTATTAAGACCAACGCTTATCCGCTCCCTCTGTTTTCAGAGGTATTGGGTGCCATTTCGGGAGGTCAACTATTTACAAGGCTAGACCTACAACAAGCTTATCAACAGCTAGTGGTAGATGATTTCACCGCGGAGGTTTTAACGCTCAACACTCACAAAGGATTGTTCAGGGTCCGCAGGTTGCCTTTTGGTATTTCAGCCGCACCAGGTTTGTTTCAAAGGTGCATGGATACTTTATTGGCGGGTATCAACGGCGTAAAGGCATATCTAGACGATATTGTTGTTTCTGGAAAGGACGAAATAGAGCATGCACGAAATTTAGAAGCTGTTTTAAGATGCTTGTCCCAAGCAAATTTAACAGTCAATAAGTCAAAATGTATCTTTGCGAGGAAAGAAATGGATTTCTTAGGATTCCATATTAGTGGCAAAGGAATATCGCCGAACAAAGAGAAAGTCAAGGCAATCCAACAGGCTGCGGTTCCAAAAAACAAGCAGATGTTGCAATCATTCCTGGGATTAGTAAATTTCTACAACGTTTTTCTGCCCCGTAAGGCCACGGTAGCAGAGAAACTACATCGGTTGCTAGACAAAAATGTCAAATGGGAATGGACATATGAGCATCAAGCAGTTTTTAATGAACTCAAAAATTTACTCGATTCTAATACCTTGCTCATACCTTATGATGTTGGTAAGCCCCTGGTTTTATCATGTGACGCCTCTCCGTACGGAGTGGGTGCGATTTTGTCTCATAGAATGGAAAGCACTGGAGCTGAGCGTCCAATTGCATTTGCGTCACGTACGCTTGGAATTCACGAGCGCAATTACGCTCAGTTGGACAAAGAAGCGTTAGCCATTATATTTGGTATGAAGCATTTTCACCAGTATGTGGCCGGAAGACAAACTATAATTGTCACAGATCATAAGCCATTACTAGGAATATTTAACAGAGAAAAGCAGATTCCGCAAATGGTGTCGCCACGTATGTTACGGTGGTGTCTGCTACTAATGGCTTATGATTATAAGTTGGAGTATCGACCCGGGCCAAAAAATATAAACGCCGATTGTTTGAGTCGGTTGCCACTGGAATCTAAAATAGATACGTCAGAGAAAGAACCGTTGGATGTCCTGATGTTGGAAAAGAGCAATGACCCACCAATAAGAGCGGAGCAGGTCGCTACCGAGACAGAAAGAGATCCAATAATGTCACGCGTCAGGAGGTGCTTGCTACATGGTTGGCCACAGGAGTTGGAGAAAATCGAGGATTTTATACCATACATCCGCCGCAAGACGGAACTTTCTACGCATAAGGGTTGCTTGCTATGGGGGAGTAGACTAATAGTACCACCTAAATACCGACCACACATTTTGGATCTCCTTCATGGGTATCATCCGGGAATAAGCGTAATGAAGGCGTACGCTCGAAGTTATGTGTGGTGGCCCAAAATGGATCAACAGATAGAACGTAGAGTGCAGAAATGTACCATGTGTCAAACTACTCAATGGCATCTGCCAGCGGCACCACGACAGTTTATTCCCCCTTCTGAAAAACCGTGGAGCACGTTACATATAGATTTTGCTGGGCCCGTTGAAGGACACACGTTTTTGGTGGTGGTAGATGCGATGTCAAAATGGCTAGAGGCGAAAATAATGCGCAACGTTTCTTCGGTGGAAGTAAAGAATAAACTGCGGGAAATTTTCGCTACGCACGGGCAACCTCAAAGAATTATTTCCGATAACGGCGCTGCTTTTGTTTCAGCTGAGATGCAACAATTTTATATATCCAATGGGATCAAACATAATGCAATAGCTCCTTACCATACTTCTAGCAATGGCCAAGCCGAACGCCTAGTACAATATTTGAAGGCTTCCTTGAAGACTATGACAGAGGGAGATATGTCAACTAGATTACAACGAATCTTATTCAAACAGCACACAACCCCGAACACCACAACGGGTAAAACACCGGCGGAATTACTCATGGGTCGGCGACTTCGAACGGTGTTAGATATAGTCCATCCGGATGACGGCAATTTAACCCCCATACTAACTAACATAAACCGAGATGTACGAAGTTTTGAGGTCGGGGATTTGATTTACTACCGAAATTATGCGGCAGGCCCCGCGTGGTTAGAGGGCTCGATAATCGAGGTCACAGGGCCAGTATCATACGTCGTCAAATCAAGGGATAATAAAGTAGTCCGGAGACATGTGGATCAAATTAAACGTCGTATCCCTTGGGATGAGCCTGTTGTAAAAGAAATCCCTGCTGAGAAGGAACAGTCTGAAATCACTTTAGAACGAACGTCGTCAACAAACACATCACCTCCTTCTGCCTCATCTACCGAACCAAGGCCCGATTTGGAGCCTAGACCGTTACCACGGCCGACAGTAACAGAGGCAAGTACGAGTAGTCCGACGCCCACGACTGACATTCCCACCACCTCGAAAATTTGCGGAGCGAAGGTGATCACACGTTATGGAAGAGTGGTTAAACCGCCTGAGAGGTACGGAGCGGATCTTGAAGGCGGAGGAATGTGGTAACTTCGGCGGCACCCTGTCGAAGTAGCTCTGAGAGAATGCGGAGGAACTGTCACGGGAGAAGATGTGACAGCTCGGGGGAAATGTCAAGGTGGCATTTCCGGGGGTGCTCTGTTTTTGGGAGACGATCACGAGGAGAGCATGTTGTTGAAGTAGAAGTGAAGAATAAATATTATAATCCATTTTCATCCTGGTGTGTTTTTAATTGTTTTCCAAGTTATCGCAGTTGCCATATTGAACTGGACTTAAAATCGATTAATTGCATTTCAATGTGTTCCAAATTCATCCACTCAAAAATCTTCACATTAAGTTTATCAACCGAGATTATATCTGGATACAAAAGAAACTTGGCCGTTTGTTCAAATTTTTTAAATTGTAAAAATCTGGATGAAAATTCATCTATTATTGACTGCAGCACTTAAGAAAATTCTCTTGTCAATTGAACTAGATCTATTTTCTTGATAAATTCCATATCCGTCACAATTTTATTTGTACAGGTAAAGCTCGATAATTAGAACTCGTGGAAATTGGAATTGCTTGGAAATTTGAATACAATTTTATTTTGTGTAGACAGCTTGGAAATTAGAAAAAAATATTCCAATTTTCAAGCTGAAGCATCTCCAGTTTCATTTACGCATGTATTTTATCCAGGCAAATTTTTTTGCTTGCATTTTTTTACAGTTAGGTACAGTTTAGACTGGAAAAAATATTACGGAACTTTTCCTTGCTATAATCATTGTGTCCAAGTTAGTGAAAATGCCTCCAATTGCGATCAAAGGAAAAAAATAAACACTCTCATTAGAAGTGAAGTCCAAAATCATTGAGCAGATTAAAAAAGGTGCATCAAACAAAGCTTTGACTCAGAAATATCGGGTCGCGCCGTCATTTATTACTTACTTAAAAAAACAGGAGCTCCTTATAATGGACAAAGTAAGAAATTCGTTTTTGCCAGTGAAGAAGAAAACGCTTCATATTGTTGAATTTCCAAGAATGGAAAGTATGCTTCATACTTGGATTATACTGTTGCAGTTTTAGCATCCTTGAATTGTGATGCTGCTTTCAATGCAAGTGATGGATGGCTGCAAAATTTTGAACAGCGTTTTGGATTACTCAATCTCAAAGTGTGTGGTGAAAAATTATCGTGAAAATACAGATTCGGTTGTGCCATTTCAGAGGAAATTGGACTAGAAAATTAAGCAAATGTGTTTGACGCACGATCAAATCTATAACGCAGATGAGTCTGGTCTGTTTTATAGATTACTGCCAGACAAAACTATTGTCACCAGCAGCGAAAAAATGCTCCTGGTCGTAAAAGTCCAAAAGAAAGAATAACTTTCATGTTGTGCTGCAATGCATCCGGGACACACAAAATTAAGCCACTTGTTATGGGCAAGTCCAAAAAGCCGAGATGTTTCAAACATTTTGAAAACCCACTTAAGTACGACTCATCCAAATCCGCTTGGATGACAACATTTATTTTTCGGAAGTGGTTTAGTTCATTCGTGCGACAGGTTTGTAACTTGAACTCAAAATGTATGATTTTTAATTTGTTAACATTTTTCTTGAACCCAGGTTCGTGAATTTATGGATGAACATAATCTTCCGATGAAAGCATTACTACTGCTCGACAATGCAACAAGCCATGAAGAAATGCAAAGCGACGATGGATGTTTCTTCCACCAAATGTGACACCCATTTTACAACCCATGGACCAAAATGCCATATGGCTGACTAAACTTTACTACAGACAAAGCTTATTATCAATGGTGGTTGCTAAGGAAAACGAAGGAATTTCAGAGATTTGAAAGAAAATTACAATAAGAGAGGCGATCCTCTTTTTGAAATCAGCTTGGGATAAGGTAACAACTGAACAATTAAAGAAATGCTGGCATAAGATATTTGATCGCCCAAATGCCTGCAACTCTGAATCGACTGAGTCCATATTAGGGATGGATGATGATGAAGAGTGTTCTCTTCATCGTAATTTACCCCTTGCTAGATTGATCCCCAACGTTCATGTTCAGGACACAATTGACCTGTTAAACCTTCTTGGACAGCCTGTATCCGCCCGTGAATTTGAAATCTGTAACTCTAACAACGTTTCTGTTGATGTTCAATCAATTGAACACGATGCCAGCAGCATTGCGCCTGATTCCGAAGAAGATGGACTTGGAACAGACATTTCCCACAAAGATGCAGTTACATTTGCTAGCGGATTGTTGACTTGGGCTCAGCGGAATAACGTTTTAACTTCGGAAATTATTTCAATTCAAAATGTTCGGGATAAAGCGGTTAAGCTTTTGGCAAACAAAAAGCAAAGGCAGTCCAACATATCCGACTTCTTCAAACATGAGTAAAATACAATTTGTACCACTACACTTGCATATGTATTTGTTTTTTTTTTCTTTTTAAATAAAAAACTCAGTTATATATGTACGTTTTTTCGTTCCTTGTTTTGATTTTACTGAGATTTATTCACTTTGGGCGAAAGAATATGGGTGTATACATACATATGTGGTTTCCTTTATTTAAATGAAAGCGCTTGGAAATTGAAAATATTTGGAAAATAGAATTCGCCAGAGCTTTTTTTTTTCTAATTTTCGAGCTTCTACCGTATTTGGAAAATATTTGAATCGATTTGAAGTAATGTCACGATTAAAAAATTCTAATTTTACTTGAAATGCTTTGATTAAGGGGGATAGCCACTGTGACGGCCCCAAAAATTACTGATTTTCAAGAATTTTTTTGACCGAGTAAATGAAGGAATTTTTGGATCGGGTTTTTTTTTCATTTTATTAAGTACACATCCAATAATGTTTCCACAAATTTTTATTGAAAAATATTGAATAGTTTCAACAATATGTATAAACGATGCCGTAGAGCCTGAAAAAAATTCCCCCTTCATGGTCGCATCGATTATTCAAAAGCCAGTAATCTTAAAAATCAAACAAAAATTTTATTATAATTTGTATGAATGTAGTTATCGTTGTACGTAACCGTTTTTTTTTTGATTTTTAACAAAATGGCGACCGATTGAAAATATTTACATTTTTTCAACCTTTTTTTTTTTGTGTCAAACAGTTTAAAAAATAGTAAAAAACAAAATTTTCCAAAACGGCTACGCTTAACCTTAGCCACCACTAAGATGAACAAAACAAAAAAAAAATTTAAACATTGACCAAGTTATCGATGCGACCAGTTTGAAAAAAGTCGTTTCGAGAAAAACGCGTTTAAAGATTTTAGTCCATTTCTCTCGCAATGAAATCATAGAGTAACTGAACATCTGCCGAACTTCTAGGTACTTAAATTGATGAAAGGGACTATTGTTTCTTAAAGCTTACATAACAGAAATTTATAGTATTGTACAAAAAGAAATTCGAAGGAAAGAGTCCACTACGTCACACAATGTTAAATACATTAGAGCAAGGGACGTAACATTCTGATCCGAAAGTCAAACGACAAACAGTCGGCCTACATGCTCTCACTAAAATCGCTGTAACTTAGTCAATTTTTATAATTTTGACTTGCAATTTTGTACACACATTTTTTAAAATATAAACTTTCATTTAAGACAAAAGAAAGAAATTTTTTTTTGACCCATCACAGTGGTATCCCTCTTAAATCAAACATGACAACAATTGTTTTGTTTGTGTCTTGTAATTTAAGATTCAAGTCATTTAAATGTAAACATAAATCGGTAAAAACATTAATTTGGAAAGCCAATTAAAGTCTTAATTCACGGTATATTTCAGTCATATATTCGTTGTGCAAAAAAAAGTCGAATTTCATCTAAACATTCAACAAATCGCTCGAGAACCTTTCCACGACTTAACCATCGTACATTATTGTACATAAGTAAGCCCTTGTATACTGAATTTACTTCAGTTAATAATTCTGTGAATTTTCGTTGATTTAAAGCGCGAGCTGATGTAAAATCAACCACTTTTGACACGACAGTCATAATATTTTCCAGTGACTCAAGCCCAGACTTTGCACATAAAACTTGCTGATGTATAATACAATGAAAAGCAAGAATTGGATGTCCAATATGGTGGGTAAACAAATTAACAAAGCCATTTGCATTACCAATCATACTAGGAGTGCCATCAGTCATTACGGAAACAATTTTAGAAAGATCTATTTCCCTTTCAGCAAATGCATTTACAACTGCGTTGCAAATATCTATTCCTCTTGTTCTTGTTGTTAATGACTTCAAACTGATCAATTCCTCTTTGACATTATTTCCAACACAGTAGCGAATAAAAATAGTGAATAAAAATCAGAGAATTTTATATTTGCTTTTGTTGGTAACTTACATTTTTAGCCATTTCCAAAACTCTGTCTTTGACAGTGCTCCTAGATAACGGCATATCATGTATTCTTTGAATGATTTTATCTTTGTTTGTAAAATCATCAAATAAATATAATAATCGCTGAATGGTTTTCCGTGTTTGGCAATTACATTTGAAGCTACAAAACTAGCAGCATTTATATTTGAGCCACTACCGATCAATTTCAATAAAGATGTTGATTGTGTATTTTTGTTTTGAATTGCATGAGCAATAAATTCTTTCGCTCATCCGTGTTCATTTTATTGAGTGTTTTATGATTCGTCTCAATATGTCGTTTTACTGATGACGTTCTGCATACTATTGTCCCAGAACATAATACGCATATTGCCCTATCTCCTTTGTTAATCATACCATACTCATATCACCAATTTTGGAACTCTCTGCCACTGTTTTCTGACACTTGTTTTTTATTTTCACTGCCCATCTTATTAAAAGGAAATGAAATAAATTTATTCGAGGATATGAATAAATTGCTAAGTCACTATATAAGTCGCGGAACGCGGAACTGCACTGTATCGTAGTGGCCGAAACATTGAACGCATGTGACGTCTGTTCGGCTAAAAACCTTTCTTATTTTCAAATCATTTGCGTGCCAATCAAATTTTTGTACGTGCCATAGGTTTGCTACCCCTGCCCTAACCTTTACCGTCGAACTTGACACTTTGAATTTCCTTGGCGTCGGTTAGGATTTGATTGTTGTTTGTTTTCAGGATCAAAATTGTTTTTGGCCGACAAATGAGGTTTTGACCAGCGATGTGTGAGCAGGTGCACTGTCATGATGCAACAGCAATGAATTTTTTTTCTCACAAATCCGGATATTTTCTTGGTATTGGTTCACGCAAATGGTGCATAACTTCAAGGCAATAATCCTTTTTTACCGTACAATCTTTCGGCAAGAACGCATGAACCACGTCATTGCAGTCGAAGGAAATAAAACTTTCACATTCGACCGAGCTTGATGTGCTTTTTTTCAGCCTTGGCCTATCTGGTGGCTTTCATCGGGATAATTGGTCTTTTTTCCACCCATTATCGTTAGTGATGACCATTTTCAGCAAATTTGGACCATCATTCAGCAGCTCCTGAGCGATGCTCATGCGACGGTTGTTTTCGTCATAACAATTTTCTTCATTGTCTTTCCTTTTCATCAACTGACGTGCTTGCGCATTCAGAGAGGATGTATAAGGGGAGGTCATCGTCATTGACATTTTGATGGCTTTTTGTTAATAGCTTGCACCACTAATAAACATTCTTTTGCTCAGAGTAGACTCGCCAAATGTCACAGTCAACATTTCGTTTGTCATACAGATTCCTTGACCCATTTTTATCAATAGCGAAAAATCGCCAAGCACACCAAAACACGTTTTACCTTTTCATTCATATGTATGTCAAAAACAAACTAAGTATTTAAAAACATGTGTTAGGGAATGTGTGTACCAATATCACAAAGCATATTAAAATGCAAATTATAACCCAGTACCAAGAATCCTTTGTACTTCTTCCATATTAAAATAAAAAGAAGAAAGTTGCTATACGAGTATACGAGTATGTATACCAGTCGACATATGTTCGTTTCCACGGCGTCTTTCACCTCTTCGTTTGATGAATATTACACGCATGTGTTTTTGAGATGTGAGAGTGGCTGGATTATCTTGTTTAAATAAATTAAATTGGTCCAAGAGGTTACAATAATAATAATCGACATTTACTATTCTATACAATCACCCCAGGTCCGAAGAACGATATTAACAATTATAGTCCCATTGCCAAACTGTCACACATATTCAAACTCTTCGCGAGTATTTAATCTCTCCTAGAGAACACGGTTTTCTTCTCAAATAAAGATCTACAACCACACACCATTTGTGTCCTTTACTCTCTCGACCTTAGAGTCTGGCAAAGAAATCCACGTTAATCAACAGATTTCAGAAAAGCTTTTGATAAAATCTCACACAGATTAATACTCCTGAAACTGTTTTTCCTTGGCTTCGGTCCCAGTGGATATGTTCATACTTGGAATATCGTTATTACAGTGTTTCAGATCTGCCTTTTCGAAGCCTTTTTTACATTCCTCCGGCGTCCCCCAAGGCAGCCACTTATGTCCACTTCCTTTCGTTCTTACCATTAACTATATCGAAATGGTAACCTCACTCTATGGCGATGACACCAAGTTGTTCAAGACCATTTCCTCCAGTCATGACTCTTTCCTTATTCAATCAGATCTTAATTGCTTTTCCATCCGGTGTTCCAAAAATCGCTTAGAGCTTAACATTTCCAAATGTCATGTAATAACTTTTTCACGTAAACGAATTAAACCTCTTCCTCGGCTCTACTTTCTCAATAATCAGCCCAACTTCACCGTTCAGGACGTACTCGATCTTGGCATATTATGTGACCAGGAACTTAATTTTCGCGCACATATCGGCGAGATATTCCTTAAAGCTAATTCAGCACACGGTTTCGTGAAGCGAATGCCTAAAGAATTCTCCAACCCCTACGTTACCCGATCTCTCTATATAACATTTTTCCGGCCCCTTCTTGAATAAGCCTCTCAAGTGTGGTCTCCTTACCAAGAAACCCACATTTCTAGAATCGAGAGCATCCAACGCCGATTTCTACGTTTTGCTTTTCGAGGTCTCCCCTGGGGCAATCCTTTGATTTTACCATCATACAATTGGAGGAAAGAAGAAAGAAGACTCCTTTCAGGTACCATTGACTGCGCGACCCTCTACAACTCTACTGCCTACAGCTCCAATGAACACATTTCTCGTATGATGGGAAGTGTTAATTCGAATCCTTATTTCGATTTCAACTTTAGCACTTCTTGCTTAAAGACCCGTCTTCTCGATTCTGGTTTTCTTCCCGTTCTTCTTAATTTCTAAGTTAAGTTAGATTAAGTAAGATTAAAGTGAACTTGAATTAAGCTCTATAAATGGAGGTGTTTACGTCCACGAAAATTAAAATCAAATTAAAAAATATTAAACTGAAGGCTCCAAATATTGTTAATTATACGAATACGAATTTCTTTTTGTTCTGTTGTTGGCGAATGCAACACCCAATTTGCCCAAATCCAAAACTTCACCATGTCTTATGATGTGCCTAGGGCTTCTGTTATATCTCTCTCGGTTATCCGACGATCTTTCATAACCATATCCCATATTTTTGCTATGTTTTCTGGTGTTGATGCACTTTTCGGAAGTCCTTTACGTGGATCGTCTTCAGGACTTGTGTAACCACTTTTAAATGCAGCAATTCACTTTTCCACTCTTCGAATTGAAAGCTAATCGGATTTATACACTTTAGTTTTATTACTTCACGATATTCAAATTTTCCCTCGTGCAAAACTAGTGTAACAGAAAGATTAGTGACGTGAAGACTCCGATCCATGTTCGACCGACAAGTCAGTCGAAAATATCGCCGACATACCTGGGAGTGTTACTGAAAAACACTTTTATCTAGTTCAGGTAGGTTAAGTTTAAATTTAAGAAATGAATTATAGTGGCTAAGTTTTTTATTAATATTTTCTTAGAAATAAGCCATAAGCAAGCCAGCCGCCAATAAATAAAAATGAAGTCGAAAGATGTTAAAATTAAGATTTAGATTAGCTTAGAGTGCTCGTTAAGAGCCAGTAAGAATATGAATTATAACGTTAAATTAGATTTAAGCATTTTGTCTAGTAAGTAAGAATACGAATAATATAATAAAATGCGATTAGAAAGAAAGAAAGAAAGAAAGATTGGGACGCATGTAGGCATAATCAGGATAATTTCACAAACCTTTTACGTTGGTAAGGTACAAGAAGGAATTCCGTCTTACTCGCGTAAGTTCGTTAAGTTCCACGCGGTTCTTATTTTGCGAAATAGGCGCCAGTAAATCAACTTTTATGATAGTGTCAATGTGGCGCTCATACTTTTACAGAGCTCAAGATCTGGCTTTTGGATGGTAGCATTGATTATACGGAATCACTCATGCAACACTTGTTCAAAACGAACTTCTGTTTTATTTATTTCTTTTCCATCTTAATATAAGTTAACACGATCGCCGCAAATTCATCAACATGACACCACATGACACCTGCCACAGCACCCACAGACACATGAACACGCGTGATACCCAATATCTTGTATGGGGCGAAGCTCACCTGACACCATGTACTTCCCATCATCACCATTATCATCTACCCACGATTGCCGGCACCTGCACCTGACGTGCATTCCAACGCATACGCGAAATAAAAAGGGAGCTTCTCCTCAAGAAAATAGTTTTTTTAAATTTAATTAAAAATAAAAACTTATCTTATATATGGGTAGCTTTTAAATACAACCTTTGGATTAGCAGTCATTGAAGTTTCTCACAGCTTTCTTCTCTCCAGACGGGAGATGAACAAAAAAAATTATTTTGTCTCATATATGTAGGCAAAAGGTCCTGCTTTCATAACAGGATTTGTTTAATGGGCCCTAAAGTTATAAAGGAAAATCGACAGCATGTTTAAAATTTGTTTTACTTTCAAGAGTAGTTCAAAAAATTCAATCAAAGCCAGACAGACTTTTTCCATTAAAAATTTACTTTTCACACTTTACTTCTACGTACAATTTACCAACAAACACTTTACTTGAGTAGGGTACCATTATTGACCAATTAATAGATTTACGATCTACATTGTCTGTTTCAATTTTAAGATACCCAAAGGCGCCAATAAATAAAAGCTGTTTTAAATCATCAAAAAGTCCATTAATGAAAAAAGGTAAGCAATTAAAAATGAACACAACCGAAAAGGTCAGAAAGTCAGAAACTGGAAACATAAAATCGGGATAATAAAAAGTTTCCCATCCTACTTTCGGAGCGGATATCAACTCTGACAGTGTGCCCCTCTCTTCAGGCTTCAATATCTCCATTATCCAATGACACTTTTCATTTTACGAACGTCAGCTCATCAACACTTCTATAAAGTTCCAGGCAATGTGTGAGAGTGAATAAGAATTAAAAATAAAACCAAGAAGTTTTATCCTTTCTCATCCTTATAGACTAATGGACATACCATTATAAATGGGTTCATAAATATTTCACACTTACTCTTTGCCTTGTCGCCGAGTAGCCAGCCAGCGACTGGCAGAATGATTTATAATTTCATGACATGTTTTCGAATTCTTGGGATAGTTTCAGTATTTTGTTTTTCACCATAATTATTCAACCTTATTAGGGAGGAAAGAAAAATGAGATAAGAAAGGGACGTGAATTGAATTTTCTTTTCTGGAATTAATTAATTGATTTTTTATCGGGCAGGATTTAGCTCTATTTAATTTCAATTTCATCTCTCAATTTTATTGGTATTTCCCAACAGTTCTTCTGTGCTAATAAGTGGATATTATTGATTGTGATTCCCATCGTGCTCTAGATTCGTTTTCTGAATTGGAAGGACGTGAAGTGAACTGAAGTGTGTTCAAAGCGAACTGTTGACAGTTTATTGATATCGACAGAAAGAAATTGGAAAATAAAAGTGGTTCAATCCAGCTACCTCGTTAATTTAAAGAGAATGTGTGCTCAAAAATAACGATTATTTCGTAATTTTTCAGGTTGAATACGCGCGATCTTTACGTTGATGTTTTGGTGAAAAAGTGTACATTGCTACCCAAACGGTTTGATCTGTTCTCAGTGGTTAAATGAGTAGCTTTGCAGAATTTTGGATTACCAATATTGAAATAACTTAACATAATTCGTCGAACTGAAGGGTCGTTTAATCGGCACTTTTCCTAAAGAAGCCAAAATTAACTTCAGTCTACTAAATTATACATTTTTGCGGGAATAAACTTCATCAAAATTCGAATTCTTTTCGTTTCGATGGAATTTTCTCGAGTTTCAAAGGTAACAATCGTTAAAGGATGAAGAGGTAAAACCCAAGTTTTATGAAACAATGGATGAAATAGTTGACAACTTCTCATTATTCGACGAGAAGATCATACTCGGGAACTTTAACGCGAAAATAGGAAAAGAAGCAATATAAAGGCCAACAGCGAAGATATACATAGGTCTCTGTCAGGCAAACAACAATGGTCTTAGAGCAATAAGTTTCGCCAGCTCAAAAAATATGATTTTTCAATTATTTGTCAAAATTCAACTGGCTGGGGCAAGGTCTTTTCAGGGCCAAGTGACGATCATATCCTTCGTACCATGGTAAATGTTTTTGCTAAACAAAAGCAAGGTCGTCAGTGTTGCCATATTAATGCACAAAGTCTGCCTAACGTGGATGAGTTTCATTGTCTATTTCTTGATTCAGGGGTTGACATTATGTGTATCTTTGAGACATAGTTCTCTTCTGATCTAATCGGCCTTAATTTATTTCAAGTGCAGGATTATCAAATATTTCGTGGTAATAGAGTTATACATACGTCCTGGAGTGGGGTTGCCGTGTATATTCTGAATTGCATGTTCCGAAGTATAAAATGGGCTACTTGTTCCTGGAACTGTCCATTGCTGAAGACTCTATACTTCTGGTGTATAGACCTTATATGACTATTAATATATCCCAGCTTACTTCGCCGCTTGAAGATGTCTGCCTATCCGCTCATAACTTCATTTTGGCTGGAGACTTAAGCAACGACCTCCCTACTTAAAACAACCTTATTGATGATCTTTGTTCACTTAACCTTTTTCTGGTCAATTCTGTCATCCCAAACCATCATATCATGGTGGTAAAACTAGCACCCTACTCGATGTTGTTTTCGTATGTGATCTTAGTAAGGCGCTGTTCTATGACCAGTTGTCAGCCCCCGCTTTCTCTAAGCATGATCTCATCTAATTAAGGTTTGACTTCAATTTCAATGATTCAACCAACATATCTAAATTCAAAGACTTTTGGCGAATTTACTCCTCGAAGCTGGTAAGTGATATGCGTAGTATAAACTGGGAACAAATGTAAAGGGTCCGCCATCTAACGTTTTTTTTTTTTCAAGTAGTGCTTATTTCGTGAATGGTAACACGAGCCAGAGGCATAATTGGGCCATTTTTCTTCGAAAATGAGCAAGGAGTGGCCGTTACAGTCAATGGCGATCGTTATCGGGCCATGTTGAACGAATTTTTGTTCACAAAAATTGAAGAGGAGGATATTGGCAACATTTGGTTTCAACAGGACGGCGCCACGTGCAACACAGCCGAAGCTACACTCGATGTTTTGCGACCTGTTTTTGAAGATCGCATTATCAGCCGCAGAGCTGATGTCGTTTGGCCACCTCGGAGCTGCGATTTGACACCGTTGGACTATTATTTGTGGGGTGCCGTCAAAGATAAGTGTTACGCCGACAAGCCAGAGACAATTGACGCTTTAAAGGACAATATTCGTGAAGCCATTTGTGAAATACAGCTGCACACAATCGATAATGTGCTTAAAAATTGGACCGATCGTGTAGGCTACTGCATGGCCAGCCGAGGCAGCCATTTGAATAAAATTATTTTCCATTATTAATCGGAAGGATTGTACTTTCAAATAAAAAAAGAAATTTGAGAAAATATTCAGTAGTTTTTTTTATAGCATTTTCAAAAAAAAAAAGTTATTTGGCGGACCCTATATTTGATTTTCTCTTATTTCACTTTTATACTTATTTTCTGACATTATTAGATTTCCTGCATTTGAAAATTTAAAAATTCGTTACATTTAGGCATTAACTTGTAGTTCAATTTAGGGATGAAAAAAGAAAAAAAGTTTTCGCAACTACAGAAGAGAATAGGTTTTCTTCCTGCCTAAAACCACTCGAATGTCCACTATTCCATCTTTTTGATTTTCTTCAAATACAAACAATATTGATATCTTTCCCCAAGATGCTCACGGTCTCAGCTTGCCTAAGGACAGTTTTCGGATGATTGAATAACAATGTCGTCAATGCTTTACCAATGAACCCTTACCCAGTGAGCTTTAAGGAAGCTGCTTATTATTTTATATAAATACTATAGTACTTACTCTAACGTGATTTTGTAACGTAAATGTCCTGTGAAAACGGTATCTATTAAAGCATGGGGGTGCCAATATGGGACCAGTTTTACGTTGTTTTTATCTAACCTTTTCCAATATCCGGAAAACTTTAAATTATATTTGTGAAGAAGAAATTTAAGTCAGTAGCCGAACTGGAAATTTTGAAAAAGGGCAAAAACATATTTTGAATTTTTATGCAGATAGTGGACGCAATCTGTTGGGATGTGCAATTATTGATTCGTTTTTCTTCCTTTTCCAAATACCCTTATCGTGTGGGGTTGGTTCCAAATGGATTTGGATAATTTTGAATTAACTTGTTTGCGTACACTAATTAAAAAGATAAAGAATGGATAGGAACGAAGAGCTTTGGATGAAAATCATGTTCATATGCATATACGTGCTTAGGAAAGCTATCTATATGTGTTTAGTTTGATGACGAGAAATATCTGACTCTACTAATCTATAGTACAAGAGATATAGATTAGAATTTATACTGGATATGTTTTTTAAGATATTATTTCGCTGAAATGGCCTGAGAAGCAAAAAGGGAAAGTGTAATCTAAAAATAATTTCATTTATTATAAAAGATTCTTAAGTTAAGGAGATATATTTTGCATGACCGGTTAAATGTTAAATCCTGTTTTAGGGTTGATGTGAGCAGACTAAGAGCGAACCTCTTTGCTGTGATGTCCATCTTACTCGCCACAAATCAGCTGTTTTGGCACTAAGCGAAACTCAGATGGGTGAGAATACCGTCTTATCGGATTCAAGCTTGCTTGGATATAGCTTTTTTTTTGGCTATATTATGATTACGCCATTATCTTTCGGTGAAACGAAGCTTACCAACTTCAACCATAATTGGTCAAATCCGGAATTTTATTTCTTGTGGTTGAAATTTCATGTATGTAGGAACTAAATTCACAAATGTTTTCGATATAGAAGTCCAAATCAGGTTAGCGACTCAACTTATAACGACTTTGATTCGCTATGCGACTCCACTTCAAGAATTGTTGATTTTAATGTGCATTATTCAAACTGGCTTCAATGTTCAGTCCCGAGAGCATCCGAAGAAAGGTGGGTTGCGATTATCGCTCTAGCCTAGCTTATAAATAAGTCTAGACAAAGACCTGATATTCGGCTAACACCTTGTCTTGTTCCTCACCTCTCATCCCGACAAATATTCCATTGAAATATTGTCACCTCTTGGCTCGTTAGAGTCGTATCTGCAAGCAATTTTTCGTGCTCACCCCACTCACAAAACAAATTTCTAAACGAACGGAATGGCTCTGATAGAAAACTGCTGATCTCAAATACTATCATATAAGATGCTTTGTTCATCATAGAGTGTCAAGCCCAAAGCAAATAAGTGGTACGACTTGAGCTATGAGTTGAATTTCAGGACTTAGATAGCCAAGCCCTTTATAAGTTTGGAATAAGTATAAACGACTGAGAAATGATTGCAATTCATTGGTTCGACATGTCAAATTTTTCTGTGGTCAAAAGTTGAGGCAAAAGTGCTCTCCCAAGGAGAGCTTATGAAATACTTGGAATTGCGGAAATTTGTTAATGGCCGATAGTATGGATTCATTGCAACTTTACGTTCACTGGTGATTTGATGGCATATTTTACCGAAAAGTGGAACCAATTTTCTGATATTTCTAAAGCATATAACAGTGTTTGGCATCAGTCATGACTTATGGAATGGATGAATTTGTTCTTCTTCAGATTAGAAATTACCCCTTGGGTCGATCAATTCAGGTCATTTTGGATGGTTTCAAGTTTGATATTCACCTTATAAATGCTTGTCTTTTCCAAGGCTTTGTTCTGCCACCGACACTTTTGCTATACAGTGCATATCTGTTCTGGTGCTCCCAGGACCTCTTTGTACCTGATTAATAGAATCTAGGGCAGACGAAAAACTTATGGGAGATAACATCGACTCAATCATTGTTTTACCACTATGAACAAACAATGTTCAAGCGGGCTAGCCAATATTTTCCACATATTACAATCAACTAAAACCATAAGACCAATGTGCATCGGTCCCTCCTCTTCCTTACTCCCTTTATGCCTTCGGTCTGTACTGTGTCTTGATGAAGATCACATTAATTCCTTCATAAACCCCTCTGCCCGCTCTGATTATATCTGGAAAAATATTCTCGAAACTCTCCATTCGAGGTCGGCCTACTTCCTTCAGCTAGGGCTGATGGAGAGGACCTTGAACTCTGGTCCTCCAGTGGCTGTGACACCAGTCGAAAAGTTATCTAATACATGTGTCATTTGATAAGTGAACATTAGCGGATACAACATTGAAAATTCTTTACAAAAACGATGATAATGTCGCAGAAACGTTTTTTAAAACATTATTTTTGTTCATCATCAAGCGCCTTCCCGCACAATTTGAACTTCTCAGAAACGATAGTGATGCAAAGGCTCCAACACCGCCACCATAGCTAAGAGTTTGACTGACAAGTATCAATTTCGAGACAATTTCATGATTGCTTCATTTCCACACACAGTCATGATCCTGATTTCAATTCGCTTGGGTCGGACCACTGAAGAGGAAAAGTCAACCACTTTACTCCATACCGGAAACAGGTTGGTGTGGTTTTTAAGCTCGCTGTATCTTTAAACATTTGTTCGAAAATGATGGTCGTGTGACCATTCCAGTGATTGTATTTGATTGACGTGCCGTGGAATAACGTGACATACCACATGAAATGTTGGTTCTATTGCCAGACATTTTTTTTTGTGGAAATTTACTTTTTCTAATTTAAAAATGTTGCTTGTTTTATAACAAAAAGAGGAGTAAAATGACTCCTCTTATTGGATAAGCCTGCATATAGTTTAAAGGCAAGAACTAATCTAAAGATGAATGTTCCAAGACATTCCTAACCTATGTACTCGTACATAATTCTATGTCAACTCGTCAATAAAAGGATTCAGAGCTTCTTATATTCTCTCAGTCGGTTGGTTTCTGACACGGGGTTTGAGTCTTGCAATGGCCAACATCAAACTCGTATTTTACGATATTCTCCTCACCGCAGTACGGCTTTAATTTGGTTCAACCGCACCTGCATATTTTATTAATTCTAATGGTATTAGGCGGACTCCTGCAGCGTTGGCAATGGATTGCTTTTTTTACTTCCTCAAAGGTTTGCAGTTTTACCTGAATTTCTGCTGTGTTGGTAACACCGTTTTCCATTGTTTGTGTTGTGTAGTTTGTGAGCACAATAAAACAATTATAATATTACTGCTATCAAGTTATAAGGTGTTTTCCAATATTTCATTATGCGCTAAGGAAGTGCAATAATCGAAGACTAGCAGTGTGGCTTCAGGAGGAACCGCTCGACGAGGGACCGCAAAAGAAATAGGATTTGATAGACATTTCATACTCTATAAACCGATAGCAAAAGACATGAGTCTTTGTAAGACAGGGAATTCCGAAAAACTTGCTGAAAGTACACAATGCCTAAAGGGAACAAAGCATAAGCTAAACGAGGACGAGTCTTATCTGAACAATTCAGGAAATGCGATGGATGAAAACAAGGAGGTGCCTTGTCACCACTTCTTTTTAATTTGGTGCTGGACTACGTAACGAAATCCCTTCAGGAAAATTTGATGGAAATCTTACGCTGACGATCCGAACTCGGAGAGATAGTGAGGAGACAGTTAAGGGAAACGTAGAAATTCTAATAATGGCAGGTAAGGAAGTAGGTTAGCAGTTATACTCGTAAACCTAGACCTGGATCGAAAACCTAAACCTAGACTTGGATCGAAACAAACTTCGCACCGGACTGTACACAAAAATGTACTGTAGTCGTAGATATGAACCTTGGATTCTGACAAGGATGGAGGAAAATAGGCAAAATTGTAAAGAGAATTTATGTTGGAAAATAGGACGAAGAAACCAGCGAATAAAGAAAAACACAATCAAGAACTCAAGAAACTCTCTTCAGCTCCAAGCATTGTCCGAGTCATAAAATGGTGGAGAGTGAGATGAGTAACAAGATCGCCAGGAAGACCGTGTCGTAGATGGGCGGATAATATAAAGATGGACCTAGTAGAGGTGTAACAGAACAGCGAAACATGTTAGGAATACACTCATGACAGGGAGGCTTGGCATAGAGCCTTCAACGAGGCTCTGAACCTTCGACTTCTAAATGGCCAGTAACAATAATAATAATTTTATTCACAAGATATGGCCTATAGTTCTCGGCCGTATGATCAAACACATACATCGAATTTCCCTATTTCAATCCGAAATAATGGACGCAATACAATAACCTCCTATTGGGAAATTAAAAAATAAAAAACTAATAACGTTTGATTCATTTATTTATCGTTGCGAAATTTTTCCAATACTCGTATTATCTGAGTTATTGAATGCCGTAAAATATATTAACTGGCGGTATTAATCAATTTAATATTTATGCGAGGATATGAATTTATTCATGCGGCTTTTATTAGTAACTTGATTCATTTTCACTTAATTGGGTCTACAAATAGAAGGGCTTTATCAAGGTTCGATTTGCCTGAATCATTCTGTGTGACGTTTGATATAATGAAATCTGGAAAGGCGTGATGTAATAGTAGACAGGTCTGGTAGCGCATATAGATGCTATTTTAAAAGGTACCGGAAAGTTTTGGTACAAATATCTGCGGCAGATGTCTACGACGTTTGTTCTAAAAATAAGGTGACTTTTTGAATTTCGTGAATTGAAATTTCATTCACATTTCGCCTAATAGAGTTGACATTGTCAGTCTCATTGTCAGTCAGTTTTGGATACTCATATGTTTTTTTTTTTACAGATATAATGGTTAGAATTAAACAGTACAATCTCTTGTATTATATCTCTAAATATAAGGTCCGTTCGAAAGAACAAATTTGAATGAATTTGTGTTATACAAGGTAGCGCAAAATTAATCACTCTATAATCATATTTGACTTTTGTGAACAGCTGCAGTGGAATAATTGTGTCAATTTTTTTTACCAATAATCGATCGGTAGTGTTAGCCCAGTGCGAATTCCGACGTCGATTTTCTAATCGTGTCGACTGGAACGACAGGAGACCATGCAGGGCGTTGCTGCACCGACCGGACTAGTCGTTCGGCCGAGAATTTTGCAGCTGTGGCTGCCGATGTCGCTGAGAACGAAGAAACATCAACCAGACGATAAGCCACGCAATGGGGCATCACCAGACGGACCCTATAGCGAATTTTAGTGAAAGACTTACACATGTTTCCGTACATCAGTGCATCAGTTAATGCCTGTTGACCATCAGTCGCGTGTGAATTACTGTCAAGCCATCCTTAATCTCAACAACGATGAGGACGATTTTGTGTCGAAGATCATCATGAGCGACGAGGCGCATTTCAACTTAAGCGGTTACGACAATAAGCAAAATCTTCATTTCTGGGGCACTGAAAATCTGCATGTGATGCACGAAGGTCATTACATCCACTCAAAGCCACTGTGTGGTGGGGCGTTCATGTGGGAGGAGTGATTGGGCGATCAGGACGCGATCGGCAATACCGTCACTGTTACTAGCGAAGGCTACAGGGCCATGAAAATCGACGTCTTACTGCCGGAATTGGATGAGCGGGGCTTGGTGAACATGTGGTTTCAGCAACTGCACACACAGCATGAACCACAATGGATATTGTGAAGGAAGCGTTTTCTGGTCGCGTAATCTCCCGTTTTGGCGATTTGGTATGGCCAGTAAGATCGCCCGATTTAACCACTCCAAACTTATTCTTTGGGGCTACTTGACGTCGCGGGCTTATGTCAATAAGCCTGCCAGTCGCAGCCCTTAAGGAGAATATTCGATCTTCTTCTTTTCCTTTTCCTTTCGGCGTCGCTATGGTCAGAAGTGTAGGACCATAACCTTCCCACTTAACTGCATTTCTACTGGTCCGCTTGTGGGGTCCGCCGGTTTGACCTCAGAAAGTAGCGGCAGGCTTCCCGGTTTGGGATTACTTCATCGCTGAGGCCAATCAAATGCTGGTGTTTTTGCATTTGTTTGCACCAATTGTTTTTCGGCCTGCCTTTTTTGCGTGTTGAAATTGGAACGTTGATTGATAACGCCTTTTGGACGGGGTTCAAAGGATCTCTCCTTTGAACATGGCAATACCAACTGAGTCGGTCGCGCTCTATCTTTCTTGTGATGGTTTCTTTTACGTGGAGGCTTCCTCGGATCTTTGAACTTCTAATTCTGTCACGCTTTGTTACTCCCGCTGTCATGCGAAGCATCTTCATCTCAGCTGCCGTTAATTTTCTCTCATACTTTTTGTGCATTGTCCAGCATTGTGAACCGTATGTGAGCGCTGGACGTACAACTGAAGTGTAGAGCCTTCCTTTCAGCTTAGGGGCATTTTTCGATCACAGAAGATGGCGGAGTTTTCCCGCCACTTCACCCATCCTACGCTTACGCGATGGTTGATGTCGTCATCACAAGTTGCTTCTTTATTAATCATAGATCCCAGATATTGAAACTTTTCACTGATGAGGGTCAGAGAACGGGCAGCACAGATACTCTGTCTTCTTTGAACTAATACGATACCCGTGTCCCTCAAAAATGTCCACCCACACATCAAGTACTCGTTGTAGGGACGCCTGATCATCACTTATAATGTCTCCATCGTCAGCAAAGAATAGCTGGTGCACATTGGGGTCCGTCACTTTTCCTTCAAGCAAGCAATCAAGGACTGCTATAAAGAGCCGTGGACTGAGGACGCTCCCTTGGTGTACACCGACTTTGATTGCGAACTCTTCGGTGACTCCTGCGGTGCATCTTACTCTTGTCGTTGCTGTCTTGTACATGTCCATGATCACTCGCACGTAGGTTTCTGGAACTCCTTTTTGTCTTAGCGCTACCCATAAAAGATCTCTTGGTTGCCGGTCAAAGGCCTTCTCGAAATCAACCAACACCATATGCAAGACCTTTGTAGAATCACGATGCTTTTTCATCATGATTCTTATACTTTGGATTGCATCTGTTGTTGATTTACCCGAGACGAACCCGCACTGGTCATCAGATAGTCCTATTATTTTCCGCAGTCGGCTATCTAATACCCGTTCAACGATCTTCATGGTGTGCGACATCAGCTTGACAGAACGGTAGTTATCACAATTTCGCGTATCACCCTTTCCTTTGTGCAAAGGAAGAAGATAGCTTTCCCTCCATTGATTAGGCATAGTTTCGCCTCTCATAAGTTTGGAGATAAGAACCATGAGCCATCTAGACCCGATGTCTCCCATCTTTTTCCAGAACTCAGAGGGTATCCCGTCCGGCCCAACAGCTTTTCTTTTCTTGGAGTTTTTAACCGCGTACCGAACTTCTTCGACTGTGATGTCGAATATTTGGCAAAGTACACTCGGGGAAACTGTTCGTTCAGAAGTTCCTCGCAATACTGTCGCCATCTGTGGAGAATTTTTTCGTCTTCCACAAGGAGTTGGCCTTCAGCATTGTTAATAAACTTTGGGAAACGAATCTCCTGAGCATTTCTTCTTCTCTGGGCGGCTATCTTAAAGATATTTGCTCCTTTGTTCAAATTGCTTTGTCGAAGCTCCTGGGTAGCCTGGTTCCTGTCAGACGCGGAAGACGATATTTCTTCCAACTCCTGATAGAGGCCTTACATGCTTTTTGCTTTGAATTCGGCGCACTTTTTCTCCGCGATACCTTTGCAATATCTATATACCTTTTCACGGCGAGCTTTTTCCTCTCTATTAGTAGAAGAGCACTTTGACCAAGCTTGGAAAGCCATTTTCTTTTCGTGTATCACTGCTTTGGCTTCGTCTGTCCACCACCAGGCATGTGTGTTGGCAGGGGCCTTTAGATGTTCCGAGCAGTGATTTGGCTTTCTCCAGGCCAGATTGTTGTAGGGAATCCCACATGTCTTGTGCTCTGCACTTCTCATTACCGACCTCATCGATAATGGAAAAGAGGTAGTTTTTCATGTTGGTAATAAAAGCTTCGCCTTTTCCTTTATCCAGCTTATACCACTTGATTCTCTCAGACACCTTCGTTTGCTGCTTTGACTTCTTACTCGCCTGCATAAAAAATTCAGTCAGGAGAATATTCGATAAGAATGCGAACAGTTATCACCGGAAATCTTGCGGAAAGTCATGCAAAATGCGATAAAGCGAGTACAAATGTGTATCAACGCTGGCGCAGTCACTTGACGGAGATCATTTTTTCTATTTAACAGAAAAAATTGCAAAGGTCAAAGTATACATTTTCATCACTCAAAACCAGTTTTTTTTTAATTAGTAAAATTGTAATTCAAAAGCAAAATTAAATGATTAATCCACCTTGATCCACCTTGTATGTGGATCATATATGATATGTATCTGCTTGTCCTTCTATCTGTGCACATATACTTGTCTTATATTATATTATATTATATCTACAAACTTGCGCGAAGTGAATGTGATTTATAAGCTGTGAATGAAATATAAGTTATAAAATCAAATACATCAACCATAATGACGAATAAACCCAATTCACCAACCGCCTATTTTTAGGATTAGATACATTGTAATATATTTCATTCACAGTTTATAATTCACATTCACTTCGCGCAAGTTTGTGGATACATGCTATATACATCCAGACAGACAGGAGAGCCTTTGCTTAAGCTTTTCCTACCTCAACTTTGCAAAGTAGAAGACTAAAAATGATATGTTTTACGAAAAAGTAGAAAAATGGAAATTTTAAAACCTCTGTTACAGGCTCCTAAAGTCAAATGTGAAACACAATACTTTATTCACGAACTTAGTAGGCATGTAGATGCAATTGGAGTAAGAAAAAAATTGATTGTTATTGGTGATGTAAACATAAATGTAACGAACAAGACAAATACTGGTGATATGATGATTGCATCAAGAGATCTGAACGTATGCAATTACTTTCTTACACGTGTATGGATCTAGCCAGAAATACAAAAAAACCAAGCAATTTGAGTGGTTTATCTAATAGAAAAGAACTTGACTAACAAGAAACATTTTACTGAGGTAAAAAATATCCTTCATACGTGTAAGTTCCGACAAACCTGTCGGAATATACAATTAAGGCCAGGGACCTGGACATAAGCGCAGAAACTTTCTCTCCAGTAATAACAAAGCTTATCAATATGAGCATATGTACATATGTATATCAAGCATCGATTTCCCACTTCCTAAAAACTTTGATAGTTTGGCCGATATAAGAAAGCAGAAAACGAAATAGTGAGCTACTCATTTTAATTTTCTCGGACGTCGACAAGATAATGAAAGAAGTATTGGCAAAGGCTCCTTGGTTTTCGAAAAAAATAAGGACATCAATCGTTTGCTTGGTGGTTTTAGAAACAAAATATACCAAAGCCAGGATAAAGATCATAGCTCCGTGATTCTTGAGAGAATATATAGGTTAGGTTAGGTGGCTACCCTCGCTAAGATCACTTAGACCAAGATCGCTTCATTGTGCTGGCACTTGAGTGAGCTTGATCACCGCTACTCTTGGAAACATTCTGTGTGATATCTCCGTTTCGGATAGATCCCTCAGTTTATTAAAGAAATATTCTCCCAGAAAACGTCTTCTCGAGGCTAGGGCAGAGCAATTACCTACATAGGAGATGGGATGAAGATTCTTCCTCTCCCTCAACATGACACCTACCGCAGTCGTTATATGGCAGTCTTAATCTTGCGGCATATTTTTCTAAAGCGCAATGTTTTCTTGGGACTCTGATCTGCTTATAATTGCCTGCGTATTTTTAGCAGGCTTGTGCTTTTCCGTTGACAATACCTGACCCAGGTTTGTCTCGCATAGTTACATGTTTCAAGGTCACGGCATCTCTCATTTGTCTGTTGCAGTGCTTGTTTCGGATTTTCTATTTTTCTATTGGTGCGTTGATTTCCCCTTTAAAAGTCGAGAGCTCCAGTGTAGTGCCTATTTTGGTTAGTTCGTCTATTTCACAGTTACCTGGTATATCACTATGTTTAGGTACCCAGCATAACGTTACAGCTCATTTGCTCGATATCTCATATAAAGATGCTAGGCAGTGCCTGACCAATTTTGATCTTATTATTGGTGATTCGAGTGCTTTTATTGCCGCTTGGCTATTTGTTTAGATGACGATGTCTCTATTGTTCATCGATCTTACAGACAACCAGTCGCGGCCGTTTCCTTAAGTCGCAGGGCCAATTTCTTTGCGTTTTCCTTGTTAAGAAATTCAAAGGTGAATAGGTGAAGCATCATTTGGAGGGCTACGGTGGGGGTTGTTCGCAGTTCCCCGGTTATAGCGATGCACGCCATCCTTTGAACTTTATTTAGAAGTTTGGCATAGTAAGATCTGCACAGTGCCGGCCACAGACTAAGCAGCCTTACATTAATATAGGCCTCTCAACCGCGGTATACAGCCAGCGTGTAATATGGGTTTTGATACCCCATCTGGTGCCCAATGCTTTTTTGCAAGTGTTTAGCGCAGTCGTTGATTTTTTGATGCGTTCTTTCGCATTCAATTTTTAGTTGAGCTTCCTGTCGAGTCTGCGAATCTAAGGTAAGTTCCATAGAGTTTTGGTGGAGTGATGTGATAAATCTGCCGTTTTCCCGTGAATAAAACTAGCTCCGTTTTGGAGGGATTTGTTCCAAGATCGCAGTTCCTTTTTGCCAGTTTGCCTAGGCCTATTTCTATCAAATCTCTGATTGCTAGGGCAATGTCGCCTGCATACGCAATTTCTTTGCACCCGTCCTTCAGGGATAGGAGTATTTCGTTTACAACTAAAGGGTCCGCCAAATAATTTTTTTTTTTTTGAAAATGCTACTAAAAAACTACTGAATATTTTCTGAAATTTCTTTTTTTATTTGAAAGTACAATCCTTCCGGTTAATAATGGAAAATAATTTTATTCAAATGCTGTGCAGCTGTATTTCACCAATGGCTTCACGAATATTGTCCTTTAAAGCGTCAATTGTCTCTGGCTTGTCGGCGTAACACTTATCTTTGACGGCACCCCATAAATAATAGTCCAACGGTGTCAAATCGCAGCTCCGAGGTGTCCAAACGACATCAGCTCTGCGGCTGATAATGCGATCTTCAAAAACAGGGCGCAAAACATCGAGTGTAGCTTCGGCTGTGTGGCACGTAGCGCCGTCCTGTTTAAACCAAATGTTGCCAATATCCTCCTCTTCAATTTTTGTGAACAAAAATTCGTTCAGCATGGCCCGATAACGATCGCCATTGACTGTAACGGCCACTCCTTGCTCATTTTCGAAGAAAAATGGCCCAATTATGCCTCTGGACCAAAATCCGCACCAAACAGTGGCTCGTTTTGGGTGCACCGGCTTTTCAATGTATGCGTGCGGGTTTTCTGTGCCCCAAATGCGACAATTTTGCTTGTTTACATATCCGCCAAGATCAAAATGAGCTTCATTTGAAAAGATGATTTTTTTGGCAAAATCGACATCTTCTGTAAGTCGATCGCAGGCCCACTTAGCGAAGCGAAAACGCATTGGATGTTCAGTTGGCTTCAACTCCTGAACCAATTGGACTTTGTATGGCGTCATACCAAGGTCTTTATGCAAAATTCGTCTCAATGATGTCTCCGAAATATTGAATTGATGTTGATGGCGCTTCACGCACACTTTCTGCCGCAGCAGCAATATTCTCGGGTGTACGCACTGTTTTTGGCTTTTCACGCTTTGGTTTATCGATGAGGATGCCAGTTTCTTTCATTTTTTTCACAAGATAACGAACATACGGAGCTGACGGTGCTTCTCTTCTTCCAAAATCCGTACGCAATTTTCGCACACATTCTGCAACATTACCATGATTTTCAAAGTAATGTCGCAATATTTCCCAGCGTTGATCAAGCGTATACACAACCATATTCGTTCAGCGGAAGGATAAAACTAATTATCTGTCAAATCAGACATGAGCTAAGTGTTACCATTCACGAAATAAGCACTACTTGAAAAAAAAACGTTAGATGGCGGACCCTGTAGTACCTACAGTTGCGGCAATAGTACGCCCCCTTGTGGAGTGCCACGTTTTGGATCAACCTGCTTGAAAGCATTTGTTTGATCCAAAATATTATATTAGCATTAACCTCTAGTTTATTTAATGCATTGGTGATGGCTAGTGGTTTTATGTTTTTGAAAGCTCTTTCAATATCGAGGCGGGTAATCATGGCGAATTCTTTGTTTCAATGATTCCAACTATCGTGTGTAGAGCTGTGTCTACTGATTTATAAGCATGTTGTGATTTCACAAGCATTCTTTTTTGTAAATTTTCGCAAATGTACAGGTCCACCAGCCTCGCGAGGGTCTTAAGAAGAAAGGAAGAGAGACTGATACGTCTGTAGTTTTTTACAGGTCTGTCGTGTGGCAGGTTTTTCCTGCTTTTGGTATAAATAGAACATGTACTTTCCTCCAGGGTAGTGGTATGTAGCCCTAATCTAGACTGGATGAGAAAAATACCAAAAACCACGGTTCGAGAATGTAAGCACGTCGCAACTTTACCGGATATATTCCATCCGGACTTGCAGATTTGTATGGAAGGAAGCTTTTTACTGCCCATCGGAGTTTCGTTTTGCTTACTACTTCCTTTGAAATTAACGGAAGACTTGGCATGAGTTGTTCAAAATTGAAGCTCTGCGTTGTTGGGAAAGTGTGTATTGAGCAAGAGGTCTGATGGTTCCACGCGGTGCCATTTGGTTTGTTAATGAGGGCAGGAATAGTGGGAGCCTACTGGCCTCATGTTCCTCTCTTATTTCTGAGCAGAAATTACGCCAGGTTCAAGGTCCTTTGCGCCTTTCTTATCTCACTTTTATATAGTCTTAGGCTGTTCTTATAACGGTTCCAGTCCCCTGTTCCGTTTTGATTTTTTGCTTTGTTGGAAAGGCTTTTATTTCTAAGGGTATCAAGATTAACAGACCACCATAAGGGTTTGGTTCCCCTTGCTGGTCTACTACTTGGGTAAGTCTTAAGAAAGGGTTCATTGCTCTTGCCTCTTGACACTTTGAATTACCTTGGCGTCGGTTAGGAGGCTCGCTTCGAAGTCATTAATTTTTTTTTATTTTCAATATGAAAGTGATGGATCTGGGTGTCGTCCAGGGTTCGAAACGTTACAACATTTTCTGGTCTCGTGTTTTGTTTTTGCTCTTGGTATTCTTGGTATCGTAATTTTTTTATGAACGCAGCCAATCGAGATGTGACCTGGGCTATACATATACCTGATGGTCACTCTACGATCTGCCAACACAACATTTTCGACGGTTGGTATTCAAATGAATGTACCTTTCGGTTTAGGTAGGTGGGTAGGCGCGTCAGGCGCAGTTTCGATGACACAAAACTCGTGAGACCTAAGGAATGTGAAGAAGGATATTCGTTTATATCCAGCCTGTCGAGTTAAGAAAACTGGTTTTGTTGGCCAACTTGAGGTCGGCTGTCTCTTAGAGGTCATCGAGGAAGTATTTGCCAAAGGCGCATAAACTACGACTTGCTAGTGCTAGGTATTTGCAGAGAAAATGGTGTAGGGTTGCCTCTGTGCGGGTGTTTCGACAACTAAGGCAGTGGGTGTCAGATGTGTATTCTTCCAGTGTGAGTTCCAGTAGGTCAATGGCTTATACTGACCGTCACGATTTTATCTTGGAGCGGTGTCTATTGAAGAGGTCGTAAGTTTTGATTTTTGAGTAGGAGGGTCTGGGTTTTCTTGATATCCCCTACCAAGTTGATTTACCACCTTCGTTTGGTTATGTTGACAAAGTGTTGTAGGATGTTGCATTTGAAAAGGTTCAGCGACAGGACCACAGTTTTAGTGGGGAGGTGATCCCGAGTTTGGCTTATTCATCGGCCCTTTCATTTCCTTCTATGTTGCTGTATCCTGGAACCCAAAAGAGCGTGATATCAGTCCAGACACCAGCTCGATTAATTTATTTCCTGCACTGATCCGCCAGTTTAGATAAGGTGCTAGCAGACGAAAGAGATTGGGGTGGGCTGCACTGAGTATTTTGCATTCTTTCCGGATCGCTAGTAATTTTTGGTCGATGGTCGAGTGACCGGGGAGACGGAATGAATCTGAGATATTCAGTTGTTTAATCTTTGAGTATTCACTGTAGGGTTTTTATTGACATGGACGGGGATAAGTAAAATATACTTAAATAAACCGTGAAAAAACAATCCAATTATGAAGTCGTCTTAGTAAAAAAAGCTCTATAGCTACGTCCCAAATTAAAACACATCGGTTAGTTTATTTAAATTTAATTTTAATTCTTCAAATTATTATTTTTTAAACGGCATCCACTGTTGCTTTATAGACTAATTCTGCTTAAAAATATCATCAGCAATTGTAGAATATTACAAACATTAAATTTTAATTACTTAAAACAATGATAATAAGTTTTTTATTAGTTTCGCCTGAATTCCCCTGTTTTAAAATGCCTTCATCGATTCTAATTCGTGTTCAACTAGTTTATAATTTTACAAAATACTTAACGAAACTAATAAGCTAGAAATATATTTTTGAATTTTTTTACAATTTATAGTTTATTTACAACACTTTGCTTTTTACAAATTTACAACAATTTTTTTTACAAGAAACAAGAGCAGAATAATATATCTTAAAAAGAATATTAGCTTTAAGTGCTACAGGAAAGTTTCTAGATTAACTAGTTCCTTTTATTGATCTTATCTTAAGAACTTAAAAAATGAATTAACTTTTACAACACTAGTTATTAATTTTTAGCTTTTAGTTGTTAAAAAAAATCATTTAAATCGGTCAACTAGGGCTCAATCGTTTCCAATTTAAATGAGTATTTTATTTTATATCATTGATTTTGAAAACTCGGAAAGTAATTAAGCAGATTCTTAGGACCTAGATACACATATGCATGAGAGAAGTGTTTAGTATATATATATTCTTTCTGTGGCTTAATAAATCTTTTATTGATCCTTAAAATAAGTGTGCTTATCCTAGCCTTACGCGTTTAAAGCTCGTCCGGTATAGCCATTCGACATGGTTTTATACATTTTTTTTATTTTTTTTGTATTTTTTTTTTAGTACGATAATATTTTGCGTTGTTTTCAAGGTTTTATTGTGGCGACGATTGGACTAAGAGGATGCTTCAGAAGAGGCTAGTGAATGGTTTATGAAGTATGAAAAAGTGGCATTCGCACTGAGATTGAGCAAAGAAGTTATTTTAATGTTATATAATATTATAATAAAATTGAGAAAAATATTTCTTGATTTCTTTCGGAAGATTAAGGCTAAATTAATGTCTGTTATTTTATCACTTTTCAGACAGGTGATATCAGTGAAATCTTGAGTAGTTTTGAGGCCTATTTGTAACACAAAACTATTGTGATTTTTTCTACGAATCAATGCTCCGATTTGGAGTATTAATTCCTTGACGTTCATCCAGACTTAGTATCGTGAGCCTTGATCTTAAAAAAATAATTTTATTTTAATAATTTATGAAGTGCGGTTTATTGCAAATTGGCTAGGTTTAACTTAAAATCTTAATAGGATCCTTGCATTATACGTAATATTAAGTTCTAGAAATGCTTTGCTATTTTGGGGCAGAAAAGAAAAATTTGGTGATGATTATGGTTAAAATAAGTAAATACTCCTCATCGAAAGTGTTTAGCCCAACCTCTTTTACACTTCATCAACCATTACCACCTCCGAAGCATAGTCCTATCCAATTCGCTGCGCAATCATTTCCCTCCTTTTTCGTGAGAAGGAAAAACGCTAGAGCACAGTCTCATTTGTGCATGTTCGCGGTCCATTCACAATCGAATACTTCGACGAGCTATCTTTCTTCGCAGCTACTTGCGCCAAGAATATTTCTTTGAACGTTTCCCGAAATTGTCGTGACATCCCGCAGTAGATTCCGAAATTTATCGGATAACTAACGACCAGAAAGAAGTTCGCGAACAATATAAATATATTCGCGATACTATAGTCCAGAAACTCAATGATAGCCGACGATATGATATGCAATATGGTTAGGATACACAATGGTATCTCGGCAATCAGAAATACCGTGACAACGACGATAAGCATTAGTGTCGTACAATTGGCTTCACGCAGCTTTTTGCACTCTTTCTTTCGGTTCTCGCGGAACAAGGCCTTTCGTCGTTCATGGGCTTTTTTCATTGCATGAAATAGGAGGATGTTGAGGGTAACCAAAACGATACATGGTATCAGATGAACGAAGAAGACGCGAAACGAGAAATACGCCAGGTAGTAGGAGTCGACACCGATGTAGTCCTCGACCCATTTGGAGGTTTCGGCATGACAGACTTCTACTTGCGTGCCATTCCAATCGATGGTGAGCGGGTGATAGGTGCGGTCGAAGAAGCGGGTACTTTGATGGGCTAGCGCTGCCAGACCGATATAGAGGGTACTCCGTTTCACGCGTTCCATAGTGCACCATGTACGCGCCATAGGCGCATGACAGACGTAGATATATCTGGAAATGGAAACAAAAACAGGTTGTTAGATCGATTAGGGATAGTTATGTATTACATTTGCGAATTAAAAGTTGGAGTTTTGAAAATGCTATATTTTAAAGTTTTTTGGAAAAAAAATTATCTAGACTTGGTGGCTAACTCAGCTAGTTTCCACTAGGCCACGTTTTACTTGGTACAAACGGAAAGTCGAAAGCTACTAGTGACAGTAATAGACGAGGGATTTGATGTATTCCTATAAAAAATAGTTTACAATCGTCACATCGGACGATCTATCCGGCCAATTCACCGGTCCAAAACGAGAGATAATTCACCGAGCTCATTTCTCCATCGATTCGTTTGCCGTGTGGTATGTATCGCCGTTTTGCTGGAACCACTTGTCGACCAGTTTCAGCACATGTATTTGGGCAAAACAAAGTTCAAAATCATTCAACGACAGCGGGTGCCATTGACGGTATTATTATTCTCACGGTCATCTTTTAACAAATATGGGCGAATGCATTAGCTCTTCATTTGCCTGAGGTTAGCATAGACTCAATCAGAAATGGACTTCGTCGCTAAACACAATTTTTTGTAAAAAAGCGGTTCTTTCATCAGCTTTCCTAAGGCCCACTCACTGAAAATTAGGCGCTATGACAGGCCATTCGCCCCCAATTCTTGCAAGACCTGTTTTCGTGTAAGGTGTAAGGTGTGCCAAGATGCTTTACTCAAAAACTTCAACGCAATCATGACGTTGGTAAAATGGTCCGCGTGCGCCGAAAACATTTTTTTATAGATCACGAGTGTTGATAATAAACTTAACTAATCCATAAATTTCGTTCTAATGTAACAATATGTATGCTTGACTTTAACACATGTCAGGAATCATGCGTAAGTTGTCAACAATAGAACACTGAAAAACCAATCAGAAACGAAATCACCATTTATTAGGTCGTTGAAAAGTTGAACAGCGCTATTTAAAAAAATTATAAAAAATTAATGAAGCAAATATGCCTCCTTTTAAAAAAAGAAGGCTTATAGTTTTGGGCTAAGGATTTCTTAAGGTCCTGTTTACCGGCATCTGGGCTTCCTCGCTGTACTTGATCTTGCAATATTTGCCAGTGACGACTGTTTTTGGCTCAATTTTTTATGCATTGCGTCGATTTCCCCACAGTATGAATCGACCGTGACTGTTTCCCCCCCGTCTGAGAAACGAATAATATACAACTATGATCATAACTTGATGGGGTGAATTTATAGCTTAGGAATCATATCTATTTTCTCGGTCTCTTCCCATCATCGCATATGATCCACTTCTCGTCACAGAAGACGATATGGTACAAGAAAGCATCCCCACGGTGTCTGTTAGTCTAAAATATTACAACCTCCTCCTTTTTTATAAAGAAAAAAAAAACTTGATTTTAATTTCTCTTTAAAACCTCCCGCCATAACGATCAGTTTAGGCATGATACTCGTAAGTACGAGGGCGGTCCGATAAGTACTTAGGCTACAAAAGAAAAACAAAAATGGTTGGGGAAATGGCGATTTACTTTTCAATATAGTTTCCTTTCAGCTCGATACACTTGACCCAGTGATGCTCCAACTTCTTTAACCCGTCTGAAAAAAAAGTTTTCTCGAGGTCTTTAAAGTAGCCTCCGTGGCGGCGATGACCTCCTCATTCGACTGAAATTTCTGTCCGTCGAGTGACTTTTTTCAAGTTTGGAAACAAAAAGAAGTCGCACGGGGCCAAATCTGGAGAATACGGTGGATGGGGCAGTAGTTCGTAGCCCAATTCGACAAATTTGGCCATGGCGAGGGCGGAGGTGTGAGCCGGTGCGTTATCATGGTGGAAGAGCACTTTTTTCTTCGCCAAGTGGGACCGTTTTTTCTTCAATTCGGCGTCGAATCGGCCCAATATCCCAGAAAACGATGACCATCACCTTTCCGGCCGATGGGACAGTTTTCGCCTTCTTCGGAGCACGTTCGCCGGGTGAAGTCCACTGTTTCGACTGTTTCTTGGTCTCTGGTGTGTACCAGTGGGTCCATGTTTCGTCGACTGTCACGAAACGACGCAGAAACTCCTTCGGATTGAGCTTAAATAGCGTCAAACACTGCTCTGAAGTGGTCTCACGGTTGCGCTTGTTGTCCGGAGTGAGCAAACGCGGCACCCATCGCGCCGACAGCTTTCTCATGCCCAAAATTTCATGCAGGATATGACCCACGCGATCTTTTGAAATGCCTACTGTCTCAGCTATCTCGCGCACCTTCAATCGGCGGTCTGCCAATACGAGATCGTGGATTTTTGTCACGTTATCCTCCGTGGTAGCCGTTTTCGGGGCACCTGGACGTGGCTCATCAAAACCGACGTGAGACCACTTTGAAACTCGTTAAACCAATTTTTGATGGTCGCCATCGAAGGAGAAGAGTCACCGTACACAGCATCCAAACGCTCTTTCATTTCGCTGCGCGATTTCCCTTCCAAAAACAAGAATCGAATCACCGACCCATATTGCTATCCGCGGACACTCCCGCTTCCACACGCGGTCAAAACAAAACTACGAGTACGATCCGGCTGAAATTTCGACAGTAGCCGTCTACTAGAATGTACTACACGATAGTAAGTTGATACCTCGTAGATCGGCAGTTCCATATAATACGGCCTAATATTTAATTATTCAAGTTCATATCGTAAAGGGAACCATTTTAAAATGAAATCGTCTTTCAACAGGAAATACCACTCTTGTTATCTTAAGAGGTGTCATAGAGGCAGTGGCGATATGTAATTTATGTTCAAAAAGTTTGAGGAATTTCGTTCCGGTTTTTGTCAATATGCCTACGTTTTACTATGAAGGCTCTGAAGATGCTAAAGATGATGAGGGCCCAGCACATCAACGATAGAAACATTTATTTCAAAACCGTCAAACAAAAAAAGAAGCAAAAGGAAGTTGAAGGAAGGCCGAAATGAATAATATAGAACTACTGGAATGTATCATTATACATACGTGCCGGATTATGGGATTCGGTTTAATGGTCGCAGAAGAATTTTTCTCTTAACGACCATTTCAATTCTAACGGCGTATTAGGGCGAAAAGGTCAAAGTATTATTGAGTATTAGCTATTAGTTCAAGGCGTTTATGTGCAGAAAAACAACTCAGAAAACAATACACTCGGATCCGTGGCAAAAAAATTGATGGCTTTTGCACTATTATAATAGCTTCATTGATTGATTGTTCGTAGATATTTGAAAACACAGTAATACTCTCGCTTTCATATACATATTTTTTTTTTCTGTTCCCAAATATAATGACTATTTCAAAAGCTTATCACTGGGAGAATTAAATGTTAAACCGATTTCCATAAATGTGGAATTGGCTTTATCAAGGCAGACAGCATTGATGCATTTTTTGCATACCGTAGCTGTCTGAGGCTTATCATTTTATGGCACATTTTAAATCCAGAAGGGATTAAAATCAGCCCTGATGACAGGACATGAGACAGGATTTTTTGCCGTCAGAATATTTTCTTTTGTTATTTGGCATTAAACATTCCCTTACAATAAAAAAAATGTGTGTGAGCCTCATCGACATAGGTTCACGATTGAAGTCCTTTAGATGTTTTTTCTATATTGATTTTTCTTATAACGTCCATAAAATATATAGAGCAATCGCATTTTTAGTAAAAAAGTACAGATTTCTAAAATCGGCTGATGATCAGCGGCTTATGGTAACTAAAATCTGATGCAAATATTTTTATGCTGATTGAATTTAAATATCTCGTAGAAACCGCATCTATTTATATGTTGTTCCATGATTTGTGGTGGCGTCTGCAGGATTATTTGAGTACGACATAATCAAATAAGTTTTTTTTGAAAAAGTCTTTTAATGGAGTTGACGATCTACATGACTTAGCCATCTTAGACGCCGTGCTACGTTCATATCTCTCTACAGTATGTACAGTTCCCTGATAAATCTTCTTCACCATTCCTTGGTTCATGTGGCTGCGGCATAAAGCAGAACCGGATTGATAAGGATCTTGTATATGGTCATCTTGGTTTTCCAAGAGAAAGCTCTGATTCTCAATTGCCAAAACGGTGGTGGTTTGTGTATTTTTTCGATGACAGCATATTTTTGTTTTAAGCTCATTTAGCGCCAGTCCCAGTTTAGCGGCTTCGGCCTTAATGCTCGTAAAGGCCCCATTGACATCTCGCTGAGTTCGTACAATTATGTCATTGTCATCGGCATATGCGAACACGTGTATGGATCGTGCCCCCCTTATCAACCAGTGATCTTTCCAAGAAGGATGTTGGAAAAGTCTTACGATAGCGTATCGTCTTGTATAAAACCCTTTTTGACATTAAAGATCTCGGTGAAGTCGCTTTCGAATCTGATGGAGCAGCAAGAGATCTCCGATGTCATCTTGCACAATCTGACGAGTTTGGAAGGAATGTCATAATTAGACATGGCGTTGTATAGCTCGTCTTTGTATGCGGCCTTAAAATCGACAAATAGATGGCAAGTGTCGATCTGGAACTTGTTGGTTTTTTCCAGGATCTGCCGTAGTGTTTTTTATTTCCTCGGACTTCCCGAGCCTGAAACCGCACTGATACGGACCAATAAACAGATTGGTTAAACGATTTCAGATGTCCACACAGTACAGCAGAGAAAATCTTGTAAGCGATGTTCAGGGGACTTATATTTCTGTAATTGGGTATCCTTTCTTGTGGATCGGGCAAACGATACTAAGATTCCATTCATCAGGTATGCATACAGATGAAGTGGTGCACTTTCCCAACCAGGTCATTTACAGCTGCCTTAAGGAGTTCGGCAGGTGGTCCATCTGCTCCAGCAAATTTGTTTGACTTAAATTTAGAAAAAAGCATTTCTAACTTCGTCCAGGTCAGGGGGCGGAATTCTCTCCTGTCATTATCTGTTGTGAATGGGTCATTCTGCCTGACAGCTGAATCTATTTCGTCATCGCCGGTATAGCGCGGTTCTTAATATTGAATCTACTACTAGGTTTTCGGTTTCGTCTCTGCAGACTTCCATTCTGGTTCTCTGACATGTTTGACTCCTCCTCCGATAGCATTTCTCCATCTTTTCTATCACAAGCTTCTCATGATTTTTTTTTTGTTTTGAAAATCGTCTGCTCTTCCCTCCGCTTTTGCTTTTATTGCTCACGGGCAGCGCTTGTTCTTCTGTGCAGTGCAACTTGATATGCTTGCTACTTGGTTGCGTGAGCACTCCTATACACATCGTCAAACCATAGATTTCTTGTTGGCAGCGTTTAGAAACACAGTACTTCAGAAAAAGCGCTCCTTAAGGCTTGTTGACAACGGGTCATTTGTTGTTAATTGTCTTTCATTCACAACTGATGTTGTTGCATAGTTTTTTCCGTATAGAAATTTTTGTTTGGCTTTTGATTTGAACTACAGATCTTCCGCTCAACAATCAGTGAGGATTACCATTGCACCACGACCACTCCCCATCCTTTAGTCTTCTTTCTTATTTCCAGCGTATTTATCCAAGCTGATTGCTGTCTGTCTACAAAAAATTCTTCTTTCCAATTGTTTAGAGCTATGTCTAGGAAAATTCTTTCATCTATGTTAGAGTCTTTTTACAACCTTCCCGTTTGCGTTTGTTAGTTAATGTAGGTCTGTCGGATTTCTGGACAATTTTATCACTCAACATATCACTTCATTAATTTCTTCTACTTGGATGTTAGTTTCAAATATTTTTTAACGATTTAAAAATTGATTAGGTATGGGACTTTGTTTGTATCAATTGTCGGTTTTCCGGTTGATAATTTCTCACTCTAATTTCTCCTTTGTTGAGTCACTTCCCCTTTTTCGTAACAAAAACATTTCAACAGTCATTGGTTTATGCCAATAAGCCGACGACGTTGGAAGAGCTCCGAGCCAACATTGAACGCGAAATAGCAGCCGTTTCGGCCGAAATGTGTGGCCGAGTCATCGAAAATTGGGTCCAACGAATAGACCACTGCAAACGTGCTCGCGGTGGCCATATGAACGAAGTCGAGTTCCATTTGCGAGTTGGTTTGCGTTTTATTTAAAAAAATAGTTGTCAAGTCCTTTTTGGAAAACCCTTTACATTCCTTTTAACTGTTTTCCGCTCGGAGATCCGATCGGGGAGCTAGTGAACTAGTACAAGGGTTGCCAGTCATATTTAATACCACGGTGGGTCAATGATTTTTGATCTTGTTTTGAATGTAGGATATTGGTATAGTGATGTGTTTGTGGGTAGCGCAGAGTCAACACCCTCATTTATTGAGCTTAATTCAAGCTAACATAATCTTACTTAATCTAACTTAATCTAGCTTAGAAACTAGAAAAACGGGGGAGGGAACCGGAATTAAGAACGTGTTCATGTTGGTTAGTTTAAGAAGGTTTGATAGGGCAAAGGATTGATCCAGGGTAGACCTCGAAGTGCAAAACGTCGGAACCGGCGTTGGGTGCTCCCGATTCTAGAAATGTGGGTTTGCTGGTAAGGTGACTACACTTGAGAGAAGAGGCCGGACAAAGGTTATATAGAGAGATCGAATGCTGAATTGAGTGGAGTTGGGCTTATTATTGGGGAAGTAGAAACGAGGAGAAGGTTTGATTCGTTTACGTGAAAAAGTGATTGATTGGCATTTGGAAAATGATGGTAAAACTATTGAGATCTGATTGAAAAAGGGAAGAGTCTAGAGGAAGAGAGACTAGAGAAAATGGTCTTGAAGAACTTGGTGTTGTCGTATACTGAGAGGTGGGAATGTCTGATGACAAACTCAATGTCGTTAATGGTAAGAACGAAAAGAAGTGGACCTAAGCGGCTGTCTTGGGGGACGCCGGAGTAAGCTAAAAAAGGGCTAAAAAAGGCAGATTTGAAACGAACACTCTAATAGCGATTTTCCTAGTATGAAGATATCCACTTCAAAGAAATGAGATCGAAGCCAAGGGAAAACATTTTGAAGAGTATTAATCTGTAGGAGATTTTATCAAAAGCTTTGCTCAAATATATATTGCTAAGGTATCGGCATTCTCTAAGGCCGAGAGGGTAAAGGTCACAAATTCAACAAGGTTTGTGGTTTTAGATCTGCATTTGAGGAAACAGTGTTGTCTAGGGGAGATTAAAGACTTGCAGCGAAAATTTAAAATTTCGTACAAGATACTCTCAAAGTTTGGGTATGTGTGACAGTTTGGTACTGGGACGATAATTGTTAATATCGTCCTTCGGACCCTTCTTGTGTATAGAGGTTGTAAAACAGGTTTTCCATAACTCCAGGAATTCACCTAGAGATAGGGATAAGCTGAAGATTTTTGGGAGAGGGAAGATTGAGGAGCATTTTTTTAGAAATATGGCAGGGAGACCGTCAGGTCAAGAGATGAAATTCTCATTATGTTGATTTAATTTTTTTTTCGATGACACAGAGATCGATGAGGAAGAAATGGTCCAAGGGAGAAATAAAGTAAATAATAGAAATAGGCGGAGTCCGGAACAAAGTAGTCGATGGCGAAAGATTGTTTAAAAACTGTAGCAAAAAAGTTGGCGATAATATTGGAGTCATTTGAGGTTTGATTATTGACGGAAAATGAGTTTGTAGTTAACAAATTTAAAAAAGGACTTAGGGTCACTTATGTATAAGTTTGGCTTGCATTTCAGCTAAATAGATTCGATAGAGGGAATTGTGAAGGGCGGTAAAGTGGAGTAGCCTATGTAGTTACAAAAGTCATTAAGTCATTTATTGTTAAGTTTATTTATATTTTTGTTACTTTTTGTTTATTTAGTTTATTTATTTATTTAGTTAAGTACCTATTTATTTATTTAAATTTATATTATTATTTATTTATTTAATTAATGATTTTCATTTATTTTATTAATTTTTTTATTATTATTTTTTTGTTGCTTGTATAGAAGGTTTTTGTCGTATTTTACTTCTAAAGCATATTGTTATTTTGTCTTTTCGTTTTTTCCTTTATTCAAAACATCCAACATTTTCAGTGGAAAGATATAACCTAACTATCAAATCCCTGTGTTGTAAAATGTGCGGTAGCAAAACATTGTAAATTTTACATACGAAATAAATATCTATCTATTAACTCATTCTTTCTTGGATGGGGAGGTGGACAAAGGTTTGCTTTAAGAAAATGGAACGTAAAGAGAGTTAGAGTTTAATATTGACCTGTAAAATATGGATCATCATTTAAAGCTAGATAATCAAATTTGGGAGGGACTTTTTTGAGGCATTCATTGGTTTGGTGAAATGTTGCTTTGAGGAAATCGTGAGAAGGCAGAACTCTTGGAGGAATGTTCTGTAATGGAGAATCGCGAAAAATGGAAAGAAGGGAGGAGGGAGTATATTTTTATCCCTATTCTGAAGCCTTATGGGCACAGCTTTCCATACATGTAACACACCATTTTTGGATTTGGGATCTAGCGCACAGTCTTTGTTTCTAGAAATTTGGGATGATGAATTTATTTTCTATACGCAGTCCTCATTTTCGGATTTTTAGTTTAAAGTTTTCGACTGTTTTCACTTATAAAAAAGTTTTATTTGTTACACTATCGTTAATACAATATGTGAGAGCAACTACATTGCCTCTATTCGCGAAGTTTCATTTCGAACATGCACTCTAGATACGATTGTGGTTTTTTTTGGCGAGACTCTAGTGGCCATGAATCAATACACCCGAAATTGTACCGAACTCTTTTTCGAGCTTCATTTTTAGCTCTTTCTACGTGTGGATATATTTTACAGCTTTAATAGCTAATTTCGCGGCACCTCTTAGCAATTTTCTCTCATACGTTGTATATCCTTTGACCAATCGGTTATTTCTTTCCTACTTTCACCATAAGATGTTTCCAAAGAATCCTCCACGTCTATAAATACGAAATCATTTTGTGGCATTTCTTCAGTACTTATTTTAGGACGAGACTAGTTTCGAAATATTCTTCACCAACGTCGTGCACATTCGGTATTGTCGTTACGCTTCCCGATCTGGTCCCCATAACCGACCTCCCTTTTCTCGGCCTTCTTTTAAGTTCATGTTGGGAAGGTAAAGGGAGGTACTAAATAAAATACACACGTTTTAAAAATCAAGTTAACCTATTTAATTTTATTCATCTTTTAAGTTAAAATGTGGGAAAGTATATATATATATAACATATAAAATAATGAAAAGTTCAAGTTCTATTTTAGGATTTCTTTTATCGTAAGAAGAGAATAAATTTGGATTTTCCGCATGTGTCGACTCTTATCGTTGTGCTGCTCATCGTGACTACCTTGCGGTCTTCCTGTTAATCTTTTACCATTTTTTTTTATCGGATGTCGTTTTTAAAAAAGTTATATTTTTGTACCTCTTGACAGCTTACCGCTTGACGATGTGTCGAAGTTGCGTCAGACTTAGGGGGATTAGAACATAGATGATATCTTTCCTACACCGTGACTTGTTACAAGATTTCACCATCGCTGCCGTATGCCAGTCATTTTGAATCATTAATTCAATTTCTTTATATTTCAACAACGATTCATATTTTTTTGCCGTGCGACAACCAAAGATCGAGCTTCTAAATGGCTTCGTAGTCGACCATAAGATCCTGTGTCGATGTGTCGATCTTACTAATTTTTTCAATGATTTTATGAACATTTTTAATTTCAGACCTTGTGCCCGAGGAGCACTTTCTAGCCCGAGATTTTCAGGAAGAACCAATTCTTAAAGTTTTCCATAAGGTACATTCAACTTTTAGTATTATTAACTGCCACTTGGAACTCGGAAGTTCAGTTCCTCATTGATAACCCTTCGCTAAGCCACCCTGTAATGAGTGTGTTCGTTCCATGTTTCACTGTTCTGTTCCAAAGCCCTCCCACCTACGGCGCGACCTTCCTTGGGCCTTGAACTCATTATTTTTTTGATTGTTTATTCAATCTCCACTTGTTCCACACTGTCTGCCTATCTTACTCTTCGCGATTTTATTACTCCGGTAATGCTTGGGATTGAATTAAGTTCATCGAGTTATCGATTTGGTAGTTTTTTTATTCGCCTATTTTTCGTCCTGTTGTCCACCACAGAACCTCCTTCAGATCTTGTTTTCATAGACCCGAAATTGATTGCCCTTCTTCTTAGCCAGAGATCAATTTCACACCCGTAAAGTGGCATTATTATGATTTTATTAGTACAGATTTTGACATTGTGAGAAAAAAGAGTTTTTCCTTCATCGAGAAGCACACGCGTTGACCATATGCAGCCTTTTATTTATCTCGATCTTTATGTCGTTTTTGGTAGTCAAAACGGTTTCCAGAAATTTGAACTCGTTCAGTTTCTCAAAGCCTTTCTTTTTGAATGTCTTATACTTGCTTTCAATGTATGTTCATACAACATAAAAAACTCAATAAAATTGGTTCAATTTCAAACCAGAAAATAATTGTCAGTTGCAAATGTCTTAAAAACCCAGTAACGACATTATCGACGTGTTGTAAAAGCACCCCCAAATCGCTAGCTTCATCCATCATCTTACGATTCTACACACAAACTTTAGTACCCAATTCCATCATTGGAAAAATGTTATCTGTACGCTGGAACCCTGGCTGGTTGTTAAACAACTAGTACTCCTCACATGTTCGGCTTGGTTTGAATACAAACAATGGATGTACAACAGAATTCATTGTACAATATACTCTTTCCTTTTTTTATCTGAAAAGCTGCAGCACAAAACATAGAATATTATGCTGTATGGCGTGCAAAATTATGGAATAATACAATGGTTAGTAATTGCTTCGTGTATCCATAATGTATCAGGTTATATAAGCCCTCCACTTCGTCTTCCACTTTTTGCCTTTTCATATTATACATGTATTTTGTTTATTGTCTTTTTATGAGCATGATAAAATGTAAAAGATTGCGTAGCTTTTTCCACGGCCACAAAATTCTCTGTACGCTAGTTAACTCACCTCTGAACCGCCAGTGCGACTGTAAGCCAAATGGACGCGGTATGGAACAAGGTCGGCATGATCTGGAAATAAAAAAAGACAGAAGCTTAAAGAAAGAGCAATGTTGGCATTTCCAAAAGCAAATTAATGGTAAGTAGTTTTCGGTGTACCTCGGGGAAGTGCACAATTTGTATGCAGAGCTTTGAATGGGTTGAGCACAAGAGAAGTTTTATTGCTACCTACTGGTATCCCATTCAAACTATAAAAGGGAATAAATTAATAACACTGCTTGGCCCAAGATGATTGAGACTGCTTTTTATTGCGAAAAATATTGGGTGGAGAAAATGGAAAGCCGGATGTCGGTTTATTCATTGGCAAAAATTAAATTTTGCAGAAGAAAAGAAGACGCAGGACATTTTATGGTCGTCTATTTCTATGTTGTCTATTATGAAATATTTTTCTATTAAAAATTATAACACAATGAATTGACGTCGTCCACTTTATTTGCGATCAAAGCTGTAATATTTCTTTGGAACCCTTATGACGAGCAGCTACGGTGTGGGAGATATTCCTTTGCATCCGAAATTCTTTTTACACTTTTACGTAAAGGCAGATACACAATGAAGTCTACTATAGACTACATATATCACGGACGTATAGTGTTTTTAACAAGAGCAGTACAATACAGCATAGGAAAGGCATGAACGGAAAGCATGTCCTGGGGATACAACAATGCCCTTTGCTTTAAAGCCATTCAAGGCAGGCATTCCTTTCACAACACTGTTTCTGAAATAACTTTTAGGGTGGCTAGAAAATGGAATCCAACTGAAAACTCGTTTTTGCAGAGAAGGTTTGATAAAGTGCTGATATTTGCTAGGTGATAAGTTACTGGTGGTCTTGAGCAAATGAGTATGCGGTGGCAATAACAATAGTTTGACAATATTATTTATACATAAAAACCAATAACTTCTGAAAAGGAAAAAAAGCTACAAGCCATTTTCGATAAAAATGTTGAATAGAAAAGTAGCCATCATCAAATGACGGATTATGTCTTTTACCTACCCTAAAATTGCAAGGCAATCAATCACTAAAGCATTTCGCAAGTTTGTTCAAAAACTAAGGTGACTTTTTTAAATTTCGAGAGCTAAGAACATTCGACTGTAATTTTTTTTTTGTTAAATTAGTACACATGTTCACTGACATATGCTGACATTGTGGATATTTAGTTTGTTTTTCACAGACATACGTCATACGTGTTTTGGTGTGCTTGGCGTTTTTTTGCCTTTGAAAAAATGGATCAAAGAATCTATTATAAAGGGTGTTTTTTATCGCTAGTCTTCGCCGATAAACCCGAAACGATTGACTACTTGGAGGACAACATTCGCCGCGTTAGTGCCGCGATATATGGCCTCAAATGTTGCACAAAATCATCGAAAATTGGACCTCCAGATTAGACTACGTCCGAGCGTAATAATGTTAGAAGATTATCCTTCGAATAAAGTCAATTTCATGTCAATTTAAAAAAATCATCTTTGTTTTAATCCATTTCAAAGTTTTATACCTCTATAAAAAACACCCTTTACATTAAATTTAGCGTGAAAAATAAAATTAAATGCTCCAAGCTACTTGAAATATTAACTCTAGTATTTGGTGATTTTCTTCTGAATAAAATAAAAAAGGTGTTTATAAATGATAAAAGTTCTTCACGGAAGGCTGGCAAGATGCCCTCTCTGGACGCCCCAGGACGTCAACAATGGATAAAAACCTTTAAACAATGAAAATTGTTATGGAGATTTCTCTTGTCAGAGAACATATTAACTGAACATATTAGCTCATGCCATGAAATTTTTCTCTGATATTTTGGGTATGAAACATTACCAGCGAATTTTGTATCAAATTAGAACATTTAAAGCAAAAGAACCGTCGCATGAGCATCGCTAAAGAGCTGTTGACTGATGTGAATCCAGATTTACTGAAAAGGGCCATTACTAGGACGAAATATGGATATATGGCTATGACGTTGAAACCAATGTCCAATCATCTCAATAGAAGCGACAAGACCTTATTTTTATTGAATAAATCTCGTAGAAGAACTTACAATCGTTCGAGCCTACTTGTAACCAAGTGATACGTGCAATCAATCAATATAACCGAGTGAGTTTGATGATTGTGTATACAACTATAAATAAATATATGAAAAATGATCGTGCTAAGTTTTTTGAAAAAAAAAAGGAATTTCTTAGCTTAAGTTAATTATAATAATGTTAATTGTAAGCTTTTTATATAGTAGTCGAAATGCGTACGTTTAAGTTATACTGTGTGTTTTAGAGTGTCCCCCTAGGGCCAGTTAAATTTCTAAATTTGTAGTTAAGCTAGTTTTAAGCATTTTTGCCTAGGATAAGATAGATCTAAGAAACTATGAATAAAAATGAATTTAAAACTAAAAAAAATTAATAATATAAATATGTATAATATCACAGATTTCGGAATCCCAGGAAAATTGATTCGGATGTGTCGTGCCACACTGAAAGACTTGCGATACACCATGCAGCTTGGACCCCATACCTCCGAACGTTTCCAAAATGCACCAGATTTCTGCAAGGAGACGTTCTTTCTTAAATTTAGTCCTTGAAAGGATAGTGAGACAGGCTGGTGTCAACGCGGAGCTCACTATCTCCTTTAAGAGCGTTCAGCTGCTGGGATATGGATTGACATCATAGCAAGTTCCAAGCGCAGCGTAGTAGAGGCATTCACAGTAATTGAAGGAAAGGCAGGTCTCGTTGGTTTAAAATTAAATTATGATACAATTAAATATATGCTGTAATGTACCTATCGACAGATATAATTTTGGGGTAGCTAAAGAGTTTATCTACCTCGGGGCAAATGTAAACGCCATAAATGACAACTTAGTGGATGTACGATAAAGAACCACCCTGGGCGACCGGTGCTACGTAAGAATTCCTAACATAGAAGTCCAAAATTACTCTCTACAGAACACAGAACACTGATGTTGCCAGTCACGCTTTACGGAGCCGAATGTTGGATGATCAGAAAGAAAATAGAGATGATTCTGGGCTTTTTGGAAAGAAAAATTCTACGTCGGATATATGATCCTGTCTGCGAGGAAGGCGAATGGAGAAGAAGACACAACCACGAACTTTGATGTGGCCCTCCCCCGCTCCAGCAAAAATGGTCTTCGAATCCCAGTCATCTGGTTCGATTTATTTATTCAGTATTTCCAAACTTTTCCGTTTTCTGGAAAAAAAAGGTCTTCACTAGTAAATCGGCCATCCCGAAGGAGTCATGAATTTGTAGCTACGACCCAATTATTTGTAACTTCTATTCCCGACAAACCACTTTAACTTCGAAGTTTCAGGCTTAAAAATTATATTTATAAAATTCTTCTTCTCACCATCTCTTTTTGAAAAGTGAAAATTCCGGTAAGGACTTTGCAGCAAATTTGAAACTCCCATCGAACACACATCCGATTCGTTTCGATAAAAAAAAATTAAGACGAAAATCCTCCATTCATCCCTTATCCTACAAAAAAACAAAAAAACTTTCTCTGTTCACGTCTCTCGCGTGCCATCTGATACATAATACGTTATGAAAAAAAGAACTCCACCCATTGGCTCTGATTCCATGCGGACAGCATTGCGACATCTTTGTGAACTCCTCCGAAGAAAAACTATTTTATCCATCCTCTGCAGCCCTTCGACCTCTTCGTGTTTCCAGTATTCCCCACTGGGACATCATCTAACTCTCGAACTTTTCAATTAATATTTTATCAGCCAACTCTATGTGGAAAACCATCCGGATTAACTAGGTCAATTTACTGCTCAAACGAAGGCTATGGATTAAATTCATACCAATGTCGTCATTCTTTGGGATATCCGCCTACACATGAGCTAATAAATGGGTTAAGAATGAAAACAGATAGGAAAACCAAAATGGCGTAAAGAAATAATTGCGTCAAATCGGAAGCCTGACTTAAGATGTCGCAACAAGGTCTTTCTGGAAGGAATGTGATTTGGACCTAAGCTGACTAGTGGGCGCCTTGAATGAACTTTATCGTCTAAGGGATTTGATTGCTATAGAAACAGACATAGGAATGGATACTAGGAACTTGTAGAACATCCTGCTATAGGATTCCGGTTATCGATTAACATCGATTTAGTTGCGTAACCTTATCATTCCACTCTCTGTTCCTATAGTCTGTTGGCTTCTGTTTGTTTGACGAACCGTCTTTTTCCCTGGATGGCATGGATACATATGTATGTAGGGGCGACACAAGGAGGAATAAACATAATTCATCTCATCCTGTTGGAGGAGACAGAACTAGGCAGAGATGAAGCAAGCGCAAAGCGTAGGGTATACATTAATCAGAAGCAAAGCGTTAGAGGAAGGGTTATCATGCAGTACATCATTGCTCAGGGCTTTGGCGTCTTGAGACCGATGATCCTTCTTTTAAAGTACGTTCTTGTTAATATAATCCCCGGGCGCTTGCATCGAAATAGAATCTGATTACATGCCAGGTTTATGTATGGATTGTTTTCGTAGATATTAAAAGAAAACGACTACGACAAGGACGACGTTAGAGTGATGACACGTTTACAGGTCATAGAATCGAAATCACATTTTAGGAAGCCAATTCACTGTCGTGAGTTTGGGATAATGATAAGGAATTTGTTTTGTTTTTTTTTTTTCTCTTGTTACTCTCTACATCCTTGCGACACGACATGACTCCCGTTTTAAACAGGATTCCAACAAATAACTGACGAGCGTTTCCACTTCGACGGACATTGACTTTCCTTTTTCTTTCATTTTTAATGTCTTGAGAGACTTCAAAGGCCGTTGACTGATCCTTAGATGATTTCCTTTTGATTTCGTGCTTTTTGTTCTCCGTGATTTGTTTGCACTCTTAAGGATGTTTTCGTAACAGCTCTCTCTCGTGTTTTTTATTTGCTAAGTGATTGGCGTCAGAGGGAAAGAATCAGTCAGGTAAAACTGATTAGAAATACGGCTGGTCAAGCGGTCCTAGGAGTGGGCTATCATCAATCATTTTTCAATTCAATTACTGTAGCCTTTTACTTTTTCTCGCCCCATTTTCACAGGCTTCACTGGCGTAAAAATGTGGTAAAAAAGGGAAAAAAATAAATCGATATAATGGCTCGGGTAGGGTGTGATAACCTCCGGGCCGAAGGGGAATTGAGAATGACAAGGAACAGTGCGTGTTTTATCAGCAGGTGACAAACAAATAATGGGGCAGGTAGGTCGATTGGATGACAAGTTATCATTGGAATAGAGGTTCAGCTGCTTAAGTGGTTACAATCGCTTCACCTTAGTACCGGTCGAACGTCTTTAGGGATGATAAGAAATGCAGATTTGATTTGAACTGGGGTTATTGCCGCAAAACTTTCAGGCATTTACCCCGAAATTATGATATTGGTGCTGATTGTGAACGTCACACCCTTAAAAAAAACACCGAGAACCGATAAAAGCGCACTTTAGTGAGTAAATCCCCGAAGTCTACCTAAAGAGCATTATTCAAGTAGAGGTTTGACTAACAGTCATTTATCAAAATATGTGCCATCATTTCTGACAAGTGACAATTGACACCACGTCATTATTAAAAATTAAACAACAAGCTTCCAGTAATCCATTAAAATTTCGTAAAGTGATGAAAATCGACTCAAACAATAGGTTGAAAGAACTCGATATGAGGTGCATTCTTTCTTTGCCAGAAATTCCAACCCCCAATACATATGTGGTATTGGGATAAGTTAGAAATGCTGCTTCTTGAGCAATATCATTGGGTGTGAAGCGTCTGTTGTTTGAAATGTTGTTGAAGCCCCAGTTGTCATATGGAATCATGACTGATATTGATGATTTATGGTACAAAGAGTATCGGATTAATTAGCAATTCAAGTTCTAAAGATGGTATCGAGTACTTCCTGCTTGAAATTATCTGTGTTTCCTCAAGTTTAAGAGGCACCACCATTGTAACTAACATCATAGAACGCTTTGGTGCTTGCTATGAGCACATTGGCCTTTTCGATGATCTCAATATTAATCTACTAAGCCGTAGTGTAAATCGTTTCATAAACTTCTTAAGCTCCGTCAACCTATTCGCAACAACTCGACTCCCACCTACTTTAGCCTTACTAGCTCTACAGTCATCAGTCAGCATCGTAAAGCAAAACCTCATTATACTCTTTTACCGATCACAATCAGATACTTTAAATCTCTTATCGATAACTCTCTCAATTCTAATTGGCATAGCCTACAGTCTTTCGGTGATGAGCAGGCTGAGTTCGTGAATCATGTTCCAACTCAAAACCTCAACATTGATAATAACAAATGGTTATCTAATCGAATTGAAAAACGAAATATAAAATACATTAGGGCCTACAAAAGGTTGAAAAAGTTTAAACTACTCAAATTACAATGCGATTTCAAACGGCTCATTACGAAGGAAAACTAATTTTTTTACATCTAAGCTTAAACCCGTTTTAAACGTTAAGCAAACGTGGTAATAATCTTCCACTACTTCCAAACGTGGTCGTCTTCCGCTAGCTGAGACATCAATATCGAAAAGTTCAATGAGAAATTAGCGTCTGATGATATCTCTCCGACATTGGCACTGGGGATCCGAACGAGTTTGACATTGCAGATCCTAGTAATACACCCATCTTGGCTTTTCAAGAGTCTACGAATAGAATGTGCTTAAATCGACCCTTACAATGGAACTAATGCCATTGGCTTGAATTTTATGAACCACAAGTCTTCTTAATACCTCTCACTCCCCTCACATCTCCCTCTATTGCAGATCCTGGTTGGCTTCTAAAGTCAAATGATGCCCAAGTGCGTGGCGCGTCATTTGGTTGATATTTCTTCATTCTCATCGACATCGGCAGCCACAGCCGCGATATTCTCGGCCGAATGACCAGTTCGGTGGCGGCCATGCCCACCACATGGTCTCCTGTGATTCTAGTCTGTTCGAATCGAGTAGCTAATGTTTGCCTGGAATGTTTGCCTCGGCTCGACACGATTAGAAAATCGACGTCGAAATTCACGCTGCGCTAACACCACCGACCGATTATTGGTCAAAACAATCGACACAATTAGTGAACGCTCTTGCGAAGTATAGCGCTCTATTGCTTGTCTGTTTGCATACTGCAGCTAGTCTAGCTCACTAATGTCAAATATTAATGAGGTACGACACCATTTGCAGAAATTATAATATCTTCCGGTTCATTTCGCACTACCTTGTACAAACCTACGCTGTTTTTTTTTTTTTTTTTCTTGTAATGTTGTGCTATAATAACGTGCTTCAAAACCCAAAATGTACATAAAGCGTGGGCCATCTAGTGTTTTTTTTTTTAATTCAGAGGTTATTTTGACACTGATAGCTCTTTCCTGCTCGAAATCTTGACAGAAAGTCAGTATCATACCTCCGCGGAACGAAATGAGTCGCTTTACGCTTGAACAACGTTGGGATATATTGAAAACTTATTTCCAAAGTAAGTGCTGTGAAACCGAAAACACTTTTAAAAATAAGTTTTGGCCGAAATGAAGCACCCACCGCGACTGCTGTACGCAAGTTTGTGCAAAAAGTTCGTGAGATTGATATGCTAATGGACAACACTCATGGTCGTACGGTGCGCATAGATGAGAATGTGGCAGCTATGGCCGAGAGTGTGAGACTCAATTCACGAACATCAACTCGCCATCGATCTCAACAGCTCAACATTTCACGCACTAGCCTGAGGAGAATTCTGCACAAAGATCTCGAATTATTCGCTTACAAGGTCCAATTGACTCAGTAATTGAAGGAGTGCGACCATCCGCTTCGTTATCGCTTTGCCGTTCGGGCCTTAGAGCAGTTTGAACTAGACAACGATTTTGGGCGAAAAATCATCTTTTTTGACGAGGCGCATTTTCATATCGACCGCTACGTTAACAAAATAAAATTGCCCCATGTGGGGCTCGGAAAACCCGCACGTTATTGTCGAGAAGAGTGACAGTTTGGTGCGGGTTGTGGAGTGGTGGACCATCATTGGACCATTTTTCTTCGAAAATGAGGCTGGGAACAACGTTTCGGTCAACGGTGGGCGTTACAGAGCCATGTTAACCGACTTTTTTTTGAAGACATGGTTTTGGACGATCACTGGTTCTGGTTACAGGATGGCGCGCTATGCCCCACAGCCCATGCCATAATCGATCTTTTGCCCGCCAAATTCTCAAATCGTGTTATCAGCCGTCTTGGTAATGTAAATTGTCCGCCTCGGAGCTGCAGTTCGACCCCTTTGGACTTTTTTTTTTTTGTGGGAAACCGTGAAGGACCGATGTTATGCCAACAATCCGGAGATGATTTAAGCACTTAAGGCCAATATCATCCAAGCAATCCGTGAGCTACAGTCCGAAACCATCAACAAGAAAATTGGAAAATTGGGGTGAGAGAATGAACTACTCCGTTGTATTTAAACATGTAAACATGTAAACATTTAGGTTTTTTATCGTATTCTCTATTTTTGAAACTTTCGTGATCGTGGTCTAGGCGACCATCGCCAAGCTATCCGTGTACGGCGTATAGTGAACGACTTACTATAAGTTCCAGTAAAATGTATCATGAAAACCTGGCTACAGATCCATCGAAAAAGATTTGCGTCGGTTCGTCACATTCTGTTCTGGTATGTAAAAAAATAGTGTAAGCCTATACGCTTGGAAATTTAACTTCGAATAGCCGAGAATATACACATAACTCGGTACAAATTAGTCTCGTATTTGCCAGTCCTATTAGTCTTCGCTCAGTTGAAAAACATTGGCTCCATCACACTAGATGGTATGCAAACATATGTCATAAAACCCACATTTTGAAAGAAAATTGACGTAGCATGGTTTCATTTAGATTATCGAGCTTTTATCCTTCACGACGGCTCTTTTCCTTGGGTTGTAACAGGTGGAGTTCATATATTTACCTCTTGCAGAAACCACCTTGACAAACAAAGGACGGTCTTTAATGCCCATGGGACAGAAAGGTGAAACATGGAAGAAACACATGACAGGGAAGCCTGGCGAAGGGTTATCCACAAATCTTTGAACGGTATATAAATGTTAATCTTTAAATAATATCTATATAAACATTAAAGAACACTCGTCTTAAGATTTTTTGAACAAATACTAAATTCGAAAACTTCTCAGAACCATCACCCCTACAACCTTGTTCCCTAAATGAGACAATAACCGCAACAAAATAATTACAACAAGAAAGGCTAAGAACTTAATCACTGTACTCATATATTATTTCAAGTCCTGAAATGAGTGGAAAACGTGTTCGAATATTTTAGTCAATATTTGTGTCGCACCGCTACTCTCAAGTTCCCCGATTTATCATCACCCTCGTTCATACGCAAGATTCCGTACGACTCAAAAATCACTCAGTACGCTCCCCCATTTACGATAAAAGTCTCAAGTAAGTCAGTATAAGTCAATATATGTACATATGAATAAGTGATTGTCTGACCATGTCACACATTCCCTCCTCGATGTGTAAAACCTCGCAAAATAGCGCTCTTTTGAATCACTCAGCTGAATCTCGTTTGCAACCAACCAGCACACAGAATCTCTTCCAATCTGGGTTTAAATCTGATGAAATAGAAGAAAAACAGTCAGTTTGTATATAGAAGACTCTGTTCAAGGATTGCATACTGCTATCATCTCCGAGATCCGGCATGTACCTGGGTAAACCAGTTCTCTTGACTCATTTGTCATGAATCGGGAAGGGGACAGGTATAGATGATGTAGTGAACCTAAAGCCATTTTCAACGAAGAAATCAAATCGCAGAATCATCTGCGGAGGATATAACCTTCCCTATATGAAAAGAAGTAAAAAACAACAATGTTACCCCCGCTCATCCAATTCCAGCAGTAAGAAGTCGTTGATCATGGCCCTATAGCCTTCGCTAATAACAGTGACTGTATTGCCGATGGCGTCCTCAAGAAAATACAGCACAATCACTCCTCCTGCGTGAACGGCCGGTGCACCCCTCAGTGGCTTTGACTGGATGTAATGCCTCTTCGTGCATCATACGCGGATTTTCATTGCCCCAGAAATGAAGATTTCCATAATGATTATTTTTGACACATAATTGAGGAACATTTTTAAATTTACACAAAATAACGGAAAGCAGGCGACTTGTAGCGATTAGAATTATTTAACAGTATTATGTGTTGCAGGTGTTGGACAAAACCATTGAGAAACCTCGAAATTAAGGGATGTCTCAACCAGTTGTCGCATAGTGTAGTAGTGTCTCGTGCGTTTGGACTGACAAGATTTTGCTGTAGTTGCCCAAATGTCAAGAAAAGCCGATAAAATTGCTCAACTTGACAAAGTAAAAAGTCAAACACGGAACACTTGCTATCCTGATTTGGAAAGGATGTTCCTAAGTTTCAAATTTAAGAAAGCACATAGGGAGTAAGCTAATACAAATTCTAGGAGCGTTGGTCAGGGGAAATTGTATAAGCTCCCCGAACTCTTACAGTTGTGGAATCCTAATGACATATACAGGGTGTCCCAAGAGCAGTGTGCCAAAAAGCTACAGCGTGTAGGTCTAGTCAAGACAAGAAAAAAATCGTATGGGAGGGGGGGGTCTATTTCCCCCCATTTAGCCGGGAGGGGCAATTTTCTAAAAAAATTGGCTTAATTTGGAAAAAAAATTATTAAAAATCAACAGTTACATCCACAATGCCACGATATACCTTTTTGTAAAGCCAGAAACCTCTTCTTTCATATTTATTTTAACTGAAGCTGTTTTAAAAAGTAGCTTTTGAGAAATTAATTTTCAAACTCAAAATTTTGAAAAAAATTGAAAAAAAAAAAATTTCGAACTATTTTTTTTTCAAAATTGTATGTAATTAAGTAGTAATTTTTCTTAAAAAATTCAATGCTCTCATTAATTTTTAGTTAAAAGCAGAAAACCGGATGCAAAAATGTCTTGTAGTTTTTGAGAAATTAAAAAAAAACCCGAACCATTTTTTTCTAAGAAAAACATTTTTTTTGGTTTTAACGCTGCTGCACTTGTAGGCAAATTAATGCATGAAACATTGACCTCTTTTTTTATTATTTTTAAAAAATTCTGAGTTTTATGAGGATACAATAAAGTGATACAGTATTGGATTACTGTATCTGGATTAATTCTTTTTTTTCATTGATAACGCCTGAAAACTGACCTGCGAATTTCGTCTGGGTCCGCCCGCCGCCGATGGGTTCTACCCGAATTTTGGATTTGGATTTGGTCCCTTAGTACAAGAAGGATGGCTATTATGCTTGGAATGCCCAAATCTAGAGTATGGAGAGTGCTTCATACCGAAAACTTACACCCGTACCATTTTAGGCCAGTTCAGGGACTCACCTCAAACGACAAGTTTTTGAGAGCAGAATTTTGTCGATCATTACTGCTTCGAGATGAAACTGAACGAAACTATTTTGCAGGATATTCTGGACGGATGAAGCACAGTTTACCAGAGATGGGATTACTAACTTCCACATTTTGCATCATTGGAATAGCACCAATCCACACAACAAAAAAACAAAATAAATCACAACACCGCTTTAGCTGTAATGTTTGGCTTGGTATTGTTGGACAAACTGTAATCGGGCCCCGGTTTTTGAATGCCGTTATTAATGGAGAATCATACCTGCAATTCCTACGAGACCTTTTGCCCGATTTGATGGACAACGTTCCTTTGGCCATAGCAGATAATTTAATCTACCAGCAAGATGGAGCACCAGCACACTAGGGCTTACGGGTTAGAAACTGGCTGAATGATCATTTTAGTGACCGTTTGATCGGAAGAAGGGGCCCCACTAAATGGCCACCTAGATCACCAGATTTAACTCCTCTAGATTTTTATGTGTGGGGCTTCATGAAAAATTATGTTTACGAAGTGGAAATAGTATCTTTGGAACAACGGATTGAAGTCGCTGGAGTCAAATTGCAGGAAAATTTGTCAAGCATAGACTTATGTGCAGCCATTAGAAGGAGATATAATCTTTGCCTTCTAAAAAATGGGGATCATATTGAAAATTTATTATAATAAAACTCCGAATTTTTTAAAAATAATAAAAAAGAGGTCAATGTTTCATGCATTAATTTGCCTACAAGTGCAGCAGCGTTAAAACCAAAAAAAATGTTTTTCTTAGAAAAAAATGGTCCGGGTTTTTTTTTAATTTCTCAAAAACTACAAGACATTTTTGCATCCGGTTTTCTGCTTTTAACTAAAAATTAATGAGAGCATTGAATTTTTTAAGAAAAATTACTACTTAATTACATACAATTTTGAAAAAAAATAGTTCGAAAATTTTTTTTTTTCAATTTTTTTTCAAAATTTTGAGTTTGAAAATTAATTTCTCAAAAGCTACTCCTTAAAACAGCTGCATTTAAAATTATGAAAGAAGAGGTTTCTGGCTTTACAAAAAGGTATATCGTGGCATTGTGGATGTAACTGTTGATTTTTAATTTTTTTTTTTCCAAATTAAGCCATTTTTTTAGAAAATTGCCCCTCCCGGCTAAATGGGGGGAAATAGACCCCCCCCTCCCATACGATTTTTTTCTTGTCTTGACTAGACCTACACGCTGTAGCTTTTTGGCACACTGCTCGTGGGACACCCTGTATAATACCGATAAATAGGGCTATTTTATTATGCCACGCCAGATGGCTCTTTGAACTATTTTACAAACACCAAAAACCAATAGATTCAAAAAAGGCAATAGAACGCGTAACTGTATTATGCTGCTGAAATATATCGGGAAGTGAACAACGGAAGCTTTTACATGTTGGAAAAGCTGTTATGCCAGGTACTTAAAAGGTATTAGAGTGGACGGTTTGCCAGTTCTCTATTACGCCAATAAGAACGCGTCGATGACGGCCAACATTTTCATCAAATGGCTTTTGGATTGGGATGCGGAGTTGCAACAAAGTTCAAGGAGAATTCTGCTGCTCATTGACAATTCATCTGCACATCCCCCTTCAGTCAGCTTATAAAATATTTAAATAGAATTTCTCCCCCCAAACACCACATCTTTGCTACAACAACTGGACATGGGAATGATAAAAAAATGTAAAGACCTTTTATCGAAGAAGATTGATGCCGTTCACCAAAGCAGTTGAAGAAAATCTCTTGAAAACTTTTACATATGCTAGAGAAAAGGCTCATAATCTACAGGCTATTCAATTTGTCGCGGATAGTGGAAGAAAAATAAGCTGCTGCATAATTCAAAACTGTTTTTCTCACTGCGGTTTCAAAAATTTAAATGATGACATCATAACAAGTCTATCAGACTTCCTGGAGCGCTTTCCAAACCATAAAGAGTTTTTATCCATTGATAGTGACTTGTAATGATACTGCGAATATGAGGACGTTGAGGATGCCATTATTGAAGAAATTACATAACAGGGCAGTAGAAAATCCCGGAAGTGATGTTAAGACTGATGAACGTGTTCCAGTTCGAGCTACCACTCGAGAAGCGAGACAGCATTTGCGAGAATTGCGGCGGTACTTCATGCAGGAATACAAAAAAAAATTAGAATATATTATAAATACGCCTTTCACTTCGCCCTTTCTTCACTTTGTATTATTGGGACAGCCGCCTAATTGGGACAAAAAAAATGTCGCCCAAAGTGTCCCTAATAAGCGGAAATCACTGTTTTCGAAAAGCTTGGGAACACGTAATTGAACTCGTTTTCAAACCAACATAAGTTCCTTTAACCGTTTCATTAACATTTCAGGCAACAATACAGATGCACCTCCGCGCTACTAGAGGTTGTTGAAGACTTTTGCTGTGAAATTGTTAAGGACCACCTCGTTGGTTCCATTAGGCTTTTCTATAGCATTCGATATCGTCCCATATGAAATCCTTCACATCCCTTAATTAGGATTCCTCAGCGCTAAAATTCATTCGAAATTACGTACGCATTCCTAGTTTTCTGCGATCTCTATAGTTTCAGCTCACGCAAGCTAACAGTTGCGTTTAACAGCACAATGTGCTCTATCATATCTCGCCATTCGTTAAAACCCTGCTTGGCATTGACTTTCAAAGCTTCTTTTAGTTCAGGTGACTAACATTCTCAAACTCAAACAGAGTTAAGCTCCGCCATACCTATAAAAGAGACTTCGGCTCGCGAACAACATTTTTAACTATAGGGCGGCAGAAAAACAGTTTTTTCATTTGCGCCATAAGCCTATGGCTTCTCATTATTCTCAGTTAACACAAGAAAGTCTCATAGCATCAACAACTTCAAGGGGCAACTTAGGCATCATTTTAAGATATCACTTTAGAATATTTTAGGGGTATTTGTTTTTTTGTTTTTTTTGTTTTTTTTTTAATTTAATCGAAAAATTCCTGATGTGAGGGGCCAACTCTCGTTTCTCGGCAAGGCCAGCTGAAAATATCGCGCTGTCCATTTCAAGACAATCACAGGTATAGAGCCTACTATCGATCGCGTTTAGCGTAAAAACTTCGGCCTACATGCTTGAAGGCCCATGTTGCAGATAGATGCTTTTATCCACGTTGTGCTCCTAAGTGCCTTGAGATTGATTAAGTGTTCTAATCGATACAGGTTTTGATGAACCTGACGATAAAAATGACTCGGGGTTTTAGTGAGTGAATTGCGTTACGAAACATTGTTGACAGGTTTTTTCGCCTGAAGTTGGTGCTATGGTGCAAAATCTCCAGAGACCAGAGCTGTAGTTTGGGGGACCTCGGCATCATGAATCTATTTTCATTACGTTGTTTCGAGTTTTTATTTCTTTATTTGTTTTCCAAGTTATGCAACAATTTCCGAAATAAGAGGCCAAGCCTTATAAAGAAGATCTATAAAGTGTTGTCCGTGTGGCATCTTAACAATATATATTTATCATTAACATTCCAACTGGGTCGGTTTCTCTCAAGCCGTCAAAAGTTAAAAAGGGTAAAAGGAGTGTCTATGGCGAAATACGAAGTATATTTGAGGGGGTTTAGTTAACCTTACTTGGCTTCCTGCGGAGCTCATTTATTATTCATTTATTACACCTATATTTAAGAGCGGTTTTAGACAAAAAGTTGAAAACTATCGGCCTATATCTAAGCTTTCTGCAATCCTAAGATTGTTTGAAAGCATTGTTAAGAATAAGCTTTGTTTCGTTGTTAAAGAAATTATTTCCAGTAATTAGCATGGCTTTGTTCGCGGTAGGTCATGTATTACAAATTTAGCTTTATTAACAAATTATATTTTTGATAGTTTTAAAAATCATTTACAAGAAGATGACTTGCGAAAGTTTTTGATAGAGTACATCACACTTTACTATTGGCTAAACTACAAACGCTGGGTTTCCACTCTTCTATGCTGATGTGGCTTTCAAATTATTTACGTAATAGAAAGCAATTGATAAAGATTAATAGTTTACATCTCGTGTAATAGAAGTTTCGGGGTTCCCCACGGTAGTCATCTTGGCCCGTTGTTGATTATTTTGTTCTTAAATTATGGTCACGAAGTATTTAAATTCTGCGAAGTTTTAACAGTGAGACGACGACTTAAAACTGTTTGCACGCATCAATAATATTACTGACTGTATCCCTTTTTAACTAGATATATAAAAACAGTAAAAGCAAGGAAATTGGGTGCCGTACGAGTTGAAACCGAGAGATGTCGAAAGGCGATTTGCTTCTTGAAAGACATCAAAGGAAGGGATTTTTGCACCGGATCGTGACTGGAGATGAAAAGTGGATATACTACGATAACCCCAAGAAGAAAAAATACTATGCAAAGCGTGGTGAACCTGTTCCATCATCGTCTACATCGACGCCAAAGAAAAACATCCACGGTTCAAAGGCCATGCTCTGCATATGGTGGGACCAGACGGGTATGGTGTACTATGAGCTATGGGAAACGTTATCGACTACAACTAATGCGTTTGAGCCGGGCATTGCGTGAAAAACGGCCAGAAACGGCCGAAAGGCATGACAAGGTGATTTTGCAACATGATAACGCTCGGCCCCACGTGGCTGTAGCGGTCAAAAGCTACCTGGAAACGCTGAAATGGGAGGTCTTACCCCACCCGCCGTATTCTCCAGACCTTGCTCCTTCCGACTACTGGCTTTTTCGACGGATGCAAAACGATTTGGGGGGTCACCGGTTCGGGTCTTTTGAAGAAATCGAAGAATGGCTCAATGATTGGATCGATGCCAGAGAGGACTCATTTTTTAGAGATGGTATTCGAAAATTACCAGAGAGATGGGAAAAAGTAGTGGCTTCCGACGGACAATACTTTGAGTGATGTATTTTTTACGTTTTTTCAATAAAAAAAAAATTTTGAACACAAAAAAACGGACCGAATTAATTTGTACTCCCAATAAGATATTTACAGCGCACCGTATTGTAGCGCCGATCTTATATAATTATTTTATGAGCGATTTCCTGCTCCTTCGTCTTGACGAAGTCAAGGATCTATTGGTCATGTTTGACACTAAATTTTACATACATATCTAAATCTAACTCCGTGTTAGGATTTCTTAAAAGGAATAGCAAAGACTTCCAAGATGTTTATAGCCTCAAGACTTTATTCACCTCATTGGTCAGACTTTATTTAGAATATTCTTCGATTATTTAGGATTCGTCATATAACGTTCAAGAGCTCAGATTATGAAGAGTTCAAAAGAATTTTACGAGATATGCTATCCGCAAATCAAACATGTTTGACGAATTTCCTCCTTATGACGTAAGATGTAAGTAAGTCATGTTTATTCGCGACATAATTAATTATCATATTATTTCACCAGAATTAGTTTTTCTTATAAACATATATGCTCCCCAAAGATCTCTTCGGGTGAGAAATGTACTTTACGAGAGAAGGTCTAGAACAATTATGGTTGCAATGAGCCAATTACTAGGTGCATAAAAACATTCAATGAGCTTTGCAATGAAATTGACTTCAGCTTAACTCGATTGGAATTTAAAAATTGTGGTCTTTCACCCACATCTTTCATCTCTCATCTACCGAAATCGGTAGATGATCCTTAGTCTCGCAACAAATATCTGTTGAGTCAAGCGATACTGAGAGTATACACTAGATACTGAGTATACACTAGACAACGTAGTGTTCTGTGTACTCTGTGATGGATAAAAAAAACAAAAACAAGCTCGAATCCCGTCTCGTTGATGTTAGAAGAAGAAAATAATATAATCTATTAAAATAACATGAGAACCAACGACTTAGTCTATTGGCACAATGAACGGCTCGTCAATCGACTTTCGTGTGGCCACACATGGGATACGACCTAAAAGACTTAACTTAAGAAAGACTTAAACTTAACTTAAAAAACAATCTGTTGAATTTTTCAGTTGTCATTATTATGATAAGCTAATTCCCTCCGGCATCCGATTAAAAATGAGCTTTCTTATAAAGGTTTCGTAAATGTCCGGCATCCTAGTGAAGCTTGCAATTCTTTGATGGCAGGGTGGTAATTAAATCATATTTTTAATCAAGCTCTCACCAAATGGTGGTCGGAAGATAGCCCGTGTCAAGTGCCATGTCCCGGCAAGTATACCGTAAAACCAACTTTGTGGTTTCGCTTATTATCGTGGCCTTGCTTGCATCTCGCCAACTTTTTTGCAATAAAAATAAATCAATAAACAGGTTACGAGCACATGTTGCACGTTGTGTCCTTGCATCGTCCTGGAACTCGACAGAATCCAAAAAACGACTTGATGTATTTAAATTTCCTTGCCGTAGTCCTTGTGCAAAACTTTTATGAATGAAGTTTGCAAGTTCTGGTTGAAACAACTACGATGCTTTTGAAAATTCTTCGAAAGAGTCCTACTGAAACTAAGTATGACGAAAGTTAATTGGAATTAAGTATTTACTCGGTGGTCGTAAAATCATCGCAACCGCAAAATGACAAGTTAGAAAAGTTATAAAAGTGCTTATTTTATGTTGAGTTTATTGAATTTAATTATTCTGAACGTGTTTATGAAAGTTGTAATTTTCACGGTAATGGTGAAGGAAAATTGCAGGAAAAATTGTGTGAACTATCGTGCTAAGAAGCAACTATAAATCTAATGTCAAAACCCAGTGTTTTTGGAAAAAAACAAAGTGAATGAATTTAACATCGTTCCAATTGCTTTGGTGGCACTGTGTAATAGCATTACATGTAAGATCTTTAGTGATGTAAGGCATACGAAAGAGGATTTTAGGATATTAGAAGATCAATTCTTGTTTATCCCATAATATTGTGCAATGAAGGGTTAGGGTTTCTCAAAAGACCCATAACAATTCTGTATTCAAATAAAATACAGAATGATTGAGATATCAGACCACAATTTAGACCAGGTGCAGCACGTATATTAAATTTAAATGTAGAATTCGATCTCGTTCATATCACCACCACGAGCAAGTTTGCAGCGATCGATTCTCGGGAGCCAATTTTCCATCAACGCTCCATCCCCTCACTCTTTGTGAGTGCAACGCAGTCTCTTCAAGCACATTTGGGTTTGTTGCTGTTCAATATCGCATTTTTTACTCATTGACAAAACCATGAAGTCAAAAATGTTCGGTGAAATTCAGAAATTCGTTTTTAATTTTTAATACTTTTAAAAAGTTGATCTTCATCATGATCAAAATATGAATCTGTCTGACGTTTCGATATTGACAGAGTATAAAAAAATATTGAGAGTAGCGTTGTATGCAATATTATTATTATTAGTAATGAAGTTTTAGGACTTGGAATTTCACAGCCCTGTTGATTACCGCTCTCCAAACGGCCCTGTAGTGAGTGTGTTCCTTTCCTGTTTCGCTTTTCTGTTCCACCTCTTTTAGGTCCATCCTTATACATATTTTCTTCCTTATCTACGACGCGGTCTACCTGGTAGACTCTTTTCCTCGCTTTTTCCATTAGTTATTCTTTTGACTGTTCGTCCATTGTCCATTCTTTCTACGTGTCCTGCCAATTTTATTATCTGCTATCTTATTATAAAGAAAACGTTTAAGGTTGAATAAAGTTCTTCAAGTTCTTGATTGTATACGAGTAGTTTTCGTCAGTTTCTTTTTGGCCACTGTTGGTTTTTTTTTTCTTTTCCAGTTACCTTTTAACACATCATGGAACTCTGCTGTATCCAACTTATCGATTAACCTAGACCCTTGCAAACAACTATTTTTTATGGATGCGAAACATTTGTGCAAGATGGGTGCTGCATTTGCAGTCTGCGATTAAAACCAAAGACTCAAAAGACTTTCGCAGCTATCTTTGGACCGATTTAATAAAGATCCGATTTTGTGGTGAGATTTGTCACCATGGATGATACATGGGTCCACCACTACATGTCAGGTAGTTCAGCGCCAAAAAAGTCTATCTACCGGAAAGATCAAGGCAAGATGTTTTTTGGGAAGGGATCCTGTTAATTGATTTACTGAACAATTACGGGCGAATATTGCTCCAATATTCTTGAACAGGCCTGGCGTGAAGAAGAAAATAATTACCTTTCTCTTGGCAAATCATTTGTTTACAAACTTGAAGAAATTTATTTCTGGAAAGCGCTTCTCAGTAAAGAAGTTGAGAGGCCTTAAATGAATATTTTTGCAACCTTTTGCTTCCGGGAAACAATACTGTTGTTGGAGAAACGTTGGTTTAAGTCTTTTGATGTCAATGGGGATTGCGTAGAAAAAAATTATTGTCAGGCCTAGATCTTTTCAACTGACCCTAGTATTTTGCGTGTGTTACTAGCAATTTTATGCAACAAAGATAATCTGATTGCGTTCCAATAAAATACGAGGGGCAATCAAAAAGTAATGATAATCAATGTACAATACAACATTTATTCTTTCAAATTAAATTTACTTTTCTACATAATCTCCTAATAAGTTTATACATTTAGTCCATCTCGTCTCTAAAGCTTGTATTCCATTTTGAAAAAAAAATCTTGATCTTGCTCCTTGAAAAACGCTTGTACGGCAGCCATCACTTCACTTTCATCGGCAAATTTCTGGCCTCTGAGGTGTTCCTTGAGGCAAGGAAAGAGGTAGAAGTCACTGGGGGCTAGGTCTGGAGAATAGGGAGGGTGCTCAACCAATTCGAAGCCCGCTTGCCGGTTGGCATCCAACGCAACTTGAGCTTTGTGAGAGGGTGCGTTGTCTTGCTTTTTTTCGTTAATGGCTTCCCGCAACTTTCTCTTTTTTCTGCATAGTAGGAGCCTGTAATACTAGCTCCCTTCTTCAAATAATCAATCATGATAATTCCCTCGGCATCCCAAAAAACAGACGCCATAATCTTGCCTGCCGAGCCTGAAGCCTTAAACTTCTTAGGGGTCGGTGAAGAAGGTCTTTTCCAGGCCATAGACTGTTGTTTAGTCTCGGGGTCGAAGTGGTGTACCCAGGTTTTGTCCATCGTTACAAAACGTGTGCAAAAAGCCTTTTGATATTTTTCAAGATTCGCTCTTGAAATGCGAAGTCGCTTCTCTTTTTGTTCATCGGTCAACATTCTTGGGACTCATCTTGCGGAGACCTTCTTCATATTCAAATCATCTGTCAGGATACTTTGAATGCTTCCAAGTGAGAGCCCTGTGATCTTAACTAAATGTGGGATGGTCACTCGTCGGTCATCTAGCACGATATCTTCGATTTTTTTGATATTATCCTCGGTGCGGGATGTGGATGGACGCCCGTCGACGTTCTGCCCAGTTTGAACTCCTTACTCCATCCGGCAACTGTGGAGGAGCAGAGTCCTCCAATGTTTTCACTAAGTCAGCGTGAATTTCTTTCGTAGACATTTTTTTCAGACAGAGGTACTTAATGACGGCTCTTACTTCATTTTTCTCCATTTTGATGTGATCTCTTCGACTGCTCGTGTTTGAATGAATGTATCTTCTAGAAAAGGTGAACTATTTATATGATTTTTTTGCTCGCAACTAGGGTAACGTGAGTGAAAACAATAGATTTCACGTAATTAGGCCCTGCAATAATACCCGTTTATCGTTACTTTTTGTTTGCGCCTCGTATAAGTGTCCATAATAGAAAGTTCTCACTCAGACAATTCACAAAGTATTTTAGGCTTTCAAGTAAAATCATAAATCTTTTGAAAAAAAACCCTAATGGGTATTAATCATATTATTCTGTCGAACGAACAACTTAACAGTTGCGGTGATAAGTCTTAAATGTCATTCTCGACTAAGTCTATTTAACACCAAACACAAACGGGATTAGAGCTTGTTCATACCGATCCGTCCGATCTCTCCCACCTCTATTCTTGGTGATATCGAGGCTACTATCTACGATTTGAGAGAGAACTATAGTCGACCCAATCCCAGCACCGGAATTAAAGTCTACCACTCAAATACGAGCTGAATTTCCAGCCAATCCACGCAATTCACTGAAATCGAATCCGGTGGGACTCAAACCGATTATTACTATGGATCATGTTCCTACGGTTTCCTAGTTTTAACAGCTTGGACTCAACAAGAATGGAGCACAATATTTCGAAAACTTAACGACACAAATAGAATAGCAATTATTGTCAAATGCGCGAAAAGGAAAACGGGCAGCTCTGAGCTCTTATCATTCTTCCTAAAAATTATGAATTCAGAGCCGACTGCCACAGTTGCCGATCAAACACAAATCTTCAGCATCTTTAGGGTAATCACCCCATCTAAACGCGTCTGGGTATTCCTAAATCCCGATTTACACAACATAAATTTAGAACTTTATCCCATCGGCGCCTAGCACGACAAGAACTCTAATAACAATAAATCTAAACTCTTCCAAGACAACAATTGGCAATCTAGCGATAAAGAAATCCTCTTACAAAAGCCCATGCTATGTAAAATTTTCTTGCCCACTGCCAATGAATGTCCTATTCCTTCAACTGCTTTCCTTAACTACGACATCAGGTTTGAAGCTACACGCCTATCATGTCTTTACTTTGAAGCTTGCCACCTCCAAATCAATAGCTTCTGTTACCAAGTAACTAATATGGGTTTAGCATATACTCAACCCAACCCGTGATTCTTCTCAAAAGACCCCCCTCTAATTCTCTAAGGCTTACCCAATTGGCATCTGACTCCCCTGAAGAGAGTCGTTACGCACTTTTTCGTTTATGACGTCTCCAGACTTTTCTATTAACACTGGACCTCAATGTCTTTAGAGCGGACCTCAATGTTAAAAAAGTCGCAGTGTTCATTGTCTGTGCCTGTATCCGATTATAGGCAAGCTACCGAAACAACCGATTGAATATTCGATACTGCTTATCACAGTGATGATTTAATAATTGTTGTTGACTTCAACTCTCCACATTTGCGATAATCAGAGGATGGTTGCGCCCTTGTTTAAAAAAATCCTTCCGATTCAAGTCTGTTCCAGTGAAGTGAAGTATTAATAGACAATTAGATCGGATCTTTTCCTCAGATGGTCGGATTTCATCGGTCACTGCGAGTATTCATTTTCTCCCCTGGATGGCTTCCATTATCCTCTCTCTTTCCCATTCTCTAAAGAAACAAGGCCATCCCACAATCGATTCGGAGCATTAATACTAATTCAACTTTCGCAAAGCAGATTTCACTCAACTGAAATATCTGCTTAGCAACTTCAACATCGACACTATCTTTGGTATAAATATTCATATTGATACTATGCTGAAAACATTGTTTTTAATTATCTCATCTTTTATTACTGGTCTTCAACACCTACCTGGTATACTTAAGAGTTGCAAATTCTGGTTCATATCTTAATTCCCAATCCACGTCGGACTACCTAATTTACGAAACAGCCTACGAGTATTTACGCTTTTCCAACGGCTGCGAGTTGTCTTACTTTGATTACCTCACCAAAATGCAAAGAAGTTTCCTCACAATTTATTAATGCCAAAAGAAAATCCGACGGTCGTTCTTCGTCCTTCAATTTTCTTAATGTTTCATCCTCCAAATTTAAGACAATATTACATTTTTTTTGCGTCCTTTTTAATCAGTTATACAGTAATAATATTCGCGAATCTGATTACGATTGAATTTTTTTTATATTGTATGTAATTGCCGACTACTCTCCTGGTCCTGATGGGTTCCAAAGAGCTTCTTGAGTAAGTGTATCAACACGTTTTCTAAGCATCTTCAGTCCTATTTCAGCATTCCCTCTCCACTGCTATTTGCCCTGAATTGTATGTGAAGGGGAAGCTCACTACAATTTTTTAAGTCCTAAACCCTCGGTTTCCCATCTTTGCACTTTCTCTGGTTAAATTTCGACCTAAAGCCAACAAAAAAACATTTTTAGATTATCTGCCTCTGATCGCATTAACGCCACAACAGGTGTCCCGCAAGGTAGTCACCTTGTGCCATTGATTTTTGAAAAATTGCAATATAACATATGCGGATGATCAAAACTACACCCACCCCGACGGACTTTGGATTGAAACAGGATCAGAATTCTCCTAAATTTGGTGTAGTAAAAACCTTTGTTTGAGCTTAAAATCAGTAATATCAGGCAGTTACTTTCTCTCGTAAACGCGTTACCTAACGCCCAATAGACTATACTTTCAATCAAGAAAAACACGTTATCTAGGTATCATTTGCCATAAACAGCTCAACTTCCATTCCCATACCCATTACAATATATGTAGAATCAATTCCTTATTAGGTTTCCTTAAACGATAGTCAAACAAATTTAATAACCCATTTGTTACTTAATAATTATATGCTACTTTTGCCAGACCATTATTAAAACATGCTAGACAGCTCTTTCACGTAGAATGCAATTCGTTCAACGTAGGTTTTGGCATTTCGTCTTTCGCGGGCTCCCATGGGCTAAAACCGGACTAAAAGGTAGATTCTTAATAAATGTTAAAAGTTGCGGATATTATTTTAGTCTTCTAACTTGCAAATCTGGGATAGGAAAGACTTATGCAAAAGCTTTCCTGCCTGTCCGTCTAGACAGATCCAGGTAAAAGTTTGCAAAATTCAAGGTAGAAGACTTGGAATTGTAGCTTGGCTCCCAGCGAGCTGATCCCATCTTGTTTGTGTAACTATGGACTCTGGCCAATCCGAATCTAAAGGGTCCGCCAAATAATTTTTTTTCTTTTTTGAAAATGCTATAAAAAAAACTACTGAATATTTTCTCAAATTTCTTTTTTTATTTGAAAGTACAATCCTGCCGGTTAATTTCATTCAAATGGCAGCCTCGGCTGGCCATGCAGTAGCCTACACAATCGGTCCAATTTTTAAGCACATTATCGATTGTGTGCAGCTGTATTTCACCAATGGGTTCACAAATATTGTCCTTTAAAGCGTCAATTGTCTCTGGCTTGTCGGCGTAACACTTATCTTTGACGGCACCCCACAAATAATAGTCCAACGGTGTCAAATCGCAGCTCCGAGGTGGCCAAACGACATCAGCTCTGCGGCTGATAATGCGATCTTCAAAAACAGGGCGCAAAACATCGAGTGTAGCTTCGGCTGTCTGGCACGTAGCGCCTTCCTGTTGAAACCAAATGTTGCCAATATCCTCCTCTTAAATTTTTGTGAACAAAAATTCGTCAATGTATGCGTGCGGGTTTTCTGTGCCCCAAATGCGACAATTTTGCTTGTTTACATACCCGCCAAGATCAAAATGAGCTTCATCTGAAAAGATGATTTGTTTTTGGCAAAATCGGCATCGGATTTTCAAAGTAATGTCGCAATATTTCCCAGCGTTGTTCAAGCGTATACACAACCATATTCGTTCAGCGGAAGGATAAAACTAATTATCTGTCAAATCAGACATGAGCTAAGTGTTACCATTCACGAAATAAGCACTACTTGAAAAAAAAAAACGTTAGATGGCGGACCCTTTACAATACTGCCAGTAGATGCAGCACAGCCAGCCTTCTTGTTCTGTAAGAAGCTGGCCCTCCAGTTTGGGCGTTGCGATTAGGGTCAACATCGCTATCGCTTAAAATCAATTAGTATTATATTCAGAGACATCGAATAGCCTCGGATATGGACGGATTACATGTTGACGACCCCCGGAAACGTTTTAAGGAAACGAAGCCCGCATAGACCAGGTCAAATCCCTAGCAGATCTTACCACACTTCAAGAAGTTCGATGGGATGGACCATCGTATGGCAAAGTAGCATCTGAGCGAACAAGGAGCCCACATGCAGGGTTAGCACTGCTAACAGAAAAGAAGAGAAAAGCATGCGCTTCTGAGAAGGAAAAAGAAAGAGCACGAGAAGCGCGAGATCGAGGAAATGGAAAAATGCTATCGCAGGTGTTACAAAGTTTTACGTTTGCAAGTCAAACGAGCATGCCAAGGCTATGAAGCCAGGGCGGAAGCCCACGGACGGACAACTAGTAGAAGAGTCACAGTCGATGCTAAGAATATGGAAATACCATTTCTGCAGACTGTATAATGGCACTGATAGTCAAAGTGCCCCCGTCGGGCAGAACGAACCATTCACAATGGACGAAGATGAAAGAGAATTCTGTCCATCCAACCTAGGCGAGGTTAAGTTTTTTCATACATTTTTCTTAGCCTAATCGAATTGATCTTATAATAATTGCCAACATAGTTTAGACGTCGAAAGACATAGTTTTAAGTTACTTATCGTATTAACTTAGAGAGTCCGCATGGGGCCAGTAAGTTGTTCTAAGAATAGGAAAAAAAGGTTAAGGTAGGGATATCAGTAATCGATGATACCTCGGAACGTGTAGACGTGTTCTCTGATCGGTCCTGACTCAGCTAAAAACAGTCTCATAATAAATAAGTTTGACCGGAAATTTAACGTTCTATAATATAAGAATCTCTAAAGATTTTCAAAAGTTTCGGTGCATAACTTGTATTACTAATTTGATTAGTTCTGCTAAACAATGTCTTCAGTATCAGGAATGTCAACTCGAAACAAAGCACAGAGAGACGCTCTGTCGACACGGTTTGGCTCTTCTTCACCTGCTATTGAACCACCCACCAACGACAAAGAGATGATAACAATCAAGACACTTGAGGAACAACTTGCTAAAAATGCCGCATCCATGCAACGTACCTTTGCCGAGGAAATTGAAAAGATGCGATCGGATCTTACGCTTAAAATTGACGAATTAAAAGTAAGTTGGTCTCAACGTTTTGAAAGTATAAACAATGCAATTTCTAGCGTAATTGCTCGCGTTGAGAGACTTGAGGAGAGTAGCTCCATTGAAACATGCTTTCATAATGCTGAGTTACTTGCTCTTCGAAAGCAAATTAATACTCTTGAGAGAAAAGAAATTGCTGCTGATGCTGTGCTTTTTGGTGTTCCTGTTCAAGCTGAAGAAAATTTACAGCTAATTTTCCCCAAACTGTGTGAGACGATAAATTGCAGTTCTTCTGGTCCAGTGAGTGTTTTTCGTGTGAGAGGGAGAAACACAAACGGCAATATTTCCTCCTCGTCACCTCCGCCACCGATTATTTTAAAATTTCACTCCTCCCACGAACGTAATGCTGTTCTTAGAGCTGCTGAGAATTTTCGAAAGGGAAAGAAAAAAGAGCTTCAACTGAGCGACATTGGCATCCCATCCGCTGGTAGTTGCTACTTGAACGAGAGCTTAACCAAACATTCACGCTTTCTCTTACAAAGCGCACTTCGGCTCAAGAGAAAGAAGCTACTCTCTTCTGTCTACACTAAAAATGGGAATGTTTTTGTTAAGGCCAAAGGAACGTTGTCCATCAAATCGGGCAGAAGGTCTCGTAGGAATTGCAGGTATGATCCTCCATTAATAACGGCATTCAAAAACCGGGGCCCGATTACAGTTTGTCCAACAATACCAAGCCAAACATTACAGCTAAAGCGGTGTTGTGATTTATTTTGTTTTTTGTTGTGTGGATTGGTGCTACTCCAATGATGCTGCACTCCATTCTCTCGTAGACGTCGGTGGATTCTTGAAAACATGCTATGACTGGGACACCTCCGATTGGGATATCTTTCTGCGTAGAGTCTTTCGGCTTCACGATCTCGACCATTAGCTAAACCGTAGCAGAAGTGCATGTCCGTTGATTCTTCTCGAGAGTATGAGTTTGACATCGTAATGTGTCAATTTGGAAATGTTTTTTTTATTAAAAATGCGATACATTTTATTTACATTTGGTTTGCAAATATTTTATTTTTCAATAAAGAAAAATTGTGGTTTTATTGTCTTAAGGACCTAGCGGGTAGAACCCATCGGCGGCACGCGGACGCAGACGAAATTGGCAGGTCAGTTTTCAGGGGTTATCAATGAAAAAAAAGGATTAGTCCAGGGTTATTCCAATACTGTGTCACTTTATTGTATCCTCCTAAAACTCAGATTTTTTTTAAAAATAATAAAAAGAGGTCAATGTTTCATACATCAATTTGTCTACAAGTCCAGACGCGTTAAAACCAAAAAAAAGGTTTTTCTTAGAAAAAAGTGGTTCGGGTTATTTTTTAATTTCTCAAAAACTACAAGATATTTTTGCATCCGGTTTTCTGTTTTTAACTACAAACCAATAAGGGAATTGAATTTTGGAAAAAAATTAGTACTTAATTACATACAATTTTGGAAAAAAGTAGTTCGAAATTTTTTTTTTCCAATTTTTTTTCAAAATTTTGAGTTTGAAAATTAATTTCTCAAAAACTATTCCTTAAAACAGCTTCGTTTAAAAACATGGTGAAAGGAGAGCTTTCTGGCTTCACAAAAAAGTATATTACGGCATTGTGGATGTAACTGTTGATTTTTAATATTTTTTTTCCCAAATTAAGTCAATATTTTAGAAAATTGCCCCTCCCGGCTAAACGGGGGGGAATAGACCCCCCCCTCCCATACGATTTTTTTCTTGTCTTGACCAGACCTACACGCTCTAGCTTTTTGGCACACTGCTCGTGGGGCACCCTGTATAATGTTTAGACATGACAGGATTACTGATACATGGGGAGGTGGAATAGTGATTTACTGCAAGCAATCTCTTAAGTGCAATATTATTGGAAAATCACCCAACCTAGCCAGTGAGTTCTTATTTGCTGAAATCCATGATGGTTGTACAAAATGTCTGGTTGCCTGCGCCTACATTCCTGATCGTACTTGTTCTCCTGAACCATTTTTCTCTGCGATCTCTGAATTCTCAGCCAGATATGAAAATATCATAGTATGTGGAGACTTCAATACCAATTTACTGCTTAATGGTTCCTGTGCAACTCGAATAAAGGACTTTATCTCTTCGGTTGGGCTTGAGATTTTCAATCAAAAGTATCCTACGAGATATGCGAAAGGATGCACTCCGAGTCTGCTTGATCTTGCTATTGTTTCTGATCCTCTGTTAGTTATTCTGTTTGACCAGCTCTCACTTGATTGTGTTTCTGACCATGATCTATTGTTTTGTACTCTTAATATTAATTTTAGACATTCTGTTGTCCCATTAACTTTTTCTTTTAGAGACTTCTCCTCTGTCAATACTGGAAACTTACAATATGCTGCCGCTACAGCACCGTGGTATGTTTGTCGTTCTTACTCAGACCCTGATATTAAGCTTAAATGTTTTCAAGAATGTTTTCAAGTGGTAACAGATTTATTTAATCAATATGTGCCAGTTAAAACAGTTAGGGTTCGTAATAATATCTGTCCTTGGTTTACTACCGAAGTCATGAATGCTATCAAAGCCCGTAATAAACTGTATATTAAATGGAAACATAGACCTTCTGTTTTTAACTGGGCGGCATATAAAGCGATGCGTAATCATTCTACTCTTATTATAAGAAACTCCAAGAGAAAATATTTTGCATCCAAATTAAGCACGTCTCTTCCCTCTAAGAAGCTGTGGAGTAACCTAAGGCATATTGGGGTATCCAAAGCCAAGAGTGATTCCAAGTGTGAGATTGATCCTGACATTCTTAATAACAGCTTTCTAGAAAATACAGTGGTCACAAGCTTCGATTTCTCGAGAAATACTCCCTTGTCTTCAATACAAGGGATTGGTTTTGAGTTTCAATCTGTAACAGAGGTGGATGTCATAAACTGTGTTGCAAATATTAAATCCAACGCTGTTGGTGAGGATGGAATACCTCTGCGTTTCTTAAAAATGATTCTGTCTCACTGCATATCGCATTTGACCCACATAATTAACCACTATATTACCATTTCTTATTTCCCCAAACAATGGAAAATAGCCAGAATTATACCGGTTGCTAAAAAACCTATTCCTGTCTCGCCGGAGGATTTTAGACCTATAAGCATTTTGCCGTGTTTGTCGAAAGTCTTTGAGAAACTAATTGCTAAACAGGTTCTTCAATATCTCACTGATAACTCTTTATTGTATAGGGAACAATCTGGTTTCAGAACCCACCACAGCTGTTCTACAGCTATGATTAAGATATTGGAAGATATCAGAGAAATGTATGACAATGGCCATATTGCGCTTCTCTGCTTGCTTGATTTCTCGAAGGCTTTCGACAAAGTGGACCACAAAATTCTTTGCTGGAAACTTAGGCAGAAATTTGGTTTCTCTGAATTAGCTGTTAAGCTTCTTCAAAGCTTTCTTTCAGATAGATTTCAGAAAGTGGTTACTCAAAATGCTTCCTCCGCTCTGTTACAGGTGAAACAGGGTGTTCCTCAGGGATCAATTCTTGGTCCCATTTTATTTTCAATGTTTATTAACGACTTGCCCTCTGTCTGTAAACACACGAAAGTTCATCTCTATGCTGATGACGCCCAAGTCTACTTAGGGAAGCCACTGTCAAAAATTGATGAACTTGTAGCCAATCTAAACGAAGACCTCTCTAGTATTTCCGCATGGTCAATTTCAAACGGGTTGATGCTAAACCCAAAAAAATCACAGGTTGAACCCATTCTAAGAAAACAGATAACCCTTAATACCATTCCCGATATCCTACTCTCAGGAAATAAACTTAATGTGGTACATAATGTGACTAGTTTAGGTTTTGTTATCAATTCTAACCTGTCAGGATACGACCATACAAACTATATTGTTCGGAAAATTTATTTATGTCTCCGTAAATTATGGATCTCTGCAAGTTTCACCCCTATCAGCACAAGACAACAGTTAGTAAAGACTCTTATATTACCCCTAATTACGTACTCGGAAGCCGTTTACTGTAATATTGATAGTTTATCATTTCACAAGCTTCAAGTTGCATTTAATGACTCCGTTAGATATATTCATGGATTACGACGTTATGACCATGTATCTCAATTCGCCCATGGTATATTGAACACAAATTTAAAACAATACCTTGATGCAAGGGTATGTGTCTTCTTACATAGAATCATAATGAATAGGACTCCGATGTATTTATATGATAAGCTTAATTTTGCTCGTTCAACCCGATCTCTGTGTATAATTCCGCTGTGCCACCACTATCTGAACTCCTCTCGTTTATTTTTTATCTATGCTATTAAGCTATGGAATTCTTTACCAGTCACTATTAGAATTATTTGTACTGCCACACGCTTTAAAAATGCAATTTTTAATCATTTTTCAAACTTAGCTTAATTTTAATCTATATTGTATCTGAATTAATGATAATCTTTTTATCTTATTATTTATTTGTTTTGCTTTTGAGCTACTAATTAATCCTAATGTATTAATACTATGTACTACAAAAGATACTTTATCTTATTGTACTTTATATATATTGTTAATAAATTGAATTGAATTGAATTGAATTGAATATTTCGATATCTTACGTTTTATAAAGCTGCTGGAGCAGATGGACTATTGTACTCGTATTGAACTATTGTATTTAAAATGGTTATGAGCTGCTTAGGAACATGCACCAACTCATCTGTAAGATAAAGCATGCCCAATGAATGGAATCTCAGCATCGTTTGCCCGGTCCATAAAAAGGATTCCTACAACTGCCCCAATTACAGAGGCATAAGTCTCTTAAACATCGCATCTAAGACTTTTTCTGCCGTACTATGTCTTCTTCTTTTCCTTTTTTCTCCGGCGGCGTTGTTATGGTCAGAAGTGTAGGACCATAACCTTCCCAATTACCTGCATTCCTACTGGAAGGCTTGTGGGGTCCGCCGTACTATGTGAACGCTTGAAACTGTTCGTGTTCTGGTAGGCTCCCCGCAGTATGATTTTAGGACAGAGAAATCACCATAAATGAAAAATTCGCACTACAACAGATCTTGGAGAATACCCACAAATTTCAGGACGATACACATCACCTTTTTGTTGACTTTAAACAGGCATATGATAGTGTCTATAGAGACGGGCTATACAGAACCATGTCATTTTTTAACATCCCTGCCAAATTCGTTAGGTTGTGCAGGATGGCAATGGAGAATTCTCGGTTCTCCATTAGGGTCGGTAATGAACTAACTGAGACCTTCGCTGTTAAGAAATGATTTAGACAGGGGGCACACCGTCATATGATTTTTTTAACATTATATTTGAAAAGTTAGTGGCCAACATGGTACGATCTACTAGTCATGGACTTCGACTACCTTGGCTCGATAGTGACAAGTAGCAATGAAATCAGCGCTAAGATCCAACTTTCTCAAGCCTTCTCTCGAAAAACCAAGATAATCTTCAATAAAACCTTAATCATCTTGATCCTACCATATGGCGCTGAGGCTTGGACAATATCAAAAGCGGATGACGAGGCTTTCAGGCGTTTCGAGACGAAAATTCAGCGTGCAATCTTTCGTCCCGTTTGTGTAAAAGGTGAGTGTATACGGATCCAACGTCTAAGTTGGCTGGTGGAGCGAATGGACACTACCGTTCCGGCCCAAAGAGTCTTCGATTCCAACTCCGAGGGACGACGAGAACGATTCTACACGAGTTGAAAGGGATCTCAACTAACTGGGCGTGCGGCACGGAAGCAACATCGACTAAGTAAAGGCTGTTAAGAACCTTAGAGTTTATGGCGTCTGCGTATATTAAGCTACTCTGGAAATTGTCTTCCAGTTTGCATTGAATTAATGCTCGTCAAGACGCTATTGAGATCCATTTCAACATACGCACTCCCAGTCTTCTGCAATTTCGATAATCGCCGCTCAAGCAAGCTAACATTTGTGTTTTACAACACAGTGCGATTCATATACAGATGGATAACGGTTACGGGATAATATCTCTTTAAAATTCTGCTTGGCATGGACTTTTAAAGCTTTCTTAGACTCAACTAAAGCACATCGGGATTTTAGGGAAATTTAGGGTTAGCTGGTCAAGGTACTTTTTTTTTCTTATCTATTATAAATTTACTTTTTTCTTTATCGGTTTAATTTTGTTTTTTTTTATAGGGTTCGAGCAGGTTCAAGAGTGTACGCTCTTATGATGTTTGTGACACAACCTGGGCGGGCTGCAGATGATTTGTGTCGAAGATAAGATTTAAGGTAAGGTAAGGTTCTAGGTAAGATTTCTTGAGGGATTCGACTGAATTTGTCGCGTTTTGTTTCCATGCCATTAAGGTATTATATTGGAAATGTACACGCAGAGTATGAATTTTGAAGTGATCTTATGCTTATGAGTGTAATGCCTTCGTCAGCATTTTTTGGTCATCTCTCATTCACAACTGATGTTGTTGCACTATTTTTCCGTATCGGAATTGTTCTTGGCTATGGACAGACTTGAACTACAGGCCTTTGGCTCAACAGTCGGTGATGACTACCATTGCACCACGACCACCCCTTTGTTCCTTAAATAACAATTGAAAAGCTGTGCTGATGGCTGCTTGAAGCAGTTCCTAATACTTCCGAAACAATTCGCTTATACCTATTGGCACCATCCTGCTGTTCATGGAAAATCAATGCCCGGTCATATCACAACTTATGTGAGCTCAGCCGGATTCGACCTTTTCCTATGATACAATTTGTCAAAGGCAACTGGTAATTTTCATGCTATACTCAAATCATCATCTAGGACATTCCAACATTCCTTTTGCCTTGCCTTGTTCAAAATTTCAGTGGAAGCTGCTTAGAAATCGATGTTACCTCAGATATTGGTTATGATAGCACATGTGGTTCGGGTACCATGTTTTGTGAATTAAGATTCTATCATAAATTCAAATCCTTCTATCCTTGTTCCGGAAGCAAAGACATACAGAGTATGCATTAAAGTCTGCAGTAGTTATGCTAAACCAATTACCATAACACCCGAAAATAAAAAGGGTCTTTTCCTACTAAATCCCTGCAGTGATCCATTTAAGTCTACCGAAGTGTAATTTAGGTCCACAGATATGATGGTATGTATACGGCTTGGTAATGAAGCTGTGTCTTCAATGCATCTTGTCCGCAGACTGCAGTGCGACAAATGTAAATTAAATCCTCTTCGGATGGCCGGCAGATGTGCGGCAGAAGGCAGCGTATACAAATAATTTGAATTTAATGTGAAAAGCAGTTAGTGCTACCAGGCTGAGAGAGGTAGTTATTGGAGGAATTTAGAAATAAATACAAAATGTTGTTCTCTAGAGAGATATTGCAAGTGGCACTTGTGAAATAGTATCATTATCAAACACAGACATCTCTTTAAAAGTTTTTGCTTCGGCAGAACATATGCTAAAATTGGAACGATACAGAGACAATTACCATGGCCCTTGGGCAAGGATTATAAAACGTTCCACTTTTTTCGCCAATGAAGGGTATAATACCTTGTTTGAGGATGAGTTTATTAATGCCCCGTCGAAATTCGTATCGGATATCCAAGGAAATAAATACAAAAACCATTGCACAGGTGTCTGCATGGTCAGAAGGTCTTTATTATAAGCACAGCCGGCTGGGCATATGTAAACTACTGCTATATATTTATGACAGGTTGACAGCTAGAAAGTTCATTGTCAAAACTGCGAACGTACCAAGAGCGTAGCTTAGAATGGCGCCGGTCCTTAAAATTTGAAAAATGTAGTCTGGCTAGACAAGTTTCTATATTTTGATAACTATTATGTTTAGATACTGCTGCGGCAAGATCCCGGGGCGCTTTCGCTCTAATTCCAGAATGAATTTGCAGTTTCGTTAATCTTCCATCGGCGATTCCTCTACGAATATGATGTTACGCTCCGTGAGTCCGAGCACCTGAGGTTTAGTAGTTCGGTTTCACGCCAAGATCGAGGAGACGTCGTCCGACAACAACAACGCTTTTGGTGGCTGTTGCCTGGAGCGGACTACTTTGGTGATACCTTTGCTTCTCGAACTAAAATGGCTGACTACTTTCTGAATCAGCCTAATAAAGGGTTTTTCAATTGGCGCTGGTAGATATTGGCCGCCTGTGGCCAAATTGTTTTGGTTAGATTTGTCAAATCTGTTATTTATTATTCAGTTACAGATGCCAAATCACCATGGCAAGTTACACGATAAAACATTATCATCAAATTCGTTAATGCAAACGTTGTGCGCGTTGCGTCTATTTTACGGTAGAGTGGTTGCCCTTCACAGTTGACTCTTCAACGTTTGATGGTCAAATTTGAAGTGATCGGTTCTGTAATCAATCAGTCATTATTCGTACGTCAAAGGAATGCAAGTTCGGTCGAGATCCGTGAAAGTGTTCAGCAGAACCCGAGGCAGTCAATTCCCCGCCGTGCACAAAAACTCGGCCTTTCGTACCATATACCCCAATAAGATCCACCTGAGTATAGACAACGCCGTTTGTCCACTGGCTGGGCTTAAGAGTGTTAGGAAGATGACCTCAATTTTGGTCGAAAAATCATCTTCAGCGACGAGGCGCTTTTTTGGATAAATGGCTGGACGACATCAACTCATACGAGGTTCAACAGGTGAAAATGCATCATTAAAAAGTTAACGTTTAGTGTGGATTCTAGACCGGAGGCGTCATTGGTCTGATCACAGTCAATGGTGAGCGCCACAGAACGATGATAACCAATTTCTTATGGCCGAAATTTAACCATATGGAACTAGACGACATGTGATTCCAGCAGGGCGGCGGTACTTGCAACACAGCGAACGCCACGATTGACATTCGGCATGAATGATTTGGGGGTACGGTTATCTCTCGCAAAGGTGCTGTGAATTTACCACTTGAATTGACCGATTTGAGCCCGTTAGACTTTCCCTTCTGAGGTTTTCTGAAGTCGCAGGTCTATGCGAATAGGCCACATTCGAACGATTCCTCTAAGGTCAACATAGCTCAGATTCAGAAAAGTTATTGAAAATTGGACCACCCGCATCTGTTCCGCCGAAGTCGAGATGGGCATTTGAATGATGTCATAGTTCACACATAATGGCATACATTCTTCTTAGCGGGCGCTACAGCTCGGGGTGAGCCTAGCCTCAACCAACATGCCTCTCCATCTAGCGCGATCTTTTGCTAGCCCTGTCTACAATTCAGTTGGTTGAGGTCCTTTTCCAGCTATGTGTGCCACCTTAGGTGCGCCGTCCTCTACTTCCGTCGTCCCACGGGTTTGGATTCGAAGACTCTCCGGGCTGGAGCTGAGATGTCCATTCGCTGTACATGGCCTAGCCATCTTGAGCGTTGGATCCGTAGACGCCTGACCGTCGTTGTATTACCCGTACAGCTTGTGGTTGAATCTTCTCCTCCATCCCCCGTCGGAATTGATAGGAGCAAAAATTAAATGCTTCAGTGCCATACAGGAGGACTGGGATGATAAGGGTCTTGTATAGAGTCAACCTGGTCGTACGAGAGAGGGCTCTATTACAGAATTGCCTCCAGGCAAACGCGTCATTTACATCTCACTGACTTCTTCCATTTATGTCAATGTCATCCGCGTAGGCGAGTAGTTGTGACTATTTGAAATATAGTGTGCCTCCTGTGTTGACCAGCGAGTTTCGCACAATTATTTCTAAGATAATGTTGAAAAAGTCACACGACAGCGCATCGCCCTGCCTAAATCCTTTTTTTACCTCAAAAAAGCTATCGGTTAGGTCTGCACCGACTCGAATGGAGCAGCGAGCATTCTTCAAACTTTCAAACTTTCAAAGCTCACAATGCTGACGAGCTTAGCAGGGATGTCAAGAATAGACATGGCGTTGTCTAACTCGTCTCTAATTACGCTATCGTATGCCGCTTTGGAGTGGACAAATAAGTGGTGGGTGTCCCCTTGAAATTCACTTGTCTTCTCCAGGATCTGCCGTAGTGTGAAGATTTAATCGATGGTGGACTTTCCTGGCCTGAAGCCACACTGATAAAGACCTGGTTAAAGGTTGGTTTGCGAAGGGTTTCAGTCGTTCTTTTGTAAGCTGCAGAATGGCCATCCATGGTACCAGGTCTGCAAATATTCTTTATAACTGCCATTTCAAAAAAAAAAAATGCCTCGACTGCAAGGTTACATCACACCAAAAACCAGATAGGAAAATATAAAAACCAACCGCGAATTCGAATTATTTGCAAATATTACCAGCGGTTCATTACACAACTGTGCGTCGAATAAAATTATTCTAGAATCGACATCATAATATATTCTCGACATATTCGAGGCGAAAAAAAGTTCATGAACATACGAACGTACGTACGTACACACAGAAATGTGCATCGGGCTCATTACAGTAACTTCCAAACGTGAAGTCAAAAACAAATCATGTTAATGCTGTTAGTGGTGCATGATAAACTCCTAACTTTTCCTTGTAGACCACTAAAAAGAACCGCAATGCATCGAAGTCTATGACTTAAATGCTTTTTTTTTGCGCTCAAACTTCCAACGATATTTAATATTCCTAACAATGCTAAAGAGCTCAAATGCACTCATTGGGATTGCATACAATTTTGCAACCAGTGACGTGGGGTGAACAAGACCAAGACTTGATTTGGATACTTTTTCAGCTCTTACTTGTGAAGTTTTATGCAAGAAACTTGACATGATTTACATACAAGTCTGGTACACCTACATACATATGTGATATGTATATACGAAAAAACCAGTCTCACTCCATGTTGCTCGCTTCTTAATGGACACAAACGACTGCAATGACTATGCATCCATTGCCACTGCCTCCGGATAGAACTTCAAGTGCTCGTCTTACGAAGTAGAAGTAATTGAAGAAATAAATATTCCCCGTCAATCGGGCGACTTGAGCTCTCACCTCTGTTACCTTCCCTAACGATGTAATTCAATATTCGTTCCTGCACTAACTGTATGGTATAGGTGGATGAAGTAGCTAAGATGTACGTTACCTGTTGGTGTCGTATTTCACAAAACAAAAAAAAAAAACTTCCAGAAGGTGTCTTTATATTTAACAAACTGGATCTCAGTTCTCGGTCATAGTATCTAGGTAGCAAAATAGGGAATAATATTAGAAGGCACATAACGAGAATACCCTTAGCGAACGAGCGAATGATGGAAACTTGTAATATCAGTTAATAACACTTACCTCGTTAAAGATGAAAAACGCTATACATGCGGAAACCGGCGATAGCGGCTTGTAATGATTCCCAAACGTGTACATGTACGAGAGTCCTGGCGCGGGAAATATCGCTGTGAACATATCGCAAAGGGCCATGGCTGGAAACGAGACAGCAAGAGTTGTTAGTAATTATGTTGTAACTGTGTTTATTTGGTTACTTGAGTGTATGTACATGCTATGTAACGAGCGGGGAAACAGGAGATGGTAGTCATATTGACCTATTTAAGGGATGCTCTAAATTGGTTAGAATTAACTCGTTGAGGTGGGAATATTAAGTGGGAGGTTGAGTAGAACTTGGGGGATGCGGAAAGTGATGTTAGGGGGATCATATTGGTGTACTATACATCTGAAGTGGTGGGAGGTGGCGGTTACTGGGGCGATGAATATAATATCACTTTGCCACTTGAGATTCTTGTACTTCGGTTCCGAATATAAGCTTTGCGGGTGAGAGGGATACAATGGGGAGATGTTATTAAAAAGTTTCCTTCCACAAAGCATTTGGGAATTTAGGATCAACTTCCGCGGCAGTATCAAGGAGTGTAATTAAGTTTCGTTGGATGCGGTTTTTTTCTCGGATTAACGTGGGGTAAAAATAGGGCGGAGATGGTAGTTGAGTGAAATAGGTTTTACGACCCAACAATAGGCAAACACATGGAGGTATAGTCAAAGGTTAGCTTTGTATTCAAATTTTAAGTGTTCTTAAAATGGAGAAATGGATTGCTGGAGCAGTAGTTCGTAAAGCTTTTAGGATCAAAATATAAGGTTATAGGGGGTGGAACAAGATGGTGAACAATTTAATAGGTATGAGTATGCCAGGAAGACAATTTGAGCTATTCCGGCCTCGTGGGTGAACTGTGGGATTGGGAAGGGTTCTTAAAGCCAAATATTAAATATGATATAGCCTCAGTTCAAGCCTAGTAAAATAATAAAGGCGGTATTTAATTAATTTACTGAGGTACGGATTGAATTTTTATATGCAAGATTAACTTTGTCAACTGTTAGGTTAATCAACATGAGCTAATCAATGAATTTATTGAAAATCTATGTCTATGTACCACCGTGATCAAATTGAAAGGTGACTTCCCTATTTAAACTTTAAGCGTGTACTTATGTGTATCGATTAGACAAAATATTTTTTTTTATACGAGTGTATTGAGGGGTTGGTAGTACTGTCAGTAGTACTGCCAAATTTCGTGCAATTGATTTGGTAGTTACCACTGTTCGTGAACGACCAAGAAGCAAAGAAGCATTTAGCAAAAGATGTTTGTGAAATGAAATTTCTGTCGCAGAAACGTTGAGGAGTTTGTAGAAGGTTTTTGGTGACTAATCGTTAAAAAAGACGGGGGAAGTGTTGAAAAAACTGTAGTTGCCAATCGGCTTATTATCAATTAATGTCAGGAAATCAAAGATTTGGCACTCAAAAATCATCGACTGACCATTAAAGACTGCATTGATATTATTGGCATTTTTAATGACTCTGTTAAATCTTTTTCGAAAGACCATTTGGGCTTCTGACGCATCTCATCCCGGTTGGTTCCAAAGCACTTATTTTCGTTGAGTATGAGGCGACTGTTCTTGTAATTGACTGTTCTAATAATTGACTATTCAATTCAAACTAGGGACACCGTTTGGAGTCCATGAATGAGTTTCAAAGTGAATTGTTGCGTTAACTGAAAGCTTTTTAGGAAATCGAGCTTAACATAGCTTTCGAGAATAGGTTAAACTTTGGAATGAAATATATTTGGATAAATAAATAAAGATTGTAAAATTTATAAGCCTTTCAATTTAATCACAATATTATTTTTTCGGAGACTTTTGTTGCCCACTGAAACACTCAGCTCAGACACAAAGAGTGGCCCATTGTATTATAATCCTAAGCAGATACCTTGCCTTATTAAATTTCTTCTGTTTTCGGAAGAAAGATGAGAAGAAGCTTCAGTGATGTAGGCTTTAGTTACATCTAATCGGTCCAAAGGTATGCCACATGTGGGTAAGGGCGGCTTGATGTCTGGCACATCAAGACGCAGCCACTCTAACTGCAGGCAGTGCATTTTACTAAACAGAGCCAAACTTCAATTTGTTGCAAGCCTCAGGCGTATACAATCAGCTCAGACTAAGCCCATGACAATTTGGCCATCTGCGACTATGTACTCGTTGACGAAGGAATCGACTAAAAACATAGTAAGACCTACAGCGGGTTCAAGTTCCGAGAAGTACTCCTCTAGCCCATTTTGGCAACTAATCGAATATTAGTTTTGCAGTTTTAAAGAAAACTCAATTAATTTAGTCCTGTGACACTTCAGGATGTTCCAAAGTTCGTCTTTAATTTTGGAAGCGGTGGTGGTACTGGTGGAGCTTTGTGCGCAGCCTGCCTGTTGCCGCATATTCATGGAGCTGTCTAAAGACAGACAGAATCATAATTGTCTAATGAAACGTGCAGCCGAATGTTGTCATACTTCGGCCTTGTTCGTAAGGTTACCGTAAGTACCACGCAGATGACACTCCTGACGCCACAAAAAGTTGACTGTGGAATCGTTCAGCAACTGTATGGAGCAACAGATTGACTTCATAGGTTAAATTTTGCGCAAGTTCAACAGAATTCTAGCGCAAATCGTACAGAAATCTACATTCCGTTTATTTCACAGCATTCACAGAAGCCTGACGTGCTGGAAAGGAACCCATATCGAGATATACAATAGTTCTTTGCAGTTAGGCGAAAGAGTTTATAATGTGCTCATGTGGCGCCTTTTAGCACGATTAATCAGGAATTTAATCGATTTTGAATGAAGGAAATACCTAAACAGCTTAAAATTTTATCGAGGAATAAACTCGTAGAACAGGTAAAAAGGATCGTCCATTAATTGGAAGCATTCCTATTCAATTCAATGAAGCCTTTTTAAACCAAATATGGCTTGACAGCAACAGACTTCTAATTTAATTTTAATTTTAATTTTCGTAGGGGCAAATACCAACATCTATTGAGCTTAATTCAAACTAATGTAATCTAAGTTAATAACTAAGAAGAACGGGTGAGGAGGGCGCGATCCTTAGAAACTAAGATTGGGTGAAGGGAAGGTTATTGAGAAGTAGGAGTTTTAGGCATAGATTGCTGAAATTGATTATTTCAAGACGGTCTTTATAGGGCGGTAAGAACAATAGATTGTCACAGGACAGACCTCGAAGATCGAAACGTAGGAACCGACGTTGGATGCTTTCGATTCTAGAAATGTGGGTTTGTTGACCACACTTGAGATGCTTATTCAAGAAGAGGTCGAACAAAGGTAATATAGATGGATAGGGTCACATAGGGATTGGAGATTTCTTTAGCCCAAGTTTTCACGAAACCGAGAGCAGAGATAGCTTTAAGAATTATGTCATCGATATATGCGTGAAAATTGAGCACTTAGTATGCCAAGACCGCGGATAACCTGAAAGGTGGAGATGGGTTGACTATTGAGGACGTAGAGCCGAGGAGGAGGTTTGATTGGTGAAAAGGTGATTGATTGGCATTTGGAAATGTTAAGCTCTAAGCAATTTTTGGAGCACCAGACGGAAAATCTTGTTTGATGCGATTGAATAAGGGAAGAATCTTGTTCTTGGTCCTGATTAACTTGGTATCATCGGCGTACAGTGAGAGGTGGGAATGTTTGATGACAAATTCAATGTCGTTAATGGTAAGAATGAAAAGAAGCGGACTTAGGTGGCTGCCTTGGGGAACACTGGAAGAAGCTAAGAAAGGGTCAGAAATGGTAGATCTAAAACGAACACTGTAGTAACGATTTTTTAAAATAAGAAGATATCCACTTCAACGCAGTGGGTTCAAGGCCGAGGGAAGACAGATTGAAGTGTATTAGTTTGTGGGAGATTTTGTCGAAGGCTTTACTGAAATCAGTTGAAATAACGTCGAACTCATTCCCTTTCTCCAATGCTGAGAAGGTACAGTACACAAATTAGAGTGTCATACAAGATACTTTCGAAAAGTTTGGGTATATGTGACGGTTTGGCGATTTAACATCTCTGTTCGGACCTTTCTTGTGAATAGAAGTCATAAAAGCGGTTCTCTAAGCGACAGGGATGAGTTGATTATTTTCGAGAGCGGGACAGAAAGAATGGAGGAACGTGTTTTTAGTAATCCATCAATTTTTTAGTAAACCGTTGGGCCCAGGAATGAATTCATCATTAAGTTGATTCAATTTATTTTTAACAACATGGGGGTCAACAGTACGTGGGAGAAATGGTCCGAGGGAGAAATTTGGAAGGTAGTCGAAGTAAGTAGTGTCCGGGACGAAAGGGTTATCGGCGAAAGATTGTTTGAAAAAGTTGTTAAAAAAGTTGACGATAGTTTAAGGATCACTCGAGGTTTCGCCATTGAAAAAGAGTGAGGTTTGGGTAGCCATCTGATTTCCTTTTATAGTTGACAAACTGAAAGAAGGACTTAGGATCGTTTATAAGAATGGCTTGCGTTTCGATCAAATGGTCTTTGCAGAGGAAGTAAGCTCTGTAGGAAGCTCTGTAAATTGCAGATAAGTACCAATGAGAAGTTATTGGAGGATTAAGAAATAGAAAAGACAAATAGAATCAAATATTTCTCTTTAGAAAGTGGAGATGGCGGCGGAGATGGAGAAATTTGCTTTCTGGAAGTCGTAAGACTTAAGCGCTGGAGGAAAAGTGTTCAGTGGTGGAGAGTAGTAAAAAAATGAGAGATGAAGCAGAGGATGGTAGTTGTCAATTATTGGTAAGGAAAGGGGACAAAGTTAAACAGGCGAACTAAGGGGTTCTGTTGTGAAAATCAGGTCTAGCTGTCTTCCCATGTAATCTGGGGTACTAACTTGCCTAAATTTTGAATCAGTTAGGCGATCTAAGAAAAGATTTTCTTACGCAGCAGAGAGATTAATGGCAATGTAAAATGATTGATCGTCTGATGGAGCCCATTTGAGAAAAGAAAGATTGAAATCACCAAAGAGAAAGATTTCATTATGGGCATCCTGTAAATCATTTTTGTTGATTACATCAACAAAATACAAATTTTTTTGTATTGCTTATTTTATTGCTTAGTTTGTTATTTTTGCTGTTGTTTGCCTTCGTCGTTGACATCAACACACTCATTGCTACAATGCTTAGGTCAACGTTTTTCGGTTAGCAATATTTGTTATTTTGTTGTGCTGAGGCGGGCATTTTTTTGGTATAAAGTACAAGAATAAAATGTTCATGGCATCAGTCCATTCAATTCAAGAAACCAAGCAGTTTGCATTTTTTACAATTTTATCAAATGAATCATATTGATGTCGAGTTCATAGGATTCAATAGGTCGAAATGACAAGATATAAAAATGGATGACATAGAACGCTTTACGGGGCAGTACAATCCTGATTGAAATGAAGTCGATATACGGGGAAGAGGATATTGCAATAAGGGATGAGCCGATTCAGTTCAGGAAGGCTATTAAAACGCCACGAGAAGGGAGTTATCGGTAGGTTGGTTCAGATCGTCGTCGCGATGGATGTTAAAATTTGATTGGAACAATTCTGAGTTATTTATGCTAGAGATCAAGTTCGTTTCAGTCAGAGCGAAGATTTAGAATGGTAAAGCATGAGACCGTTGAAAGACTGCTTGGGTTTTTGAGCGAAGACCTCTTACATTCTGATAATAGAAGGTGATAGGAAGGTTTGCATGAGGGGCATCTCATGCAAATCTCTATGTGAGATTTGTTGGGCGTTTTTTCAAGGTAGGGATGATACATGGACTGCGATGGCTTCTGACGAAATTACTTTCTCGCGAAATGACACCTCTTTTGTTAGGTATGAATGATGGACATTAAAGCTTCGGATATCAAAGCTGGACACACTGAAAATATCGAGCTTTGTCTAATGATTCCATTTGCCTAGCAGATCCTGATAACTTAGGATTCAGCAGATTGCAGTCCTTTGCCAAGCTGGCATCTTTGGTAGCTTTAGCTTAAGGGATGTGATTATAAAAACATGTACTTAGCTATCAGATTATGGTATTGTACTATTTCCATCACATCATTCTAACATTCTAAAAGGTATGCTGAGGCTAAGACTAGAACGTTGGCTTTTTATAAGTTTTTTTCTTTTTAAATTCCAAACCCTGAGTGAGGAGTTTTATCCAAAATCCTTCATGATATTTACCCGAGTCTACGAATTTAAAGCTTTAAAAAATAGCTGAGGAGGCTATGGTCGGCAAAAGTACACAAGTGGAAAGCTTTAAGTTACTTTAGTAATTCCGTCAAGGAGATTGGACACAGAATCACTGTTGTATATGGTTTCTTTGGACTCATGAACAATTGAGTAATTAATTTTAAGAACTTTACAACAAGGTCGTTATTATCTTGTTCCTACTGTACGGCCCTGGCCCTTGGATAATTGCAGTGGAATCACCGTTTATATTGATCGAAAAGTCTCGAGCAAAACTGTGAAAGGATGTCTGAAAGGATGTTGCAAGGACTACGAAAGCAATTTTAGCTCCATAGGGACGTATGAAAGGATAGCTTATAAACACCCAATTTAACATAAATGCAATATACAAGTACTTACCCATCAGCACGAAATTTGTCGGCGTAGCCATGCTACGTTTACTCAGCACCAATACGATGAGTGAATTCGCCGTCACCGTGATAATCACTAGGAACGGCATACAATATCCGTACAGTGGTATGCTGTACGCCAGCAACGTATCACAGGAAACATTCCAATAACTCACATTATTGAACTCATGCATGCATTCATCTGGTGGTAGTTGCATCGTCGAGGCATTCCCACTATTTTCTATATCCAGATCTGTCATTAAGTCATATGCCGTCAGTGAGTTATTCCTCAGACCGAGATGTATGTCTTCGAAGAGATCTGTATCGCTCGTGACGTCCATGGTGGGTAACATGGGATTTTATAGTATTAACAGCACAACTTCCGATTATTTGCTTGCGTATCCTTTGTCTACTTCGTGCAATGGATGGCAATCATTTGATTGTTATATTTGATAAATATTTTCTTCTTAATGCTTACGACGACCGAGTTATTTCAGAGTTGATTGTCCACCGAACGTTGATCATTCAATTCGGTATTGAATGTTTTGTTTTCATTACTTTGGCAATTGACTATCGTCATAGCTTTATTTATCCGATTTGATTGAAATATCAATATAGGATGCAGGGCGACTCAATTGGTTCGGCTAAGGTCGAAGCTCGGACATGGGCTTCTCGTGCTGAAATAAAATCGAAAATCGATAAAAATCCAATGAGAAATTATGATTTGAAAGTTATTTGATTCGATTTGGATTTAATGGAATTTTTGATTTAAAGAATATTTTGCTCGTTGGACGTTGAGATTAGGATGTTTTGCAATATCATCCAGAAAAAAATGTACGAATTCAAAGAGGTGGACTGAACCACGTTAGGAATTCGCATAATCAAATTTATGCTATCATGGAACCTGCACGTTCATTCCATCTCACTGGCAAACACTTTAAAATATGCCAGGATGTGGTTCCAGCTGTCACCCAAAGGCAATATCAATCTGCTAAACACCTACCCTTGACCAACCATCGCATCGGAGTGAAATATGATTTTACAGTCTGTTGCAGATGCTCTGACGGGAAAAATCCACTCTCTGTACCCAACATTCACATACACTATTGCCACTTCAGGAATATAGAAAGATTCTCGTGTAGATTAACCATCTAGGTGAATACAAATTACTTCATCATGCACCCACACGAGAGTGGACATAACATATGCAGTCCAGAAGAGGAGCAGAAAGCAGTTGAACTGATAGAGCAAGTCAGGAATAACAGTGTAACCTAATTTGGTGTAGTTCTCGCTTTTATTCCTTTGCAACTTCTGCGTGGGTTGTATGTTATTTATAGCTTTTTGCATTACTGTGTTCGTAAAAGTTTTCCAGGACGTGCGATGGATTCCAGTTCTCAGATACAATGCCAGAGTGTGCAAACACTCTTACGCTATGCTTAGAGGCACTTGCAAAATATATGTAAGTAGGTGGGTGTACAAAATGCTGTCAACCACTTACGACAACTCGAAAACCTGAGTTTTAAGGACTCACAGTGGAAGTGGAAAAGAAAAATGTAGAAAAACATAACACGTTCTTCAGGTCCGCAAAAAAAAAAAAGAAATGGTGCATTGACTGCATGTGGATATGCTGACGTTGAGGAAATGCGTTTTCGAGATGCAATGGCGGAATTCAATTTACGGGAAAATCAGTGACTTTTTTGGCTTCTTGGTACCTTGAAATTTACTCTATATAGTGGAATCTTGTGCAGATATTTGAGATTTCGTATGAACGAGTTTCCGGGATTGAGTTAGAGTTGTGAAAGTATACTTAGCATGGAATTAAAAGTTTATGCCACTTCTGGGAATTCGTGCTTAAATTTCATTTTAGAAATTGAAAACGTATGAAAATCGGTTAGGGCAATAAAATTACTGAGCAAGAAAGTCGAATTGAATTTTGTTTGCTGCGTTATTCTAAACAAAAAAATGTGTACAAACAATTGTTAGAGAACGTGTTTGATTCACCATTAGAGATTTGGTAGGAGTGTATTGACAAAAACCATTTGGGCCCCAGACACATCTCTGCCTTTGTCTGGTTCCAAAAATATTAAATCTCATTGAAAAAGAGTGTGGCGTAAGGATAGTGTCAACACATCATGGTTGGAGATGGAAATAGGATTTAGTTCCATGCGATTTCTGCCTATTCAATTAAATTAAAGATTACTCTGGGCCACCGTTTCGAGTGCATAGCAGTGATTCAATCTCAATCGTACCAACATAATTGCAATATAAATTAGGCGTTTCGCTTCGCTCAGCTGTAATACAGGGGATTACCACTTCTTTCAAATTCCTCTGGCCCTGTATGACCGATCAAAATGAAAGGGTGCACATAGCTAGAGTCGAAGGTGGTGATTGTTATAGGCTAATAAAATTTTCGACAGTTGTACCACCGGAGAACGCTCTCATTGATGGGATTTTTTTTTTCACGCCCACTACCTGCGGGTCACTTGAACCATGTCGATCAAATTTTCTATGGTGAGGTTATAGCACGCGCTCATTAGTATCAATGCACAATTCGGACCACAGCCGAATTCTCTTCAGCTTTAATGTCAATAAAGAAAAATCAAAACCTTTCAGAAACCTTCAGAGGACAGACTGGAATCTTTTCTCAAACTTAGTTGCCAACAGGTTAGTATCGCCACAAGTCATCACTAACCCCGATCCAATTTACATTGAGAATTCAGTCGAAAACCTTTTGAGAATTCTGAAAGTGGCTTTCAACAAATCATGCCCTTTGCAACATGCTCGCAAGAAGACCAGCGCAGCCTGGTGGACCACAGAGCTAAAGCAACTCAGGACCAGGGCCCGAACCCTATTCAATAGAGCAAAGATCACTAAAAGATCCGAAGACTGGAATAACTACAAATCCAGCTTCAATGAATACAAGAGCAAAACAAGAGCAGCAAAATCTAAATCCTTGAAGGAGTTCTGCGAATCAATAGAGGATCTCAACGAGCCGCAAGGCTCAGAAAGATCCTATCCAAGGACCCCTGCGTCACGGGATTCATCCTTAAATCAGATGGTTCTTGAACAAGTCAGCAATCCTTAGAACTGCTGACTGAAACCCACTTCCCAGGTTGTAAAACCCCTGAAATCACAGTCCCCTTCTTTTTACGGTTCACACAACCGAAGAAGTAATAAACGAAATTATTACAACGGATAAAGTATCATGGGCAATAAATTCGTTCAAACCTTTTAAATCCCCGGGGCCGGACCCACACCGTACCCCACCTCGTAAGTATTTTTTGCAAATGCTTGCGCGCGGGGTACATCCCAACACAGTGGAAAGAAATAAAGGTAGTTTTGGTACATAAGGCAGGTAAACCGATCCATACTGCCACTTAAGACTATAGGCCAATTAGTCTCTCGCCGTTTCTATTAAGAACCTTGTAAAGACTCCTTGACCTATACATCAGAGGACTTATCAACTCACACAACTCGACACGCCTACCTTAAAGGCAGATCAGTGGAAAGTGCTCTGCATAGTGTTGTTTGTGAAATTGAGAGCTCATTGAATATAAAAGAATTTACAATGGCAGCCTTCCTCGATATAGAGGGAGCCTTCAACAACGTAAACACAGAGGCCATAATAACAGTTCTAGAGGACATAAAAGTAGACAAATCCATTGTAGACTGGATTGAAAATATGTTAAAAAACAGAATTATCAATGCAGACATTGGACACAGCTCTATAAGGAAAGTGATAACTAGTGGCACACCACAGGGGGGAGTTCCCTCCCCCTACTGTGGCTTCTTACAGCTAACGAAATCCTTAAAATCTACATGGAGAAAGGCACAAAGACCATAGCATAGGCGGATGACCTAGTTATCTTGATAAAAGATAAATGCTTTTTAGCATGCAAAAAGATCTTCGGTAAAAGATAGGGCTTGTAAGCATACATAATTTATTGGATGTACGCAGCAATCATCAGACCCATATGGGGCTCTAGTCTGGTGGATTGCTAGCAGCACGAAAAGCTATATGAGCATGCTCAACAAAGTACAAAGGTCAGCCACTATTTGTACAACGGGAGCACGCCGCAAGCAGGGTTGGACATGATTCTTCATCTCCTCCCCCTGGATCTATTCATAAAAGGCTGCGCTGCAAAGAGCGCTCTCAGACTAAGTGAGTCCTCTCTGTGGAAGGAAGTCAACTATGGACATGCGGCCATACTTAAGATAATAGACGACCTGGCAAGGAAACATGGTTTTAGTAGCCTCGCAGCTACGACCGACTATATTTCCCCCCAAAATGACTTCTCTCTCAGTATACCTATCCTTTTCCCCGACAGAGAAGAGTAGCTATCAAACGCCGTAATCAACGAGATCACCCTCTTCACCGACGGATCGAAAATGGACACAGGCACTGGGGCCGGGTTCTACTCTGATACCCTCCACAAACAGGAATCATTCAGACTCCCTGATCTGTGCAGCGTTTTTCAAGCAGAAATCGCAATAGAGAAAGCAGCCAAACACCGATATCCCACCATCTGATATCACTATCTTCGTAGACAGCAAGGCTGCACTGAAGTCAATAGAATCCTGTATAACGAGATCAAAGGCTGTCATGAAATATCGCGACTCACTGAGGTCCATCAGAAACCACAAAGATAAACTCTGCTGGGTCTCGGGCCACATCTCAATCGCAGGGAACGAAAGAGCAGACGAACTGGCCAGGCAAGGTTCTGAAATGGACATCAGCGAAGCGGACACGTCATTGCAACCAACGATCAGCGCATTATACCGGATCATAAACGACACAATCATCAAAGAGGCCAACTCGTCTTGGCTTACACGAAACGACAGCTACACGACAAGATCATCGTGGCCAGAGCTCAATGTCGGAAAAACAAAGAAGCTCCTGGCGCTGGATCGTAACTCGATCCGTATGCTCGTCGGAGTGATCACAGGACACTGTCCCAATGGAGCAATGCTCCGGAAATGGGACTCGGGATCCAGCGATCTCTGCCGGAGCTGCGGCAATGAGGAAGAAACTGAGACGATTCAACATCTGCTTTGCCACTGCCCAGCTCTCCAGAATCGACGCCTAGTGTCGCTAGGCCGAAGATTCTTTACAGAGATTGTGGACGTGGCTAATGCAGATATATCGTATCTTCTAAGATTCATTAAGAGCACGGGGTGGTTTCCGGATATGACAGGTTAATTTTATGTGAACCCACACAAACGAAGGGAATCACAATGGGCCTACCATCACACTCCCCTTCTCTAACCTAACCTAACCTACGTCTCAGATTGTTAAACTCTGTTTGCTCTACAATGTTCCCAAGCAGTTGCACTTACCACCCCAATCGCCGGACTTAAATCCCATTGAGCATGCGTGCGATTTGCTAGAAAAAAGAATTTGCCAAAGAACAATCACATCGAAGGAAATGCTTAAAGTGGCTTTAAAGGAGAAATGGGAAAAAATTTACCCCCGAAGAAACCTCAAACCTTGTCATTTCGATGTAAAAGCGATTGAAGGAAGTTATTGAATGGGGGGGACTATCTCACTAGTTATTAATTTAACTGTTATTGTTTTCTATTGTTCTTTCTTCTTGATTTTACGAAGACTTTTTCCACTAATATTTCCTTACTTAGAAGAAGGGGAAAAATAGATATTAATCAATAAATATATGTACATTTTTCGAGAAAATAAAAAGTTACATGGCAAAATGGAAGAGCAGATAGAGAGCTAGCTAAAAAACGCACTGTCTCTTTTCCGTCAGGCCCAATCAAATTAAGTTTGGATTTGTCGGTAAATATTGGCGCCGTTTGGTCCACAGCCCACTCTTCTGCATAACCACTGAGAGAAGCTGCCCTTTGCCGGTCTATGTGCTTAAAGATGTTCTTCATTTAGCCGACGTCGAGTTGTTCGTCAGCCAGAAGTATTAGAACATCTCTCCGTTAAATCTTTTGTCCATTCCTTGGGGGACATGGGTTTTTTAGAGACTTGCGCTTCTAAGTCAGATCTTGCTTTACGTCGTTTTTGTGGGTTTTTCGATCCCAAGTTGCCGATTCGCACGAAATTGTCGTAAAATTATTTACAAAACACTTTGTCGCGGTCTAAAACACTAAAGTGTTAAGGTCGTTAGTGTTTTTTTTAGACATCAATAAAACTTGACATATGATGATAAAAATACGAAAAAATCTCACCCGAAAGTTATAAAATCATAAAATGTTTAAAGTGTGGGGTTTTGTTTTTTACACGGCATACGTAACTCTTGTTTTTATTAATTGTTTTAGTTTGTTTTTCAGCAGTTTCAAAAATAAATTTTTTGCCATCGTTTAAAGTGTTTCTGTGTTTTTTATTAATTTCTGACGGAAATTTAACTACTTTAAGGTTTTCAAATCTGATCTGAACTTTTTTGTCAAGTTTTTTTCAAATTTTTCTATATAATTTTCCTTGAGCTATATACACTTTTGCAATCCTTTCTCTAACTCTAACCTACTCAAAAAGTATAAAAAGTATGATTTCGGAAGGTCCTTAAAATTGGATTCTGTTTGAACGCCTAGTTCAATGTAAATTTTGTCCGCTGAGCCATTTTTTTTTCAAATTGGAAAAACGATTTATAGAAAGTATATTGAGCGCCCAAAGTCAAATATTGTACTCAAGGAAGACTTTTTCAAAGAGTCTTAAAAATAAGTAGCCTAAATGCTGATCTATCTTAAACAGTTACGTTTTATGTAACCCAGTTGATAAATCATAACCTCGTATTCGAAAATAACGTGTATCTTAAAGTATTATGTTTTTTAAAGCAGACTACTGATCCATGTCATTCCTTTGCCATGGGCGTCAGAATAAAACCGGATTATGTCGCCATACCAAAGTGTTCTTGTGTGGATGGGTGCATTTAGTGTGACCTTCTCACTGTCCATGGTACTATCTGTGCATACGCTGTGGGGATTTAAACTGCATTTCCATCCTTCTCCCGATGGCCTCATACGGGTATGTATGTATGTACTTATATTTGATTATGTTGCGAAAGGAAAATGTAAGAGTTTTATGAATTCGCCAGGTTCATCGTTATCGAGTATGTAGTATTGCCCGATCTCCTCTTCCTCAAAGTATTTTTATGAAGTATTTCCGTTTGTACTATTCTTACATATGTACGTATGTATAGGTGGCGTCCATTTTCTTCAAACCAGCGTAATTCGAAGTGGAACATTTTTGTTCTAATTTACAATCGTAGAGCCAAGACTATAATAATCACAATGTTCTTAAATCGGAACGTGGCCACTCTTCAATTGGGAAAATCAAGAAGAAAGCACACGACAACAACTCTAAACCACCTACAACCACTTACGATCACATGCGTAAGCCCTTAGTCTAGTCAGTCCAACTAATCTTCAGAATGAATTTATCCTTTTTCCCATGGAATTGTACTCAGTACAAGCAAATAAACCCATTCAGACATACATATGTATGTACATATATATGTACGACATACGTACATCTTCTCGATTGCGACAGTAATCTGTTGCTAGACACACGCACAACCACAATTCAATCGGCATCCTTGATATTGTACTACAATAGGCATCCCTTCACTTATGTGGCAATCGCGGGGCAGCAGGAAAAAGGAGCAACGCAGAAAAATAAAACAATGAATACGAAATCAAGGAGAGAGACAACCCCATCAGCATAATTAGCCCATTATTATTCAATCAACGATTGTGGAGGGTTATTTAAACGAACGTCATCACATCTACATTAACATATCGAATCCTTTTTTTTGTTCAGCTTTCCTTCTCCCATTTCCGGTAGTTTCCGTAGCTAATCGAGACTAAGTTGCGGCAAGGGTGCATGGGCGTTGTACACACATCAAGTGTTTTATTAAAGAGAAATTAGTGGACTGGTTCAGATGTTGTCTTGGAGATACACTCGACCCTGTTTTTGTAAACCTTTTTTTTCTTTGTGTCCTCGTTTTGACATTTTTCTTTTAAGCTTCTTTTGGTACATTGGTAGGGGTGGCTCGGTAACATATAACATATAATATATATAAAAGTCGCCCGCATCGAGACGATGCTGTCGGTTTTGTCTTGTGAAGTAAACAGACTCTGAATACATGTCGACAAGCCATGGCAAGCCATAAAGTCGTGGAATGGTCCTGATTATATTTTTCTTAAATGTCGCGGATGAGTCCTCAAGGCCGACCAGATGATGTGTCATGCGACTGGCCATTGCACCTTCGTTTCTACAACGCATTTTGGTGAAAAATTTGAAGATGTTCCCTTTTAAAGTACAACCCGTCCATCAGCGACTGCTTTCGTCAATCGCGTCTAAACTACACTCATGCTTCCCTGAGCCGCAACGACAAAGAGGACGATTGTCGTTCGAAATTCATCATGAGCGATGACAAACAAAATGTGCGTTTCAGGCATTACCCTAGGTCGAGGTCACTGCATGCTGCATCCTTTACGCTAGAAGTATAGTCGGACCTAAGTTTTTCGAGAACACCGATACTGATGCTGGTGAGCAATACAAAAACGTGATCGCTCAAATTTCTATTGCTGCAAATTGATGAAGTAGGAATGGAGGACTTTCGGTTTCATCAGGACGTCGCATGCATAGCTAATCTGAGAGTAGACATTCTGAAGCATGCGTTTCCGGGTCATCACAGTAAGTAAATTCATAAAAATATACTCGTAATGTACACACAAATATTATCTGCTTAAGGAAAAAATATATTTTTGATTGAATTTTCTGTTTTTTATATTTTTTAACATAGGCATTTCTGGTCATTTTTGAAGATTCAATATTTGATCTATTGATGCTAAATTTTCTTTGGCCCATATTGCTGTGTTGAACGAAACAAAAATCAGCATCAGCCCTAATTTAAAATTTGAAACAATCTTCGTTTTACTGGCGTCTGAAGTTTCAATGGATTCCTTATCTTGGAAACTTTCATTAGCATTATTTCTGGTCTCACATATTCCGTCATTTTAAATCATTTTGCCTCGAGAAATATCATTAAGGAAACTAGATATGGATTCTATCACTGCGTGTTCATTATTGAGCGCTTTTATTTAAAGGTAGTTTAAAGTTAGGTAATCTTCATCATTTCAGTCAATCTTTATCTTTATAATATCTTTGTTGAGCTTTGTGAGACATGTGATCCAACGGTCTACACGGCCCGTTTCCGAGCGGAGGAGTCTGATTGCACTACGTATAGCGACCTTTCCAATAAAAAGGTGCAGTGGAGGTATTTCGATCAGTGTCTCTTGGGATGCTGTGGGTCATTTTGGAATGGCTCCTGTAATGCCTAGCTAACCTCTAAAGGCGTTGAAGTTTAACTATTGTAGTTTTTTGTTCAACTTTTGTCCACCATACAGCAGGCGCATAAGTGATGATAGGTCTTACTTTCGCGGTATATAACCAGTGAATTACCTTAGGTTCCAATCCCCAGGTTGTAACGTAGGTGGGTCGACAGGACCATAGTGCTGGAATTGCCTTTGGAAATTTGCTTTTGATGTTGGAATTCCAGTTAAGTTTTCAATCAAAGTCAATACCTAGATACTTCATTTCTTCTGAAAATCCAATGTCTGTACCGTTGAGGGAGACGGACCAAGGTTGTATTTTCCTCCTTTTTATAAATGGGACTAAGGTTGCCTTATTTGGATTTATCGATAAACCCTCCCTGCTACACCAGTCAGAGATAAATTGAAGAGCAAGCTGTATACGTTCACAGGGTGAAATTTCATTTTTAATTGTCTCCGCTGCCAAGTGATGCAGCGCATTCTCAGTAGATCGTCCTTTGCGGTATGTATTTGATTTGGATGCAGAGGTGTGATTTTCTAATATACCTCTGATATGAAGTTCTGTCAGTTTTTCCCTTGTTTTCAGTAGGAAATGCTGATAGGCGATAGGATTTAGGTTGTTCATTTTCCAATCTTAGGGAGGAAGACAAGGCCGACTTCCCTCCAGATTTGAGGAATGTATCCCAAGTTGAAACTTGACTTAAAGAGAGTTAACATAGGTGCTAGAATGATGTCTAAGCCTCTCTGGAGGATAGCTGGAAAGACACAATATTTACCTGTAGCCTTGTAGGGTTTAAATGAGTCAATTGCCCATTTAACTCTGTCAGAGTCTACCAGAGAGGCTATTTGATCATTATACCATCGAGAGGTCTTAGCTTTTCAGTAGAACCAGGGAAATGTACCTTAAGCTAAGTCTCCAGAGTGTCTCTGCGAATGACAGTGAAATTGCCGTCTGATTTAAGACTTACTTTTATTTGCTTTTATCTGGCATAAGTCGATAGATTCATTGGCGTTATATATTCGATTAGGATTCGAGTTCCCTGACTTTGTTTCTAAATTTGACCAAGAAGGTATCAAACTACTCCGGCTTGTAACAAAGTTTTTCACCAAAATTATTCAACAATTCCACTTCTTCTTTTAAAATGATTGACCCAAAAATTACTCGTGTTAAAAGACAACATCCTATTGACTTTAAAATCCTTTGTTTACCGCTTTTCTACCCTGAGATATTCATATTCCTTTAATGTTATTCTTTTTTCCGGCCTACTTTCAAGATTGTGTACTTTGTATTCCCGGAATAATGATTAAACAGATGCTTCTTTGTCATTTTTTCGCCAAAATTGTACTTTTACTTTTAAATTTTAATAATTGTTTCAGAAATACTCATTCTTGAAAAAATAAACTGACAACAAAAAAAAATTCTAAAATTTATTAAGAACAAAGTTTTACTCAACAGAGACAGTCCTACTCGTACATTCGTTTATCCTTAGTTCAAGAAATTCTCAAAGGAATTCTAACTGCCCAGACAAAGGGGAGAAACTCGAAAGACAAAGATGAACAATAAAAGTTGAAATAATTCTTGCACTTATCGGGGTAAAATGTTTGTAAAGTTGCGATTACTGCTTTCGCCATGATGAAAATGTAGGTCTTGCGAAAACCAAGGAGTTGCGCTAATCGGGATTTGCGTTCATCGAGAGAATTGACATTGTGAAACATTATAATGGTTCATCGTATGCCGTGGTTCTAGGAGATTTTACCTTTTTTTAATGTAAAATGGGTTTTTTTTTCGCAAGATGAAAAAATGGTTCTTAATCTTTCTAAGTTCACAAGTCTTATCTGTTCAAGAAGCACCTTCGATCTACATCATTTTCTGAGAATAATGATAAGTAGTGAAATAATACCAGTTGAAAATGTGAAATATCTTGATTACTACATATATTAATTTATCATTGACTTGTTGTAATGCTAAACCGTTTTATTTATAATGTTCCTAGGTACTGTAGTATGTCTCATATTAATGCTAGTGTTTTAGGTTTGAAATTGAACGTATTTCTAGATTTTCGTAATATCTCGAAATTATGTATATAGAATTATTGATCGCATGTGCCCAGATTACCTTCATGACATAATAACATTTCCACGTTCAGCTCGCGGTTTGAGTTTAATTATACAATAAACACAATCGTCAAGTTCCAAATAAATTTTTTTATCTATCAGTACAATGAGTTAAAATTACAATTTCCCTAACCCTTTTCTATCTTTCCATTATTTTCAAATTTCGTTCTATTTTACTTTGCATTTATTAGCTTTTAGGTTTTTTATTTTATTTTTCTTTCTTGCAATTTAATTGAGCGAAGCGAAGCGTAGTTTCGATTGGGTGACTTCAATTGCGATCAAAGATAAATTGTTTCTCAGCCATTTCTTAAGCGATCCTTATGATATTTGGACCCTCAGAAAGTTTTTTTTTAAATATTTCCGTTATTGTCGAAACAGAATTTTGATTTTGGTCCTAATTTGAAAAATTTAATTGATGAAAAAAATTTAAATTGAAAGCGCAACATTTCAGTAAAAGTAACATTCAGTAGAAAAACTTCCGGTAAAAGTAATCGTCATAGATGAGTTTTCCATGCTAGGTCTAAAGATGCTGATGCGCATAGACGAACGATTAAAAACTGCTCGTTCAACAAGCGAGATACTTGGTGGCTACATAGTTGATATGTTTGGAGATTTCAATCAATTGCCACCGGTACTAGACCGACCACTTTGGGCTGAAGATGTTCCTGATTACGTACAGGAAGGAAAATTGATCTATCTACAGTTCAACAAAGTATTTTTCCTGCAGCAAATTATAATTATGCGCCAAATAGGTGTCGAGTAACAGGCATTCAAAAATACACTAGGACATTTGGCGGTTGGACACTTTATTGAAGAAGATTATAAATTATATTCAGAGCATTTTACTACTAACAACTATGGTGAGCTCCAATACAATAAACAAATCGATCAGATTGATCGAAGAAATGAAACGAAGAAATCCGAACCTACAATACAGAAAGTTTAAAGAATGTAAACCATCCTGTCGCAATGATAAATGCAATCCATAACGATCCCAGAACTGCTTCGATCTCTTCAGACTCTGCGCACTGCGCAGGGCTTATCTCCAAGACTTCTTCTTTGTATTGGTGCACTAGTAATATTAAGGCAAAATTTCTTTACAGCAGGTGGTTTGTACAGTGGATCACTTGGTACTGTTGTAGATATAATTTACAAACTAACAGCAGACAATAGATGTAATGACGAATTTCCAATATGCGTAATGGTGAAATTTCATAACTATTCTGGTCCTCGACAATATACGAGTACTGCCTATTCCTGCGGGTACCGTATACTTTAAAGATCATGGAACAAGTTACACACGAAAATAGTTTCCTCTTCAATTAGCTTACGCAATCAGCTTTCATCGTTCTCAAGGTTTAACTTTCGACTCCGGCGTGGTGGATCTTGGTAAAACTGAACATTCATTAGGCTTGGCTTATGTAGTGTTTTCTAGGTTCCCATTCTTCAATCGTTTCGGGATAGTTCCTTTTCCATTCGAACGACTTTGGGAAATCAGTGAGAAGAAAGGCTCGCCATCTTAACTCGAAGCACTTAACAGACTGAAACGGATGGCAGGAATTATGAACTAATGAACGTAATGAGTAATCTCTTAAATTAATAAAGAAATCCATTTTCTTTCACATCAAACTCTTGAGTCTGCATATACGAGGGTGGTCCGAGAAGTACTTAGCCTCACCGCCAGATGGCGCCAGTATCGCAAGAGCAACTTACTATTGTGTAGTACATTCTAGTAGACGGCTACTGAAATTTCAGCCGTATCGGACGCGTAGTTTTGTTTTGACTGCGTGTGGAAGCGGGAGTGTCCGCGGATTTTAGAAAAATGGAAAAAGAGCAATATCGGTCGGTGATTCTTGTTTTTGGAAGGGAAATCGCACAGCGAAATCAAAGAGCGTTTGGATGCTGTGTACGGTGACTCTTCTCCTTCGATGGCGACCATCCAAAATTGGTTCAACGAGTTTCAACGTGGTCGCACGTCGATTTTTGATGAGCCACGTCCAGCCGAAAATGGCGACCACGGAGGATAACGTGACAAAAATCCACGATCTCGTATTGGCAGACAGCCGATTGAAGGTGCGCGAGATAGCTGAGACAGTAGGCATTTCAAAAGATCGCGTGGGTCATATCCTCCATGACATTTTGGGCATGAGAAAGCTGTCGGCGCGATGGGTGCCGCGTTTGCTCACTCTGGACAATAAGCGCAACCGTGAGATCACGTCAGAGCAGTGTTTGACGCTGTTTAAGCGCAATCCGAATGAGTTTCTGCGTCGTTTCGTGACAGTCGACGAAACATGGATCCACTGGTACACACCAAGGAACAGTCTAAACAGTGGACTTTATCCGGCGAACGTGCTCCGAAGAAGGCGAAGACTGTCCCATCGGACGGAAAGGTGATGGCCACCGTTTTCTGGAATTCACCAGGTGTGATTCAAATCGAATACCTGGAGAAGGCTGTACTATGCCAAATTATTGGGAAGATTCGACGCCGAATTGAAGAAAAAACGGCCCCATTTGGCGAAGAAAAAAGTGCTCTTCCACCATGATAACGCACCGGCTCACACCTCCGCCCTCACCAGGGCCAAATTGGTCGAATTGGGCTACGAACTGCTGCCCCATCCACCGCATTCTCCAGATTTGGCCCCGTGCGACTTATTTTTGTCTCCAAACTTGAAAAAGTCACTCGCCGGGCAGAAATTTTAGTCGAATGAGGAGGTCATCGCCGCGCCGCCTCGGAGGCCTACTTTGCAGACCTCGAGAAAACGTATTTTTCAGACGGGTTAAAGAAGTTGGAGCATCGCTGAATCAAGGGTAGCTCGATACACTATATTGAAAGGAGACTATATTGAAAAATAAATCGCCATTTCTCCAAAATTTTTGTTTTTCTTTTGTAGGCTAAGTACTTATCGGACCACCCTCGTAGCATTGCGCGAATCGAATAAGGTTAATTAATATACTTGATGTTCATTTTTCACTTAACTTATCTTATCAGATTGTTTTGTACCATAAGCAGCATAGATGAAATATGCAGCATGAAAGTGCACAATGAGCGTTTTTTAAACGTATGAACAGATTTAAATCATTAGTCTCAAATTTCAACACCTGAGGGACGATTGATAAAAAAACATTCTAGAAACCATTTAAAAACGGGCAGATTTTGAAAAACATCAATATGACTCATGACAAATCAACAAACAAATCAAAAGTTGATTGGGATATTTCAGCGCCAAAATGTGTTCACTTCATTTTATTTGTTTTCGGTAAATTGAGATCAACTCTAGCTTTAAGTTTTACCTCGCTTCGCTCAAACATGTTGCAGCGAAGCGATACGACAAGCGACTGCAGCCTCCTAGTTTAAATATTGTAACTTAATATCTTCTTGCTTTTGTGTCTTGTAGCATATTGAAGACCAAGACATGAATCGACCTAATAAGGACGAGGAAAAGACAACATTTCACTGGAATGGCCTCATGAGAAGGCATTTCATGATGTAAAACAACTTGCAGTCAGAACGCGAACATGCCGATTTTGAGGGATCATTTATGGGTATTTACTTTCCTATTTTGACTGAGGCTTTTACAAAGTGGCTAGAAGTTCACAATGTTCCCAATTTGAAAACAGAAATAACAATTAATAATTTTCAACAATTCCTTAAAAACAATGGTATCCGTCAAAAACAGGGTGTGTCATACCATCCAGCAACCTACCACCAAGCAGAACGTTTCGTGCAAACTTTCAATAAATGTCTCCTTAATCCCAAAAAAACGCGAAACTGACGTACATAACCTAAGGGTCCATAGAGGAATCGCCGTTCCAAGGAATTGTGATGTACGTAAAAGATTACCTAATCAATCCTCGATCATCGATCTAAATAGAGAAAAGCTTCTGACGGAATAAAGCGGTTAAGACGCACCCTCTCGTGATATAAATTATTGGATTAGAAAGTCCCAGAGATCAGATTGCTGACTGAAGTAATTGATCTTGCAACATAACGTCGGATCAGTTTAATCAGAAAAGTAAAATCCTGGCCTTATTGTACAGGACCTCGTTCGGATAAAATTTCATGTACTCAGATTCCTATCCTATATAACCCGAGGCAAGTCCTGAGATAGTGTCTCTCAAAACCTGAATCCCTTCTATTAAGTTGGCTATCACAGTGAACCAGATTGGATATCCATAGGCCTGATCAAGGCCATGCAGTAAATTACCCTGGACACAAGTTGGCTGCTATGAAAAAGATAGAGCGAAAGCGTCCCGGGCATTTGCTGAAGCAGCATCTATATGATTGCCAAAATAAAGATCACTGACGTAAATGCTAAAAAGGATGCTTTTCCATTTGAATTATAATTGTGTTAGTAGAATCCCTATTATCTCAATGTCGAATCACGCATTGACGAAACTCAGAAACGTGTCACGAAGTTTGCTCTTAGATAAATGAACTGGAATAATTACATGCCCTCGTATGAAGCAAGATGTGCGCTTATTGATTTGAGACCGCTCGCTCAATTCTCAGTTCTTTTTCTCAGTTGTCAATGCTCAGTTCTTTTTCCACAAATTTATTATATAATCATGTTGATTGTTTGCAATTACTGTTTGAATTATACGCTCCGTCTCGCATTCTTCGACCTACAGTTGTTCTTTATTTCCTGAACGATTCTATTACTAGAGCTTATGTTACAATAGACTTGAGACAAGTTTAGAACATATAAGACGAAAAAAACAAATAGAAAAAAAATTCTCGCTGTAACGATTGAGAAGAATTAAAAGGAGCCCAAATGGACATCAACAACGGGGTCGTCCACGCTATCATCTGCGAAAAGTAGTGGAGAATAGCACAAGGCTCAAATAATAATTTTAAAAACTATGAAATTATGCAGTTTCATTTTAAAGATATAGCAAAATAACATCGTGGGAGTGTTTCTGGGTTCCTTATCCTCACCCATCCCCAGAGAAAAAAACGGCCATGGGAAGAGACGAAAGTCCTTGGAAACAATAATTCCAACTTAATATCAGACCTGGTAACAAGAGTTCTTTCTTTGACTCTGCTAAAACCGATTACAATGTAATCATTTTCAAAGCATTATAAAAAGCATGTACACAATTTGCCAAGTTAATTATACGAGAACGATCTTTAAAGAAGATTAAGTCCTCATTTCCAGGAAAGTTATAAAAATAACAGCATAAAGGGCAGCGGCGGTTAATGCAAACATAAATGTCGTATTACTTCAGACGTCTGAATGGATTTTAATGTGGGAGCGAATTGTTCGAAAAGAAACGAGAACTACAGTGAGCGACAAAAGTCTACATACGACCGGCATTCCATGCTTTATTTTATTCTACGCAGATATAGGATAACTGAAAAGTACCGTTATTTGAATTTTTCAATTTGCGCGATATTCAGGAAATCAGATTTGTGGCATTTAGTTGTAGTTTGATCAGTTTCAGTAAGTTTTACTTGTGACAATGGCTCCTCGAAGAAAAATCGCGGTTTAGTAATAAAATATAAAAGAGAAGCCAAATCGTTTGGTGAAATCGCAAATTTACTGAATTTAAGCAAGTCAACCGTCCAAACAATATATAATAATTTCAAAAACACCGGCACCGTTGAAAACAAGTCGCGTGGTGGTCGCCCGAAGAAGCTAAATCGCCGAGATGTCAGCTTTATCTTAAGAGAAGTAGGCAATAATCCAAGAGTGAATGCGACAATGCTGTCTAAAGAGTTGGCAGAAAGATCAAATACAATTGTGCATCCACGAACAGTTCAAAGGGCTCTCAATAATAACGGTTTGCACAGCAGAACTCCACGTATGTGATTTCGAATATTGCTAGCTTGTTTGTAAGCTATCAAAATGAATTGAATACTTGCATTCAAGAATAGAATGAACATGCAATAGTTTCAGAATCGTCCTATTCTACACACTCATTTGACACTGTTTCGCCTGGGTTTCTTTCATTCCAAAAATAAAAATGAATTATTGTTTGGCTATCGTTTGGCAGTTATCGATTTCGCGATTGGAAAAAGCGATGATTTAATCTCCCAGATCTTATGGAGATTAACTAAGTTGTCCTTCTATACACAAAATTCCTTTGAATTTCTATAAAGAGTGAGCTTCTTTTTAAAAATGCAATAAAATGAACAAAATTATTTTTTTTCCATGTATTACGGCTTTATTAAGAACAAATATTCCCATTAATTATGAAATAGTCGCTCAGGTGGCAGCCTCGGCTGGCTGTCACCCCAATTTTCGAAGCCCTTGTTAATGGTTTCGACCTGTAGCTCATGGATTGCTTGGATGATATTGGTCTTAATTGCTTGAATCGTTTCCGGATTGTTGGCATAACATCGGTCCTTCATGGTTCCCCACAAAAAAAAGTCCAAAAAGCAGCTCCAAGGCGGGCAATTGACATCGCCAAGACGGCTGATAACACGATTTCTGAATTTGATTGTTGCATGGGCTGTGTGACACGGCGCGCCATCCTGCATGAACCAGAGGTTGTCCACGTCCATGTTTTCAATTTCTGTAAAAAAAAAGTCGGTTAACATGGCTCTGTAACGCCCACCGTTGACCGAAACGTTGTTCCCAACCTCATTTTCGAAGAAAAATGGTCCAATGATGCCACCACTCCACAATCCGCACCAAACTGTCACTCTCTGTGGATGCATTGCGGGTTTTCCGAGCCCCAGATGCGGCAATTGTGTTTGTTAACGTAACTAGGTGAAAATGCGACTCGTCAGAAAAGATGATTTTTCGCCCAAAATTGTTGTCTAATTTAAGCTGCTCTAAGGCCCGAACTGCGGAGGGATAATGAAGCGGATGGTCACACCCCTTCAATTGCTGAGTCAATTGGACCTTGTAAGCGAATAATCCGAGATCTTTGTGCAGAATTCTCCTCAGGCTAGTGCGTGAAATGTTGAGCTGTTGAGAGCGATTGCGAGTTGATGTTCGTGAATTGAGTCTCACACTCTCGGTCACAGCAGCCACGTTCTCTTCTGTGCGCACCGTACGACGGTGGAACCTTGAGTGTTGTCCACTAGGATACCAACCTCACGAACTTTTTACACAAACTTGCGTACAGCAGTCGCGATGGGTGTTTCATTTCGGCCAACACTTCTTTTTAAAAGTGTTTTGGGTTAAACAGCACTCACTTTGGAAATAAGTTTTCAATATTTTCCAACGTTGTTCAAGCCTAAGGCGACTCATTTCATTCCGCGGAGGTATGATACTGACTTTTTGTCAAAATTTCGAGCGAGAAACAGCTGCCGGTGTGAAAATAGCCCAGGATTCAAAAAACTCACTAGATGGTCCACCTCTTATTTATTGCTTTAATTGGCAAGTTTCTTAAAACGATGACTGGGATACCATCTATCCATGTGGACTTCTAATTCTTCAGTGAGTCCAGGATAAAGAGGAGCTGATCCTCTCCCACAATCAAACCGGTACAAATTCGGTTATCGGCGATAATGCCATCTGCAAGAATTCCATCACTGAATACGTTGAAACCGTTACTCTAAAACAGCCAATAGCATATATCAAATTTGATAAATGTTGCTGGAAATATGACACTAACCACCATCTGATGACAGTTATACAATACCTCAACATCTTTCTATCAATATAATGACTTTTGGATAAAGGCTTACGGATATTTTTAACTCCTAATGCGGAAATTAAGAAGTTGTTTGTTGTTAGATATTATGTCTATCTACGTATATGAAATGAAGATGTCGCCTTGACATCCTTGTAAACCTAAATACAGTAAAGTTTGGATAATTGTATCAAAAACTTTTATTTGATTAGTTGTAAATAAGATTTCCCGCAATATCGTCCAATCGTCTTAATGCCAATCAACGCAAACTAATCATAAACGACTTAATTAAACTTTACCACGACTTTTTCATCTAACAAAAAGACTAAAAGGTAGGAAAAAAATCCCGAAATTCCATTTCACTCTTCGTTTAATTTGAGCCTATGACACACAGCTAGCCAGTATACCAGTCTAACCGACCAAGCAACTGTTTGTCTGTTGTCTTTTCATTAGGAACAGAAAACAAAAACAATTAAACCGACAGAAAAGCCGAAGCCAAAGAAAACACAAAAACCAAAAAAAAAAAAAAAAATCAAAACAGTCTTCATTAAAAACAGAGTTGCTTTCTTAAATTGGTTTTCTTTTTAATTTTTCCGCTCGGGTATATTTCGTACGATATTTATCAAACCGTTTCCCACAAGAATTAAGTCATTTGCTCCTCTCCAGCTTCACTTAAGTCACAAAGAGAACAATGAAAGGAACAACTTGAGGCTCGAGATACATTTTCACTCTTGTCGTTGAAATATTTTCGGTTGGGGTGCAACTTTGTGAATGTACATGGTTCAGTGCGTCCGTGAATTATCTTATGTCAAGACATGCTGTAAGGCGAACCAGAGAACGAGAAATGTTCAATGGACATTTTCATTTGATTAGGTATTTGATTAAGTGTCGGCAAGAGTGGGCTCCCCTCTGTCTCCTATTAACGAATTGTTTAAAACGGTTTGTCGCGCTTCTATATTTGTTTTCTCCTGGTGTCTTGACAGTATCCTCCGTTGTTCTTTAAGGTTTTAAGGATTTACGTCAGCCAAAATTACTCTGAGGCTGGGCCTAGTGAAGCTGACGCAAATCCCTGGAAAGCCAAAGAGGCATATTTGCTTAGATATGACACGTGCCGGATTAAGTTGACCTTGAACTGTATTGTGGTTGCAGCCAGAGCTGGTAAGGCTATATTCGGGCAACAATCACCAGTGGTCATTAAGACGTTGATTATTGTCTTTCTGGCGACAGCAGGGCTATTTGTAGAACCGAAATACAATTTAATGAAATTCCTCTTTTTACGTTGTATAACACTTGGAGGTTAGCAGTCCGATGAGACAGGAGGTGCTACTTCCAACCCACGTGTCACTGGGGACTAATTTAGTTACATTTTCACATTATGAACCTTTCGGCGGATGAGAAGACAATCTCATTCTACTTCACTGCCGACTAGATGAACGCCAGGAATAGAGCCAACATACTATTCCCGTCAACGAAATTTCAGCCCACTATGACCCATTTCCTGCCAAGGTAACTGTAGCTTTTCGATTTTCCTTCGACAGGTTTTTTTCGCATGATATCCTTTGAGCTCCTCGCCAGTCACTGTCAGGAGCCCTTCCTACTCGTATTACATCATGATTGTATATTCTCTTTCACATCTCTTGGATCGTATGCATATCTCAAACCATTGAATCCGTTAATTCTTATACCGCAGTAAACCCAATTACTTAAAGCTCCGATGGATTATCCCCTTGGGTAATTAACGAAGTGTACATCAAGGATCGCTCGCTCACATACACTGCTCGCCGTCTGCAAGCATAATCATTTTATTATGTTCACCATCCAGTATGATATTCAATCCACGTATTTATAAGCTCCAATAATGCAGCGCTATGACAGCCGACGTCGTCACACCATCCGCTGATCTAGGGGGCATTGTAAAAGGAATCCTCTTTATGCAACACCCTCTTCAAAAGTCATAATTGATAAAAAAAGAAAATGTCAACAGCCTTGAAAGCACTCTACAAGTGCAAAAAGGAATTTAATCGAATCAGCAAGCACGGCAAGCACCACGTACTTGGCGAGGTAAAAGGAATACTCTTAAAGTCGTTTTTAGGCCATTGGGACTATACGCGGAGCAACATTGTGTTTTTAATCAATTTTCATCGTCGATTTTGAATAGCATATAATTTAATTTAGGTATAATTGGTCGTGGGGGATTGCTCTTCAAAAGGGTACATAGTAATGGATTCCAAATGGACATTGTTTTCCTACCCTGTCCCAGGTTAATTACACAGGTATGCTCGTATCCTGAGCATTTTCACCGAAAACTGACCGGAATGACGGTTTAAAGTGCTTAAAATGGTAAAAGTTAAGCCTACGTTGCCGGTGACACAGGGCTCGAAATCAAGCAGTAGATCATGGATTGCCAGACATTTCGTCACAGCACCGAACCGATGGCAAGTATTTACAATACATTTTTCGATAACGCGTCATCCTTGCTATGCCACACTTTAGCAGGTTTTTGTGTCAAGTGAGCCAGCTTCTCGGCCTACCGAATAAAGTTAGGGACTGATTCCCAGAAATGTCAGAAAGCACGTTTTCTCTAGCTCTTTTTTCGCGTCTTCTGAGCTGGTAAGTCATCGCCCCTGTCGACTTTTAAGACGTACTTAGAGAATTTGTTCAAAGGTTTTTATCGGTTGACGAAGTCCTTGAATTCACCTGCAGTGGGACAGATTTCATGATTGTTCCCAACTATGCAAAAAATAGTTGAATGTAGATTTGGGTGTACTATACAAACAGGAAAGTGCCCTAAACAGTTTCCTAAAAACATTGGAAAAAATACTGGACAGACATACATATAAGAGACGGTCCTCTCAAAAGATCACCGCTTCACAACAAACAATATGCCCACCAGCCTCGAAAATCAACTACGCATGCTCTTAGGAACTAACAGCTCGGATCAATAAATCCATAGCGACAAAGAAATTGCGATAGGCTGCTTTCTTGATATTGAGGGTACCTTCGATAATACCGATCACGCTCAAATACAACGCTGTATCCTAAGCACATGAGTAGATAATACCACATGCAGATGGATTCAATACATGCTTAGTAACAGGAAAATAAACACCTAACTAGGCAATGATAAAATCAGTGTAAAAACCACGAAAGGCTGCCCTCAAGGCGGAGTTCTTTCGCCTCTCTTATGGTTCTTCGTAGTCAGCGAGCGGATTAGCATACTCAGCTTCTATGTTCAAGGCTATGCTGATGACATTGTGATCCTAATTAGAGGAAAATTCGAAGACATAATCTCGGAACTCCTCCAAAGGGCACTCAACCTTGTTGCGAGATGGTGCATAAAAGTTGGGTTCAATGTCAACTCATAAAAAAGCACCAAAAGAAAAACTTAGGCATAAACAAAAACCCACTCTATTTGGTGAAACAATAGACTTCTCAATCGAAGCCAAATATCTAGATGTAACACCAGATGAAAAGCTTACTTGGAACTCTCACATCACAAAGACCATTGAGAAAGCCAGGATCTCTCTATGGACCAGCAAAAGTCTCACTGGAAAAACTTGGGGCATTAATCCCAAGATATCTCGCTGGTTATACACAGCCATTAGCAGACCAATTCTCACATACGCTGCGCCCGTCTGGTGGCACAAAACAAAACAAACATCAGTACAAGCCAAACTCAACAAACTACAAAGACTAGCTTGTATCTGTATTACAGAAGCCATGAGATCAACCCCCACAGCAGCGCTAGAAGTCATCACGGACCTACCACCCGTCTACCTCCAACTTAAAAAAGAAACAATCATATTCGCCCATAGACTCATCGCGGAGGATGACTCTAATTCTAAGCTTTTTCAGCCATTCTTAATGAACTAAACAGGCATCATCAGTACATGACACAAAGTCTTATCATGAACTCAAGATTCTGAGTGAACTCTAAATGGAAGACTTTACAATAGACCCATCAGAGGCCGCAGTGATCAGGTGACATCGTCCCTCTCCCCACTTTAATCTAAATCTGATACATAGGAAAGGTTCGCAGCCTACGAGGGTGGTCCGATAAGTACTTAGCCTACAAAAGAAAAACAAAAATCTTGGAGAAATGGCGATTTATTTCAGCGATGCTCCAACTTCTTTAACCCGTCTGAAAAATACGTTTTCTTGAGGTCTGCAAAGTAGGCCTCCGTGGCGGTGATGACCTCCTCATTCGATCGACTAAAATTTCTGCCCGGCGAGTGACTTTTTCCAGTTTGGAAACAAAAAGAAGTCGCACGGGGCCAAATCTGGAGAATGCGGTGGATGGGGCAGCAGTTCGTAGCCCAATTCGACCAATTTGGCTCGGCGAGGGCGGAGGTGTGAGCCGGTGCGTTATCATGGTGGAAGAGCACCTTTTTCTTCGCCAAGTGAGGCCGTTTTTTCTTCAATTCGGAGTCGAATCGGCCCAATAATTTGGCATATTACAGCCCTGTGACTGTTTTGCCCTTCTCCAGGTAGTCGATTTGGATCACACCTAGTGAATCCCAGAAAACGGTGGCCATCACCTTTCCGGCCGATGGGACAGTCTTCGCCTTCTTCGGAGCACGTTCGCCGGGTGAAGTCCACTGTTTCGACTGTTCCGTGGTCTCTGGTGTGTACCAGTGGATCCATGTTTTGTCGACTGTCATGAAACGACGCAGAAACTCCTTCGGATTGCGCTTAAACAGCGTCAGACACTGCTTTGAAATGGTCTCACGGTTGGGCTTGTTGTCCGGAGTGAACTAACGGCACCCATCGCGCCGACAGCTTTCTCATGCCAAAAATTTCATGCAGGATATGACCCACGCGATCTTTTGAAATGCCTACTGTCTCAGCTATCTCGCGCACCTTCAATCGGCGGTCTGCCAATACGAGATCGTAGATTTGTGTTACGTTATCCTCCGTGGTAGCCGTTTTCGGGGCACCTGGACGTGGCTCATCAAAAACCGACGTGCGACCACGTTGAAACTCGTTAAACCAATTTTTGATGGTCGCCATCGAAGGAGAAGAGTCACCGAACACAGCATCCAAACGCTCTTTCATTTCGCTGCGCGATTTCCCTTCCAAAAACAAGAATCGAATCACCGATCGATATTGCTCTTTTCCCATTTTTCTAAAATCCGCGGTCACTCCCACTTCCACACGTGGTCAAAACAAAACTACGAGTCCGCTCCGAAATTTCGACAGTAGCGGTCTACTAGAATGTACTAGACGATAGTTATATGCTCTTGCGATACTGGCGCCATCTGGCGGTGAGGCTAAGTACTTAAGTTAACGCTCGTAACTGTCCTCGACTTTTTCTTCCAATGGCAATGACTGCGAGCAAATTCTAAGCGACATGTTTTCTGAATCTCGGTTAAAAGTGTTTTTTTTTTTTAGAAATGTTCGCATTGTTGTAAGACTCTCCTCACATTTTTGATGTTTGTTTGAACTACTGCTGTTAGCTGCAATTTGAAGGGTCGGTAAAGAAGAATTTGAAGCTTCCCGCCAAATTGCACGTTTTTCTCTTGGAGTTCATGCTGGTAGTCTTCTAGGAGACTTTCTTTTGCCATATTTTCGGGATCGTTTACTAAATTTGTTACAACTGTTCGACTTCTCTTCATTGACTTTGCTATTTTTGCAATATTCCAACCTTCACTCCTTAATTTCAAAATTGTTTTTATCCCATATTCCCTCATTTTAAAAGAGGTTTATCAATAAGGTTTCCCATACAAAGGGTTTTTTCAGCATTGTTTTATGGCAGGGCGCTGTAAATGCATCTTGTTAAAAAATGATTTAATCAAAATTTATATATATTACACACAATTCGTGTTTTTTAAGAATTTAGAAGATCTCTTATCATTTTGTCCCGGATTGTACAATAAGTCAAGAGATTTTGTCCTTTGAAGACGGCGCAATACATTTTGTTCGTCGAACAATTGGGAAGCAACGCTATTTACGTGATCCTCAAGTCGACGTCTATGTATCCCTGCGAATTTTTTTGTTTAACTTTTAAGTTAGTTACGATGCTCAGATCTCGGTAGATATCCTCGTTTCTAATATACCACGGTGCATTGGCGACAACCATTGTAATGTCTGTATGTCGTTAAAATTACTTTTCTTGGTACCACCCGAGAGTTATATATTATAAGTCCAAACTATTTTAGCACTTACTTGTATAGAAGCAGGTTGTTTCAATGCTGAATTTAGAACCCTTCTCTAATACATTTCTTTGTATTAAGTTTTTGTTTTTTGTAAAACTTTCTTAGATTTTATTATTAATTTATGTCAATTAAGTTATTAATCAAGTCGAAAGAAATAGCTTTAAGAACGTGCTGTCTGATTTAGAGTGCTCGCACAGGGCCAGTAAGGTAATTTTAATTAGTTTAGGTAGTTAAGCTAGATTTAAGCATTTTTGCCTAAAATAAGTTAGTTATAATAAAAAAGAAAAAAAGTCGTCCTGATATATTTGGCCGAAAAAAATTTAGTTTCGTTAGTAAAGACGGGAAGCCGGTACACCTATCTAACATCAACATGGACAGATTTGATATCATTAAGCGCTATTCTTCAAGTCTTTGTCCAGTCATTTACACACTCAAGAGCACATTGCAATTTTAGAGCTGATTTATCAACCGATTTACCCATTGCTGTATCTCGCGAGGTAAAGTAAATACAGAAGTGGGCCGAATAGACATCCCTGAGGAACGCCAGCCGAAATCACTTTAAAGTCGGCATACGCACTTCCGTATTTAACGCGAAATAGTCTATTTTCTGGGTAGATTCTCTGGTAAAATTTGCCTCAGTCTAAACACCAATTTTTCGTGCCACAATTTGCCAAAGGTTCGAGAAACGTCAGAGAATACTTTTTCAGTAGTTTAATGCTTACTTCTGAATCCAAATTGATGATCTGGTAAGAGACACTTTTCTTCAGTAATTGGTTTTAAGCAAATAAGCAGAACACTTTCAAAAATGTTTGAAACTACCAGCAACAGTGAAATCGGATGATACGATTTCTTGTCCGTTATTGTTTATCCGGCTTTGGAACTACTACAACTTCCTACTTGTTCGGCACACATTCTAATCTAATTGCGGCATTAATAAGAAACAGGAGTTTTTCGTGGTATAAACCTGAGAACATCTACTGTAACTAGATCATAGCCAGGAGCTATGTTTGTTTTAAGCGATTCGACTATCGCCTTTAGTTCAGCGATCGTCGATCATATTATTTTATATTTCGGTTAACTTGTGGATGGCTTAAAAGTTTCCTCAAGATATTCCATATTTTTCTTATCTCCCTTTGCTTATTCATTTAGACATTTTCTTATTGGTGTTTGAATTTGGGGTTTTTGAGACCTCTGATAGATAGAGAGTAATTTGATTCTCTCCCCGCCCTCAAGTTTTCTAAATAAGAGCCTAGGATTTGTTTTTTAAAATCCCTAATCGATTTTTTGAGCACATTGCATAATCGATTTGGATGAGTTTTATGCTACGGCGCTCGACTTTGTTGCCATCGTTTACTCGTTTTTCTTCTTCCACCTTAATTTTAAAACCTTCCAAGTTTGTTATTTTATTAGCAGGTGCGTCAGGCTTTTTTATAACAGTATCATCATTAATATCATATAATGGGTGAGTAGTTTGAGAAAAGATCAAAAGATAAGAAACACCCTTGCCAATAAAGAATTCGATAAAATTAGGTATTTTTTTCGGAATCCGTCGACCAATGCGTCGGCTTTCTAGTGGAATAAAAATTGCAACCGCATTCTATACCAGCATTTTATTTCTTTTTGAAATGAACCTTGAACCCCAAAACATGTGTTTAGCGTTAAAGTCGTCACCAATGAGAACTTTGTTATCAAGGGAATTAAGGCAGATAAATTAATTTTTTTTCCAATTTGCAGCACACTGTACTTATTCGTAGCTCTACTTTCATTTCCGGAAAAAAAGTTCGATCTCTAATAAATAGCGATAATCGGTCCACTGATATTAATCCCAATCATTAATTATATTGACTGTGTTATCAAAAACTCCCACCTTTCTCTTAACTTCTTCCCTTGCTGATTTGTGCTTCTTACAATCCTGTTTAGGACAGGTTAGCTCCTTGGTATCAAAAACACCTTCTCATGTTATATGTTAGTAAATGTCTAGCTATCACTTAAGCATAAGCGCTTGCCTATACCGCTAAGAATCTAATTTGTATTAAATGAACCTCTTCCCCCTTTCAACTTTTTGTCTTAGGTGTTATCTCTTGCCGAGAGCATGTCGGTACCCACACTGCACGTAGGCAGTTTTGTCCTTCGTGGCCTTTTCTGGGCTGATACCTATAATTTTCCGTCTTGTAAGGTTCACATAAAACTAGTCAATTGACAAACCCTGGAAGAACGACCCAAGGTTGCAGGCATACTTTTAGTCTTCCACCTTGCAAGGCTGGGGTAGGGACGAATCAATCAGAGGCTTTCTTGTCTGTCCGTTCATCCGTACGCATATATAAAACCAAATATATCGAGTAGTTATGAGTCTGAAGGTTGGCTGTGTGATTGATTCTGAGTCCAGAGCGACTGGTTTTAGAATCCTAACTACTGTGGTTCCTGAAATCCAGGTAAAAGTTTGCAAAATTTAAGCTAGAAGAACTAGAATTGTAGCTTGGTCCCCATGTTATATGACCTATTTATCGGTGAAATCGACTGACTAACACTGCTTCAAATGATTTTAATTAACACCAATCCCCCAAAACCTTGGCTAATTTTTTTTATTTTTTTTTTTGCTGACTGCAATTGATGCGTTTGAGCCGAACTTTAAAGAAGGAGCAACCCTTGAAATGGAATAACTTATTTATGTGGGCGACTGTTGAGCGGAAGGTCTGTAGTTCAAGTCTGTCCACAGCCAAGAACAATTGCTATACGGAAAAATTGTGCAACATCAATTGTGAATGAGAGGATAAAGAAAATGCTGACGAAGCCATAACAGTCGCAGCATGAGATCGCTTCAAAATTCATACTCTGTGTGTGCATTTCCAATATAACACCTTAATGACATGGAAACGAAAAAGTTACTGTGAACTACAACCAACGCGACAAATTTAGTCGAAACTCTCAAAAAATCCTATCTAGGACAACCACCCCCGGAGAGTAGTGAACTAACATTTTCTGCACCCCGTCCAGATGGTGTGACAACCACCACAGGAGCGTACACTCTCGAACCTGCTTGAACCCTAGAAAAAAAAAATGTAAATGTTTCCTCTACACTCGCTTCCGACTACCACCCATTCCTATTGATGACGCTTGGGTTGGATGATTCATGGATGATGTTATAGTTGTTATATGTACGACGTTTAAGCTAAACGACGGCAGTCTAAAGGAAGCAGTCGTACATCTTCATGATAGTGAACCCCAACATAACAAAACATCAGGTTATTGAGCATATGAGACTAAAGGTAGATTCCAGCGTATTTACCCCATTGCTATGGATCTATAGACTTGGTAACCCCCTCCCCCACATTGCTATGTTTTGTAAAGGATTTCGGTTTCTGGAGTCAACATCAAGGTTAACCATATGAAGCGTGATAACATGGCATGACTACCACACCACAACGTGTCACGGAAGTCTCGTCCGTCAAGCACACTGTGAATGAATCGAGGCCACCTCAACTGAACATCTATCTAACAGGAGCAAACTCATGATCCAAACCACTATATTCAATTTCTATCTAATTTACTTGACCCAAGACCACCAATCATTGTCCAGCAAATTACAGAATTTAGTGCCAAGGTAACACGAGCATAGTACACTAACAACCTGACATCGTATCCGTCTGCGTGTGTTCCACCCTCAAATCAACTGAAAAGTCAGCACGACTAAAATAAGCTTCCACTGCCGCATGTTTGAAACTATAGTATTTATAGCAATATTCAATGCGAGCATTGTATTACAAGATGCGAACGAACATAGATATCAATTATGAATGTAACCGCGCGAGTACATGTGTTATGGATTTTAACAAGCCGAAGGATATGGTTATACGTGCTTGTAAACGCACGCAGCGGAATCAAATAAACCGAATAAGTTCCTTGGAAAGCTCTCACTATTGTAGTCCTTGTCATCGACGTCATTATAAGGATCTCATTGCGTGCTCATTATACTCGCGAAAGTGGAGGCACACGGTGGCAACTCTACCAAATTGTAATTAAATCCGAAATCCAATTTATTTGCATATTTCAACTCCTGCCGTTGACAGTAGCTACTAGTTAATAGGAAATAGAAAAAAAAATGCTTTGAAGTTTCAGGATGATGACAATCGTCCAATTCGAAGTGAATCCACGGCTGTCGATGTCATATCGTTCAATGATATACGTCTACGACGTTGAAGTGATTCCGTGGAGGTATTAAATGGAATGTTTGTACAATATTCAAATGAGGCAATCAATTTCCAGCAGCGAGCGTGAATAGGAATAGGAAACTCGTTTATATACCTACTGTCCTAGCTGAGTGAATCAATAAGGTAAATACGTGTAAATCTCTTTGAAGTGACAGGTGTGTCACGGACCGAGTATGTGAGGTACGAGTATTGTGGGAGTCTTCCGTTCAAGTGGATTGAAAAATGTGGGCTTCCATCTCCCAGCGCCATTCTTTCTTTTTAACGAGGTCAGGTTTAAGGAGGGATTAGTTGAACACGGATGTGACGGGAGTACTTTTCGATATACCATATGCTTGGGAGATGTTATTAAAAGTTTATTTATGGCATTTCCAAGAAGAACAAATCGACGCAACACGCAACATTTTAATGGCTTGTTGGATAAAAGGAATGGAAACTTATCTCAAACTACTGCTGATTGTCGTAAGTTGTATGGTGTTAACAAAAAGTTGGAAACTCTCTGAAAGTTAACTTTTACTTTTCGTTACATTTTTAACTTTAAAGGGAATGGGTTGTGTACGAGAACTTTTCCATTTTGGCTCAAAATCGAGTGCCATTATCTTCGGGGCTTCTGCGTGTCCTTTTAAGTTTCTTTTCCAGCAAAGTGGCCAAATTAACTACACATTTTCGTCAGTAAATGTTTCATGACCATGTCAGTTGTCACATCTCAAATGGATTAACGGTCTTCCATTGTCGTGTTGATTGGTTTGTTATCGTGTTACAGAACGATTGACCGATTTTTTTTTCAAGTGAATTTGGTGAGCGAACGACTTTACTTTGCAGGAGTTCGGCACCACACGCCACATAGCTGGTGAAACAATAACTCTATTCTGAGATACCGGAAATACGCCTACGTTATAAGCCACACCCCACATACGTTACGCACATCAACCGCTCTATCCGTGGAGGAACCGTTGGCTATTACTTCACATAGCTGGTTTGCTATTCTGTCCTCGCTAGCAGCTCCAACATTGGCATCAGCGTTTTATGAGAGATGGGCCTGGTTTTCATCGATTCTTTCTCTAACTCTTGTTGAAGTTCCCGCTCGACTATTGTTTCCCCAATTTTTTTCTTCAGTTCTTCGCCCTCCGCTTGAATCTTGACGTGGAAAAAATGCACGCAGCGCATCTGCCTGGCCTCTTCATAGTTTAATCAAATTGGAGATTTCTTTGACGAAACCTATGTAGTCGAAAGCAGCCATATCAACTTAGGAGCTGGCTTGAGTAGAAATTTACTTCTCCATGTTAATTTTTTTGTAAATATCGGTATAAGTATCTAGCTTTCCTCTGTCGACTAGTTCCCGCTCTCCTGCTATGTTCACATACTTCACTCATTTTTTTCTAGGTTGATATCTTTAACTTGGAGTTCCCGAGTTTTGGCATCATTGATCCTTCGTAGCCCGCTACCCAAGATATTTGCTGGCATTATAGTGGAATATAAGTCCAAGTGGACGATTCTCGGTCCGAGACTTATGGGGAGGAGCCTTATTTCTACCTGAAAGGATGCATAAATAAAATAAGTTTACGTTTTGTTCTAATCAAAGTCAGTGCATAGTTTGCCATTTTCGCCGGAGATGACATTGGGCCTAATTTTTGGAAGACGCCATAGGTGACATGGTTACTGTGACCGATGAACGAGTTTCTATTGCCACGTGTTCATGAATTAGGACTGGAGGACATGCGGTACAAACAGGAAGGGACAACTGCACACACAGCGCGAAAATAGACATTTTCAAGGGGCATTTTTTGTTTAGGCGAATTGCATTGACCACCAAGATCGTACAATTTGATCGCTCCAGACTTATTTTTTAGGGATTCTTGAAGGCACGAGCCAACCAAGCTCTTAAGGGTATAAGACAGCTGCTTTTACCTTGAAAAGAATTTTCAATGCTAGCTTGGTACTTGCCTATATATCTATTTCTTGGCACCCGGTGAAAGTGGTCTTTATTCCCAAAATAGGGAAAGAAGATTACTCACTCGTCAAGAGTTTTAGACCAATCAGGGTAACATCCTTCTTGCTGAAAAGCATGGAGAGACTAGTATAGTTGCACCTGGTGGCGTCCTGTCTCCGCTGTTATGGTACGTGGTGGTCGATGCTCTCAATACTTCTGGAATCTATGCCCAGGCATATGCGGACGATGTTGCTTTTCTCTCTGTCGGCTCATGTTTAGCGACTTCTGTCTTAAAGCACAGGTGGCGCTAAATGTGATCGATGACTAGTGCACGAGTAATGGGCTGTCGGTTAGACTTCTTAAGACTGATGTCGTTCTCTTCACGAGAAGGAGGAAGAATACTGGCATTACTCAATTGGTGTCAAAAAGCATTCCCAGCCAAGGAGGATGAATCTTCTATCCCTTGATATATGTATATTAAATCAGAGGGTGCACACTGAAAACCATGTCTCGCCTGAAGAGAAATGATTTTTAGTACAACTCGCTTTAGAGTAACAGTGAACTTGTGCGAGAAATATCCTACGACCTCTATGCCTTCTGACGCAACGACGCTATTGCACTATAATTTCACAGTCAAATTTCCATGGCGTTAGGACTGGCTTCGGCCAGATATTGAACTTGTGGAATGGACTGTCGCTGGAGCTTTCTTTGAGCGCGAAAACATTCAACTGCACTTCTCGTTACGAAAATATGCATCTGTCTTTTAATCAGAGATATACGCAGTCCTAATGGCCATGCACTATGCTGTGAAGCACAAGTGGGAGGCAAATAGTATATGCGTTTGTAGTGACAGCTAAGTTAAGCTGCAAATTAGTGCATGAACTCGAGATTTTTTTGAACAAAGTCGGAAGACTAAAGTCACTAAAGTTTGTATGGGTCCTAGGTCACCCTGTGATCCTAGGAAATGAGACCTCTGACGAAGTCGCTTAAAGGAGCTCAGAGGAGAGTTTCTCAGTACCTGACCCCGACTTAGGTATATCTGCTTCCACGGTCCAATCCAATCCCGCACACAGTCGTAGATGGAGGGAATATCCAGGATGCAGGATGAATAAGCGTACGCCCTGATGTCTGCAAGAAAACCGCAACATTCTACTTATCCTTAAGAAGAAAGCCTTCTGTACGTGCTTGGTTTCAGTGAGACACCTATCTGAGAAAGATAACACAGCAGAACACTTTCTCTGCGATTGACCCGCCTTCGCTCGCGCACGGTGGCGCACCCTTGGGGTCGACATTGTGTGTGGCGAATCTCTTAGCTCTACATCACTGAAGCTCATTCTCATTTTTTTTCCCGACAACGGGGAAAATACAATGAAGAAAGGTGTCTGTCTGGTATTACAATGGATCAGTATTTGCGTCTGAGTTTTTCAGCATTTAGTAGAAGCCTATAATAAAAAAAAGCTATTAATAAGAATATACCACAAGAATTCGAGAACGTGTCGTCTGAAGTTTTGCCGAATTGAAAACGCGGTAACAAGAACCCAAGTAACTGCTTGCTTATAACAAAGCAATATTTTTTTTTTGTTTTTTTTTTATTAATACACTGTTCTTAGAACTATATTGTACAATTTACAGAGATATGGTATATGCTGCCTTACTACTATAAAATCATAATATTATTTTAGTAATATAACGCTTGGCAAAATTGAATTGAAGGAAAAGCTAGACGAAAAACCTTCACTAAATTAACCTGATGCTCTTAAGAGAGAGTAGGGGTGGTGGTGAAGGTCAACAAGAACTATATAGCGAGTAGCTGTGTACAGGCACGAATTTATTGATTGATTGACAAATGAACGAATATTAGATGAGTACGAATTTTATTAATAAAATAAATAAATAAATTTAATTGATAAATAAATAAATAAATACATAAATAAATAAATAACTAAATTAATAAATAAATAGATAAATAATTAAACAAATAAGTACTCGTAAATAAGTAAATAAATAAATAAATATATAAATAAATAAGTACAATAAATAGATAGATAATAAATAAATAATTAATTAGTTTATAAATAAATGTTATTATGTGTATATAACAAACAGATAATTATAAATAATATATTAAGTTTCAGTAACTAAATTGGAAAACAAGTGGTTATCAGAGAACCTACATAAATTGTTGTAACATCTTCTCAGGACAGAAATTCTTTCTGGCACTGTTTGCACGTTTATTATAAAATGCAGCTCTTCAGTGGAGAAGTGCCGAGGGAGGTCTAGAATCATCTTCAGAATTTTGTTTTGCTTTATTTGTGGCCTATGAAGATGGCTTTTAGCACAGTTACCCCACACAGGAGATCCATAAAGCATAATTGCTTGGAATAAACCTTCTAAATTGTAAGTTTTTTTTCAACGCTCAAGAACGACTTCCGATTTATGAAGGGATAAAGTGATGTCATGCTGACTTTGTTAATAACTTGCTGGATATGGAAACCGAAGGTTAGTCTTTTGTCCAGATGGGCCCCAAGGTACTTAGCACTGTCCTTCCACTCGGTCATGATGCCGTTTAATTGGAGACTGTTGCTTGGTAAGTAACAGGCTTTTCTTTTTTTGGTGAAAAAGACAGCATGAGTCTTTGAAGCATGCATTTTAACCTTCCAATCATTGGCAAATTTTTCGAATGCGTTCAAACCAGATTGCAGAAGCAATATCGTTTGAGAGTTTTTAGGCCACTCTGTGCAGCAAATCCTCAATGTCGATAGAGTTGATAAAGTTAATCTTTTCGGTGTCCGAATATATGAATGATTTCCTTTCCTTTGTTCTATGGTTGTTCTATGGCTCCTCACATTATTCTGGATAAAGCAGTGCTCACCTTTGCAGCTTTGTCAAACATGTCATGTTGTCAAGGTTCTTTGTAAGTTGGCTATCATATAAGTCAATAATAAGTCCTATATAACTGTGTTAGGTGATTTTAATTTATCTACTGTAAAATGGATATATTGTGATAAAGATAAATGTATTATGCCCATTAATGTAATACGAAGCCTAGAATGTGAACTCATTGATACTTTGCTAGCTATGAATGTACGCCAACTAAATTTAATTTATAATTCTATTGGAAGAATTCTACAATAGATTTAGTTTTCATTGATTATGAGCTCGAAGCTTTGGTTAGTGAAGCTACTTTTTTACTTGATAACAATAGCATTCATCATAAAGCTCTAGAAATCGTTTTTGATTTCTCAGTTCTTACTCCGTCTAATTTGGAATGTAATATGGACAGTTTTAAACTTGATTTTTGTAATGCTTATTATGTTTTTTTTTTCTCTTTTCTTTATTGTTTCTTATTTGTACATAATAAATAAAACATTTTACAGTTCTTTAAGAAAAGGAAGATGGTATCATTCTGTAGCCCATAAGGGACTAGAGGCGAATGATCCTTCCATTTAATATTATATAAACCAACATGAAATGTGGGGTAAAGCCAGAAAGATAGAAATAAATGGAATGATTATTTTACAAAACATGAGCAACTTATTTTAAAAAAAAGAGTGAGCAGATTAGGAAATTAAATACAAACATAAGCAAAAATGAGAAGTGGCAAGGATGATATCAATGTGGGGATTATTTTATTTTATTTGTTTGTTTAACTGAGAAAGGTTTTGACTGTAGAGCTGTCCATACTGAAAAGGAATTTCCTTAATTTTTTAAGAAATAGGTTGGGTGGATCTATTTGCCTAATTTCAATTGGTAACTTATTGAAAAGTCTAGGAGCTGCCGTGGTGAAGACTTTGAAGCAGCGAGACTATATATTGTTACATTCCATGTAACCGACACCACCCAGATATGTTCGCTGGGCGCATTCCTGCTTGTTTACTTCAAACAATATCAGGAGTCGCCCAAGCGAATCCCACGCTTCTTCTCCCGATCACCATCCGGTGATCGAGATAGCCGTTGGTCCATAGTTCTAAGTTAGTGTAAAGATAAGTAGTTTCGAATAAACCCTCAAAGGGAATGAACCGTTTGTTTTAATACCTAACTATATATTTGAACTCCTTAGGGTCGCAATATATCCGCTTCGAATAAAGAAAATCTTAAGTACCTTAAAGATGTACAGATGTTGCATTGGAAGTATCCGTAAAGCTAGAAAAAATGGCCAGCTATGGGAAAATTGGTTTTGCCTGCAAATTAATCTAACTATCTTTTTTTGAGTTACTGCAAGGGCTTCAGTCGTGCTACTGTAGGCACTACCCCAACTAGCAATACCATATTGTAGTTCAGAGTGCGCAATACCGTAGTAGAACATGAGCATTATTTTTTTGGAGCAGTGTTCTCTTAGAAGGTACATTTTACGTGTAACAGATAACATATATTGTTTTAGATCGTCAATGTGAGCTTTTCAGGTCATATTTCTATCTATTAACAAGCCTAGGTACTTGTAGTTTTCAACCCCTTGAATCTTAAAGCAATTTGAATTGCACGGTAAGTTTTCGTGGAAGTTATATTCACCACACGAATGGACAGATAATGACAGTTTTAAACAAGAACTTGCATGGAAAATGGCGTCACAGTCAAGTGGAAAAGATCCTTTTAGACTAAAGATCATAAGTCTAGTTTTGCTGCCGATTAATAAGTCATGTTTGGTGAACTATTGTCGTAATATATTTAAGTCCATATGTAGCTGTATTGCAGAGTCAAGAATACTTTTATTGTCATAAGTTAATGCCATATCGTCAGCAAAAGCAGTAATTTTGCTACAAAGATTTTGATGGAACAGTGAATTAATATATGTATATTAAAAACAGTAGTGGTTCCAAGACTGAACCTTGCGGTACACCACTTTTCAACTGTAACTGGTTACTGAAGTTTTCACCCATTTCTACTCTCTGAGTTCTACATGATAAGTATGACGAGAACCATTTGTGAACTGTACCTCTTATCCCAGCCTTGTATAACTTATTTAGTAGAGTGTCATGATTGGCCATATCAATGGCTTTGGTCATATCTATGAACAGTGTCATATTATGGTGGTCATTATTGAAGCTATCGTGAATTTCGGTGCACAGCTTTAGAATAGCATCTTCAGTTGATTTATCTTCTCGAAAACCAAACTGTTCATTTAGTAGAAAGTGATTTTTATTTAGGAATGACACAATACGAACTTTCATCAGTTTTTCAAATAATTTACAAAAGGTTGGAAGCCGAGAGATAGGCCTATATTGGGTTATTAAATTTCTATTTCCTTTTTTAAATAGGGGAATGAGTTCAGCACTTTTTAACGCAGACGGGAAGATACCACAATTGACACTAAGGTAACACACTACATCAATTATGTAGAACGAGATACACTTTAGAAGGCTGTTGGTAATGCCATCCGAGGTACAAGAGGTCTTATTGTCTTATTGTCAAGTGACATTATACATGTGTGGATTTCGACAGGTGTAAACGGTTGGAAAACAAAACTGTTACTTATTGAAGTATCTTTAACTAAATCTGGAAACATATTACAACTGCAACTGTATTGGGCAAGGGACGGTTTTGAATCAGAGGCAACAGAAGTGAAGTAAGTGTTAAACTGATTGGCAATGTCTATTGGATCGGTGATCACAATGCCATTAACTTCAATCTTTGAAATATCTAATATTTCTTTGCCTTTATTTAAAATGCTGTTTACCACTCTCCATTCACTTTTTATATTGCCCCTACAATTGCTTAGTTTTGATGCATAATATGTATCCCGATATTGTTTGATTTCCTTCTTTAAATTGTCATTCATTTTCTGGTAAAGTTTTTTCATTGCTTTATTACAGGGATGACGTTTGCATTTCGTTCTCAATGCATTCTTTTTAGTTATTTTTGAAAGTAGTGTTTTGTTCATCCATGGTCTAAGATGTTTAAAACGTGAATTTTTTAGATTATATATTATACTGCTTTTCTCTATATGGCTTCTGAGAGTTTTTAAAAAAAAACCATCATATGGGGGAACCATTTAGAAGCTTCAAAAAAATTATTTTTATTCCTGCCATAAAAGTTACATTAAAGTGTAGAATACGAGGCAATAAATGTTTTAGGCCAAAACTCAAAATTTTCGAAGATACTGCCAGTTTCCCCAGTCCCTTCCGATCAACTCAGAGACCTTTAGAGACCTCCGAGAACTTTAAACGCGTTTTTCTCGAAACTTTTTTTTTTCACTGTGGTTTTTTCGGTGCCAACGATTACTCGGAGACTAATGAACCGATCAGGCTGAAATTTTGCACACGTTTTCGTAACTCATAAGTCCAATTGGTGAATCTAAACTTACCCCAAATTTTGCAAAATAAACTCTTTTTTATGGAGAGAAAAAAAATAAAAAATTCCAAAAAACCCGATTTTTCGCTTAACTGCCTGCCATTTCTCCAAATCTTGACTTATAAATATAAATTTAGGTTTACCAATTGGCCACAGGTATGTACCACTACCTTTTGCCTATCTGTTTCAGATGATTTTCCACGGCGCTAGGATTGGCACCGAAAAAAAATACGCTGCGACCAACTGGCTGAATTTTGCTACAACAACGCTATTTTTTAATTAAACACAATCATAAATTATCCTCAAAACATGTACAATAAACTGCCAACATTTTAAAAATATCAATTTTTTTTCCCTTTAAAAAAACTTCTGAAAAAGTGCCATTTTTCGGGCTTCTAAATGGTTTCCCCCCCTTAAATCGTGGTGAGTTTTTAGATTGCTGGAAGAGTTCCTACATCACTCCTATCTTTAAATCTGGTTCGAAATCATCCATTGAGAATTACAGACCAATCGCTATGCTTCAAGTAATCCCCAAGATTTTCGAGGCTATTGTTACAAACAAGCTATATTTTACCGTCCGGAATCATATTTCTGAATTCCAACATGGATTTGTTCGTGGTAGATCCACCGCCACCAATCTTGCCATTTTCACAAATTATTCTTTAAACAATTTAGAAAAGCGTATTCAAGTTGACTCGATTTACACCGATTTCGCTAAGTCATTCGACCGTGTTCAGCATAATGTTCTTGTAATGAAGTTAGAACAAATCGGTTTTCATTCTTCCATTCTAAACTGGATTCGGAACTACTTAACAAATCGCATACAGTTCGTCAAAATTGGAGCGTTGCATTCCAAAGTTATTTTTAATTATTCTGGTGTGCCGCAAGGTAGCCACTTAGGCCCATTACTATTTCTACTTTTTATCAATGACTTACCATCATGCGTTTCTAATTCAAAATGTTTATTATTTGCTATATCTGATGCTTTATGCTTACAAGGTGATTTGGATAATGCTGTCTAATGGTGTTCTGCAAATAGTCTTAAATTTAATATAATGTAATGTAATGTAATGTAAGTGTACAATAATAACTTTTTCAAGAATATTGTATCCTATCCAGTTCAAATATAGAATACTAGATGACATTTTAGAAAGAGTCACTAGACAGAAAGACTTAGGTGTGATTTTCGACACACGAATAAGTTTCACCTTGCACGTCGATTATATTATATCGATTATATTATACCTAATGCTATGTTAGGTTTTGTTTTCCGTAATTCTTATGAGTTTCGTGACCCATACACTCGCAAATCGTTGTATGCATCTCTAGTTCGCCCCATTTTGGAATATTGTTGTGTAGTTTGGAATCCTCACTACAACAATAGTTCAAATCGTATTGAGAGGATCCAAAGTGGTTTTACCAGATTTGTTTTAAGAAGGTTACGATGGGATGTAAATAATTTTCCAAATTATACAGCTAGATGTGCTTTAATAGCCCTAAAGACCCTTACTAAAAGAAGAATTTTTTATGACATTTTATTGACATATTATTTTTATGACATATTATTATTATTATTGCTTATGACATTATTACCGATCACATTGATTGTCCTTTTTTACTTTCGCTATTAAATATTTATGCTCCTGCCCGCAGTTTAAGGCCTAGAGACCACGACTTCTTTTGTGTTTCTAGACATGTTACAAATTATGGTCAAAATGACCCTATAACGTCAGCTTGTGCTCATTTCAATAAATATGAACTTTTACTTGACTTTCATGTAAATAGAATAACCTGTAAGAATATTATTATGAATTCTTTATAATTTCCATTCAATAATTTTTCTGTAGTCTAGTAGAAATTGTATTTTGGTAGATGAAATAAATAAATAAATAAATATTCAGCTTTACGACACACGCACGAGTAAAATAGACTGCGAATGAAATGGAAATGGGTGGAATTCCCAATGAATCCCGGGCAAAATCCTTCACGATTTTCATTTTCATTTAATTTTATTTTCGCCGCTGTTGAATGAACATCATTGAAGCGCTATGCCAAACGAACCACGGAGCTCTATACTGTCTCATCGGCAAACCAGCATATAAAAAAAAAAACGGAGAGCTGCCAAACGCTCGCTTCATGAATAAAGGCCGAAAGAGGAAATTGAAAAAGCGCCAGGACTCACTTGAGGCTGCATATGATAGCGCTCGTCTCACGAGCTGAATAATAAAAGATGAAATTAAAAATATGGCAAGAAGAAAGCAGACGTAAAATTATCCGCACAAGCTTGAATGTTGTTATAATATCCACTCATTCTGTTGAATGCAGTAATCCATACAATAAGCAGAACATATTTCTGAAAAAATAAAAAAAACAGAAAAGCAAAATGGGACGAAAAAAATCGGAAAAGCTTAGTTTAAAAATAGTTTGCGAATAAAAAACTTACCGATAGCCTGGTGAACTTATGGAAAAATCCTATACCGTAGTTAGGAATGTCGTCCATAAGTTATGAAATAAGGGCTGTTCGGAGTTTTAGAGGACCACGTAAATTAGGATCATATATTAAGAAAATCAAGAAAAACCCTAAGACGCCAATAAAATTGTTGACCGGAGAGATGTCCGGAATTATTAAAATGAATAAAATAACCACTTTGTCGTAATTTCAACCTGTAATAATTTTTTTTTAAGGTTGCACCTCGCAAACTATTTATTTTCAAAGTTAAAAAAGACTTTTTGAATAGCGAACCAGAACCAATATGGCTTTCACAACGTTAAAAATAAATCTACAGCAAAGCGCCACGACTATGGGTCTAGGATTAAAAATACCCAAAGCACGTTGCTCAAAATGTGGACATTGAAAAAAAAAAAACATTCGAAATTGAGCGACCACTTCATTAAATAAGGACCGCGATTGATACTAATAATGGCGTAACCATATACGGATTTTTGTGCGAATAATATTATTAAGAATCATGACACCACCTGATAGGATATTCTACAATACAAGTCACCAGTTTGCACAGTTTGCATTTTTGACGATAAATTCCTTGGAGTTTCCTTAAATAGCTTTCCTTATGGTTGCGGTAACCTTCCATACTGTGTGGAACAAGCCTTTCAATGTAAATTGTTATTGCCGGATTGGGAGTCTTTCAGGTTCATCAATGGCCATCTCCAGTCGATTGCATGCGATTCGTTTCAGGATTTTATCCATAATATGTATGTAGGAGGCATAAGGGAAGAGGACTCATCTGGTGTTGTTGTAGGTAGGCACTATCCGTTATTCCCCATTGGTCTGGCAAAATTCCTACTGCCAGACACTCGTTATACAGCTCCATAAATGATCCTCTGTTTACTTTGACGGCTACCTTAAGAGCTTTGTCGGGTACATATGCCATCCCATCCAAGTTTCTTATTATCATTTGCATATACCGCCGAGTTCAATTTACGTGACACGAGAGATGTCTTGTGTTTCCTAATGTGATTCTATACGCTATCTTATTAAAGCAACATTTGCCAAATTTATTGCGAACCCTTCAGTTATGGCGAATCACCACAAAATATTATAGCGTTCTACAACGTCTGCGGACTATTAAATTTTATTTTCAAAATCAATGTTCAGGTTGACAAATGTTCGCGCCTTACGTGATTTTTATCCTCGTTTTCATCGTCCTTCCTAATCGACGTTTGGTGGCCAACGGTTCGATCTGCTCGTGAGTAGGGGCTGCTGAGAACAACGTTGCCTGTAACAAGAACTTGATTTATTTGCTACTTCGTCTTGGTGAATTTTGTGTCCGAGTTCGAAGTTAACCCAAATTTTATGAAAAAAAATATCGTCCTTAGCCCCGAAGCCCAAATTTGGACAAATGGATGTGTAAGTAAGAAAATTGTCAGATTCGGAATTATATGCATTCTGAGTAATACATTGTTTGATGTAGATTTGTAGCATCAGGTCATCATACTGCTTCGGAAATGAAACTGACATTGAAATATCCGTAAGTGGCGCACGATACTGATCGATATTAAGCAACTTCTTTTGGCCTAAACTGGATGGTATGGAAACTGGCGAAATATGATCCCTACAGGGCGGCACTAAGTGTCACGATGGACATTCTGTAAGAGCGATTTGTCGGCATGCTTAACTCGTGCAACGGCGACGGGAACTTTGGAGCTATTTTCAATCGCTAGACCGTGCTGATAAACCAAAGTCCTTATTATGAACGCTATCCACCCTTTTCATCTGAACTTATACGATAAAGTCTTTATAAAATGTCTAAAAAGTTTAGGGCATGAGGGTGGGGTATATTAATGGCCATGACTGTCCTGTGGGATGGTACCTGCATTATTATTATTATTGAGGAATCGGGAGACTGTTTCAAGTGTAAGAGTATATAGTGAAATTCCTTTCACCATTACTGCAACCTTCACTTACATGGTTTGTCCAAAAAGTAAAGAGAATTATAATAAATGAGTGAGAAGGGGTGATCTTTGTCGAGAAACAGCACGGGCTGAAGGTGCAAAAAGAGAAACAGGGAGGAGATACTAATGCAGGTTTTAAACTCCTGTCGATTATAATACTTATATTATACTGGGAAGAATTCCATATTCGTGCAGTTTGGCTAAAAAAACGACGATAGTGGATTTTTTCCCATAGAGTATTCGACGCCCTCGACAAGCTGAAACAGAGTGCAATCTCGAAGCGATTAGTTGATTTAAGTTGTCTAAAAAGCTGACAGAATTCTTTTTTGCCTCAATACCTCAACCTCATAGTAGAATTCGACTCGTAGAATCAATGCATTGCAGTCATTTCTGACTTGTTTAAACTTATTCCGGTTTTTCTAAGAAGACTAGGCTTTATAAGTCCGGGAAGTCAACTCTTTCAACTCTCTTTGCAGCTCGAGTTATACCATACTTTTGCTTTGGGTTTGATACCATAAGAGTTTAAGCGTCGTAAAGACGTTGAAAATATCGAACAAATAAATATGTATATTGTTTAATCTAAGATGTTTTAATTCAGGTAGATTACGCAACCTACAATACATCTGTATGTAATTATATCGAAACTTAAAAATAAAATGTCTTTGAAGTAAAAAAGCGGTTTAACATTTAAAAATGCGCGGCAATATTGAAATGCGTGGTGTGCGCTCTTCTGGATGAGCAGTTCCTTTTATTTCTAATCTCATTAACATACTCGCAAGTAATCTTGTCAAAAAGAGACTTTTTACGTTTGGTAAAAATAGATACTGACTGTCAACAACAGTTAGGATTCTTCTTGATGTCAGTTATGAATTTTTCGTTTGAGAAATTAAGTCGACTTGGAAACCCACTGGTTTTAGGAAATTTGTTTGATGAAAATATCATGGATATTAAACAAATGCTCTTCGAGTATCTATGACCGTTGTGATAGGCAGAAATTGTGTAATATACATAGCATTATAATTCATGACAAGCGTTGAGTTTTTTATTGACGGATGTGCTTTATTTGTCCATACCAAAGAGTTGGAGCTCTTGTTAGTCATAAACGAATTATATATTCGCAAGCAGTCAAATGGGTGATACTATCATCCTGGGTCATCGAATAAATTAAACATCGTAATCGGATGAAAATAACTCTCTCAATGAGATGCAGAGTACTTACAGTTTTAATAACCAGAAAGAAGCGATTTAAAAGTAATTGACAAAGTCCGAACGAAGCACTGTTTGGACATACATATATCTTAAATCCCTTTAATCTATTAATCAAACTTTGACTAAATTAATCCCCATAAATTTCAAAGTCAGATTAAGTGATTCATTAGCTAAACCGTCCATCAAGTGAAATCACGAACAATTCTCAGAAGCACTTCAAGGGAAGTTCTACAAATCCCTGTCAGGGATGAGCCACACTCCTGGTATCATCGCCCGCAACAGGCTCAACTCAGTGATTGGAAAACTTGATTAATTCTGAAAACCAAATTATTTCAGCTCCGAGTATCCGCGATATAATCCATCTCCCAATAGAGACTTCTCTGATCTAATTCGTTTAAAGCCCAGTTGGATTGGACGCGCTCCAACACAATCATTTAGCATTCATCCGGCAAATGCCTGAAGATAAACAGGCTTGTATATGCGCACTTGCTGATGGTAATATTTCTGTTGACAACTCAATGGTGGGTTGAGATTGCGATTAAAACGCCTTTAGATATGACCTGAAAATGATCACCCATGCTAGACAATGCTGGTTCATCAAAGACCATAGTCGAGTCACGCATTTTGGCGGCAGGGGGATACGGTAGCTTCCATTATCAATGCCAAACAACAAAGTATCCGGGCTTCAATAGTGACGATTTGATTGGAATAAATTTTCCTGTTGAGTGGATCTTTTTCATTTGCTATCCCTCTGTTTATCTTTTCATTTTCATTTCTATCTTTTTTCTTTTTTATTTTGGTGTTTGTTTATACTCGTATATGAATCTGGGCTGAATTGACAGAACAGTCTGATTGACAGGCTGACGTTTTGGGTGTGGGCACGACTGCGAAAAGTTTACTCGCATTGTGGGATTGTTTACAAAGTGGGGGGAAAAAAAAGGACAAAGTACAAAGTTTTTCGGAAATTGGAATTCGAAATTGGGATGGATTGGTTGTCGGTAATAGACCCGTAGTTGCACATTCACATGATTTATATTTGCTCAGAGCGAAGTTGGAGATTGAGGGTGAGTGTGAGCTTGCCAGTTTGCCAGAAGAATAAGGATAGTACATTAACTTAATAGAACCTGGCGTTTTTGAGGTTATATGAATGTAATGAGGTTCCTTTTGGTCGGGTAGGGGTTGTGAGTTGAGTTGTGAGTGTACTGGGAATCATAGCCAAATTGAAGGCTTAAAAAAAAGGAATATAATATTGGGTTATTGTTTTCATTCGGTGGAAGGTTTTCTCTTTTCTTTTCCGAAAAAGGCTTTTGGGTTTCACTGTGACGCATATACAGTCGTAACCCTGTGGTATCGGTCTATAATCTTTATGGGTTTCATGTCTCTACAAAAGGGATCAACCCTGGAAATGAGACATATCTCGAATTACCATTAAAATAAAAATAAGTTCGTTCGTACAAATGGCCTACTCAAACTTCCAACATCTCATGTATGATATTTCATTTACATATATCAAAGGGATACTGATGTATCATATTGTACTTGACCAGGGAAAGATTTATCAATAAACAGTAAGCCTCCTATAAAAGAGATGAATCATATACAGTACAGGTGACTGATAGGACTGATGTACATGCATAATTATTCGTCCACATCAATGTCACCCCTGTCAAAACCAGCTGCCGCTTCCTCCAATCCCATGTAATGTCTATTGGATATGACGGTTGGAACATTTCGCTGGTAACTAAGTAGATTTTTGTTAAATATTTACGAACAACCAACGAAGTTTATACAGGTGGATTATCATGGTGTAAGATCCAAAAATGTGTTAGAAATGGCGCAAGCGGAATTAGTAGAATGCTTCACATTCGACAAATTTTGATTTTTTTCTGTTTGGTGATCCAGAATATGTCCTAAAATTATCATCCGTCACGATCCGATTCAATAGTTCTGCATTTTCGCCACTTATGTGCAACTGCCTCTTGCTTCTGTGTCTGTTTGAAATTCTACAGTTTTGGAGCAAACTTTGCTGCAACAAGTTCTAAGCACAAAGCCCTATTAAAAATGAAATATAATGAGCCAATATATGTGTCAACATTTTCGCCGTCTTCTGAAATAGTGAATCGGTTATTGCTCACTTCTTCCGGGCTTTCCCCGGTTGTTGACTTACTGGGTTTGAGTAGTTTATTTTGCGACACATAACTTTTGGATGTGGCATTTCGCACAGTTTCCCCATAATGGAAATCCCACTACTTTGTGTATCAGCAGCTTATTTTGATTTGTTAGTGCAGATTTTCTGTTTAGGCTAATATACTAATACTTTCTAATACTTTCATCGCATTTCGAAGATTGGTCTCAATGTTGAGAGCAAATTCGTCGGAAGAGAGTATTGCAGTGTCATCTGCAAAAACAGCCGATTCTCAGTTAACTAGGCTTGGAAAGTCCGGATTTGTATGAAATGGGACCAGAATGGAACCTTGTGAAACCGCTGATTGGAAACAAATTGGACTAGAAACTGCACTATTTTACATAGATATAACGGAAAGTTGAAGTTAATCATTTGCTGGAGTCTAAAGCCAAACTGTACATCCGGAAATATGCCATGATCCGTGATTATTTTTATTATTTTTTCCTTAAGAATTTGCTCATATAATTTGCTTACGCTACTCAGTAAACTGATAGGTCTATAGCTTTCGGGTTTATCAGGAGGTTTTCCTGCCTTTAGTATGGTACTACCTTAGTGATTTTCCAAGCGTTAGGGAAACACTGGTATTTCAGACATATGTTGAAAATGTCTGTCAGAAACTTTACTCCAACTCTGTGTAAGTGCTTGAGAGATACATTTTTTATGTGGTCATTGATCATTATTAAAATTATTATTTTCATTAATATGATTATTGAGAAACTAATATGCGACCTTATGTGGTCTTCGGTAAGGAAGGAGAAGGTAAGAGTTCTAGGCCCCTGCTTGTTAAAAGCATGGACAGAGTGGCGAACAATAGTATTTGTGGCTCGGTCGCCTTAACCCGCTGACACATAGTAGTTTTTCGAGAAGTTATGTCCCAGAGCACTGGCTTTTTCGTCATTCTTGTAACAAAAAATTAATCCATTACGTAGTTGTTTGGAATGGTTTTGCTCTATTACATATTTCTTAACTTAATTAGACTACTAGCTGACCCGACAGACGTCATTCTGTCTAAGCCAAATATGTTCGATTGGATGAGGTAGGAAGAAGTAGAAAAAAATAAGTAAAATTTAAAAATCAAGTGAAAATGTAATTTTAAACAAACTTATCTATCTGGAATATAAAAAAATGAACCAATATATTGTTGGTCAATAATTTAACTCTTTGTTGGTCAAGCAATCAAAAAAGCATTATAAGATTTTTTTTTTTGATTATTTTTGATTTAAGACTGTTATTAGAAGGAAAATTCATGTTTGGTTTCTCAAGGAATGCAAAAACTCAGTTGGATAGTTGGTTGCTTCGTCTTCGTTTGTTACACAGTCGATAGATTTGAAGGAATCCAGGGAACCAACGATTTGATTTTCAATTGTGCAATTTAAGTGATCCACATTCTTGTTCTTTGCCGCTAAAATTGCTCTTTCACTCAACCAATCGTAGTTTTTGTGGTTAGCAATGATGTTCGGAAACACTTTGTTGATGAGCTCCTCTTTCGTTGAGATGAAATTGCAAAATGTATGTCATGTTGAACTATGATATTGATACTCACCATTCAATGGGTTTTGTCATTTTGATATTAAAATAATATCCATCTTCTCCTTGCCAAAACATCAGCGGGTATTGCAACGTGTCATATGAACGATGTGTTTCAGATATTTGTTGCAGTTGCCCAGTATCGCGACATGTAAGCACAATATCGCGTGTTTCCAAGTTTTCACCAACAATCAGGATGGCAACTTCGTTTCACGGGCTGCTTCGCTTTGCTCTTTTGATTGAGAAGCACGAAGTCGAGCCATACTAACGCGGCGCTCTTCACGGGCAATTTCTTGTTCTTCTTCAGTCCTTTCATTCGCAATGTTTCGTATCCTTCTTGCATTACGGCTTTGTCGGGAAAGATTCGATCGTCTTGGTCACGACATTGTTAATGATGATTCAAAGAGAATACAAATTACTGATGATTATTGATTTCTGACAAAATTTATAATTATCAAATTTTCAACCATACTTAACCATAGACAAAATTACGTTTAGCTGTCATTTGCGTTTTGTTATTCCATGTCAGATACTTTTTTATTATACCACGTTTTATAGTGACTCGTATTCTCTTTGACGTTTTATGTCACGTCACACGGGAGCGGGGTCGAACGGGATAAAAAGTAACCTATATCCGTCTCCTGGTTCTAAGCTACATCCCCACCAATTTTCAGCCAAATCGGTTCAGCCGTTCTTGAGTTATAAATAGTGTAACTAACACGACTTTCTTTTATATATATAGATGTGAGGGGGAAGTTTTTTTGGCTGCACATTTTTAACAAATCTGGATACAGGGTCATCTACGGCTTTCAGGATCAGATCATCAAAGTCATTGACAACAGCATCTACTCGTTCTCTATTGGTAATATTCGAAATTATTGTGGAATTTTCGCGAAGTCTTGTATGAATTATGGTGCGGCTCAATTTGTGTTCTTTATATCTTGGATATAAGGTAGGTTTTCTTTACCTGATTGAAGGAGTTTGCATAAGACGGGATTGTGATCAGAACCGAGTGCATTTAAAGTTATTGGTTGGGGGTAAGGACAATTTGTAATGAATATATCGAGTACACAAGGACCACTACGAGAATTTGCTGGTACAAAGATAGGACTAGGTGGGTACAAATAGAGATCGGAAATAATACTGAAAAGCTTGAAAATAAATTCCCCCAGGCATTAGCTCGTATGCAGCCCCAATCCCTGTGCCTACAATTAAGATCACCTCCTAATAGAAAATCGCCGTTTAGGCAAAAAAAAGCTTCCTTAAATCGTCTTGCACCATATTTTTGTTTACAACCGTTTTCTGAGGAGCAGCGAAATAGGAACAATAGATTTTAATAGGTAAAGAATTTCTTAACTGAACTTCAATGCCAACATTTTCTACTAAACGCGTTTGTATAATTGGTAAGAGCGATTTTTCGCACGAGAATTGCAACACCTCCACCTCTTCTACCGATCTTATCAACTCGACATCATTTAAATTCGGCCAGGTTTCTGTAACCAGTGCAACATCGATACCATTGCTGTTCAAAGAATGCGAAAATTCGTTATATTTGCTACGTATAATCCTAGCATTCCATATTATTATTTTTACGTTACTATCTACCATATTACTTACAATTAGAAGATAAGAACTTAGTTGCTAAATATGTGATAACTACAAATTGTTAACATTTTGTCTTACATAGGGATAATTTTGTTATCATCTCTAGCTAACTCACTGAGCTCATCAAGAGTGAAAAGAGCGGAGTTGGGTGCTGTATGAATCTCGCTAGTGTTGTCTTTCGCTTCGCATTATCTTTCAGCTCAGATTCTGGTGACGTCAGTGGCTTTACGTCTCTCGTTGCAATTTGCGCATTCGAATGTGGATCCAGTGTTATTCTGACTTAGCGGTCAGATAGCACAATATGTTTTAACGCGACAGTTGCGCTCGCAATGCTAAAACATTTGGCAGTTATGTCATTGTTTCACCTTACCATTAAGTTTTCGCTGGAAATTCCAACTTATTTGGGTGTCTTAAATGTCTAACGAAAATTTTTGCGCAGATCTCTATGTGAGATTGAACCACTTTTCATATGAGATAAATATCAGTCAGTGTAATTCGCTTTGTTTAAATCGTATTTTTTGTTGATTTTTTTTAACATCAATGCACTTCAATCCAAGACGAATGAGTTCAGTTTTAAGTCCACTTACATCGATGTCGTTCATACCGTAGAGAACAATTTTAAATGCTTTAACACTTTCCAAGTCATGTTATTATGTTGAAACTAATAGTTGTTAGCTATTAGTTTCTCGAGTACACACTTGTGCGAATTGAGCGATTCACAAACAATTTTAATTTCTAGTTGAAATAATTTTTATATAGTAGTGACTTATATTTGATGATTGCATTAATTGATGCACGTAATCGCTAGATTTTTTATGGGCGGCACATATACTTTTTTCGACGGTGGCGAGACAATTTCGTCCATGTGATCACTATCGACACTTTCATTGTCGGGCTGACACTGCAAGGGACTCCAGTAATTATATCTGGAGTCCTTCCTACGGGAGTTGTTACCAGACATTATTAAACGCAATTTTTTTTCCTTCAGTTAGGTGATCTTTCGCGCTTGGTTATTTTCGCAATTTACTAGCTCACGGAAGTCGGATAGAGACGTCATGCACGGACGAAAGCTCCAGACAGACTGCACCCAAGGTTTTGGTCCTCTTCTACACGACAGCAGGGGCCAGAAACCTACAGCACATCTTTGGTAACTGCTTCTCCTACCTAGCCATCCATTACAGCCAGTTCCAGACATTTTTTTCATAATTGTCATTACAAAAGATAAAATCTGCACCACGCAAGATTAAATCTAGCGTAGCAGCTAAAAAAACATATAGTTCCTCAAACCGTGTACTAGTGTTTAGTAGCTAACACATATTGACCTGGCTATTCTCCTCGTTTTTGTTCATAATGCCATTTAATTATGTTGCGTATACGCAAGAGATGAAATATTTACGAATAATTTGTAGCTCGTGGTGCCAATAATCACACTAATCCATATTTACGAGGAACAGATTTTTATTATGCTATTATGCGTCGAATTAAATTGGTCCGGAGTCGACATCATTATTTGTTTTTGAGATGTACGAGCCGAAAAAAAAGCTTATGAACATATAACACGAACGTACTTACATATACACACGCGCGCACCTCCATCCCTGCGTTGGCTTTTGATAAGACACAGCCCATTTCTACGAAAATGTACGTAGTCCTGGTTGAGTACACAAAAATTTCGTAGTTTTTCATAAAAGAGGGAACTCCCGAGAGAAAATGAAAAAACGACATGATAAGAAGAAAAAAATTATTTGCACTGATTTACGGAATCTGTCATAAACAGATGGAACTCTCAAAACTCTTTAAAAAATCATTTGCCTCCTCCGCGTACAGTTTTAAGCTTACTTCCGCGTTCATTTTCTTTTTCGTAAATCTATGTAATCTTATCTTGGTGCAGAAAATACGGGAACAGATCTAAAAGGAATTTAGTATTACTTTATTATGTTTTCTTAGAAGTGCCTCAAGGTTCTGTGCTGACTCCCCTCTTATGGAATATTGTGAACAACGGTATCTTGCGTTTAAGGCTACTATAGGGAGTCAGTATTATCGGTTTTGCAGAGTAATCGATGCAATCGCCCAGATTAAGCATGAAATGGAAGCTGTGCTCATCACAATAATAAAAATCGTGGAATGTACTCGTATATCAATATTCGCGTCAATAGTCAATCAATTATTCAATCAAAGAAAGCGAAAGCGAAGCAAAGCAGCGATACTCGATAACAGCTATGGACACATACGAATTACGTGAGCAGGAAAGCTACAAATGGCACTCCGAATACTACCGAATGAGGGTGGACCCGAATGTACATCCTACTATCTTAGTGTTTGACCTTGTTTCCTTATACGCAGCAATAGTCTGGTCCAAAAAGCCGGTGGAAAATCACAAGACGGACCAATTACTTAATTGTCCGGCACAGTAAGAAGTACTTACATGTTATGGCGAGGAAAATATGGGCTGAAATTTTTTGCTGATTACGATAGTGGACCATCTATAGATAGATATATGTAGGTTAAGCGAAGGTTGTGTGAGGCTGGACTTTTTGGGAGTATTTCTCAGAAAAAGTCACTCCTTAAAGACCGAAGTAGCAAAAAGAAATTGGAGGTTGCTCACAAGTGTAGCCATTGGATCGCCGTTTACTGGAAAAACATGCTACTTATTGATGAAACAATAAGAGGGTAAAGTATATATACCTCATCTCAGGTCCGAGGAATTTGACCCAAAGTATACCTGTCCGACGGTCGAACCTGGAGGGGGCATTATTATGATATGGGGTGCAATATCTTGACGAGACGTCGGCCCAATACATGAAAATCAAGGTCGAATAGACAAATTTAAATATTGTGAGATATTGCAAAACTCAAATGTCATGAACAGTCAAAAGAAAGTGAGTGGAAAACCTGCACGAAAGAGAGATCTGAGAATAGCGCGCCATAGATCAGAGGACAATATAAGGATGGACCTAAAAGGGATGGAACAGAATAGTGAAACATGGAAGGCTTGGCGAAGGGTGGTAAATGACGCTCTGAACTTTCGCGTTCCAAATGGCTAATAATAATAACAATAATTGAAAAACTCAATGTTGCCATGTGCCGATGAAAATCTGTCTGATGATGATAATGATCCGACGCACAAGGCGGCTAAAACACATAAAAAGATATAAAGAACAAATGGTAACTGCTTTGCACTAGCCATCTCAATGCAATTAAGTTGAGGCACCTTTTGAAAAGTAAGATAAGCTAAGAAAAATTAGAGATTTTCAACATCTTAGATCTATAGCTCATAGCTCTATGAAGAAGCTAAAATTTCTTGTGCAAAATGACCCAAGTTGTAATTTCCGTCTTGAAAACTGCAGACGTTAATTAAAAATCATGGCTGCGCCACTAAATATTAAGAATTTTTAGCTTTCTGTGGGAATAAATTTGTATTTTCTGGTAAAAATATTTTTGCGCTTCCAATTATGTGCATAGTCAGTTCTGTTTACTTTACCCTTCTTGAGCTTCTATTTTCAAGTCAGTTATATGAGTTTTTATAAGTTTGTAAAAAATAAATTGGGAAGAAAAAAAAACTTGCGACCTTTCTAATTATGTGCCCCCTATTGTACCTACGCACTTCCAACAAATACGAGTATGCAAGCTGAGTGCAGTAGTAGCCCCGGAGAAGCATGAATTGCTTACCAGCTCCGTGAAATAATAAGGGATTGGCTGAAGCATGTAGGCCATGATTACTGGTATGTATCTGTGGAAATCCCACATATCTCTGGCGCACCAAAAAGTAAAACAGAAAAGAAGGAAAATCTCTTTAAAAAAAAATTCCACTAAAGTGTAAAATTTCGTTATTTTTTGAACACCCTTCGTATAGTCTTGTAATTCAAACGAAAATAAGGCAATGGAGAAGTGATTATCTGACCAACCATAGGAGGATATATCATCAGCCCACTGAGGAAAGGATAGCAATCCCGACATACTTTTCTTAAATAAAATACAAAGCCAAACATCATTGAACTTCGAATATATCATGATCGACGAGATTTTCAAGCTACATTACACCAGATGATGTTCAAATTCTACTCGTAAGCATTCACTACGTGAACCTTGAAGCTTCATTATTTCAAGGCCGCCATTTTATCGACTCTAGGTATCTGCAATACAACGATTAATCAATTTCGAAACCCATCCTGGAATCGTAGTGAAATGGTCTTTGTAAAAGAAGATGATTGCATTTATAAAGTAACAACATAGCAAAGCGATAAAATTCCCAAGTGGGCAATAAGTGCCACATCAAACTTACCTAAATTGTTACAAAGCGGAATCAATCGATTGGAAAAGTTTGAAGTGCTCAACCAGTTTTTCGCAACAAACAGCAATAAATAACAGGAGAGACCCATCCGAGAGTTCGCCTTGTAATTTATTGAGGAAGAGATTATATATTTTGGATAGCTGAATGCGGATACAAAAACTTTAATCGTAAATTAGCACGTTGCCCAAATTTCGAAGAAATTAATAAATATTGAATTAAATTGCATGAAACTCACTTAATATCTTTAGGTTTTTCTACTTTGTCGACAAGAGGAAAATGCAGTTGAAGGAGTAAATAAAAACGGCCAGTTGTAATATTTATAATTTTTTTATAAATATTTAGCGCATGCAAAAAAGGGCTTATGAATTCTCTTAACTGATTTTGGTCACGACACAGGCAGGCCGAAGGTATAGAGGCAGAAAGGAAGAGTAAGTTTAAAGGCTTATAGATTATAATATTGTGTTGTGAAATGCATTCCTTATTCGGGTGGTTCGACTAAAAATTGTGTCTCAAAATCTGACTGTTTTCTGAAGGAGACTACATTTTTTGACATTCCCCGCGAGACGAGTATTGCGGGTGAATTCTTGGAGGAATGCAATGGGTTAGCCCGTTCGAACTTTGTTTGATGTAACAGCGATAAAACAATTAATGTTCAAGCGAGTGACTTCGCAGTGTCAATGTGTCCTATGAGTTGTATCGCTCCACTTAATTATGCTGCCGAGGTCGGAATTTAATGTGTTTAACATGCCCTGCTGTTCTAACTCTATGGCTGAAGAGCAGGGATGTGGGTCTGGGAACGACTTTGAATGGTTTGCAACGTCTTTTTTAATCCATGGAAAAAGAGGTCCGTCAATACCATAATCATCGAATTGTTTTGACAAAACTATATGAAATGCTTTAGAAATATCGAGTGCTCATATTCGATGAGAATCACTGGCGGATTTGTTGCTACGGAAATTTAGCGTCGATATAGCGTTTCCATGACCCTAGAAAGAATGGACGTTGTGTTATGGGTCGATAGGTGGAGAGAGACGATGATTCGAACTTTTTAGTGATAGGCTGGACAAATGCCCTTTTTCATCTACTAGTTAGGAGAAGAGACGTTACCTGTGCAGGAACGGGTTAAGAATATCCCTGCAGCGATACCTCTCGCTTGTAGTAAAAGGCGACTAAAACAAAGGTAAACAAAAATCACATCTAGGCAATTTAGAAGACACCAAGGTGAGCCTAGGGACACATATACCACCATTAAACTGCCCCACAAGTGTGCATGCAAATCAGTGGGTTGACACGACTGGAGATCACCGGTGTTGTAAGAGTAAGATCAAACAAAAAAAATAAAAATCTGGAGCATGTCCGTGTCAAAAAAAGGAGGGGAAGAAAGAAATCGGTCAAACCGTAGCATTATGGAAAAGAACGTTAAAAGGAAAAGCTCTACCCCGCCAGGCACTACTAATGGTCGTGATGGTCGGGATAGCAAGGTAATGCAACGGCGTAAGCCACACTTAAGAGTCGCGAGTTGGAACGTTGGAAGCATGAGTGGTCGTAGCTATGAGCTTGAAGAAATGATGGTTAGAAGGCGAGTAGACATCCTGTGCGTACAAGAGACGAAATGGCGAAACACCGGTAATCGGGCACGTTTCTTGGACGTTAAAACAAAAGCCTACAAGATGTTTTACTATGGATTGGAACAAGGAAAAAACGGAATCGCCATCATCCTTGCGGCAGAGCTACTTGGCAACGTCTTAACCATTTCAAAGTCCATTGACCGTTTGATGGCTCTCAAATTGGTGATGCATGGTGAGGTGTGGAACATCGTAAGCGCATATGCCACTCAAGTAGGATGCGAACAAATAGAAAAGGATGCATTCTGGCTGGATTTCCACAACCTTGTCAAAATCATCCCAAAGAAAGAGCTTTTGTTTGTTGGGGTAAATCTCCCCCAACGGACATGTCGGGAAGACAAGCGAAGACTATGAAGACTACCACGGAGGGCTGGGATACGCCACCAGGAACTCTTCAATGAAGATAACCTAAACATGTGCAAGTCGTACGGTCTTATAGTGCTAAATACCATGTTCGTCAAACAAAGCCGGCACCTGATCACTTATAGCAGCGGCGGAAATGAAACTCAAATAGACTATCATTTGGTATCCAGTTTCATGAAGCCACGAGTCAAAGATTAAAGACGCGATCGCCCCTCAACACCGTCTCCTCCTGACTGAATTTTTTATGGAGGCGAGTAAGAAGTCAAAGCAGCAAACGAAGGTGTCTGAGAGAATCAAGTGCTATAAGCTGGATAAAGGAAAAGGCGAAGCTTTTATTACCAAAATGAAAAACTACCTCTCTTCCATTATCGATGAGGTCGGTAATGAGAAGTGCAGAGCACAAGACATGTGGGATTCCCTACAACAATCTGGCCTGGAGAAAGCCAAATCACTGCTCGGAACATATAAAGGCCTCTGCCAACACGCAAAAGAAACCTGGTGATCGACAGACGAAGCCAAAGCAGTGATACACGAAAAGAAAATGGCTTTCCAAGTACTCTTCTACTAATAGAGAGGAAAAAGATCACCGTGAAAAGGTATATAGATATTGCAAAGGTATCGCGAAGAAAAAGTGCGCCGAATTCAAAGCGAAAAGCATGGAAGGCCTATATCAGGAGTTGGAAGAAATATCTTCTTCCGCGTCTGACAGGAACCAGGCTACCCAGGAGCTACGACAAAGCAATTTGAACAAAGGAGCAAATATCTTTAAGATAGCCGCCCAGAGAAGAAGGAATGCTCAGGAGATTCGTTTCCCAAAGTTTATTAACAATGCTGAAGGCCAACTCCTTGTGGAAGACGAAAAAATTTTCCACAGATGGCGACAGTATTGCGAGGAACTTCTGAACGAACAGTTTCCAAAAGTGTACTTTCCAAGAGCCGCCCCGAATCATGCCGAAATATCCGACATCTCAGTCGAAGAAGTTCGGTACGCGGTTAAAAACTCCAAGAAAAGAAAAGCTGTTGGGCCGGACGGGATACCCTCTGAGTTCTGGAAAAAGATGGGAGACATCGGGTCTAGATGGCTCATGGTTCTTATCTCCAAACTTATGAGAGGCGACACTATGCCTAATCAATGGAGGGAAAGCTATCTTCTTCCTTTGCACAAAGGAATGGGTGATACGCGAAATTGTGATAACTACCGTTCTGTCAATCTGATGTCGCACACCATGAAGATCGTTGAACGGTTATTAGATAGCCTACTGCGGAAAATAATAGGACTATCTGATGACCAGTGCGGGTTTGTCTCGGGTAAATCAACAACAGATGCAATCCAAAGTATAAGAATCATGTTGAAAAAGCATCGTGATTCTACAAAGGACTTGCATATGGTGTTGGTTGATTTCGAGAAAGCCTTTGACCGGCAACCAAGAGATCTTTTATGGGTAGCGCTAAGACAAAAAGGAGTTCCAGAAACCTACGTGCGAGTGATCATGGACATGTACAAGACAGCAACGACAAGAGTAAGATGCACCGCAGGAGTCACCGAAGAGTTCGCAATCAAAGTCGGTGTACACCAAGGGAGCGTCCTCAGCCCACTATTCTTTATAGCAGTCCTTGATTGCCTGCTTGAAGGAAAAGTGACGGACCCCAATGTGCACCAGCTATTGTTTGCTGACAATGGAGCCATTATAAGTGATGATCAGGTGTCTCTACAACGAGCACTTGATGTGTGTGTGGACATTTTTGAGGGACACGGGTATCGTATTAATTCAAAGAAGACAGAGTATCTGTGCTGCCCGTTCTCTGACCCTCATCAGCCTATTCCAGACATTTACTTGAATGGAAGAGTGCTTCCCAAGTGTGAAAAGTTTAAATATCGGGGATCTATGATTAATAAAGAAGCAACTTGTGATGACGACATCAACCATCGCGTAAGCGTAGGGTGGATGAAGTGGCGGGAAAACTCCGCCATCTTCTGTGATCGAAAAATGCCCCCTAAGCTGAAAGGAAGGCTCTACACTTCAGTTGTACGTCCGGCGCTCACATACGGTTCACAATGCTGGACAATGCACAAAAAGTATGAGAGCAAATTAACGGCAGCTGAGATGAAGATGCTTCGCATGACAGCGGGATTAACAAAGCGTGACAGAATTAGAAGTTCAAAGATCCGAGGAAGCCTCCACGTAAAAGAAACCATCACAAGAAAGATAGAGCGCGACCGACTCAGTTGGTATTGCCATGTTCAAAGGAGAGTTGAATCCCGTCCAAAAGGCGTTATCAATCAACGTTCCAATTTCAACACCCAAAAAAGGCAGGCCGAAAAACAATTGGTGCAAACAAATGCAAAAATACCAGCATTTGATTGGCCTCAGCGATGAAGTAATCCCAAACCGGGAAGCCTGCCGCTACTTTCTGAGGTCAAACCGGCGCGGCGGAGCCCACAAGCGGACCAGTAGGAATGCAGTTAAGTGGGAAGGTTATGGTCCTACACTTCTGACCATAACGACGCCGGAAAAAACGAAAACAAGAAGAAGAAGTTAGGAGAAGAGAGGAGCAGAACAGATGAAAAAACTTGTGCAGTGATTTTGCTAGCGGATTTGTGTACGTTGGGACCTTTAAGTACTCTTGCAACTGCACGAGGGCGAAAGTGGAACATCGACGCTCTCGAGTACAGAAAAAGACCGAATACAAACTTGAAGCGTTGGGCGGACTGCAAAATGTGCAGTAAGTGGATTGGTTTTCGAATGAGCTGACGACTGGAATGCCATTGCAAATGAGCGAACACGAGACAAAATTGTTTATGCTCTTTACGAACGAGCAAATTATTTTACTACTCTCGGGACATTGTAGCGCTTTTGCCTCAATTTTTGATCAAAGGAGAATTTGACACGGCGAATTGATGCACTGCAGTCATTTCTGACTCGTTGAAACTGAGGTTTACCGTTGTAAGTTCAGTAACTCAACTTCTTACCTTGATAACGTATTCGCAGCTCGAGGCGTATCACGCATTTGTTTTAGATTTGATGCTAGTCACTTTAAGAGAAATGAAGTATCTCATGCCTGGCAAAATAATATTTGAGATAGCTTCTGCAGCGGCATCGACGTGACTATGGAGCGAGCACAGTGACCAGTTAAAATTCCTAAAGAAGCTGTTTAATCCGTTCCAATTAAGTTTCTCGTACAGTACCGTGCGTTTAGGAACTTGCGCCCTAACTGAGTGGGTCTAACTCGAGAAATTAGCTGATACGATGAGCCGAGAGGTCAATATATACTGGGAACTAATCCGAGTGAGTTGTCTGATGTTAAGCTTTAAAAAAATACTACGAAGTACTCATATCAAGTAGAGAGGAATGGAACGACAACCCCCTTTGGATGAAGGATGGAGCCCAGAAATGGTTCACAGATGGGTCGAAATCTGGAAACAAGGTAGGGGCTGGTGTAATAGGATCAAAATGTAGCCTATATATTCCCTTCAATGAGTCAACTATATTTCAGGCCGAGTTATTTGCAATCAATGAAGCAGCACATAGCACCAGCGACAGGATGACTATATTCTCAGACAGCCAAGCGGTTCTTAAAGCGCTAGAGTTAAACTTACACCTTTAACCCTAAAGCTGTCTGGGAATGTCACAATACACTTAACAAACTGGTTTTGGCAGTTCAGATATAATACATTTACAGAATTGGATCATAAAACAAAAGAACCAATTTTGGAACAGACAGGAGGGTATTAAACATTCAATAACGTTCATGGAACAGAATCACAATCCCAAACTTGCCAAAGAAGCTCTAGAACTAAACTAAGCCGACCTAAGAGTGCTATGTGAGGCACTAACAGGACACGGGGCATGCAACCTATATAAAATCTGCAGGCGATGTGGGCAGGTCAAGGAAACCATACTGATCACCTACCCAAACCTTGCCCAAAAAGATTCCAAAGGTAACACAACCATAAAAGGGAAAGACTTCCGAAAAATTCCGTCTAAAGTAGTTGTCAAATTTTTGAAGGCAGCACTCAAATCCTAGATCAAAGAAGGGAGTACAATAGATCTTCAGGTGACACATCCCGATTTCTTCAATTCAAATTCCTAAGCCAAAGAACTCCTTGGTCGTCAGACTCATATAATCGCGGCAACAGATAAGGAAATCCAAGGGGTGTAATTACTACTAATCTCAGGTCACATGAGAAAAGTCTTTGAAAACTCAGGGATTGTCGTTGCTAAATTAAGAGATAAACGCGATGTTCTACTGATTAGCACAAAACATGGCTTGCAGGATGTATCAATAGGAAAACGGTATAGACGGTCTAGTGCAAGTGATCGTTAACTATAATCATACCGAGTGAGGAATTGACGTATTAGATCAAATGCTTGCAATTTATCACTTATACAAAAAAACATTAGATGGTATCACATATATGTAGGTATATAGTTAATTTTTCACAGACAGAGGATAGACTTGCTTAGGTGTGCTCAGTGATTTGTTGCTATTGAAAAAAAAATTGATCAGAGAATGTGTATAAAATTGTGAAATAAAATTAAGTGTTCCAACGTACTTGAAATGTTGACTGTGGCGTTTGGCAAGTCTGCCCCAATCACAAAATAATGTTCATTAGCAATACAAGCTCTTCACAGATGGCCAGGAAGAATTATGATGCCCACCTTGGACGCCCGATCACGTAAACAACAGATGAAAACATTGAAGCGGTGGAGAAAATTGTTATGAAGAATCGTCGAATCGCCTTCGAAGAATTGTTGCCATGCCGTGAATTTTTCTAAGATAAATATTTTGGACATGAACATGTGCCAGTGACGTTGCTCGAAATTGCAAAATTTTGACCAAAAGAATCGTCGCATGAGCATTGCTCAGGAGCTGTTGAATGTGAATGACGTGCATGGCGATCTAGATTTACTGAAAAAGATCATCCCTGTTGACGTAACATGAGTATAAGGTTATGACATTGAAACCATAGCCCGATTACCCCCATAGAAGCGATCAGAAAAGCCAAGATCGAATAAAACACGCCAAAATCGGTAAAATGTGAAAGTTTTGTTCACTTTTTTCTACAATTGAAATGGCGTGGTTCACCATAAGCTCTTGTCGGAAAGTTGCACTTTCGATAAGGAGTATTACCTTGAAGTTATGCGCCGTTTGCTTAAATCAATAAAAACTTCCAGATTTGTGGGGAAGAAGAATTCATGGTTATACCAAAAAGCGCATACAGAAGTGCTTCAAAAATTGGAAAAAGCGCGTCCGCAAGGATAATATATCTAGAGGGGACTACTTTGAAGGAGTTAAAAGAGATAATGACGAATGAATAAATATTTTCCTGAAAAATAAAAAGTCACCTTATTTTTTGAACAAATATTATTCAAGAAAAGTTCAGAAAGTCGATTTGCGAGGCTTTGTGTAATCTTTCAAGCACAGACAATAACATTCATAATAAAGCACGTTTTGAAAGGAACCTAGAACGGGGATTCTGGAAACGGAACATTTTGAAAAAAAATTGCTATGATAATGTAGGCAGAAACGCGTAAAGAAGGAGAAGAAGGTAACAACAGTACCTGTGAAGGAAATCCTTCATTTCTCTTAGAATGCTTTACCAAGCAAATAAAAGTGACTATTTTTTATAACAAGTCACGCGGAAAAAATATATACAAAAATGTATAGGTTGTGATCCTCGGCATATGATCTCTCATGGAGTAAAAGTTGTGCCCGCCGACGCGACGGGTAACACTGCAGCCAACATGTAAGGAAGGAACAATTTGTTCATTGTGGTGCACATACAAAAAGGAATTCTTTTTGCAGCCTTTCAACAAGGTTCAGAAGGGCTTTGAACATTTTTGGAAATATTGAACAGTCGATTCCATATGCATTTAAAATCAAAATTTCAAAATGTCTAAAACCATATTTCGAATTAGACGGGAAGATAGAATAATGAATTCCTTCTTCCACATGTGTGACCAATTCTTGTTCTACACAGAAACCCAGTTCAGAACGTACGTTCTATGGTAGGCAACAATGAATATGGTAGACAAGGGTAAAAGCCAAGTGCTTATAAGCTAGATGAACGTCAATGCCATTGAGAGTATTGGATGTATAGGATAAGATGAATGGCATATGAAGCTGGGATGTAAAGGAGAATAAACACAAAGGAGCAGCTTCCAGGTAGGTTTAGTGCATTGGACTAAAAGTAATTATAATACGTATCCTCTGTTGAGTATGGGTTAATGTATTGTTAACATCCTAGGTTTGTATCATACATAGTACGAGCACTTTTCGAAAAAAGTTTAATTTGCATTGGTGATCCTTCCTAAGGAACCATTTCAAGTAGAGGCATTAAAATCTTTATAACTCATCAATATGACAAGGAACCCTCTCTCCGATGGGTTGATATAAACCTCGGGTTGAATATCGTCTTTTGACGAAGCAATACCATGGGGAAATGAAAAAATTGAAAAAAAACAAGTGGAGGACTTATTTTTGTGTCCCAGCGTAGGAGCACTTGGAAGAGGAAGGCGGCAATGCTTTGGGATCCATTATGTTATTATTGAAGTGGCAGAAATGTGATGGATGAAGACTCCCTTTCTTTTCGGTAGTTTGCAAATTAAATGGTGGGCTCTAAGGAATGTGAATTTATTTATTTATAATAAGTGTTTTGAGTGTCATTAATTCGAGTTGTCAGTTGAAGGGTATCCTTTAAATTAAAACAAAATTGTATAAGTCCTTTGTTGTGCTTTGGAAATTGTGTTTACAATGCCATTAAAATTATTTTCAACGGATTGAAAGATGAAAATGTCCTTTTCTTTTCATTCTTTTTCTTTTGGTACGATTTTTCTTAAAAAAAAACCGCAACCAACGATTTAAAAAAAAGTTATATCAATTTAAAGGCATCCACCTTTAAGGAAATTACAGAAAGGGTATTTAGTTCGTTAGGCACTAAACAAAATGATATTAAGCAGGAGTAAATATGCACCTGACGAAACTTCAAAATTCTATCTAAAACGATATGCCCCATTCTAGTTTCTTTCGAAGGATATTATCTGAATGACTGTAGCATGTAATAAATCGGACAAGAAGTCTTCCGACATTGTCTTCAACGACAACAGCGAGACGTCCGTCGTCCCAAACTGTGGTGCCATATAAATAAATAAATATCGGAAATCCGTGGTTTTCTATGTACTTCGGAAAAATGGTATTCGGTATGGCAGGTGTCCGAAAACGATTCTTCGAAAGACCGGAAGTGCTGCAAGCTAGTTCCACTCCACGTATTTCTAATGTCTTATTGTTATGGTGAAAGAATCTGCATATTCTTGACATTTTTGAAGTGTTATTAAAACGGACTTTATGTGGGTCAAGGAGCGAAGAAAAACTGCAATTGAGTCACTTTAAATCGTATCTTTAAAGCCCACAACCGATGAAAACGTTCTAAAAGTGAACGAACAGACTATGAGTAATCACAATCAAATAAGTCATTGAATATACTGACGTAGTAATCGTCTCATTCCTTTGGGATGTTTTTGGAATAAAGTATGTGCCAGTAGCTCAGGAGTGATGAAATCAGAAGAGTGATGACACTGAATTACTGAAGCTTATCATAAGAGGTGATGAAACATGACCTTACGAACGTCGAAAGCAAATGTCAATCATCCCGCTGTCGATATAAGTATACTCGTATGGTGAAATGTCACAGTGTTTTTCGATTTTAAGAGCAACAACGTTCATGTAAAGCGAAAACTTTTGGCAAAATAATTTACGGCTTACGTAGCACGATAATAAGCCTGTTAGCACTTTACACATATTTTGTTAAAAGCAACCTTTCGGCTCGGTTTTGTGTTAAAATCATCTCCATAATTACCAGGAATGTTAAAGGGCAATACTTTCGATGAAATTAGAAGCGCGCTAATAGAGCTAGATTCGATTGCAAAGTTAAGTTCCGTAAATCAATGAATTCCTGAATTCAGCAGTAACCGAGCTGAACCCATTGTTGCCTAAAATTGAGTATTTCCATTATTTATCGCATATAATGAAGGGTCGCTGTCCTGGGTTGCAGCCAACGATGAAACGGAGAAATGTAGGTAACTTTTCGTCGGGTTTAGCTCGAGTGAATGATATTGTGATAACCCTTTATACCGTGAGACATTTACTTGTGGTCATTTCTAACACAGGTGTCATTCAAAACTTGGTGTCTTTGTGAATTGTCAACATTAAACTATAATATCATTGCATTGGCGGTTGATAAGTAAAAATTAGAACATTTAATATGGGTCGACACACACACACACGCGGTTGTTCAATGTGATAAAATAGTGAAAATTCAATATGTACAGTGAAAATATTGCAAAAACCTTTTGGAAAGTCTATAAGTTCCAATATGCGCTTGTCCGGCAAAATTATGTGTTCATCGGGCTTACATATCTACTATCGTTTTGCACCGACACTTGCATAGGGAATTTCGCTACATGCTTATAGGATCTTGTTCATAAAAAAAGAAAATTAAAGTCTGCGGGGCAAGCACAACTTTCATTGATTGGGCCCTAGATGGATAAAGTCATGATCTTACAAAATTAATAGAATTGTAACGATCATATTCATTTGGCTGGCTCCAAAACATCAAACGAAAATTAAATTAAAATTATTGCGTGGCGAATAATTCTTCTTTAAATGGGGATTTTATATGGTCACACAGATCATGCGATTTAACCATTAATCTTTTTTCGAAAACTTCACATACTATTCACAAAATTTCATCAAAAGACTATTGTAGGCACAATTAAGGGAGACATTTGACAACTGTGACTCTGTCATTTTCCTTCGTCTGTGGTGTCAAAAAAAAGTGTTCCATTGAATCTACCATAACTGCAGTTGCAAGGATATTACTGGAAAGATAATTGAGTCACATAATTTCGTTTTTAGTGTCGCATCAAGAAGATCAGAGATCGATTTTAATTATTATAGAGCCTGAAGACATGAAATGTGACTCATCTTATGTGGTGGTGGAATGTGAACATGCAGTATCGATGCGACCATTTCGATGTGTGTTTTTGTACATTCTATGAGTTTTGAGAAAATATAAGTGCAGACCCAAATTCTAGGGAATTATGTGTCGCAAAGTCTTTCTAGCTTTGTCGTTTGAATCTCGTCTGAATAATATACAGGTAGGTGGATTGTTTTAAACGGAGCAGGGTTTTGTGTCGAATTTGTTGAACGTAATTTGCCAATACTTTTCATGTACCAACATTTTTACGAAATGCATCTCGCATGAACTTAATTTTTGTGTTCAATGGAACATGATTTTATCAGAGTACATACATACGAGGGTGGTCCGATAAGTACTTAGCCTCACCTCCAGATGGTGCCAGTATCGCAAGTAGTAGACGGCTTCTGTCGCAATTTCAGCCGGATCGGGCTTGTAATTTTGTTTTGACCGAGTGTGGAAGCGGGAGTGTCCGCGGCTTTTAGAAAAATGGGAAAAGAGCAATATCGGTCGGTGATTCGATTCTTGTTTTTGGAAGGGAAATCGCGCGGCGAAATCAAAGAGCGTTTGGATGCTGTGTACGGTGACTCTTCTCCTTCGATGGCGACCATCAAAAATTGGTTTAACGAGTTTCAACGTGGTTGCACGTCGGTTTTTGATGAGCCACGTCCAGCTGCCTCGAAAACGGCTACCACGAAGGATAACGTGACAAAAATCCACGATCTCGTATTGGCAGACCGCCGATTGAAGGTGAGCGAAATAGCTAAGATAGTAGGCACTTCAAAAGATCGCATGGGTCATATCCTGCATGAAATTTTGGGCATGAGAAAGCTGTCGGCACGATCCGTGCCGCGTTTGCTCACTCCGGACAACAAGCGCAACCGTGAGACCACTTCAGAGCAGTGTTCGACGCTGTTTAAGCGCAATCCGGAAGAGTTTCTGAGTCGTTTCGTGAAAGTCGACGAAACATGGATCCACTGGTACACACCAGAGACCAAGGAACAGTCGAAACAGTTGACTTCACCCGGCGAACGTGTTCCGAAGAAGGCGAAGACTGTCCCATCGGCCGAAAAGGTGATGGCCACCGTTTTCTGGGATTCACAAGGTGTGATCCACATCGACTACCTGGAGAAGGGCAAAATGGTCACAGGGCTGTACTATGCCAAATTATTGGGCCGATTCGACGCCGAGTTGAAGAAAAAACGGCCCCACTTGGCGAAGAAAAAAGTGCTCTTCCACCATGACAACGCAATTGGTCGAATTGGGCTACGAACTGCTGCCCCATCCACGGTATTCTCCAGATTTGGCCCCGTGCGACTTCTTTTTGTTTCCAGACTTGAAAAAGTCACTCGCCGGGCCGAAATTTCAGTCGAATGAGGAGGTCATCGCCGCCACGGAGGCCTACTTTGCAGACCTCGAGAAAACGTATTTTTCTGACGGGTTAAAGAAGTTGGAGCATCGCTGGGTCAAGTGTCGAGCTAAAAGGAGACTATATTGAAAAATAAATCGCCATTTCTCCAAATTTTGTAGGCTAATTACTTATCGGACCACCCTCGTAGTAGGATATTCTTCACATATTTTATTATCTACGCAAAATTTTTGGACATCAGTGTCAGTATACCATTGGTTGGAGCGTGAATAACATCACTTCTGACTTTATCGAATTTGTCTAACTTTGTTCCGGATAAACCGTTTCTGTGAGGAGATCTATTTCATTTCTTTGAAATATGAAAAATATATTGCCCAATTTTACCTTATTTTAGTGAAAGCCGATGGTATCCATGATCTAGCGGAGAGGTGTCGGAAGAATTTTAAAAGTGACTCTTTCGACTTGAAAGACATATGAACACTTTAAAAATTATCTGAATCGTTGAATGATTCAAGAGCAAGTAAACTGAAATCAAGGGACGCCAAAGAGTGTTTTTTCACCTTTGCTGCTGGGCTGGGCTTGTCAAATCGATTCAAACCATTATTCAACCAACTATTCATTCAGTATTAAAGAAAAATGGCGAAAATGCCCCGAAAGAAACAACAAAATCAACGGTCAAAGTACACTTGGAAACGCTCAAATCCATCATATTCGCCATTCATCATATTCTGGAGACACTGCAGAATTATCTCTTGGTTCTTTCGGAGACTCGAGTCGAAGGTAACTTTATATGAGGATTGCATCGAAAGGCGAGATGTGCTTCCGACATAGTAATTGTGTCCTGCCCGAAAAATGGGAAGTTATGGCTAGCAGTGGTCAATAGTTTGATTAATATAGTTTCAGCCTTCTACCTTGCAAAGCTGGGGTAGGAAAGACTTATGCAAAGGCTTTCCTGTCTATCTGTCTGTCCGTCCCTACGCATATATGAAGCCAAACTTGCCGAATAGTTATGAGTCTCAAAATCGGCTGTGTTATAGAGTACATAATTCTGAGCTCAAAGCGACCTTAGCTACGGTGGTTCCTGATTTAAGGAAGAGGACTTGGAATTGTAGCTTGGCTCCCGACGGTCCGATCCCATCTTGTTTCAATTTCACTTATTCGCAGGTGCACTCTATTAGCTTATTACTAGAAAAAGAAAAAGAAAAAATTAATATTTATAAGAAACAGCGGTGGAGGACATTTCTAATTCTAATTGTTCTAAGACTTTAGTGAGGTGTATGCCGAAAAGAGCTTCACGCAACGTTCCCGACATTGACTCATAGTAACCAGAGTTCATTCGTTGGGAGTTGATGCGGAAGAGAGGAACGGACCGAATGCTTCGACCGTTTCATTTGAAGCAGTGTGTATGTCTGCGACCTTGCGTCATTTTCTAAGGGGTTGAAGGTTGATGAGTTAAAAGCAATAATTATAAGGCGGTAAATTAGTAAATTATACGTATCAGCCCAAGGAAGACCACGAAGGACAAAACGCACCAATCTACTTTGAAACGCCTCAAGGCGCCCGATATGAATACCGGAGGGATACCGGACTTGACAACTTAATTTGACTTAACTTGATATTTAAGAATGAGCCCCTTCTTCGAAGGTAGTATATAAGGATTGGATAACTCTTTGGACCAACGTTTCACAAAGCTTATGGGGAAATTGATACGTTTTATAATGTAAAGGCGAAAGTGAAATTCTCAGTCTTAGATTAGTTTAGTTTAGTTAACCAAAAATTTGACAGGGGAAACAACTTCATGACAGATAATGGAGGATCTCGGAGGTCGAGGGAAACGCTTACGGGAGTAACTGATAGCTTGATATTTGCTAACATTGAGCACGAGATGGTTTTTTGGAGCCAAAGAGTTAAATTTGTTGCAACTAGGTCTACTTTTTCGCCATCCTCCAGCAAAACAAGGATTTTTAAGTTGGCCATTTATTAACCTTTTAGAAACACATTCTTGATTCTGATTTGGAGAGAAGAAGCAGTTAAAGAAAATTGTATCGTAGACGGTACTCTCAAAAGTTTGGATAGGCAAGAAAGTTTATCAAGAGGGTGATAGTTGGACACTTCATTTTTTCGTCCTTCTTTGTGGATTGTGTAAGCGTTTTTCCGAATACATATAAAATAGAACCTCCATAGAGCTGTGAGGGATAGAAACAAATGGTTGGCGAATATTCTTAAAACTTTGGAGGAGAGGCAGGCAAGACCTAGTATTTTAACTAAGGCAACAATAGTATTCACTGACGCTTGGAACGTTTATGTGTAGTCTTTCATATAACGCAAGTAGTTATAATCGGACTTCTTCGAGGCAAACAAGTTAGCAATTATTTTCGGATCATTGGAGGAAGTATTGAGAAAATGAAAAGTAGAGGATAGAGGTAACTGGCCTCATCGTATCATATTATTCTTATACTGTAAAGTTTGACAAATCACCATGGAAAGGCTCACACCTCAACGTCTCCAAATTACTCAGCTCTATTATGAAACGAAGTGTTCTGTGAAAAATGTTTTTCGTTCACTTCGAGCAACATGTGTTCATCATCGACTTTCCATGTCCGTTATTGTCTTCACCATTCGTAAATTCGAGTCTCAGGGCACGTTATTGGCTAATACGCGATGGAATAGACAAGCCCGTAGTGAGGAGCTGTGAAGAGCGTGGTGCAGCTGTGGCGGCGAGTATAGCTGAAGACCGTGAGCAATCGATTCGATACCGATCTCAACATATGGGCTTATCGTGTTCGGTAACTTGGCGAGTTTTAAAAAATTATCTTGGTTTAAAGGCTTACGAAGACCAATTCGTTCAAGAATTGAAGCCACCCGACTTAAATTTATGCTGAAATTTCAGTCAATGGGCTCTGCAACAACTCAATGAAAATCCGCGGTTTTCGTATCGAATTTTATTCACAACACAATTGTCGCATTTGAGCAGACGAGCAGCCTGAAGACAGTAATAACGGACTTTTTGCTCCCGAAAATTGAATACCGTAATTTCGGCAACATTTGGTTCCAGCAAGATGATAGCGCGTGAGACAATGGCTCTACTGAAAAACAACTTCGGTGGGGAGCTCATATCGCATTTCGGCCACCCGGCCATCGCATCGTGTGATATCACTTTTAGACTTTTTTCTTTGGGGTTATGTGAAGTTAAAAGTCTCTGCCGATAAGCCAAATACGATTCAGGATTTGGAAGTCAACATTACTCGTAATTCGGCAAATACCCGACGCGACGCTGGAAGCAGTGATTCAAAATTGGGCCTTCAAAATGGACCATGTACGTCGTAATCACGGGCAATATTTACACGAAATAATATTTAAAAATGTCAGATAATGATCCTTCAGCTCATAATAAAGTTTCTACCATTCAAATTTCATATTATGTATTTTATTTAAAATTAAAAAAAAAGAGTCTTAATGAATCACCCTTTAAAAAGCAGCGTGGGTTTTTTTTTATTTATTTTTTTATCCATCTATCTAATATAGTTTTACATAAGGTTTTCTGCGAAGTCATAAGGGCTTATCTGCAGAAGGCTGATTTGGCTGATTTTCGTGATCATTTTAAATAATTTTAGAGTGAGCTTGATTTGAAATATATTATAACAAATTTCAAAAAGAGTTAGAACTCATAGTTAGGATATTATTTCAAATTAATGTTAACGAAATTCTCAAAAAGTAAGTTTTCTTTAAAACAGAAACGATTTTTATGTGAAAAACTATGACTTATAAAACTATTTTAGTTTCAATTTTCTAGTTTTGGTATAAGCAATCATCTTAAGCAGTTTAGGAAGCTCATTTAGTATCTTGGGTACGGTGTACTTTAGTTCTTTCTTTCCATATACATACATTGGAAAACCTAGGTATTTACAACATCCCCCTGGCACGTCTTCTTGTGTTGATTGTCCTTTTGAACCTATTGTCATCGGAGTATTCGGGGGTAGTGGTCATTTTGAAGAGTCCTCTGACGCCAAGTACTTTGAACGTCGTTTGACCAATTAGGTTTTGCTGAGTACCTTCTTTAATTTTTTTGACTATTGTGTTTTGAAATCTTTGCAATTTATCCAGATGGATATTAGATGCGTTACCTCACGCAAGTATATCATATCTCAGCTTAGATTCAACTAATGCGAAGTACACCTGCCTTAGAATCTTCGACGTTGACTAGTGTTGTTGAACCACTCCAAAAAGCTCTTTCTTGAGATCCGACCGGACCTTATCAATATGTTTATTCCAAATAAAGTGGCTATCGATAATAACGCCTAATTATTTGCATCTTTCCACTAGTTCGCACCAGTACATGGCATATTCCTCAGCTGATATGCAGAATGTCTAACATGAGGAATTGAAAAGTGTAAAATTGATATACTACAGCTATGGATACGTATACCAGTATGCTAGCACAGTATTGTCTCTGATAGCTAAAGTGACATAAATTCCAATTCCAATTTAAGGGCAGACTTGAGGATTACGTTAGAATTATAATGTATATCTACCTCAATAACTTTGTTTCTTTTTTTCCCAGTTCCTAAGGATAGTGCCATTGTATGAACACATAATCAAAGAGCAAATTGTAGCAAATCAAATTTGATCTAACTCAATCTTAAAGCACCAATTCGCTGTCATAATTACTTTTGAAATATGTACTTAAGCAATTAATCCTTCGATACTACTCGCAATTAAAAGCCGCCCGCACGTCAATACGAGCAAAAGGTATTTCAAGATAGTGAAAAAAAAAATCCAAACTCCTTCGTACTCACCTCGCCTGAATATCTCCCAGGTAATGATGTGCTAATTATCCCACAAATCGCCCATTAGTCGAGTAATTAAGAACCGTTCTCTTGAAGTGAAGTCACAGCATGTGCCGCCTTACCATCGCAGCAGATAGTACATGTTCCCGACACCAATCGCGTACTCAATCTAAAACGAAAAATAAAAGCAAACGATGAATACAAGAATAGTATTTAAGATTCGCGCTGCGGCGAACTGTGAACGAATGTCTTATTTCTTAATTAAACCTAATTAGCCAACGTTGGCACGTAAACAACCGGCTCACGCTCTTGCATCATCGTCATTGGGGTGGCAAGGGATGGAGGAATTATTCAAAAAATTTCAAAATTCGAATCGACATTCTTTAACCTGTGAATTTACCATTCATAGCTGGTAAGTAAGGTAGATGGGTAAATCGGCAGGTGTCTCTATGGGAGGATGTTTTTTTACCTTTTTTCTTGGGGCAATATTTACCTAACGAGCTTTTTGGCTAGGTACTCCGACAGTCTGGGTATTCGTCTTCATGTTTTTTTTTTTAGCTTCACGATTCAAGATTACAGATTTTCCATCTGTTTTTCAGCATTTGGTTCTCGTTGCTGTCGACGAAATTAATTTTTTTTAAATTTCGCTGAAAGCAATTAAACGAACGGATGGCGTTGATTGACGAATGGGCCATTTTGCGGGCAGGCGTTGTTATTTCAATTGCCTCTAGTGTTTGTTTACTTGTGTTCTTCGTTCATCGTTATTCGGGCATTTTTTAAGCCACATGGTTTGTTTAGCAAAGTTGAAGGTATTGAAATGGAGTATACGTTATTGTAGACATTCAGACCATTTAGCTGACATTAATTGGCGTTTAAGTAGCTGGAGACAATGCGGTCTGGAATCGATTGTGGTACTGAGTTGTGTTATACATCGAATGGGGTGGAGTGAAGCTATTGGTTTTATTGAGTGGAAAATTGAGGTATTTTCGACAGGGGCTTCGGTAGTTTTTTAAGAGGTTTTTAAATAATAATTAGGCATGGTTTGTTGAGATAAAATGCTGGCATTGTTGGTAATCAAGACGGATTAAGTTATCAGGACTTCAGCCGTCGAGACGGAACGTGTTGATTATGATTTCGAGTGGGTTAAGAAAATTAATCTATTCCATGACTTGAAAGTATTGGTCAGGATTCTTTTGCAAGGCGAGATATAGATGTTTATTTTGAGCTTTATTGCGTTCAAAGAATAGACTGATTTCCCTTGAAACCGCTTTAAGTTCATGACGTAAAACTCATATGTAATCAAGCTTTAAAGGATAATTGAAAGAAATACGTGAAGAGCTGGAATAAATGATGGAATTACATGGGTTTGGTTGGGTTGGTTGGGAATATTGAAATAACGCAAAATTGAAACAGGATACTTGGAATTCTCGTGCACAATTAGGAGTGGAAGCTCTAGCGGGTTGAATTGTATTCATTTGAATTCAAAACTTTTTTTATTCCTTCAGTTTTTGTTTCCTACCAATATACTGACCATTCCATATCGGCACGAGGACGCCGAATATTAAATTTCAGCCCTTTTTATATATTTTTTTTTCTAGATAAAAATAAGAGAACATGCTGCTGCAATATATGTATTTTAATGAATTTGAATACACTTAAACGATCCATATTGTAATATGGCAAACCTTAATAATACATGTTTAGTTCGGTTTGTTGTACTCGTACATGATTGGCAAAAATATGCCAATATCGGACCACCCTGTATAATGATATATTTTTACATTGCTTCCCAACCTAATAAATAAGAGCTATAGTGTTTATTTAAGATCTCAAAAGCGCTCTAACTTCTACAACAACTGCCGTGGATTTTCTCGTTTTTTTTCCCAATTCTTTGAATCCATTTGTCTTCAACACTTGTGTTACATCAATCCGCGAACTTATCCGCTACTTTCACTCTGCGAACTTAGAAAAGCGCGGATCACGAATCACTTAACCTTCCTGTGCCTAAGCCATTCCTATGTTGCTTATGATTATGATTATTGTTCTCTTATGAGGAACTGCAGTCAGGCTATCAAAAACTCTTTTTAACTACGAACGAAATTTTCACCGGACTATTATTAAACTCCTCTGTATATCTATACTACGTACGTTTCAAAAAGAACGCCAATGACACACATTATTATTTCATTGACAACGAAAATGACGATCTACTTGCCTCTCCTGGATACCCTGGCATCCGCCGGGCAGTGAACCAATGTGTGCAGCGAACCTGGCCCTCCAGGCTGGGGGTTGTGCTTAGGGTTGACATCCCTATCACGGAAAACAAATCTTGTTATGAAGCAACAACAAGCCTCGGATACGGAAGGATACAATGTTGAAGATCTGCGAGTCTGCACTTGGAATGTGCGGTCCAGGTGCAGACAACCAACTGGAAAAACCCCTTGATTGCTACAAAGCAGCTTTAACCGGGATGGACCAGGCAAAATGAGGAAGAAAAACTGTGATATCTATTACGGTAACTGTTACAAGGAAAATAAACAACGCCTATTTGGATGGGGATTTGTTATTTGAGGAAGACTTCGACAAAAATTTTAAGCTTCCGGCATATAAGCGAACGCCTTATATTCAGCCGCATCAAAGGCATCCTCGGAAATATAAGCCTAACATGCGTTCATGTCCCTACGAAAGAAAAAGATGATTTCTATGATCTCCTGGATCGAATGTACGCTCAATGCCCGTTACAACATTAAAATTGTACTAGGAGGTTTCATAGTAGAACTGGGCAAAGGGGACATATTTGAGTAGACCATAGGAAAACATCCATATTCGAACCTGGCCATCACCAGATCAGTCAACCACCAACCAGATTGATCACGTTGCGATCGACGCCAGACACTCCTCCAGCATCTTCCGAGGAGCCAATATTGACTCGGATCACTCTACCTTGTTGTTGACGTCGAAAAGCTACAGGAGACCGCTAGGATCTTAGCCGATCGAATTTCCCCAAACCTCGCACAAAGTCCGGTGACACCGGCACAATACACAGAACAGCAGTGGGAGCATTGCTAGCGCGCCATCAGACACGCTGCCTCTGATGTGGTGGGTTTCAAACCGCCAGTAGCTAGAAAAGTCTGGATTGATGAGCAATGCAAACAAGTCCATGGCGCAAAGCATACCGCCTACAAAGCCATGCTAGATAGACGGACGAGAGCCGTTCGTGAGCTCAACAAGCAGAAAAGGAGAGAGGAACACACGCTTTTAGGGAAGAAAAGAAAAGAGCACGAAAAGTGTGAGATCGAGTAAATGGTGAGATACTACCACAAGAATGACGCTAGCAAGAGTTTTGTGAAAAAGTAAAACGAACATGCTAGGGCTATAAAGCCAGAACAGAAGCCTCGAAGAATAAAGACGGACAACTACTAGTAGAGTCACAGTCGATGCTGAAAATATGGAAAAACCAATTCTGTAGACTGTATAACGGCAACGATAGATCTGATACCGCAGGCAGAATGATTACGCGGGGATAATCAGAAAGATTGTCTCAGACTGCATGCAACCTCTCGTCAAACCCCATGGTTGATTAGTTTTTTGCAGGAAATATTGACAGCCACGCCCTGCTATTGTTAACATATCTTGTCAATAATTCACGCCGTCTTATATTTTAAACTTCTTCCAACGAGAAACCTCACGTTAGGTATACGCTTGAAAAATTGCATCTTTTCGATACAGTAAAAATATATGCATAAAATCATGAGAAATTTTCTTATACCAGGTCTGCCAATCTCAGTAAGTCCACCAATAACAAGTAAGATCATCGGAATCATTGATTTCCAGGTAGCTTGAAGCATTAATTAAACTTGTGGTTATAGCCTATAATACAATTGAAAGGATGTTTGGATGTGCACTCAGCGAAATGAACAGTGCTATAAGGTAAATTCAACATTATCGATCTAATGTTGTTATTTAGATTTTGGTAATTTTCAAGTAAACTGTCCCAACTTCCTTAGCGATGCAACTGAATGGTCTTACAATATAGGGGATAATGTTTTTAAATTTGTTTGTGTGTACGGGTTACACCTTTATGATATTCAAGTGTTTTTGTATGAATTTTCAGCGTTCTTAAGAAATGAAAAAAATGTTAATCTGACTCACTTGGGTGATTTTTGATATTCTAACATCCAATACTTTATCTGATATCTATCTTGCTACAATAGCTGAGCATGGTCTATCATATTTCATAAATGAAATGACCAAACCTATTTCTAGTACTTGGTTGCTTCGCAAAAATAACCATAAATGAATGCGGTGGTTGATTTTCGCATTACTGATCACTGCATGACAGGTATTTTGTTTAGTAATAAGAAATCTGCTAAGTCTTCGTTGTTGCCTAAAGTAAAAAAAGTGAATTTTGACCTGCTTAATAATGAATTACGTTCGGAAATCTGGAAGGAGGTTTATGTGGACGGTGATGCTTCGAATGCGGACGATCTGTTTTTGAAAATTCTTCGGAATTATATAAGTACATAGCTCCACATATACCATTGTCCGTAAAAAATCACAAGAAAGGTTGAAGCTATGGATTACCTACTCTGTATTAATGAGTATTATTAAGCTCAAAAGTAAGTTAGGAAAAAAGTGCTTCAAACATTTACTTAAACTGATTTACTAAAGGGTCCGCCATCTAACGTTTTTTTTTTCAAGTAGTGCTTATTTCGTGAATGGTAACACTTAGCTCATGTCTGATTTGACAGATAATTAGTTTTATCCTTCCGCCGAACGAATATGGTTGTGTATACGCTTGAACAACGCTGGGAAATATTGCGACATTACTTTGAAAATCATGGTAATGTTGCAGAAATGTGTTGCGTACGGATTTTGGAAGAAGAGAAGCACCGTCAGCTCCGTATGTTCGTTATCTTGTGAAAAAAGTGAAAGAAACTGGCATCCTCATCGATAAACCAAAGCGTGAAAAGTCAAAAACAGTGCGTACACCCGAGAATATTGCTGCTGCGGCAGAAAGTGTGCGTGAAGCGCCATCAACATCAATTCACCGTCGTTCTCAACAATTGAACATTTCGGAGACACCATTGAGACGAATTTTGCATAAAGACCTTGGTATGACGCCATACAAAGTCCAATTGGTTCAGGAGTTGAAGCCAACTGACCATCCAATGCATTTTCGCTTCGCTAAGTGGGTCTGCGATCGACTTAGAAAAGATGCCTATTTTGCCAAAAAAATCATCTTTTCAGATGAAGCTCATTTTGATCTTGGCGGGTATGTAAACAAGCAAAATTGTCGCATTTGGGCACAGAAAACCGGCACGCATACATTGAAAAGCCGGTGCACCCAAAACGAGCCACTGTTTGGTGCGGATTTTGGTCCAGAGGCATAATTGGGCCATTTTTCTTCGAAAATGAGCAAGGAGTGGCAGTTACAGTCAATGGCGATCGTTATCGGGCCATGTTGAACAAATTTTTGTTCACAAAAATTGAAGAGGAGGATATTGGCAACATTTGGTTTCAACAGGACGGCGCTACGTGCCACACAGCCGAAGTTACACTCGATGTTTTGCGCCCTGTTTTTGAAGATCGCATTATCAGCCGCAGAGCTGATGTCGTTTAGCCACCTCGGAGCTGCGATTTGACACCGTTGGACTATTATTTGTGGGGTGCCGTCAAAGATAAGTGTTACGCCGACAAGCCAGAGACAATTGACGCTTTAAAGGACAATATTCGTGAAGCCATTGGTGAAATACAGCTGCACACAATCGATAATGTGCTTAAAAATTGGACCGATCGTGTAGGCTACTGCATGACCAGCCGAGGCAGCCATTTGAATGAAATTATTTTCCATTATTAACCGGAAGGATTGTACTTTCAAATAAAAAAAGAAATTTGAGAAAATATTCAGTAGTTTTTTTTATAGCATTTTCAAAAAAAAAAAGTTATTTGGCGGACCCTATATTTGTCAAGGTATGGCTGTGTTGTCCTATAAAAATGCCCGTGGAGGACGTTTCAATGACATTATATTCCATTTGTAATGTCAAGATCCCAGCAATACAAAAGAATAGAAATCGGAGTCTAAATCTAAATCATGAATGTGCTTTATTAAAATATATCTTCGGAATCATAAATTGGATGACAATGTACTTTGGTTCTTCTACGGAACTATGTGATGATTCCTTACAGTTCCTAAAAATTCCGCAACACTCCAAAGCTCTTTTCGCGTATTTTTGTGGAACTTCTTCAGAACATATTTGAGAGCAAACTTCCAGTTTAATTTTCCTGCCAAGGGAAGAGCGAAAACAAATTTCTAATCAGGGCTCAATCGTCGTGTGCGAAGTACCTCAACAGGCATTTACGATGCATAATAACATTTTGGCACATCCTCTTAGGAACGTGCTAATTTCGCACCACTTATACATAGTATGGTAACCTTCGATTTCAAACACATGTTTCCAAGCATAGCATACTCCCTACTCCATCGCTCACATTCTCCATTCTCTATGACTCGCAAATTTGCCACGCATGCGATTGCGATTATGAGGATGCACGATAGATTACATGGAACCCAACCACAGTACAAACACACAAAACATATTTGCAATTCCATGTAATCCGTCCAATTTGAAGAAGGCTATTCCACGTCCGTCCGTCTGTCTACAGGGTTGACAGCTTTACCTACCCCACCCGATTATCACTTCTATCCGATTTACATGCAAATGCATAAATGGCGAATACTTCAATCTAAGAAGAGGATATCATCGAACCACCGAATCCAGAAAGAGAATCGAGGGAATCCCAAGAATCCTTGAACTTTTAATTCAATTTTCGCAAACAGCTATTGGGAAACGAAAGAGGTCGTGCGGGCTTTAAGAAGGTATCTACCCTTGTTTGGGCTAGAACAAAGAGTGTCTGAAGGGTAGATAGCTGGAGAATTTAAGATGTTGCCGTGTAATTTATGAGGAGACACTGCTTGGTAACAGATGTCTTACACGATTCTCAAATTAGCATCAAGCACAAGGATGCCAATAGATACATATGTATTCGTTTGTCTTTAAACACGCGCAAAACTGAAGCCAACCGAACGTATACGAGTTCATACTTATGCATCGTTGTAAAGTGGCTTCGTTGTTTTACAATACCTCCCACACATACCTTCAAAACCTAAGGGTGTTGGGGACTTGCCGTGCACAAGTATGATATACATAACACCCAAGTAATTCGTGACGGCGTGGTTTATTGTTCTGAAAAATTGTTTCACAATTACTGTGGTCGTTCTTGACCTAGCACGTTAATGAGGCAATAAACAAGGCGATAACGAAGTGTTGTCGGCGATAGAAAGTGGGTAATTATGTGCAAAGACTTGTTGAGCTTCCTTACATACCATACACCTGTATATCAAATAAGGATAAAGGGCTACAAACGAAATCAAAAATTTCTATTGAACTCCATTGCATTACTCAGATTATGTTAATTTTTGTATTCCTTAAACCCTCCCATTTCTGACCAAGGATCTAAGCAAAATAAAATACATGCAACTCCCCACCTTCCATCCTATTATCGTAAATTTATTTCTAGCAAACGAAATCATCGAATTCATCAAGACACTGTGTTTATCTCTCAATTTGTTCGGATTAAAGTCGAATCCTTATTGACTCAATATCCGTACGATTTCAACAGCTCAGCCCTTTCCGAATCGCTTCAGAATAAATATGAACAAGGATAACCAATATCAGAATGGGTTCCTGGAGATGTTATATACATAAAATATTAAATTTTACGGCCAAATATCCTTGCCCTGAAGCGGAGAAAAGAAGAAAATACCATCGAAAAGGGAGATGGAAAGATAAATATATAAGTCCTGCCATGAGTACAACTTCGAGCCCAATAAAATGTAAATTTTTTCTAAATAATATCCTCGATAGGCAGTCGTATCGCCAGCGGGATTAGAACATCACCCAACGAAGTCGAACGTTCATATACACATTCCGAGTGTAGTGACCTACATTTCCGTAGCATCGATGAAAGATGAGGCAAAAGGAAAAAGGAAAGGTTGAAAAAGTAAAACAAACGGCCACCTATAAGGGTGTGTGCGGTAAGGATTTACGAGATAAGCTTCGATTTTGGAAATTCCGTATTCAGTGTGAAGGAATCAAATTAGGGACCACCGCTTGAGCCCTGCGGTTGGGGTACACGGAAAAGGTGTTGTAACAATTCCACTTGAGGATTACGTAGATCCGAGGAAGAAATTTATGTTCGACCACCTCGTTTGAGGATCGTTACGGTTGGTGTTGAATTAATTTTACTTTCTCCGAAAGTTGTTTTCCTGGCAATTATTCGGAACAAGTCCCTTTCATCGTGTTGGGGATAGTATATGAAGGAAGACCGTAATTTAGTAGTCATTTATGTATTTGTCAGGGATACGGGGTTGAAGTGAAGAGTCACTAAATCAATTGGATCCACAGGGCGGAAGCTTCTGTAGGTGGATTCGAATTGGGTCGTCATTAATTCTCCCCGAGACCAAGTGAGCGATAGTTTTCAATTGGAGGGGAAAGTTGAAAGTCAATTGGGTGAAAATTGTTACCAAAAGGGTTCCCGGAAATCTTTGATGACATTCGTGATTGTGGCTAGTTGCTTCTTTAGCAAGTTTTCAATTTTTTGTCCAGCTGTGATGAAGCTTGTTATAGACGTACTTGGAAATGCTAGAATGAGAAGTCCTGCCGTATCAACCGCATTCTTCAGATATTGCTCCTTCTGATTGCCACTTATCGAGCAAAAGCTTACTTCTTATGAAAGGTATTCGTAACCCCCCATAAGATGGGGAAAAAAATAGAAACCAGCGGTGGGCAAAAGATATAGTTTTTAAATTTCATTTTCAAATTAATTCCGTTCCCCAATAACAAAGCAGTTGGTCATTGACTGCGTTGCATGTTCGGTGTAAGGACTGAAAGCGGATGGTAACTCTTCATCCGTTTTGCCATAAAATCTTTTTTAGTTCTGAGACCAGATGGCAAACACATGACAACTGACCCTTTTTCCCTTATTTAAATGATATTAATCCAAGAAGCAGGATACTGTAAAAAGCTGTGGGAAATTTGGGTGGAAATACTTTTTTAACGATAGATGCAATATTTTTTTTATTATCTTGACAGTTTGCGACCATCATTTTGTGTTATTTATGGTAAGTATTCGTTTCAAGACTGTCTTTTTATTTTTAAGAAATATATTGCTTTCAGGTTAGGTAATCTCTGTGACTAAAAAGTCAAAGTATAATGATTGAGGATGAAACTATTGAGTGTGAACTGAACTTTCAGTTCAAGGTGATACTTCGGATAATGAAATAAATCAAATTATTCAAGAATTGTATGAATCAGCTTCGTTCGATTCCGAACTTTATTATTGTTTACGGTCATTTGGAATTCTTAAGGCTAAGGCCTCGTTGATAAGCCTTTTTCAAGCTTTCCTGCTATGCATGCGTCTCTTCCATGTTTGCTCTTCTGTTGTATATCTTCTAGGTGCATTTTGCAGGTATCATCCTCCCATCTATGGAGCGGCCTTCCTGTCGGCATTTTTTCTTCGGGTGTTTCACTCATTATTTTTTCGATTGTTTGTTTACTGTCCATTCGTTCTACGTATCCTGCCAATAGTCTTCGCGATGTTATTACTCGGACAATTCTTCTTTCGCCTATTTCTCCCTAAGAGACTTGAAAGCTTTTTTCCTCCTTTTTAGGCAGAGACTAAGTATCACATCCATAAACTTTCACTGGAATAATTATAGTTTCATAAATATGGATTTTGACATCATGGGACGAAAAATTGTTTTTTTTTCACCGCCAAAAAGCACGATCTTACCATGAGTCGCCAAGTTTTTCTAAGGATTTACAAGCGACTACAGTCAGGTGCGGGGTTTGGAATGATCCAAGTGAGTCAATGACATTATTTAATATTTCAATATTAAATTTCGAATGTTCGAAAAACTGAGGGGCGAGGTAACTGCGCATTCGCGGTTCAGAAATATTTGAAAATGGGGGAATCGTTGGTTCGTGCATTTTTGTACTCACTTCAATTTACGCAGACTGACTGAGTGATGGTCCGAGCAAGCACTTATCTGGTCGTAGGTGCAAATATTTAGACAAGAAAGGACAATGTCGCTCAAATTCGACACGAAGTTATGCGAAATCCGCGTGAATCCATGAAATATGTAGATTGCGATCTCGACGGAAATGAAAAACTTAACTGCGTTCGTTGATTCTCACTTCCTTTGCGAGAAACTTTCGCAAGAACTATGCTTGAAAGTTTTCGAACAGAACGAACGCTTGCCAACATACTCGTATTATTTAGTGATGAAGCACATTTTCATATCGACCAGAACGCCATCAAAAATATTTTCCTTGCACTAAAACGACGGTATGGTGTGTCTTTTCTGCCCGAGGATAATTGGCCCTTATTTTTTAACCAACAAGAGACAGTCACAGCGTATTGCTGAATTATGGAGGAGTTTCTATTGCCGTAACTGCAGCTGTTCCCTGGGCATAACAACAGAAGGCTATTTCAGCTAGATACTCTACTCCGTACACGATGGAGAAGCTGAGGGTTATTTTCCCGAACAAATTGATCAGTAAGTATGGAGACATACCCCAGCCACCTCGCTCCTCAGATCTGACACCATGCTTACAATAACAATCCTCGAACAATTCAGCCCCTGCAAGAGAATATTCTGCTGCAAGAATGCCTGCAGAGAAACGGGCGTTATTTAGGAGATATTGCTTTTAAAAAATGAAATCCGCAACATGACTATACATTTTCCCAAAATAAAGTATTATCTAGAATTTTTGGCCTTAATGTTTCCGTCGACTTAAGCCAGGGTGGTTGTGATTGTATTAAGGGTTTTTACTCTATCAATTTTCTAAAGGAATCCCATTATATAAGTCAGCATCTAATAAAAACGAACTGGTGACAAGGCGTCTTCTGGTTTTAATCCTTCACTTATCTCGAAGGTTTTAAATTCGGCGTTTCCTACTTTAACTTATCCTTTGATTACCTTAAGACCTATTTGTATCAGTTTCACTAAGTTGTTCGAGACTCCCAGCTTTACTAGGGCATGATACATTTTTGATCGGTTTATATGCCTTTTCTGAAAGCCATCGTATAGTGAAGATCTGATCACTTACCGAGCGGTTCCTCCTGAAGGCACACTGGTAATCTCCCATTATTTCTCTTGTACAACTTAATAGCAACGATATTCCTCGATAATTGTTGCGTGTGGCGTCACTCTTTTTAAATACGGAAATGATGACCGAGTTGGATGAAGTTTAATTGTTCCATGTAGTTGTGGTGAGCCCATGTAACTTCTCTGTTAATTCTTCTTCAGTATATTTTATTGATTTCGATGGTATTAGGTCGATTCCTGAGGCTTTGTTATTCTTAAGCCGATGGATTACTACTTTTCTTTCCTCGGTGGTTGGTAGTTGGACAATACGAATTGAATTGTAGCTCTACGGATAACACCGATTGCTGCTTGCCCTCCATGTACATTAAGCAGTTTATCGATAGATCACCTCTATTCAGCTGCAATTTTTTGTTGGCCGAAACGAGCTTCCCATCAATGTGAAATGGTGAATTCTGGTCGGGTATCCTTTTAAGCACAGCGTTTGTCAATGTGTACATTGCTCTTAATTTGTTTGTGTTTTTCCTCGACCTACTAGCAGCCTAGTTTGTTTTCCTTTGCTTCCTTTACAACACTTTTTATTGTTTCTTCTGTTTTGCTTCGTCATTGCCATTTATTAGGGCTAATCGGTTATTAGTTTTTACTCGTATAGGCAGTGGTAATAAGGGTCCTTTAACTTGTCAACTTTGAACTTGTTTTATACATTCCAGTGTTCTATGAACTTGGATTCTATTTTTGATTTTAGTGATGATTAGAATGTGGTCAGAATCGAAATCCGCTTAACTGGCTTTGATATCTAGTAAGTAGTTATGGTGTCCTACGTACTACGTACTTTACATTCTGCATAATTTTATTGTTATGAAAGTGTAGCTGTCCTTAACAATTGTTCTGTCGACAAGGAATCGAACTTGTGTTTATCACAGCGGGTGTGTACTTATTGATATGTATTTCATAGATTGAGCGTAGGTATACTTAATTTGTGTATTATTTTTCCTTGATACTCTCCCTTGGGTAATTCGTCCCGACGGGGGAACTACATAGCTTGCCTCCGGAATATTTTACCCTAAGAAGACCGGTCATATTTTACACCACGATAGGTCAACGATTTTTGATGTTGTTTTAAGTGTGGTGTTGTATAGTGTATTGTTGCAGTTGTAGTGCGCCTATCATTGACATTTTCCATGGGGCAGAGACCCATCAAGCATTAAAATGCCTCTTTACGAACGGTATTCTGAGCCCCGGGTATGTTTAAACCTCTATCCCGCGGTGAGGCTGAAATATAAAAGTGACCGAAACAATTTTGACGAAGGTCAGAACTCAGGCAGTACGCAATACGACGGCAATTAACGGGCCTTGTTTGGGTTGTCTTCTTCGGTAGTGTTTTAAAAATGAATTCTCTACCAACAAAAAAATTGTTTGATAAAGGAACAAGGATGATTATCTTTAAGGGCTATAATATCTCGTTCACGATTCGAGTTTCAAACAAATTACTTGCGATTTTACGATATAAGTCCAAGAGAGGATTGCTTCAGGGATGACCGTCATGCATCACTTAAAGGAACATGTAATTCAAAACCCTAAAGACCGGTTGCTGTACTATAGATGAGCGATTGCTCATCAGGGTACTTTTCCCATTCGGACGTTTATTCCGAATAAGCTCGATAAATACGACATAAAATTAGTATTACTCTGTGATGTAAAAACATCTTAAATGACAAATGGTAAAGTAAATTTGGGCAAGGCATCAATGCCTAGAAGCCCCCCTCTTGGAAATTATTATCTGTAGCCATCAAAGCGCAACTTGACCTGGGGCAATTGGTTCATGTCTACACCATCGACAACTACTCTTCTGCAAGAAGAAAATATAACTATCGTTAAGAGGGAATAAAAAAATAGTTATGGGGGGCCAACGTTGCTGCGGACAGATGAACGTAATTGAAGACATTAGCTACTATAATGTTTATAACGCCGTAGCTTGAGGAACGAACAAATTTGCCCACTTTACACTGTAATATCTATCAAATGATCTATGGATTTTCGTAGAAATCTAATATGCATGAGCCTCTGGCACCTTATATTCCGCAACAGTGGAGGTGCAGGTTTCATCCACACACAAAAGGTAGGAAAAGCAAAACTCCGATAATTGGATTAAGACTTAAGTGTTTTTCTACATTAATTTTAATTTAAGACCAGAATTCAGATACTAAAAATGTTTTATAAATTTAATTGGCAAAAATGCCAGGAAATATGAAAAATATTAGATTCCATCAGGGGTAGGAGACAATCAATATATTGAAGGCAATATACGTTACGGGCATAATATCCCGTTGTGAGTGGTGTAATTTAATATTTTCAGATTATTACCCAAGGATGTTCGATATGGAACCTTGGTCTGAAGTTAAATTTAGATGCCCATGTTATAGAATTACCTTTCCAATGAGATCAATATCACTATGGATATCAGTGTTTGTGAACAAAAAGGTTACTTGTACTTAGCATATGAAAATATGTGTAAAACGTTGATTTGTAAGAATACTCACAAATACCAGAGTGTTGTTATTGGGGTGTGGATTGTTGGGGACTAACGACCGGATATTGAATATTAATGGCTAACCCAAACGTGAGAAGATGAAATCGACGGTGTTCTCGATAGACGAAAATCTGTAACTGATAGCTATCTAGTGTTATGCAAATCAGTCTCAGTGATAAGGTGTAAGTTATATTTATGAGAAAACAAAAAAAAAACTAATTTTTCCTTCACAGAAGGAATCGATGTCATTTTTTGAATGCTGATTAAGATTTGAAACTTAGAATGACAGGATCTTAAGCTTGCAAGAACGTCAAACAATGAACGCTTTTTACGAACAGTTAGCATAGATTCGGAGAACGTCATCAGAAATTGGTGACAGTGAGAGCTAAGATGCATCCCAAAATAAATGAGCCATCGGAAAACTTGGAAGAACAGAAAATAAATCAAAACAATATTAATAATAGTAAAAATTCGAATGTCTCGATTATTTAGAAAAAACGTACTTCTTTCCCAAAATTCTTTAAAGATTTAATAGTGCACAGTATTTAATAAAAAACATTAATTAATTTTGATGTCCCAAAACGATAGTGCAAGTGGTTGTATCTATATTTTGCGCATAGTCAACGTCCGATAAATCCTGCTTTTGTCCTTTTGTTTGAAATTGTGTCGTAGACCCTGTTGGGCACTGAGCTTTCTAATTGCTTCTTTATTAATGTGGGATGGGAACCAAACACGCAGACAACACCATAGACAAACGGACGATCTGATGACAACCAGTCACGTACGCCGCAATATAGCAGGAAGATCATTCGACGAACACGCCATACGCGTAACACACACATGACACACACAGCGCACAGCATGCACAAACGAAACGAAACGAAACAGACGAAGACGAACAAAAAACACAATACAGGGCATTCGTTGAACGGCCGTCAACCGGGGCAGACCGTTTCAGTGCGTTTAAGCATTTGATTTCAATTGTGAGTCGTGGAACAGCCGTCAAGCAGTCCAGACTAGTTAAGTCATACAATTTTGTTAGATTAAAATAATTCTTTGTGCGAAATAAATTAAAAAATAAATGAAATCCTACATTAATTTGTTGCCAACTGTCCATTATTGCGCTATTAGGCTCAAGAACGATTTTAAATTGCGATCTCCTAGCATACACCAGCCTTCCTAATATGGCCCATAAGTTTTTGATTGGGTTAAAGTCCGGGGAACGTGCAGGCCATGACATTTGAGAGAGACGCGAAGCTAGGCGTCGATTCTGGAGAGCTGGGCAGTCGGAAAGCAGATGTTGAATCATCTCGGTTTCTTCCTTATCTGGAAGAAACGCTGGATCTCTAAACAGATAGACACCTTTCTTTATTGTATTTTTTCCGTTGCCGGAGAAAAGTGAGGAGGGGCTTCAGTGATGTAGAGCTAAGAGATTCGGCACACACCACTTCGGCCCCAAGGGTGCGCCACCGTATGCGATCGAAGGCGGGACAGTCGCAGAGAAAGTGTTCTGCTGTGTCATCCTCCTCGCAAATGCAGCATAGGTAGGCCTCTCACTGATGCCAAGCACGTAGAGATGCTTGGCAAACGTGTAATGGCCCGTAATGTCGCCCGCAAGCCTTCTGCAATCATTTCTCCTTAAGGATAAGAAGAATGTTGCGGATTTCATGCAGACATCAGGGCGTATGCGCTTAGTCATCCTGCATCCTGGATATTTCCTCCATCTTCGACTGTGTGCATTAAAGGCTCAGTCTTTTATGTCAGATTTGACCAAGGAAGCAGGTAGGTCTAGTCGGGTTCAGATCCTAAGAAACTCTCCTCTGGGCCCCTTCCAGCGAGTTCATCGGAGTTCTCGTTTCCTGGGATCTCAGAGTAACCTGGCACCCATACAAATCTAAATGAATTTAGTCTTCCGAATTTGTTCGAAAAAATCTTAAGTTCATGCAATAATTTGGAGTTGGATAGAGGGTCGGAGACAGCTTTGAGTGCAGCTTGGCTGTCACTGCAGACGCATATGCTTTTTCCCTTCCACTTGTGCTTCACAATATAGTGCATGGCCATTAGGATCGCGTATATCTCTGATTAACAGACAGACGCATATTTTCCCAACGACAAGAGTAGTCGAATGTTTTCGCGCTCAAAGAAAATTCCAGCATCTGTAAAAATGCGAAGACAGCCCATTCCAGGTTCAGTGTCTGCTCAAAACCAGTCCTGACGCCATGGAAATATGACTGTGAAATTATAGCGCAGTAGGATGGCAGGTGTCATTGCGTCCGTCGGAAGGCACATCCATGAGACAGGGCCCGTGGGATTTTTTGTTTTTTTTTTTTTCTTTGGAGGCTTCTGCTATCTGTTGTAGCACTCAGATACAAATACTGGTCCATTGTACTGCCAGACAGCCTTAGACGGCGTTAAAGCTCATGAGGAGCCAGGGCCCAGCTTCTTTTTATTCACTTATGTTATGTGCGATTTGTTTTTTCACACAAGTGAACGGATCTAAAGCTTAATGCCGATTCCGAACGACGAAAGCCGAGAAGTTTTTTTCAAGGCAAGTGTACAACGGGGGATTTTGCCAGTATCCCGCCGAGGAGAGAAGCCGCGAAACAATCATTTGATGGCGTTGGTGTTATCGGGATCCAAACTCGCTCATCATGCGTCAGCGGCCGACACACTACCCACAGCCCCACGGCGCTCTTGAAGTCTCGTGTCGTGGGATATTTCTCGCGAAAGTACACTGTCACTCCAATGCGAGTTGTACCAAAGACCATTTCTCTTGTGGTTTTGGACTCAACATGCTTTAAGCAAAGATGCTTGCTATCTAAGATAACTAACAGGTACTTAGCTTCCTTGGACTTTAGCACCAGCTGAGTAATGCGAGTATTTTTCCTGCCTCTCGTGCACAGTCCTCGATCACATCTAGCGCCGCCTGCGCTTTGAGACAAACAGTCACTAAACATGAGCCGACAGAGAGAACAGAAACATCATCCGCATAGGCCCAGAAGTATTGAGAGCATCGAGCAGAGGGTCGGCCACCATAACAGCGGAGACAGGACGCCAACTAGCGGGCAGCCGCCGTTTACGCTGGGCTTGACATATTGTCGGAGGGTTGCATCAGCGAATACTGTCCTGTGCACAAGCATTGCTTTGATCCACAAAACCAGTGCTTCTTGTACGCCATACCGTCTAGCAGTAATGCACATGCTATTGAAAGTAGCGTTTTCAAAAGCTCCCTCAATGTCATTGGGGGATTCAATTCTTTCAATTAGGTTTTGAAGCTCAGTCTCGCAGGATTTTCCGGGCTGATAAGGACTTGGACGCTTCATGTCCAAGAGAGGATGCATTCGAAGGGCAACTTTGCGCAGGTACAAGTCTACTGTACCTCCATGCTTTTCACCAAGATGTCTGTTAAACAGATTGGTCTAAAACTCTTGGCGAGTGAGTAATCTTCTTTCCCCATTTTGGGAATAAAGACCACTTTAACCGCGCGCGAAGGAATAGGTATGTAGGCAAGTGCCAAGCTAGCAGTGAAAAGTCTTTTCAGAGTAGGAAGCAGCTGCTTTATACCTTTTTGCAGCATAACAGGGTATATCCCATCAGTATCTGGGACTTGAAGCCATCGAAATATGCCATAGCAAATTTAATGGCTTCAAAGTATTGCGTGATGCAATAAGCCAACTACGCCGAGTTGTTTTCATCGTCTCAGTTGCAGTTACCATGATGACAGACATTTCCTGGGAAATGGGTCTTAAGCAGTAAACTAAACGTTTCTGCTCTTGACTCAGTAAAGGAATCATCATATTTTCTGAGGACATCCATCTTTGTCGATTTTCCTCACTTGAGAACATTAACCCATTTGTTGGTCGCGGTCAGGGGTATTGCTTTCGAGTATAGCAATAATTTTTCGGTTTACGAATAAGCTTCTTATACTCCTTTTGCTTCGATCGATACTTATTCCAGTCATCTTCCGTGTTCGATTTAAGTGATCTATTCAGGAAACTTCTGGCTTCCCTGCGAAGACGTTGGAGCTTAGCGTTCCACCAGGGAACCAATTTCCTGCTGCGGGTTCGAAACAGTTGGTGATGGCGCTACTCAGGTTGTGAACGGCATTCTCCACCAATTGCCTTGTTCTGAGTTTGGGCAGGGCTTGAGTGGATGTCTCAGCTCCTCTCTGAATCTCCGGGGCTTAGCTACTATCCCAACCACTTATATCATGACAGGGTACGCCTTGACGGGTTTGTTCCACCAGAGGAATTCTCCTATTTAGATCAATGCGAACTTTTCCAGGATAGACTGGTCTTCTATGTGGTCCGCAATTTCGTGGAGCGACAGCTCCTCTACGAATATGAGGTTCATGAGAGAGATGTCGTCTGTGTGTGTCAATTTGAATTTGTTCGGCCTGGACATGTTGGATTTGTCTGTCGTTAAACGAGTATACATTTAATGATAATTAAAAATCGCCGTCGTGTTGGCAAATTGATGTGCAAAATTTAGCAAATAGAGATAGCTGGCGTTCTAGAAATCCATTAAACAACTGAGAGGAAAGAGATTCAACAACACAAATCTCTCTAATGATAAAAAGCTGATATTATGGTCATTCATATTTCCTGCTATAGCGTTGGCTTCATCACTTCCCTCTTTTAATGGTTGACTGCGCGACATGGGAATACTCTCTAATTTATTGTTTCCCTTCGTAAATAAAAGCCGTGAAGTCTCTAGATAAATGACATTCTACATATTATTGTATGTCCTAAATACTGCGTAATGAGAGGAACCGAAAGTTATTAAATGAATGTGATAACGACTGTAGCCTGAAACGAATGCTATAAATAAAGTCATATATCTCCCCTATAAAGACAGCTGATAGCTTCCTTCAGATATATACTTTAGATTAATTCCATAAGCCCCTGCCGTCAGATGCACAAAGAATAAATACAACACACGCATCAGATATATCATCAGTCTACGTCCCCAGCCAAGTAGTAAGCCTGATTGAGGAATGAGCAAAAGATCCCTTATTTACAATATACTCATATATATCATTCGCACCAAACAAGATTAGTGAAAAATGGAGCTCTTAAACTTACCGTCACATACAGGCTATTAGGCTCCGAACTTACGAGAGGGAATGTACTGTGCCTCCTAGATGTATTGTAAATGATCTTAACATCGGGCTGTACCAAACCTTCTATCAAAATGATGGAGCACCAACCACCCTCGAACAAAGCAAATTGCCATTTCATCTCAATCCACACCAAACTTTTGGCCTCTACCATTATTATTCTCCATTATTGCATGCTAAACATCGTATTTACTTCCTCTTTCAAACAAGCGGCAGAACATTCACTTTAATGCGGTTTCTTCGACACATATCCAGATCTCTGACCTAATTCCACCGACTCCATTAAGAGCATACCAAAGAGCACACAAGGGAAGTTGGGATCGCATGATGGTGCGTTGCGTGTCTGCAAAATAAAAAAGAAGCAAATTTCCTTCCGTCCTTCCTTCCTTCCAGTAGGACAACGAACGTAATGAATAAAAGTCCGCAGCAACAGTATGTGGATCTTCATATTAATCTCCATTCCATCTCTGTGACTACACATATCTTCATCGTCACCCGTGTGCGCCTGTTGCCGCTTTTCTAGTGCGATGACATGAAAACCCTAGCCGCTCTTGATTAATATTGCTCACGTAGCCTAGCAAAATAATGCTTCGGGTCTTTCGCCGGCGCATCAAAACGTTCATCCAACATTATTGATTTATGAAGGACAAAAGTCACAACTTACAACTAATCAAATTGGTGCCGGACAGTATTCTGGATGGGTAATTGAAGTTGTCATCGGCACCGAAGGCGTTTCAGGACGATAACGGTACGGCGGATCTATTGGTCACGTCCTGATAAATGGTCGATATGGAGAATGAACAGAGAATGTACCCAAGGGCTAAGATGAATTGCTGTTGATGGTAGTTGCAAATCATTTGCAGCAAGTCGGATGTGATTATCCTTGTCAGCAAGATGTCTTTGGCTTGTTCATAAATTATGATTAGGTTCGTGGGCAATGAACACAAATGGTATTAGGAGATGAATACATTGGCCATGAGACAGAGGGAGATCTTAAAGTTGTCTCCTCTTTCAGTTTAATGCGAAGCTTATAGCCACCTGTGCTGCCGAGGGATGGAAGGGAGGTATAATCTCAGAAACCTTGAGTAAGGGAGCTATCCTATGACATTTTAGTCTAATCTAATTGGATAATGGAACGATACCTCTACTTTCAGCTCTAGTTAATAGTAATCACTTACCGATAGCCTGTACCTTCGGAAAATATCGAAAAGATAATGGCTCGAAACGAGATTTATCCCGCTTTTCTGAGTTCAGGAAATCCTAGTGGATAGACTTTCTTCTTTGCCTATTATGTCCTCTCGTTATAAAGCTTTAAGACTTGTAATCAAATCATTTCTTCACTGTTCATCTAGAAGCAGAAATATGTATAAGACGTCTCTTGTGCAACCTTGGTAATAACCACCATCTTGAGTTCAAGGGTGAAGATTGAAGGTCAGTTTAAGAATACGCATCATTACACCTAGTTTATTAACATGCAGGTAGATTCTCATTATTTTTGGTGCAAAAAAAATTTAAATTACCGTAGTCAGAATGAAATCTCATCGACAAAAAAAACCGTCATGTATCCTAAAAGCTTAATCCACCACTACTATATAGCAAAGCAAGAAGTTTTACACTCCCTCTCAAGAATAAAAGGAATGTAACTACCCTACCCATGACACCCGAAATCTACTTATGCCATTTTTGACATTCCTGCCACTCTGTCCCTCTATTTTCTAACCTTTGAAATCAACCGGCCCATCCGATGGTCGACATACATATAACCAGCGACATTCAACCGCACCGTCTGATGCCTGTCTTTGATGTCTCGAAGAGATCTCCGAACAAAAATCTCTTCAGGACATTTTCATTATCCTCAAGTGCCACAGAAGTCCTTATCTGCCGGCTCGTCTACGTGAAGATAAATCTCCAACTATCAATGAATCTGCCAAGTAAAATCGCTTTAGGCGCTTCCGCTCCATTGTCTCGTCTCACCCATATGCCGGGAGCCCGCAAATAAACCAAGAGTCTAATTCAAGAGAAATTGATTTTCTTCTTTCGTCCTTACTTCCAGTAGCTTTCGCTTTTTCGTGTTGTTGTCCTTTGGTCGCGCAGTGAATGAGAAATGAAATTCGAGCGAAAAGGATACAGAGACCTTGAAAACAATCTCCAATCGGCACGCATGAACGTGGTTAAAAGAAAATTCAAGAAGAAAATGCGAAAATTTGTTGCGACCCAGTTAATCCTGTTTCGTCCTTGAATAACACACTCGTAGTTTAGAGGAGTCGTCGACCATGGAATCGTGTAATAAAAATGTTAGTCTTCCTCCTTGAGTCGGAGACGGCGATAAAGAGCCCCGATAACGATGCGAAACATGCTCCAATGATTACAGACCGATGAGATGTGATGAGACGAGACGAAAAACATTGAAGGATAAAGCAACGCATCCAGATTCGGTTGTAATTTAAGCTCTTGTCTACTCGTCGTTGTCCTTTCATCATCCATCCTGTTGATGATGGTGACGACAATGGCGATGGAGATAGCGCCGGAAAGGAAATGAAACGTCACATTAGTTCGAGCTGGGTGTATGTATTTCTATTTCTCCTTCATCTTCGGCCTCAACTTCGACAAAAAAATTTGCCTTCGCATACAAAGCAAATCATAAAATCATATCCTTTTTATAGCTCAAAAATGTGTTGGCAGCTTTCACTCGTTCATCGTACATTGCTTTTAGGCACCGATCGAAACAACGCATCGCACATTGGTGATGACATTCCATTCAGATCTCCTTTCCGGTCGCCCAGGGAGTGGTGGGGGAATTAATCAAATTTCAGTCGAAAGGACTTTAAAGGAGATGCAGAACATAATAAAAGTGTGGATGGGTTCAATGACCGATAACTTTCACTTGAACGCTTGGCGGACTATGAAGAAGCCACTCATCCCGAAATGCCATACAACTTGAAGGATGAAAAAATAAGAGCTTTATAGGCCATAACCGTCGCGGATGAACAATTAGAATACCCATACCCATTGGAGCATTCTGCTTAAACAAGACGGGCAAAGCAGACACTTAGCTAAGATGAAGGATGAGAACAAATGATATTTACAGATGGAAGGTTTTTGAGTTTCCGTATTAAATTTTGCATGCGAGACAATACCCCGGGGTACCATTTCAATGAAACCAGATAGCTACGTGCATCTGTCTGTGAGACGACGTGTGAACCACATTTTTATGGCCAGGGAAGACTTCGATTTAATTAAAAAGAGGAATGGAATTCAAGCCGAAGTATTTATTAGAACAGGCACCTATTTGAAAGGGTCTGCTCCCTTATTTTATGAGTCTTAAGAAAGTCTTGTATAAGGTAGATATTCAGGACAAAGATGATAGGTGAATATTTAACTACCTTTCACAGCGAATACAAATGAAAGGTATGCAAACGAATTTTACAAAACAACCTGCTTCCAACCACCTATGAGAGCATATGTCTCCATCCTGGCGGTGGAAATGTATGTATGTGGATTTGAATAGGGATTTGGGAAAGCTTTGTTTTTTATGGCAAATACTCATGTTACTGCTTGTCGTTAAAAAGTTCTACTAAAGTGTTACTTGCTAAAGTTGGTGATAACGACATGGGCTTTCTTTTTCATTACTCAGGTCAGTGAAAGCGAAAGTGTTTCAGTAGACACTTATCCAAAAAGATGTTGCGTTTACTTGATCGCACATTGATTTTTTTTTAATTGGGGGCTAATGCTAACAGGCAGCATAGAGCACTGTGACTAGAGTATGTCTATTGAGCCTGCTAGCCAATAAGACGAGGAGTACTCTACTTTTTTTTTTTTTTTATATTTCGTGCAGGTTCAAGAGTGTACGCTCTTCTGGTGTTTGTCCCACAACTTGGACGGGGTGCAAATGGTTTGTGTCGAAGATGTCCGTTCACTACTCTCCGGGGGTGGTTGTCCTAGATAGCATTTGAGAGATTCGACTGAATTTGCATTGGTTGTAGTTCACAGTAACTCTTCTGTCTCCATGTCATTAAGGTGTTATATTGGAAATGCACACACAGGGTATGGATTTTGAAGGCATCTTATGCTGCGAGTGTTATGCTTTCATCAGCACTTTTTGATCATCTCTTATCCACAACTGCAAAGTTTTTCCGTATAGGAATTTTTCTTAACTAAGGATGGACTTGAACTACAGACCTTCGGCTCAGCAGTCGGTGATGATTACCATTGCACCGCGACCACAGCCCCTTAATAAAGCTGGGATGTCCCTTGTAGGAGATGAGCTGATCCCCTCAGGAGTCATGATTTGATTGAGGGGGATATGCTTCCTAAGATGGCAGATGTTGGCATAGTATGTGCTCTGCAGTTTCCTCGTCCTCTAGACAGATTCGACACTCGGTTTCAGACGAGATGTTAATTTTGCTGAAATTATATCTCAGACTGCAGTGTCCCGAAAGGTAGCTGACCAGTCTTCTGATATCGACTCTATTATATTTGCAAATATTGATACAGTGTTTGTTCAGGGGCTGTAGGAATCTCTTACATTGTTAGAGTCCTTGAACGCTGTTCTAAAAGCGCAGGTGTTGTGATTTTTTCCACTGGCCTAAGAGAAAATCAATCTTTGACTTGGGGATTCCGCAGAAAGGTTGGGCACCTATGTAGAACCTTACCTAGCGTGTTGGTCGGCGAATTCGTTGCCTTTAATACCCCTGTGACCTGGCACCCACCAGAGTTTGATCTTATCTCTTGCAGACTTATGTCTTGCAGAGCATCGCGGCATTCCTTGACGGATTTTGAAGTCGTACTATACGAGCCCCACCCTTTGAACCCTTGAGTGTCTGAAAGTATATTAATGGTTATACCTCTTATGCCAGTCTCTAAGTTTAGGTTGACGCACGTTAGCATGGCGTATAGTTCGGCTTGGAAGACACTAGGACTAGTTCCCAGGGCCATCGATATCTTCCGATTTGGTCCAGAGATGCCAGCGCCAACGCCGGAATCCATCTTGGAGCCATCTGTGTACCATCTCAGGCCTTTGACATTTAGCACGAGATCACCGCTTTCACAAGCTGTGCGAGTTGAGATCAGTAACTCAAATCCATTGTCAGAGATGAGCGTGTGTGGTAATGCGTCCGAAACTGTGGTAATCATATCCCGCTCAGGAAGTTGGTGTAGAATGGACATACTCGTATGACCAAATGATCTACATCGCCGGTTCGTTTCTGAGTGGAGGAGCAGCAACATTTTTAATAGAAAGGTGCAGTGGAGTAATTCCGATCAGTGCCTCTTGGGCTGCTGACGGGCAAGTTGGCATGTAATGCTAGCCTCTGAATGCGTTGAGGTTTAACTATTGTAGTTTTGTGTTCAACTTTTGTCCACCATACGGCAGACGCATAAGTGATGATAGGTCGGCGTATCCGATGTCTACATAACCGAGGTTGGTTAACTTGTAAAGTAGGTCGTCGATGACTATCGACCAAAGAAGTGGTGAAAGGACTCCACTTTGTGGACACCCTTTAACCACCACAAAGTCCTCTCCGGATGTAGCCGATTTAATAGGGCTCTCTAGCATCGCTCTAACCCAATGGGGTAACCTCTCCGAGACAGTGCAGTGGGGATCGAGTTGTAGCCAATATTATCAAATGCCCCCTCAATATCGAGGAAGGCGCACATTGCGATCACATAGCAAAGGTGATGCAGAGATGGATGCAGAGGTGTTTGATTTTCTAATATACCTCTAATATGAAGCTCTATCAGTTTTTGCATTGTTCTTAGTAGGAAATATGTTAGACCGATAGAGCGATAGGATTTAGGTTGTTCACTTGGGTTTCCAATCTTAGGGATGCAGACAATGTTGACTTTTCTCCAGATTTGAGGAATGTATCCCAAGTTGAAACTTAACTTAAAGAGAGCTATCAGTGGAGTTAGAATGATGTCTAGTCCTCTCTCGGGGGTTAGCGGAAAAGACACCGTCTTTACCTGGAGCTTTGTAGTTTGTGACGCACATTAGAACATCGAGAGGTGTTAGCTGGGTATCCCACATTGATACTAAATAAGTTTAAATATACACCGGGATATTAATAGTCAGATATGAGATACTCGATTATGTCAGCGTGTATTGCCATGACATTCATTGGAACGCATAAGCAGCGGCGATAAGTTTTGGCTTGGAAAATAAAATATTAAGAAATTTTTTGTTATTCTTTATTGAATATTCTTCATAGTGAATTTTATTTTATTATCGGGATTTTCTTTATACTCATTCACAAGGTTTGTTCAAAAAATAAGGTGACTTTTTTAAATTTAAATAGCTAATATACGTAAATTCCCTAATAGATGCTGACATTCTCAGCCATTTTGTATATTTAGTTTGTTTTTCGCAGATATAAAGGTTAGACGTGTTTTCGTGTGCTTGTTATTGAAAGAAATGGATCTGTTGACTGTGGCATTTAACGATTTTGCTCTGAGTAAAATGAAATGTTTACAAATTCCCATTGGTACATATAAGCTCTTCATAGAAGGCAAAGAGGATGTTACTGACCCACTTTAGACGCCCCAGCACGTCAACAATGGAAGAAAACGTTGAAGTAATGAAGAAAATTGTTAGGAGAATCGCCGAATCATCATCGGAGAAGTTGCTGAGGATATCCGCAATCGCTTGGTTTAAGATGAGAAAGAGCCTTGTCTGTAGGAGTTAGAAGCCGATTACGTAAAGCAATAGAAGAAAACTTTCGGATTTGTGGGAAAGAAATTCAAGGCGTTTGCATCACTATAATGCACTTGCTCACTTATCGTTGCTTGTGCGTACTTTTTGGTCAAAAGTCACCTAAAAGCTATCAGAACCAACCTCGTATTCGTGTTCAAGACGTAATTGAGACAGGAGGGTTTTAATCCAACCGCCATTCGAAACGTGGGAGGTTTGGTTCACACCGAGCACCCCCTGTTGTCGCCAGATAAGGTTTTTAACGCTGTCTCCAGTTGTACTTAAACCTCTAAACTAAGTCTATTGGTCTGTAGCATTAAAGTCTTCGTTTTTGTCGTTGGGGAGCTTATGCATTTCGTCGTTGGTATGCTGTAGATTACTTCGCTGATCGCAAGACATTTTAAGAAAAGGTCTTTGTGAATTTTGTTGTTTGATACATACCATTCTGTATTGACAATAGTGATTAGGATTCTATTTTCGTTGATCAGCTGAATATTTGAGGTTTTTTAAATTCCCGGTAATTGTAGCCCGTAGGCCCAGATAGACTTTATCATGATCTGTTGAAAACACCCAACAAAATTTTTAAAATTTTTCTTTTATTTGGTTTCTTTTTACTAGGATGTGTTATTTTTACGTGAATTTACTGTCAATAACCATTTCTAAGTATTTGGCATTTTTATTGGATAGTTTTCGATTTTGTATTTGGAAAATGATTGTGTTGTCCGCCAAACGAGGCTAGCATGGAGTATTACGATGTCAGAGTAGGTATATCGGCTGCGTAAGTCAAGTAAAGTAGTGGCCCCAATATTCTGCCCTGGGGGACGTCAGCTTGTACGATGTGCATTATGGAGTATTCATTCTCGTTGCATGCACTAGTGTCTAGTGTTAGGTTTTACTGAGTTTGTAAAGCCGATTCACGTGCCAAACTTTAACAAGAGCTTTCGATAAGCCAAGGAACACTCTTGAACAACATCTTTTATTTTCTAAGTCGCTTGAAATTTTATTTTTTTACTTTTTGTGGTTGTTGTGAGGTCGACTGACTTCTAAGCCCTAATTGGTGGTTCAGTACAATTTTAGTATGATGGTACTGATTGTAGTCTTTTGTTTAGGATTCTTTCCAAGAGCTAAAATAAATAAATCATGAATGCAGCGGATACGATAACACCTCCTATAAACAGTTTTGTAAACAATTTTTAGCAGCATAAGGACGAACATAATCGCGATGGAAAATTACGCAGCCACGCGCAATCTAGTTGTTTTTCTGTCAGACGAATCAATTGTTGATGGTACAATTGACCATTTTTCTCTCCGTGAAAATAACACCCTTCTGGCCCGACCAACAACATAACAACATCTTCGCACCATGAATACCCGGCTTTTGAGTCGATGTGACGAATTGGCTAGGCTTCACGTATGATTTTTGGCTTTAATGTTGTCACAATGGATCCAATTATCATTCCCAATTACCATTCAATGCAGAAATTCCGATTTTTGTGGCGCTCAAAAAGGATTTTTGACGTATTTGTATGGCACCCAGGTTCTTTGCTTTTATATGAATTCCCATGCTTTCAGGTGTTTGTAAATTCCTGCTTGTGTCACTCCAAATGACCTGCAAACTCTTCTTGAGTTTGGTGGAAGTCTTTAGTGAGTAACGCCTCCAAATCTTCGGCTTCAATTTTCTCGCCGTTCCAGGCTTTCAGCGTCAAAATTATAACTTTTATAGTGTCGAGACCAGAACTTGTTTTTTTCGGTTTCTTTGCTAAAAGAAAATAGTTTTCTAGGGCAATTGATTTTTTTTATTCAAAATATTGGTCATTAGCTTATACAGAGTTCGCCCATCTTTCAGGGAATTTATGAATGGGAGAAAATCTCCTTGTCTTTCGCGGCAAACCATTTGTCGAGCATTTTCCAACTTCTTCGCAATCGCTGAAGTGCTGTTCTGCGAGCGCGTGCCCCTTTGGTGCGAAGAGGTAATAATCAGGTGGCGCTAAGTCTGGGAAGTACAGCGGAGAAGGATTTCACATCCAAACGATTTCAAGGTGTTCAGGTGCCGGGCTTCAAGAGTTCGTGATACACAATACCGCTCTCGTCCTACCAAACACAGAGTATGGTTTTCTTGCCGACGCGATTTGGGCTTGGTGTTGAGGGACTAACTTCCCCTGGTGAAAGCCATGATTTTTTCCGGTTCGGGTTTTCAAAATAAATCCATTTTTCGTCACCCGTCACAATTCGAATTCGAAGCAAAAATGATTTCCTTTCGTGGGGTTGAAGCAACATTTCACAAGTGACTTTGCGATGTTTCATTTGATGTTAATTCAACTCACGCGGGACCTATTTACCGAGTTTAGTGATCTTCTCCATTGCTCGTTAAAGTCTGCTGATTGTCTCTTATTGTGACACATGTAATGCTTCTGCTATTTGCCGTTGAGTTTGAGTTGAGTCATCATCCAATAACTCTTGCAATTTCTTGTCTCCACATTTTTGTGATCTACCAGAGCGCACACTGTTACTCGTGCAGGGACGGGTAAAGAATATCCCTGCAGCGATACCTATCGCTTGTCGTAAAAGGCGACTAAACAAAGGTAAACAAAACTCACATCTAGGCAATTTAGAAAACACCAAGGTGAGCCTAGGGACACATATACCACCATTAAACTGCCCCACAAGTGTGCATGCAAATCAGTGGGTTGACACGACTGGAGATCACCGGTGTTGTAAGAGTAAGATCAATCAAAAAAAAAATAAAAAAATCTGGAGCATGCCCGTGTCAAAAAGGAAGGGAAGAATGAAAACGGTCAAACCGTAGCATTATGGAAAAGAACGCTAAAAGGAAAAGCACTACCCCGCCAGGCACTACTAATGGTCGTGATCCTGGGACGAGCAGCAATGCTCGGGTCAGAGCTATAGGATTTCCGGGGGATAGCAAAGTAATGCAACGGCGTAAGCCACATTTAAGAGTCGCGAGTTGGAACGTTGGAAGCATGAGTGGGCGCAGCTATGAGCTTGAAGAAATGATGGTTAGAAGGCGAGTAGACATCCTGTGCGTACAAGAGACGAAATGGCGAAACACCGGTAATCGGGCACGTTTCTTGGACGTTAAAACAAAAGCCTACAAGATGTTTTACTATGGATTGGAACAAGGAAAAAACGGAATCGCCATCATCCTTGCGGCAGAGTTACTTGGCAACGTCTTAACCATTTCAAAGTCCAGTGACCGTTTGATGGCTCTCAAATTGGTGATGCATGGTGAGGTGTGGAACATCGTAAGCGCATATGCCCCTCAAGTAGAATGCGAACAAAAAGAAAAAGATGCATTCTGGCTAGATTTCCACAACCTTGTCAAAATCATCCCAAAGGAAGAGCTTTTGTTTGTTGGGGGAGATTTAAACGGACATGTCGGGAAGACAAGCGAAGACTATGAAGGCTACCACGGAGGGCTGGGATACGGCACCAGGAACTCTTCAGGTGAAGATATCCTAAACATGTGCAAGTCGTACGGTCTTATAGTGCTAAATACCATGTTCATCAAACAAAGCCGGCACCTGATCACTTATAGCAGCGGCGGAAATGAAACTCAAATAGACTATCATTTGGTATCCAGTTTCATGAAGCCACGAGTTAAAGATTGCAAAGTGATCCTGGGAGACGCGATCGCCCCTCAACAGCGTCTCCACCTGACTGAATTTTTTATGGAGGCGAGTAAGAAGTCAAAGCAGCAAACGAAGGTGTCTGAGAGAATCAAGTGGTATAAGCTGGATAAAGGAAAAGGCGAAGCTTTTATTACCATCATGGAAAACTACCTCTCTTCCATTATCGATGAGGTCGGTAATGAGGAATGCAGAGCACAAGACATGTGGGATTCCCTACAACAATCTGGCCTGGAGAAAGCCAAATCACTGCTCGGAACATCTAAAGGCCCCTGCCAACACGCAAAAGAAACCTGGTGGTGGACAGACGAAGCCAAAGCAGTGATACACGAAAAGAAAATGGCTTTCCAAGCTTGGTGCTCTTCTACTAATAGAGAGGAAAAAGCTCGCCGTGAAAAGGTATATAGATATTGCAAAGGTATCGCGAAGAAAAAGTGCGCCGAATTCAAAGCGAAAAGCATGGAAGGCCTATATCAGGAGTTGGAAGAAATATCGTCTTCCGCGTCTGACAGGAACCAGGCTACCCAGGAGCTTCGACAAAACAATTTGAACAAAGGAGCAAATATCTTTAAGATAGCCGCCCAGAGAAGAAGAAATGCTCAGGAGATTCGTTTCCCAAAGTTTATTAACAATGCTGAAGGCCAACTCCTTGTGGAAGACGAAAAAATTCTCCACAGATGGCAACAGTATTGCGAGGAACTTCTGAACGAACAGTTTCCCCGAGTGTACTTTCCAAGAGCCGCCCCGAATCATGCCGAAATATCCGACATCACAGTCGAAGAAGTTCGGTACGCGGTTAAAAACTCCAAGAAAAGAAAAGCTGTTGGGCCGGACGGGATACCCTCTGAGTTCTGGAAAAAGATGGGAGACATCGGGTCTAGATGGCTCATGGTTCTTATCTCCAAACTTATGAGAGGCGACACTATGCCTAATCAATGGAGGGAAAGCTATCTTCTTCCATTGCACAAAGGAAAGGGTGATACGCGAAATTGTGATAACTACCGTTCTGTCAAGCTGATGTCGCACACCATGAAGATCGTTGAACGGGTATTAGATAGCCGACTGCGGAAAATAATACGACTATCTGATGACCAGTGCGGGTTTGTCTCGGGTAAATCAACAACAGATGCAATCCAAAGTATAAGGATCATGATGGAAAAGCATCGTGATTCTTCAAAGGACTTGCATATGGTGTTGGTTGATTTCGAGAAGGCCTTTGACCGGCAACCAAGAGATCTTTTATGGGTAGCGCTAAGACAAAAAGGAGTTCCAGAAACCTACGTGCGAGTGATTATGGACATGTACGAGAGAGCAACGACAAGAGTAAGATGCACAGCAGGAGTTACCGAAGAGTTCGCAATCAAAGTCGGTATACACCAAGGGAGCGTCCTGAGCCCACTGCTTTTTATAGCAGTCCTTGATTGCTTGCTTGAAGGAAAAGTGACGGACCCCAATGTGCACCAGCTATTCTTTGCTGACGATGGGGCCATTATAAGTGATGATCAGGCGTCCCTACAACGAGCACTTGATGTGTGGGTGGACATTTTTGAGGGACACGGGTATCGTATTAGTTCAAAGAAGACAGAGTATCTGTGCTGCCCGTTCTCTGACCCTCATCAGCCTATTCCAGACATTTACTTGAATGGAAGAGTGCTTCCCAAGTGTGAAAAGTTTAAATATCTGGGATGTATGATTAATAGAGAAGCAACTTGTGATGACGACATCAAACATCGCGTAAGCGTAGGGTGGATGAAGTTGCGGGAAAACTCCGCCATCTTCTGTGATCGAAAAATGCCCCCTAAGCTGAAAGGAAGGCTCTACACTTCAGTTGTACGTCCGGCGCTCACACACGGTTCACAATGCTGGACAATGCACAAAAAGTATGAGAGCAAATTAACGGCAACTGAGATGAAGATGCTTCGCATGACAGCGGGAGTAACAAAGCGTGACAGAATTAGAAGTTTAAAAATCCGAGGAAGCCTCCACGTAAAAGAAACCATCACAAGAAATATAGAGCGCGACCGACTCAGTTGGTATTGACATGTTCAAAGGAGAGATCCTTTGAATCCCGTCCAAAAGGCGTTATCAATCAACGTTCCAATTTCAACACGCAAAAAAGGCAGGCCGAAAAACAATTGGTGCAAACAAATGCAAAAACACCAGCATTTGATTGGCCTCAGCGATGAAGTAATCCCAAACCGGGGAGCCTGCCGCTACTTTCTGAGGTCAAACCGGCGGACCCCACAAGCGGACCAGTAGGAATGCAGTTAAGTGGGAAGGTTATGGTCCTACACTTCTGACCATAACGACGCCGGGATAAAAAGGAAAAGAAGAAGAAGAAGAAGAAGAAGAAGAAGAAGACCAGAGCGCACACTGTCTTTTATGTTAAAATCACCATTTTTAAATTATTGAAACCGTGTTTTACATGTTCTAAGTGATGGACAAACAGCCTTTTTCTTTTGATTAAATAAGAAAAGCAATGCGTGCCACAAATGTTCTTTTTCACACACAAAACTCCACATGATCACTGAACTATAAAACAAAGACCCTAGGTTTTGGCGGTCTAAACTTGTGTGTGCTTGTAGTTAAATGTCTGACGAACAAAATGACGTATGTATCAGATTAATACGGTGCGTAATTTTCGTTGGCGCTTTCTCCTAGTTAAACCGGAAAAGACTTATGCATACACCTGGTATATTGATCACTATTTTGTATAATCTTTTGCCATCATGACGACATCAATCTGGAACTTGTGGGGTTTCTGACAAAAAAATTAAGAGAACTTATTTTCACTTATTTTTAATGTGATTTTTTTTTATCAAGGTAGTTTTGCAGGGATTGAAACAACGGATGTGCTATAGATGCAAGGTAGATGAACCAAAACTTCCTGAGCAAGCTCTCTGAATATTTATGGCGTTCTTCAAAATGCATATGTTCTAACATTGCGATGATGCAAGACCTTGTGCTTTCTAGATTAGTGTTTCTCGTTGCAAAGGATTTGTCAATAAGGGCGGGTAGATGATAGAATAAAACAAGTTGTGTTTGGTAAAAAAGTTTAATGAATTTTTTTTTTTGTTGGAAAGGCCCATTATCTCATTATGTATTTAATATGATATCGTTCAAATGCCCACTGGTCCAATTTTCAATGAGTCTTTCGCATAGACGATGGCCTGTGTTATGTTCACTTTAAAGACACCGGTCATTTGTGTTTTATTCACATAGACCTTCGGCATGACTTTAGTGGCCAATTCACATCACCTCTGCCAGAGATAATATAACCCTCAAATCGTACAGGCAGAATGTTAATCGTGGCGTCCACTGCGTGGCACGTACCGCTGCCCTGCTGGCACCACATGTAGTTTAGGCCCATGTGGTTCAATTTGGGCTACAAGAAATCGGTTGTCATCGTTTTGTAGAGCTCGCTATTGACCGCATCACCAACGTTCGAATGCATTGCTACCTGGTGAACCTGGCATGGGTTGGTCTCGTCCTATATGTACGGCAATTTTGCTTGTTAACACAGCCACATTTCATCCAAGTACATTCACCCAAAAATCATCCAAACTCATCCAAAAATGCGGCTCGTCACTAACGATGATTTTTCGACAAAAATTGGGGTGCTAATGCTTCGAAGTCCAGTCAGCGAACAAACAGTACTTTGGGCTCTTTGCTCAGTAGGACCTTGTACGGATGTACTGCTTCACAGACATTTTCACGGACCGTGGCGATGTTCTCGGCCGATCTTGGGTTCCCTTTACGTACGAATGCTGTTGATTGAATACCGAATCGGTCGTCTTAAGTTTGGCCACCTAACCATGAAGAATCAACTTTGAAAGGCCACAGTAAAACAGGCGAAACGTGCGCAATGTTTGCACTAACGAACACTCATTTTGTTCATTTTGGTTTTAAAATTCAATTTTATTCATTATTCTTAAATGTGTCTTACTCTAGACGAAAATGCTTAAAAATAGCTTAAATTTCTTAACAAAACTAAATATTTTACTGGCTGTATCTTGCCATGGTGATTTGGCATCCGTCACTGAATAATAAACAACAGATTTAACAGAGGTCAGCGAAACAACATTGCCGCCACATGCCGCCAAAATCTACCCGCGTCAATTGAAAACCCTTTAAGACACCAAACACGATATATTGATAGATATTTCTCTATACTTTTTCTCCAAATCAATATTTGTAGATAGAGAAAAAGCCGATTTAATTTTTGAAATTCAATCTATCTTCAGAGGCAATACACAACAATTACATAATCTCGCTGAAAACACGGCGTAATGTAATTATAGCCTGCAAAAGAAAAACAAAAATTTTGGAGAAATGGCGATTTTATTTTCAATATAGTCTCCTTGTAGGTCGATACACTTGACCCAGCGATGTTCCAACTTCTTTAACCCGTCTTCACAATTTGGCCATGGTGAGGGCGAAGGTGTGAGCCGGTGCGTTATCATGGTGGAAGAGCACTTTTTCTTCGCCAAGTGGGGCCGCTTTTTCTTCAATTCGGCGTCGAATCGGCCCAAAAATATTGGCATAGTACAGCCCTGTGACCGTTTTGCCCTTCTCCATGTAGTTGATGTGGAGCACACCTTGTGAATCCCAGAAAACGGTGGTCATCACCTTTCCGGCCAATGGGACAGTCTTCGCCTTCTTCGGAGCATGTTAGCTGGGTGAAGTCCACTGTTTCGACTGTTCCTTGGTCTCTGGTGTGTACCAGTGGATCCACGTTTCGTCGACTGTCACGAAACGACGCAGAAACTCCTTCGCCCTTAAACAATGTCAGACACTGCTCTGAAGTGGTCTCACGGTTGCGCTTGTTGTCCGGAGTGAGCAAACGCGGCACCCATCGCGCCGACAGCTTTCTCATACCCAAAATTTCATGCAGGATATGACGCGATATTTTGAAATGCCTACTGTCTCAGCTATCTCGCGCACCTTCAATCGGCGGTCTGCCAATACGTTTTCGTAGTAGTTTCGTACCAGTTTCCGTGGTAGCCGTTTTCGGGCCCTGGACGTGGCTCATCAAAAACCGACCACGCTGAAACTCGTTAAACGAATTTTTGATGGTCGCCATCGAAGGAGAAGAGTCACTGTACACAGCATCCAAACGCTCTTTGATTTCGCTGCGCGATTTCCCTTCCAAAAACAAGTATCGAATCACAGACCGATATTGCGCTTTTTTCATTTTTTTAAAATCCGCGGACACTCCCGCTTCCAAACGCGGTCAAAACAAAACTACGAGTCCGATCCGGCTGAAATTTCGACAGTAGCCATCTACTAGAATGTACTACACGATAGTAAGTTGCTCTTGCGATACTGGCGGTGAGGCTAACTACTCACCGGACCACCCTCGTATATTGTATTGTAATAATTTTTTTTTACCGAATAGTTCGTCGGGTTTTGGCGCAACGTGAAGGTTTCCTGACCCTCAGACATCAACCAAGCAAAAATAATGAGGCGTTTATCCGCTCGAAATAACCCAAAAGCGAGATCTAATAACTTACTACTTGCTCGTTCTGACGAGAAAATCACCGTTGTGGCTGAGAAAGTTCCATGTGCCATGTGTATGAAAGGCTCCCAGATGTCAGAAAGTGCCAACAGTCCATCAGCTACTACTTGTCTCGGTCAAAATTCATCATAAACGACGTGGTCCATTTTCATCTGAACCGATTTGTAAACAAACAACTCTTGCTCTTCTGGATCACTGAGAATTCATGTGAAAATCACGAAGAGCTATTATGAACATCGGGCTAAAACCCCAATAAAAAAAGGAAAACTTAGAACTTTTGGAACTCCGTTGATTTCCTTATATAAATAATAAAAAAGGCAGAGTTCACGGTCAAAATACAGAGAATTTTTAACGACGTCGCTGTAAGCCTATTTCAGGCTGGTCCGGAAATGGTGACTGTTGTGATTCATTTGCGATCTTCGTGCGTTCTTCAGTGTATACAGTCATATATTATTATATTAAAATTTGCTCGATGTTCTCGGGGATTGAAAAGTAAATGACTTAGGCTTCGATCACACTTTGATAAGCTTTAGTTGGAAGAGGTTCTGTTGGTGTAATTTAAGGGAAAAAGGTCACATTTTCCAATTTGATCTTACAATAACATCTTGAGGCAACAGAGTAGTAGAGTAGAATTGTCGCAAATGATTTTGCTTCGAAAAGAGCGAAATCCCTCTGCTGGCCTCGAGTGCTTAGTTTGAGGGATAGAGATGATCACACCTGTCATATACGTTTGTCATTAACGATGAAATGTTTGTTAGTCTATCATAGATTCAAAATGGTCACCATTGTAAGAAGATGAAAAACTGTGGGATTTCACCTACTGTCCGATGATGTTTGCGGTGTCTAAGAGTATAATAGCTTTTCAAAAGCTATCACCCATGTTTTTCAACTATTTTTTCACTAAAAACGCTGCCTCTCCCCCAAAAGATAATAAAGTGGATATTCTTCACGATTCCATTGGAGCTCAATGACATCCCGCCACTGAGGAACACTTTCACCTAAATTCTTTATGACCGAAAATGTTTTAAATCTCCTTACGAGCTCTCAGCAGTGTCAACGTTATCGCCCACCACGTTCGAAGAAAAATACGCTTTCTTTGGTGTGACATTAAGTATCATTATGCTTACAGCTGGTGAACCTGTTCAGGACACTTAAGAGAAATGAATAGAAATACGATGCAGTGTGCATTTAAAAGGGTGCTCTCTAGCCAATAGCTTCATACCTCTGTCATTATATTCAGAGCACATGTGCCAATAATGGTGGAAGTGATTATGTCAGAGCAAGGTATAAGGAAACCAGAAACCAGTCAGGATGGTTGAACAATATGTCGTTCAGTGTAAATGGATTTTATTATTGCAGACCTACAGGGGACCTACGAAGGATAGTGGTGATAAATATTATAGCGAATAGGGGTAGTTCGTCCAACTAGCAGCGAATGTACTGCAGCTCCGTACTGGTTAGGGGCATCTAAGTACTACCAAATATGAATTTTATTGTCAAATATCGAAAGTTTTAATGTCATTTGATGAGGTTTGGAAGAAATTTTACCTAAATAGCCATGTAGCATACGAAACCACGCGACTCTGCGGCTATTGATTAAAGAACACCCCATTCTGATTCCTCGGTATTCCAAGAAGAAAAACAACTCTATGTCCATTATGTGGGTGACGTATTCGTCAGACAATTCATTCGACCAATGATTATTACTGTGCTTCAGAGGACAGTCGTCACTATAGAGTGTGTGCGCTCCCAACGTAAGCAACAACGTGTGACATGTAAATAACCTCCTTCTGTCCGACGGAATCATACTGAGTTTTAAGCTCACGTGATTTCGATGGTTTTTACAAAGCCTTTGCATGGGACACTGTTCGTTATCCTCTTTTGTCTACTAGTTTATTACAGGAACACACGAAAACAGATACAGACTGTATCTACTTGTACAGTCCGCTTGTTCATTGTGCGAGAAATTTATGCATAGACAGACGGGGTGGGATGAAGGAGGAGCGGGATATTAACGTCGTTATTTGTTGATAGTCTGATGATACGTTTGTGCAGTTACGATAATGGTCGGAGGGACTATCGCGGTACATTTCACAAACGAGGGTGAATTCCGGGTCTTGTTTAGATAAATATGTAGACGGTTGAACAGATGTGCATCGTCCTGGCCTGTAATCAAGGCTGCGTGATGAGAAGCAGCTCATTCTTGACGAAGGGTGGGACGGAGACTTAGCAACGGAAATGAGGGCATAATAATGGTAAAATGCCTTTTGAATACGTATTAGTGTGGGATGAGATTATTATTACCATGTTGATGGGGCTATTTCAAACATACTCAAACTGAGCGATATTTGCTTATTCGGAGAATATAGGGGAGTTTTATATCCGGATTAGGCAAGTTAAATAAAAGAGAGTTCGTGAGGTTTGTTTTAGCCATGATTTCCAGGCGAAATCGATGATTTCTCGGGCCAAATATATTGACAAAGCACGAAGACTATTTCATGTTGTTTCAATCTCGTTTCAAGTGGAATTATGGAAGTGCATTGTCACGAGTATGGCTCTGTAATAAAAATTATGCCCCGTCCTAGGAGTGTAAAACGGAAAATTACAAAGCAAAAAGTAAAAGAAACCATCCCGAGTGAATAATGAACTTTGCAACTCATCAGCATCTAGTGTCATGATCTCAACAGGATTTTTTGCTGGCTCTTATTTTTTATTTACTTTCACTGCATAAAAGGTGATTGTGACAACAAGTGATGACTTTTACCAACCAGAGTGTGGTTTGCTTGGTCTGATTAAAAGATCGCAACACTATTGTGTTGAAGATGCCAACATGGGAAGTTGCTAATTAATTTACTCGAGTCCTAGTCAAAAGGGCTCATGTCTGGGTATTTACTGTGGTTTGGGTTTTTTGAAAATAAGAAAAAGTTTCTAATTAACGTTCGCGGTCGGCGGATGGTTTATTAATTGGAACTGCTTGCACGCGTTTGCCGTCTTTCTTTGATGTGCATTCGGAAAGCAAAATTAATGTGGTTGAGCCACCTGGAGTGGAAGGGTAGGCGTGGATTAAAGGCACTGCATGAAGGTTCTAACACGGCTGTTTCTTTAATTTATGTCTCATTGAAATTGGCCTACCAGCTTGAGCTTGAGCATTGGAGGTTAGCCGATGACGATTTTATGTTTGCGTGACTAACACGGATTAACATTTTCTGATTTATTTTCTTGAAACCAGATGTTAATTCGTCGAACCAAGATGACTGTAGAAGATGCTAATTAGGAAATTATCCCATTGTTTTTCATGACTGAGTGCTGACATGCTTTTTCCTTGTCCTGTTGCTTCTGTGATTAATGAACAAGAAAAAATAATTTGCAGAGTCATTAGGACATCTTCCTCTTGAATATGAATGGAAGTGCCATTCATCCGGATATGTAGATGACTGGCTTTATTTTACTGCCCAGAACGAAATGACACTGCATATTATGATGATTACGATATAAACATCATACTTCTGTGACACCCAGTGGAGAGAATAATTTATTAGCGCGGTGTAAAGGGACTAAGGGAAAAAATCAAGCTTAGGTTAGCTCTCCTTGGGAGTTATTCAGCAAAGTTTAGAGCATTTCAGCGGAAACTTCGTTGATTTATTATTTAGTCTTGAAGCAAACGAAAATATGTATAAAGTAACTTGAAAGAAGGACTAATGCCTGTCCGTGAGGCTAACTACACCAACACTGTCTATCATAGATAATTCCAGGTGTCACAGGTGCCGCAAGTGCGAGCATTGTATTGCGGCACCCAAGGAGTGAGAGAGTGTAAGAGTGATGAAAGGGAAATTTGGATTATAATGGCGATTTTCGGATTTTTTTGTCAGCATTGATAATATATGATTTTTTGGACGTTTTGGTTTTTAATGGTGTAAAAAATTTCAAAAGAATAAAGAAAAGTATACAAAATTTTTATTCAAGATAATAAGTTGATACTTGCCATTTTTTCAACTTTTGAGCCACATTTTTTAGCATACTGACTGGTATCTCACTGATAACAAGGATAATGTTGTCTTCCAAGGTTGCAATTGAGCCTGACTTATCGGCATAGATGAGTTATTTGACGTATCTCCATAAAAAATAGACTAAAAGCGTGAAATCGTATGATAGCGCCGTTGGTTCATTGATTATCGTGGTGTGTGGTATATACCGCCATCTTGCTGGAGCCACATGTTGATCAGTTATAACTCGTTCTTTTCAGGTTCCAAAGTTCGAAATTATTGAATAATAGCAAGGGCGTTGACGGTAACAATGTTCTGACGGGCCAATGAATCCATACTATAAACCATAAATCGAACTAAAAAGTGCATTTTCATGGATGCATTGGCAGCCCTTTTATTGCCTGAGGTTTATCATCGGACAAAATAGGGCAGTTTTCGCATATTAACTTGCCGATTCAAGCAGAAATGAGCTCCGTCGCTGAAGACAATTTTTCGCTCCATCGCCATCCCATCTCCTAAGTGACTGCCCTGCCCTAGCCTCCTCAAGAAGACGATTTCTGGGAGAATACTTCACTAATGAATCAACGGATCTACCCGAAACGGAGATGTATAAAATATCGAATTTTATTCAACACTCAAAATGTGTCCAAGAGTAGCGGTCACCCATCCGGCTCAAGTGGTAGCACAAAAGACAGATCTTTGTCTAAGTGATCCTCACCGCTTTTTACGGAGGGAGGCCACCTAACCTAACCTAACTTAAGACCCACTTATGGAAAATCCGACGCTGTGGCAGAGCGTCCAGCTTCTGGTGATTTCATAGCATATCTTACCGAAAAGTGGAATCGCTCACTTCACCAAGCAGGTGAAAGCAATAAAGTTGCACTGGATATTTCGAAAGCATTTGACAGGGTCTGGCATGAAGCCCTTTTGTCGAAAATGAATGCTTTCGGGATCGAAGACTCTCTCCTTCAATGGACTAGAAACAACCTTTTGAAACGTTCAATTCAAGTTGTTTTGGATGGATTCAAGTCTGACACCCATTTCTAAACACTCTTTCTCATTTATTATAAACGATCTATTGTCTGTCACTTCTCATCCAATCAACTCCTTCGCCGACGACAGTACCCTAAGCTCCTCATGTTCATTCATTACTTTACGACCCTGCTCTTCGGCTGTAAACAGTGAGTGGCAGCGTATGTTAAGCTCATTCAATTCCGATATTGACACCATCATTACATGGAGTAAAATGAATAGAGTGGAATTTAATTTAATCTCAGAAAACGAAAAGCTTTCCATACTGGGTCTGGGTATGTGTGTTGATAGCAATCTTAATTGGAGTGTCGCCAAAAATTCTGTGAAATTCTTATACAGATGCAAGAAATATTACTCACCCTTAGATCGGGCTATATAAGAGTTTAAAGCTCATGTCTGGTCCGGTGCATCCAAGACCTCATTAATTCTATTAAACAGAATACGAAATCGCGTGATAAACTGATAGGTAACTCCAGCATTACCAAGACCTTAGATTCGCTGGAACATCGCAGGAATGTTTCCTGACTTTTGTCTGTCTCATCGCTACATCCACGAAAGTGTCAAATATAGAGAATCCTTCTTTAACCGGACCACACAAATCTGAAATCGCCTGCCGGATTCGGTATCTCTCCCTCAGTACAGCGTCTAAGTATTTAAGACCGATGTCCATCGGCATCTCCTCTATTCCTCTTCCTATTACATTCTGTCCGCACTGCGTCGCTTATTCAACCTTGAATGCGTGCATATTATAAGAAAAAAATAGGAGAAAACAGCATCAATATATTCATCTATATGCACTCTAAGCATACTGTGTGGATTTAGTAGGAAATTCGGTTACGGTTATGGCGGCCGTAAAATGGTCAAAGCGGCGAAAAATATTTTCTACAGAATATAAAATTTGATAATAAAATTCAACAATTTATAATCATTTTTCGGATGCCAGTCTTTCCAAAATAAAATGGCAATACTAATTAAGTATGGCTAAATTTAACTTTTGTCACAATCATATACAAGCTGTTAAAAATGGAACGCTAAAAACTCAAGTAGTAAAAAAAATACTCTTAAATTCTGTTCGGACATATTTTCCAATACTTCGTATTTCTCGTGGTGCCAGTCACAGCGTATCACCGTGTCTAAAAGGTCCATGTCGAAGGTATCGCTTAACTCGTTATTCTGCACAACCTCCAACTAAGCGGCATTATAAATCTTGCCCTATACGACTTCATTTGTGACTAAGTATGAAATGCAAGGAAGTGACATAAGAAATAACAATCAAGGCGTGTACGGATCCCACATCTAAAGTGAGGGTCATCTAAAGCGAACGAACACTTCTTATCTGTCCCGAAGAGCTTTCAATTCCCACTGTGAGGGAGCATGCATCAGGGCGCGATGGCATTTAATATGGAAGGGAGGCTCAACCAAATGGACGTGTGGCACTAGCAACAACTGGCCTTGCGAAAGGAAGTCAATTTAGGATAAAAACGAGGGAAAACTCGTATTTCGATAAACTGGAGAGTAAGCAGCATTTAAAAGGATGTTTGCCACACAGACAAAATTCAGGTATAACTGCCGACCATAGAGGAAGTAAAATGAGCAGTCCATCGACGTAAGAATAACATTGTCACAGGAATCGACCTAAAGCCGTCGGAATCAATTAAATATCAGCTGAGCGGGATGTGGGGCCATACTGTTTAAAAAATAAAATGTCGTTAACCATCATAGCACACATTTCAGGCGAAAAAATATGTTCATACCCACGGATTAGGAAAAGTGGGCAAGGAGGTGCATGGGCGAAAAAGCCGAAGAAATTTTTTCCTCATTTACCCCAACCCCAACAACATATACGGCTTGCATTAATAAATTTGAAGAATATTTTATCCCAAAAATAAATCTTATATACGAGCGAGCCAAGTTTCTTAAAAGAAAACAAGGGGAAGAATTTATAACAGCATTGCATGCGCTGGCAAAACATTGCAAATGCGAAAATCTTCATGAGGAAATGATTTTATTGACTTTGATAGTAGGAATGAAGGACACAGCATTAAGTGATAGGTTACAATTAGATCCGACCTTATCATTAGAAAAAGCAACCATGTTAATTAGGCAGGTAGAGGAGCTCCAAAGGCAGAAAACAGAACTTTCTTCCTTACCACCTGTTTTGGCTGTTTGTCGAATTGAATGTTTAGCCGATAAAAGATTCCAAAAAAACAAACAGAAAGTAGGCCTGGAGAGAAGGAACTGTTGAGAGGAGAGAGAAACGCAGGTAGAGAAAAGTGCATGCGCTGCGGGTACGAGAAACACGAGTATGATAAGTGTCCGGAAAAAAATAGCAGTTGCAAGAAATGCAAAAGAATAGGGCACTACGCAAGACAATGTAGGACAAAGAAAGTAAATGTGGTTAGGGAAGAAGAGGAGGACGAGGAATTGTTCGTGGGAGCGGTATCCAAGGAGTGGACCATACATTTATGACTGAATGGACAAAGTATACTCTTCAAAGTCGATACTGGGGCGGATGTCACTTTGCTCCCTTTGAATTTAATAGAGAAAAACAAAAACATACAAATTAGTAAAACACGAACAAAATTATATGGCGTCAATCAAGAGATCAGTGTTATAGGAAAAGCAAAAGTGAATTTAAGCTATGGGGAAAAAACGGTTGATGAAATCATTTATGTAACAAAAGAAAACTTCACTCCTTTACTCGGAAAGACAGGAATTGAAAAACTGGAATTACTTAAGAGACTTTTTATGATTTCAAGAAGAAATTGGATGAAGATTTTAAAGAAGTTTTTACTGGTTTAGGATTGTTTAAAGAGGAATATAGGATCGAGTTGAGGCCAAACTCTAAACCCTACTCTATCTCAACTCCTAGGGTTGTACCTATCCATTTGAAGGCTAAAGTTGAAGAGGAATTGTATAGAATGGTTGATGCAGGAGTAATAGCGCCAGTGGCAGAGGCATCGGATTGGTGTGCTCCTATGGTGGTTGTAATGACCGGTGCTGAAACGGTCAATCGCAAAACAAAAACAAATTGTACTTTCGATTGAACTCGTTTATTCAGATATAATTCTACCACACGCTCCTACGACGATCTCCAACAGACTGGCTCACGCGACCGAAGTGCATCGTGGGTGTGAGGAGCACTCTTTAGTAAATCGATGAATGGCGAGAGCGTAAACCCGAGTGTAAGCTCAGAGCTCGTTCTGGCTGACAGGTCGCCACATCCCTCCGATTTTTTTTAGCTTCAGCTTCATCGACAAATCATCAGTCAGAGCATCATCTTCGATGTATCTTTTATCTCCACCAGGTGAGAAACCATGAGTGTCCTCAGTTGTTGATTGTTCTAAAGTAGTCTGAGATGGAGGTGGAATCTTCTTTACATGGGTTACGTTTCGTCTGAAGATTTTCCCGTCTTCTCCTCGAACCATTACTTCGCTTGGGCCCCGTTCGACTACTTCAAACTCGGTTGAGTCAAAAGACGGTGTTAATTTGTTTACAGGTACCAGGTTACAAAGTAAAACCTTATCGCCGACCGCAATACTCCTTTCCTTTGCGTTCCGGTCTCTGTCTCCCCTTTCTTTCCCTATATGTTTGTTTATCATGTCCAAATCTCGCGCCTCTGAATCCAAAATATTTTCGCTTATATCTTGTACAGAGGGGATCTTGTCTCTAATTGTTCTGTTGTAAAGAAGCTTCGACGGCGACTCACCTGTTGTACCATGTGGTGTAACGTTGTACATTAAGCTGAACATTTGTACTTCCTATTTATAATCTGCCCCCTTTTCGAAAGCAAATTGAAATCGTTTCAGAATAGATCGATTCATATTCTCCACTTCCCCGTTCGCCTGTGGCCAATAGGGAGGCGAGGTGATTAACTCAATATTGTTAGCTTCACAATATGCTTTGAATTCGCTGCTAACAAATTGCCGACCGTTGTCCGCCTTTATCGACTTAGGATAGCCTAACCTGCAGAAAATTTCCTCCAAGTTGTCAATGATATCTGCTGTTGTAGTTCTCTTCATGAACTTTGTCTCATGATATCGAGAGTAGTAATCAATGATGACAAAAATAAAGGCATGGTTTGGTAGCGGCCCCAATAAATCTATTGCGATACATTGCCAAGGCCCAGCTGGGAAAGCATGTCGTTGCATAGGAACTGGTGGTGATGGCTTAGAAACTAGTAGGCATTCACGGCACTGCTTCACGCATGACTCTACTTGCCTGTCCATTAGCGGCCACCATACTTTTGATCGAAGTCTGCGCTTCATAACTGTTTCTCCCGGATGGCCTTCATGCCCTAGGTCTAGTATTCTTTGTCGTAGTGCCGTTGGTATGACAATTCTGGCCCCGCGTAGAAGAATGTTCCCCATGGTGCACAGCTCCAACCGAAATGGGAAGAACTTGTTTTTAGCGTTGGTTGTCCAATCGTCATTCTTTACACTTTTTACTGCCTCTACGAGTTCTTGATCTGTGTCGTTGTATTTTACTATCTCGCTTATTGTAAGTGCGTGGGGAACCGTATTTTCGATAACTGCACAGACGCTGTAGTCACAATTGCTGTCAAACATTTTAGTTTCTTCAATTTCGCACAATCTTGATAAGGAATCGGCTATGTTTAATTTACCCGCCTGGTATATTACTTTAAACTTAAATGATTGGAGTCTCAGTACCCATCTTTCTATCCGAGCTGGAGGCTTTGATGTCGGTTTGAAAATAGCCTCTAGGGGCTTATGGTCAGTCACAAGCTCAAAAGTTATTCCCGCAAGGTAGTAATAAAAACGTTCTACAGCCCAAACAAACGCCATACTTTCCTTTTCAGTTTGTGAATATCTCCTCTCTACAGTAGAAAGGCTTTTGCTGGCAAATGCAATGACTTGAGGGTCTCCATCTTGAAACTGCAAGAGGACTGCACCCAACGCGCCTGGGCTTGCATCGGCTATTAACTGAGTGCGATTCTTGCAGTTAAAATAAGCCAGAGTGGGAATTTTCGCAAGAGAATTTTTTAATCGCCGGAACGCTTGTTTTTATTTTTCGCCCCACATAAAGGGGACGTCTTTTTTAATAAGACTCCATAATGGTTCCGTTGCGTCTGCCATATCCGGAATAAACTTCCCTAGATATGTCACACGTCCTAAAAAGCTTCTCATTTCCTCCTTGGTGTTTGGCGGTCGGAACTCCAGATTCGTTTTTACTTTGTCAGGATCTGCGCTAATCCCAGTTGCACCAAGTATATGACCCAAGAATTTAAGCTCTTGAACTTTCCAGCTACATTTCTCTTTGTTGAGTGTAACGTTCATGTTCTTAAAAATTTTCAAAACTGCGCTCAATTCCCTGTCATGCTCTTCCTCGGTGAGTCCAAAGACAATAACGTCATCTAAATAGTGCAAGGCATTTCGACAAGAAGCCAGCATTTTTTCCATTGTTCTTTGGAAAATTTCAGGAGCTGAATTTACTCCAAACAATAATCTCTTGTACCGAAATATGCCTTTATGAGTGATGAACGTTGTGATTTCGCGACTATCCACCGTTAGTTCTAGTTGGTGGTATGCATTCTTGAGATCCAACCGAGAGAAATATCGAGCACCTTTGAGTTTGGTCATGAAGGAGTCAAATGTGGGTAGCGGGTAGTTTTCACGGAGTATTGCTTGGTTTGCACGACGCATGTCGACGCATAGTCGAATATCTCCCTTCTCCTTGAACACAATTACAATAACGCAGTTGGAACCCGACGTAGAGGTTGTTGCACCGGCTTGACTGACCGATCTATCGATAGTTGAACCTGAATATCTTTGATTTTTAGGAATGGCTGGTGTTCTTCCAGATGATTAATGTCAACTCCAAGTTTAAGTACCTTTAATTTTATGGCGGTGTCACGGCCTAGTAATGATTGTTTGCCGTCTTTAATAACGTAGAACGAAGTGATTGTTTCTGCCCGCTGATTCACGCCTATGGGAGCATCAAAAACTGATATTATTTCAAGCAGATCCTTACCTGCATACGCTCTGAACCGGTTTGATGATTCCTTTCTGATGTTCAGCAATGCTGTTGAATTTTTTTGTAACTGTTCCCAGTCTTTTTCCCCTATAAGGTTAAATCGTGACCCTGAATCTATAAGCATCGTCAGCTTACAGCCTCGAACGGAGCAAACAATTTCCCCCCTTGATGGCTCGCCTAACTCTTCGGTTATTTCGAAGCAGTCTTGTTCGTGATGCCTTTCCGCTTCGGTCACCTTTTCCTCTTTCTTTTCTTCGTCTATAAACCTTACATTTGACCGTCCAAACCTTTTCCTTTTCGAACTCGACATGTCTTCAAAATTATTCTTTCGTTTATCCGTTTTAGTCCTGCATTTCCTGGCGAAATGTCCCAAAAACCCACACTTATTGCATTGGACATTTCTAGCCGGGCAGTCACTACTCTCTCTCAAATGACCTAATCGCCCACATCTCTGGCATTCCTTGCCCTGGTTTGCATATTTCTCCTTTTTCCCAGAGAAAATGCTATTAATCCCATTCAACGATGGTGTAGGGGCCATTGTTTCCGTCTGGCTCGTGATTTGCTCATGTATTGAGCACATTTCTACTACTTGGTCTAAGGAATGCTCCTTTTCCAGTAGCCGCTTCTTTAAATCCCGCGAAGCCCACACGTTTATTAATTTATCTTTTATGTTAATGTCTATCACCTCTTGCTCGGATTTCCCAAAGGAACATTTTGCAGCCTGATTCCGCAGGCGCAAAATAAACTTATTAAAACCCTCTCCCTCATCTGGTGTGATTGCCCGAAATAAATGCCTCTCAAATGTTGAATTCCTCGATGGTGAAAAGTAGGCATTAAGTTTTGTTACCAACGTCGTAAAGACATTTCCGTCACCAGTGACCACCAAAGCGCCAGGGATATTAAAAATTACCTCCTGCAGCTGCGGTCCTCCTAAGTGGAGCAACCTATTTTTCTTCTTTACTTCATCAACAATCTCTTCGGAATCCAAATAAATGGAAAATTACCGATACCATCTTTCCCATTCGGATCGGATCAACGATTTGTCAATCGTATTGCAAAGAAACGGTTTTATCACCGATTCACTCATCCTTCTTTCCCGGAATACCTTTGCCCGGAGTGATGCTTGATTCACTCTTGCCCCTTTCTATCTCTCTGTCCTCTCTTAAGGGCAAGTCACATAGAATGCGTGCTTGCGTGCGTGCGCTAATTTCAATTGACCTTCAACGCATTGCAGGCATGCATAGCCACATAGAATCCGTGCGTGCGTTGATCTGTCAAAATTGAATGTCAAATCATTCAATGACATTTATTAATTGGTGTTGTGCGTTCAATTAGAAAACATTCGTTACTTGTTAATTAATACTTAAAAAATATATGACGATTTTATTTCAGTAATAATATCTATATTAATATTGTCGCAAGCATTTGAAATGTACAAGATAATAATGGGATTTATTTCTGTAGCACTTTAAACTTTTGTTATAAAGACACGGATGGTCTTTAATTGTTTCAATCAATTTTTCTTCAAACATTTCTTTCACTTTGCACCAACAAAACGTACCTCGCATGTGACACCAAACAGAATAATACTTAAATGTCAACCGAATTTGAAATTTCTCTCACTGCGAGAGAGTTCCTAAACATTCTCTCAAAGCATCCACCAATGAACGTGCTTACTCTCAATTTGTCTATATGTGAACTTCAAATTGTAAATGTGTGAGCTCCGATATGTGAATGTATGAACTGTCAGCGCGTCAAAAAGTAGAAAGTAGCTCTACTTTGTCTATCGAAGCGCGTGCTTCCGTCAGCTATGTGCCACCTCCCATAAGAATGTGTGTATTCTACTTTGTTGTCAGCGCAAGCAAGCAAGCACGCATTCTATGTGACTTGCCCTTTAGGAACGACAATTTAATGTCCGGCTTTGCAATTTAATGCCACTGGTTTACAATTAAATGTGATTCCCTTTTCACTGCAATTTAATGCGATTACAACAAATTCGTCCAATTTAATGGATATGACTCACGTCTGTTATCAGCCTTCTTATTTGCGCTCATCCACTCCCTTTTCTTTCTTTTCACTCTACACACTAAAACAACAAATTTCATTAAATTGGGAATTCACACAATAAATAGATCAAGAAAGAAAACAAAGTTGAACATGTTTTACCTCGTCGCCAATGTAATGACCGGTGCTGAAACGGTCAATCGCAAAACAAAAACAAATTGTACTTTCGATTGAACTCGTTTATTCAGATATAATTCTACCACACGCTCCTACGACGATCTCCAACAGACTGGCTCACGCGACCGAAGTGCATCGTGGGTGTGAGGAGCACTCTTTAGTAAATCGATGAATGGCGAGAGCGTAAACCCGAGTGTAAGCTCAGAGCTCGTTCTGGCTGACGCCACAGTGGTTGTACCCAAGAAGGAAGGAATTCGAATTTGTATCAATTTCACAGAGCTCAATAGATGCGTTAAGCGGCAGGTGCATCCTATATTTGGCGTAGATTACATACTTGCCCAACTAACGGGTGCAAAGTTTTTTTCCAAACTCGATGCTAATTGTGGTTTTTGGCAGGTACCCTTAGCATGGAAATCTTAACAACATTCTTAACTCCATTTGGTCGATTCAAATGTTTAAGATTACCATTTGGGATCAACTTAGCGCCCGAGGAGTTTCAAAGGAAAATGACCCACATTTTGGCAGGACTGAGAAACTGCATTGCCCACTTGGACGACGTATTAATATGGGGTAAAACGATGGAAGAGCATGATAAATGCGTGGAGGCAGTTCTAAGGAGAATTAAGGAAAACGGGATGACGCTTAATAAGAAAAAATCAGAATTTGGCAAAACAAGAATCGTTTACTTAGGACATATTATCCCAGACGGTGAAATAAAAGTCGACGAAGAAAAGACCAGAGCAATCAGAGAGATGAAACCGCCCAGAAATATTAAGGAGGTTCAAAGACTTTTAGATATGATCAACTTTATTGGAAAATATATTCCAAATAAGTCAACTATCCTAGAGCCCATAACCAGCCTGTTAAGCAAGAAAAACGCTTTTGTGTGGGAGCTGAAGCAACAAAAGGCCTTTGAGGAGATTAAGAATAAATTATCTTCAACCCCCAATTTAAAAATGTACGACCCGTCTAAGGAAACTATAATCTCATGCGATGCTTCGCAATTAGGACTAGGGGCTGTTCTTCTACAATCACACGGCAAAGAAAAATATCCAGTGGCATACATATCAAGGACACTCACAAATGCTGAAAAAAACTATGCAAATATAGAACGAGAGGCATTGGCTATAGCTTGGGCTTGCGAAAAACTGAAAAACTATCTCATTGGGCGACACTTTCAAATACACACGGATCATAAGCCTCTTTTACAAATATTACAAACTAAAAGTATAGATGATTTGTCACCCAGGTTGCAACGGATTCGTTTACGAATGTTAAGGTATGACTATACAATATCGTACATACCAGGAAAGAATCTTGTAGTTGCCGATCAACTCTCAAGGTCACCTATAGAGGATGAGCAGGAAAAAGAAGAATTAGGGGATGAAATAGACACGTACACCAGATAGCTTTACAAAAAATATGCATGAAATATCAAAATATTGTGGAAGTTGTTAAGGCACAATCGGAATCAACGGAATGTCAAAACTTAAGGGTGTTTATAACGAAAGGATGGTCGACTAAAAATGAAGTAAGTCCGGAGATGAGAAACTATTATTCTGTGAAGGATGAGCATACGGTTATCGATAATATTTTATTACGGAACAATAGGATTATCATCCCAAAGAAATTAAGAGTTAATGCTCTCGAAACTACATGAATGACACTTAGGTATCTCCAAGACGAGAATTAGGGCTCAGAGAACTATGTGGTGGCCGGGAATATCTAAGGACATTGTCACCAAAATCAATAGTTGTCCTGTTTGTACTCAAAACAAAACGAACAGAAATGAACCACTGTTGCCATCTAACTTTCCAGACTATCCATGGCAAAAGGTTGCAATGGACATGTTTAAACTGGAGAATAGATGGTACATAGTCCTTATGGATTGTTATTCGAGATTCTTTGAAATTGAAGAACTGAAACGGATGAGACTGAAAGACATTATAAAAGTCTGCAAATCAACGTTTAGTCGTTATGGAATACCACAAAGTATTTATACCGATAGCGGCACACAATTCCAAAATTTGGATTCTTCGGAGTTCCGGCGGTTTGCTAAGGAATGGTCGTTCTTCATTATTACAAGTAGTCCGCAATATCACCAATCGAATGGTGCGGCAGAAGCGGCGGTGAAAATAGCCAAAAATATCCTTAAGAAAAACAAGGGAAATGTCGAGCTTGCTTTGTTAACATATCGAAATACCCCGATAGCGAACGGTTTTAGCCCAGCAGAACTCAGTTACGGGAGGAAGCTTCGGGACATTTTACCCGACATAAACCTAAAGCAGACTTTAAATATGCGGGACGTAGGGGAGAGGTAGGAAAAATATAGGAACAAGTACAAACAAAACTATGATAGGAGACATGCAGTGAGGGAACTGAGTGAGTTAGTACTGGGAGATTTCGTCTGGATCATAGATCTGAAGAGACATGGCAAGGTCCTCAAAAAAGTTGAGCGTAGATCTTATATTATAGAAACGGAGAAAAGAATTGTTCGTCGAAATAGGTTCCATTTAATAAAAGCAACATATTTAGATTCGTTACAGACAGACGGTATACCTCAGGTTGACCTAGGGGACGTTCCGGCGAATACTACCGAGATACAAAGGACAGCATCACCCAAGTCAGGAGATGATGAGAAACCCAGAAGAGATTCAGCTGATTTTCTGATTACAAGATCGGGCAAACGTATTTATCGTTCATAAAATCATCTATGTGAAGTAATAGTGCATTAACATGAAATTTTCTAAAGAAGATAAAAATCAAACTTGCTAAAAATAATATTGTAGTCATCAAAGCTTATTTTGTATCTTTATATCTTATGAAAATCCTTGAAGTTTATATTTATGTAAATATTAAATTATGAAGTATCTTTAATATTTAAAGGAGGGATGTTGTATTGGCATCACTTGTTTATTGTATTGACAACCGAAAATAAAGTATGAACGGACATTCTTAGAACTGAACCTCGTCTTTGAACAGTTTTCATATGCAGGCCCATCACTGAATAATTGAGTGTAAGAAACCAGGACCTTATTCATTTGTATCGACTGGACATCATTAGAATGTTAGGCAAAATCATCATATCAAATGTTATCTGCAATTATGTAGATATATCTGGCTTCTGTCAGATTAATCTTCTGCTCACCTTCTCGGACAAAAAGGGTTGGGTTCTTCATCATCACTAAAACTTCCTAGACATTCATGTTTGAAACTCAAGCTGTCGGATAACCTGATGATGGTGATTAAAGGTGGAATGGGCTTTACTAAAGGTTTTTGAAATATTTTCACTGTCACGTACTGATAAACGAGTGTCCACCGATCTGTATTTAAAAACCTCCCAAATTCTGCTAATTAAAAGTGGTTGCTGTTATCAGTTCAACAATGGCGTGGAATTTTAAACGACACTTTTTGGTGGGTGTAATTTTATAATGTTTAATATACAGTAATGGCTACACTTGGCTTATTGAATTTGGATGAGACCTATCAAGTCGATATGAGAGCAAAGTGCAACATTCAAAGGAATGATTTTTAATTCGGAAACCATCCCTATACCATAGCGCTACTATACAAGGTTTCTGACTTGTGCCACATTTGCATTTTAATCTCTCTACCCGACTGTCCCCGACCATTTAAGTAGATGGTAAAACGTGATTTTTTATTGATCGACCTTCGACAGTTTGCGTATGACTTGGTGTCAAAGTCAAACGTGTCCAATTAGCATTGTCCAATGAACAATTTAAGAGCTGGAAACATGCGCTGTTTGGTCCAGCGCAATCACTGGCCTGAGTTTTTTTAAAGATGACCTAAAGAACAATGTTACCGTCAATGGTGCCTGCTATCGTTCAATAATATTTTTTGCCCAAAATGCACAAGCTGAACCTGGTCGGCACGTGGTTCTAGCAAGACAGTGCTACATGAACCATAGGCAGAGCACACGAATCGAAGTAAGAAATGAGTTCGGTAACGATTTTTTCTCTCGTTTTGAACCGGTGAATTGGCGTTATAGTTTTATACTACTTTTTGTAGACATAGTCAGCATCAATTGTAACTTTGGCAGACAACATTACACGTGAAAAAAAATGGACAAGTAAGTAAATGGCAAGTATTTTTTTTTTACAAATTGAAATAAGAATTTATACATTCGTGTAATTCTGCCTTGTAATTATTTACAATTAAAAACCAAATGCTTAAAAAATCACATGTCACTTGTGCTCAAAAAATGATAGGAATGGTGTAATTTTTGATTTGTTCGATTCGCGTGATATTTTCGTTACCAAGTTTGCAAATATGTTTGAAAAGTACTTATATAGAGCTAGTATTTTTGGTCTGTATAAGTTTTAGTATGTTTTAGAATGGATTAGATAACAAGAAACGGCTTGTGCACGATGAGAAATATTTGGCCAAAACAACACTATAATGATGTCCCAGTCTCTATATTTTCCGATAGCTTCGATGAATATTGCAATGTTAATGCATGTACAGGTTGCCGATGGCATTGGTATTGTTTCCTGTATTGAAACAGAGATGGTGCAATCCTAAAACGATGGAATCTATAATTTATTTCTACGCATTTACGATATTAATTCCACGAAATGCTACGTCTGTAAGTCTGAGACGATTCACATAAAAAAGTCGGCCGTAAATCGTTCAGAGACCCCAACGTCGATTGAATGAATTTTATGGTCTCGACGGCTATTTGATAGACGCGGGTATCACATATTCCTATCAGGAATATGGCGAGCAAATGTCTCTGGTCTACGAGCACACCATCATTTTAACCACATCAAATCCGTGAGGAATCGTCATATCCTCAAGTTCACATAAAATGTTTGTCCCGAAATGGTTGGCGTAAAATGAACCCGTTCCCAACAGATATTTGGAGAAATGAGAAAAAGCCTTCCCCCCTACATCCCTTCACATGCCATGGTTGTATAAAGTTACAGGTTTGAAGATCTGTGTACACCATAATCACTTTCATTCAAAGATAGCTTTCATCGGTGTTCATATGTTCAGCATTATTCGCTGTCGTCAGGCCCGAATTGGATACACTTATGAAACATGCCTTGATGCCATTTATAAGACCCGAAGATGAATGAACTCGTTGTGTTCAGGCGCTCGTATTTCTATTGTGAATTACATCTGTGATGAGTACGAGTAAATAAAACTGAACAACAGTAGTATCTGTATTCAGTATCCTGACGGAAGGTGAGAGCAAACAGATTGTGTTCTTAAGCTTCACACTTGGAACAATTGTACCTTTGGCACAGCACCGAATTGGAGGTTATATAATACCCCCAAATGTACGTGTTTGTCTGCTACTACATGTGTATGTCGCACAGTACAACGAATACAAATGCCATTCAAGTGCCATTCTTCGTGCGAGAACAACTGAAATGAGTCTAAAGGACACACGCGGCCTCGGGCTCTATCTAGCCCTTTCACATGTTTCGAGTACTGAGATATTTTTATGGGTTGTTTTGATTATTAAAGAGCAAAAAATGCGCACATTCTATGGATCGATAATGCTATTTATCAGTATCGTAAATATGTCCGGGCTAGTAAAATTGATTCAGACACAATAGTCTATCCGCAAAAGGAACAAAATTAAACCCGATAAACACGAGAATACATGCGAACCACTTCAGCCTCCTATCTAGGACTGTTGCCAAACTGGGTAACGTTCAAGTATATAATTCCATTAGCATGACGCGTGATTGGCTATTGTTCATATTACAATATCCGCTTGAAATCGTGTGATTGTGAGATTTTGTGATTGGGAGGCCAATACCCGTAGTTGGGTCCCATCAGTGGCATTGTTCCAACGGGCCGACGGCATGAGTGGTAATTAACCGATAAGACGCGGAAGAATAGACTAGGTTGATGGTGGTGGCATCTAGTCATTAAATATATTTGTATGCAAACATATCATATAAAACGGGGACGGGAAGCGGGTGGTCAATATTTACATTTATCTGATTGTATTGAATTTGATTGCGTTGGGAATGGCTTTAGTTCAGCGGCACATTAATCTTTGAATGGATTTAATTATTATTGGTTCAATAGTTGGTTTTCGATAGATTGGTTTTTAATTTAATGCGATCACTGTTAACTAATTTGATTTGACTTTGAAAAATGATGATGATTTTGAAATGATTTTGAAAAATGAAAAACATCAAGTGGTGAGCTACACCAGTTGATTATTGTGCAGTGCCTTCACTCGGAGTTTCCAGTTCAAACAAACTGATTTTGCATTAATGAGTTCGCAAGTCCTTCACACAGACAATATTGATTCGGCAATTCGCATAATGCTTAGTTCCACTATCCAATACTGCATTAGAAACCAATCACAGGAAATACAATCACATTGAGTCGGTATTATTCATTTGTTAATGGATTTCATGCCATCTAAATGTTATTAGCATGTAGCACATAAGCCGCAAATCAATACTAGTATAATTGGTTAGGAACTAATGATGAGACGGGGGATATGGGCAGACTAAACAAAGTGCAAGTGCCAAACCAGGTCAATAATGATTTCTGAACTGTATACTGCAATAGATTCTATAAATACATTTCACACAGGATCCGTGTCGATTTAAAGTATTCATGTTTATCATGATGTAGATATGAGAAACAGCATGCGGAATAATTTTTAATATAGGTATTAAATCATACAGGCTGGTCCAATTAGAAATCATAAACTTTTATAACTATTAGTAAATATTCCAAAGTTAATTATAAAAAAAATAATGTCATGTATACGGTTGCTTCTACAGCAATTAATACGATCGAGGTAGCCGCAAAAAAATGTATGTGAAAGACTTAAACCATGGATCTCAATGTACTTATTGAAGAAAGTAAAATACAAAAACAAACTTAGACTCAGATGTGTTCCCTTATAACTTTAGTTTACTTAGTTTCTCCAACTCTAACAACTTGTATTCTGCCTTCGCACCTTTGTCCTGAACAGTCCCAAAGTAATATTTTTGTCTTCAAGCCTAAAACGCCATTGGAAGTGCTTAAAGCGATTGGCACTCTAAAAGAATCCAATTCTTGTGGTGTAGATAGTATTACCAGTCGTGTTGTCAGGAAAATTGCTTGCTTAGTTTGTCTTGGCGTATATTTTTAACTGTTGTGTTTATGAGGGGGTCTTCCTGAAAGTTTTCAAATGTACAGACGTCATACCACTGCTTGAGAAAGGCACTTAGACTGAAATATCTAATTATAGGCCAATCTCACATCTTCGAGTTCTGAGAAAAGTTTTTGAAAAACTTATGAAAAATAGAAAAGTAAGCTTTCTCAACATTCCAAGTTTTTAAGTTTGGATTCCATAAAGGAAAATCGACAGAAGATGCACTATTACTATTTTGTTCATACTTAATGCCAAACCTAGATTAGAAAAAATGTACTCCAAGTTTATTTATAGACATAGTTTATTAATATGGTAAAACATAATACATATATTTCTAAATAGGTAAATTCAAAAAAGCAGTTTTCCGTGGATTAATGGTGGAATGGTTTAAATCATATCTTGTAAACAGATCCCAACGAGTCAAATTAGATGATATAAGGAGTGAAATTAAATATGTATTTCAATTTAGGAGTACCCCAGGGTTCTATGCTAGAACCCATCTTGTTTTTAATTTATATAAATTCACTGTTTACACTAAAATTCAAAGGTAAGCAGTAAGCAAACCATGTCGGTTTTTTCTATGGCTGCAATAGTCCTTTAAATCTGGTCTCTGACCTTAATTGGTACCTTAACTTCTTGCGAAAGTGGTTTGCGCATCGTAATTTGATAGTAAGTTCAAAAACTAAAATAGAGCTCTACAGTCTGACAGCAATTAATTTTGATCCCAAAGTTTATTTCCTTGCGCCTGAGTATCAGAGATGTGCATTATACTTTGTAATTGTACTGATTCTTACCAATTTTTTTGTAGCAGTTCACATTGCAACGATAATTGTTTCTTAATTTAAGGAGTTGATGAGTTTCAATATCTGCCCAAAGAATGATTTTCATTAGTCATTTAGATCCTATAAGAAAGTACGTTCGAAACACTCTCAGATACTTCTTTTACCTGAGTAAGATCTGCTCTAAACAACTCATTAGACCTACATATATACTACGGAATCTTCGATTCTAAGCTACAATACGGTATCGCGTGCCGGGGAGGTGTTTATTTTCAGGGGAGAAAAAATTTCATAAGAAGTATTAGTAGAAAAATATGTTAAGAAAAATATGTGGGAAACCCAGTAGATACCCTACCTGTTAATTTTCTTGTGACTTGAAAATACTTCCTCATCAGGAAATCGCAACTACCGTTTAATTTCGGCTTATAATTTACGTGAAAATTACACACATTTGTTACCTCTACCAACTTATCATACCACTGCTTATCGTTATTTTTATTCCATCTCATCTTATCGGTTATTTAATGAATTCCCTCAGTCACTCAGGACAATTTCAATATCGGACTGGTTTTTTAAAAAAGTAAAATATTGGCTATTTCATGTCTCATTTCATACATATAATGTACACTTTCTTATCTGTATTATAATCGTGCAATTACTTTAAAACATTTGCTACTTATTTATTAAACTATTTCTTTTTGAAGTAAGCACAAGTTTTGAATTATGTTAGTTTAGTTGTTCAATATAACCACATTTTGTATTCTCTAGATTTCGCCCCACAAGTTCAAATGTTATTTAGTTTAAAGAACCATGAAGTGGCATTCGGCACTATTTTTAATTGCCTGTAATCAGAATACAAGTTAACGAATCCTTATTAGGATTTACCAAACAAAAAAAAACCGTGAACGGAGAGGCCATGCCTCCCCCCAACTAGAACTAAACTTAAAGCTAATTCGCTTCCCATAGGTAGCCGCGGTTCGCATTGTCCAGTGTTCAGACTCATCAGTATCATGTCAGTGCGCGTATCCGCCGTGTTGCAGTGTGATCTCCGTGCGATGGAATGCACCTCTGTTGTCGTGGGAACAAGTATGCACCTGAACAAACTGTGTCAGCAATTTCCGTACAGTCTGTTACCCTGCGCGTGGTTCAGGGTTAAGTGCATCGTGTTAATTCCTCCTTCTTTAAAGATCTACGTACCGTAGATCATCCGTGATGTTAGATGCAGATGATTAGATTCGAGCTAGAGGCGACTCGGCTACTCTTTAATTTCTTGTTTCAGGACTGGGATCGACCACGATGTTATGCAGGTTCACCGATGTTAAGTTGGGACCGATGTTAATCTTGCGCCACACAAACCAAGCTGCAGCAGCTATTATTACGAAGATTCTAACATTTGCTAGGGAAAGGAGCGTTGTTTGATTCCTTAGGTAGTTCAACTGAGCGATGTTCTTAACGCCGATGCTGTGCACATGTTCTAGGTCAATTATTTGTACTCGTTTCGTGATGTTCGTCAATACTAATGGGAGTAATTGAATGTGCGAATACGTAGAGCTTGTAAATGTTCTATTGTTCAGTTTTATCGTTTCCTTGCCCAGCTGGATCACGTAAGTCCCTTTAAGTACCATTGAATAGTTTGTTAAGGTCTATTGCCCGATAAAGTTCGTAAGGAAAACTGTGTCTTCCTTGATCATCTGACTATTTATACGGAAACACTCGCTGATGACCCCCTAGGTCTCCAAGTGATTAATCAGACCGTTGGTGATTGATACTCTTGTTGAAAGCAGGTTAAACTCGTCGTTCCTTACTTTTGGCATGGATGGAATGTAGAGGAGAAGTGAACCGTTCGTATAGATGGATGGCGATCCGTATTCTATGGCTTCAATTACGTTGGTGTAAGGTAACGTTTCCATTTCGCTGAGGACCCTACTAACTTCATCTTTGTCCAGGAGGTTCGTATTTACCGTTCCGCTCTTCGCCATTTGGCAGGCACGTACTATTTCATTGATTTCATCCTTTATTACGAGAGCCTCATTTAGAATATCCGGTTTGTATCGTTCGGCCAAAGTTCATTTGATGCCATAATTAAAATTGTCTATCATCCAGTTAAGCTTCTTCCTCGTCTCCACTAAAGTACTAAACAGCCGGGTATGGATTTTATATTGTTGGTTATTGTTGGCTACAATCTTTTCTTCATTGGAGATTGCTATTCCAGTCTGCAGCATCGAGGTTCCCAGAGTAAACTGTCGGTTGCTTTGTTGAGATAAAATTCATTCGTGGTCCGTTTTTCGGTTGAAAATTTCCCGGTTAGTGATTTATTGACACTTCGCACCAGACCCTCGAATTGACTCAAATTCATAAGGTGCACTAACTTAAGATGTCCATCGACAATCCACCCTTTGCCTTCTTTAATCGTGAAAATTGGAGAATGATAACTGAATAACTGGTAGCCTAGGATGGAAGGTAGTATGACCGCCGTTATTAGGAAACGCACAGCACTGCACATATTAGTTGCCTTTTTTTTTGTACTGTCCCATGAAAAATAGTTAAACTCTCGAATCCGTTGGTTTTTGGGCACCGCTCTTTCGGAAGGATCGTGTTATCATTTTTGGATGCGAACACTAAAGTGCACGCAACCTACTAAGGCACGATTGGCTTCACACGCATCCTTTCAACCTTCTGCGATTATCACCGTGTTCTCATGGGTACAGCTATCTCCGTTCAACAGAACGTACCATTGCCAGGAAGAAAGGATCGCGTATACGGAGCGGTCACTGTTCGGGCGCCAGTTAACGAATCATATCGATCAGAGTGTTCTTGTTCGATGTTGTTCACGAGCTCCTCTTGTCTTGTTGGCTTGTTGCCGTAAATCAACGACTTAACTTAAGCCCATAGAAAGTAATTCAACGGATCATTCGATCGGTCCATTTTTCGATTACACGATTACTGAACTTCCCTATCAAAAATTCTGTTGGAGCAAGCCTATTCAATTCTGGCCAAAAATAGTCTTCTGACATGACATGATAGCACTTCCGCACCGTGTAGTTCGTCAGGGTCATGCATGGACTCTCTAGATCACATGTGGGCTTTTTGCTCTCCAATAACGCATAGTATGCCAAATGAACCAAAAAAGATTTTCGGATGATCTTCAGGATTTTCTTCGGAGCTTTAAATAATCAAGCTTACGTTCTTAAGTTGGATTGATCTTGTATGGATGTGAGACAAATTTAGGCAAAAACTGCCACAATGTGGACTAAGGAATTCTTAACTTCTGTGAATCGTTGGATACAACTGATTCGGTTTATTTGATTTTGTTGATGGCCCGAATTTGCTATAGCACGCACAGCCTGTCTGGTAGTGTGATGGTTGCCGGATATTAGAGTACGTGCTCTCAAAAATGTGACTACTGACTTAACAATGCCGTGACCAAATATGTACCTTGACCGGCATTGACAAATAATAAAAAAATAGAAGTGTGTGTTTGTATTAAAATACAAAAAATGTATGATTTTTCTGTTTATGGCATTCCTTCGTCTATGAACGTAGCCATTGTTTGCTACATTCTGGTCGTTATTTGTTTTTAAAAATAAGGCACTTATTAACGCCGCTCTCAGGTACTTTTTGGTCATGTCACTATTTCTCGTTTATGAAGTAGCTATTTTCTTTATTTAAATATTTGGAAAGTTTGAAAAGTATGGCATCAAAAGCAAAATGTTTCTTCAAACAGCTTCTTGCTGCTCTAACGTCTGTCACAAGTATGCATAAAAGGCCAACATTCTGCAAAAATTAACGAATTGCCGTGTTTGTCCACATTTCTGATTAATTGTCATTACAATGATTAAATTCAGTATGATCTTTCCCTAAATGCCGTCACACTATAGAATTATTAGTGTGATTCATGTCGTAAGTGCCATCAAATGAATATTTAAGCAAGGTTGGTTAGTTAATGCCTAAATATAAGACTCTAAATCAAAGCTGTTTAATTGATATTATTAAATATAAAATCGCCTTAGTCTTCAAGCCTTTTAGCCCCTTTTTCGCAAGAAGCATACATATAAAATTAAAAAGTAAGATCTTCCGTAGGGATCATAAACTCGCCAGGCGTCCCAAGAAAACTGGAAGATTTTTTTAATTATTTATTTTTTTAAGGAACTGGAAAAATCTATTTTTTATGGAAACTAATTAAACTCTTTATTTGTAATACTTTAAAAAAGCTCACCAGATTCTAGATAAAATGATTAAAAAAAAAGTACAGAGAAAATGAAGAAAACGAAAGAGTACTATCCAGAAAAGCATTTGAAATATTGAGTCCGAACTTGGCTCCATGGTGCTCTGCCAATTCAGATCACTATAATTTCTTCTTTTTAGGATGAACGTGGGAAAACAAGGTGTTTTTAGAAGTTGAACCTTATTATTCATATAATTACATGTGCAATACATGTATTCGCTTGGTTACGTAATACGTACCCACTAGGTTAACAAAGAAAAATCATATAAATAGACCACGGTTCCCAGGAGGTACATTCATTTAAATACGAGCCTTCGAAAGGATAACATCAAAATTAAGAAATACGAAGTTAGAGCTGTCATTAGTTACCTCTGCCTGAAAAATTGTTTACCAAAGACTTGGTGAAAACATTGGGTGACTCTGCTCTTCCGTATTTCCCAATAGAACGCAGGACCAAATTTTTAAGTTGGGATGAACATCCACTGAAGATGAACATCGCGAAGGATGCCGATCGAAGTTTGACTATAAGGCATACACAATAGCTGCGCTCACAGGGATCTCATATGGCAGCGTTCAAAGAATCTTTGCGAACCGATTGCATACGAAAAAGTTTTTGCGCACTGGGTACCGAAAATCTTAAGCGATGAAAAACAGGTCGACATTTCGAGGTAGAACCTCGAGAAATTCTAAGCAGATCAGGAAAAGTTTTTATTACGGTTCGTGAGCATGGATGAGACCTTGATCCTCCATTTTGATCTACGACGTGGAAACGACCCTCCTCACTGACGCCAAAGAAATTCAAAGTGTCAAGTATGAGGGTGAACCGATAAGTACTTAGCCTACAAAAGAAAAAGAAAAATTTTGGAGAAATGGCGATTTATTTTTCAATATAGCCTCCTTTTAGCTCGATACACTTGACCCAGCGATGCTCCAACTTCTTTAACCCGTCTGAAAAATACATTTTCTCGAGGTCTGCAAAGTAGGTCTCCGTGGCGGCGATGACCTCCTCATTCGACTGAAATTTCTGCCCGGCGAGTGACTTTTTCAAGTTTGGAAACAAAAAAAAGTCGCACGGGGCCAAATCTGGAGAATACGGTGGATGGGGAAGCAGTTCGTAGCCCAATTCGACAAATTTGGCCGTGGCGAGGGCGGAGGTGTGAGCTGGTGCGTTATCATGGTGGAAGACCACTTTTTTCTTCGCCAAGCGAGGCCGTTTTTTCTTCAATTCGGCGTCGAATCGGCCCAATCATTTGGCAAGGTACAGCCCTGTGACCGTTTTCTTCGACCGATTCACACCTTGTGAATCCACAAGGTAGGTGGCCATCACCTATCCGGCCGATGGGACATTCTTCGCCTTCCTCGGAGCACGTTCGCCGGGTGAAGTCCACTACTTCGACTGTTCCTTGGTCTCTGGTGTGTATCAGTGGATCCATGTTTCGTTGACTGTCACGAAACGACTCAGAAACTCTTTCGGATTGCGCTTAAACAGCGTCAAACACTGCTCTGAAATCGTTTCACGGTTGCGCTTGTTGTCCGGAGTGAGCAAACGCGGCACCCAACAGCTTTCTCATGCCCAAAATTTCATTCAGGATATGACCCACGCGATTTTTTGAAATGCCTACTATCTCAGCTATCTCGCGCACCTTCATTCGGCGGTCTTCCAATACGAGATCGTGAATTTTTGTCACGTTATCCTCCGTGGTAGCCGTTTTCGGGGCACCTGGACGTGGCTCATCAAAAACCGACGTGCGACCACGTTGAAACTCGTTAAACCAATTTTTGATGGTCGCCATCGAAGGAGAAGACTCACCGTACACAGCATCCAAACGCTCTTTGATTTCGCTGCGCGGTTTCCCGTCCAAAAACAAGAATCGAATCACCGACCGATATTGCTCTTTTTCCATTTTTCTAAAATCCGCGGACACTCCCGTTCCACACGCGGTTAAAACAAAACTACGAGTCCGATCATGCCGAAATTTCGACAGTAGCCGTCTACTAGAATGTACTATACGATAGTAAGTTGCTCTTGATATACTGGCGCCATCTGGCGACGAGGCTCGGACCAGCCTCGTACAACGGGAAAGGTCATGGCGTCTGTTTTTTGAGACGCTGAGGGAATAATTATGGTGGATAATATGGAAAAGGTAACCATTATTTCGTTCTCTTACTTCGCAGACCAAATAACAAGATTTCGAGAGCTCATTAAGGAAAGAAGACGCGACAAACTGCCAGCTGCGGCGAAACCGCAGTTGCGATGGCTGCCACCGAACGAAACGAGATTCGAACTGTTCGAACACCCATCCTAGCTCCCAGTGATTTCTACGTGTTTAGCCGGCTCAAGGAACACATCATAGGTAAGATATTTGAAGACGACAGGGAAGTCATAGACACTGTTGAGGCGATTTGTGAGGATCAATACCAAGAGTTTTTTTTTTAAATGGAATTGATGGAATTGACTACGTAGAAAATGATTTCCAACTATAATCACCGTTTTATTAGCATTATCATTGCTTTCTGCTAACAAAATTTGATCATCGCTTCTTATTGGTTGTTTCGGTTTGAAAAGACAAGTGAATAGCCTTGTAATCCAGCTCAAAATAACACTATTGACCATTCACTATTGACTTTAAATGAAATTATCAGATCAGGCCAAAATATAATATACCCTATATACAAGTTCTTTCAAATTCGCGTTTAGAGGTTTTGTTTTCTCAAAATAAAACATGTATGTACATATATACTCTTAGAAAATAATTAAATTTTTGCTGATGTTCTTTGTTTTAAAAAATGCCTCTTAGAAATTATAAGCGAAAAATTATATCATTTATCCGTGTACCACGAACGAGTCTACAGGTTTTCATACGGATACCAAAGTGTTCAAGGACTTACCCACACAGTACCGAATTAAACTGAGTAATGTTGGTCCGAATGTTGTTTTTCAACTGTGCAATTATTTTTATCTTATTCACAAAATTCCTCAATTTTCAAAGGAATTAAAATTAATTGGGCACTCTCTGTTACAATTAAATAAAATTAATCCGGCTGTAAAATTCCTGGTCCTGAAGCATCCTATTGAAGATGACAGTTATCTTTCAATCATTTGTTTATAGCTCTTCCCATTGATAGTAACCGTTCTTTCATTTGTATCTTCGAAGAAAAATGGACCAGTTATTAAACCAAGAAAAAAAAACATCAAACACGTGTTTTCTGAATGTAATGGTTATTTTAAAATCATTCCGGGATTACTTTCTCCACAGATGGGGCAATAGGTTGGCTATAACCGCAACAGCTGGTAAGGATTGTGACCGAAATATCAAATAATTGCACAAGGAGAAAAAAATTGTAAAGTATAAAAAAAGAGCAGAAACCTAATCCCCGAATTCTCCTTGAACCACCTTTCAACACAAGTATTTTTAGTTAAGAACCAGCAAACCGACAATTTAAAAATTATAAAAATAAATTTTCCTCGAAACAGAGGTAAAAGCTGGGGCAGGTTTTTTTACGGACTGTGACACTAAACCCATCCAACAATTCGCTCCACGGTGATGTGTTATGACATTGGAAATAAATTAATAAACGGCTTGCCAAGACTTTGTTATACTATGTCGTATATCCGCGGAACAAAACAAAATCTGAAATGAAGGAAGAAGACAAGAAGTCGGATAAGACCATATCCATCAACGACAAATAATCCCGATTTAATGTCTCATTAAATTAAGTCACTCGCTTGTTTCCAAACATCTATCTTGCGCTCTTGCTTAAAATCTGGTTTAATATAAGGGTTATGCCCTGTAAAGCAATTTTTACTTTATCTTAATTTACTAGTCAACGACAGCAATTATTGACAGAATGGCTCTCCTTCCTTATATTGAGAGGCATAAACCTAATTTTACTTCAAAAACTCTTGTAAATATTAAGTTTATAAAAGAAATGCAAACAGGTTACCGCCTCAGACATTTCTTTTGATTTCCAAGTTCCTCTTATCTGTCAGAGTGTATACCCACCAATATAAACGACGTTCTCCCATTGAGAAGTTATCCTCCCAGCCACGGGCCTCAGTTAATTCAAACTGCCTGACACAACCGACTTTATAAAAATGAATTTCCAAAGGTCCCTTCCACCTGCCGAAGCACACCACAGCATCCAAAGCGCACCAACTCGTAAAATACCGTCCAAAAGTCATTACGTCCCATTAAAGCCACAACTTCTTCTCGTCCATATCCTACCAGAAAAATTATCCACAAAGAAACAATATATACACGTCCAAAATATGTATCCGTCATGATGTATTGCGTCGGGGTATCATGCTCCTTGAAGCCAACATAACTCAACGAAGTGCCCACAAAAGTCACGTAAAATAAAAACAAATTCTATAAAAAGTGTATTTTTCTTGGTCCTTCAAGGACACTTTGAAGCGGTTTATTGGTTAGGTGGTAATGTAAAATCATCAATGGGACCGAAGTCGTTCAAGACCAAGATGAAATAGCTTTTCATTGAGCATATTTGAATGGCTAGAAGTACGAGGCTGTCCTTAAATGCATCCTTTGAGCTGTACCACTGAGTAGGAGGTATACGAGTAAGATGTTCCAAGCAAAAGACTATCTGTCTAACTACATAATGAGAGGAATTTTTATTCGATGTTGTCCTTGCCGATATCGATTTTCCTCCTTCTCGATGTGTTAACTCGATATTTTAACTGCTCCGCTATGATTGAAGGAGGAAGATATGGCTGCAATTCGGGCGACGATAAAAGGCGACAAGAGCGTAATGGCGATAAGTTGTCCTTGAATAGGGCTAAAGAAAATAAATCTTTACGGGTCTGGACAGCATGAATTGGAAGATTTCGATTAGCTGCTGCCGACTGAAGGCCACTCAAATGGTTTATAGCTACTGGAGTGGGAATTGTGTCACTTAACGATTGATTTAAAACTACAGAAAAAATTAAGGATGGTTTCTCAGGTACCCTTTGTGTTTCCCTCAAAATTTTGCTAAATGCATCACCCCAACGACTTTGAGAGTGTTGGCAGACTTAATCGCAGCAATGCTTAACCAAAATAGCAGTTTGCAAGGATTGAATTTGAATCTCACGCTTTTCCAACTCCTTGCCAAAGAATTTTCAGCTACTCTTTAAGCACCCATTAATCCTTTGTCAACATTTACCCACACATGATAGATTGCTTCAAAGTTATTGCTTGAATCCTTGCCGGAGAATTAAATCCCACGCAACCAATTCCCTTCCTCATCCTAACCATATACAGGGAATAGCAGTTGCCTTTCTGGTATTAATTACCACACATTCCTTTGTGTTTATCAAAGTTCTAAGATCCCCGTAAGTGTGTAAACAGGATTAAGACTGCACATAAGAGCTCTTTGCCCAAATAACAATTTCAACGTATTTTGGAATAATCGTCAAACAACTTCCTTTGCCTTAATGTTCCTGCATAAGCCCTACGTAATAGTCTTAGCTACTAAAGCTGGATAATAAAAGAAACAATAGTATCTATTGGCACGATAGTTTGTGTAATAAAATAACGATCCTGTCGGGAACTCTTGGCAATTAATCTCACAGCTCACACTCATCTCACAGGCAATAGCTATTTCGCCAAAGCCGAAGGAGAAGGATGATATTTCTTAGAACTAACCCAAAAGTAAGAAACCTTCATCACTATGCCGAGCACAAAATTAATGATTCAAGTCCATTCACTCATGTCCTTCTTCCTTCCTAGTCACCGTTGACGACGGTTATTATCTGATCGTATCAAGACCAACACCCATGTGGGAAGAGATAAAGCATCTTCTTGTAGCACATTCATTTACCAAACGACCATCGTCCAGACGCTTGTATCCGTTTTCCGCTGTCTTGCGGTAATAGTTTACCCCGGGCCGCATATACTAAGTGCTTATAAACCACCTTTTAGGGGTATATTTGTCACCAGAAGCGTTATGATGACAAAGTTTCCACATATATTCCACATATATTTCCTGGGACATTAATAATCCCTGCTGTGGTCATTAGTTCAGGAACATTAAATTGATTCGACGACAAATTCGCAAATTTACATTGAGTGATTAATTTCATTTAGTCAGACCGTATGAAAGCAGTCGGACGCCGCTTGAGTCTATCCCGGTTTAATTGTGGCCTGTGAAGGCAATAAATATGACGAAAAGGACAAAAGGGCATTCTAGTTTCAATGGTGGAATTCAGAGAAATGTATAGAAATTAAATAGAGATGAGCCATGGCATAATGATGACCATGGATCAAACAAACAACTGGAATGACGTGACGTCTTCGTATCTAATTAGAGCTGGGAGACTTTAATTAAACTTTTGTTTGTAATTTATTGAAATAACCTTCTTACGAGGTTAGGCAACATTTAGGTGACCTTCATCATCTATTATTCTTATTTTATTATGCAAATTGTGTCCCTTCGTGAGCGCTAGAACCATGAAGTTAGCATACAAATTATGTCAATGGGGACCGTGTGCGAAAATATTTTTATTTCAATACTAAAGACCGATTTGGAAAAAGCTATAAATTGGCTCACAATCCGGTCAGTAGAACCGGCAACAGGTGCTCGGTGAACGTGATTAAGTGGTTAGTTTTGCAAATGTTATATTTTGTCTTTGGAGTGGATCTACTGGCTATCTTCAATGAAAGGGATATCGTAAAAGGTCACCTAACAAGCGGTAAAATTTTAAATCTATGGAAAACGAAACAATTTAATTAGAAATGTTTTGGTCTACTTGTCAGCACGTTTTACCAGCTGTGTAATATATGTTTACCACGTCCATAGAATCAATTTCAGAGAGAAAAGGATTATTGGGTTCACTTCCAAAATTCCATTTGGTAAGGTTGAAAATGGGCACGTAGACGAGTTCCAATTTACAATTTTTTTTTGTCATAAAATTGATAAGAATTTAATTGGCTCTTATAAGGCCGTTAAACGTTGAATAAAATATGTAACAAGAAAGAGTTCAAGAACGTATATGCACACACAGAAGCTTCTTCAAAAACGACAGATATCATATATAAGTGAGTTGTATTCGGAAAATTGGCGTTCGTTTCATAAGTAAACTTTTAGCTTGCCGCCAGCAGACTTAATAATCCATTTGGCGAGTAATGTGCAGAGTAATGATAGATAACATAACAAAGGAAAAATCGGATGAAACGAACTATTGTAACGAACATTATAAAATTCCCGTCACTTTTTGAACATACATATACGCATTTGTATAATATATACGTTGGTTGAAGAAGTCCCAGGCAAAGGATGAATTCAGATATCATAAAGTCTTATTCTATTTTTAGAAAATATAAGCTTAGCTGTTAAAAAAAGCGCCTAATGACGATTTAAACAACCAACTATTCAAAAAATTGTACTATTGTAAAAATTGGACTTCTAAAAGATGAATTATTTTGTAGTACTGTTATATTAATCTAAAATAAAATAAGATAAATAAACTTCCCAATTTTTGTTCTTAAGATATTCGAAGAAAGTTTCACACTAAATTTGATTTAGTTTTTTCGTGGTTTTTCCAGTGTTGTTTTCAGACATATGTACATGTAAAACTCTTAGCTTCAATAGTTTTATTTATTCAATACTAATAAAAAGGGCAATTCAGGGAATGGAGAAAAACGATGGAATAAAAGAGTGGTAATGCGTGTCGTCTTGTCGTCTTGTCGTCTTCGCTGGTCTCTTGGCAATGCTCCCTTAGAGAGGAAAAAAGTGTTCGTGTTGACAATTTGTGGTTTGACGTTTCCACATACATTCTACCCGAAGAGATTTTATGATGACCAAAAGCAGTACGAACTTTATGATCTGTTTTCACGATTGTGGTTAATTTTTATTATTTACTAATATAGCGTAATGAGATTTCGCTTTTCGAAAGCCATCACAACTATAGTTGAATGTTGACAGTTCAATATTGACGCGACAATTAAAATGACACTTCTTGTTGAATCATTTTTTAAATGCTGTCATCAAAAAAGTCTGAGTATCGTTATAATTTAGACGTAGTCAATACTTCTTACCTCGTTTTGTAGCGAGCTTTCTTTGCTGAAACGGGGTGTGGCTCCTTTGTCACCTTATTCTTACTGTCGCGTTGACAGTACCCAGCCAGTCCCCTTCTGGGTGAGAACCCGAGCCTGGCTGCCGGTATTAGCCAAGTGAGGCCAAGCCTGTCTTTGCGGAAACCCAAATCGAGTCTCTAGTTGCTGTTGACTTGGGCCCTTGATAATTAGATCCTTCTGGGTTAAAATCCAAATCGGAGTGCTAATCCCGCGCTATTTGCCTCGTACTAAAAGGAGTTGATAAACCTCGTGTGGCTTTAAACCCGAGTCGGAGTATAGATTTTCATCCTATCAGTCCCCACTCATCGGTTATTGGCCGAGCGCCAGCGGCAGCAAGTGTTGGCCACGCAACTTGTCCCACGCTTGTAGGAGCCTTATTATTATACATATATCAATTATTATTATTTTTTTTTCTTGTAAATTTTTTTTTGTACAATCTGATGCCACCTTAGCATCAACACTGCGTCATTGATTTCGCAAAGCCCCACTCTGGCGACAAGTACTACTCTTACCCTATTTGTTGTGGTAGTTGTTGTTATGGTTTCTCTCCTGTCTTGATATAGCTTTGGTCGGATTTTCGGATCACTGACTCGACTTTTTTTCTTCTTCTCGTTCTACCAAATGCCTCAGCCTCTTATAGGGCTAGGCCGACCGGCTATGTGAACGGCGGCTTTCCAGTCGTCACTGACATTACCGCTGATCTCAATTTGCACAGAGATTGGGTCTGTGCTTTGGTTAATAGATGCTATTTTGAGCTCAACCGTCAATTGACTGTTAGAGTCTTGTTTCGGAAAACCAAGCCGACTCTATAAGAGTTCCTTTCATTTGGAAGCTATTATACGTCGTAAAAGTGTGTACCTTTTCAAAAGAAATTACTCATGGCAGATAGAAGATGGGGCTTGATCTTAGGTTATCGAATTTGTGGTTCGATAGTGAATCTAAGTAAAACACAGTTATGATTTAAATTTCGATCAAATTTTACTTCTAGTACGTCGCCTTGATCTTACCATTATGAATAAATAAAATAATTAAAATGTCCTTGCACCTCACTCTTACAAAGTAATTTTCGATGACTGTCACATAACTGTTTGCAAAAGGAGAAATTGTTTGTAATTTCAGTTGGCATGTTAGAATTTATGGAAACCCATTGCTTTTATAAATTTTTCTTTTTATAATTTTATTAATAAGCTTATTCTTAATAACTACAACAAAAAAAAATTAACAAAATTCAAACAAGAATGCACGAAAATAATAAAAATAAAAACATCTTCATATTTTAAGCTGTCAAATAATTGTTTGCAAAATGCGAACAGAACATAAAAGGAAACGAAAAAAAAAATACAAATAAAAATTGATTAATAACAGCTTGTAGTCGTCTTGGCATTGATCCAACTAGGTGTTCCATATCGTAGTAGTCCGATATCTTTTTCCACTCTTCCTGGACTACTCTAACAAGTGCGCTTTGTGATGTGGAAGCCCGTTTTGCCACCTTCTCTTTTAAAAATGGGAATTTTCAATGGGGCTTATATCGGGACTTTGCGCAGGTGCATCAAACACTTTGCTGCAGTTTTAAAGCAAAAATGTACTGCACTGTCCTTCGAGTCATTATCGTGGTATAACTTGTATTGCAGCTTTTGAGGATTTTTGGGATTAACATATCCGAAATTTGCAGCAATTTTGGACAGTTCATTTTGGAATATGTCCAAATAATACTCCTTGGTCATTGTATTAGGGAAAATCCTGACTTCTCCGACGCCCTTAGATGAAATGCGTCTCCACATCATTTTCATTTTAATTTTTTTTCATTTCATTTAAATATTTATTTGCCCAACTGCTTGCATGCATTAGCCCTAAGACTTCTGTAACAGAGCTGGTCTCTTCTAATTTTTCTACGCTCAATTCAACTTAGAACTTATCACTTTTTGAATGATTGTAAGTCTCCAGATTTGTAACCCGTTCATTGTGAAACGATCTATAGTCTTTAAAAGGTCATTAGTCTGAATGAATTAATCAGAATTCCACAAAAATTCCCAATCACACCCAATATGTTGCCGAACCCGCTTTAAAGTAAGGCAATCAATCTAACTTCCTACTTTATTATACAGCGTAGACCTATTACGTTTGTCTGTTTTTACCTGTTTGGATTTTTTTGTATTCTAATTTTGACATCTCATTCACCACTTGTCACATATGTAGAAGTCAAGCGTACTCAGTTAGTATTGCCATTTCATCACAAAAAGACATGTAGCCAAGTAATACTTACAAACCATTTAATCTTATTATCAAAATTCGTGTTCTGTGAAGAATGTTTTTCGCGCAATTCGAACATTTTACAGTCGTTATAATCGACCTACTGAGCAAGCAATCTTTTTTTTTATAGGGTTCGTTCAAGAGCTACGCTCTTATGGGGTTTGTCACACAACCTCGACTGGGTGCAGATGGTTTGTGTCGAAAATGTTCGTTCACTACTCTCCAGGGGTGGTTGTCCTAGATAGCATTTGAGAGATTCGACTGAATTTGCGATGGTTGTAGTTCACAGTAACTCTTTTACAAGTAACTCAATACAAGAGCTACCGATGTACTCGGAAAAAATGAACTGTTTTGTGAGGTTTATGGTTCAGTGGAATCATTGGCCACTTAAATAGAAGAGACGGGTATTGTGTATATTATGAGGGTCAGCGTTAAAAGATTTGGAGTTATAAAGAGTGGCGCAGTCAATAGTACCTGTTAGAAGTCTATGATTGAAGAGAATGACAGATACCCTTCTTCTTTCCTTCAACGTACTCAAATTGATTAGTTTAAGATGGTCTTGATAGTGCGGTAAGAACAAAGGATTGTTCCAGGGCAGGTTTCGAAGAGCGAAACGTACGAACCAACGTTGGATGCTTTCGATTTTGAGATGCGTATTTAAGAAGGGGGAACAAAGGTAATATTGGATTGGAGAATTTTTTAGACCAACGTTTCATCGATATGTGCGCGAAAATTTAGCTCGTGGTCACATAATATGCTAAGGCTAGGCGCGATCAGCCTAAAAGGTGGGTTAATTATTGAGGAAGTAGAGACAAGGAGAAAGTTTGTTTCGTTTCCGTGAAAAAGTGATTGATTGGCATTTGGAAATGTAAATCTCCAAGAAATTTTTGGAGCAGCAGACAGAAAAGCTGTTGAGATCCAATTGAATGAGGGAAGAATCTTGTTGCGAGGAAATGGTCTAGAGGAACTTGGTGCCGTCGGCGTACAGTGAGAGGTGGAAATGTTTGATGACTAACTCATTGTCGTTAATGGTAAGAATGAAAAGAAGTGGATCTAGGTGGCTGTCTGGGGAATGCCGGAAGAAGCTAAGAAAGGGTTAGAAAAGGCAGACCTAAAACGAACACTGTAGTAACGCTTTTTTAAACAAGAAGATATCCACTTTAACATAGTGGGTTCAGAGCCAAGGGGAGACAGTTTGAAAGGTATTAGTTTGTGGGAGATTTCGTCGAAGGCTTTACTGAAGTCAGTTGAAATAATGTCGACATCATTCCTAAAGCTGAGAGGGTGAAGGACACAAATTCGAGAAGGTTTGTGGTTTTGGTTGTATTTGAGGAAGCCATGCTGTTTAGAGGAGATTAGAGATTTGCAGTGAAAAGAAAAGAGTGTCATACAAGATACTTTCGAAAAGTTTGGCGAATGGGTAGTGCTAAAAGGAACAGGGATGAACTGAATATTTTTGAGAGCGAGACAGAAAGAATGGAGGAACATTTTTTTAGTAATATGGCAGGGAGATCATCGGGCCCAGGAGTGAATTCATCATTAAGTTGTTTCAATTTATTTTCAGTGATATGGGGGTTAATAGTACTTGGGGGAATTAGTCCAAGGGAGTAATTTGGTAATTAATCAAAGTAAGTAGTGGCCGGTATAAAGGAGTCATCGGCGAAAAATTGTTTGAAAAAGCTGGCACAAAAGTTGATGATAGTTTTGGTATCATTCGAGATTTCACCAATGAAGGAGAGTGAAGTTGGGTAGCCATCAGATTTCCTTTTGTAATTGACAAACTGAAAGAAGGACTTAGGATCGTTAATAAGATTGGCTTGCGTTTCGATTGGAGAGAGTTACGAAGCTCGGTTTGTTGCAGATAAGTACCATTATAGTCAGAAAAGTCATTGGGGGATTGAGTACGAAGGACAATTTCCCACAGTTTGTTGTTTCTTAGTGAACGATTATACCAAGGAGGGGAGCCAAATAAATGTTTGGATCGGGAAAGGGGAACGAGAAGAGAAATAGAATTAAATATTTCTCTGTAGAAAATGGATATGGCGTCGTTTATTATAAGGCTGTCAAAATTGAAGGAGGCGTTATTGAGATATTCATTGATTAGGTTGAAATTTGCTTTGTCGAAGTCGTAGGACTTAAGCGGAGGTGGAGAGTCGTGAAAAAATGAGAGAAGAAGGGGAGGTTGGTAGTAGTCGATGGTCGATAAGGAAAGGGAACTAAGTGAAACAGAGGAACTAATGGGGGCTCTTGTGAAAATCAAATCCAGCAGTCTACCCATGTAATTTGAGATGCCACTAACTTGGCTAAGGTTTGAATCAGCTAGACGATATACATAAGAAAATACATTCGTTGGCCGCAGAGGGATTACTGGCGGGATTACTGGCCATGTAAAATGATTGATCATCTAGTGGAGTCCATTTAAGAAAAGGAATATCGAAACCACCAAAGAGAAATATTTCATCATGGAGATCCCGTAAATCATTTAAGCTAACAATCGTATTAATGACGAGTTCATAGGATTCAGCAGGTTGAGATTGCAAGATATAAAAGCAGATAACATAGAGTGCTTTACGGTTTGATGAGCTTAGGACGGCTATTACAACGCCACGACAAGTAAAGCATGAGACTGTGGGAAGACTGCTTAGGTTTTTGAGTGAAGACCTTTTACATTCTGATAATAGAAGGTGAGAGGAAGGATAGCATGAGGGGCAGGAAAAGGATGGAAATTAGGAGCGAAAATATTTGTCGTGCTCGGCTCTGCTACACGGAGCTGGGATATCCGCTTTGAGTGGATATATTGACGAAAGGTATCAAGATCGATTGATACTTTTTGGGGAGGGATATTGAAGAACTCGTAATACAATATTCACAAGATAAGGACTGCGCAAAGGTACATTTAGGTAAAACATTTAAAAAAATAATAAAAATCAGTTAGACTATCCGGTAAACACGTTAAAGCTGGAGAATGCACGTACTAAAGATATGTATATGAAAAATAGAAAGTTTAATACCTGCAAAAACGCCAAGAAACCTTATCAAAGTCGTTCTCCCCTGCATTTTGCTACTCGATGCGGAATTGTCGAACTCATTCCTGACGCAATGATTTCTTCTCAAGTGTTCTTCACAATTTCCGCTTAACGAAAACAGTATGTATGTATATCATCCTTCACCAAATATACAAGTACATAAGAATTCCAGAAAAATAAATTTGAATGAAAGCCCATAGCAACCCTCATCTCATGTTTACTCTCGTCCAGAATGCAAAAACAAATATTTGACAAAAGAAGAAAAAGATCCCGAATCCATAAAACGATGGCGTAATTACGAATGAAACGAAACTTACAGGCGAAGTACAATATTCGCAGAAATGTTTCAAACACAAGCGACCACCACATAAAAGCATGCTAACTCAATAACAACATCAGATGGTCTAAGCATCCTTACCAGTTACCATGGTGTAAATCCCCTTTCAATTACAAAATGTTCAGCATCCGGTCGGATGAGAATAGAATGCAATTTGAGTGAGAGGAAACCCTCGTCCCATTTGAGAACATTGGCGTGGTGGGGCGACCTAACGAGTATAAGTATTTTTCATCCTTCTGATTCGATCCCGGGAAACGGTTACTTATGTAAGTTTTATTTTCTTTCAGCTGGGAAAAGTGACCCTCCGAGAATTTCCTAACATGCAACATTTCATTTGAACATATAAAAGGTTACAAACTTTTGTTCTGTTATATTTTTCTAATATACCCCTGACTTGTGCACCTCGAACGGTCTGCTGGACTGACTTCTTCTTCGGACTGCATCTTCCCCAAGAAATTTCATTGAACCAGTAAAGAGCTTATCTTATCCGTACCAGCTGTGCAAAAGGAATTGTACTTGTATTGTATAGAAAAATACGTGTTAGTCGAAGGAGAATGGATTAAAAGGATCAGCTTTTCCCCGAGTTGATGATTAATTAATCGAGAAAATATGCAAGCTGTCAAACTTCTGACACAAACAGCTTTGAGGTGTTGACGTTTCGCAGTATTGCATTCGTGGAAGACCTTCTTCATTATTTCAAAGGATTTATGTCATAGTTGATATCTGAGGATAACGAATCGAATGAATGCTGACCTGTGCTAAAGGCGTTTAGTGTCATTTCTGGAAGTGTTTTTGAGTTGATGATATTTCATTTGGGACGTCTGTCAAATATTCGTAGATGGGTTTGCCCTCTCCATAAAAATACATATCCCTTCCATGTTAATTGATATAGAATACATCGACTCGTATATCTTCCGGACACGTACTTACCATGACGAACTTTAAGAGCCGACATATTTATCATCTCACTCCTGTGGCTGACGACCGAAGACGGAAAATAACTTGAGACTAACGTGACGATAACCTTTGAAAAGTTCGGATAACGAACTTTCCCAAGTTATGTACTTAACAACCGGGGAGCAAAGATAAATATCCGAAGGTTCGACCTCGCAGAATGTCACTTAAGCGGATGTCAGAAGATGAATTATGGGGAATGGACCTTAATTAAAAATTTATCGGATGTGGCTTATATACTTGTATGTAATGTCTGATTGAATGGGGTACCAGCAAAGAGGGTTGAGGAGAACTAATAAATTGGCTCGTAAAATTGATCACTTGGTCGTGCTTAGTTTGGGAATGTGGGATGTACCTAAATTGAATCCATTATTCCAATAATTCATGTTATGGTTGGATCTCAGAAATGTGACTCCAAAACAAAATTGAAGGATGAATCAATATATGGATAAACATATGTATATGGAAGCCGCACATCAGGTTACAACTACTTAAGACTTATTTATCAGCCGTTGCCGTTGTACCGTTATCTAATAAAAACGAGTAAAGTTAGTCAAGTATAAACTAGAATCAAGTATATAACTAGTCAAGTATATAACTAGTCAAGTATATAACTAGTCAAGTATATAACTAGTCAAGTATATAACTAGATAGTTTTTCTATAGGTACTTCGTGTAACTTCGATAGCATTTTAAGTAGCATTACTCAGTTCTGATTGAATTTTGTGCTAAGTTCATAGGAACAGATGAAGTTTCTTATTGAATTGAATATGATATTACTTTTTACTTTAAGTATCTGAAGTGAAAGGAATGGTTATTGGATAAATCTATTGTAATAGTACAAGGGGACAATTTGCGGTATGAAAACCCCATAGAGCCTGTCCTAAAGTGGTTCTCCATTTGATGTTCCATTGTTAGACTACGTAATACTGTGTGAAAGGTATAGATAAGTGGGCTGAATACTATAGAAACCCATTAAACCTTCGTTGAAACGTTGAAATTACATAACATCAAGAACGAAAATGCGTTTTGCCAAACTACTATTTAAACCAACGGGACAAGAAGCTGCTTTCAAATATTGGAGATCAATGACGTTAAGTCGCTTTTGGTTTGGGCTATGTTTCTCTTACGAGTATTGTTACAGACGACAGATTAAAACGTAATAGGTCACGTGGAGTAATCTTAAATAAAAAATGGGAACTTTTTACAATAACTTCTAAATATTAAGTTAGTACATGAACCAGTTCGTGGTTCGAAATTAATGTTTCTGTTTTAATTTCATACATTAAACTGAACTATTATCCGAGATTATATATGTAGGTACATGTTTAGCTCAATGCCTATCATTTCATAATGTGGACCGATTGACAATCGGCGAATGTGTTAAAATTGTGGAAACTTACTTCAAATACAGCGATTTCGTAGTAGCGGGCTACTGGAATCTATGCCCAGTCCATTATCTCTGTCGGCTCATGTTTAACTATTGTCTATCTCAAAGCAGGAGCTGCGCTCAATGTGATCGATGACTTGTGCCCGAGTAATAGGTTGTTGGTGAATCCTCTTAAGACTGGTGTCGTTCTCTTCACGAGATCTGGCATGATTCAGCTGGTGCTATAAGACATTCACATCCAAGGAAGCTAAGTACTTGGGAGTCATCTTTGTTGTCACGCTTCTTTGCTCTTCAGTCAAAAACTACCAAAGCGCTGTTTGTTTTTTGTCAATTCAAGGACTCTTTTGGCAAAATACGTGCAATGGATGAGTATTTGAGTGCTCCGACAGATAGCACAAGCTTCCAACAAAAAAAAAAAGTAGGGCTCCCCTATTAAGAGCGGATATTTTCGACACAAATGTCCACCTGAGTGTAGCATAAACATTTACACCCTTATAAAGCTCACCTCACACAGGAGTTGAAGTCAGCTAACTAGAAAATATATAGGACATAAACCGTTTGGCTGCGTGGCCTATGGGAAAGTGAAAATCTATATGCAATTGTAGAAAAACCATTACAAGAGAATTTTCCTGGATGAGATATTTCGCGGATATTCCGTGCAGAAACGGGTTAAGAATATCCCTGCAGCGATACCTCTCGCTTGTCGTAAAAGGCGACTAAAACATAGGTAAACAAAAATCACATCTAGGCAATTTAGAAAACACCAAGGTGAGCCTAGGGACACATATACCATCATTAAACTGCCCCACAAGTGTACATGCAAATCAGTGGGTTGACCCGACTGGAGATCACCGGTGTTGTAAGAAGAGTAAGATCTAACAAAAAAATCTGGAGCATGTCCGTGTCACAAAAAAAAAAAAAAAAAAGGGCAGGCCGAAAAACAATTAGTGCAAACAAATGCAAAAACACCAGCATTCGATTGGCCTCATCGATGAAGTAATCTCAAACCGGGAAGCCTGCCGCTACTTTCTGAGGTCAAACTGGCGGACCCCACAAACGGACTAGTAGGAATGCAGTTAAGTGGGAAGGTTATGGTCCTACACTTCTGACCATAACAACGCCGGAAAAAGGAAAAGAAGAAGAAGAAGAAGATATTTCGCGGTTTAGTGACACTAACTGGCCACCAAGTTTATGTGATTTGCGCCGTTAGACTTCCTTTTTTGGGACCCTGCAAGACATCTTGGACAAGACATGACACAATTCTCGACTCTTTAAAAGGGATTATTCAGTATTAAGTTATGTTATTTATATTGTATTATATTATGGTCGAGTTGGTGACGTTGTTGCATGGCTGATGATCCGATTACTTTCGGAACTTTATATTATTTTGAGTAATACTACCAGGTGGCGCAAAATTAATCATCCATTTTTTTTAAATTACTTTTTTACTTAAAAAAAAAATGTTTTTGAGTGAAGGAAATCTTTATTTGGACCTTTACAATTTTTTTCTCTTAAGTAGAAAAGATGATATCCATCAAGTGGCTGCCGCCAGTGTTGATACACATTTGTACCCGTTTTATGGCATTTTACATGACTTTTCGCAAGATTTCCGATGCTAACTGTTTGCAATCCTGTCGAATCTTCTTCTTAAAGGCTGCGATTGTTTGATGCTTGTTGGCATAACCCCGCGACTTCAAGTAGCCCCAAAGAAAGGAATCGGGGATGGTTAAATCGGCCGATCTTGCTGGCCATGCCAAATGGCCAAAACGGGAGATTACGCGACCAGGTGTGCGACTCCACCGTCTTGTTGAAAACAAGCCCCGTTCTTCATCAAGCCCCGCTTACCCAATTCCACCGCACCACACAGTGGCCTTGGGTGGATGTAATGACTCTTCGTGCATCACACGCGGATTTTCAGTGCCCCAGAAACGAAGATTTTGCTTATTGCCGTAACCGCTTAAATTAAAATGCGCCTCGTCACTCATGATGATTTTCGACACAAAATCATCTCTTCGTTGTTGAGATTAAGGATGGCTTGACAGTAATTCATGCCCGACTAATGGTCAGCACTTTGTACGGAAACTTGTGTAAGTCTTTCACTAAAATTCGCTATATGGTCCGCTTGGTGATGCCCCATTGCGTGGCCCGTCGTCTGCTTGATGTTTCTTCGTTCTCAGTGACATCGGCAGCCACAGCTGCGAAATTCTCGGCCGAACGACTAGTCCGGTGGCAGCAACGCCCTGCATGGCCTGTTTCCAGTCTGTTTGAGTCGAGTGACTAAGCGACGGAATGTTTGCCCAGTTGGCGTGACATGATTAGAAAATCGACGTCGAAATTTGCACTGGGCTAACACCACCGACCGATTGTTGGTAAAAAAAATTTACACAATTATTCCACTCGGAGTATAGTATTCCATTATCTGTTTATATACTGTAGCCGTCTAATTTACAAATGTCAAATACGATTGACGTACGATGCCATTTGCAAAAATTATAACATCTTCCGATAGGGTGATCAATTTTGCGCCACCTTGTACTATGACAATAAACAACGGATTTTTATTCCCTTGTGTGTTCAGCATAAGCATATCGCTTATCTTCTTATCAGGGTTGTTTCCCAGGGGTACTCGTATGAAAAATGACAGGGACAGCTTAGGCTAGGCCTCTAGCTATAGCTTAAGGGTAGTCCCAAAGAAAACTAAACTCATTCAGTTTATCACCAAGACCACAGTTGAACAACCAGGATATTTTCATATTCTCCATTGCCAAATATTTAGAACTGAGGCTTAGCGAGAAATCCAATTTACCAAGCCGGACAGGAGGGTTAGTGTAGCTCTCTAGACCTACTGCAATCTTTAGAACTTAAACCTAAGTTGACTTTGTAAATGGACATAACTCTTGTCCGTCTCATCCTCGCAGAAAAAAATAAAGGTCCGTACGTCTTCTCGGCCCAATTGTCAGTCGATACAAAATTTCCCTTGCGCTCCGGTGGCGGTGGTACTATCTCTATTTTGCATTAACCTCTGGGAATCCACATGATGAAACGTTTCTAGAGGAATAACGTCCGATCGGAGTGTGCTCTCGTGGTAACTATAATTGGGTAGTGAGCACCGGTTATTGTCGTTAGTCATAGGTTTTGCGAGTCATTTTAATAAAAAAATTGTCGAATCTATTTAGGCCTGCTCCGTGCTTTCGGACCTTATTGGGGGAATATTTGGTGAGCTGGGTATGGAATTCTGAACACTCTAAGAAAGACCCTAAGGCATTGTATTTAATGACAAATCACAGCGGTAGCCATACGCGATGATGGGCCTTATTGGAGCCACGTAGCATATGATTTTTAACTTGCGATCAAGTTCCCTGCCGTGAAACAGATTCTTTGTCTTACCGAAGTGTCTTTATAGCATCAGCAAGAGAAGTTCCTATATGTCTATTGAAATATACATAGATATTGGTCAAGTCAGATTCCAAGACATCTAATCGCGCTTTCCACCACTAATGATTGTCCATGTTGCCAAATGATATCGAATTTTCCCCAGTTTTTCCTGGTATTCCTTGAGGCCATATTTACCATAGTCCTAAACAATACTATTTTCGACTTCCGGAATTTAATTTTTAGCCATTGAGTTGTTCACTTCAATTTTTTGACATGATCTATACGCTGCCAAATCGATTGTGTCGGTCTTCAACAGTGTCACAGAATTAACCGCTTCTTATTGTAAACCGTTTTTAATATCAAAGATTCTGCTCGACATAGTCATTACGCAAATCATTTATAGAAGGTGATTTGGCATCCCTAGCCTGGTGAGAACATGTATGTAGAACCTTCCAACCATGTCAATGGTTACAATGGCATTTTCATAGTCGACATACAAGCACCTGTACATTGGATTTTTGGCTTATTCCACTGAATGGTAATCATCATCGACTGTTGAACCGAAGGTCTGCGATACAGGTCCGTCCATAATCAAGAACAATTCCTGTATGGAAAAATGGTGCAACAACACCAGTTGTGAATGAGAGATGATCAAAAAGTGCTGACGAATGGATCACTCGCAGTATAGGATAATTTTTTTATACTATATCAATTATACTCTGTGTGTGCATTTCCAATATAACACCTTAATGACATGGAAACAAAAGAGTAACTGTGAACTACAACCAACGCAAATTCAGTCGAAACTCTCAAATCCTATCGAGGACAACCACCCCCGGAGAGTAGTGAACGAACATCTTCGACACAAAACTATTGCACCCTGTCTAGGTTGTGTGACAAACACCATAAAAGCGTAGACTCTTGAACCTACACGAATTATAAAAAAAAAAAAAAAAAAGACTTGCCCTGAAACCACATTAGTTGTCCGTTATTATTGGGTTGTATCACAAGAAATTTGCTCAAAATTTTTGCTTAATCGGGAATAAAAAGTTTTGGAGTGAACATCTGTTACATTTTTTTTTTTTTTTATGTAAAGTGGTACTTGTGCTTGACGTGTGCGAATTTTAGGGTTCGTTACAAGTACAGTTACTTTTTTTAGAATTGTTTATCATGCTCAAATTTTAACCCTCTTCCTTTATGAATTTAAAATAGGTCATTGAAAATGAAAAACATTAATGTCACATTTGGGGATGTAGCGGTAAACGAACGAGGTGGTTTTGAAATTTTAGGCTTGATAATGAACCACGTGGGAAGCCGAAAATGTAAATTGGCGACGATGTTTTAAGAGCAACGATGGATGCGGACCCAACAAAATTGGTGTAACCTGTGTTGGTCATTATACATGGTCCTTTTCTTTTGCATGGCAATGCTTCACGTCACACGAAACGGTGTAAAAACTTCCGCGTCCACCGTACTCAGCTGATATTTTCCCAACGAACTACCATCTATTCCGCAATCTCGATTCATTTTACCGGCAGAAGGTCTTCCGGAACTGAGCGGAGCTCATAAAAGTTTTTGAAAATTTCATTGCCTCAAAAAGTCAGAAATGTCTGACCTTGTACCGCGTTGGAAGAATGTACAGGGTAGGCCGTTTAAAGTTGACCTATCTGGCAACGCTGTAACTTTTGACAGCGCTGATAGATCGACTAATGTCATACCGCGTTGGAAGCACCATTTGAAGACAATTTACACCATGGAACAGTACACTCCAAAAGAACACGCTGAAATTGTTCAGCTTTACATTAAAAATAACTTCTCAATTGTGTTAACTCAACGTGCGTTTCGTAAAAAAAATAAAGTGAAAAGTGCTCCAGTTAAGAACACAATTAAGTCTTTATACGCAAAATTTGTGAACACCGGTAATCTTAGTAATGCTAGTCATGCATCCAGACAACGAACAAGTCGTTCCGATGAAAATATCGAAGCCGTACGAGCCAGTATTGAGGAGACTCCAACGACATCGAGTTATCGCCGCTCTCAGGAATTAGACATCGCTCGCACCAATCTCCGGCGCATAATTCATAGCGATTTGAAGATGTTTCCATACAAAATTCAAATGGCACAAAAACTAAACCCAGCTGATTATCCGCGACGCCTTCATTTTGGCAAATGGGCCATCGAAATTACTGAAAACGAACTTGACTTTTGGCGAAAATTCATCATGTCAGACGAGGCACATTTCTCGTTGAATGGAGGCGTAAACAAGCAAAATTGTCGATTTTATGCCATCGAAAATCCTCAATTAATTGAAGAACAGCCAAAAAGTAACAGTTTGGTGCGGTGTTTGCGCGAATATGATCATCGAACCGTATTTTTTCGAAGACTATGATGGAGCCACGACAACAGTCAATGGTGAGCGTTATGGAGCCATGATAACGGATTTTGTGATGCCCATTATTCGTGAAAATGACATGGATGACTTCTGGTTTCAACAGGACGGGGTTATATGCCATACAGCTCGACCAACAATCAATTTATTGCGACCATTGTTTCCCGGGCGATTGATATCGAAAAATTGTGATTTTGACTGGCCACCGAGATCACCAGATTTGACGCCACCAGACTTTTATTTGTGGGGTTATTTGAAATCCAAGGTATACGCTAATAAGCCGAAGACCTTAGCTCAACTGAAAGCCAACATTCGACGTGAAATAGCCGCCGAAACATTGGCCAAAGTCATGGAAAATGCCGAAAAAAGAGTGCATTTGGCTGTCAAAGCTAAAGGTGCCCATTTACGCGATCTAATTTTTAAAAATTAGCAGGTACAAATCTCCTTGGACCAAAATAATTTTTTTTTTGTTCTTTTTTTTCCGAAACAAATAGGTCAACTTTAAATGGCCTACCCTGTAATTGTTTTAAAAAGCCCACATTTTCAAGCTCGTGGTTACGGTCAACGTGGTTACATAAAATCGTAAAAAGTGCCGATGAATTGATTTTCTCCTAAGGATCCTCAACCACAATAAAACCGTCGTCAGTGGTGACATCTTCAGGCCTTATGCCCATTTATCGCTGTATTGTCGGTCGTCCGGTGGATTCATGCATAAAGGATATCGTTATAAATTCTTCTCCTGAATATTTTATTACTAGCTTCTCTTCAGTTTCAATGCTTCTTTCCTTTGATTGATATGAAAACCATTTTCCTTCTTTTAAAATCTTTTCAATATCTTTTTAGGGTGAAGCAGCAGCTGTATGATTGAGAGCGCCGTGGCGCAGTGGGTAGTGTGTCGGCCTCTGACCCATGATAGTACACTTGTCTTGGAAAAGCTTCTCGGCGCTCGCCGTTCGGAATCGGCATTAAAACTGTAGGTCCCGTTCACTTGTGTGAAAAACAAATCGCACACAACATACATAAGTGAATGAGAGAAGCTTGGCTCTGGCTTCTCCGTGAGCTGTAACGCCATCTAAGACGAAGAAGCAGCTGTATGATTAATTCTAAAAATGAGCTGTTCTTGTATTCGAGTCGGGTCTCAATTCCGCTTCTTCGATATTTTTCTTCTGTCTTCCACGACCTTTGCTGTGGTTGCCAAAATGACCACCTTTGAAAGAACGTTTATAATTTCTTCAGTTAAACCATATTTACTATGAATTACCATTAACAATCCTGACTATCAGCAGCGGTTTTGTTTCAAATAATAACGTAATAAAACTGTCGGAAGTGGCAAAAGACTTATGGCATGGATTTTACTGACAGACGTTTATCCACTAAATGCCATATCTGTTTTACTGACACCAACCACATTTAGTTATTCAAACCGACGTATTCACACAACTGTCACCTTTCAAAGAAACTGAGAAGGGAAGAGATTTGGGTTGATTCAAGGTACAAGTAAGTTCCGTATTGCCGCAATCTGTGCTTATTAATGTTTAAAGTGAAATTTGTGTTTTGAGTGAATTTTAAGTCTAGTGCGGTTGGTGAACCAACATTACATATTACCCAAAAATGGTTTTCATCTTTAAACATAACAATTTCCGGAAACAAGACTCGGACAGACCTTGTTAAATTTATCTCTTTGACTTGCCACTTTTCTGAGGAAAAATATCTTTCTCCCGTTTTAAATGCGCACTTAAAAACAAAGAGTACCTACCATAAGCCGAACGGAAATGCTCCATATTTTCTGTTTCTCTCGGTCTCGCTAACAAAACATAGAAAACAAATATTTATTTCCAAATGGTACAAGCAAGCAGCCCTCCCCTATATTAAACGCGATTCCCCGGTAACGTTGCGTATTATCTAAATTCATGTTTCTCAATAAAACCAAAATAAACCTAAAGCTAGGTAGAGAGACGGCAGAAAAAAAGGATCTGTTTGAGAAAGAGAAATAAATTAAAGGATACCAGCAGCACCGAATTTACAAATCCGAATCCTAACAAAAGGGTATGTTAAAGCACGCTTGCCCTTGTATTCTTACACGTGGCTGTAACGAAAATGTGTATTCCGTTATAGAAGAGTCCTCGTCGCAAATAAAATAGGAAAAAAAAAGTGAAGAAAAACAGCAAAAATATAAAATTAAGTTGGCATTAGTGCTCGACTCCGATTTCGATATAATAAATTGACGTTTGATTAATGAATGCAGGATACCACAGTGGACAGACGATAGTATGTGATTTTTCGTATTTAATGCGAAAAGTGGCCAGAAAACAACACGTGCATTTGTATTTGCTTTTTGCTTTTTTTCTTTATTGAATATTACGGTATTGAGTAACCGAATTTCCCTTGTCAGATTATTTTCCATTGATCTATTTACCGAAAACACCGTAATTAAAAATCAAACAAATACGTCATTGTTTAAAATTAATTTTCCAATTCGAAGATTACTAGGAAGATATAGAATTTAAAATTAATTAGAACGGAAACGAATTTCTTTCCAGGTAAAATTTCGCAGTAAGTTTGTCCATCATATACGAGTACCTGTGTCGATTGCAAATGAAAACTACGGAAACATGTGTAAGTGTAAAGGCATCCCAGGCAGTCCTTTTGAATTCACGATGCAACCCATTTAATAATTTCTGGAGATCCATTTTGAGTGCCAACAGGTTTCATATACTCAAGCAAATGTCTGTGGCTATGTATTTGGCTTTAGGTTATTCTGGAAATCCAAGCAATTGGGGGGAAAGCAAAATAAATTGAAAATGCTTTTACGGAGCTGTTCAAAGCGTTGGCTATAAGACGAAATCCAGATAGATGAACGTATGTATAAACGAAGTCACCAGTATTCACCTTCTACCATGATGATGGTTGCTTCTGGTAGTTCAACGTGTAAACACATGATGATGATGATGGTGGTGGTGATGATCAAAAATGATGGAAATTAAATTGGAATGACCATTTTTGTCACTTTATTGATATCGTTTCTTCTTCTTCTTCTTCTTTTCCTTTTTTCCGGCGTTGTTATGGTCAGAAGTGTAGGACCATAACCTTCCCACTTAACTGCATTCCTACTGGTCCGTTTGTGGGGTCCGCCGGTTTGACCTCAGAAAGTAGCGGCAGGCTTCCCGGTTTGAGATTACTTCAACGCTGAGGTCAATCAAATGCTGGTGTTTTTGCATTTGTTTGCACTAATTGTTTTTCGGCCTGCCTTGTTTTTTTTTTTTTTTGTGGCACGGACATGCTCCAAATTTATTTGTTTGATCTTACTCTGACAACACCGGTGATCTCCAGTCGTGTCAACCCACTGATTTGCATGACTTGTGGGGCAATTTAATGGTGGTATATGTGTCCTTAGGCTCACCTTGGTGTTTTCTAAATTGCCTAGATGTGATATTTGTTTACCTTTGTTTTAGTCGCCTTTTACGACAAGCAAGAGGTATCGCCCTCCCTGAGCCTTTCTTTCTGCTGGTAGTCCCGGTCTCACGATATTTTTTTAAATTCCATGCCACAGTTTATTGAACAACATCTAGTGTTCTAGAAATTTCACGTGTCGTCAAACTGAGACGTGACAAACACAAAATATTAGCGTTTATATTCCGAACTGATTTTTCCCATTTTTTTCACCAAATTACTTCGGTTCGTTTCGGATTGCTATCACGACCTAAATGCAGCTCTTATTCATAATAACATCGACTTTTATGCACTATTTGAACGACATTTTGTAACCGTGGTTCTCATAAATTCAAAGAACTGACCCCGAAAAGGGTAATAAAATGTTTTTCGAACCGCACTTTATAACACCTTCAGGGTTAGGAAAGCTTATAAGCTTATAACCCTCCTAAGGTAAAAACCACAGAATACTAGTCGTAAGCTAATTCCTAAAGGAAAAAACAAATTAAACGAAATATCAGGGGTAGACGTAGAGCTGATGACACTCACATTACAACTACTATACGCCAATTCATAACCACAGTGAAAACTGCATTTAAAATCGTCTCAGTGGAAACTACCCACGGGAGAGCATCCTTGAGAAATAATGCACTAAAACTAAAGATAGGCTTGTGGGATGTTGAAGCCTTTACAGACTCGGGTGCCCCGAAATAGCGCTCAACGAAATAAGTAAGTAAAGGCTGTTTTTTTTAGAACCATACAAATTGAATATGAAATAAAGCCCTTAAAGTTAATGTTGATGTCTATCATATTAGCTTTATTTCATAGATAATTCTATGCCATTAGTGCTTAAATATAATTTGGGGTGCCTGCCATGGCTAGCGCAATCATGAAATCGACAACTTTATCGAACAACTGGGGCCGTAAATTAGCAATAACACGGCGAATGTTGACTTTCAAATCGTCCAACGTCTCTGGTTTACCAGCATATGTTGACTAGTGACTTCACATACCCGCAATAGTGGAGGCCAGTTCACAGGTCCATTATGCGAAATTATTCGCTCAGCAAATGTTCCTCGCAATAAATTGATCCTGTCGCGCCCCGTGTGGCTTTTCGTGCCATCTTGTTGAAAACAAAACTTTGTCACGTCAATGCCATTCAACTGAGGAACGAAGAAGTGAGACATCATGTTTCTACAGCGCTTTTCGTTGATGGTAAAATTCTGGCCGGTATCGTCCTGAAAGAAATATGGGCCGACGATTTCACCAGCCTATGAAGCACACCAAACACTGAGTTTTAATGGTTGTCGACAAAAGCTTCTGTGTTTTCTCCACTCTAAATTCGGAAATTTGGCTTGCTTGTATATCCATTTAACTAAAAATGGGCCTCATCGGAGAACAAAATTTTGCGTTGAAAATTCATTCACCGAACCTACGACGCGGTTTGAACTCTTACACAAGCTTGACCTTATGAGCTTTAAAGCCAAGGTCTTTCCCTAAAATCTTCCATAAAGTGCTGTGAATTGCTGTGCACGATGGCAAATCAACTAATTCGAATTCTCCTCAACAATTAATCATAAACTTCTTCTCTTCGCACTGTTTGTTGTCTTTGGTGACGCATACTATCCACCAGAATAGTCGCGACATAAAAAAAATTCATCGTGTTCCGAATAACTTGCTCAGGTGCATGATTATGTTGACCATAAAAACGAACCGAAAATTTGGCAAACTGAACAATGGTTTTCAATATATGTTTGCATAATTTGCATGCGTTGTTCTGGTATTAATATATTTATCATGAAATGGCAAAATGTGCTTACTACAAATCAATTTGCAACTGTCAAATTGACGTTCTGCAGAAACAGTGTTGCCAGTGTAAAAACCAAAATTCGAAAAAAAACACTCTTTATAAAGACTTCACAGTGATATAAACTGTGCAGAACGTAAAGGACATAGTATTTTACCTATAGAATGTCCTAATATCCATGGTCAAACTCTGGGGTGTCCATTATGTGCTATGTATGATTCTTCTAAACGTATATTGTCGTAGGCGGAGATTTCGACGCGAAAATAGAAAAAGAAGCGATAATCATGGCAACAATAGGAAAAAGTCTCCGAGCCTCATCAAACGAAAACGTTGCTAGGACGTGAAAACCACAGTATTCAATTACAGGAAAATACATTAGCTACTTGAATATCACGGATGGAGTAACGCGCAACCCAATTGATCAAGTCTGATAGAGAGAATACACCCTAATAACGTAAAGGGTGTTGAAGTATACAGAAGAGCGGATTGCGATTCTGACCACATTCTAATTATCGCAAAAGTCAAAAGCAGAATCCAAGTTCATAGATGCGGAACTCCGGAATGTATAAAACAAATTCAACGATACCAGGATATATCAGGGAAAAATTAATAACCAGTTTGTCCTACTAGGTGGCAAGAAAATTGGCGATGAAGAGGAAAAGCAGAATGGTACACAAGAAAAAGTGTTGTAAAGGAAGCAGCGGAAATCAAACTAGGCTACATCAAAGCACCCAAAAGCAAATCGTAGTTTGATGAAAAATGCGAGGTAATGTCCTTAGACTTAAAATACTGAAAAGAGCATGCGTGTAAGATGTTAGACCCTACGGAAGGAAGCCGGCCGTGCCCGTCTGGGTACAAAATGATAAAGGCAAAGGAAAAATGTTGCTTTACTTCAGGAAGAATGTTCAGCGAAAAACGCGAAAATAATGTATGCTAAACGCTGTATGAAAAGGATACCAGGTCAGATCGGGATTTATGTGCAACGATAACGGGAAGCTCGTCGAAAGAGTTGCAGTCCGCTGGAGGAGATATTTCGGTGAATTGCTTAATGTACCTATACATGGAGAGCAAGTAACAGAAATGCAGGTAGAATTGCCAATTATCGAGGAAGTAAAAGAAGGAATTCATCGACCTAAGAACAACAAGGCTTCGGGGATCGATCTAATCGGAAGTAATAATATGTGCTGAAGAGGAATTAACAGAGAAGTTATAGGCACACCATGCCTATGGTATACGGGACAAAGAAACTATCCCCGAAGAATGGAAGACTCGGTCATCATTCTCGAGGTTAAAAAGGGTGATCGAACACAATGCAAGAAGTAAAGGGGAATATCTCTGCCACCAAGTTGTTACAAGGTACTGCTAAACATTCCCTTAAAGAGACTGACGTCTTACGTTAAGGACAAATTCATAAACTACTAGTAACCGTTCGACGACTGAGCAAATTTGCACCATACGACGGCTTTTTGAAAAGAAACGTAGAATTTAAAAAGGGTGGATGACTTTTTAATCGAAATGAATCATGTCCTTGTAAGGTCGGGATTCCAAAAATTTGGTGAAACTGATGGAAGCATGAACAAAGGACAGGTTAAAATATTAAACATCTTATCTTAAACATTTGAGATTTGTGATCGATTTAAAAAATGAGGCGCCCTACTTTTCACCCCTAAGTTGGACTAGGTAATAAGATCCCTTCACGAAAATGATAGAAGAATAACGCTTATATATAAGTGAGGAAATAATTAAAAATAACGAAGAAAGCAGAAGAAGGTTTAGAATTGGTTGACTGTATTGACCCTGATTAAATCGTATTGACTTCCAAAAACGACGTAAACATCGAAATAAATTAAAGGCTGAATATGGGCAACGCATGCTTCTTCGCGATGAAGGAATTATTCAAAACAACTCTTACTTCTTGCATTTATAAAATCATAATAATGCCAGTGACACTTTACGAAAATGAAACCTGGGGTCTGATTAAGAAGGAGGAAAATAGATTTGGTATTTTTGAAAACAAGATCTTGAGGAAATTCTATAACGGAAAACAGGACAAAGAAACAGATGAATATAGAAAACTTTACAATCAAGTACTCGAGAAATTTTATTCAGCCCCAAGTATTATTCGAGTAATAAAATGGACAGGACATATAGAACGAATGGACAGTGGACGCACAGTCAAAAAAATAATGAATGGAAAACCTCAAGGAAGGAGTCCGCCAGGACGGCCGCCCTCTACATGGGAGAATAATAAAGAATAAGAGTGGACCTGGAAAATATAGGACAGAACAAGGAAACATTGCTTAGTGAAGGATAGTCAACGAAGTTCTGAACTACCGAGTTGGAAAAAGCCTTTGGTAGTAATAACAATAACAATTTCGGCATGTAAATTATTTTTTTAAGGCTTAGAAAAACTTAAAACAGGCCTTTAAATTCAAAATTAATATGAGACAAGCAACATTTCTTAGACAATATAATCTGTACTCGTCGACACATTGCCATATGGTTACATTCGTCACAAATGCCACAGTTGCAATTATACCCAACCCATAGAAACATCCGTAGTCCCCGTCTGCGAACGCTCCATAACCACACCCCTGTCACTTCATCCATCGACTAAGTTCCCTAGACTTTGTCGGAAAATGGCGCAACAGTTCAGGAAAATCATCATTCATACTTATTCTACCTCACTGGGAGCGTTTGAGAGCGAACTGCAGCGTTTGACTCCAATATAGATCAAAAGACCGAATTGTGATATTAATGAAATTAAAGTCTGATCTGTCTTGATGTGACCCCCTGAGAAGTTGCTATCTTCTTCTTTTCCTTTTTTCCGGCGTCGTTATGGTCAGAAGTGTAGGACCATAACCTTCCCACTTAACTGCATTAACTGCATTCCTACTGGTCCGCTTGTGGGGTCCGCCGGTTTGACCTCAGAAAGTAGCGGCAGGCTCCCCGGTTTGGGATTACTTCATCGCTGAGGCCAATCAAATGCTGGTGTTTTTGCATTTGTTTGCACCAATTGTTTTTCGGCCTGCCTTTTTTGCGTGTTGAAATTGGAACGTTGATTGATAACGCCTTTTGGACGGGATTCAAAGGATCTCTCCTTTGAACATGGCAATACCAAACTGAGTCGGTCGCGCTCTATATTTCTTGTGATGGTTTCTTTTACGTGGAGGCTTCCTCGGATTTTTAAACTTCTAATTCTGTCACGCTTTGTTACTCCCGCTGTCATGCGAAGCATCTCCATCTCAGTTGCCGTTAATTTGCTCTCATACTTTTTGTGCATTGTCCAGCATTGTGAACCGTATGTGAGCGCCGGACGTACAACTGAAGTGTAGAGCCTTCCTTTCAGCTTAGGGGGCATTTTTCGATCACAGAAGATGGCGGAGTTTTCCCGCAACTTCATCCACCCTACGCTTACGCGATGTTTGATGTCGTCATCACAAGTTGCTTCTCTATTAATCATACATCCCAGATATTTAAACTTTTCACACTTGGGAAGCACTCTTCCATTCAAGTAAATGTCTGGAATAGGCTGATGAGGGTCAGAGAACGTGCAGCACAGATACTCTGTCTTCTTTGAACTAATACGATACCCGTGTCCCTCAAAAATGTCCACCCACACATCAAGTGCTCGTTGTAGGGACGCCTGATCATCACTTATAATGGCCCCATCGTCAGCAAAGAATAGCTGGTGCACATTGGGGTCCGTCACTTTTCCTTCAAGCAAGCAATCAAGGACTGCTATAAAGAGCAGTGGGCTGAGGACGCTCCCTTGGTGTACACCGACTTTGATTGCGAACTCTTCGGTGACTCCTGCGGTGCATCTTACTCTTGTCGTTGCTCTCTCGTACATGTCCATAATCACTCGCACGTAGGTTTCTGGAACTCCTTTTTGTCTTAGCGCTACCCATAAAAGATCTCTTGGTTGCCGGTCAAAGGCCTTCTCGAAATCAACCAACACCATATGCAAGTCCTTTGAAGAATCACGATGCTTTTCCATCATGATCCTTATACTTTAGATTGCATCTGTTCTTGATTTACCCGAGACAAACCCGCATATTGCTCTTTTTCAACCCGCGAGACTGGGCATCAGATAGTCGTATTATTTTCCGCAGTCGGCTATCTAATACCCGTTCAACGATCTTCATGGTGTGCGACATCAGCTTGACAGAACGGTAGTTATCACAATTTCGCGTATCACCCTTTCCTTTGTGCAAAGGAAGAAGATAGCTTTCCCTCCATTGATTACGCATAGTGTCGCCTCTCATAAGTTTGGAGATAAGAACAATGAGCCATCTAGACCCGATGTCTCCCATCTTTTTCCAGAACTCAGAGGGTATCCCGTCCGGCCCAACAGCTTTTCTTTTCTTGGAGTTTTTAACCGCGTATCGAACTTCTTCGGCTGTGATATCGGATATTTCGGCATGATTCGGGGCGGCTCTTGGAAAGTACACTCGGGGAAACTGTTCGTTCAGAAGTTCCTCGCAATACTGTCGCCATCTGTGGAGATTTTTTTCGTCTTCCACAAGGAGTTGGCCTTCAGCATTGTTAATAAACTTTGGGAAACGAATCTCCTGAGCATTTCTTCTTCTCTGGGCGGCTATCTTAAAGATATTTGCTCCTTTGTTCAAATTGCTTTGTCGAAGCTCCTGGGTAGCCTGGTTCCTGTCAGACGTGGAAGACGATATTTCTTCCAACTCCTGATATAGGCCTTCCATGCTTTTCGCTTTGAATTCGGCGCACTTTTTCTTCGCGATACCTTTGCAACATCTATATACCTTTTCACGGCGAGCTTTTTCCTCTCTATTAGTAGAAGAGCACCAAGCTTGGAAAGCCATTTTCTTTTCGTGTATCACTGCTTTGGCTTCGTCTGTCCACCACCAGGTTTCTTTTGCGTGTTGGCAGGGGCCTTTAGATGTGCCGAGCAGTGATTTGGCTTTCTCCAGGCCAGATTGTTGTAGGGAATCCCACATGTCTTGTGCTCTGCACTCCTCATTACCGACCTCATCGATAATGAAACAGAGGTAGTTTTTCATGTTGGTAATAAAAGCTTCGCCTTTTCCTTTATCCAGCTTATACCACTTGATTCTCTCAGACACCTTCGTTTGCTGCTTTGACTTCTTACTCGCCTCCATAAAAAATTCAGTCAGGTGGAGACGCTGTTGAGGGGCGATCGCGTCTCCCAGGATCACTTTGCAATCTTTAACTCGTGGCTTCATGAAACTGGATACCAAATGATAGTCTATTTGAGTTTCATTTCCGCCGCTGCTATAAGTGATCAGGTGCCGGCTTTGTTTGATGAACATGGTATTTAGCACTATAAGACCGTACGACTTGCAGATGTTTAGGATATCTTCACCTGAAGAGTTCCTGGTGCCGTATCCCAGCCCTCCGTGGTAGTCTTCATAGTCTTCGCTTGTCTTCCCGACATGTCCGTTTAAATCTCCCCCAACAAACAAAAGCTCTTCCTTTGGGATGATTGAGAAGTTGCTATAATTTAATATATTTCGTTTTTTTTTTATATGATACCTGTTTCGTGAATGTTCCAGGAAAAAGCAGTTTTTAGAAAAGTTCTCGAATATTGCAAATTTAATTACTATACGAGTTCTAAAGAATGACTGGAGTCAGAGGTATGAAAAAGGAATCCACTTTCTAGAAGCAAGCAAACCACATTCCACAACAAAACGCTACAAAAAAATAACAGAAATGAGGAAAAGACAGCATATGCCATCAATGCCAGGGGGATTATGATATCTACTTGAATAGTTTCATCATACGAGTATAGTTTTACACTCTAAATAAATGTCTGAATGTAAAACTCACGAAGGCAACGTGAAATATTCTTTACGCGTTCCCTACTACTTATCCGTTGGTTGGAACACGTATACGGATACCTTCAATTGAAATCACCACTACATCAGGAAAGCATTTAATTGTGCAAGCTCTAAGACGCACCTAGAATTGATTGCTATTCTTCAAGGATAGCATTTTACTACCACTCCGGGGTACAAAGGTAATATGTCTTGGGATGGTTTTTATCCGCGCAATGATAATGCAGAGGGAAAGGATTGTAATTTTAATCTAAACCTACATTTTTCTGTGCAGTAGAGAAATCACTGCAATCGAAGAGAAAGATAAAAAGATTTCGCTTCATTAAATAGTAATCAGTCCTCTGAGTATTTAATATTCATTCACTGAATCTTCAGATTTCTCCCGTAAATGGTTAGTAGGATCCCCCAACACATAAAGATATTATCGATAGTTTCGAAGTTCTTGATAGCGAACCACTAGGAGTTGAAGTCATTGAGCACGCATCAGGTCCACTGCATTTTAAAATCTACTTTTCAGACTATTTCGTAGATGTCTTTAGCATCCTACAGGACTATCATGACTATCATGGATTCGTAAACTAACAAAATGTTAACTGTCAAAATGTTGAACTCATTTCTCTCGAAATAATCACTTCAAATATTCTAAACATTGATCCAGAGTCGAAAATGATACTATTCACGCCGTCAAAACTGGTTCTCAACATTCACTGGAATAAGGCAGGCAAAACAATGTACCAGTGCTTGTCTGGTCGACTTTGAAAAGGCTTTGAAACCGTGTGGTTAAAAGGTCTATTCTACTAGGTCACCAGGCTAGGCATGCCAAATAACCAGCTTAGCATGATTTACGTAACGACTATTGGAAAGAAGTTTGTGACATTTTGTCAAAAGATATTTCGATTATTGAAAGCTAAAAGTTAACTTTCAAAATTCGGCAACCATCCTGTTTAGGACTCCGTTATGTAGGACCTCTAGGGATACTAGAAAGAACTGGAGGAAATTCGCTCTCATTGGGCAACACGGACAGCCACTAGCGGCGAGAAACTTGGACAGATATTTTTGTACCCAGCTCAGGGCCTATATTTCAATAGGCATACATAAGTTTGTCTTGCTGGAGCTACGAAAGCCTTCGGTGTGATAAGGAGTCTGTTTCATAGCAGTCAACTTGACCGGAAGGTTAATATCATATTCTACATAGCTCTAATAAGCCCCATCATCCAGAATGGTTGCTCGGTGTAGTTTAATCTAGCGCCATTTAATATGGTAAAAATTCGTGCAATCGAGAGGCAATGCCTTAAGGTTTGTCTAAGAATGTACAGAACCGCAGAGTCCCGGTTCGTTAAGTATTACCTTAATATTTGTCCTGTGTGACGGAGCAGGCCTAACCAGATTTGAGTGTTTTCTGGTTAAAATTACTTGAAAGCACATCACAAGGGCTATGGAGACTAGCGATTATTACCTGATCTTCAAGGCTTACTACCCCAACTATAGGTACCACGAAAGCAGACTCCGATTGGGATTTCGGAAGCATTTCTTCATGTGGACTTCGAAAGGTTAGTGAAAAATAGAGATGGTATCCTGGTATTTTACAGCCACCGCACCGGGCCGCAAGAGACAAACGGCTCATCTGTGACGGGTACGCTGACGGCGCTCATGAGCTCACCCGTTTTAGAACCGCAAGGGCGAACTGGAATCTCGCTGATGTCGTTAAACTACACGCCAATTATTATTGGTGGTTGACGGGTGAAAGCGGTGGGTTACTCCGGTAAGATCCTCCTCACTCCTTACTTCCTAAGTTAGATTAGGTGTAGCTAGGTGATTTTTTGGAGGCTAGGCGCGTCATTATTCCCAGATGAGCCTGAGAACTGCCTGTTAGCCTTGGTGAGGTCTTGGGCTAGTGCTAGCCAACCTGATTATATTCAAAACTAGAATTATAATGGTTTTCAACATTAAATTGTAATTTTTGAGACGACGACTAGCGCCACTCGTCTACTTAGTAGACGTTTACATTTAATTATGCGAATTGAGTTAGTTTCAAATTGGTTAGCATTTCACATGCTGCCACATATAAAGACACCCCTATGAAGCACCACTAATTGACGAGTTGAATCTCGTCGCGCAAAGTGAATTCACGAAGGACAATCTGGGCTATCGTGACTGGTGCCAGTCTATTACAACCAAACTGTATCACAGTAACACCAACCAACCAACAATCGTCACCATAGTAAGCGTGTTAAGAAAGAGATGTTAATAATACGATTGCTTCCATAGAAATAGCTGATAAGATTGGGTTTTAAAATTGCTCGATATTTTTCCAGGAAAATAAACTAAAAATATTTTTGCTCCTCACAAATTTGATTCATTAGGGATCAATCAGATATGCAACAGCATATTCAACTCAAATGTTGAACGAGGGTTCTACTAAATTGGATTAATGCTGAGAGGTTACTGGGAAAGGCTCCTTTATTACACCCTTGAATTAGGGTGTTTAATGGCATCACTATATAAACTTGAGCTCAAGGGCAATATCCGAAAATGTTGCAAACATTTAGGAAAGCAATCGAAAAGGCATGGACATTTATCGATGTCAATGGCACTTTAATGATTTTAGGGTACACTATTCAATATAACAAATGCATCAATTTGGATCATTCTTCGCTTGAAAATCACCGAGGCATCTTCGCTCTTGTAGTCATATTACTAGCAATTGAGTGGTTTCCACGACTTATAAGTTGTTTGTATATCCACGTTTCTATAACACCGGAAGATGGGTTTATAGTGAACAGAGGTATTGTGAACAAGTGGTATTTCTTATCTGGTTATAGGGGAACTTCGGAAGGAAAAGACTTAACTTTTGGTTCGATTATTAAGATGACATTAAGAGCGCTTTTTTCACTATTACGCAGGAGGATGTCGAACAATATAGCTTTAAAGTGGCCTATTGGTCAGCCGATGAGTTCAGTTAAGGAATGAATCTTCTGGGTAAATTTTAAATCGCATGCGATATCCATTTCGAAAATAATGGTCTTTAATACAGGAAATCGAAAATCTACAATTTGTATTGATTTATTTCTTCTTATCTCTTATAACTAAGTATGTTAAAGCCGTCGTTCACGTTATCGTCCTACCACACGTGTACAGAAGATGCCGCATCTTATAATTAGATAGATCAAGTAGCAGTAGAGAGACCAAGCTTGTCTGATTTCAAATCCCCATCTTTCTTTAACTGCGAACAACAATGCTGTTGGACGTTTAAATAAGATACATAAAGCAGACGGCCTAGCTTACAAGCTATTATATACCTCTTTATGCTATAATGACTCTATAAAGATGCATTTTTGAAAATTGAAATTGCCTTAAGTGAGCTTCTAGGCACACTGTAGTCTAGCAACAGAAGAAAAGGTGGTTCGTTTTTTCCATTAACAGAGGGTTTACTGTCATCTTTAAAGGGCGAATTTCAAGGAGCTTTTCCCAGTTAAATCCACTACAAAGGCTCCTCCTTTTGTTGATGAGAAACAACACGAAATACTATGATTCGATGATTTTGGCTTTCATTAGGATCAATTGTGCTTGTGCTCGTTTAGGCTTTAAAAATACTATGAAGTATTTAAATACCTTAGAGCACAACAAACCGACTGGTGTGATGCCATCTCAATACTAACAAGCATAGCCTTGGACTTGAAATATAAAAATGGTATTATCTATCAGAGAAGGAGTGAATTGTGTTAAAGGTCGTAGACGTGAGGTAATTGCTAAAATTTTGAATTTAAATATAAAAAGGAATTCCAACCAATGGGAGTATACGTATCCATTTTACACAAATCAATGACCTAACCTACTCTCAAGGCAAGAGTCCTTCATTAAATAGCTTTAAAACGTAAAGTGCAACACGTTGCCGTTCATTGGAGAATTGGAGTAATTGAATTCACTGCCGGGTAAGATTATCTTAAGTTAGTGGGTGAAAGAAGTCACCTTTTGGCCAAATGTTGTTTTCTTATGGATCGCAAGGAGCCAAAAAGGATGAGATTAATGGAAGAGATTACATGTCTTGACGAAGTGAATTTTTTTTATATTTTCAATGAAATGAAACCTTCATTGCTATAGGACGCAAAGTTGTCTGGAAGTAAATTAATTTTCTCATATAGCCCGCCGGCGAGTGGTATATAACATACATAGATGTACCTAAAAAACCGTCTCTCTTTTTAACGTCTCTTAGACACTTGTCGGACATTCTTAGGATACTGTGGTATCTGTGGTATATTCTGTTTTAATTGGATAATACCATTGTACCATCGGGTATAATGGATTTAAGGATTCAGCCAACATATGTGAATAAAAAGCCATTTCAGTTTTCTGGTTACAAAAACCATTGTCACTTAGACGCTGAGAATAGACTAGGGTTTGAAATTGTGTAATATTATCGGTGAACAGAAGTAAAAACAAGGTTGATTTGAAGTCGGGGAAACTAATGAGATTTCAATGACCAAGTAGCTAGTAAGTGAAGTAAAGTGAACTGCTGAAAAGCAGTTGTGGGGACCTTTTCAGGTGTGTCGGATGGTATCCTGCAGTGAAAGTTGATTCTCAGATACGTATATTAACAGAAACAGAAATAGAAAAAGAATCGTATGTTAAGCGTAGGTAAAAGAAATCCTTTATTTTTCCGAGATATAGTTAGCTTTATTAACCTGTATGTCGTGTTGTACTCGTAGATGTTCAATCGAAAGTGCGGTAGAAAGAAGAGGTTTCATTATAAAAAAAACCCTCTGTGATAGTTTTGTAACTCAGTTCTGTTTGAACACGCGTCTAAGAACACCAGCCATATTTTACAGCTTTCCCTCCAGGTGGGTGAAAATGTAAATAGGACTGATACAGCCAATCATAAGTAGTTTTAGTTTTGTCAATTCCGTTCCGGTAATTTTGATGCCAAAGATGCACCGCGCTCTGGAAGGACAATTGTCCAAAATTTTGATCATGAAAACCGTCAAGTCTGATCGTCAGGTAGCACTGCTTGGATTGCCAAGGCGCTAAACATTGCACAAAAAATCGTTTGGAACCATTTTTATAAAACTGCATGCAAAAAGAAGATCGGGATATACGAGGGTGGTCCGATAAGTACTTAGCCTCACCGACAGATGGCGCCAGTATCGCAAGAGCAACTTACTATCGTGTAGTACTATCTATCTACTATCTAGTAGGTAGGCTACTGTTAAAATTTGAGCCGGATCGGACTCGTAGTTTTGTTTTGACGGCGTGTGAATGCGGGAGTGTCCGCGGACTTTAGAAAAATTGAAAAAGAGCAATATCAGTCGGTGATTCGATTCTTGTTTTTGGAAGGGAAATCGCGCAGCGAAATCAAAGAGCGTTTGGATGCTGTGTACGGTGACTCTTCTCCTTCGATGGCGACCATCAAAAATTGGTTTAATGAGTTTCAGCGTGGTCGCACGTCGGTTTTTGATGAGCCACGTTCAGGTGCCCCGAAAACGGCTACCACGGAGGATAACGTGACAAAAATCCACGATCTCGTATTGGCAGACCGCCGATTGAAGGTGCGCGAGATACTTGAGACAGTAGGCATTTCAAAAGATCGCGTGGGTCATATCCTGCATGAAATTTTGGGCTTGAGAAAGCTGTCGGCGCGATGGGTGCCGCGTTTGCTCACTCCGGACAACAAGCGCAACCGTGAGATCACTTCAGAGCAGTGTTTGACACTGTTTAAGCCCAATCCGAATGAGTTCCTGCGTCGTTTCGTGACAGTCGACGAAACATGGATCCACCGGTACACAACAGAGACCAAGGAACAGTCGAAACAGTAGACTTCACCCGGCGAACGTGCTCCGAAGAAGGCGAAGACTATCCCATCGGCCGGAAAATTGATGGCCACCATTTTCTGGAATTCACAAGGTGTGATCCACATCGACTACCTGGAGAAAGGCAAAACGGTCACAGGGCTGTACTATGCCAAATTATTGGGCCGATTCGACGCCGAATTGAAGAAAAAACGGCCCCACTTGGCGAAGAAAAAAGTGCTCTTCCACCATGACAACGCAATTGGTCGAATTGGGCTACGAACTGCTGCCCCATCCACTGTATTCTCCAGATTTGGCCCCGTGCGATTTCATTTTGTTTCCAAACTTGAAAAAGTCACTCGCCGGGCAGAAATTTCTGTCGAATGGGGAGGTCATCGCCGCCACGGAGGCCTACTTTGCAGACCTCGAGAAAACGTATTTTTCAGACTGGTTAAAGAAGTTGGAGCATCGCTGGGTCAAGTGTATCGAGCTAAAAGGAGGCTATATTGAAAAATAAATCGCCAAATTTTTGTTTTTCTTTTGTAGGATAAGTACTTACTTATCGGACCACCCTCGTAGGTGCCATAGGATTTAACGCAAAAAAAAAAAATTCACCTTATAGTCCGAATCTAGCACGAAGTGATTACCACCTGTCCCTGTCCGTGGCGAACAATTTGGCTGACGAAACATAAGCCTTCAAAAGAAGCTTGTTAAAAACGATTATCCCAGTGTTTTCCCATATGGACGAAGGCTTCTATGAAAGACGAAAGAAGAAAGAGAAAAACTGTGCATAGTTGACCTAAATGCTCCATGAAGCCTTTAATTTCATGCAAAAATAATTGATTCTACACCTAAAAAAGGAGTTATCCAACAAGGGCTGTTATTTTAAATTTCGCACCAACTACCAGTAGTTAGAATGATTTTTAACAAGTAAAGACCTAATAATCGATGCTGAGAAAATGGAAAACCGCTTCTGTAGACTGTATAACGGCGATGATAGATCTAATACCGCTGTCAGGCAGAATAATCCATTCGCAACGGACGAAGATACAAAAAATTCCGTCCACCTGACCTAGATGAAATTGAGCTTGTTATTTCAAAGCTTAAAACTAACAGAGCTGCGGCCTGTCTGCTGAGCAATTTAAAGCCGCTGGAGATGAGTTGGTAGGGCGCATTCACCAGCTCATCTCTAAAATATGGTCGAAGGAAAGCCTGCTCGACGAATGGAATCTCAGCATTGTTTGTCCAGTCCAGAAGAAAACAGACCTCTATAGCTACCCCAACTATAGGGGAATAAGTCTCCTTAAAATCTTCTCTGCCGTACTGTGTGAGCGCCTGAAAGCCTTTGTGGATAATCTATTAGGTTCCTATCAGTGTGGTTTCAGGCCAGGTAAGTCCACAATAGACCAAATGTTCACACTGCGACAGATCTTGGAAAAACACCAAGAGTTCCAAATCGAGGCACATCATTTTCTTATCGATTTTAAAGCCGCATATGACAGTGTGGACGAGCTATAACGAGCAATGTCCAGTCCTGGCAAGCTCGTCAGATTGTGCAGGATGGCAATAGAGAATTCTCGCTGCTCCATTAAAGCCGATATGGAATTAATCGAGATCTTTGATATTTAAAAAAAAACTTTCTCAACATCGTTCTTGAAAATATTATACGAGACTCATTGGCCAACACAGGGGTAATATACAGGGTGTCCCACAAGCAGTGTGCCAAAAAGCTAGAGCGTGTAGGACTGGTTAAGACAAGAAAAAAATCGTATGGGGGGGGGGTCTATTCCCCCCCGTTTAGCCGGGAGGGGCAATTTTCTAAAAAAACTGACTTAATTTGGAAAAAAAAATATTAAAAATCAACAGTTACATCCACAATACCGTGGTATATATTTTTGTAAAGCCACAAACCTCTTCTTTCATCCTGTTTTTAAGCAAAGCTGCTTTAAGGAATAGTTTTTGAGAAATTAATTTTCAAACTCAAAATTTTGCAAAAAGAAATTAAAAAAAAAAATTTCGAACTATTTTTTTTCGAAATTGTATGTAATTAAGTACTAATTTTTTTTCAAAAATTCAATACTCTTATTAGTTTTTAGTTAAAAACAGAAAACCGGATGCAAAAATGTGTTGTAGTTTTTGAGAAATTAAAAAAAAACCCGAACCATTTTTTTCTAAGAAGAACCTTTTTTTTGGTTTTGACGCCGCTGGACTTGTAGACAAATTAATGTATGAAACATTGACCTCTTTTTTATTATTTTTAAAAACTTCGGAGTTTTATTATAATAAATTTTCAATATGATCCCCTTTTTTTAGAAGGCAAAGATTATATCTCCGTCTTCTCCTAATGGCTGCACATATCTATGCTTGACAAATTTTCCTGCAATTTTACTCCAGCGACTTCAATTCGTTCTTTCAGTTGTTCCAAAGATACTATTTCCACTTCGTAAACATAATTCTTCATGAATCCCCACACATAAAAATCTAGAGGAGTTAAATCTGGTGATCTAGGTGGCCATTCCGTGGGGCCCCTTCTTCCGAACCAACGGTCACTAAAATGATCATCCAGCCAGTTTCTAACCCGTAAGCTGTAGTGTGCTGGTGCTCCATTGGTGCATCCAAATCGGGCAAAAGGTCTCGTAGGAATTGCAGGTATGATTCTCCATTAATAACGGCATTCAAAAACCGGGGCCCGATTACAGTTTGTCCAACAATACCAAGCCAAACATTACAGCTAAAGCGGTGCTGTGATTTATTTTGTTTCTTGTTGTGTGGATTGGTGCTATTCCAATGATGCAAATTGTGGAAGTTAGTAACCCCATCTCTGGTAAACTGTGCTTCATCCGTACCGAATATCCTTGCAAAATAGTTTCGTTCAGTTTCATCTCGAAGCAGTAATGATCGACAAAATTCTGCTGTCAAAAACTTGTCGTTTCAGGTGAGTCCCTGAACTGGCCTAAAATGGTACGGGTGTAAGTTTTCGGTATGAAGCACTCTCCATACTCTAGATTTGGGCACTCCAAGCATAATAGCCATCCTCCTTGTACTAAGGGAGGGATTGCGTCGGACCAAATCCAAAATTCGGGTAGAACCCATCGGCGGCGGGCGGACCCAGACGAAATTCGCAGGTCAGTTTTCAGACATTATCAACGAAAAAAAAGGATTAATCCAGGGTTATTCCAATACTGTGTCACTTTATTGTTTCCTCATAAAACTCCGAATTTTTTAAAAATAATAAAAAAGAGGTCAATGTTTCATACATTAATTTGCCTACAAGTGCACGCTGCTGCACAACCAAAAAAAATGTTTTTCTTAGAAAAAAATGGTTCGGGTTTTTTTTTATTTCTCAAAAACTACAAGACATTTTTGCATCCGGTTTTCTGCTTTTAACTAAAAATTAATGAGAGCATTTAATTTTTGAAAAAAAAATTACTACTTAATTACATACAATTTTGAAAAAAAATAGTTCAAAATTTTTTTTTTCAATTTGTTTTCAAAATTTTGAGTTTGAAAATTAATTTCTCAAAAGCTACTTCTTAAAACAGCTTCATTTAAAATAAATATGAAAGAAGAGGTTTCTGGCTTTACAAAAAAGTATATCACGGCATTGTGGATGTAACTGTTGATTTTTAATAATTTTTTTCCCAAATTAAGTCAATTTTTTAGAAAATTGCCCCACCCGAATAAACGGGGGGAATAGACCCCCCCTCCCGTACGATTTTTTTCTTGTCTAGACCAGACCTACACACTCTAGCTTTTTGGCACACTGCTCGTGGGACACCCTGTATATTTCAAGTCTACGGAATTGCGTACGCGGATGACATTGATGTAATTGGGCGAGCTTAGCGAGACGGCAATGAAGTTAGTTAGTGGCTAGTTAGTGGCTAGGGTATGTAGAGCGAATAAACAACACAGCTCCGGCCTCAAGAATCTTCGAATCCTACCCTGAGGACGACGCATTAGTGGAGCGAATCTAAGGTGGCGCACACAGATCCTTAGGGGACCTTAACCAACTGGGAGTGCGGAACTGGAAACAACTGGCAAAAAATCGTGCCAGCTGGAGATGCTTGTGGGTTGAGGCCCAGGTTCACACTGGACTGTAGCGCCATATAAGAAGACGAAAAAAGACTTAAAGGTAGTGAGATAAAAATTCTTCCACTACAAGAAAATTCAAATAAATAAGTAAAGTATTCTGGAAATTTTTCGATTTGCGATCATCTTCAAGAGTCAGGTTATAGTCTGATAGATAAACTTGAACGTCTCAGATAAGTCAGTGATGGGAAGACCCTTATCCATGTTCGCACCATCGTAGTTGAGAGCGTGACTAAAAACCCAGTCGGGTCCATTTGAGACAATCAAAAAAATTATGAACAATATCATGATTTTTTGAAAACTCTTCTGAATGGTGCGTCTCATTTTCATTTGTCTAGGTATGTAAAGCGTAATAGAGAAATAACCCCTATATCCACAATGACTGATAGTTTGGTGCAGTTTTTGGGATAGCAGTGTCGTCAGAAGTATTCTTTCGAAAATAATGCTGGTGCGATCGATTCAATGAATGGACTACAGGACTGAATGATGCTAACACTATGATCATAACGCTACCACATTTGGAGAAACCGAAGCTTTATGGCGAGATAAAACCCTGGACGTGTGATTTCTTGAAATGACCATTACAACAACAGGCCGAGTTTGTGCCACTGAACATTATTCAAATTGTTCCTTTAGAACAATATTAACGATAAAGTCTACACCAATGCTCTTCCAACGATTCATGTGCTAAAGGAAATATCTGAGCTGTTTCCCGAAAAATTCAATCCGAATTCTCTAAAACGTGATAAAAACATTTCATCAAAAGAACCCTTATTTGTAAACAGAGCCAAGGTGGACATTTAGAAAGTGTGTACTACGAATCTCATTTTTCAAAGGAAAACATTTAGTTTAGTGTTTTTCAATTGATTTCAAATGACACCTCTCATTGGATGATCTCTTATATGTATGAATCTGATAACAAGATAGTAAACTTTTCATAGCTAAATTCACGTCTATAGGTCTGAATATACATAGGTCCCAATTTAAAAATCAACCAAATTCTCTATATTCTATATGAAAGGCCGAGATTCGAAGAGATAGTGTGCAAGACATGGGTCGAAAAAATTGGCTTAAAAAAAAATTATCTCAATCTTTGGTTTGATGATACATATATACGGTATTTTTTATTCATTTTCCAAAGATTTTTTTTTTTATTTTGAATTGCATGTGTAATATACATATGTACATTGTACATATTGATCAAATCAATAATTTTTTTTCCAGCAGCAACTGAAGGAAAACCGGATGCATGCCATCGTATCCATAAAAGAATATCGGAAAATTCATAGAAATATGTCTAAAAAGCACATTAAATAGGGCACAATTTGTTGTCAAAAAATTAAAAATTACCAATCAACCCTACTGGTCTAAAACCTCAATTGGATACACTCGAACAGACCACCTAAAAAGAAACTCCAAAGCCACTTAAAACTCACCTTTAGTCATGTTGCACTGCACTCTGGATTTTCTTTGGATTTTATTTATTTCCTTTAAGTACACGCCAAAGAACTTCCTCGGAATAACGTAACAAGCAAAACACTTTAAGCACTTGCTAGGCTACTAGGCCTGCTTTCGAATATTTATTTTCCTTTTATCGCACCAATTTGTTACACCATTACTATAAACACGATAGGCGGCCAACTAATGAAAAAACGAAAAAAAAAAAACAAAAGCCCACGCGGGAAAAAAAATTAACAAAAGACAAACAACAACCAAGTGGTTTACGGACGATTTTGGATTTTATTTCGTTTATGTGAAGGGAAAAGTGAAAACTAAAGGAGAATTCGCAGAAGAACGACTAACCGAAGTCGTTTTCCAAATTGTTTTGCCGATTTGTATGGGCACGTCGATAAACACGTCCGTACACTTAGACTTGCCGGCAAGAACTAAATTTTTGGAAAACGAAAAATGTTCAATTCGAATACATCCATATGAGATACGGCCGGGTAATCGAAACAGATGCCGGCGATGATGACCATGTCGATGACGATGTCGAGACACACTGCTGGCGACGATAATGATGATGTCGCTGATGATGAAGTCGATTGGAGTGATGACAATACCTCAAACATGTGCCCGATGATAAGAGTTGTCCTTTTCCCCAATTTTCAGATTGTACGGATTTCCATTCACCCACTTAAATTATTCGTAATGGAGAGTTTCTAGAACAGAGTTTAAAGCTTTCATTATTACTGTTACCACTTCTCCAGTGGAGACATGCGAGGCTGAGTGGTGGTGCGCCGAATCGTTACTTTCTTTTGTTTACGAACGGCTAGGAAATACCGAACAACAGTTGGTTTTTCTTTGTCCCGCTGACGTTGGGGGTGTTCTTATCAATGGAATCAGTAACCCGACTTGACTTGGGATTGCGAGGTAAAAGATTTATTGACGTTTGGTTACTGTGCATACTGGCACTCACAATGTTGCGGTGGAAAGAGATTATTGCCGGTGTTGTGATTGGGGCGAATAATTTTCATTGTCCGGTAGTCATTTATCAGTGCTGACCAAATCGAACGGGAATGCCTTTAGCTGATGGAGGATGTATGCAAGGGTATTGAAGATGGAATGCAAATGTGAAATACGCACCTCACACCCACAGTTGCAGCTTCGCTTGTGCATATGGACATAAGTTGTTTTCAGTTAAAGTGAGTAGTGTCAAGGGTGAGGCAAGATCTAAATGTGCTAGAAGTAGTGAGGCTTGAAATGGTTTTCAATTCTTTGGAAAACCGCTTAGCTGTTGGTTGTGGACTGTGAACGGGTCTTTTGTTGTCCCTTCTTCGATTTCGTGCTTTGGATTAACAAAGTAGTACCGGGGAATGAGGGGAAACAATTGCATTGTGGTTTCATAGGACGTAGTAGATGTAAGTTGTTGGTGTTGAGGTTAACAACCTGATATGTTGTTCAAGTATGCTGACGACAAAACAAGTTTACGGGTGCTGATGAGAATGTGGGTTATGGTACTTTGATGGAAAGTTGTGTTCACCTTATTCTATTGCTAGTGCTGACCTTTCCTTCCAAGTTATATTTTAAAAAGGTGTGTTTCTGACTAGACTCATTACTTTCAACAGGGCAACATTCTAAGGGTATATATGTACGTGTGAGGGGGATTTATATGAAGTTACTCAAACAGCTGTATTTTTTTGAGAGAATACAGTACAGTAACACTTTAAGGACGTGGAATTTGGTCTCTGACTAAGAAGGAGTAAAATAGATTTCGGGTTTTTCAAAACAAGATTGTAAGGAGAAAACAAGACGAAGAAACTGTGGACTTGAGAAATCTACACAATCGAGAAGCCCAGAAAGTCTATCCAGCCTCAAGCATTGTCCGAGTAAGAAAATCGCGTAGGCTCAGATGTGCAGGACATGTAGAACAAATGAACAATAGACGTCAAAAGAATAATGAGTGGAAAACCCGAAAGAAGAAGGCCGTCAGGAAGCTCGCGCCACAGATGGGAAGATAATAAAAGAGTTGACATACAAGAGATGGAATAAAACAGCGAACATGGAAGAAACCCACAGGGAGGCTTGGCGAAGGGTTGTCGACCATACTTTGAACTTCCGAGCTCCAAGTGGCCGGAAATAATAATGTTAATAATGTTCTACCTACCAATAGTAAATGTTATTTCACTGCCAATTGAAGCTTTTGTTGATGATTTATTTTACTTATGAATCCTAGCTTCAGTTTCCAATGAAAACAACAGTTCTGATAGGTTCTGTTAGGTTGTTCTTAAACATTTTTAATAATATTCGATTTTTTGATTGGACCATTTGATTATTATTATCATCATGGCTTATTAACTACCAGCTACTTTCGTTTTAAAAATAAAAGTCATGTTGGTTCCGTCGTTCATAAGTGAGTGCTCTCGTATATATTTTTGTTTATTCAGTTGAATCCACTTCATTGCACAGTTCCCAAAAAGATTCTTTCACTTTAAAATTCTGGTTGACCACCTGGAGAGATTCTATGAACCACAACAACGCCACGCGGGATATGTAATTTCTTTTTGTGACACGTGGACTAGATCCTCAATGCCATATTACGCTTCGCTGGCTTTTCATTTTAGTTTGTATTTATAAACATCTTCGTAATTTTGTGGTTTTAGGATTTTGGGCAACTGCGTGGTTTTTTTAAACCTTTACATATTGTTTTTTTTTTATTTGGGCTCGAAGCGTTGCGGTTTTGGCTTTTAATTATTTATTTTTTTCAGCATTGTCTTGAGAGTTTTTCGAAGCCAGTAAAATTGTGGTTTGATATTTGTTAACAAGTATTGAGCAAGGCTTTAACAAAAATATTCAGGGTGGGCTTACTGATTATGTTACAATATGTTTCATCGTCATTGTTATTAGTTTCATCATAAACGTAGTGACCGACGTTTTTCATAATCGAAATACAATCGAGCTATAAGTACAAGATATTAATTTAATATAAAATCTCCTTCAACTCAATTTTAGAATACTCACATGAGTCGACCTTTTCGAAATCAAATGAATAAGCTTTGAAAGCGACTGTATTTGATTTTCAGTACCCTTTTATCGAAATGGAATTAAGGCGGAAATTCATCCAAGCGCTATATGATCTGTACAGAGGCATTGGTACTGATACTTTGGAATTCAATTAACTTTTAAGGCAGCTAAACGTTGTTGACCGTCTGAAATAAATAAAGATCCTATTTACATGCAATAGATAAATGTTCTATCACCCACACCCTCTGCGAAGACCTCCCTCTTTTTTTTTTTTTTTTTTTTTTTGTGGAGCCTTCTGCTATCTGTTGGAGCACTCAGACACAAACACTGGTCCATTGTACTGCCAGACAGACACCTTATATGGCGTTAGCCAAGCTTCTTTTTTTTTTATTCACTTATGTTGTGTGCGATTTGTTTTCCACACAAGTCAACGGAACCAGGGGGTTTTGCCAGTACCCCGCCGAGGAGGGACGCCGCGAAATAATCATTCGATGGCGTTGGTGTTTTCGGGATCCGAACTCGCTCATCTTGCGTCAGCGGCCGACACACTACCCACTGCGCCACGGCGGTCCCCAGAATGACCTCCCTCTTACTATTTATTATCAAAATGTAAGAGGTCTCCGCTCGAAAACCCAAGCTGTCCTGCAACAATAACATGCTTTGCCCTTTGATGTCTTCGCGTTGACTGAAACGAACCTGATCCCCAGCATAAACAACCTCTAATTTTAACGTTTACCGTGATGATGATCTCAATCGACCTACTGACAGCCACCCTTATCGAGGCGTCCTTCTAGTCGTCCTAAACTCAATAGACTCATCCCTTGTTGCAATATCCTCTTCCTCGCACTTTGACTTCGTTTCAATCAGGATCCTATTTCCCCAAAAGTCGCTTTACGTTATTTGCTTCTACATCTTGTCCTCACAACCTATTGATTCCTACGAATTCGTCATCAACTTTATCGACCAAATAATCGATTTACGGGACCCCCTTGATGAAATCCTTATATTTGGTGATTTCAATCTTCCCCACCTCTCATGGACTTCTTCCGATGGCCAATCCTTCTTTGTCGCTTCTAATCCCACCAATACCAAAGAGTTTCTCTTCCTTGATCGCCTAACCGATTCAAACGCCAAGTCAGTGGCATTTCAAATTTCATGGGTAGACAATTAGACCTTATTTTCTCTACTGATCCCCTTAATTCCTCAGTTTTTTTTTTTTTTTTTTTTTTTTTTTTTTTTTTTTTTTATTTAAATTCCTTATATAAATTCCGCAATAATTCACAATTTGGAATAACATAACAATTGACATAAAAGCTATGAAATATAAGAAAATTCAAATGGCATTCTATATTTTTTATACATAAGTAATAAAAATAGAGTCGAGTGCCACATCAATGTTTAAAATTAGACAAGATAAATTTGATGCATTTGGGTGGGGTGACCCTTGAGATACAAATTTCAAAAATTATGAGATATGCATATATTAATAAGATTATCAAAGAGAACATAATATTTTATAATTTCATATAATAAACAATATAAGCTAAGACATAAATTAAACCAGAATGTCAGAAAGAAGAGATTCCATGCTGGAGAAATTAAAATTCAGAAGCCAATTCTTTACTAGTTTAAGAAATGTTCCTGGTACAGTTGTTTTTCTGATCGACAGAGGAAGTTTATTGAATATACGATAAGACGAAATATAATAAAAATTACGAAAGGCAGTAGTATGTAAAGAAGGCACAGAAACAGAGTACGAGAAGTTTCCACGTAAGTTGTATTTTGACATTAAACGAAAATTCCGATTACCAGATTTAAAAAAAAAACATTTAAGTACCTTAAAACAATACAAATGACGAACAGGAAGAATTTTTAAGTCATAAAACAAAGGGTAACTAGGATGACGCACAGGTTTACGGCATAGTATTCGTATAATATATTTTTGTAACACTAAGAGAGAATTTATTTTATTCTTAAATGTACCTCCCCAACAAGCAATACCATATTGTAATTTTGATTGAACAATACCATAGTAGATAGTTTTCAATAGCGTTTTGGAACAGACATTACGCAAATAGAAAAAATGCCTAAGTGTAGAACGACAATAACTCCTTAAAGCTTCAACATGTTTCGAGAAGCACATTTTCGAGTCAATGATAAGCCCAAGATATTTAAACTCATTGACAATCTCGATTTGAAAGCAATTATCACTGCAGCTTAAGTTGTCATTAAAGGTAGGAGAAAATAAGCCAGACCTACAATTGCAGGCATTAAGTTCAAATTTTCGGCACTCTGGTGAATGAAAGTAAATATTAACTTCAGGATCCGGTAATGATGACAGGCTAAAGAACATTACCTTAGTCTTGGCACTTATGACCAAGTTGTGTTTGGAGAACCAAATTCTTAGAAGATAGAGATCCATATTTATATCTGAAATCAGGTCTAGACGACTATCTGAACCATATGAGAAACCTACATCATCTGCAAATGCAGTTGGCGTACCTTTGAACTTAAGTGCAAACAGAGAGTTTATATATATAAGAAAAAGAATGGGGCCTAATACAGAGCCTTGAGGTACCCCTAGTTTTAAAAACATAAGTTCACTCCTAATTTCATCAATTTTCACTCTTTGTGACCTATTATTTAAGTACGACCTAAACCATTTTAACATGAAGCCTCGAAATCCTGCTTTTTCAAGTTTATTGAGAAGAATAGGGTGATCGACCATATCAAACGCTTTGGAGATATCAACAAAAAGACCAGCAGTAGCCTTCTTATTATCGAGGTTGGACATCACCTTGCTACAAAATTGTAAAAGTGCATCCTCGGTTGATTTACCTTTTTGAAAGCCAAATTGTGATGGGTTGAAAAACTTAGTTTTTAAAAGATAACTCACTATCCTATTTTTTATAAGCTTTCAAAGATTTTGCTTATAACTGGAAGGATAGAGATAGGCCTATAATTACACACTTCAACAGTAGATTCCTTTTTATATAGCGGAATAACATCTGCACACTTAAGTTCATCAGGAAAAACTCCTTCAAAAATACAACGATTAAAAATGTAAGACAGTACATCTATTATATAAAATGCAACATTTTTAACAAAGGAACTTGAAATACCATCAGCACCACAAGAATTTGAATTTTTTAAACTGCCCAGTACCTTTAAAACTTCAAGTGGAGTTATGGGATCATATACGAAACTGTTACAAGAAATCGGGTCCTCAGTTGGTAAACAGTTGGGACAAATAGGTTTAATGGGATTTGGTTGCAAGTTGGTAGCTATATTAATAAAATAATTATTGAAAACATCAACAATGGTCGGTTTGTCAGAGACAATATGGTCATCGAAACGAATAACAGTAGGTTTCTTTGCGGCTGAGTGTCTATTCAAAATATTATTAACCAAATTCTATTCATTTTTTAGATTACCTCTAGCAGAAAAGAATCGAGAACAGTAGTAATTATCCCGACAAATTGGAATTTCCCTTTTTAGTTCCATACACAGTTTTTTATATTTGTTTTTTAACCTAAGATTTCCAGGGTACTTTCTAAGTTTAACTCTAAGTTCGTTTTTAGTTTTTATTTTTTTCAATAAGTAACTAGAAATCCAAGGTTTCAATCTCTTATGTGAACTTTTTGAAAGATGAGTTGTGGAACATTTGAGAATATGGTTCTTTAGGCAATCAATGAACATTGAATATGACGTTAGAGCATCAGTACACAAATAAACATCATCCCAAAACTCTGAAGAAAGATTGTATTTAATCTTGTTATAGTCAATTTTCACTAATTTGTTTTTCCTCTTGAAATTGGAACTGCTTAACTTGTTTGTGCAAAACTAAAGCCCAGTCATAGAGTGGTCAGTAATCATAAGATCTAAAACGCATTTCTTAAGACAACCAAATGAAGCATTTTTAAACCGTCCATAGATATGATCTAAACAAGTACCGGAGACAGATTTAGTTGGTTCATTAATAAAGTTCGTAAGGCCATGCGAAGCTAACAATGACATATAGCCCGAAACTATTTCACTACTATCTAGAATGTTAATATTGAAATCGCCTAATAGTATTAAATTTTTTGATTTTTCATTTTCTAAGAAGCAAGCAAATTCATCTATAAAATTAGCAATATTAAACATTTGCAATCTGTAAACACAAACAAAGACATATATCTCACGATTAAGTTCAATGGATACTTTTAATACATCGGCACGTAGAAAATCAACATACACAACTTCGCGAACGAAGTATTCCTCTTTTATAAAACAACCTACACCACCTGCAGCGTAATTTTCATTGGAGTTAGCATAAAAGTTAAAACCGGGCATGCAATAATCATTTTTTTCGATGTCGTAAATCCAGATTTCAGACACAAAAACAATGTCGGGAACACACAAAAAAGAATCAACATGGGTAACAAGAGAGGAAAAATTTTCTCTAAGACTTCTGACATTCTGGTGTACAATAAAAAATTTGTCTTTGACACAAGAAACATTAGTCACATCAATAGCAGAGTTCGATGTAGTAAGATTAAGGGAGAAAAAGTCATCATATATATCATTAAAATCTATCATTACTCTGATTAGGAAGAGAAATCAAGAGAAAAAAATATAAGGGCACTAAATCAGTGCAAGTTCATTAAAAGATCTAATAGAGATGACTTTGCCTCCTTCAACCTTTCTGATAAGGATTTTATTGTTTTTGAACCAAACATATTTAGCACCTTTTTGCTTTGCTGTTTCCTTGGCCTTCATGAGTAGAGCTCTCGAGTACTTTGTCAGAGAGTCATTTATGTAAATACCGGTTCCCTTATTGCTGCTCTTGGTACTGCTGCTGCTGTTGTTACTACCACTGCCCGATCCATCGTTTCTCTCTGTCCCCTTTCCCTAACCACCATCGACAATTTCCATCCTCCCCTTCTCCTCTCATTCTTTCACGATTCCCCCACACAAAACAATACCCCTACAATTCTATCCTCTTACGACTTCCACAAAGCCAATTTCCGTCAAATCAACGAATTTCTTAACAGAGCCTCCTTTAATTTTGACAACCTAGCTCTAAACGATGCCATATCAAGGTTTTACAGTGAAATATTCAACTCCATCGCCCTTTACGTCCCGTTCTCCCGACACAAAACCTCGTCTACCTCCCCTCCTTGGTATAACCGGAGGCTCCGTTCGCTGAGAAACAAGAGAAACAAGCTGTGGGAAACTTTCCTCCGTACTCATTCCTCTTGCGACTTTTCTAACTATCTTGGTGCTTATTTATATTTCACCGAGCTTTACAACTTTCTTTATCAAAGTTATTTAACTGACATGCAAACCATTTTTATAATCCTAAATCTTTCTTTCAGTTTATCAACTACAAAAGAAAATCGGATGGCTACCCAAACTCCCTCTCCTTCAATAGTGAAACTTCAAACGATCCCGACACCATCGCCAACCTTTTTGCCACCTTTTTCAAAGAATCTTTCGCCTCCGTACCTGATCTGGCCTATTTCAACTACACATCAAATACTTCCCTTGGTCCATTTCTCCCCCGTACTGTCGAATCCCACATCATCGAAAAAAAAACTAAATCAACTCAATGATGAATTCATCCCTGGTCCCGATGGTCTCCTCTCCATATTGCTAAAAAAATGCTCCTCCACCCTTTCTCTACCTCTCTCTAAAATCTTCAACCTATCTCTATCTCGTGGTGAATTTCCCCAAATGTGGAAAACCTCTTTTATCACACCCATTCACAAAAAAGGTCCAATAATTATCGCCCCATTGCCAAACTGTCACACATACCCAAAATCTTTGAAAGCATTCTGTACGATAACTGAAGTGTTCATTTAAAATCTCTAATCTCCTCCAGACAACATGGCTTCCTCAAATGCAGGTCTATAACCACAAAGCTCATTGAATTTGTATCTTTCCCGGCCTCACATTATTCCTGGCAACAGATCACCAGTCGGGATCCGGACTCGGTTTCTCACACATAAGGGAACTGACTGGGTGCTGTCAACGCGACAACTACGAGGTGACAAGGCGCCGCTACGACCGAATGTCCCGAACGGGTCACAACCCAGAGGCACAGAGTAGTGCGGGAACCACACTAGAACGTCTGTCGGTGTCGCAAACAAATTTATGTGACAGATCCTGGCCCAGAAAGCTCGTTACAAAGCAGCAATCCAGCTGGCAATTTGGCGCGTCTTTTTTCTTGAATGACTTCCCGTAATCGTCTTTCTTGGTTTGCGTAGTACTATCCCGAGATTGTGGTTCCCTTTTCCAAATATTCCACCATAATTATTCCTTCAGCGTGATCTTTCCCTTTGACACTTTAAATTTCTTCGATGCCGGTGAGGGGGCTCGCTTCCAAGTCATCGATTGTGCCTGGTTTCAGGATCAAAATGGTAGATCCAAGCTTAGTCTACGGCAACCAAATATATCAAAAATAATTCCTGGTCTGCTTGGAACTCCTCAAGATTCTGCCTCGAAATGTCGACTCGTTTTTTCTTTTGCTCATCAGCTAATATACCCAATACGCAGGGACCTTTTTCATTCGAAATAATTATTTGAACGCTGCCATAGATCCCTGTGACCTCAGCTATATGCCTGATGGTCACTCTTCAATCTGCCAATACAACTACTTCGACTTTTTTCACGTTATCTTCAGTGAGGGATGTAGGTGGGCGTCCTTCGCAAGATGTTATCCGTTCGACGGTTCGTATTCAAATGAATCTATCTCCTGAAATCGTGGTTGTTTTTATACGCTAACCTAGTGGGTAAGCAAACTTTTTTTTGGATTTGTATGGGAATTAGAAATAACTGATTATCATTACTTTTGGATCACCTCTCGTATATATTACAAGTGCTTAAAAAAGGAACGACTTTTGTAATTTCACAAACTACATTTGGCGAATTCGCGCAATTAGGTTAGATTAGGTTAAAGAAGGGGAGTGTGATGGTTAAGCATCACTTCCACTCGGAGGCCAAAAGGCCCATTGTGATTCCCTTCATTTGTGGGGTACACATATAATTAACCTGTCCTATCACGTGGTGGCTGAAACCACTCCGTGCTCTTTATGAATTTTAGAAGATCCGATATATCTGCATTTGCCACATCCGCAATCTCTGTGAAGAACCTTTGGCCCAGCGACGCTAGGCGTCGATTCTGGAAAGCTGGGCAGTGGCAAAGCAGATGTTAGATCGTCACAGTTTCTTCCTCATCGCCGCAGCTCCGGCAGAGATCGCTGGATCCCGGAGCATTGCTCCAATGCGACAGTGTCCTGTGATCACTCTAACGAGCATACGGATCGAGTTTCGGTCCAGCGCCAAGAGCTTTTTGGTTTTCCCATATTGAGCTCTGGCCACGATGATCTTGTCGTGTAGCTGTCGTTTCTTGTAAGCCAATACGAGTTGGCTTCTTTGATGATTGTGTCATTTATGATCCGGTATAATGCGCTGATCGGTGGTTGCAATGACGTGTCCGCTACGCTGATGTCCAGTTCAGACCCTTGCCTGGCCAATTCGTCCGCTCTTTCATTCCTTGCGATTGAACTGTGGCCCGGGAGCCAGCAGAGTTTGACTTTGTGGTGTCTGATGGACTCCAGTGAGTCGCGACATTTCATGACAGCCTATACAGGATTCAGTGCAGCCTGGCGGTCTACGAAGATAGTGATATCCGATGGTGGGATATCGGTTTGGCTGCTTTCTCTATTGCCAGGATTTCTGCTTGAAAAACGCTGCACAGATCAGGGAGTCCGAATAATTCCTGTTTGAGGAGGATATCAGAGTAGAATCCGGCCCCAGTGCCTGTGTCCATTTTCGATCCGTCGGGGAGAAGGATTGGTATTCTGAGAGAGAAGTCATTTTGGGGGTAAATATAGGCGGTCGTAGCAGCGAGGCTACTAAAACCATGTTTCTTTCCCAGGTCGTATATTATGCTAAGTATGGCCGCATGTCCATAGTTGGCTTGTTTCCACTGAGAGGACTCCCTTAGTCTGAGAGTGCTGTTTGCAGCGCAGCCTTTTATGAATAGATCCAGGGGAAGGAGGTGAAGAATCATGTCCAACCCTGCTTGCGGCGTGCTTCTCATGGCTCCCGTTGTACAAACAGCGGCTGACCTTTGTACTTTGTTGAGCATGTTCATATAGCTTTTTATGCTGCTAGCAGTCCACCAGACTATGGCCCCATAAGTTAAAATGGGTCTGATGATTGCTGTGTACATCCAATGAATAATGTACGGTTGCAAGCCCCATCTTTTTCCGAAGGTCTTTTTGCATGCATAAAAAGCGTTCAATCCTTTTTTCATCCTTTCCTCCAGGTTCCTTTTCCAGGAGAGTTTTGAGTCAAGAATGATGCCTAGATATTTTGCTTCCGCTTTGAGTTTGAGTGGAGTGCCCTCTTACTTTGGGGGCAATTATCGGAATTTTCCTTTTCCTGGTGAACAAGACCAGCTCGATTTTCTGGGGGTTTATTCTCAGACCTGTCTTGCCCACGAGGAGAGTTCCCTCAACACAGATTCCATTAGTTCACTGATAGTTGGTGGAAATTTACCTCTTATCAAGATAACTAGGTCATCCGCGTACGCTATTGTCTTTGTGTCATTCTCCGTAAAGAATTTGAGGACAGTAGCCCTCCTGTGGTGTGCCTCTAGTTGTCACTTTCCTTATAAATAGAACTGTGTCCAATGTCTGCATTGATAATTCTGTTCTTCAACATATTTTCAATCCAGGTTACAATGGATTTGTCTACTTTTATGTCCTCAAGAGCTGTTATTATGGCTTCTGTGTTTACATTGTTGAAGGCCCCATTTATGTCGAGGAAGGCTGCCATTGTAAACTCTTTTAGGTTCAGCGAGCCCTCAATTTCACGGACAACACTATGCAGAGCACTTTCCACTGATCTGCCTTTAAGGTAGGCGTGTTGAGTGTTGCATAAGTTGCGTGAGTTGACGAGTCCTCTGATGTATAGGTCAAGGAGTCTCTCCAAGGTTTTTAATAGAAACGACGAGAGACTAATTGGCCTATAGTCCTTTGTGCCAGTATGAATTAGTTTACCTGCCTTAGGTATGAAAACTACCTTTATTTCTTTCCACTGTGTTGGGATGTACCCCGCGCGCAAGCAATTGGAAAAAATGCTTACGAGGTGGGGTATAGTGTGGGTCTGGGTTTTTTAAAGTATCGCTGGCAAGATATCGTCCGGCCCCGGAGATTTAAAGGGTTTGAACGAATTTATTGCCAAGATACTTTATCCGTTGTGATAATCTTATTTATTACTTCTTCGGTTGTGTGAACCGTAGGAACCATCGTCTCGAAGGAGACTGTGGTTTCAAAGGTTTTACAGCCTGGGAAGTGGGTTTCAGTCAGCAGTTCCAGAGATTCCTGACTGTATTCTGTCCAAGAACCATCTGATTTAAGGATGAATCCCGGGACGCAGGGGTCCTTGGATAGGATCTTCCTGAGCCTTGCGGCTTCGTTGAGATCCTCTATTGATTCGCAGAACTCCCGCCAGGATTTAGACATTGTTGCTCTTGTTTTGCTCTTGTATTCGTTGAAGCTGGATTTGTAGTTATTTCAATCTTCGGTTATTTTTGAAATCTTTGCTCTATTGAATAGAGTTCGGGTCCTAGTCCTGAGTTGCTTTAGCTCTGTGGTCCACCAGACTGCGCTGGTCTTCTTGCGAGCACGTTGCAAAATACAGGATTTGTTGAAGCCGCTTTCAGAATTCTCACAAGACTTTTGACTGAATTCTCAATGTAAGTTGGATCGGGATTAGTGATGGCTTGTGGCGGTACTAACCTGTTGGCAACTAGCTTTGAGAAAAGATTCCAGTCTTCTGAGGGTTTCTGAAAGGTTCGCGCAATTAACTTACAAACGAACTAACTAGGTTTGTAAGTGCAGCAAAGTTTTTTAAAAGTTTAATATTGATTACAAGTAGTTCATTATGTATAAGTTAGATAAGGACTTACGTGAGAGAAGTGTCTGAAGATATCGATGGGAGCATGCCAATTATCATAACTGTAGAATTTCCAAGCAAAACGTACTGCTTTTCTTTACGTATTTATTTATTTTACTTCAATATAAACTTCAATATAAACTCCTTGGCGTTTGATGACGTCCGCTCTCCTTGTTGATCACTTCAAGAGTGAATGCCTGCATGCAGTGCTGAGAATAACCAGGCAATGGCGACGCCTAGCGTCGCTGGGCCAAAGGTTCTTCACAGAGATTGCGGATGTAGCAAATGCAGATATATCGGATCTTCTAAGATTCATAAAGAGCACGGAGTGGTTTCAGCCACCACGTGATAGGACAGGTTAATTATATGTGTACCCCACAAATGAAGGGAATCACAATGGGCCTTTTGGCCTCCGAGTGGAAGTGATGCTTAACCATCACACTCCCCTTCTTTAACCTAACCTAACCTAACCTAAACCAGGTTTCCAATGGTGGAGAAACATTCGTAGCAACAAGAAATGTAGTCTCAATCTCGAGTTCAAGAAATGATCTGGGGAACAGTACTAATTTTATTGTTTAGAATGGATCAACCTTCATTCAGGCGAATAAATACAATTATTTAAAAAAAAACTAAAACTCGTTTAGATTTGAGCATATCCATCCTGATCTTGGGCAATAATGTAATTTAAACGGATCACATACTTTTGTAGTTGTAATTCACGCCCATTTTCTTTATTGTATTGGTCTGATGGAATCACCTGCTTTATGTTAAGCTAAATGAAGAGCTACTGAATGTCTGTGAGCCTATATCTGTTTACGAATTCAGATTAATTGGTGATTACATCCATTACATGTCAAGATTTTTTTCTCACCTCCTTTAACTATATGACCTCTCTTATCTAGATGAGGAAACTGAGATGGAGATTGCAGAAGGAGGGAATGCCACGATAAAACGAGAATTTTAGGGTTTTATTTTTCATTTTGATTGATGGGATCATCATATCTTTTATTACTTCATCGAAGTAAGTGGTTGAATCACACTCTGAAGATTTTCAACACAGCTCGTAACATTTGGTCAAGCACACTGTTGAAAAGAAAAGAGCGGATAGAATAGGGAGAAAAGATGTGATGTCATTAGTTTAATAACGTTCATTTCTGGCGTCTCCGAAGAGTCTGTGCGAGGTCAAAACTTATATGATTTCTATAGTTCTGATTTCCGCGGTGATTTTGACAAACTAGTGCTTCATCTCAAACAATCTTTATACCCTTAACTTCTTGGAAACGAATATACACTATACCCGTTTGCTGCTCGATATGTGTGTCATCGAACTTTACCTTGTCCGAAACGAGTCCTGAAAAAACTCTCATGGAGGATAGATAGATAAATAAAATAATTTTATTGTCTAAAAAAAAAAAACTGGTTATAAAATCAAAATTATGCTGGTTTACAAAAATAATTAGAACAATAACTTATTAAAATTGTCTGTCAAGTTAAAAGTTTTGCAATTTAAATATTTGCTTGGCTTGAATCTGAGCTAATTATATTCATTTACAATTAAGTTTCTATAATTCAAAGCATTTTTTTTTTTTAATTTATAAAGGTTTAAGCAACATTTGCCATTCAATATGTTGAGAAACTCTGTGCGATCTATCGTTTCAGCTCCGAGAAATGCTCTCCGGTATATTTTGAAAATGGCGCCAATGCTGACGAAGTTGTAGGTGTTTTCCATTACATCTACGTTACACATCGTGCATAAACCAATAGTTTTATTTCGGATAGCTCTTGCATTCAAATCCAGTAATCCACAACGTGCTTTTAGGATCAGACTTATCACTTCACGTGGATTGCGATCATTAAAATAGTTTGGCAGGTTTGTGAAGGATATTGCAGCACTCATCGTGGAGCATGATCTATAAAAGACGTCCATAATTGATCCTTAAGTTTATTTGTTACCATGTTATGGGCAAGTTTCCAATTGTTCAGGACAGAAAACAATTCCAATCCTTTGGAATAAACCTGACCATTCCTGAGCCCAATAAGGTACTGCCATAGAGAGAACACGAGGCAATTTTCACTGGGGAGACTTAAAACTTTGGGTATATGTATACTCGTATGAAAAATGTATTTTAAGTGCTACCTGTTACTACATAGTTTGGGATGTTTTCAGAAAGGTTGAAACTCCTTTTGACGGAGAACCTTTGAAGCTTTTTAACTTGTGTGTACTCTTTGTACCCGCACACCTGTGCACATTAATACATTATCAAGTTGCTGCGTCATGCACTTTAAACTTAGCTGAGTATGAGACATATTTTTATTTTTTACGAATTTAGACCAAGTCGCGTCTATAGCATTTTCTGATGTTAATAGTCTTTTCGTCAGATGTTCGAACCATGTAAGTAAATACAACACCAAGATACTTGTATTGATTTGATATTTTCATTTCTGCATCGTTAAAATACCATTTCTCACTGACTGCTCTTCGACCTCCGTTCCTAAAAACAACTATTTCAGACTTGCTTAAATTAACTTCCAGGTTCCCTTTTTGGCAGTAATTACTCAACTTGTTGGTAATAATTTGTAGCATGGCAGGATTATCAGCCAGAAGCACGATATCATAGACATATAGGGAAACATTTACCCCTATTCCTTCTAAAAATAGCCCAGTTGGGAGTTCTGAGTGGAGATCGTTGTGTGAGAACATTGTTTAATACCTTTACTAGTTCTGAAGAAATTGGATGCATTGGTTTCCTCCCAGACTGCTGCAAACCTGTCCTGGTCCTAATTTGATGATTCTAGTCATTTTAACTGATATTCCCAGCTTGTGAAACAAAACTTGTTTATGTTATCGAATGTAGCTTTTAGATCTACAAACCAAGCATAATTAGTTTTTAAATATTTTTATTTTATTATTATTTATTAAATATTTTTTTGACATACATAGTTGCAGTTGAATGAGGCACGAACAATTCAAGATTTAATCTGTAGAACTATAGTTACGTTACACAAGCAGCCTGGCATTCGTTGAGTATTTAGTTGTTCTCGATCCAAGTGGTTAGTAGGTCTAAGACGCTGTGGTAAACAATTTGTAAAGGTAATCCAAAAATAAGAGTCCGCGACAGCTACAAGTTGGCTACAACGTTCAGGTCTCCCTTTTTAAAAAGTGGAGAGATGACTGATTTTTTAAAGGAGAAGGATATAGTTTCAGTTTCGTAAATTTGGTTGAACAAAACATGAAATTCCGCAATAAAATAATCAGTTGCGTTTTTATAAAACTCGTAGGGAATGCCATCTATTTTCCTTGCGGAGGATATTGCATTATTAACTTCTTCAAGGTCAATTTGACTATCCAGCAGTTAGTTGAAAACTGCAGTGGCTTCTTCTGTACATATTATTGTGAAGTTAGTGCTCCGCAATTTAGTATATTATTGAAAATAAAATTTTATTTTTAATTAATAAAAAAGTGTACATTTTAAAATGATCTCAACGCTTTAATGAACTCTGGGTAAAATACAAAAGATAAGATAAGATAAGAGGAAGGAACTGTCTCAACCGCTGGAAGGCAAAACTACTACTCAACTATTCAAATGATTCTCGTTCGTTCGCCTTTTTAACCCCCGACGCACAAAGAGGGGTGTTATAAGTTTGACGTGTCAGTTTGTCTGTTCGTCTGTTTTGATTGATTTTTTTTTGTTTGAATGGTGATCGAGATGGTTCTTAGCTACAATTTATGAAGATCTGTTCAGGCGTTTCAAGGTTATTACCACTTTTTGTTAGCTGTCGTAGGGATCTTAGTAGAGTTGGGTAGTTCTTCAGGACATGTATAGTTCCAGGAACTATATCCTCAGTCGGAAACATTTCCGATCGTTCCTCAAACTTAACGATAACATGTCCATAGTTCCATTCAACCTAGAAATTCATCAATAGCGGCGTTCATATTATACAACCCAGACGAACGCCCGAACGGCGCGGTCGTACGACTATGTTGTAGAACAACGTAATCACAAATAGTTCCGATAGGTCCGACAGTTCCGATGCAGTTCCGAGGAGATAGTTCCAGGAACGGAAACGTTCCATGTTCGTTCCGGGGTTGGAACTATTTTGCGCAACTCTAGATCTTAGACGCAATGGGTATTTACATTTACATTTACATTTCAAACTGCGACCTAACATTTGAAACACCCATGTATGCTGGTACTACTGAGCTGGTACTCTGATGATGGAACTCGAAGGTAGGAGACGATTGCATATTAGTAAACCTATTAAGTATGGGCTCATTACATTCGTCTTAACTAGTTCTATTCATAGTTAAGGTGCTGCACTTGTTTTAAAAACAATGAGTTTATTCCGGAATCGCGATATTAATAACAAAAATCGCTTTACTATAAAAAAAAAGACACAATTCCGTCGTAGATTACATTTCTGACACATATGTGTAATATAACGGGAATAAGTCATGCTGAATATGATAAATTATATATGGGTTTGTATGCGGTAGAGTGTTACGAGAAATGTAATTTAAGTAGTTATTCGTACCTATCGGAATTAGGGCGAGTAATTTAGAAAGAATGAAATAAAAATAAAATTGAAAATTTTAAGTAACCCCCGACAAAAAAAAGCTCCAAAAAGTAAAAAACTAATTTTTTTTCTCTCGGCCTTTTGACTTCATTAAAAGAACCTATTAATATTTTTAAGGTGATGTCGTCGCGTCTGTATTTGTTTTTGTCGGATGTATCACCAGATACTGTTTCCCTTATTTCATCTGGAAGCGAATTATAGTGGTTTGCTCCAATGTTGTCTTGACGAGCAATAAGTCATATGGCTTGTGTTTTTTTGCCTTGAAATAAATTTGTGTGCTAAAGTCTAAAATGTTCATATCCCGTGCTCGAAAGCGCTCTTCTCTGTTCAAAATGACTTCACATATGAAAAAAATGGCATTCAGCTCATCACAAAAAAAGTGGCAAACAACCATTCGCAGTTGGAACAAGGTGTCACGAATTTCTCTTTTCATATTTTTATAGTTGCACGCCAGCACTAACTCGTAATCCTGTCTCCTGCATAGTTTGAGAACACCCTTGCTTCATATACAAAAAAAAAATATCTCCACCGCATTGGTACGCATGCAAGGAGATTCTCTTTTACCACCGGTGCATGCCATATAGGGTCCATGTCGCCAAGTCATTTCGTCCACACTGCATCTAAGTTGAAGATTTGAACGCACAGTTGTTCGTGCCTTGTGTACTTCCGTCTTCTACATCCGGTTTCCCCTCCAAGAGACTATGAAATTAAATTCAAATATAATTTCCTATTCAATCGCTGCAGGAGGCAGGGACTGAATTCACGAGCAATCAAGGGGTGTTTCATACCCATCGGATTTGTGCTCTTAAATGCCAGGAAATGATGACAAATACCAACGGCGATGAAAGAAGGGATTCTCTCAATGCAAAATCAATGGGAATGATATTATCCCGACGACTGACTGACGAGATTACGAGAAGAATCAATCACCGTATGGTGTTTGAATTCAAAGTTCAAAGGTGACGCGACCAAGTTTCAATTCTACCCCACTTTACCCCTCTATGAGTCATTCGACTGACAAGCATTCTAAGTATGTCCTTAAGATGTAAATATCATTAACGCAAACTGTGCCTTAAATACCTCAAGCAACAAAACAAAACCTCCACTTAACTTGTTTGACAATTCAATAAGCCGTTATCGATACAAAGCCACCACCGTTCTTTATAAACTCATTTTGAAACAAAGGCTCGCTCAGAGCCGCCTTAATTTCGATGCGTACGGGTGTGTCCATCAGTTCACTACGTGCTCTGTAAATATACTTTCGAATTTTATTACATGGCATAAGCATCATTCCACCGCACTATGGTATCGGCACAATGTCCTTCTCCGGGACTAGGAGCAGAATGCGAATTGTCCTTTGAACCATCGAGTCCTATCAAATCCCATCGAAGCCGTTTAAGTATGGCATCGTAATAAAATTCCTATATAATTGCTTTGTGCGAAGCGTTCGAATTTAATCGTGGGCCCAGGTGAATGATACCTACGCACCTCGGATCCAGTCATTTATCGGCGAGTTATAAATAAAAGTGTGCGACCATGGGATTCAAAATGTGGAACCGTTGGAAACACGTAAAACTGCGTTGTCGTACATTTAATCAATTCATCGTCAAACGTTCTAAATTATGAGCTAGGGGTAGTGTTCGTCTAGACGAGCTAAAACACACGATTGTCAAGTGACTCCTTTGATCTGATGATGAATTTTCGTTTTCTTCTTGATTATGATTGCACTTGGTCTTATTCTAGGATTGACAGTCGGGAATCGGGGTCTCCACATGGAGAGGGATTGTTTTGAATAACAAATTCGTATCTGCGCGCAAGTGAAAAGAGAAAACACACGATGCCCAGGGCGTCTATTATCTTGTACATTTCCCATGGATACTAGATATGTTCGGGAAGGAACGCGTGTCGTTGATTGGTGGGATGGTTCTGGTGGTTTGTTTGTTAGGCGACTTCTGAACAACCTCCATTCGCTGTTGTTTTGGTTTATTTTATTGGCTGATCATATTTCATCGGCGGAACTGAATCTATTTACTCGCTCTTGGCGCTAGTCATGTAATGGTCCCTCGGGCGAAATGAATCTAGAGAGTTTTCTGTGAATCTGTCATGGTTTTTTGAAGATAAAGTTGGTGGAAAAAACTTACGGAGTAGAACCTGAGAGTTGTCTGCAGAGTTTCATGACCTGCTCTCAGAATTGAAGTCTTTACGAAGCTCTAATCGTGACAAGTCAGGTATATTTTATCAATTATTTCCAATTCTTAAGGCAGAAGGAGCCTAATGAATACAAAGTAGAAATCGCATTATTTCCACAGTAAACAATTAGGTTGTCTATCATTTATGCTATGTCAGCAAATCTGACCAATGAATTCAAAAGGTGTGAAAGTCAACTGTCATTTACTGATTTCAATATGATTGGTCTTTTTGACATATGTCAAGTACAATCTTAGGCAGTTTTAGTCATAGCAGTTTTAGTTTACATACCGATGAAAGCTACGGTGCATAACAATTAAAGACCATCTGCAGCAAAACAATTTTTTTTATTGGATTCGCGCAGGTTCAAGAGTGTACGGTCTTATGGTGTTTGTCACAACCTGGATGGTGCAGAAGTTCACTACTCTCCGAGGGTAGTTGTCCTCAGTGGCGGATTTACCAGCAGGTTTAGTAGGCTCTAGATTTTAGAGGCGGCAAATTTGAAAACCGATCTTTTTTTTTTTAGCCGTAAGACGGTTTTCTGATGTGTAGATATCTCTCTAGAAGTCCACAAGACACCTTTCCGATGACTTTTCCCTCTTCTCTTTCATTGTACATTCAACGGTACCTTCAACAGTATATTCTACGGTAAAACACCCAGTTCACGGCCCCAACCAGAAATCGGCCGTTGCCCACACTTTCAATGAGTGAAATGAGAGCGAAATTGCGGAAAATATATTTCACGCTCTTCCCACTCCCACTACGTACTCATACAAGTCCGACTACTGGTTGGGGGCTGTGAACTAAGTGGATTGTGGACGTATTGGTAATTGCGGTATTGGTGTGGTAGACCTGAATAAAAAATTGTTGCAAAGAAAAATGTTTTGTTGGAGACATTTTTTTTTTTTTTTGTTATTCATTTTTATTTACAGTTTCTTAGATCTATCTTATCCTAGACCAAAATGCTTAAAACTAGCTTAACTATCCTTTAAAAATTTAGTAATCCTACTGGCCCTAGGCGGACACTCTAAAATAAACTGTATAATTTTTACGTATGCCTTTCGACTACTATTTAAATAACTTACAATTAACATTATTATAATTAACTTAAGCTAAGAAAAATTTTTCTTTTTTTCAAAAAACTTAGCATATGATCATTCTTTTATATATTTTTATATAATCCTTAAACCTACCTAAACCTAACTAAACATCAGCTTACTTAGCTGATATATATACATATATATATATACATATATATGTAATATGTATGTATATAAATATATATTTTACATATATTATATATAAGTATACATATGTATATGCATGTATATCTTTTTTTTTTTTGGTTTTAATATACATATTTATAATTTTTTTGGTTTTTAATATTTTTTTTGTTCTATCCCACCCTAACCTACTCTACCCTACCCTACCCTATGTAAGCCTGCCATTGGTGTTAGGCAAGCCCTGCCTTGAAGAGGCTGAAGCTATTGAAATGTCCACTGACGCAGCTCCCTCCAGTTTGGAGATATTCTTCGTTTTGAATGGATCAAAAGATTTCAAAATAGCTAATAATCGAATCATTTTATCAATTTTAATCTTATGTGTTGACTACTGTTTGTTGAACAGGTGCTAACTTCAGAAAATTTTATTTGAATGCTAAAAAAAAAACTCAAATACGACGTTGAATATTCGTACGTGTGAGTTCATCTGGAATCTCGTTGTTATTTTTTCAACTTGTTATGATATGGAAATTACAAATAGCGTAATTATCAATATTGAGTATATTCAATTATGATGGTGCGTGATGCAACGATAGTCTTTCTTTTCAGCCGAAAAAAATGTTTTTTCCCCGAACGCGGTGTTTTTTTTAACGCTACAATATTATCAATGTTGCACGTGCACGTTACGGGGCCCATTCCCCATTCCAAGAAAGGTTTGGGTTCCTTCGATTCCTCGAATCGTTTTTTCCGAACGGATGGAGAATGGAGGATATGTTGACATTGTTGACAAATCAAATCGAAAAACGAAAACGAAACAAAAGAAAATAAGGCACGAGACAACAAGTTTTACGCTTGCAAAAAATATTAGCGCTTGATTTGAGAAGCTCTATGTTGTGTGGAGTAAGTGAACCGAAATTTACGAAACAAAAGCATCTATGTATGCGAATTTCCCATACTAATATTTCGAGTAGGAGTGTCGTCATTTTTAACGACACTTCCAAAATAGAGCTGCAACAAGGGCAATGGGGAAGTCCCGTACTTCAATAAACAAAGCCTGGGTTGATTTGTAGCTTCCTGCAATAATTGCATAACGAATTCACACTTCTTTCTGGTTGTGCGCTGTGATTTTTCAAAGTGTTTCGTGGATTGTATGAATATTTCCATAGCACCGGTGAGTAAAAAATTATAATAATCATACTACAATATAATAAATCATCCACAATGAATCAGTTTATTGAAAAAGCACTGCAAAATATTTGTCATTTCGAAGCTTGAAACACAGTCATGTTGAACAGTTGAATGTTTGGTAAATGTTTAGAAAAAGGGCAAACTCTCCGATTTTGATGAAATTTCAATATCTATGTCAGATTAGGATTTTTTCTAAGAATTTTGATATATATGTACATATATTTTAGGTCGGACTTTCCTATTTTCGAAGATATAAGCTTTTTAAATTGTCCATACAAAACACACTCCAATTTTGCCTGTAAGTATGCAACTATGTTTTAAATAAAAGCATTATTTACATTCAATTTCCTTCCAAGATACCTGCATCCGCATTTAGCCCCGGAGTCGAATTAGCAATTCTACTGCTCAATGTATGATTATCTAAACGCGTATGGGGGCATGCTGCCCTCCTGCAACCCCCCTGCTTGGGGTCACTGTTGCATTTGGAGTAGGCGCGAGCCAAATCTGTATTTTGTATGGGAATTTAAAAAAGCTAATACAGTGGACCCCCGGTAATCCGGCCCCTGCCTAATCCGGCACCTCCTGTAGTCCGACATGCCTATACTGTGCATAAAATGTATGATATTAAAAAGAACCAAGAGAAGATTTAAAACTTCGTGTCAACTACTGACTGTGGACCAGGCAAGAGACAGACACTTAAGAAAGCTGAACATCCAGAGGTGGAACAAGCTTTGTACATGTGGTTTCTTTAGGAAACAAACAGGCATGCGCCCATTTCGGGACATATGTTGGCCTTGAAAGCTATTTTTTTTTACAAAGAAATAATAAAAAAAAAAACGAGGACTCTATATATAGCAAGGAATGGCTAGAACGTTTTAAAAGTCGTCATGGCATACGTTTAATGACTATTACGGGAGAGAAGCTTTCTAATGATGCCACCTGATAGAGTCATTTGAATTGAGATTTTTGCAAAAAGTGAAGGGCTTAGATCTTATCCCGCCACAAGTATATTTCATGTAACGAAAAATCTGCACCTGGACGTAAGGTGAGTAAAAATCGTGAAACCATACTACCATGTGCTAATGCTACGGATACACATGCGCTAGAAATGGTAATTGTTGGAAAATCTATTAAATCACGTGCATTAAAAAAAATATATTTACCTGTACACTATTCCGGACAAAAAAGTGTGTGGATGACAAAATACCTTCGAAAATGGTTAAAATATCATAATTTTCCCCAAAGGGCGCTTCTAGATGACGCTCCCGGTCATCCGTCTGAAAAAGAACTGACTACATAGGATAAATTCATCACTGTGATGTTTCTTCCACCAAACTGTACCGCACTGATTCAACCAATGGACCATCATATCATTCAGTTTGTCAAGCAAGATTACAAGTAAAACCTGTCGTATATAAATAGTATGATTTGTAGTCAGATAAAATCTTATCACATTGACTTGTAATGGGTCTGTAGCAGTACTGTATAATCCGATCAATTCGATAGTCCGACACCGCCCTGCAAAACGTTTGTCGGATTGCCGGGGGTCCACTGTATCTTCGAAACTAGGAAAGTCCGACTAGTATATCAAGATTCATAGAAAAAATCCTAATTTGACATACTGAAATTTCATCAAAATCGGAGAGTTTGCCCTTTTTCTAAACAATTACCGAATGTTTTTACGTCAACCGTAAACAGTATTCCAAAAGATTCCTCATGCTTCTATTGTTATTTTGTCTTTTTTTAATAAAGCAAACATGGAAATAATAATTGGGAATAAACAATTCATAGGGAAAAATTCAACAATCCCAGTTGTGGGAAAAAAATATTAGAAATTTCGAAAGAATTTTCCTCAAAGTATTTCAATTCTAAATATGTAGCTATTTCGAAAGCTATGCAAAGAAGTTTCGATTTTTTTGTGATATCTAGCTTAAAAAAAATTACCGTTGTACATTAATTATTTATTGTCTAAAGTCTGAACAAAGGATACTACTAATTGCGTACGAGAAATAACCCTCCCAATTTTATCTTTTTCATTTCAGTTCTTGGAAAAAAATTGTTAGAATGAGTGATGGAAGAAAGCGACTTAGTGGAACTGAGTATAAAAAGAAAGCCAAAATGGAAAAAGAAGAACAAGAGCAGATTATCCGTAAAACAATAAAAATTTACAGTTTTTCTTAAAAGTGGAAGAAGTGACGAAATATCAGAAACTTCAACAACATGCACTGTGACAATTCGATCTGGAAAAGATAAACGGATTTTAACTCCGCAGCCCAATCATCTGTTGAACAATCCACTTTAAATAAAAATGATAATTATGTTCTTGGCGAAGAGGAAACATCAATAGCAGCTTAAAAATTGAAGATGCGTCTTAGTCTCAGGGATTAAATGATGACCAAGTGCAAACAACATTATCTAAATATAAACAAAGATCCGGCTTTATGGGAAATTAACGATACCTTAAGTGAGATTATCGCAATATGCGGCTTCGATCAAAACAAGACTTGTGACTTCTCTAAAAGTGAAAAACTATATCTTCCAAACAAATATGAAAAATAATGGAGTGAAGGACCGAAATTGGTTTATTCTGAAAGTAAGAGTTCCGTATATTGCGGACCCTGTTTGGCATTCGATCCATTAGAGAATACAACTCAGTTTGAGAACGAAGGATTTAATGATTGGAAAATGCAGAATACCGAGTAGCTCAGCATGAAAACTCGTCGCGTCATAAATCTAGTATACTTAGTTTGAAAGCTAGAAATTGTCGAATCGACAATTTACTCTATCTCCAAATTGATGAAGAAATTGCTTATTGGAGAAACGTTCTAAAGAGGGTCGTTGCTGTAGTGAAGCGGATGTGTTCGCTTTTAGAGGAAAAAGTGAAAAGTTCGGTGATCCACACAACGGAAACTATTTTATGATATTGGAACTGTTAGCTGAGTTTGATCCTTTTTTAGCCAGTCATATTGAACGGTTTGGGAAACAAGGATCTGGTAGTACCAGTTACTTAACAAAGACCGTTTGCGATGAGTTTATTCTCTTGATGGGTCATAAAGTCTCGAAGCAGATTGGAGACGAGATACGAAGGGCGAAATACTTTTCCTTAATCATCGATTCAACACCAGACATCGCACATGTGGACCAAGTCACTCTCGTGATTCGATACGTTTTGGAAACGGGAGAACCATGTGAAGGATTTCTCAAGTTTTTGCCCTCAGTGGGACATAAAGCTGAAGATATGTTTTCTGCCATTACTTCGGAACTTAAAACCTTGGGAATACATATTGAAGACTGTCGTGGACAATCATATGATAATGCCGCGAATATGTCTGGAATGTACAATGGCTTACAAGCTAAAATTCAAAGCCAAGCACCGTTTGCTTTTTTCGTTCCTTGCTCTGTCCACTCTTTAAATTTAGTGGCAACTGCGACTGCTGAATCTTATACAGAAGCTTGTCGCTTCTTCATGTTGCTCCAAGAAATTTACGTTTTTTTGTAAGTTCGACGCTGGAAAAAATTAATAACTGAAGTCGGAGAAGGGAAAACGGTGAAAAGAGTAAACCTCACACGGTGGTCAGCTAGAGAGGATGCATGCAGAAGTTTGAGAGATTCTTGGCACAAAGTCCTTAAAGCTTTGGAAACAATCAGGGATGATTGTACCGAAAAGCCTGTCACACGAAACGAAGCTACAGGAATTCTTCTAAAATTAGAACAGCTGGAAACGGCGTTAATGATTGTTGTGTGGAATGTTGTTTTGGAAAGAATAAACAAAGTGAATGTACAAATTCAGGCTTCTACCGTAGATTTGATTACTGTAGCCGATCTTTATGAATCTCTTCGCAAATTTTTCGTAGATCAACGAGAACATTTCAAGTATTTCGAAGAAAAGGCGATGGAATTAAGCGTGTCGAAGCAGTACACAAAAGACATGGGAAAAAGACAACCGAAAAGAAAAAAAAAATATGATGAAACGCCCGAGGAAAAATGATACTTTCAGAGTGAACACATTTCTCGTCATCATTGATAGACTCGTATCTGAATTAGAAAAAAGACAGAAGGCCTACAACAAGTTCAACGAAAAGTTTTCACTTTTTGCCAAAATGAGTGAATTGTCATCATCAACCCTTACAAAAAAGCTCTCGCCTTGGAAGAAATATATTCTAATGATTTAGAGACTGACTTAGTTCAAGAATGCATTCATTTTCAAAGCCACATTTCTACGCAAAGAATTTCGGTAAAACCAAATTCTGAATCACTGGAAAGTCTATCTTCGTTTCTGCGAAAACTGAATTTGCAGAACGTTTATCCTAACTTGGACATAGCTCTTCGTATGGCATTATGTACTCCAGCGACAAATTGTTCGGGTGAGAGAAGCTTTTCTTGTCTAAAAAGGGTAAACAATTATCTAAGATCGTCCTTAAGTCAAGCTAAATTAAACGCTTTAGCTCTTTTGTATATAGAATCAGAATTAATGAACAAGATCACTTACGACGACATTATCGATGATTTTGCCAACAAAAAATCGCGCAAAAAGGTATTGTAAGGAACTTTAATAAGTTAATTGAAATTATTATTTTTTAACTGTTTGTAAGCGCAATAAAGATTATTTAACTACGTTTACCGAATGTACATTATTGTGTGAGTGGCATACCCCGTCCTTATTAGTCGTACATCATTGAACTTTGATTACCTCAGAAATATACTCAAAAACTATTTCTTGTGCAATTTGAACCGAATTGTTCGATTGTAAATATAATCTAGGAACTGACAATTCACAATTGTAGAGGTAAGGGCGGCAAAAATTCAATAGCCTATTCTTGGGAAATGTGTAAATCCGCCACTGGTTGTCCTAGATAGGATTCGAGAGATTCGACTGAATTTGTCGCGTTGGTTGTAATTCATAGTAACTTTTTTGTTTCCTTGCCATTAAGGTGTTATATTGGAAATGCACACACAAAGTATGAATTTTGAGTGATCTAATAATCGGCAGCATTTGTTTGATCATCTCTCATTCACAACTGATGTTGTTGCACAGTGTTTCCGTATAGAAATTGTTCTTAGCCAGACTTGAACTACAGACCTTCCGCTCAACAGTCGGTGATGATTACCATTGCACCACGATCACCTCCATTTGTCATCAAATTTGATATTTTCGAATAAAGTACTTTTTTCGATAGATGGGTACCTAAATAGGCGAAAATCTCATATTGGGCACCGGAAACCCACACGAGATACATCTCAAAAAGTCAATGTGTATTATATTTTGAGAGAGAGTTTCAGTAAACGGAGAGTGAATGGAGAGAGTTATCGCAAGATGCTGATCGACTTCTTCTTCCTCTTAGTTGGGGCTGTAGAAGGGCTCTGTTCTCCAGGTCGTAAATTGGGCGAATACTATCATTCACCTTGTACACTTCCTGGAAGACAGCTCCCACTGTCGCCACCTTCCCCTGAGTATCCACAATCACGAAAAAGTCGTCATCCAGGATAGCGCTCTCTGGATCGATGGTAACTGTTCGTAGCAAACGCCTGATGCTCTCGGAAGCCTTAGATCCTGAATGTCATTCTGATTGTTTCTCCGAAATATTTTATTTATTTGCGGGAACATACTCGCGCTGTTGGATTTAACAGCACGAATTCTGTTGTTCCAATGCAAACGTACAGATATTCTGTAATTTTCTTTGATCAACTGTTGGAGATTTTTAATCAGTGACTTCAGTGTCCATCGTTTGCTTAATTATATCGTCCATTTGTTTGAGTTACCTGTCAATCTCGAAGTTGGACAGGTTCCTATTGGACGGTGGGAAGGAGGTACTCGAAGTGAGCGCTCTCGTCAGGAAATTGGCAAAGCATGGCCAACGTGCCCTAGTAATCGTAGAGATGTGTTAGGACATCCATCTTTCGCGAACATGTTAGGTACTGTGATCACAGCGCATAGTCCGCAATGGTCACTGTCGTATGCAACGGTCCGTAGACAGTTAATACACCATTCGTTCGTGTCTGGCAGTCTCAGTCGAGAGTCTATCAGCATGAGATCCAGATAGGAGCCGATTCTAGGATACGACGGACTATTCGTTGCAAGCAACTTGACTCTATGTTCAATGTTGTGTAGAACCAACAAATGGCTTAGTTTGCTCCCCCTAGTGTTGGGAATGTTATTTCCACAATCACTACGTTTGGCATTTAAATCGTCGGCCAGAATGTAGAAGATTTTCCACCAAGTTTAGGCGCAGAGATCGAAAAAGTGTCTCGAGCGCACAATATGGGCCTGTAGCACCTCCGCACTTTACCGCTATGTATGACTTTATATTTAAAATTATTTTCAATGAAGATCGCAACTCCCCCGCCTTGAGTAGCGTTGGATCGGTCTCTTCTAATTACCCTGTAAGAACTGCCAGATTTTGTGCTTCTGGCTTAGCTTTGTTTCGCTAACCAAGAGTACATCGGGGTTTTCATCCTACAACAAATTAAAAAGTATGGCTCGTCGCTCGACCCTTATCAGTGAGTTTACATTCACCAACAGGATCTTCAAGGGCCTCTCTACCAGCGAACTCATTATAACCGTGCGCTAGGCCCGGCAGAAGCGAGCAGATACTGTCTATTCGCGTCGCCTGCTCAAGGACCTGTTGTTGGAGCTGCCCAGGCTGCCCTTGGATTGTGAGCAAGATCGAACAGACATCCACCTCGGCCTCCGGCGCTTTAGAGTCAGGCACTGGGGCTTTTGCACCGTCTTTCCCGAACCTGTCGCTATTTGGTCATATGAAAGCCATACTGATGATATAAGCAATCTGTTGAATATTATTCGGTCATCCTCATTCTGTCTAGCAGAAATATGGGCTATATGACGATGGTTCTCATGGTGCTTTATTTCGTAGACATTTTTGCATAGGTGCAGTGTTAAGAATTCCAGGCGCCTTTTTATCTTCTATTCTAATAAGGGCTCTTTGCTATTCATCCAATGAAGCATGCAGACTGCTGGAAATTGATTGTGCGTTCATTTATATCCAATAATTCGCTCAGTTTTATTATATACTCGTAGCAAGAAAGGCGTACATGAAGTATGCAAGTTAACACGATCTGCTGACGCGACACAGTCCGCTGGCGCGTCTGCCTCGTCGTCGCCGTTAGTTAACACGATCTGCTGACGCGACACAATCCGCTGGCGCGTCTGCCTCATCGTCGTCGTCAACAACTACAGCCCACGCTGACACAGCTGCTTCTATCAACGAAGTGGAGATAGAGTGTCAGCCATCGTCGACGGGAAATGCGATATCTTGCACGAGTTGCAAGATACAACGCATTGCAGCCCGTACGTTAGTTCTAAGTTAGATTTAAGTTTAGTTTTTAAGGAACTCTCGCATAATAAAGAACAACTCTTCTGAGCTCAGTAGAATTTATTTCATTTGCATGAAAGACTATCTGTAGTTATAAAAGCAAATATGTATGTAACCGTCAAATTGTAATTCTATAAAGCTTCATTCAATTTATTCGCATTTTAATTAACGTGTATTTTTAAATAGTCATTATTCTCCACAGGTTCATTGGCTAGAATAAGCCACAGTTTTGGTTTTTGCCTTTAAAGAAAAAGGCTTTTGCCTTATATAAATAAATATGAAAATAATATCACCAAGAGTGCAAGAGTAATCTATTGAAAAACAAAAAATAGATTTAAAATAGCTTCACATACATATTTGAGGTGGCTGCCCATTAAATTGCGAATCAAAATGAGATGTTATTAAAAAGCATCAAAAACGATTTATGGAGATGAGATGGCGTGAAAAATTCTCGGAAAACTAAAAAGTAAATAAACAATGTATTTTAGTGTTTACAGAATAGTTTTCCAAATAGATTTATCGATGCTCTACGTGATTACCTCGAGTTCATATTTAATTCTTTTTTTAAATTCTATTTTATGTATGATCAAGTAATCGAAGTTCTTTCGTGTTTCTTCATTGAAGTGTAAAGTGAATTTGAATTAATTGATTTATTGAACATGGAATTATATTTTTTTAGGATTAATTCGAGTGCTAAAAATATTTGTTTACATCATTCACAAAAATGCAAATTTAATACAAGAATAGAATTTATTTCCACTAAACATTCAGAAAATATTTACTGATTATGACTATTACCATCGAACCACGACTTCATTCTCTTTTCTTCTAAAGGGTTTGATTTATTATGAACCCCAATATATCGTTTTCTATGTTGAATGATAAAATGATTACTATTTCTGTAATTGACGCATTTATCTATTTTTCGGCATTCATTTTTCATCCTTATTGTGGGTAGAGGCTTCCAAAGAAATCAATAAGTTTCGATATTCTGTGGAAACAAATCAATAAACCTCTTACAAATGAATTTAACTTGAGTTTAACTTTTTAAAAATGCCGTCGACAGGATTTCTGTTCTTGAAATGATAGTGACATTTCATGTTACTTGGAACTATTAATATTTCGTACAATATCAATTTATTTATCATATATTTGCCGTTATTGTAGACTGGTATATAGCTTCTTTTACTCATTTCGATAGATCAATAATAGTAGGAATACTATATCAGAGGGTGTGAGAAGCATCTACACTCTTTGTGTATGTATATCCTGGTACCCAGTAGGCGTGCACTTTAAATTGTTTAGCCATGGCTTAAAGACAGTAATGATTTCAGAGCGGCTATAAAGTTCCTTGAATTCAGGCTGTTTACTCCTTCATTAGGTCTTCATTCATCGGTAAATATGTTCATTCTTTTTATTAAGGTGAAGAGGTACACTAAGGTGTGATAAGGATTCCTTATAAGTTTCGATATGGGCAGGGGTATAAGATACAGAGACGTTATGAAAAACCTTTGGGATTTTACCTAGTGCTGTCTGCTACACTGTATATAAGTATTTAAGTACTTACAATTGCCATATAGGATTGTGGATCATTGGATCTATTGACTGCTGTACTAGCACAACCATCAAAAATAATGACATGGAATTTGAATATACATTTGGACATCAACAGTTGTAAAAAGAGACGTCATATGAAAATTTATAATAAATGATTTTACAATCACTTGGCTTTTAATTGTAAAAAAGGGATTACAAAAACAAATTATGAGAACACGTTTCTTATTTGAGCTGATAAACCAATATTTGCCATTTATTGTTTTAGGATTACTTGCTGGGAATTTTGATCACGACAACGTTTTAAGTGGTCATTAGAAAAGTCTAGTTTTAAGCCACTTTTTCAATTCGCACGATCTAGCCGGCAAATTAACTGGCCCAGAACCCTTTACATAATTAGTCCTTCGATTCGCATACTGTTTGGCATGTAGCACTCTGTTCCTGTGGTTCCTACATGTCGACCAAGTTCAGCTTGACCGTTGTGAGCAAAATAAAGTTCGGAATCATTGAACGATAGCGGGCGCCATTGTTCTAACGGCTATCTTTGAAAAAATGCAGGCTTATGATTCCGCTGGACCACGAACCGCACCGAACAGCATTTTTCCTATTGCATTGTCAGCTCTTGAATGGCAGTTTATAAACATACACAATCAACCAGAAATGAGCTTAATCGCTGAAGATAAAAGCTTTTTTGATAAAAAAAGGGAATCTTCCTCTGTGTTTTTTAAGGTACACTCACCGAAATTTAGAAATGGCCGGTCGTTCGGCTTCTGTTCTTGCACGAGCTGCTCTTGTAAGATTCAAGACGAAGATCTTTCTGTAAAATCTTCCACGTACTCGGGTAACACGAATCACGGTCTTCATTAACACTGGTAGATACAGTTGCAATATTTTCCTCTGTAGGCGCTCTACATATACGGGTTAGTGACTTGATGTCCAATAGCATGGAATTGATACGAAATTTGGTCGAAATCGTTTACTAGGTAGATCGATTTTGACGCCCGTGAAATTGTCAAAGTGCACGAGAATTATTTTTCACAGAGCACGATTTTGGTAATACATTTCATTTTTTGGCATATATTATTCAGGTGCAACTCTTACATTATAAAATGGCAATACCAACTGCGTATGGCAGACCTTGACATATGTCACGAATCACGCGTGAGTCATCAGAAACAGAACACTGAAGACCAAATAAGGAAAAATTACCCTTTTATGTTCATGTAGAAGATTGATAAAGGGTTATTTAGACCAGATCCTTTCTGCATGTATAGTAAAAAAAGACGTGTTCGAAATCAAAGGTTAAAAGACTGGTTGAAGGGTCGCGAGAGTTCCCTATCGTTGAATCGTGCAAATCGACGATTCAGAACTAGAGATGGCTTTGTATAGCTCATCTCTATACGCAGCTTTTGATTTTAAAGTAATCGACCGTGGTATAGGTGGACTTCTCTGCCTTAAAACTGTAATGATCTATCAGATATCTGATGCTTAAAGTATATCACACGATGTGCATGGAATGTATTCTCAATTAAATATTGGTTTTTATTGCCAGAGGTACTATCATTGTCTGTGGAGATTTCAATGCAAATCTTCTGAAAAATAATTCACTTGTCTTTCAAATGAGGGATTTGTTTCCTCAGTTGATATGAAAATAGTTAACACCATTTATTCTACACGTTTTGCTCAGAATTGTCTACCCAGTCTTCTAGATTTAGTTATCGTGTCCACTTTGTCACTTGTTTTATTGTTTGATCAATTATCGTTTGATCTTTTCAACCATAAGCTTCCATTCTGCACTTATAACTTTAACTTATCTAGAAATGGTACCCCGACACATTCACATTTAAAAATGTCAGTGCTATTGACCTAAATGCTAAAGGGTCCGCCAAATAATTTTTTTTTTTTTGAAAATGCTATAAAAAAAACTACTGAATATTTTCTCAAATTTCTTTTTTTATTTGAAAGTACAATCCTTCCGGTTAATAATGGAAAATAATTTCATTCAAATGGCTGCCTCGGCTGGCCATGCAGTAGCCTACACGATCGGTCCAATTTTCAATCACATTATCGATTGTGTGCAGCTGTATTTCACCAATGGCTTCACGAATATTGTCCTTTAAAGCGTCAATTGTCTCTGGCTTGTCGGCGTAACACTTATCTTTGACGGCACCCCACAAATAATAGTCAAACGGTGTCAAATCGCAGCTCCGAGGTGGCCAAACGACATCAGCTCTGCGGCTGATAATGCGATCTTCAAAAACAGGGCGCAAAACATCGAGTGTAGCTTTGGCTGTGTGGCACCTAGCGCCGTCCTGTTGAAACCAAATGTTGCCAATATCCTCCTCTTCAATTTTTGTGAACAAAAATTCGTTCAACATGGCCCGATAACGATCGCCATTGACTGTAACGGCCACTCCTTGCTCATTTTCGAAGAAAAATGGCCCAATTATGCCTCTGGACCAAAATCCGCTCCAAACAGTGGCTCGTTTTGGGTGCACCGGCTTTTCAATGTATGCGTATGTATGCGCATGTTTTCTGTGCCCCAAATGCGACAATTTTGCTTGTTTACATACCCGCCAGGATCGAAATGAGCTTCATCTGAAAAGATGATTTTTTTGGCAAAATCGGCATCTTCTGTAAGTCGATCGCAGGCCCACTTAGCGAAGCGAAAACGCATTGGATGGTCAGTTGGCTTCAACTCCTGAACCAACTTTGGACTTTGTATGGCGTCATACCAGGGTCTTTATGCAAAATTCGTCTCAATGATGTCTCCGAAATGTTCAATTGTTGAGAACGACGGTGAATTGATGTTGATGGCGCTTCACGCACACTTTCTGCCGCAGCAGCAATATTCTCGGGTGTACGCACTGTTTTTGGCTTTTCACGCTTTGGTTTATCGATGAGGATGCCAGTTTCTTTCACTTTTTTCACAAGATAACGAACATACGGAGCTGACGGTGCTTCTCTTCTTCCAAAATCCGTACGCAATTTTCGCACACATTCTGCAACATTACCATGATTTTCAAAGTAATGTCGCAATATTTCCCAGCGTTGTTCAAGCGTATACACAACCATATTCGTTCAGCGGAAGGATAAAACTAATTATCTGTCAAATCAGACATAAGCTAAATGTTACCATTCAATTAAGGTTGTCGAGTCAACTACCAGCCTTGTGTATGTAATAAGCCGAAATTTATCTGGTTACCATCATACCAATATGGTCATCGGCCATATCTATGGATGTCTCCGCAAACTGTGGCTTAGTGCATATTTTACATCACGATAAACACATACGAAATTGGTAACTTCCTTAATCTTGCCACTGGTAATATATGCCGCAGTGGTATATACATAGTAACCTAGATTCAGCCTTCAATCATGCAGTGCGCCTGTTCCGTCCTGTTCCAACTCTTCGAGGGATATCCTTATATTGTTCTTCCATCTACGCCGTGGCCTTTGTAACAGTCTGTTTGCCTCGAATTTTCCACTCATCATTATTTTGACTATTCGACCCGGACAGTGGACGTTCTACGAGGGTGGTCCGATAAGTACTTAGCCTACAAAAGAAAAACAAAAATTTTGGAGAAATGGCGATTTATTTTTCAATATAGTCTCCGTTTAGCTCGATACACTTGACCCAGCGATGCTCCAACTTCTTTAATCCGTCTGAAAAATACGTTTTCTCGAGGTCTGCAAAGTAGACCTCCGTGGCGGCGATGACCTTCTCATTCGACTGAAATTTCTGCCCGGCGAGTGACTTTTTCAAGTTTGGAAACAAAAAGAAGTCGCACGGGGCCAAATCTGGAGAATAAGGTGGATGGGGCAGCATTTCGTAGCCCAATTCGACCAATTTGGCCGTTGTGAGGGCGAAGGTGTGAAGCGGTGCGTTATCATGGTGGAAGAGCACTTTCTTCAATTCGGCGTCGAATCGGCCCAATAATTTGGCATAGTACAGCTCTGTGACCGTGTTGCCCTTCTCCAAGTAGTCGATGTGGATCACACTTTGTGAATCCCAGAAAACGGTGGCCATCACCTTTCCGGCCGATGATACAGTCTTCGCCTTCTTCGGAGCACGTTCGCCGGGTGAATTCCACTGTTTCGACTGTTCCTTGGTCTCTGGTGTGTACCAGTGGATCCATGTTTCGTCCATTGTCACGAAACGATGCAGAAACTCCTTCGGATTGCGCTTAAGCAGCGTCAAGCACTGCTCTGAAGTGGTCTCACGGTTGCGCATGTTGTCCGGAGGGAGCAACCGCGGCACCCATCGCGCCGATAACTTTCTCATGCCCAAAATTTCATGCAGGATGTGACCCACGCGTTCTTTTGAAATGCCTACTGTTGAATGAAATAACCACACTGTGTTGTCACTGTCGAACCACTTCACTCTTTATTTTTGTACTCTAGCTTATATACTAAAATTATGCTTATTCTACACAAAAAAAATGATATTTTGGTGGGAACTCAAATTAATCGTAAATTGCTGCGTGTGTGACATTTGATGCTATTGTTTACTCGACAGGTAGACTGCGCGAATGTCACTTGAAGCCGTTGTTTATTTTGCAATTCATGGGAATGTCTCAAATTGTTGGTCACAACATGCTGGGCCTCCTCACATAGACGAGATACAGAAATCGTTATCTTCAAATGTTTGATTATTGGTTTTCTCCCTTTTCCTTGGTGCAGGTACTGGTATTGTTACGCTTAACGTACGGCTTCTCCACCATTTCAATAGGATAACGACAAGGAGTGCGATCAGTAATAAACCCCCTGTGGATCCCAATATTGAGTACTGATATGTTCTGTGCGTCTTGATATCGTTCAATATGTGCTCCTGACTCTTTTGAATCTGAATCGAATGTTCCAGCCTTGAGATTTCCAATGACATGTCAGGTTGTATTATCGGTGTTGGTTGCCGCTTATATTGTAGAGTTGTTAACTGCTCCGAAAGGTTGTGTGATGGAAGAAATGATGAATTTATCGTGCTAGTTATTATCTGTTTCCCCATAACTATCATCATTTGATCTTTAATGATGCAGTTTGATGATAAATGTATTATTCCACTACCCTTTAGCAATTTTGGTATTGGATTAAAATTGCAAATAATATTCACAGTTGTTTGCTTCGCAACGCTGTAGATCCAAGAGTTTGGTTGATGCATTTCTATCCAGTATGTTATCGGTGGCATAGAGTGAGTTAAACATGTCTCTGACAACTGCTGATTGTAACGCAGAATGCTCATCTCACAAGAGCTCGCTGCAGCGCCGGATATGTAAATCGGGTGCTCAATGTTGCACCAAAATCGATCTGGAGATCGAATCTGACAGGCTTCAAATTCGTTCTTATTTATAGGATAATGGTTATTCCCTTCAACATTCACCAATAAGTAGTCAGATGAGGGTATGATATAGGTAAAGTTTCCATTGTGCCAAGTAGGTACTGGCAAGACCCTGTATACCTTAAATTCTTCGTTGTATAACAGAGGAAGGGCAATTTCGATAATAATGTTGCGTCCAGTAACTCGTCCTCTTGACTGGAGACTCTTATAAAGTTGTAGAATAGAGTCGAGCTGCCTCTCACCAGGTAACATCAATGAACGCGGAAGGTGGTCGTGTATCCGATTTAATTCTTCCTTAAACTGTTGTACAGTCAATATAAGCGGATGTATTGTTCCACCGTGTGTTGACAACACAATATTGAGTAAGATGTTCTGAGTGTTTTGATAATTTATCATCATCAATAGTGTATTTAAACCCGCGGACGACAGCTGTTCATACGCATCGTACTTGTCCATCTTCTCACAGACTTGATTTAATACGCCATTCAGTTGGTCAAGTTGCCTTTTAGTGAATGACTGTTCTTCCTTAAATACATTTAACGTTGAATCAATGATTGTAGTTTGATTTTTCATTAAAAGAATCATATGATCTTCATTTTGTTTCACGTGATCTATTGTTTCTTCATATCGTTGGGCAAATCTTTGGTCTAATATTCCAAATAGTTCATTTGCAACCGTACCGACTACGTCGAATGGAGAACGTTTTGATCTATGGATCGGGTTATCGTTTGCGTGTAACAGGATGTCGTTGTTTAGATCAATCTGCTGAAGTTGTCGATCAAATTGATTTAACGTGTCTTCGCATAAAATGGTTTTCACCTTTGGTACCCTTGTGGACGAACAGATTTCCTTCATGTGCTTGATACATTGCTTGAACGTATAATATTCTGACCAATAGTTGCTCATATTGAAGAAGATAATAGTTTTCCATGAACTAGATATCAGGTTTGCTCTTCCAACATCTTCGAAATAAATACCGGGCTGACTATCGAATTGCATTATCTCATACTGTTCGTTAACTGGCATGGCAGTGATTGTGCTTATCAAAACTGTTATTGCCCAAACCCATAATGGTAGGCTGACTCTCTTATTGCCCTTTTGTCGTAAAGGCTTGCTTGGAACGTATGCTGCGCTTGTGGTATCCTCTATTGATGTTTCCGTAACTGCAACATTGATTTGAACTTGAGCTTCAGGTTTTGTAGAAGTTTGTTTCATCTCTGGTTGTATTTCATTCTTTTCAATAGGAATGAGGCACAGTTTGGTAATGGGCCTTTTGAAGTATTTTTGGTTACTGAATACTGTAGCAGCGCGAATTTCGTTATCCTTTCCGGGATGTACTTCCGTTATGATGCCCATCGGCCAAGTAGTTGGTGGTAATCGATCTTCTTTAATTAATACAATATCGCCAAGTTTAATATTGAGCTCCCTTTTTTTCCATTTGGTTCGTTGTTGGAGTTGTGAGAGGTATTCTGATGACCAAACCTTCCAAAAATCCTGAGTCATCTTTTGTATTAATAGCCAACGGGAACGGTAACCTTTTAAATCCTCTATGATCTGTTGGGGGACAGCGTTAAGTGCACATCCAATGAGAAAATGTCCGGGAGTAAGTATTACGGTTTCGTCGACGTCATTGTTGACCGCTATGAGTGGTCGGGAATTCAAACAAGCTTCTATTTGCGTTAGTAAAGTTGAAAGTTCTTCGAAGGTTAAGGACGTATTTCCGATTATTCGTTTTAAGTGGTATTTCGTAGACTTTACCGCGGCTTCCCACAGCCCGCCGAAGTGTGGTGACGCAGGAGGTATAAAATGCCACTGAATTCCATCCAAAACAAGTTTCCTTGATGCATCTTCTGCAGATTGTCTTATAGCATTCTTTGCTGAATTTCTTTGTTGGCGCCAATAAACGTAGTTCCGTTGTCGCTATAGAAGTGTGAACACATTCCTCTTCTTGATATAAACCTTCTTACCGCTGCTATGAAAGCTGCAGAGCTGAGATCACTCACTACTTCTATGTGAACGGCCTTGGTTGATAAACAGACAAATATAGCGATGTAGGCCTTCGTTGTTCTATTTCCTCGTCCTTTAGAAATTAATAACTGGATTGGTCCAGCATAATCGACTCCAGTGTTTGTAAAGGGTCTAGACGGAGTTACTCGTGCAGAAGGTAGCATTCCCATTAATTGGGTTTTAGTTTGTGCGTTGAATCGATGACATCTTACACAATTGTGGACAACCTGTCGTATTATCCGCTTTGCTTGAATGACCCAATAAGATTGCCGCAAGGTTGATAACATTAGTCGGATGCCTCCATGTAAGGTTCGTCTGTGTATGTTCTCAATTAATAATTTTGTAAACCTCTCGTTGTGCGGCAAAATGCACGGATGTTTTTCAGCATCTGATATCATTGCATGTTCCAAACGTCCTCCCACAACCAGAAGATTGTCTTTATCTAAGTAGGGGTTCAATGACAGAAGTTTACTTTTCCGGTTAATAGGTTTTCCATTTCTTATGCATGACAGCTCTTCGGGAAACACTCTTGCTTGGATGGAGCGTATAAGCATCTTTCGGGCATCCTCCATCTCGTCCACGCTCAAATCTCCAATTTTCCTTGATTTTTCCCTTTTGCAATTCCTTGCAAACCTTATGCAGCACGCAATTACCTTTAACAGTTTGGTATAGCACGAGAATCTTTCAGTTATATCGTCAATTGTGTGCACTGCTATGTTCAAAACTTGTCTTTCTTCCGGAATCTTTACAGCATGTACTTCCTGCTTTGGCCACTTACTTGAATCGAACTGCAGCCACTGGGGACCATGCCACCACAATTGGTTGTTTTTCATTTGTTCTGGTAAACAACCTCTAGAGGCAGAATCCGCTGGGTTGTCGAATGAAGGGATATGCCTCCATGAAGTTTGTTTAGTCACTTCTTGTATTTCCGACACTCTATTCGCAACAAAGGTCTTCCAGGTTGATGGACATTTCTGGATCCAAGCAAGAGCGATTGTAGAGTCACTCCACGCGAATACTTTAATTACTTGAGTGCCAAATATCTTTAGTATTTCTGCCAATACCCTTGATAGTAAATGTGCTCCACAAAGTTCTAATTTGGGAAGAGGAAGTTTTCTCCGGATTGGAGCCACCTTTGTTTTTGCTGTCAGCAACGTTGTAGTGTAAGATCCATTTCCTTGTGCAACTCTTGAGTATACTACTGCCGCATATGCTGCTTCTGAGGCGTCGCAGAATCCATGAAGTTCAAATTTCTGATTTTTCTTTACTTTCATCCATCTAGGGATCTTAATGTCCTCCAGAGTCACAAGATTGTCCTTAATTTTTTTCCACTGACCTTTCAATTCAGGTAAAAGCGGTTCATCCCATTCCACATCCGACTTCCAAATTTGTTGCATTAAAATTTTTGCACTAACTGTCACTGGTGCTAGCCATCCAAGTGGGTCATATAATTTGGCTATTTCAGACAACGTTTTCCGCTTCGTCAAGATGTTTTCCTGTCTTAAACATTTATCGTTGTGAACCTTGAATTGAAAGGTGTCGCGTACAGGATTCCAATGGATCCCTAAGGTCTTAATGGTTTCTTCTTCAAAAATCCTTATTTGATTTTGAGTCTCGGTAGATTCGGATGGAATGTCTTTAAGCAACCTGCGATCATTAGCTGCCCACTTTCGAAGATGGAAACCTGCTCCTCTTAGCATTGCAATGAGTTGTACCTGAGCCTCTTTACATTCTGACAAGGTGTCTCGTCCGGACAATACGTCATCAACATAAAAATCATGTTTTACAATTTCTGCTGCGACTGGATACCTCTCCTTCTCATCTAAAGCTAATTGCTGCAGTGTCTTTACTGCTAAGTATGGTGCAGACGCAGTTCCATATGTGACTGTTGTCAATTTATATTCTTTTAGTGGTTGGTCGCTGGAGCTTCGCCACATAATCCGCTGATAATCTTGGTGATCCTCATGTAGCATGATTTGCCGGTACATCTTTTCAATATCTGCCGTAAAAACATACTTATGGCTTCGCCATCGTATCAACATCGATGTAATGCCTTCTTGAAGTTTGGGGCCAACTAACATCAACTGATTCAAACTAACGCCAGTCGAAGTTTTCGCAGATCCATCGAACACTATACGTAACTTTGTAGTAGTGCTCTCAGGTTTTAGAACAGCATGATGGGGCATGTAGTACCTGGAATGCTGTAGACGATTATCTGAAGTTGCCTCGATCATGTGCCCAAGCTCCTGAAATTCGTTAATGACCTTTGTATATTCTTTTTTTAGCTGCAAATTGGTGTTGAGCTTTGCTTCCAGCTGACGAAATCTTGCGATGGCCTTGTTCTTCGAGTCTCCTAATGTAGATATTTGTTTGTTGAATGGAATCTTCACTACGTATCTTCCGTCGGGTCGTCGATAATGTGTTTTCATATATATATCCTCACATTCCTTATCACTTGGCTTCAAGTATTTCGGTGCCGCAACTTCTTCCAGTTCCCAAAATTTTTCTAACTGTCGATCAAGTGATGTTTGCACTACCAATCCGACAATTCCAATCCCATCAAGCCTTTTAGAGGATGTCCGTCCTGAGATGAGCCATCCTAATTGCGACCTTTGAGCTATCAGAGAAGATTCTCTATCTCTTTGTAGTCCCTTAAGAATAATGTCACCATATGAGTCAGCTCCTATAATCATGTCTACGGAACCTGGGCAGTTGAATGTAGGATCAGCTAATTCAAGGTTTTTGAATTGATTAGGTTTTATATTTTTATCCACTTCGGATAAAAATTGTTAATTTTGGTAGTACTAGGGCTTCTAAATGTAGTACAAATTCAGATGGGAATCGTGGTCTCAATTGTACTTCCACCTTGTACTTAGCAGTTCCCGCATTCGTGCCGCCTAATCCATTTACCTTTACAAGGACCCTTTGCTTCTTGAGTCTCAATAGCTGCACGACAGATTCCGTGATCAAGGAGGCTTGAGAGCCGGGATCGATGAGCGCTCGTACATTAACACCGTGGCTAAAACAATCATTGTTCCTTATGTTTACTATTGCAGTCGTAAGTAATACATTTTGGTTCTGCTCGCCGTGGATCACTTGTTTCGTGGAATTCGAACAGCTTGGTTGTTCCATTTGCTTAAGCTGTGGAACTCTTTCTTGCCATTCCATGTGAAGTAATGAATGGTGGTTTTTATTGCAAGTTTTGCATTTCCGCTTGCTATAGCATTGGGTACCATTACCATGTCGTAGACAATTTTTACACAGTTTGGCGTGCTTGACAACTTCAAGCCGTTCCTTTGGTGTGCTATTCGTGAATTTTGGGCATGTGTATACTGCGTGATCGCCTTTACAAATTACGCACTCCATTGATTTTGATGTAACAAGGAAGTTGCGCACTGGACGTTTCGGATCGTCCACCCATTTATTTTCCTTTTTCTTTGCAGGTAATAGCACTTCTAGGGCTTGATATCTTCTTTTTAAGAAGTCTAACAATGATTTTAAGGTTGGCATCTTATTTGGTTCTGTGAGACCTTGCTCAAACAGGTTTCGGCTTTCTTGATCTAGTGATTTCGTTGTTAAATGCACTATGATAGGACCCCAAGAAGATGTATCGAAGCCCAGATTTTTTAAAGCTGACAAACCTTCCTTGATAGCATCCAACACTGATTTGATTGCAGATGCAGATGATTGGTTTGCATAGGATCTTAACATCTTGTCCATGTACATCGAGACGATTTTACGCTCGTTACCGTACCTCGATTTAAGAGTTTCCCATGCACAGTTGTAATTGGCACTTGAAATCGTTAAATGTTGAATTAATTGTAGTGGTTCCCCTTCCAAATGGGTCTTCAAATATTCCATTTTCTCTGTTGTACTTATGGAGTCTTTCCCATGAATTATTGTAGAAAATACATCATAGAAAGAACTCCACTCGAGATAATTTCCCCGAAATGTTGGTAACTTCAAGGGAGGTAGTTTTGCGCTAGATTCCATCCCAGTATTTAATTTATTTTCCTTGGCGAGAGCCGACGCCATCCGATGGAGACATTGATTTATGTCTCTTTTAATGTCCATGTATTTCGACTGTTTGACATATGCTGATTGCAGGTCTTCTTCCACCGCATTGGCCATAAACTCTTCATGAAGCTCATTCAGGTTCCGAAGTTGCTCTAACAAAATTTTCTGTTGATAATCGTATACTTCCTTAGAATATCCAGCGAAAGTTTCTTCGAACTCCTCCATGTTACCGAGTATAGCTTCAATTTTCACGTAAAGTTTTCTGAGTCTTTGCGATTGGAGGCTGATGTCCTTAGACGTAGTTGCTTTGGCCGATCCTATTTCTCCTACTTCATGAGGAACTATGCTTTCTAATAAACCTTTTAGTTTTTTATACATCTCCTCGACTCTGCCATATGTATTTCTCCCCATATATGGCGTGTCTGGTTTGACTGAGTCCTTTATTTTTTCATGGTTGTTTTGAAATTCGGCCCATAGTGCATTTATTCTCTCCAAACGCTCCTGTTTATAACTCGGAGTCTTTCTAGAAGCACTATCTTTTTTGAAGTTTATAGTTGCCTTCTCTAGCTCTTCTGCTAGCGTTTTTTGTCTCGCAATTATGACAAATAGATCTGTCTCATCCTCCATATTGAAATTGTCACCTTCACTTATCAGTTAATTTACCAATGTCAGTAGCCTTGGTAACGCTATAATATACCAATGTCAGTAGCCTTGGTAACGCTATAAATGTTTTGTAATATACCAATGTCAGTAGCCTTGGTAACGCTATAAATGTCGATGGTTGATTCACTTTCGAAGGACCAAAATTGTTGAATGAAATAACCACACTGTGTTGTCACTGTCGAACCACTTCACTCTTTATTTTTGTACTCTAGCTTATATACTAAAATTATGCTTATTCTACACAAAAAAAATGATATTTTGGTGGGAACTCAAATTAATCGTAAATTGCTGCGTGTGTGACATTTGATGCTATTGTTTACTCGACAGGTAGACTGCGCGAATGTCACTTGAAGCCGTTGTTTATTTTGCAATTCATGGGAATGTCTCAAATTGTTGGTCACAACACCTACTGTCTCAGCGATCTTGCGCACCTTCAGTCGGCGGTCTGCAAATACGAGATCGTGGATTTTTGTCACGTTATCTTCCGTGATAGCCATTTTCGGGGCATTTGTACGTGGCTCATCAAAACCGACGTGCGACCACTTTGAAACTCGTTAAACCAATTTTTGACGGTCGTCATCGAAGGAGATTTCCCTTCTAAAAACAAGAATCGAATCACCGACCGATATCGCTCTTTTTCCATTTTTCTAAAATCCGCGGACACTCCCGCTTCCACACGCGGTCAAAACAAAACTACGAGTCCGATCCGGCTGAAATTTTGACAGTAGCCGTCTACTAGAATGTTCTACACGATAGTTAGTTGCTCTTCCGATCTGGCGGTGAGTCTAAGTACTTATCGGACCATCCTCGCACGTGTTCTGCCCATCTTAGTCTTCGCGGTTTTATTACTCGGATAAAGGCGGAGGCTGAAAATAGTTTCTTGAGTGCTTCTTCTTCGCCTTGTTTTTGTTTTTTTAAGATTTCTAGTAGAACGAGACCAAGCTATAATCTGTAGTGTCACTGGTTTTATTTTAGTTTTATTAATGCGGGAAGAAAGATTTGTTCAACGCGAAGAAGCACGCATTCTCCATACGGCTCCTTTTTTCTTTATTTTGGAACTTTATATCGTTTTCGGTGTTCAATATTTGAACTAGACCACTTCGTCAGAGCGCTTATCGATTACAATCAGGTGCAAAGTTTGGATCGATCCTCCAAGTCGGTCATTGACCACATATTTCGATTGTTCTTGATTTACTTCTAAATTTACTTTCTTTCCTTTCCTAGAATTTCTGCACTGAGGTCCATCTGCTCTTGGGGGTACTATTCTATAAAGTTCGCCATAGGACGATTAAGCGTGTCTTTTCTTTTTCTTTGATTCTCCTTACTGTGTCGGTTTCAGATAATATTGACAATTGCTGCGTGTGTGGCGAAGTGGCGAAACCGATGATATTGACTTCCTCTGGTAGATGTTGTTGTGTATAAGATCACATAGAGGGGGCAGCACAGAACCTTGAGGTACTTCTAAGGAGACTCAGCAATATTTAATACTTGTATGTCACTTTTCCGGGAGTGAGGGAGCGAACAAACAGAGCAAAAAAGTTGATCGTTTTTAACATGGCAAACACCAGCTTCGATCTCTGTCCCTGCTCAATCTAAGCTGACACACAGCCTCCACGCGGCCTCTCCTGGGTAGCTGGTCTGTCATTCGCCGGGTAGTGAACCAATGTGTGCAGCGAACCTGGCCCTCCAAGTTGGGGTTTGTGCTTACCTTTTGCAGAAAACAAATCTTGTTACGAAACAACAACAATCTTCGGATTCGGACGAATATAATATTGACGACCCATATAAATGGAAAAATCTGCCTCGGTCCCTTAACAGACCAGATGCAAAGTAGGTATAACCGCACTCCAAGAAGTGCGATGGGAAAAGGTAGAAAAGGATGAAAAACTATGATATCTATTACGGTAACTGCTACAAGGAAATATAGAACTCCTATTAGGGTGCGGATTTGTTATTCGAGGAAGCCTCCGACAAATAGTCTTAAGCTTCCGGCATGTAAGCGAATGCCTCGCAATAATCATCATCAAAGACATCCTCGAGAATGTAAGCCTTATTCCTGCCCCTACGGAAGAAAAAAATTATTGACTCAAAGATGACTTCTATGATCTCCTGTTATGACACAAAATTGTACTAGGAGATTTTAATGCAAGACTCGACAAAGACGACATATTTGATTCGATCATAGGAAAACGTATCCACATCCGACAACGGATTTAGGCTACAAAGCCTACGGACGAGAGCCGCCTGTTAGTTCTACGAGCAGAAAAGGAGAGACTAACACACGCTTTCAAGGAAGAAAAAAGAAAGCACGAAAAGCGTGAGATCGAGGAGATGAAAAGATGCTACCATAAGAATGACACTCGGAAGTTTTACGAAAATGTAAAACGAACATTACAGGGCTATAAAGCCAGAGCGGAAGCCTTTAGGGCTGAAGATGGACAGCTAGTAGAAGCTTAAAAATAACAAAGTCGCGGGTGCAGAGGGTCTGACTGCTGAGCAGCTGGAGATAAGTTGGTAGGCCGCATGCACGACCTAAAATAATAGTCGGAGGAAAGAATGTCCGACGAATGGAATCTCAGCATCGCTTGCCCAGACCATAAGAAAGGAGACCCCTATAACTGCGCTAACTATAGACGAATAAGTCTCCTTAACATCGCGTACAAGATCTTCTCCGCCGTACTGTGTGAACGTCTGAATGCCTTTGTGGATAATCTGATAGGTTCCTATCAACGTAGTTTCAGGCCAGATAAATCACAATATACCAAATTTTCACCCTGCGGCAGATCTCAGAAAAGACCCAAGAATTCCAAATCGACACACACCAGCTTTTTGTTGATTTTAAAGCCGGGTATAACAGTGTGCATAAGGCTGAGCTATACCGAGCCATGTCTAATTTTAACATTCCTGCCAAACTCGTCAGATTGTGCAGGATGACAATGGAAACTTGTGGCTGCTTCATTAAGGTCAGCAACGAATTAACCGAGACCTCCTATGTTAAAAAAGGATTTAGGCAAGGTGATGCATTGTCGTGTAACTATTTTAACATCGTGCTTGAAAAGATCATACGAGACTCAGTGGCCAACACAAAAGGTACGATTCATTTCAAGTCTGCGCAATTGCTTGCGTACGCGGATGACATTGACGTAATTGGGCGAGCACGGCGAGACGTCAATGAAGTGTTCAAAAGTATTGAGGCAGAAGTATCTAAAATGGGTCTTTCGGTGAACGAGGTTAATGCCAAATATAAAGCCAATAATATCATCCAAAAAAGACGAGCAACACTTGGCCAGAACGTCACAATTGATGGCTACAAATTTGAAGTGGTTTCGTGTACCTTGGCTCACTAGTGACCAGCGACAACAACACCAGCGCTGTTAAAAGGCAGAATTACTCTTGCCAACCGCTGCTCTTTGGGCCCAAGAGGCAATTTAGATGTAGAAACCTCTCTCAGAAAAGCAAGATAGCACTATATAAATCACTGATCATCCCGGTCCTCCTCTACGGCGCAGAGGTCTGAACCTTAACGAAAACGGATGAGGATGTCCTTGGTCGCTTCGAGGGAAAAATTCTGCCATTAATGGTCCCGTTTATATAAATAGAGAATGGAGTAGAAGATACAACGACGAACTGTACGGGCTGTAGGGGTGGTAGTGGTGCAATGGTAATCATCACCGACTGTTAAGCGGAAGGTCTGTAGTTCAAGTCTGACCATAGCCAAGAAAAATTCCTATACGGAAAAAACCCATGCAACAACACCAGTTGTGAATGAGAGATGATCAAAAAAATGCTGACGAAGGCATAACACTCTCAGTATAAGATCACTTCAAAATTCATACTCTGCGTGTGCATTTCCAATATAAGATCTTAATGGCATGGAATAAAGTTACTGTAAAACTACAATCAACGCGACAAATTCAGTCGAATCTCTCGAATCCCAAGACAACCACCCCCGGAGAGTAGTGAACGAACATCTTCGACACAAACCATCTGCACCCCGTCCAGGTTGTGTGACAAACATCAAAAGAGCGTAACTCTTGAACCTGCACGAATTATAAAAAAAAAAAAAAAAAAAAAAAAGCCCAGTACGACGTCTCCGGATCCAACGTCTAAGATGGGTAGGCCATGTAGAGCGAATGGACAGTTCCGGTCCGAAGGGTCGTCGGATCTAATTCTGAGGGACGACCCGGCAGAGGTGGCGAACACGGGTTGAAGGAGACGTTAACTAACTGGGAGTACAGCTGGAACCAACTGACAAAATATCATACGAGTTGGAGACGCTTGTTGGTTCACGCCGGACTGTAGCGCTAAAGTTAGTATCACTTGCCATTCTTATCATAAGGACATCTAGATAGAATGCGGATCGTCTATCGCAGCTGCGATCCACCTTAATGACGGTTGATTTAATCGGAAATTCCTCAAATATGCTATATAATCAACCTGACATAGAAGCCGCCTTCGAATCGAATTATTGACCTATACCCGAATATGAGCTTTTAACTCTTCATGCAACGAGTACGAGTCGTTTCATAGTTGTTAAACTGTTTTTTACTCACTTTTTTAAGTATACAAGTGCAGAAGTGTTATAACAGTCTAGGATTGGCTGCACTTGGCTTCTTCTCCTTTGTATGCTCGTTCTATTCGCTAGACCATACAGACACAACTACTGATCCAAGATATTACCAAATCGACATGTCATTGACGAAAAATACTGCGAAATTCAAAGTCGATATTTTGGCTACCTACGAGAATCGCACCCCATGCTATTGCCGTCAGAGGCCAGAACACTACCGACAAAGCCACGATACTCCCAAGTAATTTCTTCACAAACTATATTTTATTGAATAGAATTGCCGCTTTTAGCACGTTAACCCATAAATAGTTAATCCGACACTATCGCTACCTTAAGTCTTGGACCTAGAAGTTCGCTGATTCATTTGAAGTATTTTCCGGATGTTTTCTTATGAATAGCACAAGGTGTATAAACCCAAGCTCCCTGCTGATAAGTGAAATACTCGTTGCTATACGCTCAAAGCTCTGTTTACCTTTAAGAATGGAACGGGCATGCTTTCACTTAAACCTCTCAAGTTATAGCAATTCGAAGGTTAATAAGGAAGATTGCCCACTGTCATTTTTCCGAGTAGTAAAGAATCCGGTAACAGAATTAATTGGTCTAATATGATGTGGCTAGCGGTGAGGGTAGGCACATAAGTATATAAATCATGAGTTGGCAGTTTCTCGGTATTCTGCAAATTTCACGAATTGCCTGAGTATCCTGATTATGATAGGATGTTCCAATCCATCGCACATTATATTCATCACACTGCTCATCCCTTCTTAATGGAGGCACAATTCTGTAGGATGAATACACAATTATAAATCTCTTAAGCGTCTTTATATAATCCGTTTCTCCAAGAACAGCAAATCCTAATAATGCTATACAACGTCCGTAATCATCATAAACGTTTACTATCCATTCTGCCTTTCATGCCCAAGCTGCCATGGACTTAGTTTCTCAACTTGCTTCAGTGGCGTTACAGGCATGTGATCTACAACTAAATACAATGGGAAAACAATGCAATACTTTTGCCCAAATGCCCCCAGCTAAACATGCGAGAAATCAATGAAAACTTATTCACTCACCGAGCCTGGACAATACAATTCACTTAATAGGTACTCATCCATCCTATTCAGAGGATCCCACACTGGGCGGCATGTATGTACATACATATGTATGTACAGTGAAGCATGTGACAGCAGCCGTCATCCACACACGACATGGGACCATAAAAATCAAATGGACGTAAAGACTTATAAATAAGTCGTCTAATACGTAGAACCCGCTCACTAGAGAGTATGATATTTGTCCTGGGTTGCTCCGAGCCTTTGGCTTTTCTTTTAGGCAATCAGGCGAATCTAATAATATTCACGATGCCCAATATCTAATATCCTTTTCAGTACGATGAATATATATCTTTCGCATGACCAATTCCAATGAATGTCCTTTTGAGCTTCAGCATTTTATTTGCTGCAAAACTCTCTAACCATCCTAACGTCCCCTCAACGACTATGTTGAGGTCGATATTACTGTTGTTGTTTACAAAATCAAATCAAAATTTTATAAGAAAAAAGGACATGAGGGAAACGAAGAGCAAAAGGTTTGACTAGTCCCATGGTAGGTAAGTTCTATTTTTATATGTCGTTGTTCAATCGGCTTTTCTTCCTGGTTGTCCTCATTAGATGCCAGTGTCACTGCAGAGCATGACACAAAACAAATCTGCGGAATCAAATTGACATTTTCTTCGATGCTCTATTGGGTGTGAGGTAAGTCCTTACGGAGTGGGAATAAAATATGTTAATATTATCTACACGGTGATGGGAAGGACTTAGCAGGATGTAGATGAAACGAATTGGCGAAGAATACATATGTAGATTGGTTGGAAAGAGTTTGCGTCAGATGATCGAAAATATATCCTTGACGAAGGGAAACGCACAGTTTTGATATGCTTCCGAGAATCGTGTCTTTGGTGAACCGGAAATGAGAAGAAAAATTATTACAAAGTCAAATGACTTGACACGTGAACACACGGAAGAGCACGTTTAGGCTATGAAGTCACAAGGACCAAGGTCTTGTGGGTTACCGCAGATCCTATTTAAATACTTGTACATTCGACATATGCGTCAATCGAGTTTGGGCGGTGGCATAGCAATAGGAAATTAGAATGGGCATTCCGACGTAAGATGTTCGATTGGTAATTTGATATCCTGTTCAACGCGAGTGCGGATGAAATGGGTCAGGAAGTTTTTTATTTGAATTGTAAATAGCCTTAAGCCTTCGCTTTTATAAAATAACTCCGAGGATGATAAATGGCATCACAGATATACATACATATATACGAGTAAGTTACTTCCACCCTTGGTGAGGGAAAGACGTGTTTTCGTCTCGTTTCTTCAGAAACGAAATTCACGTCCAGACTTCATATTCCAGGAAATGCGGAATAAATCAAAAAAAACATTACCCCAAACACCCAAAGCAGACATGCCCTTGGGTTCGTTCGCACAGGAAGCAAAACACGATAATACCTCGGTAGGGGAAGGAGCGATATGAAGGATCCAGACAGCCTCACTTGGCGTCGCCTTAGAGAAATTTATTGCTCTCATACTCCATCCCTGGTAAAAATGCATGGTTCTTGTTTTCTATGACAATGATGTGTTGCGTTTGGTGTGTGCCCATTTTGATATACTGTAGGCGTGTGACATTGATGCATTCACGTTTACTTTCGACTTAATGGCGCCGAATGAGAAGGAATCTCAGACGAAACGCGATATGATTTCGAACTTAATGGAGCGTTTGAATCCATGCTGAAACGAGTGGAAGTCTTTCATTTCAACGAGCAAGTTCGATAGAGCGCAGTGCAGTGCGGTAATGACAGTAATGATAAGTAAAATCTTGTTTGGTATACAAAAGTTGTAATCTATAAAATGCATGCATCCATGGTCGGCAAAATACAAAGCTTTTATTCAAAACACGTCGCAGATATACCAGTATACCAAATGGAAAAAGATATATTGATGTACCAACCCACCTAAGTGTGATACCAAAAACCAAATCCACAGTCTGTCATTTTTTGTATATCACTGCGTTTCACTTATAAAGGAATTTTGTTGCCGCATCCCCAGACATAACCTCATTACAATGATACCACCAATCAACATGCCACCTCTCAAATGTTCACGATACATTCCTTCAACTACATGAATCATCGTCGTCTGTTCACCCACGCTCAGGTGAATGACAAGCATCAGCTATTCGCTTGTACACAAAAGCTGTTCGAGCAACAATTGTTGCATTCAGGTGGATGTGAGCCATTTCACGCCGCACTCACGTCAATGGGGTTTGTCAGAGCAAGAAAATCCTGTTCGAAATGGAATTTTATTTGCAAAATAAAATATTTCGTTTCTAGTTGTTGTGTTACATTGGAACATGGTGCTTACCAGACCTCCCACACCGTGTTCGGTAGAGTTGGTTGGTTTGGATGTATTTATGCATGAGTTCGTTCGATTGACAATGAAGCGTAGGATTTCTGCTTTGCAATATAATGTAAATTTTAGGTGTGGAAAATGGAAAAAAAAGTGCGATGTTGTGTAATATTTTCGAAATGAGGTTTGATATATTTCGCCATTCATACCAGTGGCTTGTGTTAATAATGTTTCTACAAATTGCCTTATAAGCGGGATATGTAATAATCCCACAAAACTTGACTTTAAACAAAGCTTTGGTTTTGTTGAGTCTTCAATTCAATTAAAGCCAGTTCGAACACATGTATCCTGATCATCTAAATAGTACGGAGTGCATATTCTACCAGGCAATGGAGGACTACCGTGGGTTCGACAGTTTGCGACTCCATTTCACTCCTTTGTTGTTTAATAAACAACGAAGATTTCGAAGTTTTGTAAGTAATAGAAGAACATCCAACAAAAGGTGTCATTTTCAATAAATAAAAAAACGCAATAATTTTACGGACTAAGACACAAGATTTGAGATCAGAGGGCTAAATATCTGCTTCCATTTTTTGATAATTTTATAGCAGGTCTGCAAAATTGCGGTTGTAGGTTAAGTTAAGTCCATTTGTTCGGTCCATTGTACCACCTGAGTCGGCTTAGTCACCGCTGCTCTCGGAACTATTCTGAGTGCTGAATAAAATTCGATATTTTGTAGATCTCTGTTTCGGATAGGTCCGTTTTTTTTTTTGTTTTTTTTTTATAATTCGTGCAGGTTCAAGAGTGTACGCTCTTATGATGTTTGTCACACAACCTGGACGGGGTGCAGATGGTTTGTGTCGAAGATGTTCGTTCACTACTCTCCGGGGGTGGTTGTCTTGGGATTCGAGAGATTCGACTGAATTTGTCGCGTTGTTTGTAGTTTTACAGTAATTTTATTCCATGCCATTAAGATGTTATATTGGAAAAGCGCACGCAGAGTATGAATTTTGAAATGATATACTGCAAGTGATATGCTTTCATCAGCACTTTTTGATCGTCTCTCATTCACAACTGGTGTTGTTGCACAGTTTTTTTTTCCGTATAGGAATTGTTCTTGGCTATAGTCAGACTTGAACTACAGATCTTGCGCTTAACAGTCGGTGATGGTTACTATTGCACCACTACCACCCCCATTAGTCCCTTAGTTTAATAAGGAAGTATTCTCCCATAAATCGTCTTCTTAAGGAGGCTATGGCAGGGCAATTACATAGGAGATGAGATGGATCATGACACCTACATGATTCGGGGCATGTGTCAAAGTCAATCCTGATCAATTAGCATTACCATTACCATCGTGGAAAAACTAATATCCGAACAATGCTCACAAATTATGGGTGGTCGTGGTGCATTAGTTATCATCACCGACTGAAATCGGAAGGTCTGCAGTTCAAGTCTGACTATAGCCAAGAACAATTCCTATACGGAAAAAAAAACTGTGCAACAACATCAGTTGTGAATGAGAGATGATCAAAAATATGCTAACCAAAGCATAACGCCCGCAGTATAAGATCACTTCAAAATTCATACTCCAATTTCCCATATAATGACAAATAAAAAAGGTTAATGTGAACTACAACCAACGGGACAAATTCATCTCTCGAATCTCTCATATCTAGGACAACCACCCCCGAAGAATAGTGAACGAACATCTTTGACACAAACCATTTGCACCCCCGAATATGAGGGTGGTCCGATAAGTACTTAGCCTACAAAAGAAAACATTTTGGAGAAATGGCGATTTATTTTTCAATATAGTCTCCTTTTAGCTCGATACACTTGACCTAGCGATGCTCCAACTTCTTTAACCCGTCTGAAAAATGGTAGGCCTCCGTGGCGGCGAGTGACTTTTTCAAGTTTGGAAACAAAAAGAAGTCGCACGGGGCCAAATTTGGAGAATACGGTGGATAGGGCAGCAGTTCGTAGCTCAATTCGACCAATTTGGCCGTGGCTAGGGCGGAGGTGTGCGCCGGTGCGTTATCATGGTGGAAGAGCACTTTTTTCTTCGCCAAGTGGAGCCGTTTTTCCTTCAATTCGGCGTCGAATCGGCCCAATAATTTGGCATAGTACAGCCCTGTGACCGATTTGGCCTTCTCCAGGTAGTCGATGTGGATCACACCTTGTGAATCCCAGAAAACGGAGACCATCACTTTTCCGGCCGATGGGACAGTCTTCGCCTTCTTCGGAGCACGTTCGCCGGGTGAAGTCCACTGTTTGATTTCTGCTGTGTACCAGTGGATCCATGTTTCGTCGACTGTCACGAAACGACGCAGAAACTTCTTCGGATTGCGCTTAAACAGCGTCAAACACTGTTCTTAAGTGGTCTCACGGTTGCGCTTGTTGTCCGGAGTGAGCGAACGCGGCACCCATCGCGCCGACAACTTTCTCATGCCCAAAATTTCATGCAGGATATGACCCATGCGATCTTTTGAAATGCCTATTGTCTCAGCTATCTCGCGCACCTTCAATCGGCGGTCTGCCAATACGAGATCGTGGATTTTTGTCACGTTATCCTCCGTGGTAGCCGTTTTTGGAGCATCTGTACGTGGCTCATCAAAAAGAAACTCGTTGAACCAATTTTTAATAGTCGCCATCGAAGGAGAAGAGTCACCGTATACAGCATTCAAACGCTCTTTGATTTCGCTGCGCGATTTCCCTTCTAAAAACAAGAATCGAATCACCGACCGATATTGCTCTTTTTCTAGTCCGATCCGGCTGACAGTAGCCGTTTACTAGAATGTACTACACGATAGTAAGTTGCTCTTGCGATACTGGCGCCATCTCGTCAAATACTCGGATATATTGATAAGCCAGAGTCAATTGTAGCCCAAGAAGGCAGAGACAATATGTTCACAAACTCAATTCAAAATTGGTAGTACGAAGTAAATGGCAAACATTGGCTTATCAACCCAAGTTGAGTAGCAAATGCACCAAGAACGATCAATGGACAAAGTATTTCATCACTCAATTGGGCATGTAGGGAGTATGTCAGTTTAAATTTAAAGGAGATCATCATTTGCGGCTTCTATGATATCGAGGGAGCAATCGATAATACTGACAACGACCTGATTATGAGGGTCTTATCTCACAGGAACGTACTCGTAGGTCATCCCACTGACTTTTGGATTAAGGCAATGTTCGAAAGCCGTATTTTCACAGCTACGTCGGTAGAGGTCTCAATGATAGTATCAGCAGCAAAAGGCAAACTACAAGGAGGGGTTCTAAAATTAATCCCTGACTGAGACGCTTATCCATTAACTCTACTAAAACTGTCTGCCATACACATACAAGAGGAAATGACATCCTCGTCCAACCATTCTTAAGGTTAAATTTAGTGAAGTTAAATATCTACGTATTGACTGTGTTCGTAAACTCAACTAACTTTAAAATCAATAACAAAGAGCAGAGTCCATGATACGCTTAATCTTGGGGTTAATTAGATTGATCACATGTATGGTGGCAAAGATATTACAGAAAACCAAAACGACCAAACTACACATCATAAAGGATGTTATGCAAACTATCGATTCATTCGGTCGAAAAGCACAAATACACAAAGGCACATAAAGGCTGATCCCAAATATTTGAACCTGACAGGGTCTTTTCCCCTGAAAACGCAAAATGTCTGAGACGTTACATCGATAGTTCGAAGATTGTGCGTTGGCGCTATTATTTCCTTCGAGCGACTCGCCACCTACACCCGCGTCAACATAAATCTGAATCCAAGGAAATAACTATAAACCTACTCACCGACACCCAAGCAACCCTTAAAGCTCTGAATTTTAAATTTGACCCACCCGCAGGGGCACTTTATTGGCTTAATGCAAGCCTTAATAAGGAAAAAAGAAATAACTTAAAAAAACACTTCACATAAACTTAATATCTATTAGGAGGAAAAAATGAAGGAGAGAATGATTGACGACGGCGAGGACATTTCTAAAACAGGATTTGGCGAAAAGTAGGCTGAAAGGGGGGAGTTTGCACCATTCTGGACATTAGCTCACGATAGCAGTAATTCATTCGGGTGTTGAGGGGAATCATCTGAAGCACTGTGTAGAGCAGTTATGGATAAAGAGTATGTCTGCGACCCTGCGTCGTTCTTCTGGGGGCTGTTGCGATAATTATAAGGCAGTAAATTAGTGAATTAGCGGAAACCATGAAGGGCAAAACGATCAAACCTACCTTGAACCGTTTCAATGCGCTCAGTATGGATACCAGATATAACCAGCATATTTATGAAGGGGCTTAAAGGAGGAACAGATTTCGCGATTTAAGGATTCGAGAACTCTGTGTACCAAAGTTTCACAAAGTCGAGGGCGAAATTGACACGTTTGATAGTGTTGTCGATATGAAGGCGAAAGTTAAATTCTCGGTCACAGACAACTTATAAGTCAACCAAAAAGTGGACAACTTTATGACAGAAAATGTGGGTTCTAGGAGGTGAAGGGAAGCGCTTACGGGAGTAAGTGATAGCTTGACACTGAGCATGAGATGGTTTTTTTGACACGTAGTGAACATGCCTAGGTCGGATTGGAGGGAGCAGGAACAAGCAGAATGTATATTTGGAGATTTTCATATCATCAGTTACGGAAAGGTATACATATTAGTGTACTGAGGCAGCAAACTTGGAATACTCTGGAGGTAGAATTAATTGGATAAAAGATAGAAGGAAATAAAATTGAACTGACGGTCTTCGAGGGAGGACTTGATCTATAGGATAAAATCCAAGGGGGAAACGTGAGAGCGGTCGATTTTGTCGAAGATGCTGAAGTCTGTGGCAACAATACTCTTCACGTCCATACACCATTTGTTAGATAAAACTACGTTAGGTTAGTGATTGTTGATCGACTTTTTAGAAATCCATGTTGATTTAGAGAGAAGATGGCCTTGCAGTAAAGATTATTGTATTCTAGACGATACTTTTAAAGAGTTTGGGAATGCAACAGGGCTTAGCAATAGGGCAATAGCTTGACACCTCATCCTTCGTTCTTTGTTGTGTTTGTTGTGGACTCAATTGATGTTAGTATTTTTCAAAGCTAAGGAAAGAATCAGTGTTTTATGAGACTTTGAAATAAGGCCGTCAGGTGTGGTTGGCCAATTTTTTTTAAGAAGGCAGTCAATGTATTTTCAATGACGTCTGAGGGCAGTTTTTCATACAACGAAGGTAGTCATAATCAGGTGGAACGAACAATTCAGTGAACAACTAGTTCAGAAGAAAAGGGCAAGAAAGCTTTTGTATTTGGTTCAGGTGAGAACTGCATAGTTGTGCGAATTCCATATAGGACTGTGAGTGAGTAGAAAGGTTTGGTTCGAGCGGGACTTAAAATAGACCCGCCACCGCTTGTAAAATTAGTTACATAGAGAGAGTAGTTGTGAAGTCTGCTCTTTGGACATGTAGAATGGTCGAGTGAAAGTATTCCCGATAAGGGTGGATGGAGTGGGTCCAAGGCAGAGAAGAGTTGGTTACTCTCAGTAATAGCGTACATAGTTTTTGGCACTAGATGAGAAGTTCAAGTCAAGTTGTCTATTCATTTTGTTGGTGATGTTACTGAGTTAGACGAAAGTCGGAGAGATGATTTGCAAAGAGGACTTCCTCACCAGACGGGAGGCTGATCACGACAAAGTAAGTCTCATCGTCAGGTTTAGCCCATTTTAAGTACGGAAGGAAGAAACTCCAAAGTTGCTGAAAATGTTTTCTCACCTCTGGCACCGAACCATTATAAAGTCTAGAATTAATTCTCTTTCACATAACGTATGGGTATGAACTGCAGATGCGAATAGACGTGTCTTTTTCAGCGTGTTTTTGTGCTTTAAATAATCTAATTATAAAACGGTTTAAGTGCGATTGCTTTGAGAATCCGATCGCTGAATTTTTGAATTTTGTTCGTTATAGATCCCTTTAACTGCAAATCAACGCATTTAATTTATTCCTGCTAAGGTTTTATTGCTCTCTGGTAGATAACATACACAATGTCGCGAGATCTACGTAGTGGAAGTGGATGCCGAAGAGATGCGGAAGCAGTTGTCTACTTTCAATACAAGTTTGATGGATCAAATAGATAAGCTTCGGAGCTTTTTTGTTTCTGCGTTGGATAGAATCGAGAATAATTTTAAAACAAAAATCGATTTAATTGACGGTACTCTCTCTTCGTTCGACGAGCGTATAAATCAAATCGAGACAAACACAAGAGGAGACTTACAATTACAAACTACAAAGGGAAATGAACTTCGAATGCAATTGAGTGTCATGCAAAGAAAATAGATTTCCAGTGATGTTATCCTTTTTGGACTTCTGGAGAAAACCCATGAAATCCTTACGCAAATTGTCAACAATCTTTGCAATTCGATCAGCGGGGTTTTTTTTTTTTTTGTTGGAGGCTTCTACTATCTGTTGGAGCAATCAGACACAAATACTGGTGCATTGTACTACCAGACAGACATCTTGTCTTTACTGCATTTTCCCAGTTGTACGGAGAAAAGTGAGGAGGGGCTTCAGTGATGTAGAGCTAAGAGATTCGGCACCCACCACGTCGGCCCCAAGGGTGCGCCACTTATACTGAGAACTATTGTTCCAATAATAACATATTCTGAAATCTTCTAGGCCAATCTGGACTATCTGGGGGCACGGCAGTGCCCCCGCCAAGTCGAGCAAAAAAGCGGCACGGCCGTACCATCCTTTTCTCGAAGCAGTTCGGGCCATTTTCGACCCCCTATAACTTCGTTGTGGATAAAACTAGAAGCCTGAATTTTCAGTAACCAAGCAGGCATCCCATAGACACGGTATATTTCAAATTTCATTAAATTTGAACCAGTAGTTTAAGAATTATAACTAGTCAAAGTTTCTAATTCTGTCACTCACTCACTCACTCACTCACTCACCGATCATCAAAACTCTAGGCCACTTCTAGCAGACATAGAAGCTTGAAATTTAGAATACAATTAGTGTTTAGTGTATAAATCAAGGAAAAACTAAAATATTTTGCAATTTTGGTCCAGTTTTCTAGATACACCAAATATTATTACTAATAGGATAGTGTCTGTATGTATCCTTTTTCAATTTATCTAGATGGCGATTAACCCCTAAAAATATGCAATGCAACCCAATCAATGGGCGGTTGGGGAATTGGGTTTAGTGGTCAATGTGGTTCATGTATTTGACGGAATATAAAATAAATATCTTTATTATGTACATATATTTAATAACCATTTGATGAACTTATAATTAAATCAATTTTAAAACAAATTGTATGTTCGGTGTCAGAGTTGGAGACTACTAACTTGTACAGTTTCGCTCAAAATTACGATATTGTTAAAACACGCCCAGTCTCCTCTAAAGTCGAGTGCTACGAGATAAATGACGGTAAAAAGTTCCTGAAAAGAAGAGATAACCCATATTTGATCAATCACTATTTCTACGACGGAGAACAAGTACCAGAGAAATATTTCTTCTCTTTACTTCTTTTATTCAAGCCATGACGTTCCTTAGATGAACTCAAAATGGGGTGTGATACTTACACGGAGGCCTTTAATTTGGCGAAAGAAGATTTAAAAGAAGGAATCGATTATGGTAATTCAATGATAGAGTCAAGATATAAGATACAAAAAGCATGTGAAATGATAGAATCTAAAGTTGCTGAGATAAACGAAGAAAGGGAAATTGTTGATGATGACGATGGTCTTGAAAACCCTTTAGACTTTGAAGCTGTGGAAGCTGCAAACGCAATGGATGACTTTCACAGAATCAATCTGGTAGAAGAAGAGCAGACTGATCTTCAAAGTATGATCGCAAAACTTAATGCCGATCAAAAAAGAGTCTTCGATATGATCACACATGAAATGGACACAACTGATAATAACGCTGACGTTTTACGCTGTTTTGTGAGTGGAACTGGTGGCACTGGAAAGTGCTTTTTAATAAAAACTCTGAAAGTTTGGGTTAAGATGTATTTAAACAAAAAAGTGGCAGTTAGTGATCCAACAGGCATAGCTGCATTCAATGTGAATGGATTGACTATACACAGACTATTGCAGCTGCCTGTGGAACACAAGCAAACACCGAGGTACAAGCCACTTTCCGATGAAGTGCTCCAAGTTCTGAGATCAGATTTGAAAGAAGTAGTGTTGTTTATCATAGACGAAGTGTCGATGATATCCAATGTTACTTTAACATATATTCATTTACGCTTGTCTGAGATATTTGACACAAGCGATGATCAGAATTGGTGGTTTGGAAAAAAAACATCTTGTACTTTTCGGGGATCTTTTACAGCTTCCGCCGGTAAGAGAAAAGTCACCTTTTGAAAAACTCTCAACTGCTGAAGCTAACAAGTTGTTAGGTTCCCTCAGTATGCCGAATCTGTGGATTGAACTGTTCGTATACGATGAACTTACTATTAACATGCGACAGCTTAATGATTCTAACTTTGTTGAAATGCTAAATAGAATAAGATTAGGTGTGACTACACAAAAAGAACGCGACTTACTCTCGACTAGATTAATAACTCTAAAAACCAATTCAAATGAAAACAGATTGATTGAAATAATTGAACACCTCTCGAAACTTCCTGATGATACCGTTTGCTTATTACCTACAAAAAACATGTGTCAACAATTAAATACTGCAATGCTTAGATCTCTCCCACATCCCGAAATAAAACTTACAGCTGTAGATAGCATAGATTGCAAAAAGAGGATAACAAAAAGAGCTCGTGAATGCATAAAAAATTATGAAGACGATGCTTCTATGACTGCGGGCCTAGAAGAGAACATAATTATAAAAATAGGAGCAAGAGTCATGTTAAGGCGAAATATTGACGTGAGTCTTGGTTTAGTTAATGGTTCTATCGGTATAGTGCAAAGAGTAAAGGTTGATCCGGAAAATACAAAAATAATTAAGAAAATATACATTACATTTGATAAAGAACAGGTTTACGAGCTTGGTCCGGTCAAAACTAAATTTGAAATTATTAATAGAGCTTATGTTCATCGCGAACAGTTTCCTATATGTATAGCCTATGCTATAACTATACACAAAAGTCAGGGCCTAAGTCTAAATAATGCGCTGATGGATATCGGTTCTGCAGTATTCACATCCGGTCAAGCTTACGTGGCACTTTCGAGATTTACAAGTCTGGGCGGCTTACATCTAATTAATGTCGACTTTGGAAATATTAAAGCGCAGGAATCCTCAATTTGTGAATACAATAGATTAAGAAGCATTTACCGTCCAGACTTGATAAAAATTGTAACATCAAAGCCTTTGAGAAAAACCCATAGAGACAGGGAGTGGGCTTTGAGAAAAACTGCAGCTGAAGCTCAAGAAGTAGTACCGGAAAAGAAAAAGAGGAAGACAACCTACAAAAATAAGAAAAGCTCATAAGACACAGAGTGGGCTTTAAGAAAATCTGTTGTTGGTATTCAAAAAGTAGAAGGTACCGGAAAGGAAGAAGAGTAGGACTATCTACAAAAAGAAATGAGATGCCATCAAAAACATAACTTGTAAAAAAAACCAAGTCTCGCAACTCAGTTCTTCTACTGTAAAAAGTTGTGAGATCTATGTAATACCAAGTCGGTTAATTTATTCAGCCCCTACTTAAGGGACCTTCTGTCTTAAGTTATTACGTAATTAGCTAACCTAACAACATCTTATAGTGACCATATTAATATTAAAAATCTTTTATGTTTTAAATAAATAGATTGACTTGGCAATCGCACTAGACAATCTAATTTAATATAATATGTATTATTTGTGAGATGCATGCGATGGACAAGTCAATCTATTTATTTAAAACATAAAAGATTTTTAATATTAATATGGTCACTATAAGATGTTGTTAGGTTAGCTAATTACGTAATAACTTAAGACAGAAGGTCCCTTAAGTAGGGGCTGAATAAATTAACCGACTTGGTATTACATAGATCTCACAACTTTTTACAGTAGAAGAACTGAGTTGCGAGACTTGGTTTTTTTTACAAGTTATGTTTTTGATGGCATTTATCATTTACATTCACGGACTTCGAAGATATGACCACAAATCTAGTCAGTCAGAAAACTAGGATGTACACTGACTCAATATATCAACGCCAGAAGAGCATTTTTCTATTTTTGTAACATTTACATTACATTAAACCTAGTATCTCTTAGTTTCAAATATTATTTTTTCTCGACTATGCTATAATATGTAATAAAAGATTAAATAACACTTCGAGCTTTAAGGATTCAGTCTTAAAATACTTTTCAAACTTGAACTAATATCCTCCAGTCCTTTTCCTCTCCCCTCCACCTTCCCTAATCTTTAGGAATATCCATTAACTTTAAGATATAATTATATAATTCTAAAATGTCTTTATAGTAAAATTATACTAAGTAATATCAAAAACTCCAAGTATACATATTTATTGTAATAATAAAAACATTTCCTCATTTGGGAACCTTAAAGAAAATATCTTCAAGAAAGCAACATAGAAAGACTTGTTAGCGTTCTATTGGAATTAATGTCTGCGTTCTGAGATATTATGATAATAAAAAAAAACTCTGCTCAGAAATAGAATACTGCCTTTCTCTTGTGGAAGATAAGTCTGCAGAAGGCATTCTATGTAAGTATGTAGCTCTCTGCCCCCTCAGCAGGCGAGTCTTCATCAGAGAAGTCGAATTACGACGGGGGTCCGCCAGATGGCGCCAGTATCGCAAGCAACTTACTATCGTGTACTACATTCTAGTAGACGGCTACTGTCGAAATTTCAGCCGGATCGGACTCGTAGTTTTGTTTTGACTGCGTATGGAAGCGGGAGTGTCCGCGGATTTTAGAAAAATGGAAAGAGAGCAATATCGGTCGGTGATTCGATTCTTGTTTTTGGAAGGGAATTCGTGCAGCGTAATCAAAGAGCGTTTGGATGCTGTGTACGGTGACTCTTCTCCTTCGATGGCGACCATCAAAAATTGGTTTAACGAGTTTCAACGTGGTCGCACGTCGGTTTTTGATGAGCCAGGTCCAGGTGCCCCGAAAACGGCTACCACGGAGGATAACGAGAAAACAATCCACTATCTCGTATTGGCAGACCGCCGATTGAAGGTACGCAAGATAGCTGAGACAGTAGGCATTTCAAAAGATCGCGTGGGTTACATCCTTCCTGAAATTTTGGGCATGAGAAAGTTGTCGGCGCGATGGGTGCCGCGTTTGCTCACTCCGGACAACATGCGCAACCGTGAGACCACTTCAGAGCAGTGTTTGACGCTGTTTAAGCGCAATCCGAAGGATTTTCTGCGTCGTTTCATGACAGTCGATGAAACATGGACCCACTGGTACACACCAGAGACCAAGGAACAGTCGAAACAGTGGACTTCACCCGGCGAACGTGCTCCGAAGAAGGCGAAGACTGTCCCATCGGCCAGAAAGGTGGTGGTCACCGTTTTCTGGGATTCACAAAGTGTGATCCACATCGTCTATCTGGAGAAGGGAAAAACGTACACAGGGCTGTACTATGCCAAATTATTGGGCCGATTCGACGCCGAATTGAAGAAAAAACGGCCCCACTTGGCGAAGAAAAAAGTGCTCTTCCACCATGATAACGCGGCTCACACCTCCGCCCTCGCCACGGCCGAATTGGTCGAATTGGGCTGCCCCATCCACCGTATTCTCCAGATTTGGCTCCGTGAGACTTATTTTTATTTTCAAACTTGAAAAAGTCACTCGCCGGGCAGAAATTTCAGTCGAATGAGGAGGTCATCGCCTACTTTGCAGACCTCGAGTAAACGCATTTTTCAGACGGGTTAAAGAAGTTGGAGCATCGCTGGGTCAAGTGTATCGAGCTAAAAGTAGACTATATTGAAAAAAAATCGCCATTTCTCCGAAATAAGTAAAATAAATAAGCTAAGTACCTATCGGACCACCCTCGTACATGAGGAAGTTACCTTGTAGATTTTCTTCTTCAGATTCATTAGGAAGGTTGAGGATATTGGCATAATGAATCTTGCCGGTCGACTTCCTTCTTGACTGTAGTGTACTACAGAATTCCGAAAATTTCATTTTTTTAAATGTCTTTAAGTCAGTTAATGAGAGAGTGGTGAGTTTCTCTTAGATAATTACATAAACGACTCGCATTTTTCACTTACGTGTCATCGAAATATACGTCGCTTAAGTGTCTAACTTGTGAGCGATTGGTCTGGACCTAGCCTAACTGACCCTACCTAACTTTTTTGAAAAGCAACATTATTGACGAATTCTTGCTCATCGTTTCCTTTTTATACATTCGAATTAGACATTTGGAGAGCTGCGTTGTTGATTTGATTGACCCTCCTTCTATCAAACCAGGATGTTAACAAATGCTGGCAACAAAAATATTTTATTTTATATTAAATAATTATTAAAATAAATATTGCGTTCCGACTAAAAAAAAATGACCGGGTGGCGTTAAGAAAGAGAGACCGAGAACTCAAATTCAGAAACAGCGCCTTTACTATTCAAAGGTAAAGTAACGATTAAATTACATATACATAGATGACGAATCATTTCAATTTATAATACAAAGTCTCCACAAGAATTCATTATATGACGAAATAGCAAATAATACGCTTAAATATAGTATAGGGTAAGGATTGAAATATTTTTGTTTAACATGATTTTGGACATATTATTCAACATAATTTTTAACAATTATCTTTTAGTTAATTTTATGTGGACCACGGGGCGGGGCGAAGATTCAACGTTTGCCAAAGCTATCATTGACAGATATCACCTCTCATTTTATAATAATTACGAAAGTGTTTTGAACTTAAACAAATAACTTTGTTCATTTTGAATGACATTTTCGGTCTTACCATAGAACGTAAAAAATTCTGAGTAACTCATCAACACAAGCGAATGATTTAAGGCAAAATGTCGCTTCAAAATAGGAAACCAAACTAAGGCCGGAAAAATCCATCTTCCTTATCCTTTCAAGCTCATTTCCGTGAACGAAAAGTCACTTCGACTGTTCGTTTCCACGTGACCAGGCAATTCATCACAAATTTGTTTTAATATCACGAGCGCGCCAACCAACGCACCTGTACACAAGCGCTCCTGCCCTGTCCTTTATTCCCCCCTGATTAATGGCCTTGATTGACATTCATTTGCCTGTTTGAAAATTCCAAATAAAAAAGGAGATATAGGAAAAGTCAATATTTCTCGAGGAGGCTGCCTGCGAGGGAAGGCAAAATGTCAATGTTGTCAAAATGTTATTTTAATTGAACACAACGTCAGCCGCAGGCAGATACGACAGGCTCATATGCATAAATTAAATTGAGTCTGGTATCTTAAACGTCTGCCGCCTATCGCCACATCTCTCCGCTCAGTGACGTTCTTTGCTCATTTAATCTTATTACTGTCAAGTTGTTCTGTCTCAATATCATTGTCATAGGAAACGAGGCTAAAATCTCATTCACACCCATGTCACGAATGTCTATTTGTCGAGGCATTTTACTGCTGTGACACTGGCGAGACTCTGGAAGCAGAAAAACAAAACAAAAATAGGTTTATGTATACGACGCGGTAGTGTATCGACACCCAAGAAATACATTACAATCTCCTGTAACGTGGATAGAACTCATCTTTATAATGCTTAAATATTCCCCCTAGCGAGATTTGGGAATGACAACGGGGATGTAAACAAGCTCAGGAGTAGTCAATTGTCTGGTTGCCAGTTTGTCGGTTCCAGTCGAAATTCCAATCACTGAAGAAAATTTGTACTGTTCGCCACATTTACAATTGGCTAGCCATTTGGCGGAAATTTGTAAGGGCGTTTATAGGTTTGGGTGGATCACAGTGTCAATTTGATTAATGGGAATATACATAGATAAAGCTACGGCGTGGAGGTAAACTGAGCAATTTAATGGGACGCGGGCAAGGAATGGTTTTGACGCGCTCATCGATAACTTTCAAAGTAGTAGGCCGTGATTGCCTTATAAATACAGGGAAATAGGCGTTTATTACTCTAAATATAATAGTACTTGGAATCTATTTAAATGCCACAAGCATTACAACCCAAGACTCTGACCATATGTATGTACATATGTATGTCCTTTCCATCAGGTAGGCGACTGATGACGTTCGCACACCCTACACCATAAACCTACAACATTGTACCCAATTTACTTTTGCTCCATCCAATAAGTCCTCAGACGTCAATAACCAGAACATATAAACTCTGTCATAATAATAATGTACTTCGATCCCCATTTCCAAGTTAGTTTTAACACACAATGAATTTCTGCCTTTTAAAGTTCCATAAACACCACCAAGTTAAAACCTGCCAACTACGACTACTTATGCTGTCACTTGAATATCATGTCAGGAATTTCACTCAAATGAAAAAAGCTTCAAGAGAATTCTTTTATCTGATTCACTTGTCACTTGTCACTTCTCACCGATAAGATATTCCAGGTGGAATGTCAAGCTGTGTGGTTCGAAAATGCCGATAGATTTTTTAAAGAGTAAGTAAATGACCACAAGGACTTAAAAGAATTCTCATTTCAATCAGAAAAAAGTTGTCAAGCTAGTTTGAACGATACGGAATTGATATTTTTGTAACAGATGTAGAAAAAGAATTGGATGCTTTTAATGGAATTTTTTTTGTGACTTTGTGTAAATGTACTAAAGTGTTTCCGGACGCTGACACGTTTGAAACGCATTGTCAGTCTATAGTGGGTACCTGTCACCAGAATTTAGGAATGCGATGAAGAAGGTCTGAGGTTTGTTCATATTATAAAGCAGATGTGAGTTGAAGACTGAATACTTTGAATATTTTGAAGGAATTTAATACCTTAATGCATTTATCAGCGTCAATTATAGAGGTATCCACAAACCGCACAGCTAGACATTAGTGTATTAAGACTGCGAATTGTTCCAGAGATCAAATATTTATTATTCCAAGATTTAGGAAAATTCGAGATGCGTTCAAAAAATTTTATTCAATATTTTATTATTTTATGTAGTAATTTTATTCTCTCGGAAAGATAAGATATTATACCTTTATGCCAACCATTTTCCCATCCTCGTAGCACTTGTGGAACTTTATCTTTCGCAAAGCATCTCCCTCTCTCACCGATGCCGTTTTAATCCTTTTAAATATGTCTGCTTTTAGTGATTTTTTATAATTATTTCTTTCACTTATTCAAGGCTTTCATAAGTTGTTGAAGTTCTGAAAGGTTCAAGGCGTTTGTTACGGTACTTTTGCTTACTTACTTATGCTCACTCGAACAAGATTTTGCAAGCTCTTATAAATTACAATAATATAAAAATAATTTTGGTTTTAACACATTCACACACTTAGCTACTGAGTTTTTATATCATCATACTAAATAACTTGGTGATAAATAGGCATTTAAATATTATAACTTGGAACGGAAGGGGTATTCGAATTTTTGTATTTCATCAATTCAAAAAAATTGATTTTGCTTTAGTAACAGAAACTTGGCTGAATCACGATTTAAAATTATCCAATGATCATTTCAAATGCTACAGATGTGGTAGGATCGGTAGGATATGCGGCGGTGTAGCCAACTTAATCAGAAGATAAATTCGCTTTTGATTGTACTGCAAATTCAGCTTTTTGAAAATATAGGAATCATGTTAAAGCTAAGCAACCACAAAAATATCACCTGAAAAAAGTTTGTAGCTCAAAAATGATTTCCGCAGACTATTTCCTCTCCATGGTGAATTTTTGATTTGGGGCGATCTAAATTGCAAGCATAGGGACCGGGGATGCTTCAGAGAAAATGCATGCGGTAATATTCGGTCGAACGTGTCTCTCAATTTACCAATATCTGTGTTTTATCCACCGAGTCCTACCTACTTTTTCTGGTACTTGCCGCCATCCTTCTGTCATTGACATGTTTATTTCCAATTCGTCCAGCTGTGTTACTCAACCGATTTTCATAAAATGCCTGAGTTTCGATCACTATCCTGTTTTTGCCATAGTAATCAAAATTCTCACAAAATCAGTTCTACGAGGGTGGTCCGATAAGAACTTAGCCTAATTTTGGAGAAATGGAGATTTATTTTTCAATATAGTCTCCTTTTAGCTCGATACACTTGACCCAGCGATGCTCCAACTTCTTTAACCCGTCTGAAAAATACGTTTTCTCGAGGTCTGCAAGGTAGGCCTCCGTGGCGGTGATGACCTCTTCATTCGACTGAAATTTCTGCCCGGCGAGTGACTTTTTCAAGTTTGAAAACAAAAAGAAGTCGCACGGGAAGAATACGGTGGGTGGGGCAGCAGTTCGTAGCCCAATTCGACCAATTTGGCCTTGGCGAGGGCGGAGGTGTGAGCCGGTGCGTTATTATGGTGGAAAAGCACTTTTTTCTTCGCCAAGTGGGGCCGTTTTTTCTTCAAATCGGCATCGAATCGGCCCAATAATTTGGCATAGTACAGCCCTGTGACCGTTTTGCCCTTCTCGAGGTAGTCGATGTGGATCACACCTTGTGAATCCCAGAAAACGGTGGCCATCACCTTTCCGGCCGATGGGACAGTCTTCGCCTTCTTCGGAGAACGTTCGCCGGGTGAAGTCCACTGTTTCGACGGTTCCTTGGTCTCTGGTGTGTACCAGTGGGTTCATGTTTCGTCGACCGTCACGAAACGACGCAGAAACTCCTTCGGATTGCGCTTAAACAGCGTCAAACACTGCTCTGAAGTGGTCTCACGGTTGCGCATGTTGTCCGGAGTGAGCAAACGCGGCACCCATCGCGCCGACAGCTTTCTCATGCCCAAAATTTCATGCAGGATATAACCCACGCGATCTTTTGAAATGCCTACTGTCTTAGCTATCTCGCGCACCTTCAATCGGCGGTCTGCCAATATGAGATCATGGATTTTTGTCACGTTATCTTCCGTGGTAGCCGTTTTCGGGGCACCTGGAAGTGGCTCATCAAAAACCGACGTGCGACCACGTTAAAACTCGTTAAACCAATTTTTGATGGTTGCCATCGAAGGAGAAGAGTCGCTGTACACAGCATCCAAACGCTCTTTGCGTTCGCGATTTCCCTTCCAAAAACAAGAATCGAATCACCGACCGATATTGCTCTCTTTCCATTTTTCTAAAATCCGTGGACACTCCCGCTTCCACACGCAGTCAAAACAAAACTACGATTCCGATCCGGCTGAAATGTCGACAGTAGCCGTTTAATAGAATGTAGTACACGATAGTAAATTGCTTGCGATACTGGCGCCATCTGGCGGTGATGCTAAGTACTTATCGGACCACCCTCGTAGATGGAGTTGAACAAAGCTTTCTAAATATACCTAAACCAAACCATTTTCCTAAATACATACTAAGTATCATTAAGTTAAGAAATATTTATCGCAGATATTGGCAACGCTGTCATCAGCCATATCTCAAATCTCAACTTTCTTTCTCAATAAACTAGTAGGTAAAAGTAATAGTGAACATCGTAATCTTGAATGGAATAAGAAATAAAACTCACTTGAAAAAAATGGTAAACCTTTCTGGAATATAGTGAAGGCGATAAAACAGACGAACCAATCACTTCCCTTTCTAAGAGACTCAACGAGTGCCTACTTTACAGAGTAGGAAAAGGGAAATGCATTCGGAAATAACACAGGTCTGCAAATTTTAACTCTTATTTTCCCCTTTTGGATTTGAATGCTGATCTTGGCGTAGATTACGATATTTGCTCGGAATTTTCCTATCACCCTCAGTTTTTTGAAAAATCTGTTTGTGTGAATTCGAAAAAATAGGCAATTTTACTGAATTATTTTTTTATTACAATTAGCAAACAATTAAATAACATTGAAACATTAAAAATACATTTGAGGGAGAGTTATTAATAAATTAAAAATATTACCTAAATACTTTTATGGTATCTTGCTTTTCTTTCACCGAAGCTCCGATGGTAAGATTTTCCTTGAAATTCCGACTTGGATCATCTCGCTTTTACAGCCAACAATAGTATGCCATCATTCTTTTATTCCATTTTCACTGTTACATCGCTTTCAAATCCTGGTGAAATCTTTCACCTTGCTTTTCACTTATAGCTCCCAAGTTATAAGGAAAGTAGTTCAAATGCGTTCAAATCCCATTTTTCCGAAATTTTCTATAATTTTTCCCACAATTTCCTCATAATTTACACTTTTGTGGTTTCCTGGAAAATGTCTCACTACTTCTTTAGAAAAATTCCAGGCTTCTAACCCAATTTCACTGAATTTTTCATTGAAAGCTGTATCTTTCATCAATTTTCTGATGTCCGGACCAACGAAAATACTTTTTTTCAATTTAGCTTCAGACAGAGATGGAAAAATTTGGTGTAGATATTTTAAACTTTCGCCTTCTTTGATCGACGCCTTCACAAATTGTTTCATCATCCCCAGTTTTATGTGTAAATGGGGAAGGAAATCTCGGGGGACTTAATTGTCTCTCACCCCATTTTTTATTCCAAGGGCCAGTTCAGTTCTCGGTGGCCACTCTTTCTTCGTCCAATGTTGTCCTTTGTTTCGTATAGCGAACTTGTTGACCGAGCAGTATACTTATAATTTCCATATCTCCAGACCTCCACAGACCATACAAATGTGTTCTTCGTACTTTACAATACATTTTTCAAGTTATCATACCATTCCTTCAAATGTACAGAATGGGCCACAGTTGATCACAGACCAGTGAAGTGGAAGGTAGTGTTTCGGCTTGTTTGCGATATAAACAAAAAACAATAAAAAGGTATAAGTGCGCATTTAGGCGAAATATTCGCGGAACCCCAATTAGCCCGGTGGTTAAGTGCTCGACCCGCAGTCGGAAGGTCGCCGGTTCGGATCCCAAGTCGGGAGGAAAGTTTTTTGTGTGTGTTTTCTCTGTTTCTTTCTGCTGCTTCTCAATTAGTTGGAAGTAGCAGGAGGAGGATGTCGGGAGACGGCGGGGGAAAACCCGTACGTCGTACGGAGTCGGAATCGGGTGATTTATCATCCGATTTCGCAACACCGACCGTCGTCATGAAGAGGCGCAGAAGGGTCAACCCGAAGCCCAATCTAACTAAGCGCCCCTCCCTCACTACTTCGACTGAAAAGCTGCAGGTCGAAGCGAGGAAAGGGGCGCCATCACCATCAACGTCGGAAGCAGCTCTACAACAACAACCAAAACCAGCGATCCCCGTGGAAGCGGATATTGCCTACCTTTCCTATGATAGGGAAGGTCGCTACACGGGAGACAATAACCCCTTCGCCCCCCTTTTATATTCGGCTACGGAGGAAGAGCGTAGCGAAGAAAGAGCGTATGCTACGTGCCCAGCTGCAGGCCGTAGTTGATAAGCTGAAGGAAATAAAGAAGAGGGATTTAGAGCAGGCAACAGCCGCCCCACAGCAAAAGCAGCAACAACAACAGAAGCAGCAGAAACAGCAGCAACAACGACAGCCGCAACAACAGCAGCAGAAACAGCCGCCGCAACAGCAGCAGCAACAACAACAGCCGCAGCAGCAGAAGCAGCAGCAACGTCCTAAAAAGGAGAAAGTGCCACCCATCTTCACCTATACCACGGCCCTACGAGAGACCATCGATCTCTGTAAGTATGCTATTGGTGTAGGCAATTTTGAAATCAAATGTTTAGGCCAAAAACGCTATGCTGTTCGGTGCAAGACACTGGAGCAGCATAAGCGTATAAAAAGCTTATTAAAGGAGTCCACAACGGAGTTTTTCTCCTTCACGCCGAAGGCCGAGAGGTTGCGGACAATGCTCCTTAAAGGCGTGGAGTCGATTGCAGACCCCAAGGAAATGCTCTCAGAGCTCAAAGAGTTTGAGAGTGACGACCTCAAATTCGTGGGGGTTAAGCCATTCACTACGGTGAGCTCCCGACGGGAGAAGCGAGTTATTCCCTTCTTCTTGGTACAGCTCACACCCAGCAGCAAGCTGGAGAGGTTAAGGACTATCACCACCTTAGCGTCCCAGACTGTCACATGGGAAACATTAAAGAGGAGCGGAAACATTTTGCAATGTATCCGCTGCCAAAGGTTCGGGCACGCCGCGTCGAACTGCGAAATGCAGCCTCGATGCGTTAAGTGTGCAAAGAACCACAAGAACGAGGAATGCGACCTTGGGAAAGACAAGGTGGCGGATAGAGAGCAGCTCGAGTGTGTCTTGTGTAGGAACCGAGGGCACCCTGCAAACTATCGGGGATGTCCTAAGTTCCAGGACATCAAGAAAGAAAACCTGGCCCGTAAGCAGAAGGTCGAGGAGAAGCGTCCCTCGGATCGCTTCCAAACACCAGCCGTCACATCCCAATTGACCTACGCCCAAATGGCGGCAGGTTCGGGAAAGACGGTACAAAAGCCCATGACTGTTCCTAAAGCCCCAGTGCCTGTCTCTAAGGCACCGGTGGCCGAGGTGGATGTCTGTTCGATCTTGCTCGCAATCCAAGGGCAGATTGGGCAGCTCCAGCAACAGATCCTGGAGACGGCGACCCGAGTAGATAGTATCTACTCGCTTCTGCCGGGCCTAGCGCACCTAAGGTCGTGATGGGTACGCTGGTAGAGAGGCCCTTGAAGATCCTGTCGGTGAATGTAAATTCACTGATAAGGATCGAGCGACGAGCCGTACTTTTTAACCTGTTGCAGGACGAAAGCCCCGATGTACTCTTGGTTAGCGAAACAAAGCTAAACCAGAAGCACAAAATCCGGCACAGTTCTTATATAATAATTAGAAGGGACCGACCCAACGCTATTCAAGGCGGGGGAGTTGCGATCTTTATTAAAAACAATTTTAAACATAAAGTCATATATAGCGGTGAAGTACGGAGGTTCCAGGTGCTAGAGGCCTGTATTGTGTGCATTCCTCTCCGAAACGGAAAGAGAATGTACATTGTATCAGCCTATGCACCTGAAGCACCTCAACCCAATATTTTTATCGCAGAGCTCGAGACACTTTTTCGATCTCTGCGCTTAAACTCGGTAGAAAACTTCTACATTCTGGCCGGCGATTTAAATGCCAAACATGGTGATTGGGGAAATAACATTCCCAACACTAGGGGGAGCCTACTAAGCCATTGGTGGGTTCTTCGCAGCATTGAATATAGAGTCAAGTTGCTCGCAACGGATAGTCCGTCGTATCCTAGGAGCGGCTCCTATCTGGATCTCATGCTAATGGACTCTCGACTGAGACTGGCAGACACGAACGAATGGTCTATTAAATGTCTACGGACCATTGTATACGACAGTGACCATTGCGGACTATGTGCCGTGATCACAGTACCTGACGAGTTCGCGGAGATGGCAGAGTGTGTCCAAACGCACCCCTACGATTACAGTAGGGTGTGCTGGCCGCGCTTTGCCAATTTCCTGACGAGAGCGCTCACTTCGAGCGCCTCCTTTCCACCGCCTAATAGGAACCTGTCAAACTACGAGATTGACAGGTATCTCAAACAAATGGACGATGTCATTAAACAGACAATGAACAGTACGATACCACGCCAAAGACAGCACGATACCACAAACGTATACCGAAACGCGACAATCGACGCACTGCACAGACAAAAAAGTAGACTCCTGACAAGAGTCAAACTCTTGTACAGGCGGTTTACCGACAGACAAAACTCGGAGATCAGGACACTGAAGTCACTGATTAAAAATATCCAACAGTTAATCAAGGAAAATTACAGAATATCTGTAAGCAAATAAATAAAATATTTCGGAGAAACAATCAGAATGACATTCAGGATCTAAAGCTTCCGAGAACGTCAGACAATGAACGACTTCTGGATGACGACTTCTTCGTGATCGAGGATCCTCAGGAGAAGGTGGCGACAGTGGGAGCTGTCTTCCAGGAAGTGTACAAGGTGAATGATAGTATTCGCCCGAACCACGACCTGGAAGATAGAGCCCTGCTTCATCACTTCTATCTACGAAATGATATCGATCATTGGCGATCAGAGAACCTTGGTTTTACAGGGTTCAATGAAGATTTCATGGCAAACAATGTCATCGCCAATGAGGGGGTTAATACCCTGTTCATATCCACGGAAGATCTTCAGATGATCTTCGAGTCATTGAGGAAGAAAAAATCCGCGGGAGTCGACGGTATATCCAATGTTGTGCTTAGGCACCTTCCGCCAGTGGCTGTAGAGAGGTACACCATCCTGTTCAACAATGCACTGAATAATGCATATTATCCAGTGCACTGGAAGACAGCGGTGGTGCAACCAATTCCCAAGAGGGGTAAAGACACATCTAACCCGGAAAATCTCCGGTCAATAAGTCTCCTTCCGAGTATCAGCAAGGTCTTCGAGAAGGTGATCCATAGGGCCCTGTCTAAATGGGTTGAGGACAATAAAATCATCCCGGATAACCAATTCGGTTTCAGAGCGGGGCATGACACTATTCATGCCGCGTCGAAGCTTGTATCGGATGTCCAATGGAATAAATGCAAGAACCAATGCACGGGTGCCTGTCTGATTGACTTGGAAAAAGCCTTCGATACCGTATGGTTAGAAGGTTTTTATTACAAGCTCAGTCGGCTGGGCATAAGTAAACCACTGCTATATATGATTTTTGACATGTCAACAGGTAGAAAGTTCGTAGTGAAAATTGCCAACGTGACTTCTACCCAAACATTTGAAATCAAAAATGGACTGCAACAGGGTACGGTAAATTCGCCGATCCTTTTCAGCATTTACCTAAGCGATCTGATAGTTTCTCTTCACCATTTAATAGCGTACGCAGACGACCTAATCGCGTACAGATCAGGTCCAACGATCGACGTCATTGTCACTCTCTTGCAGCGTGACTTCGAAAAAATTCAGCAGTATTGTGATGACTGGAAGTTGAAAATCAACTTCCAGAAATCAGAATCTATATTGTTCAGAACGCCTTTGTCTAGGGCCTCTCGGGACACTAGAAAAAACTGGCGCAGGTTCTTAATTTTAGGACCGGATGGGCGTCCACTGGCGAAACAAAGTGTGGTCAGATATCTTGGGATCGTGCTGGATCAGTATCTATATTTTGACAAACATGTAGATGCTGCTCTGGCAAGGGCCCGGGGCGCTTTCGCTCTGACAAGATGGCTGTTTCATAGCAGCCAACTTGATTCTAGGGTGAAGGTAATCTGCTACATGGCCTTAATCAGGCCCATGGTTGCCTATGGATGTCCCGTCTGGTTCAATGTGAGAACCAGCTTAATGGAAAGGATTCAGGTGTTTGAGAGACAATGTCTCAGGATGTGTCTGGGGCTACACAGGACACCCGAATCTGAGTACACGAAATTTTACCCGAACGAGGTCCTATACAATAGGGCCAGGATTGTACGGATAGATAATTTTTTGATCAAACTGATTCGAAGCCACGTTGCGAGAGCAATGACTTCGGTCAATAGCCTGATCTTCGGGGCTTACTACCCCAACGATTTATATCACGAGAGAGTGCGCCTTAATGGCTTTGTGCCGCCAGAAGCATTCCTCTATTTAGATAGATGTGGGCTGATCCAGGATAGATTGGCGGTACCGCTAATCTTCCACGTGGGTCGCAATTCCGTAGAACGGCGATTCCTCTACGAACCCGATGTCGCGCTCCGTGAGCCCGAGCGCCTCAGGTTCTGTAGATCGGTCTCACGCCGGGATCGAGGAGACGTAGTCCGACAGCATCAACGCTTTTGGTGGCTGGAGAGAGCTACGTCAGTGGACACTTTGAGAGCTTCGGCCTCTTCAAGGCATGGCCTGCCTAACACCAATAGCAGGCTTACATAGGCTAGGGTAGGGTAAGGTAGGGTAGGTAGTAGTAGCGTAGTATGTATTAAAAAAAAAAAAAAAAAAAAAAAAAATATATATATATATATATTAAATATATATTATGTATATAATTTACATATATATATTTTAGTTAAGGTAGAATAAGTTAGGTTTAGTTACATTAAGGTAGGCTTACGTTTTATATATAATACAAAAAATGATCAGATGCTAAGTTTTTAATAAAAAACATTTTTCTTAGCTTAAGCTAGATATAGTAATGTTAGTGGTAAGTTGATATAGTAGTCGAAAGACATAGACTTAAGTTGTTACGTCTATTTTAGAGTGTCCGCCTAGGGCCAGTAAGATATCTAGATTGTTAAGATAGTTAAGCTATTTTTTAAGCATTTTTGTCTAGGGTAGGATAGATCTAAGAAATTATGAATAAAAATGAATTAAAAACTAAAAAAAAAACTAAAACTAAACAGAATGGGCCACTGGCAGTGAAGCGCACTTATTGACGTTATGCAAAAGGACTACTGCTTTCAAACTTCGTTTTTGACCTTTTGACCACTTTCACGAACGCACGTGCGAGACCCACTGTTTATGTTGATTGGCGATTGTTAGGCCGATATACATATTGTAAACGTTACTTACTTATTCGGTAGTGTGATGCTACTGTTATCTCAGCATAAACTGCCCACAAATATAGCAAAAATTGTTGTTTAAACACTTTGGCGATGACATTTTTCAAGTGAGCGTTACGTTTTTATTTATATAAAAAAAATCTATCTATCTTCATTAACCCTCTTGAAACGATTAAAGTCAATTTCTATAAAAAAAGAAACATTAAGTTGATTAGAAATGAAGTCTATAGCAAATGACTCAAAAATCCTAAGGATTTGTCACTTAGTGAATTGAGTTATATTTAACTTATTATAATTAATTATTTATCAGAACTTATTCATTAGTGTCTAATGTAACCATTCAGTGCGGGTTTTGTTTAATAAATTTGAATAAAATATATTAATTAAAAACTAGGGCCCAGGTAATTTTGCTATGCTAAATTTTGCGATGCTAAATATATTAACTAAGAAACCTGAGGTGGTGGAAATTTTTAAATATTTTCCCGCAATCAGCGCCACCCGTATCAGCGCCCCCTCTCCAAATCAATCATTAAAAGTCATTAAAACTGAAAGGGGAATACCATTGCAGACCTGTGTAATTTTTCACAAAACCACCTCATCCCATCTTATTTAAGAGACGTGTCATTATCTTGCGATTGTAAGAAGAACTATTCAGCACCTTACAGCAAGTGACCCTGACTAACCTCCTCCAAATTTTTAAGTAACTGCCGAAGACATGCATTTTACAATCAAACGTTTAAAAATACAACATGCTTCTGGCCTTGATTGTATGAAAAACAATTACTTAAAACAAATACCGAAAGCCGGCCACACAGTTTTAACATTTGTTATGAATCCTTGCTTCCCCGATAAATAAAAAATTGCTAAAGTTGTGCCAATATTGAAAGGTAGGAAGTCACCTGAAATGTGTACCTAATTTCTGTATTAACGATTTTAGGCTCGAAATCCCGCCTCAGCCATGTGTTATCAAACAGCCCCAAGATCGATTTTGGGAGTAATCGCATTGGCAGAACAAATTTAACTCAGCTTCACCCTCCCTTAAATACAGGTGAAAAAGAAAAGGAAATTCCACAAAACAGTACAACTACTCGTACTTTTCGTAGATTTTTAAAAGGCATATGGCTCTATAAACTGATAGAAAATGTATTACGAGCTTGTAAAGCTGGAAATCCCTAAAAAGTTGGTGAAATTGATTACAAGTATGGAAAGAAATGGCGGGAAAGGAAGTAGACGAATTTATATATCTCGGGTAACATATTGACTGCCAAAAACGACATAAAGGTCGAAATAAATAAAATTCGAATTATTCAAAACAACTCTTTTGTCTCATTTATAAAACCATAATAATATTAGTGACACTTTCCGGATGTGAAACCTGGTGTCTGACTAAAAAAGAAGAAAATAGATTTCGGGTCTTTGAAGACAATATGGTAGAAAGCAGGACGAAGAAACAGAACAAGACAAAACAGCATAACATGGAAAGAACACACTCATGATAGGGGGTTTGGCGAAGAGTGGTCAACGAGGCTCTGAACTTTTAAGTTCCTTATTGGTTTTTCCAACAAACTTACTTAATTTAACCTTGTTAAAGGGTCAGCTTTCGAACTTTGCTTCATTTATCCTCCAGCTTTTCCAGCTTTGATGCATATACGACCATGTTGTAAGAACACGTCGTTAATTTAATAATTTTCCAGCCTTCTTTTATATTGGAGCAATGTGGTCCTGGTCCCGCTTTCACTTCGTCTGCCTGGCTTAGCGACAGAATGAAGTTAACGGTTTGATAAATATCGTGACATAAGAGCAGCTATAATATAAAGGGCGGTCCAACCATAATGCACGATGTTAATTGTGAGTCACACCTTAACGTCAAGTTTTTTTGCCCAACTTAATTCGACATTTCTTTGTTTCAGTGTTTGACAAATTCAACCATGGAGAGGTACACAATTGAGCAGCGTGTTAATATCGTTGAAGCCTTTTACGAAAATGGGCGTTCAAATCAAAATGCATTTCGTGCACTTCGTCAGCATAATCGACCAAATGTGTCCACAATCGGTAGGAAATGTCTGTAGGAAATGTGAAAACACCTGTGCATGCTCGCCTAGTTCGTTCTGCGGAAAACATTGCTGTTGTTCGCGATAGTGTGGCAGAAGAGCCGTCAACCTCGACTCGTCGTCGTGGCGATGTTAATTGGCCGCCACGATCATGCCATTTGACTTTGACTACCGTTGGACTTCTTTCTTTGCGGATATTTAAAAGAAAAAGTGTACGTCCATAAGCCAAGAGCAATTGAAGAGCTAAAGGATGAGATAATTCCATACATTAACGACTTTGAACCTCAATTAGTCATTGAAAATATGGACCATCGGATAGAGGTATGCCACCGAAGCCGTGACAAGTATTTGGCCGATATTTTGTTTCACACATAATTGTCATAGATCCTTATAAAAAATCATAATCAAGATAATTCTTTGAAAACTTTTTGTTTTACTTACAATTATCATCGTGCGTTTTCGTTGAACCACCCTTTACAATGTGGGCACAAATAAAGAAATATGGAAAAATATGAAATTACATATTTATATATATATATATATTATAGAGGTGTGACTCCTCTTTAGCTGACCACAGATGTAGGTCATCAAACCAACGCGCCCCTTTGACATCCTTAAACAATAAACGGTAATACCGAGTAATAAAATTTGAGCAGTAACATGTGGTGAAGTATATATAAATGTCTGCCAAGCCCCATCACGATGTAACTGGTGGAATACGGCATGGTTCATTCAAGTATGGTTAAATCACGGCAGAAGTAGTAAGGCTGCTATATTCCCCCAAAAACATCCATGCCATTACTGCATCATTACCCAATGATCTAGATTATTGGATGACCATCGCCGACACTGCCTTATAAGCAAAGGTTCCAGATTCGTACTTCGAGTATATGAACGGGATTCGATTTCGTGAAATCAATTAAATGTCGGATTAACATCAGACCAGAGTAAAAATTGGATAGTCATGGTAGCAATAATAGTCATGGTTGCATTTGTTTTGTCGAGATTATGTGAACTCAGATGAGTTGTGAATATGTTAATTTGGAGACTATAAACAGACTGATTTGAAATTGTGAGATAAAATGAATGTCTTTAGGATGTATTTATTTCGCCAACATTTTTCTACGCACATACGGAGATTGGCAAACAAGTTTTGTATTTCAACTGAAGCATTAAATTGGGTTTGAAAAGACAAGTGTTTATAGTAGCATGTAAGTGGAAGGAAAGGCGACAAAAAGCTTTTATATAAGGCAAAAACAAAAATGAAAATAAATAAATAAATAAAAACATTGTATATGCAGTGACTCCTAAATCACTGCAGTGACAGTGATTATCACAAAGATAACAAATTTTCTTATACAACAAAAATAAACAAACTCATTGGACTTCAATAAGCCTGGGTGATATGCATACAGAAACATTGGTGAATAATATTAGGTTGAATGAAATTGACAGAAGTTGACATGAAATGTCCGATTTTTTTTGTAAAAAATTAAAAGTCAATATTTTTTTTTATAAAATTTTATTAAGTGGTTCATTGACATCTATAACCTTCTTCCACTGTGATTCAAGGTGCATTATTTCTTTTTTATAGGCTTGATTTTTTTACGCTAAAAAGCTTTCAAAGGCTTCTATGAACTCTGCTCGGTTTCGGAACACCTTTTGCCGAGAAAATGACGCCAGACTGCAGAAATCATGATGATCCGTTGGAGAAATATCAGGAGAGTACGGTGGATGTGGAAGAATTTCGAATTTCAACTGTAGCAGATATGGGGTCTAGCATTGTCATGCAACAGTATTGGACCATGACTATTGACCAATTCACATTGCTTTTCAGTCAAAATCGTATGAATTATGTCAATTTCCTCACAATATTTGGCTGCATTTATCGTTTCCCCTGGCTGAAGAAATGAAAAGTGAATTGGTCCTTTCGATATCCACCAGATTGTCACCATACCCTTCTCTGGGTGAAGGCTAAGTTTGGGAGTGTGCTTTGGGTTTTCGTCTGCACTACCCAGATCTTTTACGGTTGTCATACAAAACCACTTTTCATCACATGTGATTATAGGGTGCAAAAACGGTGCATTTCGGTGCCTTAGACTCAGCGATGCACAGGTTTCTAAACGGCCTAGTTTTTGGGCCTCGTTCAATTCATGGGGTTTTCACTTTTCCTATTTGAAATAGGTGTCGACTTATTGTCATGGGGGATACTCGCAAGTTGTGTGCAATGGCCCGCACCGTTTTTTTTTCGAGGCTTAGATCTCCCGATCCTCAATTGGGTCATTTATGTTTTTGGCTGCCAGAGACGCATTATGTACTAGTTTGAGCTCGTAAAGGAAAAGAGTACGAATTTGAACCAACGACAGCCTGATATAAAAATTCCTAGAAAAAAATAACTGTACTTGAAATGGACCCTAAAAATCGCACACATCAAACATATATACCACCTTACCTTATAAAAAAAATCACTGTGTTGTACAGATGTTCACAACTTCGAATTGAGAACTAAGTGCAAAATCGGACACTTCCGTGGCGGCCTCCTCATTCGACTGAAATTTCTGCCCGGCGAGTGACTTTTTCAAGTTTGAAAACAAAAAGAAGTCGCACGGGAAGAATACGGTGGGTGGGGTAGCAGTTCGTAGCCCAATTCGACCATTTTGGCCGTGGCGAGGGCGTAGGTGTTAGCTGGTGCGTTATCATGATGGAAGAGCACTTTTTTCTTCGCCAAGTGGGGCCGTTTTTTCTTCAATTCGGCATCGAATCGGCCCAATAATTTGGCATAGTACAGCCCTGTGACCGTTTTGCCCTTCACCAGGTAGTCGATGTGGATCACACCTTGTGAATTCCAGAAAACGGTGGCCATCACCTTTCCGGCCGATGGGACGGTCTTCGTCTTCTTCGGAGCACGTTCGCCGGGTGAAGTCCACTGTTTCGACTGTTCCTTGGTCTCTGGTGTGTACCAGTGGATCCATGTTTCGTCGACTGACAGAAACTCCTTCAGATTGCGCTTAAATAGCGTCAAACACTGCTCTGAAGTGGTCTCACGGTTGCGCTTGTTGTCCGGAGTGAACAAACGCGGTACCCATCGCGCCTACAGCTTTCTCATGCCCAAAATTTCATGCATGATATGACGCACGCGATCTTTTGAAATGCCTACTGTCTCAGCTATCTCGCGCACCTTCAATCGGCGGTCTGCCAATACGAGATAGTGGATTTTTGTCACGTTATCCTCCGTGGTAGCCGTTTTCGGGGCACCTTGACGTGGCTCATCAAAAACCGACGTGCGACCACGTTAAACCAATTTTTGATGGTCGCCATCGAAGGAGAAGAGTCACCGTACACAAACGCTCGTATCCAAACGCTCTTTGATTTTGCTGCGCGATTTCCCTTCCAAAAACAAGAATCGAATTACCGACCGATATTGCTCTTTTTCCATTTTCCTAAAATCCGCGGACACTCCCGCTTCCACACGCGGTCAAAACAAAACTACGGGTCCGATCCGGCTGAAATCGACAGTAGCCGTCTACTAAAATATACTACACGATAGTAAGTTGCTCTTGCGATACTGGCGCCATCTGTCGGTGAGGCTAAGTACTTATCGGACCACCCTCGTATGTCATAAATGCCTGCATAAAATTATATTGTTTTCTAGCTAAGTGGAAGCCCGCAACTCCCAGACTTAAAGCTGCTAAGCTCACAGATGATCCTGAAACCTAACGTTCTATCAGATTAGTTAGTTGCTTAGGTAAATTTATGAAAGAGTGCTTAAAGAAATTTACTAATGACCAACATTTTTTCGTAACGAACAGTTTGGGTTTGGCACGTCCCATCAAGTACTGCGAATATACATATAACCATGTCAGAAGTAACCGTTTAACTAGAAAATCCACCAATCAAGTGCATGTTAATTCTGCCGTCTCTAGTGTAATAACTTATAAAGCAGGAGTACCTCAATGCTCTCCTCTGGGACCAATGCTTTACAATTTATTTTTCGCAGATTTTCCTAAATTTCCTGATTGTGAACCGGCTTTTTTGCTGATGACACAGCCAAATTTTTATCTCATGAGTCTTAAAAATGAGGTGAAGAATGTATTAATGTTCTACAGCAAATAGCAATTCAGTCTCGGATGCTAAGTCCTTTTTTGAATATAACTTTTCCTAGCTTTATTTGTTCATTGGTTTAATTACTATATAGTACAATATATTAATAATAAGAGCGAAAGGCATCATCTTCAGCCGCTCTGTTTACTTTAAAGTGGAAGTATAGGGCCCGAAAGGAATTTTAATTTAGCTTAATTATTTAAGCTAGTTTCATACATTTCAATCTAACTGATATATGAGTAACATTGAAATGAATTAAACAAAAAAAAAATAAATGGAAAGTCAAGTTAAATGAAATTGAAGCCGTCTTTTTCGCTCGAAAAAAGAAAGTTTGTTCCCTCCCTTCTGCGAATTTACAGGTAATGGGATTAACATGGAATTGCAAAACAAAGCATATACCTTGATCCGAAATTTATATTCCGTGAACACATCACACAAACCACTAACAAAATTAAAATTGCAACCAACATCCTTTACCCTTTTATTAGCAGAAAGTTTTTTTTTTTTCGGCATCACACAATGCATCATGTACAAGGTCATACATATGTATATTAAACTATTCTACTTTATGGATATGCAGTCTGGGGAAATTCCGCACAGTGGAGTCTTACTGATACAGGTAGCTTAAAACAAAATTTTAAAAACTTTGTATTTTTCCACTTCAAGACAGCACTAAAAAGAGAATATTGAACTGGTAAATCCAAGAGTATTAGCATTGACACACAAATTCGTAAACTCGTGCTCTTTTGCTTCTAATACCCTGAATCCCCACGCTTAGCGCTTTTCTTAGTTTGATAAGGATGATAAAGATGTAGAGCATCTTGGTGCCAATATTTAATTTGTTAATAATACTAGGCAAAAGTTTCCCAAAAATTAGTTTCCTATCTAGATATCTATTTCTTTCCTTAGATGGCGCTACAGTCCGGTGTAAACCTGGCCCTCAACCAACAAGCGTCTCCAGTTGGCACGATCTTTCGCCAGATCTTTGTTTCCAATGCCGCACTCCCAGTTGGTTAAGGTCCCCTTCCACCTGTGTGCGCCACCTTAGATTCGGTCGTCCTCTGCCGCGTTATCCCTTAGGGTTCGAAGACTTTTCGGGCCGAAACTGTGTTGTCCACTCGCTCTACATGGCCTAGCCATCATACACGTTGGATCCGGAGACGTAGTTCTAGGCCGATGTCGCTGTACAGCTCGCACAGTTCGTCGCTGTATCTTCTTCTCTTCTCTCCGTTTAAATAAACGGGAGCAAAAAGGTCCAGGTCTCTGCGCCGTAAAGCGGGATAGGGATGATGATTATATAGTGCTACCTTGGTTTTGGTTTTGGTTTTTCGAGAAAGGGCCAAAGTAGACGAAGTCGTAGATCCCACTTCAAATTTGTAGCTATCAATTGCAACGTTCCAGCCAAGATGTTGGTGTTGCGCGTCTATTCTGGATGACAGCATATATTTGCTTTTACCCTCGTTCACCGAAAGCTTCTTCTGCTTCAACGTTTTTGAACACTTTATTGACGCGCTTTGCTCGCTCAATTACGTCGATGTCTAGAAATAGATCGTACCTCTTGTGTTGGCCAGTGAGTCTCATATTTTACATCTCAGCCGCTTTAAATAACTCAGCAGTCTGCGCCCGCGACTTTGTTAGTTTTAAGTTTCGAAATAACAAGCTTAATTCCATCTAGGTCACATATACGGAATTCTCATCTTCGTACGTTGCGAATGGATCATTCTGCCTGACAGCGGTATCAGATCTATCATTGCGGTTATACAATCTACAGAAGTGGGTTTCCCATATTCTCAGCATCGACTGTGACTCTATTACTAGTTGTCCGTCTTCACCCCTACAGACTTCTGCTCTAGCTTTATAGCCCTGTCATGTTCGTTTTACTTTTTCGTAAAACTTGCGAGCGTCCTTCCTGTGGTAGAATCTCTCCATCTCTTCGATTTCACGCCTTTTGTGCTCTCTTCTTTTCATCCTTAAAAGCGTGTGTTCCTCTATCCTTTTTTGCTCGTAGAGCTCACGAGCTGCTCTTGTCCGTTTATGTAGCGGGGCTTTGTAGGCGGTTTGCTTTGCTACATGGTCTCGTTTGCATTGGTCATCAAACCAAGTGTTTCTAGTTGGCGGCGGTTTGAAACCCAGCACATCAGAGGCAACGTCTCTGATAGCGCGCCTGCACTGCTCCCACTGTTGTTCTGTAGATTGTGCCGGTGTCATCGGACTTTGCGAGAAAAACTCGACCTGCGATTGTAGCTTTCCGACGTTAAACTCTTGTTGTCTTGCTGGACTCCGTAGCATCCTTGATATTCGTACCTTGGCTACAACAAGGTAGTGATCCGAGTCGATTTTGTCCCTTCGAAAGGTTCATATATCTGGGATGCTGGAGGAGTATTTGGCGTCGATCGCAACGTGATCAATCTGGTTGATGGTCGACTGATCTGATGACCGCCAGGTTCCTTTATCGATGTTGAGATCGTGTGCCAGGAAGTCAATAAGATGAGTCCGTTGTCGGAATTGGTGTTATGTAGGCTATGTTTTCCTACGATCGACTCAAATATGTCCTCTTTGCCCTGTTTTGCGTTAAAATCTAATGGTACAATTTTGGTGTCATATCGTATTGGGCATACGTTCGGTCCAAGAGGTCATTGAAGTCATCCTTGAGTCAATCATCTTTTTATTCCGTAGGGGAATGAACGCTTATAAGGCTTATATTCCCTAGGATGCCTTTGATGCGCATTATTATAATTCGTTTGCTTATATGCCGGAAGCTTACGACTTTTTGTCGGAGTCTTTCTCGAATAACAAATCCACATCCGAATAGGAGTTGTTTATTATCCTCGTCCTTTCATACCTGGTGCCTGGTCCATCCCATCGCACTCCTTGTAGCAGTCGAGGGTTTTTTCCACCTGGTCTGTTAAGGGACCGCACATTTCAGGTGCAGACTCGCAGTTCTTTCCATTTATATGGGTCGTTAACATTGTATCCGTCCTCATCCAAGGCTTGTAGTTGCTTCGTAACAAGATTTGTTTTCGGCTATAGGGATGTTAACCCTAAGCACAACCCAGGTTCGCTACACACATTGGCGGATGCCAAACTAGCTATCCAGGACAGGCCGCATGGAGGCTTTGTGTTAGCTTGGATTGAGCAGGGACAGAGGTCAAAGCTGGTGTTTGCCACGTTAAACACGATCAACTTCTTTCCTCTGTTTGTTCGCTCCCTCACTCTCCAGCTAGATATATTCCAAGATATTTTACAGATTTTGCAGTCGATATCAATCCCGATTTGTAAAATATAGGTAGGTTCTTGAGAGATAGGACCAATATCTATTTCGATCGAATGTGTAAAATATTTCGAATGTATTCCGAATATTCTCAATATTAAGACTATCATAGTGCGATGAAAAAATTCACATTCCTGTATAGAACTGGACTGAAAAGGGAAGCTTATGCAATCGCTTGGGATAGACAAAAAACATTAGGTGACTCGAACAAGATACAGAAGAAGCTTAAGGCTTATCATTTGAAACTCCATCATGTTAGACTGAGTCGAGCGCCCTTTCGATATCTAACAGTAGTAATCCGGTAGATTTACCTAGCATACATATATCACGATCGTCTTTGATGTGAATTACATACAAATCTTCAGGACTGAGTACGAGCAATTATGGTTATTTGAAAACCTAAATTGTTCCTTTGGAAAAGCATTGTATTAATTTAATATATTTCTTTTGTTATCCTGTCAAAAATTTTACTAACACAGCTTAACATGCTAAGAAGCCAGATGGTGTATTAGGTCAACTGCCTCTTGAGGGAAAATGAATAATCCTTGAGGAATACATCCTCAGAAAATTATTCGCACAAAGAATTTACAGCCGAATTTATTTAATATTGTTTACCTACACCATAGGTATGCCTCAATAAATTCAACAGTCATATTCATGGTTTAAACTGATGCAATATTTCCCAAGGGTAGTTTTTTTTCGACTTCTCCGAATATGGCACAAGGAAAGCAGACACAAAATGATCCCCACGTTGTGTTATAATATCCGCTCATTCTGTTGAATGATGCAACAAACAGAAGGATGTAGCATATTGCCCGGAAAATAAAATAAAGAAAACGGAAAAAGAGCAAATTTCTTCCGAAAAGTAAAGTAAAGGTCGAAAAAAGGAAACTTTTCGGTTGGTGAACTTGTTGGAAAATCCTATACCTTAATTAGAGTTGTTGTCCGTAACTTTAGAAATGAGTGCTGTTTCGAAAATACAAAAGATAGAGGTCGAATAATAATATTATCGGAGATAAATGAGAATCGAGAAAATCAAGCAAAACTCCAAGACGCTAGTAAAATTATTTATTGACCGCAGAAATATTCGGAATCATTAAAAAATCAAATAAGTTTAACGGCAAAGTTGCATGTCGCAAACCATTTAGTTCCAAAATTATGGGAGAAAAAAGGCTCGCATTTATCAAAAAGTATATTAACAAGGCTCTAAACTTTTGATACACCGTTATTTTTAATGGTGGGTTTTGACTTGTTTGGCAAAGATGGGAAGCCTTGCGAAAACCAAATACTGAGTTGGAAGCGGCTAATCTTCGACAGCGAAATATGAGGGTGGTAATGTTATGATACGGAGGTGTATGTTTACGCGCGGAGTTGGTCGAATGGAATTTATTGACTATAAAATGTATCAATTTGATTACCTCGAGATCCTAATACGAAATCTCCTACAAAGCGCCACGAGAATGGTTTTGAGTCGAATTATGTCTTTCAATACGACAATAACCCAAAGCATATTGCTATCAATGTCAAAATGTGGCTGCTTTTGATTACTCGCTCGCAGCTCAAGTCATTACGCTTTATTAAGTCATTTCATTCTCGTTTATGTCTACGAGTATTTAGATTTATATAATGTTTTCTTTTTTGTTTTGAATTAATTTTTCACATCTACTCGCAAGCTAGTGCAATTTTGCCACCTTTGCCAAGCTTCCCTATCTTAAGTGTGTTACTACCATGTTTTGCCGTTCTGTTCCACCTCTTGTAGGTCCATCCTAATCTTTTTTTTATTAATCAGACCATGCTTGGGGCTGAATAGAGTTCCTCAAGTTTATGACTGTGTAGTTTTCTCAGTTCGCCCGTTTCTTCGTCCTTTTTCCACTGGCTTTCATTTTTTTTAGTGAGAAACCAAGTTCTAGATCCGTAAAGTGTCCTGGCACTATTTTAATTTTATAGTTTGGCTTGTTGCGATGTGTATAAATTTCGGCTGAGATCAGTTTATTATATATGACTCTTCATCCATTTGAGAATAACGAATAATAATAAAGAGCGATATCGTTGCCATTGCCTTTCCAAAAGGGGATCTCATAGCATTGATGAATGAATGAATTTTCTTGGAAACGTCCTGAACACTGATGTCGATTGCGCTTTGCAGGTGGTTTGAAAATGTAAGTAGTAGATCACCAACGAATCGGAAAAATCCTTAGTTTACTTTTTTTGCCGATCAAAATTGATTTAACTTTTTAGCCCTTTTAATACAGAAAATATAATATATCTTTATAAACCTCGATTTAGGGTTATATGAAACGGAATAGTGTTCGGAACTACCTTCACAAAATACTTTCGGTGCGATTATTGAAATGAAAAGCAAAGATTTTATATTTCATATAAGCAAACTACACTATAACAGGCCAATAAAAAGAAGGAAGGAACCCAGGAAAGTAGTACTGTTTTAGAAAGGGTAAAAAAAACAACAAATAATAGACAGTTGTCTTTGTAGGTTGAAGGTTGAAGAAGACTCGTCCCGGCCTTTTTTAGAAAGGTAATTTTTTTCATCAATAAAAAGACACGCTGTTTTCGTTGCTATATGTGTCAAACACACTGATTCAGAAAAATTCAAATTTTCGGAATTGAGTTCGTACAGAAGGGTGGCCATGAATGGGAAGCATCAGTTTACGATACTAAATCTGTTGCAAACCGTAAAAACATAAGGAACGATCAGCACTATTAGAACTGCACAATCCTTCGAAGTCAATGGGAGGTATTCCAAATGACCTTAACATTTCAGAGGGCCTAATCAGTACAGAATGGTCCACGAAGGCTTTCACTATAAACCTTAGATCATGAACAGAGGACAGTTTATGTCGGCACAAACTCGGAAAGAGTTTTAAATATTCACTATTTAAAAAAAATTGATCAAGACCAAAAGCCTAACCGCAAAATGAGTATGTTATGGTTATGTTCTGATCCTGTAGACGTTTCCCAATTTTTAAGACCGAGTTTTCCAAGTATTTCATAGGTTTTTGAGCAATGAACGACATGTTATCGCACCTCACTTCTTTCCTCAAGGACTTCCAATTAATGCTGTCTCTTACATCGAGGTTTTAAAAAACCCGGAAATAATAGCGCATGAGTTACATCGATCACTCACCCTAACAGCGAAGTTTCGACTGTGTGAGCATATGAAGTTAAATTAAATTGGGCCATCGCAATGCTTTGCATACTTTGCACTTTATATCATTTCGAAACGAGTTGTTGTTCGGGGCTCGAAATGATATAAACAATAATTGGGTCATTGCGAACGCATTTCAATAGCTATTGAAATTCATATGCTGACAACAATTAAAATACTCGTAATGTTTAAAGTAGAATAAGAAAAATTATTGACAAAAAAGTTCAGTCTTAAGAGCACCACCGAGGTGTTTTATTGAATTTAACTCATTGGGACAGACTACGAGTATACATATTCCAGCAGGATTGTTCTCGTCCACCCAAAGCGATTGGGACACAGGTTCGGATGGCCGAAAACTTCCATGACCACATCACACCGAACGTATGGCCACCTACATCCTAAACCCCTGCATTAGGGGCCTACTTGCACGTAAGACCAATGAACATGATCATAGCATCATTTCCTCACTGAAGGATGCTGTAATTGCTAGCATGGTCCAATTGAAAAAAAAAAAACAAGATTTTATTCGTGGACGGGGATGATCGGTCGGGGGTGGTTGTCCTAGATAGGATTTGAGAGATTCGACTGAATTTGCGTTGGTTGTAGCTCACAGTAACTCTTTTTGTTTCCATGTCATGAATTTTTAAGTGATCTTATGCTGCTACATAGTGTTATGCCTTCGTCAGCACTTTTTGATCATCTCTCATTCACGACTGATATTGTTGCACAGTTTTTCCGTATAGGAATTGTGCTTGACTATGGACGGACTTGAGCTAAAGACCTTCAACAACAACAGTCGGTGATGATTACTATTGCACCACGACCACCCCCATACAATCGTATCCGGTCCAGGAAATTCGTTAGCGTTCCCTGAATATTTTATTGAATAACTAACTGACCCGACAGGCGTCGTCCGGTCCTGAGGTAGGAAGAAATAGAAAAAAAAAAATAAAAATTTATCTATATGGAATATGTATATAAAAATTAATCAATCCTTGTTGGTCAATAATTTACATCTGAAGCTGCAATGTAGTTAAGTTAACTATGAAATGATATTTTATTTACGACTTGAAAGATGCCATTTTGTGTATTGGAGTGTTTTTTGGTAGAAATAATTATGATGATTTTCCGGCACGGGAACAGGCAACATATAATTGACCATATTAAAAGCAAGCATTTTCCAGTTCAATGACGCAAACACTCAACGACTGCCTTTGCGATTTGTTTATCGACATTGCGAACGCACAGTGGAAATTGCAACCGTTTAAAGTCAAATGGCATATCGGTTGAAATCATCGGAATGCGTGAGATTAAGACATCTTCTCCTTTGTATTGCTCTTTAAGAATTTGAGCTTCGATGACGTTCCTTCACCGCAAGCCGAGTACCATTACAAAGACGTGGTTGGTTGATATTGTATTTCACAACGTAATGATCCAATTTTCAATTTCAGATTTTGAGGCGGTAATCCTGGCAACTCCAGTGAGCTTAAAACGATAGGATAGTGAACGACATCATCTTGGCTGATCAGTTTGCCAGAAATCTCATTTTGAATATGGAAATTCATTTAGTTGACTTCAACGTTTTTTTACGGACAATACAACACGTTCGCTCAACCAAACATAATTTTTGTAAGTTTGAGAATACCTTCTTGATGAGTTCAGTCTTTGATTTGGTAGAGTGATACAAATCGACAGGGAAGAGAATGCATCCACGCAAAGTAGCAACAGGAATTTGCTATTGCCAATGTCCAGCAATCGTTTTGATAAAAAAATTTGCAGATTTTTCTCAGCACGCATATTCATAGTTAATTTGAGTGTTTTGACATATTTCCATAAAACGGACGACTTTGAACTTGCATTAAGTTCATTGGATGGCGTTGATCGTGGAATCATAGGTAATGTTTGGCCGAAATCACCTGCTAACAGAATCATCGCACCACCAAACCGGTTTTGATTGTTTCGTAAATCTTACATCGTGCGGTCTAATGCCTCCAAACATTTTTTTGTGAGCCATTGCACATTCTGCCGAATGAGCCGTTCAACCAACTTCCAAGAGTGTGGCTGCAATTCCTGAGGAAGCAAATGTGAGTGAAACTCTGTTTTGCGATCGAATCGTTTCAAAATCAATCAAAAAATGGTTTTCTTCAGTTCCTCCGGGGGTATTCAAAAAGAAGATTCCTCCAGTTCGATCGTTCACCACTTTTTTCAGTGTACGCATATTTTTGTTGCTGATTCAATGGAGGAACAGAACATATTATAACGATTATAACGAACACCTGCTACGTTAAAAAGATCACAGGAGGTAAATAGAAAAAAGGGCCGACAGGATACCAATATAAAAGAGTAATAAAAAATATAAAGAAGAGAAAAGAAGATTTATTTGACGAAGATTTTAATAAATAAAAACGCAACAATATCTTTGAATTCTTTCTCTCAATGCCTCCGAATTGTATTCTGCTTCAACTTTTTATTGAATGTGTCATGCATTGGACGATTAGGTTCTGTCATTTCTAATTGAGTTAATTCTAATTTTTTTTTTCTTTATTTTCGTCGATTTACATACAGAGATTGATAATTAATATTTATCTTTCTCTGAAGTATTTATTTATTTAGGTTAGAAAAAAAAATGTTTTAAATGGTTGATAATTTGAAGAAAAAGACGAAAAAAACCTTCAATATGAACAAAAACAGACAAAAAAAAATTGACAATTAAAAATTAAGCGTCATCCGCTAAAAACTCCCAATAAGCTCTTGCGAACATTAAAAACAAAACTAGCCAAGGAAATATTGATTCATTTTTATATACATATATTTATAGATTTTATTATTAAATAGTCTCTCAACGTTGTGTACAAATTTCACATAAAAATAATTAATTTTACGGAAATGATTAGCAAATAAGTTTTAATTCCGATTTGTCTTTTTAAATAGAAGGGTAGCTCAGTTTTAATGAGATTGCATGACGAATTGTTTCCAAGCGACGGACTTCTATATGTTATTGCATCTGGTAACTGAGTAACAGCAATGATATGCATAACAATCGATCTACGGGGCTTATATATTTTTTCCCTTGGATGCATTTCATTCATAAAATATATATTCATAAGCTCAACAATTGAGACACACTTCAATTCACTCAGGCCCATTGCTACATGTAATCAAATCACATAATCTAATCAAAATGTTTCTTCATCTGAACCAAAGGATTGTTATTTTTTCGTCCTTCCACATGAATGCATATGATATACGGCATGTTAAAGCGCAACAGCGAATGATAAAAATCAAAGCACATGGAAAAAACAGTGATAAACAGGGAGCAACATGTTTCTGGAATTACATTGTACTGCAAAGGATTTTTGTACCTTCTTAGTACCTTCCTCCCCCACTGCGTACATATAAATTCATTTGCGTTCCCCTTTACTAAAATGTCCGAGCGACGCAATGTTCTGACAAAGATGATAATCCTTATACGAATGTATGTGTAAGGAAATTCTGCGGTCGATGATGGTACGATTTTGTCATCCCCCGATCCAAGTCTTAATTTTTTCCCATCTTTAATGAAACTCTCCTTGAAAATGCTCCAATTGTCCTTGAACTTGAGAACAGTAGTAAACAGCTGTGCGGAGGACTGGGCGTGAAAATTCCTCTTTAATTATGGAAAAGATTTCCATACTTTGTGGACAAATACAAGATTCTACAGGGTTTTGAAGATGTTTTGTTTTTGTTTGTTTTCCGTTTTGATTCTATTCTTATGGCCATGGGGTTGGATGGATGAAGCGGTTTTATGCCCATCTTTATTATAAGGATAACGCGGGCTATTTTGGCTATAAAAGCTTTTATTTTTATATATCTCTCTATCCATCCCTTGATCATATAAATTTTGAATGATCCTAATCCGTTTACATGAACATTGGGGCTTTTTAACAGGATTACAATTAATTTGTGTACCCAGGAGTGGTAGAATTATACATCTGGAAAAATGTTGATTGCTGACAATTAGCAGACTATTTGGCAGTTTATAAATTGTGATCTGGGACTAGAAGGTGATTTTTTGGAAAAGAAAATAGACACAAAACTCTTAAATGGACGATGGAGCTATGAAAATAAAAACAATTTACGGTTTAGCGAAAACTTAGTTTAGCTTAGCGTAGCTCCTATTAAAACGTTGATACTGATGTTTCCAAGCACAAATATGTTGTAGTCTTATTTGCGCGAGCCTATGTTACAGGGTTGTTGTTCTCTTCGTTGCCAGACAAGTTTATGTAAAAGGATCTAGCAAAATAGCTTATTTTGTCATAGGAATGTGATTATCGGGCCTATCGGGTATCGACGAATTTCAACAGAGTCTTCATTTGCTATTCCCCCTGCGGGAAAGGGGATAGAATATTCCCGCGGCATGGAATGCCAGTCGTAAGAGGCGACTAAATTCCAGAACCCACTTCTAAGCCAAGGTGTTGAGGTACCCGTGCCGATGGCTGCATGGTCAGTTAGTGGTTAAAGAGTACTGGCCGTTAACGGTCCCCTCCGATGCCCAGGCAAGGTCGGTTGTATAAGTGCCTTATTCCAGTATGCCGGCTCTGCTGGGACGGACCTCTCTTTCCGGACCTACTCGTGGGACCAAAATAATTTAAATACATGGATAAAAAAAACAAAAACAAAAACAAAACAAGGAGGTCGCCTAGCCTTGGCACCTCATCCGAGGACGAGCTACTGGCTTCGAGCCAAGAAAAAGTAGCCAGTCCATCAAAGGAACAGGGTTCTAAGAATAGTTCCCCTATCCAACCAATTGTACCTCAACCTCAACCTCAAAATATACCAACGGCTAAAGTCAGCAGCAGCGACCAAAAGCCGGTTAAAAAGCAAAAATCCTCCGGCCAGATTATGAGAGAGAAGTACCTCAAGGCTGTATTCATCCTTGGCAAGATTGCAAAGAATGAAGCAGCTGGTACTCCTCATGAGAAAGACATAGAGGATCGGCGCAAATACCAGGAAGTGGTGGATGAGTACACCCGACTCAAAACGACATCAAATCGCGAGGGAGCGAAAAGGAACAGGTCTCAAGACGAAACCTCAATCGCTCCTAAAAGAAGCAAGGTCACGGCAGCAGCAGCCGCCGCGCCCTCCTCGCGTAAACCCCCCAGCAAGTTTTCCTCCTACGCGGAAACTGCGAGAGATCATCTCCAGGTCGCGCTGGGTGACGAAAACTCCTCCACCGGTAAAGCGGTGCTTGACAGATGGCCGAGCATCGAGGCTAAGCTTACCGTAATGACGGTGGACCATATCATTAATAACCCCAATAGCCAGATGCCTGGGTTTGACTCCGAAGAGATTGTTAGGGGTTTCCGGATTATCAAATGCGCTGACCAATTCTCCAAAGACTTCCTTAGCGAGTGCATCGCTAAGGTTAACGATGCCTGGGATGAACTTAAGATCAAGATAATCCCCGCTAAGGATATCCCCAGGATACCAAGGGCACGTATTTGGCTACCCCGGACGACTATAGACAGCGGAAAGGTTCTCCAATGTCTCAAGTTGCAAAACCCCAACATCCCCACGGAGGACTGGGCCATCATAAAGGTCGAAGAACCTCAGAACAACTCCCAAACTTACTTGCTCTCCATCAATGAAAAGTGCTTGGAAGTACTGAAGGAGACAAACTACAAAATGAAGTTTGGCGTCAGGCAAGCCAAACTCAAAATCTTTCGCCCGACAGGCCCTGGTGACGATCTAGTTGAGATCGATGCAACTGACAAATTGCTGGAGGGCCTATCGATCGAAACGGAAGACCAACCTCAACTACAACAAGAGCAACAACAAAAGCAACAACAGTAACTACAATATGCTTAATGTCATACAGTTTAATCTCCAGCACTCGAAATGTGCGTCGGAGAATCTGCTAGTTTTCCTGCGGGAGGAAAACATTGACATTGGCATATTGCAGGAGCCCTGGGTAAACGGTTCTATTATCCGAGGGCTCAACGACACCAACTACAACATTTTTTACAAAAAACAAACCGGTAAGCCCAGAACCTGTATACTAGCTAAGAAACATATTAAAGCCTTTTTATGTCCCCACCTTAGCTCCGAAGATTTAACAGTCGTTAATCTGGAAGGTTCTGGCCAGCCGAACCTCATTATAGCATCAAGCTACATGCCGCACGATATGCCATCTCCACCGATTGAAGTGCAAATACTGGTTAAGCAACTTCAAAAGGGTAAGGATACCCTTCTTCTCGGATGCGACGCTAACGCCAGACACTCTCTATGGGGCAGTTCGGAAATCAACGAAAGGGGTGAGTCTCTGTTTGATTTCTTAATTACCTCCAAGCTCAATATATGTAATGTAGGTAGCTCCCCAACCTTTGTATTTCCGAGTTCGGAAGCACATCCTGGCTGGGAGGAAGTACTTGATATAACCCTAATTTCCAATTCCACCAATTATAGGGTCGACAGCTGGAGAGTATCCAATCTAAAATCGTTTGCAGACCACAAATGGATACTCTTCAATGTGAATTTCAGTGCCGACCCCTCCATCCCCTTCAAAAATCCTAAACGTACTGACTGGAAAAAATTCAGCAGGATCATTAACTCCAAACTCAATAACCTTCCCGATCCAGACATGGAATCTGTAGAACAACTGGACACGAAAGTTAGGACCTTTGAAAAGGCCATGGTCACGGCCTTCAAAGTTTCGTGCCCAGTTAAGCACAGCAAAAAAACCTTCCCACCGTGGTGGAATGAGGATCTCTCCGTTTTAAGGAAAATGACAAGAGACCTCTTCAACATCTGCCACAGACACAAATACTGGAAACCCTACAAAGACTGCCTTAAACTCTACAAAAAGGCCATTAGCAAAGCCAAAGCTCAGGCGTGGTCAGAGTACTGCCAGTCAATCGAAACACTAAAGGATGCTGCCAGGCTGAGCAAAATCCTATCCAAACAACACCAGAATCCATCCTACATTTTTTGTGTTTGGGCAGATTCCACAGAAGAGTCCCTGGAACTTCTCTTGAACACCCACTTCCCCGGATGTAAAGACTACGGGACTACTACGCAGGTCCCTCATCATATGCAGCACACACCACGGGGCGATGCTAATTTGATCATCAACCCCGATAATATATCTTGGGCCATTAGCAGCTTCCCTCCATACAAGTCACCGGGACTTGACGGGATATTTCCTATAATCCTACAAAAGAATTTGGGCAAGGTTATACCCTGGCTAACGATGATTTATCGAAGTTCGCTGAAACTCAACTACATCCCCCTAGCCTGGAGAAGAGTTCGATGTATCTTCATCCCGAAGGCTGGCAAGCGCGGTCATGAATCCGCAAAGGATTTCAGACCTATCAGCCTTACATCCTTCGTCCTGAAGACCCTCGAACGCATCTTGGACAGGCACATCCGCGACTCCCTAGGAAACACAAAGTTTTCGAAGGCCCAACACGCTTACATTAAAGGCAAGTCCACTGAGACCGCCCTGCATGAAGTCGTGCAGACAATCGAAAAATCCATCCATCATAAACAATTTACCTTAGCTACCTTCATAGATATAGAAGGTGCTTTCAACAACATTCACACTGAATCGATCCAAGAAGCCCTCACCTCGGCAGGGGTAGAGGGACTTGTTAGTAGGTGGATCATATCCATGCTCAGAACTAGGATCATTCAGGCCCAGATGGGCAATACCACTATAGTTAAGACCGTAGATAGAGGCACACCCCAAGGTGGGGTAATATCGCCTCTACTATGGCTCTTGGTTTTCGATAAAATTCTGAAAGAATTCGAGAGAATCGGAATTAAGGCGGTTGCTTATGCTGACGACGTGGTCATCCTAGTATCGGGAATGTTTCCCTCGGTAATTAGCGAAATCTCAGAGAGAGCTCTGAATAAGTTAAGCGCCTGGGCCTCAGGATGCGGCCTAAGTGTCAATCCGAGTAAAACAGAACTGATGCTGTTTACCACCAAATATAAGATACCGTCCTTTAATCTCCCTCGACTCAGCAACCAGCCACTCTCCTTGTCTTCCGAGGCTAGATACCTAGGAATTATCCTAGACCCCAAGCTCAGTTGGAAGATAAACATTGAACATCGGGTACGGAAAGCATGTGTCGCTTTCTATGCCTGTAGCAGAACCTTCGGCAAAAGCTGGGGACTCCGACCCAAAATGGTGCTGTGGATGTACACGGCTGTCATCCGCCCCATCCTCACCTACGGAGCGCTCGTATGGTGGCCTGCCCTAAGTAAGGCATACAACATCAAAAAACTAAGCCGCGTACAGAGATCGGCCAGTATCGGGGTAACCGGTGCCCTTCGGTCTACCCCGACCGAGGCACTCAACGTACTCCTAAACCTCCTCCCTCTGGACGTCTTCATCAGATATAATGCAATCTGGGTTCTGGTCATCTAAACCCTACGGTCATAGCAAGGTGCTGGACCTATTACCTAGTGACCTGGCCATGACTGCAACCGATTTCACGACAACCATACACAACCCAAATAAAGCCGCCCATGTCCACTTCCCATCCAGAATGGCATGGAAACTGGGACTGCACTCTGAGAACCATCAGGTAGCTTTTTTCACCGACGGTTCGAAAATGGAGTGTGGGGTTGGCTCGGGTATCTTCTCAGCGGAACTGAATATCTCCAAATCGTTGCGACTTCCAGACTCGGCCAGCGTGTTCCAAGCGGAAATACTGGCGATTAAGGAAACTTGCAAGTTACTCACGCGCTATCCTATTACCAAGAGAGATGTAAATATATATATTGATAGCCAATCAGCTATCAAAGCTCTCGACTCTCACTCCATAAAATCCGAGTTAGTTGCACAGTGTAAGGATGAAATCAGCTGTGCAGGAGACTATTTCAACATTACTCTCATTTGGGTTCCTGGCCACAGCAAAATAGAGGGAAACGAAAAGGCTGACGCTTTAGCAAGGCACGGCTCTTCCCTCGACTGTTCTTTGGCGGAGGCAGTACTCCCCCCCATCAGACTGGTCAAGGCAAACCTTCTACAACACTTTCTCTCGAGGGCGAACTCCAGATGGTGCAGTCTTAGCAACTGCGTCATATCTAGGAAAACATGGCCCTCCTATAACAGGAAAAGAACCCTCGACCTAACTAACAGACCCCGACAAGAGATTGCCAGAATTGTAGCCATCTGTACTGGCCACTGGCCTGTCGGTACTCACGCTGCTAAGTTAGGCATCCCATTCAACACCTACTGCCGTAGTTGCAAGAACCCACTGGAAAAGGAAACTCTCACCCATTTCCTGTGTGAATGTCCGGCTCTAGCTAGAACCAGACAGCGCCTACTCGGCAAAATCTCCTTCGACGATCTATCAGAATTCAGGGAAATAGGATTCTGTAATATCATCAAATTCCTTAATTCCACAGGATGGATATGAAACTCCAATAACAGCACACTAGGTCACTGAGTTGTGGCATCAAAACGGCGCATAAGCGCTAATTGGGCCTGGCATCTCGATATCAGGCGGCCACTCCTACCTACCCTACCTACCTACCTTCATTTGCTATAAGAAATTTCGAAATTGCTAAATGCTTCTCTTGCATTTGATTAATACTGCACACCAGCGTTACCTTGCTATTATATTGTGATGGCAGAGATTATGGCTGCCAATTACTATACTTATTCTTTTCGATAAATTCACAGTCTACAGTCTACAGTATTAGTCATGGAGTTAATTATTGGGCAACAATTTTGAGAGATTCAATTCGTAAAATTCGTAAATTTTTCAAATAACATAACATAATCACCCTAATGAGTCGAAAACCGAAATGATGCATCATTAAATAACTGGGTACATTAATAAAATAATCACCATAAAATTGGAGCCGCATACGAGATTCATGAAAAGCCAATGCATCGCTTGCGGGGTGGAATATGGGTTGGGGTCTGTAGCTTTAATAGAATGGTGATTTCACATGCACAAGTCCAAAACCTTTTTCAACAGAAATCATTGAGCATGAAGTACTGAATAATAAACTTTTTGGACGTCAATAGATGGTGAATTCATAACGTGCGGGAAGTGTAAAGGGAAACTGCACTATGAATGTTCATCAGTTTAAATCAACACATATTGCATTCAACTTGCCCAGTCAAACAAATCATGAGAATGCACTGTTTGCCAGACAAGAGGACAACGCTCATAAGGTTAAGAGAGCACTTCCAGCTGACTCTTCAAAACAACCCGCTGTGAGAGGGTTGATTAAGTACTAAAAAAATAAAAAAATCTTATTAAGCTATTGATTTTACTGGTACAAAATACGACAAAATTAGCAATGCGCTCAAAAGAAATGACAAACCAACGGAAGCATTGATGATGAAAATACATCAGCAAATAGAGACAAAATATGTAGTCATTATAAATTTGCAATCACAACAATCTTAGGTTAGCGTACAAATAATCATATAAATAGACCACGATTCCCAGAAGGTAAATTCATTTGAATACAAACCATCGAAGGGATAATATCACAATGGAGAAAAATGAAATTAGAGTTGTCATCAAGTACCTCTGCGACTTGATGAAAACATTTGGAGATTCTGCTCTTCAATATTCCACAGTATCACGCTGGGCCAAGGAATTTAAAGTGGACAGAATAGCAACTGAAAATGAACATCGCGAAAGACGAAAAAAGTCTCTGCGGGTTGGGTACCGAGAATATTAAGTGATGAGCAAAAGGAAAAAACAAGTTGGAGTTAGAATCTCGACAAGTTCCAATCAGATCAGGAAATGTTTTTGTTACGGTTCATGACAATGGACGTGTAGGTGCGCTAAAAAATGAAACACGGAGAAATTCGTTCGCGACAGTAACAACGGAATGAGCCTTAAAGTATTTCACGGCTCTATTTATTGGAAAGCGAATTGCATATGTCAACAGGAGGATCATTCGATCATATTAGTATATAGAAAGTACATAAATATACACAGAAATAGTAAGTAGAAGTATGTACATACATGTATCATACTTGTTTCGACCATTTAGTGGACAGTGTCCTTTACAAGTGCGATTACACTGTCATTTAATTGCATTTAATTGCCTACAAACGAGATCTGGATCCACCGTTTCGATTCTGAAACCAATCAACGACCGATCATCAAATGTATCACAAAGGCAATACCGAATTATTTTTACTTGCCGATAGTTTTGCTCCAATCATCACCAAGCTCACTAACATGAGCCTACCAAAGAAGCTCAAAGAGGTATTGGTTAGACCATCTACAAGGGGGAGCCAAAAAAGGTATAGCAAACTATCGCCTAATTGCAATATTACCAGCTAGAGAGAATATGTTGGAACAAATCGTAGTTGTAGGCATATGGCACAATTTAGTAAAGAAAAATCAGTACGGCTTCCGGAAAAAGCAGAAACAAATTTTTGGGAGATTTCGGCAACCTAGTCCACACCCCATGTCTTAGTTCTGTTCTCGATTTCAGTAAAGCATTCGACACTCTCGATCATAACAAAATAATTGATGCCTGAGCTGAAATTAAGAGAGCTTTAGCAGAATGGCTAGGAAATTACCTCAGAGCGAAGAGTTTTCGGGTAAAAATGAATGATGAAAATGATGGAGTTCCACAAGGATCTAAACTTGGGCCACTATTGTTAATTTTGTACAATACATAAATGGTATGCTGAACTGTCTTAAAAAGAGTTCAGTATTTGCATACGTTGACGACACGTCTATAGTTGTTTGTCACAATGATCTCAAAGAAGCAACGAGTATGATTCAGGGTGAGCTCTGGGAAGTAGGAAAATTATGTCTTGACAACGAGCTTGTGATAAATGTATCGAAGATAAAAGTGATGTATATTCGTAGCATACAACGACCAACGACATAAATTAGGGTTGAAGTCTACAATTATACTAATCAAACCACCGCTGATGTCACAGAGGTAGTATGAGTATCTTGGTATTAGCATCGACAAACACTTTCTTTGGGAAGCCCACATCAATTACTTACGGAACAAGCTGAGAGGGTGAATGTTTGCATTGTCTTGTATGCAATTCAAATCAACAACTTCCGTCCAAAAACAAATATACCACGTGCTTGTTGAATCAAGGTTCAGGTAGGGCGTCCTATCTTGGAGAAATGATGCAGAAACGCACATCGATAAATTGCAAAACATCCAAAATAGAGCTATCAAATTTCTTTGCGAAGAAACATAGGAGTTAGCGTTTGCAACGTAAGTTCGTATTACGTTCATTGTAATGAAACAATTCTATATTCTTCACAGGTTTATTAAAAAATGTTAAAGGAAAATTGGAATAAAGAAAGAAGTACTCGTAGATAACTTGGAAGCGAACCCCTTCATCGAAACCAAAGAAATTCAGTGTCTAATTCAGCGGGAAAGGTTATGGCATCCGTTTTCTGGGACGCTGGGGAAATAATTATGCTGAAATATTTGGAAAAGAGTGCCACTATTCCGGGATCTCACTACGCAGAGCAATTAAGAAGATTGCGGTCATTAAAGAAAAAAGACGCAGCAAGCTGTGAGCTGGACTGTTGTTTCACCAAAACAACCTACCAACTCACAAAAATTCAGTTGCGATGACTGCCATTCAAGAAACGGTACTCGAACTGCTCGAACATCCACTCTATTCGCCCAGTGACTTCTACCTCTTTTCTCGGCTCAAAGAACACATCCGAGACAAGTAATTTGAAGGCGATAGCTTTATGGCCCCTGTGTTTTGGAAGCCTGGGCTTAGATAAAAGATGGGCTGAATGTATCGACTTGTTAGGAGACTATGTAGAAAATAAAATCATATTTTTTACTATAATCATCGTGTTTTATTTTCATTATCATTACTTTTGGATCACTTCTCGTAGGATTTGCTAGGAAACAAATGCTTTTATTTTTGTTTAAAAACCGTGCCCAATTAAGTGGGTTAATAAACTTTTTTTGTGGTAGGAGTAGGAAACAACATAGCATGCATCATCCCATCATCTGAGCAATACCGCTTTCTTTTCAAGTCCTTTTAATTTGTTACGTAAATTTTTTTTTTTATTAGAACAATCGCTTATGTTTTCTTTTTCTGTATTTCACCTCGGGTTCAAGCACTTTATAGAAATGCTTTCGGATTGACCGTTTTACCGATTACGAAGAGCTTCACTTCACAACTGCACTTGTATATGTAAGAAACGGTACTCTGTCCTTACTTACTTTACGACCTGGTTCTGATAATAATACATTATAAGCAACAAGTGTTCTTCTTGGCAACATCCTGTAGAAAAACTCAGAGTATTATATCGTCAGTATTATAAATACTAAATCAGGTAAAGTTATTGTTGAATATGCGCTTTCTTTTAGTGTGGAATCACCATAAAAGATGTACTAAAAGTTTTAGATATGCATACATTTGTCTCTTTCTTTTTATACATTTATTTGTCTCACTAGGCTGTCTCTTTCTTTCTTTTAAAACTTTTTTTACTTATTATAAAAGCCGATGTTTTGTACTGCCTCTCCCTTTTTCTTTTACTATTCTTACAATAAACTTGTCTTAAAAGGTTATGGGCCCAGACACGTGCTACATAGCAAGTTTATAAGAGTACTGAAACGAATAATCTGCAATTGGACTTTAAATTACATTCAACAAATAAGTCAAACTTGTACAAAGTTTTTTTTTTGATGAAAAATAACTCCGAGGTTCATATAAAATTATCAAACATAATGGCGGAATCAAGAGTATATCAAATTCATCGGTTCAACGGGCAGAATTACCAACTATGGCGTCGTCAAATGGAAATATATATGACAGAAAATAAATTAAAACCATATATTTTAGGTACAATTTCAAGACCGGCGACAAATGCACAGACTTGGGACGATAAAGATGCTGAAGCGCAGGCGTTTATCATGAGGGGGTTGGAATTGGAACAACTTAAATATCTTTGTGACTGTACAACTGCTGCACAAATGTGGTCTAGGTTAAGGACTGTACATTCTGAAAGGAGCGCGCAATCTACACAAGTACTTCTTGAAAAATTTATCAATTGCAAAATAGATGAAGAAGAGAATATGGCGGACTACATTGCACGGGTAACCTCACTTGCACAGAGGTTAAAAGATATGGACCTGGAACAGAAGGAACCAATGGTAATAGCAAAGATTTTAAGTAGTTTACCTAGTAGTTTTGATCATGTTAGAACTGCATGGTATGCAGTTCCTTTTGCGGATCAGAATATTGAACGGTTAACAGATCATCTTGTTAATGAGGAATCGCTGATTAATCTTCGAATTAAACAAGAGCAAGATGGCACATCAGCTCAAAGAACAGCTTATGGAGTATGTAGCAGCAAATTTAAGGGTGGCGTGAAGGCCAACAACAAAGGGAAGCGCCCAGGTAAATGTAACTATTGCCATGTAAAAGGTCATTGGGCTAGGGAATGTTTTAAACGGCAAAAAGACCAACAATTTAAGGATAATCGGCATTCATTAATGATTCGAAGCGAAATGGATGACAGCACATTGGATGCATCAACGTCATCAAGCAGAAATGCATCTCATTTGTTTGTGCTGCAGTCAAACAATCAGATGAAGGACACATGGTATGCAGACTCAGGTGCAACAGATCACATGTCATTCCAGAGGGAGGTATTCCGTAATTTTATACCATTCGAAAAAGGAAAATGCGACGTTCGAGTTGGTGATGGTCGTAAGTTATCTGTGTTTGGAATTGGCGATGTTGATGTATCACTAAGTGAGCCTAAACGTATGCTGCATTTTATTACAATTAAAGATGTTTTATTTGTCCCTCATCTCAGTCGAAATTTCATTTCTGTTTCCAGATCAGCAGAAAAGGTTTTAAAATAATTTTTGAAGAAGGTGCTGAACGCGTGCGCTTTATGAAAGGAAATGAGCTGGTTGCCGATGGAGTACGAGAAAATCGATTATACAAAATGAATTTCGAACCAGTAAAGATCATAGATTTAAATGCAGCCTCATCAGGATTTTTAAAACTGTGGCACGAACGTCTTGGACATGTAAATTTTAAAACTCTTCAAGAAATGAATAACAAGAAAATCGTCAAAGGTCTTAACATTGAGCAAAAAACCGAAAATAACATATTTTGCGAAGGATGTGTACATGGAAAGCAACATAGAATACCTTTTCCGAAATCAGAAGCAAAACGAGCTGGTATTGCAGGTGACACTTTTCATGTAGAGCTGTGTGGAAAAATGAGTGCACCATCAATTGGCGGCGCTAATTACTTTATGTTGTTTAAAGATGACTATTCCAGATACTGTTTTGTATATTTTCTAAAGAACAAAATGGTAGTACTTGAAAATCTCGTCCAATTCCATGTAGATGTGGAAGCCGATGGTCACAAAATTAAGCGATTAAGATCAGATGGTGGTCTGGAATTTTGCAATGAATCAGTTAAGCGCTTCTTACTGAGTAAGGGAATAAAGCATGAAATCTCAACCCCTCGAGCTCCCGAACAGAATGGGTTCATTGAAAGACAAAACAGAACGGTAGTGGAAAGTGCAAAAGCCATGCTACATAGCAGAAAATTACCATTGTATCTTTGGGCAGAAGCAACAAATACAGCTGTATATCTTAAAAACAGAACTGCTTCGCATACAATTGGTGATGCAACTCCATATGAAAGATGGTTCGGAACCAAACCGTCTGTATCCAATTTAAAAGTTTTTGGATGTGAAGCCTATATTCATATTCCAAAAGAACAGAGAACAAAGTGGGAGAAGAATTCACCAAAGTGTATAATGATTGGCTACAATGACAAAATTAAGGCATACAGAATATACGATCCGATTGGTAGACGAATATTAATTAGAAGAGATGTAACCTTTAACGAACAATTAGACAGAGTGCATGAGGTTATTAATAAGGAAGATGTTAAAACTCCAGATCTTGATATAAAACTTGATGCTGAATCTGTCCAACAACAAAAAGATGAAAATGATAATACTGCAGCGGCTCGAAGCCCTATAAATACGAGATCAAGAGCAAAACAGAAATTTTCCAATGATGCTAATTTATCAGAAGTGTGCGTGGCTTATATAGAACCAACAAGTCTTGAGGATGCTATGAACTCTAAGAATTCAGGGCAGTGGTTAGCAGCAATCAATGAAGAGATCGAATCACTTGAGAAAAACAATACTTGCGTTTTAGTTCCCAGAACTTCAGATATGAATGTAATTACTAATCGATGGGTTTTCAAAATCAAATATAAAGCAAATGGAGAAATTGAAAAATATAAAGCCCGATTAGTGGCAAGGGGATGCGCACAAAAGTTTGGCATTGATTACCAAGAAACATTTGCGCCAGTGGTAAGATATGACTCTGTCAGAACATTATTATCTATTGCAGCTGCTTACGATTTTGAAATTCACCAATTCGATATCAAAACAGCATTTCTACATGGTAGTCTTGAGGAGAAGATTTATATGGAGCAGCCATATGGATTCGTGAAGGATGACTTAGTTTGTCTTCTTAAGAAAAGTTTAAAACAATCAAAGGCTGATCCTTGCATCTTTATCTATAAACATCAAACAACAACTATGTATACAGCATTATATGTCGATGATGGATTGATTTGTGGAAACAACATGGAATTAATTAGAGAATTGTTACACGGACTCAATCACGAATTTCAAATTACACACAAAGAAGCAGAATTTTTTCTTGGAATACAAATTGAAAGAGACAGAAAAAATAACAAATTACGCATTCATCAAAGAGTATACGTCGAGAAGATCTTAGAGCGATTTCATCATTCAAATTGCTTTGCAATGGTTACTCCTGCCGAACCTGGAATTAAGTTCACTAAAGCTGAAATTGGTTCTAATGATTTTGGGACATTTCCTTATCGAGAGGCAATTGGAGCCCTTATGTACTTAATGGCTTAACTAATTTACTTGTGTTTTGTGATGCAGATTGGGGTGGGGACATTGATACTAGACGGAGTACAACTGGATGGATTATACAATTAAATGGTGGAGCAATAGCATGGAGTTCTAAAAAACAAACTGTAACTGCAACTTCTACAACTGAGGCTGAATTTGTAGCCTTATGCTCAACGACAAAAGCCGTAGTAAACTTAAGGAAACTTATGGAAGATCTACAACGGAAGCCAGCGGGTCCTACACCAATAATGTGTGACAATCAAACGGCAATCACACTCGTAAAAAATCCGGAAGCATCAAATAGGACAAAGCATATTGACATTCAATACTTCTACACGTGTGACATGCAAAAAGAAGGACAGATTGATGTACGCTTCGTATCCACAAATGGTCAACTTGCAGATGCTCTTACTAAACCATTGGTCAAGGATAAATTTCAAATGTTCCCTGATAATTATTAACCAAATTCGAATATACATACATCAGAAAGCGAGAGGGAGTGTTGAATATGCGCTTTCTTTTAGTGTGGAATCACCATAAAAGATGTACTAAAAGTTTTAGATATGCATACATTTGTCTCTTTCTTTTTATACATTTATTTGCCTCACTAGGCTGTCTCTTTCTTTCTTTTAAAACTTTTTTTACTTATTATAAAAGCCGATGTTTTGTACTGCCTCTCCCTTTTTCTTTTACTATTCTTACAATAAACTTGTCTTAAAAGTTATTTTTTATTTTGTCGACATTTTATAAGGAACTGATCACTTTTATTGGATAATTTTTTTCCACAAATTTTGTGCATCCGAATCCGCCCTTGTCTTCTGATTCACACGGTAACACTTAAAGTAAGCATTTATAAAAAAAAAACGAAGTCGAAGGTAAACATTAAATTCTTCGAATTACAGAAGTTTCAGAAACCTAACAGGGTCCTGTATGTTTACATACAAAGTTTATTTTAGTGAACACACAAAAGCCAAAACAGCTGATGGGTAGTGTGTATGGTTTAGGAACTTTAAAATTTTAGTGCAATAAGAAAAAGTGATGGCGACGGTATAGCTGAGAATATGTCAAAAATATGCAATAAAAATATATACATAAGTACTAAAGCGGCCCACAAAACAAAGGCACGACGTAAAAAACTAAAATTAAAAAATCATAAAAAATATAAATGAACTTCTGCATGTACATTTTCAAAATACTATAACAAGAGAATAAATGAACTACAAGGTACAAGAAAAAAATATCTTTCCTTAAATATAGGATTCTTGAGAAATTCAAAATGTACTTTGAAAACTCCTAATGTCCTCTGAACTCTCTGAAATAATCATTTGCTTTTAAAAAATAAAATGAGTCAAATGCAAATTTTTCAATAGAAATAAACAGAAGTGTGGTTGCGAAAAGCCCAACGAAAAAACTCTGAATTTCTCGAATATGGTAAAAATCTATTAGTAAGCATTCAGCTAAACGAATACAAAACCTCACTCATTGCAGCCTATAGACCTCCTCAAGATGCTGTACATCATTTTCACAGGCGTACAAGTATACTGGTCGTAGGAGACTTTAATATAAAATTATAAGAAATTCAATATCAATCAATGACACGCTTCTAGTAGCCAAACCTTCCAATTGTTTAAAAAAGCACTCTCTGGGATCATACATGCATCGACTTTAAGGCGACAACACAACAGAGAAACAATGAAAACATGTGGATGACAAATAAATTGAGAAGCTCATTTAAGAAGTAATTGTAGATATACAAAAGTATAAAGAAGTTTGGAAATTGCCTTAACAATAGAAAGCCATAGAAGGTAGACTATTTTCAACAGCTATTTCATAAACATAAGAGTAATCCTAAAACCAACCTGTAAACTGGTGAATCGAATTCTAGAACAGAAAGAAGGTCGACAAATCTTGATGAAGATTTGAAAGAGAATTTCGGAATTTCTTTTCCTCAAAAGTTTCATTCAATAAATTCGCCAATGTATTGCCCTCGGAAGTCAAGGAGATTATTCACGAATGCAAGATGAAAGTCTACCATCAAATACCAAAATCCGAAGGACTGTGTACGGTTCCTGAGGAAGTTACCGAAGGAGAAATTAAAAACTTACTTAACATTTATTGAACAACTGATATTGGTGATATTCGACTTCGAGATTATAAAATTAATACTATGATTTTAGCCCTTAACTAAGTCAAGAGATCTAGCTTCAAGTAGTCCCTAGTTCCGAATTTATTAAGGACGTCAGTTGATTGGCAAATATAAAGAACGGGAAGAAAACTGGTAGTTCGAATTATAGACCGATCCCGCTACTCTCAGTTATGTATGTATATGGAAGAGATGTTATCAAATATATGTACATCTACCTTGAAAAATATGAAATCTTACACCCAAAACAATTCGGTTTTCCAAAATATACTCAGTTACCCTGGCATCTGGCTAGACTAGTTTCTATATTTTGACAGACATTTAGATGCTGCTGTGGCAGGAGCGGGGGCACTTTCGCTTTAACAAAATAGCTGTTTCATAGCAGACAGCTTGATTCTAAGGTGAAAGTAATCAGCTGCATGGTCTCACTTGGTTCAAATCATGAAAGGATTTGAGTGCTTGAGAGACAATTTCTAAAGATTTGTCTCGGATTACATAGCATACCCGAATCTGAGTACGCAAAATTTTACCCTAACGAGGTCCTATACAATAGGGATAGAATTTTATGGTTGACCATTTTTCTAATAAAACTGATTTGAGGCCACTTTGCGGATGTAATGACTTTGGTCAATCATTTTCGGGGCTTACTAGCCCAGCTATATGTGCCACGACAAAGTGTGGCTCCGCGGATTTGCTCCCCAGAGGCACTCCCCTATTTGGTTCCATGTGGGCTGACCCAGGATGAACTGGTGTTTCCGCTAATTTTCTACGTGGTTCGAAATTCCGTGAAGCGGCGGCTCTTCAACGAACGTGATGTAAGCGCGAGCGCGTCAGGTTTAGTAGAACGGTGTCGCATCAAGATCGGCGAGAACGTATCAGTTCGTAGGTAATAATTTACTATAATTTTAAATGTACTTACCAAATGGTAGGGTTATTTAAAAAGCTCTTTACAATCTAAACACCTTCTGCCCGCCACTAGTTCTACATCAATACATCGGGCTGGTTTAGTTTGGGATGGGATGAACATGTCTCATTATTCACAACTCCCAATCGAAGAGGATACTAGGATACTGAATGTAACAAACATCCATACACTCGATGTAATCCCAACTTTGTGAAACGAAAATAATTACAAGTTACAAACTCAACAAGCTTTCAATACACGACGCAGGCAACAAGGACGCTATGAAATCCCAAGTTCCTGGAATAATTATGGTCGAAGAAGATATGAGGTTGTAGTATCGACGATTTTTAATGAATTGCCAACGAATTTGAGCATACTCGTAATGTCAAAATCTAATTTAGTAAAGAAAAGGTACCGCCTTTATACTATTCTATGCCACGAAATTCGGGATATGAACATGCTGATAGAATATTGTTGTTTGGCCACGTCACTACTAAAGGCCATCAAAACGAAATATTATTAGCAACAAACCCTATACAAAAAGTATCTGAACATTTTTTTTGCCCTGACTCTGTGTTTCTTCGTTCTTGACTAATGATGCTTGTAGTTTTAAGTGATTGATTTATTATCATTGAACAACAAAGCTTGTCTGAATATCATGCAAAACAGCTGTTTACGGGAGTCCTTCATTAGATTATATGGCTCGAAGTTTTCCCTTCTAATATCTAAGGGTTTTTATCTTTCTTTAATAAATAAGACAATCTTCTTCCTTGAAAGCCTTTAAGAGATTGCAATAATTTATTTATACTCGTAATCTTTCATTCCATTTCTTAATCAACCAAAGTGCATGCAGCTTGGTTGAATTGGTTCAGACGACGTTGAATTGCATCTGAATAAAGTGGTTTCCATTTCATTTCAATGGACTTCGCCGTTCTCGCGTACAGCAAACTGTACTTAATGCTTTCCAATTTGGAAACACGGTTGACTTAAATTAATTCCAATCGAAGCTCCTTGAACAACGGAGTCATTCCCACTCACCAACATGGAAGCAGCTTCAGCCCCTATTTCGGACTTAATTGCAATAAAATCTATTGGAAATGAAGCATTTCCACGCTCCCATTTACAATATCATATTACATGGGCGATAGGACGAAATTAACTTTTTTTCTAACAGACATCTTGCTTCGAAATGGAGAATTTTTTTTAATTTTATTTTGAATTTGGAGAATTTGAATAAATGGCAGCCAACTCAATTAGGAAAAGCAAGATTTTTTTGGGATTCCCTTGTCCGCCCTCCACATCTTCTTATTTTGGCTCTTTTTAAGAAGATTAATACCAATGAAGGGCACCATTTGATATTGCGTAAGTTGCCATGAAAAGTCTACAAATTGTTTTGGAAATGCTTTTGAGAATTTTAATAAAGGAAGTCGACCAACTGACGGACGGAAAGAGGAAATGTGTTTTTTACCATTTGTTTATTTGAATTGAGAAAACCTCGTTGAGATATTAATTAACCTGGCGAGTGAAAGAATTACGGGAATTTGAAATTAGGGGGATATGTCTTAAGATTCGTCATATTATGGGCAGATACCTTTTTTCTCTTATCAGAATTATGTCAAATATTTTTTTTTTAAGCGGGCCAGGAATAGCAAAACGGAAATGGCGAGCTTTTAGTGAAGTATTGTATAAGAATGACATGTGATGAATGGTTTGTCACATCATAAGCAATATGTAGGCTATAGAATCAGGGAGCCAGCCAATGGCACTTTTGTGATCATCCAGCAAGAGGGACCATTTTAAATCAATAGAAAGACGCAACACGTAATAACGCAGGTGCCATCAAAATGTTGAGTCAGTGAAATTGCACTTGCTAACAGAGAGCTAGATGAGCCGAAAAATTCATTATAAAAAAATATCAATTGTTATCTACATTGTCAAATGGTCTTTCCAGTTGTCACATAAATGTTCAACGTCTGGAAAAGCACACTAACAAACTTAAACTAATATTCGATGGGATAAATGTCGATATTCTATGTACCTCCGAAACTTGGGTTGCACCCTGCTTTCAAAAAGAGGTCAGGTCAAGGTATAAAAGCGACGATCGTGTCGGAGTCGAGAGGGAGGTGCTGAGAAAAAAAGAGCCAGCAGATTAGTCATCAATTTGGGATCTAACGATGTTCGAATTCTATGGCTTTAAAAATGTCTCATAGACGTCATCAACAAGCTCTAAGCTTAAGGGACATCTCCATTGTAACTAACATTACCGAACTCTCCCAGCGAGGCTCCAACCGACGCTGTAGTTGTCGTGTGCATTAGATTCCAACTATGGTTTCGGGTATCTCAGCTATGGTTGAGATGCATCGATGTTTTTCCAGAAGTAGACAAATTTCTTGGTACCGTCAGTGTCCGCTTATGAGAAAGTTCACTGCACTTTTTATCAGACCACAGGATCAAACGAAGTGACACTCATATGTGGTGACAGGTACCAGACAACTTTTGCAATTGACGTACAGGTTGTCCATATGTGAGTGTCACAAACAAAATGCAATTTCAAGAAAACTACTTCCTCAAAGCCGAAATAAATCAGCGTTTAAGAAAAAAATAAACCTAGATGCACCAAGAATTAAAAAAAAAAATTGGAACCGACACTGGCCCGTGGTACCAGCCAGCAAACTAGAAAAAAAGCGCTTGGTGTTCAACTTGTTAAGGCCTGTGATTTTTTCAGGCTTGTTGGCATAAGCCCGCTACTGCAAGTAGCCCCAAAGAAAGAAGTCTGGGATGTTTGGTTAAATCGGACGATCTTGCTTGCCATGCCAAATCGCCAAAACGGGAGATCACGTGACCAGGAAACGCTTCCTTCACAATATCCATTGTGGCTTGTTCTGTGTGTGCGGTTGCACCGTCTTGTTGAAACCACATGTTCACCAAGCCTCGCTCATCCGATTCCGGCAATAAAAAGTCGTTTATCATGGCCCTGCCAGCGTTCGCCAGTAACAGTCCTGCCGATGGCGTCCTAAAAAAAATCACTTCTACCGCGTGAACGCCGTACCAAATAGTGGCTTTGAGTGGTTGTAATGGCCCTTCGTACATCATACTAGGATTTTCAGAGCCCCAAAAAGGAAATTTTGCTTATTGACGTAACCGCTTAAAATCGACACAATTATTCCACGCGCTTGCGAATTATAGCACTCCGTTTTGATTGACGTACGATGTGGTGTACAATGTGGTAATGACCAAAAGCAGCATATGTTTTAGGAAATGTTTTCGCCATATTTACACCGATTCTGGAGTGCCTTTGCACAATTTCAAATTATTGGATAAGTGCGCATTGAATCATAATTAAGAAGATCTTAGTTTTTACTCATCAAAAGTTGTCACAATAGTAATTGAATGCTGACAATGGCACTCATATCAGTCTCACCGAAAAGCGACAGTCAACATTTATGTGTCTTAAATCTTACTGAACTTAAATTCGTTAGTAAAAAGTAATGCAAATCTAAGATCCGTTTCGTTAACAACTAAATTACTGTCAATCCCACAGCATATTAAGCCACCAATCTGGCTGGATACTAGTACATAACCTTCAAAACGCAACACAAAATCGATCGACATACAACCTCGTACAAGTTACTAAATTCGGATCCTTTTTGAATATGCGTATATATCGAAGTACTATATTAGACCGGCCATCTGCTGTGTAACCTTCACATAAAGAAGTCATTCGTTCCTCTCGTCTATCCTTGCTTTCTGCTTTCGTTCGATTTCGAAATAAAAGGAAAAAGGGAATTGTTTAAAGAATTGTTCGAGACTGTCCATAAATCAGAGCAATGAAGTGCCAAGTACTAGAACTTCCAATACACAGCCTTCCATAAAGTATAAGAATCCCCAAAGAGGTTCTCAATAAAACAGCTAATAGCCAGCAACCCAACGGATATTTACTCCTGTAAGGATGTCTGGATTTGTTTCACTCCGTATTTCTTCCCTCAGTCTTAAAACATACGCCTTTGGCACGAAACACATTCGTTTCCACGTTTTGAAAAAGAAAGGCCAAAAAGAAATTCAAATGTCTGGAGGATCTAAATTAACATAGCATGATTTATTTACGAAAATCTCAGTTGATTTCCAATCGCAGATGTACATACCCGTAATTTATTGCAATTAGGGCGGGACAAGTCGAAGATGAATCTGCTTCTGCAACTCTCATGAATAGTGAAAAGGATGTCAACCCGAAAATTATATAAATTACCCTTTCTCCTTCGGCGGATTAACGCTCACGACGATCTAATTAAGTCTGTTCTAGGAAACAATTTGAATAATAGTTTTTAATTAGATAATATGTATTTCACCCAGAAGCGAAACTATAATGTAGGTTTAATCTAAAGCTACAATTTAGCCTCGGGTGTTGGGCTTCAGGTTGTGTGTACATTGCTCGTTGTTGGCTGTACCCGTAACCGAAAAACTAATGAGTTCGAAGCGACTTTGAATTTTCGGTGTAAGATGCTATCACAACAGCAAACGATGCGAATGTTAATGTGGAAACCGTTTTATAGACATTGTTTTCCAGGGCGTCATGGGAGCAGGGGAGCAAGGGAGCAGGGAAAAATGTCTTGGTGTAAGTTGTTACCAAATTTCTATGAGGAATATTATAAGTTGTGGCTTTATGAAAATCCAGTGCAATGTCTAAAAACATCTATGTAGATATGTATCAACATGGTGGGACTATAAAAGTTTAGGATCAGGAAACACCGAGAAGGTGCATTCATACCCAATTGAAATATCTTCTTCACGGTATCTTGAGTTTGACTCAATTACGAGTAGATGCACTAACTTGCTCGGCATCACAATCTATTGATCGTATGAACTCGACATCAATGCTATTGAACATCTTTCTTCTCGGTGACTTTCTTATCTTAAATGGTCTTCGTCAGATGATCAATTGCCTGATATTGTCTTTTATAATATCTTAGCCAAATCAGACGCATCTCAAAGTATAGTAGACAACTAGATCCCATTTTCGTGACTAATCCATTTGATTCCCCTGTTTCGCTTTGTCCCCTTCTCATCATCGGCAGCTACCATCCTCCCTTTTTTTCTGTCATTCTTTCCTGATTCTCAAAAGTTCTGATTTCGTGTGATTTCCAAACAACAAATTCCGCCAAATCAATGAATATCTCAAAAGAATTACAACTTCAATTTTGCTGCTAAATCCATATTCTTCAGAGAAATATTTAATTTTATCTCTCTTTTGGCCCCCCTTTTTTGACACAAAACTTCGCCTATCGCCCCACGTTGGAATAATCGTAAGCTCGGAAAAACAAAAGGAACAAGCTGTGGGCAATATTCCTTTGTACTCTTAAGACTTTTTTTTTTTCAAACCGACGTTATGAATGATCCTAAATCCTGCTTTAAGTTTTTCAACTATAAAGAAAGACATTAAAGTTTGCATTCATTTCCTTCAAAGATAAAACTTTAAATAATTCCAACACCTGCAAACTTTTTGTTCCCATTTTTTTAATAATCTTCAATTCATTTATGTCTGATTCTGCTTACTTCTACTACCTAGCAAATTTTTCCTTTGTACTGTCGACCTTCATATTGTAAAGATGCAGGAGGTGAATAGAAAAAAAGGGTGACAGGAGACGAATATAAAATAGTAACAAAAAATATAAAGAAGAGAAAAGAAGATTTTATTTGAGGAACGTTTTAATAAAAAAAAGGCAACAATATAATTGAAATTAAATAAAATTAATCAGAAATTCCTTCCTGGCTCCGGTTGTCTCCTTGCCGTATTTTTCTCCCTCTCTTAAAAATCTTCAGTTTATCCCATTTTCTAGACCTTTTCAAAACCTCTGTTATAACATGTAGGCACTATAGGCACAAAGAAGATCTGAAGAGGGATGTTAAAAATGATCTCCCTATTGCCAATATCTCACATAAGGTGCGTCCCAAAATGATAGAGCTATCAAAAAACTTGGAAGTACAGACAATAAATCAAAAGTATAAAACTAGGTATGTAAGGAGATGCGACCACTAACCACTATGGCCATGAATTTCGATTATCATCGATATAGAACCAAAGAATTTTTTTGTAAGCAGCGGTTTAAAATCTGATTTTAGTGGAGTATTTTTCATGCTTTTAAGATTCTAAATTATTCCTTTTTTTCAACTGAAAGTTGATCTAATTCCAAGTAACATTTTTTGAATTTGTGACATTGGATAGTCTTCTAAGTGCAATTTTTTCTTCAGCAACCTTCACATAATTGCTTCATTTCTTGTAAACCTTCATTTTTTTCGGGTGGTGGTAGTGAAGTTTTTCTCTTGATGCTTCATATTCACAGCGAGCAATTTTGTTTATAGTCATCCGACTTCACATCATTTTCAAATTTCTTGATATCACAACTAGTATGTTTCAATAAATCTTCTATAGGTATCTAGTTTGTAGTGCAGCGAACCAGGTATTTCCTTAACATTTATTTTGTTATTTTAACTTTCTTCTCGGGGTTGATACTCTTTCAAAGGTAATATTGGTATATTTTCAGATATTATCCTACAAGGCCCCGACTCAAACTTCGAGAGGCCATATCTCCGCTATTTAGGCACTTCATCAAAATAAAAGCTCGTTATCGTGATCAGCGTCGAATGGAGATGTTAAATATGCCCTCATATGTGAAAAATCTCGTCCTTTGAATTTTCCCATATAATCCCACTAGGCTCCGACTCCAAACTTCGAGAGACCATATCTCCGCTATTTAGGCACTTTTTGCAAATAAGAGCTCGTTATCGTGATCGGCGTCGAATGGAGATGTTAAATATGCCCTCATATGTGAAAAATCTCGACCTTCGAATTTTCCCATATAATCCCACTAGGCCTAGACTGATCGGCGTCGAATGGAGATGTTAAATATGCCCTCATATGTGAAAAATCTCGACCTTCGAATTTTCCCATATAATCCCACTAGGCCCCGACTCCAAACTTCGAGAGCCCATGTCTCCGCTTTTTAAGTAGGCACTTTGTGCAAATAAGAGCTCGTTATCGTGATCGGCGTCGAATGGAGACGTTAAATATGCCCTCATATGTGAAAAATCTCGACCTTCGATTTTTCCCATATAATCCCACTAGGCCCCGACTGATCGGCGTCGAATGGAGATGTTAAATATGCCCTCATATGTGAAAAATCTCGACCTTCGAATTTTCCCATATAATCCCACTAGGCCCCGACTCCAAACTTCGAGAGCAAATATCTCCGCTATTTAGGCACTTTTTGCAAATAAGAGCTCGTTATCGTGATCGGCGTCGAATGGAGATGTTAAATATGCCCTCATATGTGAAAAATCTCGACCTTTGAATTTTCCCATATAATCCCACTAGGCTCCGTGGCTGAGTGCGGGAAATTCGTGGGAAAATTCGATGGTCGAGATTTTTCACATATGAGGGCATTTTTGACATCTCCATTCGACGCTGATCACGATAACTAGCTCTTATCTGCAAAAAGTGCTGAAATAACGGAGATATGGGCTCCCGAAGTTTGGAGTCCGTGGCTGAGTGCGATTAATGGGAAAATTCGATGGTCGAAATTTTTCACATATGAGGGCATTTTTGACATCTCCATTCGACGCTGATCACGATAACGAGCTCTTATCTGCAAAAAGTGCTGAAATAACGGAAATATGGGCTCCCGAAATTTGGAGTCCGTGGCTGAGTGCGATTATATGGGAAAATTCGATGGTCGAGATTTTTCACATATGAGGGCATTTTTTACATTTCCATTCGACGCTGATCACGATAACGAGCTCTTATCTGCAAAAAGTGCCGAAATAATGGAGATATGGGCTCCCGAAGTTTGGAGTCCGTGGCTGAGTGCGATTATATGGGAAAATTCGATGGTCGAGATTTTTCACATATGAGGGCATTTTTGACATCTCCATTCGACGCTGATCACGATAACGAGCTCTTATCTGCAAAAAGTGCCGAAATAACGGAGATATGGGCTCCCGAAGTTTGGAGTCGGAGCCTAGTGGGATTATATGGGAAAATTCAAAGGACGAGATTTTTCACATATGAGGGCATTTTTGACATCTCCATTCGACGCTGATCACGATAACGAGCTCTTATCTGCAAAAAGTGCCGAAATAATGGAGATATGGGCTCCCGAAATTTGGAGTCCGTGGCTGAGTGCGATTATATGGGAAAATTCGATGGTCGAGATTTTTCACATATGAGGGCATTTTTGACATCTCCATTCGACGCTGATCACGATAACGAGCTCTTATCTGCAAAAAGTGCCGAAATAATGGAGATATGGGCTCCCGAAATTTGGAGTCCGTGGCTGAGTGCGATTATATGGGAAAATTCGATGGTCGAGATTTTTCACATATGAGGGCATTTTTTACATCTCCATTCGACGCTGATCACGATAACGAGCTCTTATCTGCAAAAGTGCTGAAATAACGGAGATATGGGCTCCCGAAATTTGGAGTCCGTGGCTGAGTGCGATTATATGGGAAAATTCGATGGTCGAGATTTTTCACATATGAGGGCATTTTTGACATCTCCATTCGACGCTGATCACGGTAACGAGCTCTTATCTGCAAAAAGTGCCGAAATAACGGAGATATGGGCTCCCGAAGTTTGGAGTCCGTGGCTGAGTGCGATTATATGGGAAAATTCGATGGTCGAGATTTTTCACATATGAGGGCATTTTTGACATCTCCATTCGACGCTGATCACGATAACGAGCTCTTATCTGCAAAAAGTGCTGAAATTACGGAGATATGGGCTCCCGAAGTTTGGAGCCCGTGGCTGAGTGCGATTATATGGGAAAATTCGATGGTCGAGATTTTTCACATATGAGGGCATTTTTGACATCTCCATTCGACGCTGATCACGATAACGAGCTCTTATCTGCAAAAAGTGCTGAAATAACGGAGATATGGGCTCCCGAAATTTGGAGTCCGTGGCTGAGTGCGATTATATGGGAAAATTCGATGGTCGAAATTTTTCACATATGAGGGCATTTTTGACATCTCCATTCGACGCTGATCACGATAACGAGCTCTTATCTGCAAAAAGTGCCGAAATAATGGAGATATGGGCTCCCGAAGTTTGGAGTCCGTGGCTGAGTGCGATTATATGGGAAAATTCGATGGTCGAGATTTTTCACATATGAGGGCATTTTTGACATCTCCATTCGACGCTGATCACGATAACGAGCTCTTATCTGCAAAAAGTGCCGAAATAATGGAGATATGGGCTCCCGAAGTTTGGAGTCCGTGGCTGAGTGCGATTATATGGGAAAATTCGATGGTCGAGATTTTTCACATATGAGGGCATTTTTTACATTTCCATTCGACGCTGATCACGATAACGAGCTCTTATCTGCAAAAAGTGCCGAAATAATGGAGATATGGGCTCCCGAAGTTTGGAGTCCGTGGCTGAGTGCGATTATATGGGAAAATTCGATGGTCGAGATTTTTCACATATGAGGGCATTTTTTACATTTCCATTCGACGCTGATCACGATAACGAGCTCTTATCTGCAAAAAGTGCTGAAATAACGGAGATATGGGCTCCCGAAGTTTGGAGTCCGTGGCTGAGTGCGATTATATGGGAAAATTCGATGGTCGAGATTTTTCACATATGAGGGCATTTTTGACATCTCCATTCGACGCTGATCACGATAACGAGCTCTTATCTGCAAAAAGTGCCGAAATAACGGAGATATGGGCTCCCGAAGTTTGGAGTCCGTGGCTGAGTGCGATTATATGGGAAAATTCGATGGTCGAGATTTTTCACATATGAGGGCATTTTTTACATTTCCATTCGACGCTGATCACGATAACGAGTTCTTATCTGCAAAAAGTGCCGAAATAATGGAGATATGGGCTCCCGAAGTTTGGAGTCCGTGGCTGAGTGCGATTATATGGGAAAATTCGATGGTCGAGATTTTTCACATATGAGGGCATTTTTGATAATCGATAACGAGCTCTTATCTGCAAAAAGTGCTGAAATAACGGAGATATGGGCTCCCGAAGTTTGGGGTCCGTGGCTGAGTGCGATTATATGGGAAAATTCGATGGTCGAGATTTTTCACATATGAGGGCATTTTTGACATCTCCATTCGACGCTGATCACGATAACGAGCTCTTATCTGCAAAAAGTGCTGAAATAACGGAGATATGGGCTCCCGAAGTTTGGAGTCCGTGGCTGAGTGCGATTATATGGGAAAATTCGATGGTCGAGATTTTTCACATATGAGGGCATTTTTGACATCTCCATTCGACGCTGATCACGATAACGAGCTCTTATCTGCAAAAAGTGCTGAAATAACGGAGATATGGGCTCCCGAAGTTTGGAGTCGGAGGCTTAGTGCGATTATATGGGAAAAATCGATGGTCGAGATTTTTCACATATGAGGGCATTTTTGACATCTTCATTCGACGCTGATCACGATAACGAGCTCTTGTCTGCAAAAAGTGCCGAAATAACGGAGATATGGGCTCCCGAAGTTTGGAGTCCGTGGCTGAGTGCGATTATATGGGAAAATTCGATGGTCGAGATTTTTCACATATGAGGGCATTTTTGACATCTCCATTCGACGCTGATCACGATAACGAGCTCTTATCTGCAAAAAGTGCCGAAATAATGGAGATATGGGCTCCCGAAGTTTGGAGTCCGTGGCTGAGTGCGATTATATGGGAAAATTCGATGGTCGAGATTTTTCACATACGAGGGCATTTTTGACATCTCCATTCGACGCTGATCACGATCACGAGCTCTTATCTGCAAAAACTGCCGAAATAACGGAGATATGGACTCCCGAAATTTGGAGTCGGAGGTTTAGTGTGATTATATGGGAAAATTCGATGGTCGAGATTTTTCACATATGAGGGCATTTTTGACATCTCCATTCGACGCTGATCACGATAACGAGCTCTTATCTGCAACAAGTGCTGAAATAACGGAGATATGGGCTCCCGAAGTTTGGGGTCCGTGGCTGAGTGCGATTATATGGGAAAATTCGATGGTCGAGATTTTTCACATATGAGGGCATTTTTGACATCTCCATTCGACGCTGATCACGATAACGAGCTCTTATCTGCAAAAAGTGCTGAAATAACGGAGATATGGGCTCCCGAAGTTTGGAGTCCGTGGCTGAGTGCGATTATATGGGAAAATTCGATGGTCGAGATTTTTCACATATGAGGGCATTTTTGACATCTCCATTCGACGCTGATCACGATAACGAGCTCCTATCTGCAAAAAGTGCTGAAATAACGGAGATATGGGCTCCCGAAATTTGGAGTCCGTGGCTGAGTGCGATTATATGGGAAAATTCGATGGTCGAGATTTTTCACATATGAGGGCATTTTTGACATCTCCATTCGACGCTGATCACGATAACGAGCTCTTATCTGCAAAAAGTGCTGAAATAACGGAGATATGGGCTCCCGAAGTTTGGAGTCCGTGGCTGAGTGCGATTATATGGGAAAATTCGATGGTCGAGATTTTTCACATATGAGGGCATTTTTGACATCTCCATTCGACGCTGATCACGATAACGAGCTCTTATCTGCAAAAAGTGCCGAAATAACGTAGATATGGGCTCCCGAAGTTTGGAGTCGGGGGCTTAGTGCGATTATATGGGAAAATTCGATGGTCCAGATTTTTCACATATGAGGGCATTTTTGACATCTCCATTCGACGCTGATCACGATAACGAGCTCTTATCTGCAAAAAGTGCCGAAATAACGGAGATATGGGCTCCCGAAATTTGGTGTCGGGGGCTTAGTGTGATTATATGGGAAAATTCGATGGTCGAGATTTTTCACATATGAGGGTATTTTTGACATCTCCATTCGACGCTGATCACGATAACGAGCTCTTATCTGCAAAAAGTGCCGAAATAACGGAGATATGGGCTCCCGAAGTTTGGAGTCCATGGCTGAGTGCGATTATATGGGAAAATTCGATGGTCGAGATTTGTCACATATGATAGCATTTTTGACATCTCCATTCGACGCTGATCACGATAACGAGCTCTTATCTGCAAAAAGTGCTGAAATAACGGAGATATGGGCTCCGAAGTTTGGAGTCGGGGGCTTAGTGCGATTATATGGGAAAATTCGATGTTCGAGGTTTTTCACATATGAGGGCATTTTTGACATCTCTATTCGACGCTGATCACGACAACGAGCTCTTATCTGCAAAAAGTGCCGAAATAACGGAGATATGGGCTCCCGAAATTTGGTGTCGGGGGCTTAGTGTGATTATATGGGAAAATTCGATGGTCGAGATTTTTCACATATGAGGGTATTTTTGACATCTCCACTCGACGCTGATCACGATAACGAGCTCTTATCTGCAAAAAGTGCCGAAATAACGGAGATATGGGCTCCCGAAGTTTGGAGTCCATGGCTGAGTGCGATTATATGGGAAAATTCGATGGTCGAGATTTGTCACATATGATAGCATTTTTGACATCTCCATTCGACGCTGATCACGATAACGAGCTCTTATCTGCAAAATGTTCTGAAATAACGGAGATATGGGCTCCCGAAGTTTGGAGCCCGTGGCTGAGTGCGATTATATGGGAAAATTCGATGGTCGAGATTTTTCACATATGAGGGCATTTTTGACATCTCCATTCGACGCTGATCACGATAACGAGCTCTTATCTCCAAAAAGTGCTGAAATAACGGAGATATGGGCTCCCGAAGTTTGGAGTCGGAGGCTTAGTGCGATTATATGGGAAAATTCGATGGTCGAGATTTTTCACATATGAGGGCATTTTTGACATCTCCATTCGACAGTGATCACCATAACGAGCTCTTATCTGCAAAAAGTGCTGAAATAACGGAGCTATGGGCTCCCGAATTTTGGAGTCGGAGGCTTAGTTCGATTATATGGGAAAATTCGATGGTCGAGATTTTTCACATATGAGGGCATTTTTGACATCTGCATTCGACGCTGATCACGATAGCGAGCTCTTATCTACAAAAAGTGCTGAAATAACGGAGATATGGGCTCCCGAAGTTTGGAGTCAGGGGCTTAGTGTGATTATATGGGAAAATTCGATGGTCGAGATTTTTCACATATGAGGGCATTTTTGACATCTCCATTCGACGCTGATCACGATAACGAGCTCTTATCTGCAAAAAGTGCCGAAATAACGGAGATATGGGCTCCCGAAGTTTGGAGTCCGTGGCTGAGTGCGATTATATGGGAAAATTCGATGGTCGAGATTTTTCACATATGAGGGCATTTTTGACATCTCCATTCGACGCTGATCACGATAACGAGCTCTTATCTGCAAAAAGTGCTGAAATTACGGAGATATGGGCTCCCGAAATTTGGAGCCCGTGGCTGAGTGCGATTATATGGGAAAATTCGATGGTCGAGATTTTTCACATATGAGGGCATTTTTGACGTCTCCATTCGACGCTGATCACGATAACGAGCTCTTATCTGCAAAAAGTGCTGAAATAACGGAGATATGGGCTCCCGAAGTTTGGAGTCCGTGGTTGAGTGCGATTATACGGGAAAATTCGATGGTCGAGATTTTTCACATATGAGGGTATTTTTGACATCTCCATTCGACGCTGATCACGATAACGAGCTCTTATCTGCAAAAAGTGCTGAAATAACGGAGATATGGGCTCCCGAAGTTTGGGGTCGGGGGCTTAGTGCGATTATATGGGAAAATTCGATGTTCGAGATTTTTCACATATGAGGGTATTTTTGACATCTCCATTCGACGCTGATCACGATAACGCGATCTTATCTGCAAAAAGTGCCGAAATAACGGAGATATGGGCTCCCGAAGTTTGGAGTCCGTGGCTGAGTGCGATTATATGGGAAAATTCGATGGTCGAGATTTTTCACATATGAGGGCTTTTTTGACATCTCCATTCGACGCTGATCACGACAACGAGCTCTTATCTGCAAAAATTGCTGAAATAACGGAGATATGGGCTCCCGAAATTTGGAGCCCGTGGCTGAGTGCGATTATATGGGAAAATTCGATGGTCGAGATTTTTCACATATGAGGGCATTTTTGACATCTCCATTCGACGCTGATCACGATAACGAGCTCTTATCTGCAAAAAGTGCTGAAATTACGGAGATATGGGCTCCCGAAGTTTGGAGCCCGTGGCTGAGTGCGATTATATGGGAAAATTCGATGGTCGAGATTTTTCACATATGAGGGCATTTTTGACATCTCCATTCGACGCTGATCACGATAACGAGCTCTTATCTGCAAAAAGTTCTGAAATAACGGAGATATGGGCTCCCGAAGTTTGGAGCCCGTGGCTGAGTGCGATTATATGGGAAAATTCGATGGTCGAGATTTTTCACATATGAGGGCTTTTTTGACATCTCCATTCGACGCTGATCACGACAACGAGCTCTTATCTGCAAAAAGTGCCGAAATAACGGAGATATGGGCTCCCGAAGTTTGGAGTCGGGGGCTTAGTGCGATTATATGGGAAAATTCGATGTTCGAGGTTTTTCACATATGAGGGCATTTTTGACATCTCCATTCGACGCTGATCACGATAACGAGCTCTTATCTGCAAAAAGTGCCGAAATAACGGAGATATGGGCTCCCGAAATTTGGAGTCCGTGGCTGAGTGCGATTATATGGGAAAATTCTATGGTCGAGATTTTTCACATATGAGGGCATTTTTGACATCTCCATTCGACGCTGATCACGATAACGAGCTCTTATCTGCAAAAAGTTCTGAAATAACGGAGATATGGGCTCCCGAAGTTTGGAGGCCGTGGCTGAGTGCGATTATATGGGAAAATTCGATGGTCGAGATTTTTCACATATGAGGGCATTTTTGACATCTCCATTCGACGCTGATCACGATAACGAGCTCTTATCTGCAAAATGTTCTGAAATAACGTCGAGATTTTTCACATATGAGGGCATTTTTGACATCTCCATTCGACGCTGATCACGATAACGAGCTCTTATCTGCAAAAAGTGCTAAAATAACGGAGATGTGGGCTCCCGAAGTCCGTGGCTGAGTGCGATTATATGGGAAAATTCGATGGTCGAGATTTTTCACATATGAGGGCATTTTTGACATCTCCATTCGACGCTGATCACGATAACGAGCTCTTATCTGCAAAACGTGCTGAAATAACGGAGATATGGGCTCCCGAAATTTGGAGTCGGAGGCTTAGTGCGATTATATGGGAAAATTCGATGGTCGAGATTTTTCACATATGAGGGCATTTTTGACATCTCCATTCGATGCTGATCACGATAACGAGCTCTTATCTGCAAAAAGTGCTGAAATAACGGAGATATGGGCTCCCGAAGTTTGGAGTCCGTGGCTGAGTGTGATTATATGGGAAAATTCGATGTTCGAGGTTTTTCACATACGAGGGCATTTTTGACATCTCCATTCGACGCTGATCACGATAACGAGCTCTTATCTGCAAAAAGTGCCGAAATAACGGAGATATGGGCTCCCGTAGTTTGGAGTCCGTGGCTGAGTGCGATTATATGGGAAAATTCGATGGTCGAGATTTTTCACATATGAGGGTATTTTTGACATCTCCATTCGACGCTGATCACGATAACGAGCTCTTATCTGCAAAAAGTGCCGAAATAACGGAGATATGGGCTGCCGAAGTTTGGAGTCCGTGGCTGAGTGCGATTATATGGGAAAATTCGATGTCGAGATTTTTCTCATATGAGGGCATTTTTGACATCTCCATTCGACGCTGATCACGATAACGAGCTCTTATCTGCAAAAAGTGCTGAAATAACGGAGATATGGGCTCCCGGAGTTTGGAGCCCGTGGCTGAGTGCGATTATATGGGAAAATTCGATGGTCGAGATTTTTCATATATGAGGGCATTTTTGACATCTCCATTCGATGCTGATCACGATAACGAGCTCTTATCTGCAAAAAGTGCTGAAATAACGGAGATATGGGCTCCCGAAGTTTGGAGTCCGTGGCTGAGTGTGATTATATGGGAAAATTCGATGTTCGAGGTTTTCACATATGAGGGCATTTTTGACATCTCCATTCGACGCTGATCACGATAACGAGCTCTTATCTGCAAAAAGTGCCGAAATAACGGAGATATGGGCTCCCGAAGTTTGGAGTCCGTGGCTGAGTGCGATTATATGGGAAAATTCGATGGTCGAGATTTTTCACATATGAGGGCATTTTTGACATCTCCATTCGACGCTGATCACGATAACGAGCTCTTATCTGCAAAAAGTGCCGGAATAACGGAGATATGGGCTCCCGAAATTTGGAGTCCGTGGCTGAGTGCGATTATATGGGAAAATTCGATGGTCGAGATTTTTCACATATGAGGGCATTTTTGACATCTCCATTCGACGCTGATCACGATAACGAGCTCTTATCTGCAAAAAGTTCTGAAATAACGGAGATATGGGCTCCCGAAGTTTGGAGCCCGTGGCTGAGTGCGATTATATGGGAAAATTCGATGGTCGAGATTTTTCACATATGAGGGCATTTTTGACATCTCCATTCGACGCTGATCACGATAACGAGCTCTTATCTGCAAAATGTTCTGAAATAACGTCGAGATTTTTCACATATGAGGGCATTTTTGACATCTCCATTCGACGCTGATCACGATAACGAGCTCTTATCTGCAAAAAGTGCTAAAATAACGGAGATGTGGGCTCCCGAAGTTTGGAGTCCGTGGCTGAGTGCGATTATATGGGAAAATTCGATGGTCGAGATTTTTCACATATGAGGGCATTTTTGACATCTCCATTCGACGCTGATCACGATAACGAGCTCTTATCTGCAAAACGTGCTGAAATAACGGAGATATGGGCTCCCGAAATTTGGAGTCGGAGGCTTAGTGCGATTATATGGGAAAATTCGATGGTCGAGATTTTTCACATATGAGGGCATTTTTGACATCTCCATTCGATGCTGATCACGATAACGAGCTCTTATCTGCAAAAAGTGCTGAAATAACGGAGATATGGGCTCGCGAAGTTTGGAGTCCGGGGCTGAGTGTGATTATATGGGAAAATTCGATGTTCGAGGTTTTTCACATATGAGGGCATTTTTGACATCTCCATTCGACGCTGATCACGATAACGAGCTCTTATCTGCAAAAAGTGCCGAAATAACGGAGATATGGGCTCCCGAAGTTTGGAGGCCGTGGCTGAGTGCGATTATATGGGAAAATTCGATGGTCGAGATTTTTCACATATGAGGGCATTTTTGACATCTCCATTCGACGCTGATCACGATAACGAGCTCTTATCTGCAAAATGTTCTGAAATAACGTCGAGATTTTTCACATATGAGGGCATTTTTGACATCTCCATTCGACGCTGATCACGATAACGAGCTCTTATCTGCAAAAAGTGCTAAAATAACGGAGATGTGGGCTCCCGAAGTTTGGAGTCCGTGGCTGAGTGCGATTATATGGGAAAATTCGATGGTCGAGATTTTTCACATATGAGGGCATTTTTGACATCTCCATTCGACGCTGATCACGATAACGAGCTCTTATCTGCAAAACGTGCTGAAATAACGGAGATATGGGCTCCCGAAGTTTGGAGTCGGAGGCTTAGTGCGATTATATGGGAAAATTCGATGGTCGAGATTTTTCACATATGAGGGCATTTTTGACATCTCCATTCGATACTGATCACGATAACGAGCTCTTATCTGCAAAAAGTGCTGAAATAACGGAGATATGGGCTCGCGAAGTTTGGAGTCCGGGGCTGAGTGTGATTATATGGGAAAATTCGATGTTCGAGGTTTTTCACATATGAGGGCATTTTTGACATCTCCATTCGACGCTGATCACGATAACGAGCTCTTATCTGCAAAAAGTGCCGAAATAACGGAGATATGGGCTCCCGAAGTTTGGAGGCCGTGGCTGAGTGCGATTATATGGGAAAATTCGATGGTCGAGATTTTTCACATATGAGGGCATTTTTGACATCTCCATTGGACGCTGATCACGATAACGAGCTCTTATCTGCAAAAAGTGCCGAAATAACGGAGATATGGGCTGCCGAAATTTGGAGTCCGTGGCTGAGTGCGATTATATGGGAAAATTCGATGGTCGAGATTTTTCACATATGAGGGTATTTTTGACATCTCCATTCGACGCTGATCACGATAACGAGCTCTTATCTGCAAAAAGTGCCGAAATAACGGAGATATGGGCTGCCGAAATTTGGAGTCCGTGGCTGAGTGCGATTATATGGGAAAATTCGATGTCGAGATTTTTCACATATGAGGGCATTTTTGACATCTCCATTCGCCGCTGATCACGATAACGAGCTCTTATCTGCAAAAAGTGCTGAAATAACGGAGATATGGGCTCCCGGAGTTTGGAGCCCGTGGCTGAGTGCGATTATATGGGAAAATTCGATGGTCGAGATTTTTCACATATGAGGGCATTTTTGACATCTCCATTCGATGCTGATCACGATAACGAGCTCTTATCTGCAAAAAGTGCTGAAATAACGGAGATATGGGCTCCCGAAGTTTGGAGTCCGTGGCTGAGTGTGATTATATGGGAAAATTCGATGTTCGAGGTTTTTCACATATGAGGGCATTTTTGAAATTACTACATACAACGGCATACAACGAAATTACGACAACTGAAATTACGGAGATATGGGCTCCCGAAGTTTGGAGGCCGTGGCTGAGTGCGATTATATGGGAAAATTCGATGGTCGAGATTTTTCACATATGAGGGCATTTTTGACATCTCCATTCGACGCTGATCACGATAACGAGCTCTTATCTGCAAAAAGTGCCGAAATAACGGAGATATGGGCTGCCGAAATTTGGAGTCCGTGGCTGAGTGCGATTATATGGGAAAATTCGATGGTCGAGATTTTTCACATATGAGGGTATTTTTGACATCTCCATTCGACGCTGATCACGATAACGAGCTCTTATCTGCAAAAAGTGCCGAAATAACGGAGATATGGGCTGCCGAAATTTGGAGTCCGTGGCTGAGTGCGATTATATGGGAAAATTCGATGTCGAGATTTTTCACATATGAGGGCATTTTTGACATCTCCATTCGCCGCTGATCACTATAACGAGCTCTTATCTGCAAAAAGTGCTGAAATAACGGAGATATGGGCTCCCGGAGTTTGGAGCCCGTGGCTGAGTGCGATTATATGGGAAAATTCGATGGTCGAGATTTTTCACATATGAGGGCATTTTTGACATCTCCATTCGATGCTGATCACGATAACGAGCTCTTATCTGCAAAAAGTGCTGAAATAACGGAGATATGGGCTCCCGAAGTTTGGAGTCCGTGGCTGAGTGTGATTATATGGGAAAATTCGATGTTCGAGGTTTTTCACATATGAGGGCATTTTTGAAATTACTACATACAACGGCATACAACGAAATTACGACAACTGAAATTACGGAGATATGGGCTCCCGAAGTTTGGAGCCCGTGGCTGAGTGCCATTATATGGGAAAATTCGATGGTCGAGATTTTTCACATATGAGGGCATTTTTGACATCTCCATTCGACGCTGATCACGATAACGAGTTCTTATCTGCAAAAAGTGCCGAAATAACGGAGATATGGGCTGCCGAAGTTTGGAGTCCGTGGCTGAGTGCGATTATATGGGAAAATTCGATGTCGAGATTTTTCTCATATGAGGGCATTTTTGACATCTCCATTCGACGCTGATCACGATAACGAGCTCTTATCTGCAAAAAGTGCTGAAATAACGGAGATATGGGCTCCCGGAGTTTGGAGCCCGTGGCTGAGTGCGATTATATGGGAAAATTCGATGGTCGAGATTTTTCATATATGAGGGCATTTTTGACATCTCCATTCGATGCTGATCACGATAACGAGCTCTTATCTGCAAAAAGTGCTGAAATAACGGAGATATGGGCTCCCGAAGTTTGGAGTCCGTGGCTGAGTGTGATTATATGGGAAAATTCGATGTTCGAGGTTTTCACATATGAGGGCATTTTTGACATCTCCATTCGACGCTGATCACGATAACGAGCTCTTATCTGCAAAAAGTGCCGAAATAACGGAGATATGGGCTCCCGAAGTTTGGAGTCCGTGGCTGAGTGCGATTATATGGGAAAATTCGATGGTCGAGATTTTTCACATATGAGGGCATTTTTGACATCTCCATTCGACGCTGATCACGATAACGAGCTCTTATCTGCAAAAAGTGCCGGAATAACGGAGATATGGGCTCCCGAAATTTGGAGTCCGTGGCTGAGTGCGATTATATGGGAAAATTCGATGGTCGAGATTTTTCACATATGAGGGCATTTTTGACATCTCCATTCGACGCTGATCACGATAACGAGCTCTTATCTGCAAAATGTTTTGAAATAACGGAGATATGGGCTCCCGAAGTTTGGAGCCCGTGGCTGAGTGCGATTATATGGGAAAATTCGATGGTCGAGATTTTTCACATATGAGGGCATTTTTGACATCTCCATTCGACGCTGATCACGATAACGAGCTCTTATCTGCAAAATGTTCTGAAATAACGTCGAGATTTTTCACATATGAGGGCATTTTTGACATCTCCATTCGACGCTGATCACGATAACGAGCTCTTATCTGCAAAAAGTGCTAAAATAACGGAGATGTGGGCTCCCGAAGTTTGGAGTCCGTGGCTGAGTGCGATTATATGGGAAAATTCGATGGTCGAGATTTTTCACATATGAGGGCATTTTTGACATCTCCATTCGACGCTGATCACGATAACGAGCTCTTATCTGCAAAACGTGCTGAAATAACGGAGATATGGGCTCCCGAAGTTTGGAGTCGGAGGCTTAGTGCGATTATATGGGAAAATTCGATGGTCGAGATTTTTCACATATGAGGGCATTTTTGACATCTCCATTCGATGCTGATCACGATAACGAGCTCTTATCTGCAAAAAGTGCTGAAATAACGGAGATATGGGCTCGCGAAGTTTGGAGTCCGGGGCTGAGTGTGATTATATGGGAAAATTCGATGTTCGAGGTTTTTCACATATGAGGGCATTTTTGACATCTCCATTCGACGCTGATCACGATAACGAGCTCTTATCTGCAAAACGTGCTGAAATAACGGAGATATGGGCTCCCGAAGTTTGGAGTCGGAGGCTTAGTGCGATTATATGGGAAAATTCGATGTTCGAGGTTTTTCACATATGAGGGCATTTTTGAAATTACTACATACAACGGCATACAACGAAATTACGACAACTGAAATTACGGAGATATGGGCTCCCGAAGTTTGGAGCCCGTGACTGAGTGCGATTATATGGGAAAATTCGATGGTCGAGATTTTTCACATATGAGGGCATTTTTGACATCTCCATTCGACGCTGATCACGATAACGAGCTCTTATCTGCAAAAAGTGCTGAAATAACGGAGATATGGGCTCCCGAAGTTTGGAGTCCGTGGCTGAGTGCGATTATATGGGAAAATTCGATGGTCGAGATTTTTCACATATGAGGGCATTTTTGACATCTCCATTCGACGCTGATCACGATAACGAGCTCTTATCTGCAAAACGTGCTGAAATAACGGAGATATGGGCTCCCGAAGTTTGGAGTCGGAGGCTTAGTGCGATTATATGGGAAAATTCGATGGTCGAGATTTTTCACATATGAGGGCATTTTTGACATCTCCATTCGATGCTGATCACGATAACGAGCTCTTATCTGCAAAAAGTGCTGAAATAACGGAGATATGGGCTCGCGAAGTTTGGAGTCCGGGGCTGAGTGTGATTATATGGGAAAATTCGATGTTCGAGGTTTTTCACATATGAGGGCATTTTTGACATCTCCATTCGACGCTGATCACGATAACGAGCTCTTATCTGCAAAAAGTGCCGAAATAACGGAGATATGGGCTCCCGAAGTTTGGAGGCCGTGGCTGAGTGCGATTATATGGGAAAATTCGATGGTCGAGATTTTTCACATATGAGGGCATTTTTGACATCTCCATTCGACGCTGATCACGATAACGAGCTCTTATCTGCAAAAAGTGCCGAAATAACGGAGATATGGGCTCCCGAAGTTTGGAGTCCGTGGCTGAGTGCGATTATATGGGAAAATTCGATGGTCGAGATTTTTCACATATGAGGGTATTTTTGACATCTCCATTCGACGCTGATCACGATAACGAGCTCTTATCTGCAAAAAGTGCCGAAATAACGGAGATATGGGCTGCCGAAATTTGGAGTCCGTGGCTGAGTGCGATTATATGGGAAAATTCGATGTCGAGATTTTTCACATATGAGGGCATTTTTGACATCTCCATTCGCCGCTGATCACGATAACGAGCTCTTATCTGCAAAAAGTGCTGAAATAACGGAGATATGGGCTCCCGGAGTTTGGAGCCCGTGGCTGAGTGCGATTATATGGGAAAATTCGATGGTCGAGATTTTTCACATATGAGGGCATTTTTGACATCTCCATTCGACGCTGATCACGATAACGAGCTCTTATCTGCAAAAAGTGCTGAAATAACGGAGATATGGGCTCCCGAAGTTTGGAGTCCGTGGCTGAGTGCGATTATATGGGAAAATTCGATGGTCGAGATTTTTCACATATAAGGGTATTTTTGACATCTCCATTCGACGCTGATCACGATAACGAGCTCTTATCTGCAAAAAGTGCCGGAATAACGGAGATATGGGCTCCCGAAGTTTGGGGTCGGGGGCTTAGTGCGATTATATGGGAAATTTCGATGTTCGAGATTTTTCACATATGAGGGTATTTTTGACATCTCCATTCGACGCTGATCACGATAACGAGATCTTATCTGCAAAAAGTGCCGAAATAACGGAGATATGGGCTCCCGAAGTTTGGAGTCGGGGGCTTAGTGCGATTATATGGGAAAATTCGATGGTCGAGATTTTTCACATATGAGGGCTTTTTTGACATCTCCATTCGACGCTGATCACGACAACGAGCTCTTATCTGCAAAAAGTGCCGAAATAACGGAGATATGGGCTCCCGAAGTTTGGAGTCGGGGGCTTAGTGCGATTATATGGGAAAATTCGATGTTCGAGGTTTTTCACATATGAGGGCATTTTTGACATCTCCATTCGACGCTGATCACGATAACGAGCTCTTATCTGCAAAAAGTGTCGAAATAACGGAGATATGGGCTCCCGAAATTTGGAGTCCGTGGCTGAGTGCGATTATATGGGAAAATTCGATGGTCGAGATTTTTCACATATGAGGGCATTTTTGACATCTCCATTCGACGCTGATCACGATAACGAGCTCTTATCTGCAAAAAGTTCTGAAATAACGGAGATATGGGCTCCCGAAGTTTGGAGCCCGTGGCTGAGTGCGATTATATGGGAAAATTCGATGGTCGAGATTTTTCACATATGAGGGCATTTTTGACATCTCCATTCGACGCCGATCACGATAACGAGCTCTTATCTGCAAAATGTTCTGAAATAACGTCGAGATTTTTCACATATGAGGGCATTTTTGACAGCTCCATTCGACGCTGATCACGATAACGAGCTCTTATCTGCAAAAAGTGCTGAAATAACGGAGATGTGGGCTCCCGAAGTTTGGAGTCGGAGGCTTAGTGCGATTATATGGGAAAATTCGATGGTCGAGATTTTTCACATATGGGGGCATTTTTGACATCTCCATTCGACGCTGATCACGATAACGAGCTCTTATCTGCAAAAAGTGCTGAAATAACGGAGATGTGGGCTCCCGAAGTTTGGAGTCCGTGGCTGAGTGCGATTATATGGGAAAATTCGATGGTCGAGATTTTTCACATATGAGGGCATTTTTGACATCTCCATTCGACGCTGATCACGATAACGAGCTCTTATCTGCAAAACGTGCTGAAATAACGGAGATATGGGCTCCCGAAGTTTGGAGTCGGAGGCTTAGTGCGATTATATGGGAAAATTCGATGGTCAGATTTTTCACGTATGAGGGCATTTTTGACATCTCCATTCGATGCTGATCACGACAACGAGCTCTTATCTGCAATAAGTGCTGAAATAACGGAGATATGGGCTCCCGAAGTTTGGAGTCCGTGGCTGAGTGTGATTATATGGGAAAATTCGATGTTCGAGGTTTTTCACATATGAGGGCATTTTTGACATCTCCATTCGACGCTGATCACGATAACGAGCTCTTATCTGCAAAAAGTGCCGCAATAACGGAGATATGGGCTCCCGAAGTTTGGAGTCCGTGGCTGAGTGCGATTATATGGGAAAATTCGATGGTCGAGATTTTTCACATATGAGGGCATTTTTGATATCTCCATTCGACGCTGATCACGATAACGAGATCTTATCTGCAAAAAGTGCCGAAATAACGGAGATATGGGCTCCCGAAGTTTGGAGTCCGTGGCTGAGTGCGATTATATGGGAAAATTCGATGGTCGAGATTTTTCACATATGAGGGCATTTTTGACATCTCCATTCGATGCTGATCACGATAACGAGCTCTTATCTGCAAAAAGTGCTGAAATGACGGAGATATGGGCTCCCGAAGTTTGGAGTCCGTGGCTGAGTGTGATTATATGGGAAAATTCGATGTTCGAGGTTTTTCACATATGAGGGCATTTTTGACATCTCCATTCGACGCTGATCACGATAACGAGCTCTTATCTGCAAAAAGTGCTGAAATAACGGAGATATGGGCTCCCGGAGTTTGGAGCCCGTGGCTGAGTGCGATTATATGGGAAAATTCGATGGTCGAGATTTTTCACATATGAAGGCATTTTTGACATCTCCATTCGATGCTGATCACGATAACGAGCTCTTATCTGCAAAAAGTGCTGAAATAACGGAGATATGGGCTCCCGAAGTTTGGAGTCCGTGGCTGAGTGTGATTATATGGGAAAATTCGATGTTCGAGGTTTTTCACATATGAGGGCTTTTTTGACATCTCCATTCGACGCTGATCACGATAACGAGCTCTTATCTGCAAAAAGTGCCGAAATAACGGAGATATGGGCTCCCGAAGTTTGGAGTCCGTGGCTGAGTGCGGTTATATGGGAAAATTCGATGGTCGAGATTTTTCACATATGAGGGCATTTTTGACATCTCCATTCGACGCTGATCACGATAACGAGATCTTATCTGCAAAAAGTGCCGAAATAACGGAGATATGGGCTCCCGAAGTTTGGAGTCCGTGGCTGAGTGCGATTATATGGGAAAATTCGATGTTCGAGGTTTTTCACATATGAGGGCATTTTTGACATCTCCATTCGACGCTGATCACGATAACGAGCTCTTATCTGCAAAAAGTGCTGAAATAACGGAGATATGGGCTCCCGAAGTTTGGAGTCGGAGGCTTAGTGCGATTATATGGGAAAATTCGATGGTCGAGATCTTTCACATATGAGGGCATTTTTGACATCTCCATTCGACGCTGATCACGATAACGAGCTCTTATCTGCAAAAAGTGCTGAAATAACGGAGATATGGGCTCCCGAAATTTGGAGTCCGTGGCTGAGTGCGATTATATGGGAAAATTCGATGTTCGAGGTTTTTCACATATGAGGGCATTTTTGACATCTCCATTCGACGCTGATCACGATAACGAGCTCTTATCTGCAAAAAGTGCCGGAATAACGGAGATATGGGCTCCCGAAATTTGGAGTCCGTGGCTGAGTGCGATTATATGTTAAAATTCGATGGTCGAGATTTTTCACATATGAGGGCATTTTTGACATCTCCATTCGACGCTGATCACGATAACGAGCTCTTATCTGCAAAACGTGCCGAAATAACGGAGATATGGGCTCCCGAAGTTTGGAGTCCGTGGCTGAGTGTGATTATATGGGAAAATTCGATGTCGAGATTTTTCACATATGAGGGCATTTTTGACATCTCCATTCGCCGCTGATCACGATAACGAGCTCTTATCTGCAAAAAGTGCTGAAATAACGGAGATATGGGCTCCCGGAGTTTGGAGCCCGTGGCTGAGTGCGATTATATGGGAAAATTCGATGGTCGAGATTTTTCACATATGAGGGCATTTTTGACATCTCCATTCGATGCTGATCACGATAACGAGCTCTTATCTGCAAAAAGTGCTGAAATAACGGAGATATGGGCTCCCGAAGTTTGGAGTCCGTGGCTGAGTGTGATTATATGGGAAAATTCGATGTTCGAGGTTTTTCACATATGAGGGCATTTTTGAAATTACTACATACAACGGCATACAACGAAATTACGACAACTGAAATTACGGAGATATGGGCTCCCGAAGTTTGGAGCCCGTGGCTGAGTGCGATTATATGGGAAAATTCGATGGTCGAGATTTTTCACATATGAGGGCATTTTTGACATCTCCATTCGACGCTGATCACGATAACGAGCTCTTATCTGCAAAAAGTGCTGAAATAACGGAGATATGGGCTCCCGAAGTTTGGAGTCCGTGGCTGAGTGCGATTATATGGGAAAATTCGATGGTCGAGATTTTTCACATATACCTAAGGGTATTTTTGACATCTCCATTCGACGCTGATCACGATAACGAGCTCTTATCTGCAAAAAGTGCCGAAATAACGGAGATATGGGCTCCCGAAGTTTGGGGTCGGGGGCTTAGTGCGATTATATGGGAAATTTCGATGTTCGAGATTTTTCACATATGAGGGTATTTTTGACATCTCCATTCGACGCTGATCACGATAACGAGATCTTATCTGCAAAAAGTGCCGAAATAACGGAGATATGGGCTCCCGAAGTTTGGAGTCGGGGGCTTAGTGCGATTATATGGGAAAATTCGATGGTCGAGATTTTTCACATATGAGGGCTTTTTTGACATCTCCATTCGACGCTGATCACGACAACGAGCTCTTATCTGCAAAAAGTGCCGAAATAACGGAGATATGGGCTCCCGAAGTTTGGAGTCGGGGGCTTAGTGCGATTATATGGGAAAATTCGATGTTCGAGGTTTTTCACATATGAGGGCATTTTTGACATCTCCATTCGACGCTGATCACGATAACGAGCTCTTATCTGCAAAAAGTGTCGAAATAACGGAGATATGGGCTCCCGAAATTTGGAGTCCGTGGCTGAGTGCGATTATATGGGAAAATTCGATGGTCGAGATTTTTCACATATGAGGGCATTTTTGACATCTCCATTCGACGCTGATCACGATAACGAGCTCTTATCTGCAAAAAGTTCTGAAATAACGGAGATATGGGCTCCCGAAGTTTGGAGCCCGTGGCTGAGTGCGATTATATGGGAAAATTCGATGGTCGAGATTTTTCACATATGAGGGCATTTTTGACATCTCCATTCGACGCCGATCACGATAACGAGCTCTTATCTGCAAAATGTTCTGAAATAACGTCGAGATTTTTCACATATGAGGGCATTTTTGACAGCTCCATTCGACGCTGATCACGATAACGAGCTCTTATCTGCAAAAAGTGCTGAAATAACGGAGATGTGGGCTCCCGAAGTTTGGAGTCGGAGGCTTAGTGCGATTATATGGGAAAATTCGATGGTCGAGATTTTTCACATATGGGGGCATTTTTGACATCTCCATTCGACGCTGATCACGATAACGAGCTCTTATCTGCAAAAAGTGCTGAAATAACGGAGATGTGGGCTCCCGAAGTTTGGAGTCCGTGGCTGAGTGCGATTATATGGGAAAATTCGATGGTCGAGATTTTTCACATATGAGGGCATTTTTGACATCTCCATTCGACGCTGATCACGATAACGAGCTCTTATCTGCAAAACGTGCTGAAATAACGGAGATATGGGCTCCCGAAGTTTGGAGTCGGAGGCTTAGTGCGATTATATGGGAAAATTCGATGGTCGAGATTTTTCACGTATGAGGGCATTTTTGACATCTCCATTCGATGCTGATCACGACAACGAGCTCTTATCTGCAATAAGTGCTGAAATAACGGAGATATGGGCTCCCGAAGTTTGGAGTCCGTGGCTGAGTGTGATTATATGGGAAAATTCGATGTTCGAGGTTTTTCACATATGAGGGCATTTTTGACATCTCCATTCGACGCTGATCACGATAACGAGCTCTTATCTGCAAAAAGTGCCGCAATAACGGAGATATGGGCTCCCGAAGTTTGGAGTCCGTGGCTGAGTGCGATTATATGGGAAAATTCGATGGTCGAGATTTTTCACATATGAGGGCATTTTTGATATCTCCATTCGACGCTGATCACGATAACGAGATCTTATCTGCAAAAAGTGCCGAAATAACGGAGATATGGGCTCGAGAAGTTTGGAGTCCGTGGCTGAGTGCGATTATATGGGAAAATTCGATGGTCGAGATTTTTCACATATGAGGGTATTTTTGACATCTCCATTCGACGCTGATAATGATAACGAGCTCTTATCTGCAAAAAGTGCCGAAATAACGGAGATATGGGCTCCCGGAGTTTGGAGCCCGTGGCTGAGTGCGATTATATGGGAAAATTCGATGGTCGAGATTTTTCACATATGAGGGCATTTTTGACATCTCCATTCGATGCTGATCACGATAACGAGCTCTTATCTGCAAAAAGTGCTGAAATAACGGAGATATGGGCTCCCGAAGTTTGGAGTCCGTGGCTGAGTGTGATTATATGGGAAAATTCGATGTTCGAGGTTTTTCACATATGAGGGCATTTTTGACATCTCCATTCGACGCTGATCACGATAACGAGCTCTTATCTGCAAAAAGTGCCGAAATAACGGAGATATGGGCTCCCGAAGTTTGGAGTCCGTGGCTGAGTGCGATTATATGGGAAAATTCGATGGTCGAGATTTTTCACATATGAGGGCATTTTTGACATCTCCATTCGACGCTGATCACGATAACGAGATCTTATCTGCAAAAAGTGCCGAAATAACGGAGATATGGGCTCCCGAAGTTTGGAGTCCGTGGCTGAGTGCGATTATATGGGAAAATTCGATGTTCGAGGTTTTTCACATATGAGGGAATTTTTGACATCTCCATTCGACGCTGATCACGATAACGAGCTCTTATCTGCAAAAAGTGCTGAAATAACGGAGATATGGGCTCCCGAAGTTTGGAGTCGGAGGCTTAGTGCGATTATATGGGAAAATTCGATGGTCGAGATTTTTCACATATGAGGGCATTTTTGACATCTCCATTCGACGCTGATCACGATAACGAGCTCTTATCTGCAAAAAGTGCTGAAATAACGGAGATATGGGCTCCCGAAATTTGGAGTCCGTGGCTCAGTGCGATTATATGGGAAAATTCGATGTTCGAGGTTTTTCACATATGAGGGCATTTTTGACATCTCCATTCGACGCTGATCACGATAACGAGCTCTTATCTGCAAAAAGTGCCGGAATAACGGAGATATGGGCTCCCGAAATTTGGAGTCCGTGGCTGAGTGCGATTATATGTTAAAATTCGATGGTCGAGATTTTTCACATATGAGGGCATTTTTGACATCTCCATTCGACGCTGATCACGATAACGAGCTCTTATCTGCAAAACGTGCCGAAATAACGGAGATATGGGCTCCCGAAGTTTGGAGTCCGTGGCTGAGTGTGATTATATGGGAAAATTCGATGGTCGAGGTTTTTCACATATGAGGGCATTTTTGACATCTCCATTCGACGCTGATCACGATAACGAGCTCTTATCTGCAAAACGTGCTGAAATAACGGAGATATGTGCTCCCGAAGTTTGGAGTCGGAGGCTTAGTGCGATTATATGGGAAAATTCGATGGTCGAGATTTTTCACATATGAGGGCATTTTTGACATCTCCATTCGATGCTGATCACGATAACGAGCTCTTATCTGCAAAAAGTGCTGAAATAACGGAGATATGGGCTCCCGAAATTTGGAGTCCGTGACTGAGTGCGATTATATGGGAAAATTCGATGGTCGAGATTTTTCACATATGAGGGCATTTTTGACATCTCCATTCGACGCTGATCACGATAACGAGCTCTTATCTGCAAAAAGTGCCGAAATAACGGAGATATGGGCTCCCGAAGTTTGGAGTCCGTGGCTGAGTGCGATTATATGGGAAAATTCGATGGTCGAGATTTTTCACATATGAGGGCATTTTTGACATCTCCATTCGACGCTGATCACGATAACGAGCTCTTATCTGCAAAAAGTGCCGAAATAACGGAGATATGGGCTCCCGAAATTTGGAGTCGGAGGCTTAGTGCGATTATATGGGAAAATTCGATGGTCGAGATTTTTCACATATGAGGGCATTTTTGACATCTCCATTCGACGCTGATCACGATAACGAGATCTTATCGGCAAAAAGTGCCGAAATAACGGAGATATGGGCTCCCGAAGTTTGGAGTCCGTGGCTGAGTGCGATTATATGGGAAAATTCGATGCTCGAGGTTTTTCACATATGAGGGCATTTTTGACATCTCCATTCGACGCTGATCACGATAACGAGCTCTTATCTGCAAAAAGTGCCGAAATAACGGAGATATGGGCTCCCGAAGTTTGGAGTCCGTGGCTGAGTGCGATTATATGGGAAAATTCGATGGTCGAGATTTTTCACATATGAGGGCATTTTTGACATCTCCATTCGACGCTGATCACGATAACGAGATCTTATCGGCAAAAAGTGCCGAAATAACGGAGATATGGGCTCCCGAAGTTTGGAGTCCGTGGCTGAGTGCGATTATATGGGAAAATTCGATGTTCGAGGTTTTTCACATATGAGGGCATTTTTGACATCTCCATTCGACGCTGATCACGATAACGAGCTCTTATCTGCAAAAAGTGCTGAAATAACGGAGATATGGGCTCCCGAAGTTTGGAGTCGGAGGCTTAGTGCGATTATATGGGAAAATTCGATGGTCGAGATTTTTCACATATGAGGGCATTTTTGACATCTCCATTCGACGCTGATCACGATAACGAGCTCTTATCTGCAAAAAGTGCTGAAATAACGGAGATATGGGCTCCCGAAATTTGGAGTCCGTGGCTGAATGCGATTATATGGGAAAATTCGATGTTCGAGGTTTTTCACATATGAGGGCATTTTTGACATCTCCATTCGACGCTGATCACGATAACGAGCTCTTATCTGCAAAAAGTGCCGAAATAACGGAGATATGGGCTCCCGAAATTTGGAGTCCGTGGCTGAGTGCGATTATATGGGAAAATTCGATGGTCGAGATTTTTCACATATGAGGGCATTTTTGACATCTCCATTCGACGCTGATCACGATAACGAGCTCTTATCTGCAAAAAGTTCTGAAATAACGGAGATATGGGCTCCCGAAATTTGGAGTCCGTGGCTGAGTGCGATTATATGGGAAAATTCGATAGTCGAGATTTTTCACATATGAGGGCATTTTTGACATCTCCATTCGACGCTGATCACGATAACGAGTTCTTATCTGCAAAAAGTGCCGAAATAACGGAGATATGGGCTCCCGAAGTTTGGAGTCCGTGGCTGAGTGCGATTATATGGGAAAATTCGATGGTCGAGATTTTTCACATATGAGGGCATTTTTGACATCTCCATTCGACGCTGATCACGATAACGAGCTCTTATCTGCAAAACGTGCTGAAATAACGGAGATATGTTCTCCCGAAGTTTGGAGTCGGAGGCTTAGTGCGATTATATGGGAAAATTCGATGGTCGAGATTTTTCACATATGAGGGCATTTTTGACATCTCCATTCGATGCTGATCACGATAACGAGCTCTTATCTGCAAAAAGTGCTGAAATAACGGAGATATGGGCTCCCGAAATTTGGAGTCCGTGGCTGAGTGCGATTATATGGGAAAATTCGATGGTCGAGATTTTTCACATATGAGGGCATTTTTGACATCTCCATTCGACGCTGATCACGATAACGAGCTCTTATCTGCAAAAAGTGCTGAAATAACGGAGATATGGGCTCCCGAAATTTGGAGTCCGTGGCTGAGTGCGATTATATGGGAAAATTCGATGTTCGAGGTTTTTCACATATGAGGGCATTTTTGACATCTCCATTCGACGCTGATCACGATAACGAGCTCTTATCTGCAAAAAGTGCCGAAATAACGGAGATATGGGCTCCCGAAATTTGGAGTCCGTGGCTGAGTGCGATTATATGGGAAAATTCGATGGTCGAGATTTTTCACATATGAGGGCATTTTTGACATCTCCATTCGACGCTGATCACGATAACGAGCTCTTATCTGCAAAAAGTTCTGAAATAACGGAGATATGGGCTCCCGAAATTTGGAGTCCGTGGCTGAGTGCGATTATATGGGAAAATTCGATAGTCGAGATTTTTCACATATGAGGGCATTTTTGACATCTCCATTCGACGCTGATCACGATAACGAGTTCTTATCTGCAAAAAGTGCCGAAATAACGGAGATATGGGCTCCCGAAGTTTGGAGTCCGTGGCTGAGTGCGATTATATGGGAAAATTCGATGGTCGAGATTTTTCACATATGAGGGCATTTTTGACATCTCCATTCGACGCTGATCACGATAACGAGCTCTTATCTGCAAAACGTGCTGAAATAACGGAGATATGTTCTCCCGAAGTTTGGAGTCGGAGGCTTAGTGCGATTATATGGGAAAATTCGATGGTCGAAATTTTTCACATATGAGGGCATTTTTGACATCTCCATTCGATGCTGATCACGATAACGAGCTCTTATCTGCAAAAAGTGCTGAAATAACGGAGATATGGGCTCCCGAATTTTGGAGTCAGGGGCTTAGTGTGATTATATGGGAGAATTCGATGGGTGATATTTTTCACATATGAGGGCATTTTTGACATCTCCATTCGACGCTGATCACGATAACGAGCTCTTATCTGCAAAAAGTGCCGAAATAACGGAGATATGGGCTCCCGAAGTTTGGAGTCCGTGGCTGAGTGCGATTATATGGGAAAATTCGATGTTCGAGGTTTTTCACATATGAGGGCATTTTTGACATCTCCATTCGACGCTGATCACGATAACGAGCTCTTATCTGCAAAACGTGCTGAAATAACGGAGATATGTGCTCCCGAAGTTTGGAGTCGGAGGCTTAGTGCGATTATATGGGAAAATACGATGGTCGAGATTTTTCACATATGAGGGCATTTTTGACATCTCCATTCGATGCTGATCACGATAACGAGCTCTTATCTGCAAAAAGTGCTGAAATAACGGAGATATGGGCTCCCGAAATTTGGAGTCCGTGACTGAGTGCGATTATATGGGAAAATTCGATGGTCGAGATTTTTCACATATGAGGGCATTTTTGACATCTCCATTCGACGCTGATCACGATAACGAGCTCTTATCTGCAAAAAGTGCCGAAATAACGGAGATATGGGCTCCCGAAGTTTGGAGTCCGTGGCTGAGTGCGATTATATGGGAAAATTCGATGGTCGAGATTTTTCACATATGAGGGCATTTTTGACATCTCCATTCGACGCTGATCACGATAACGAGCTCTTATCTGCAAAAAGTGCCGAAATAACGGAGATATGGGCTCCCGAAATTTGGAGTCGGAGGCTTAGTGCGATTATATGGGAAAATTCGATGGTCGAGATTTTTCACATATGAGGGCATTTTTGACATCTCCATTCGACGCTGATCACGATAACGAGATCTTATCGGCAAAAAGTGCCGAAATAACGGAGATATGGGCTCCCGAAGTTTGGAGTCCGTGGCTGAGTGCGATTATATGGGAAAATTCGATGTTCGAGGTTTTTCACATATGAGGGCATTTTTGACATCTCCATTCGACGCTGATCACGATAACGAGCTCTTATCTGCAAAAAGTGCCGAAATAACGGAGATATGGGCTCCCGAAGTTTGGAGTCCGTGGCTGAGTGCGATTATATGGGAAAATTCGATGGTCGAGATTTTTCACATATGAGGGCATTTTTGACATCTCCATTCGACGCTGATCACGATAACGAGATCTTATCGGCAAAAAGTGCCGAAATAACGGAGATATGGGCTCCCGAAGTTTGGAGTCCGTGGCTGAGTGCGATTATATGGGAAAATTCGATGTTCGAGGTTTTTCACATATGAGGGCATTTTTGACATCTCCATTCGACGCTGATCACGATAACGAGCTCTTATCTGCAAAAAGTGCTGAAATAACGGAGATATGGGCTCCCGAAGTTTGGAGTCGGAGGCTTAGTGCGATTATATGGGAAAATTCGATGGTCGAGATTTTTCACATATGAGGGCATTTTTGACATCTCCATTCGACGCTGATCACGATAACGAGCTCTTATCTGCAAAAAGTGCTGAAATAACGGAGATATGGGCTCCCGAAATTTGGAGTCCGTGGCTGAATGCGATTATATGGGAAAATTCGATGTTCGAGGTTTTTCACATATGAGGGCATTTTTGACATCTCCATTCGACGCTGATCACGATAACGAGCTCTTATCTGCAAAAAGTGCCGAAATAAGGGAGATATGGGCTCCCGAAATTTGGAGTCCGTGGCTGAGTGCGATTATATGGGAAAATTCGATGGTCGAGATTTTTCACATATGAGGGCATTTTTGACATCTCCATTCGACGCTGATCACGATAACGAGCTCTTATCTGCAAAAAGTTCTGAAATAACGGAGATATGGGCTCCCGAAATTTGGAGTCCGTGGCTGAGTGCGATTATATGGGAAAATTCGATAGTCGAGATTTTTCACATATGAGGGCATTTTTGACATCTCCATTCGACGCTGATCACGATAACGAGTTCTTATCTGCAAAAAGTGCCGAAATAACGGAGATATGGGCTCCCGAAGTTTGGAGTCCGTGGCTGAGTGCGATTATATGGGAAAATTCGATGGTCGAGATTTTTCACATATGAGGGCATTTTTGACATCTCCATTCGACGCTGATCACGATAACGAGCTCTTATCTGCAAAACGTGCTGAAATAACGGAGATATGTTCTCCCGAAGTTTGGAGTCGGAGGCTTAGTGCGATTATATGGGAAAATTCGATGGTCGAGATTTTTCACATATGAGGGCATTTTTGACATCTCCATTCGATGCTGATCACGATAACGAGCTCTTATCTGCAAAAAGTGCTGAAATAACGGAGATATGGGCTCCCGAATTTTGGAGTCAGGGGCTTAGTGTGATTATATGGGAGAATTCGATGGGTGATATTTTTCACATATGAGGGCATTTTTGACATCTCCATTCGACGCTGATAACGATAACGAGCTCTTATCTGCAAAAAGTGCCGAAATAACGGGGATATGGGCTCCCGAAATTTGGAGTCCGTGGCTGAGTGCGATTATATGGGAAAATTCGATGGTCGAGATTTTTCACATATGAGGGCATTTTTGACATCTCCATTCGACGCTGATCACGATAACGAGCTCTTATCTGCAAAAAGTGCTGAAATAACGGAGATATGGGCTCCCGAAATTTGGAGTCCGTGGCTGAGTGCGATTATATGGGAAAATTCGATGTTCGAGGTTTTTCACATATGAGGGCATTTTTGACATCTCCATTCGACGCTGATCACGATAACGAGCTCTTATCTGCAAAAAGTGCCGAAATAACGGAGATATGGGCTCCCGAAATTTGGAGTCCGTGGCTGAGTGCGATTATATGGGAAAATTCGATGGTCGAGATTTTTCACATATGAGGGCATTTTTGACATCTCCATTCGACGCTGATCACGATAACGAGCTCTTATCTGCAAAAAGTTCTGAAATAACGGAGATATGGGCTCCCGAAATTTGGAGTCCGTGGCTGAGTGCGATTATATGGGAAAATTCGATGGTCGAGATTTTTCACATATGAGGGCATTTTTGACATCTCCATTCGACGCTGATCACGATAACGAGCTCTTATCTGCAAAAAGTGCTGAAATAACGGAGATATGGGCTCCCGAAATTTGGAGTCCGTGGCTGAGTGCGATTATATGGGAAAATTCGATGTTCGAGGTTTTTCACATATGAGGGCATTTTTGACATCTCCATTCGACGCTGATCACGATAACGAGCTCTTATCTGCAAAAAGTGCCGAAATAACGGAGATATGGGCTCCCGAAATTTGGAGTCCGTGGCTGAGTGCGATTATATGGGAAAATTCGATGGTCGAGATTTTTCACATATGAGGGCATTTTTGACATCTCCATTCGACGCTGATCACGATAACGAGCTCTTATCTGCAAAAAGTTCTGAAATAACGGAGATATGGGCTCCCGAAATTTGGAGTCCGTGGCTGAGTGCGATTATATGGGAAAATTCGATAGTCGAGATTTTTCACATATGAGGGCATTTTTGACATCTCCATTCGACGCTGATCACGATAACGAGTTCTTATCTGCAAAAAGTGCCGAAATAACGGAGATATGGGCTCCCGAAGTTTGGAGTCCGTGGCTGAGTGCGATTATATGGGAAAATTCGATGGTCGAGATTTTTCACATATGAGGGCATTTTTGACATCTCCATTCGACGCTGATCACGATAACGAGCTCTTATCTGCAAAACGTGCTGAAATAACGGAGATATGTTCTCCCGAAGTTTGGAGTCGGAGGCTTAGTGCGATTATATGGGAAAATTCGATGGTCGAGATTTTTCACATATGAGGGCATTTTTGACATCTCCATTCGATGCTGATCACGATAACGAGCTCTTATCTGCAAAAAGTGCTGAAATAACGGAGATATGGGCTCCCGAATTTTGGAGTCAGGGGCTTAGTGTGATTATATGGGAGAATTCGATGGGTGATATTTTTCACATATGAGGGCATTTTTGACATCTCCATTCGACGCTGATCACGATAACGAGCTCTTATCTGCAAAAAGTGCCGAAATAACGGAGATATGGGCTCCCGAAGTTTGGAGTCCGTGGCTGAGTGCGATTATATGGGAAAATTCGATGTTCGAGGTTTTTCACATATGAGGGCATTTTTGACATCTCCATTCGACGCTGATCACGATAACGAGCTCTTATCTGCAAAACGTGCTGAAATAACGGAGATATGTGCTCCCGAAGTTTGGAGTCGGAAGCTTAGTGCGATTATATGGGAAAATTCGATGGTCGAGATTTTTCACATATGAGGGCATTTTTGACATCTCCATTCGATGCTGATCACGATAACGAGCTCTTATCTGCAAAAAGTGCTGAAATAACGGAGATATGGGCTCCCGAAATTTGGAGTCCGTGACTGAGTGCGATTATATGGGAAAATTCGATGGTCGAGATTTTTCACATATGAGGGCATTTTTGACATCTCCATTCGACGCTGATCACGATAACGAGCTCTTATCTGCAAAAAGTGCCGAAATAACGGAGATATGGGCTCCCGAAGTTTGGAGTCCGTGGCTGAGTGCGATTATATGGGAAAATTCGATGGTCGAGATTTTTCACATATGAGGGCATTTTTGACATCTCCATTCGACGCTGATCACGATAACGAGCTCTTATCTGCAAAAAGTGCCGAAATAACGGAGATATGGGCTCCCGAAATTTGGAGTCGGAGGCTTAGTGCGATTATATGGGAAAATTCGATGGTCGAGATTTTTCACATATGAGGGCATTTTTGACATCTCCATTCGACGCTGATCACGATAACGAGATCTTATCGGCAAAAAGTGCCGAAATAACGGAGATATGGGCTCCCGAAGTTTGGAGTCCGTGGCTGAGTGCGATTATATGGGAAAATTCGATGTTCGAGGTTTTTCACATATGAGGGCATTTTTGACATCTCCATTCGACGCTGATCACGATAACGAGCTCTTATCTGCAAAAAGTGCCGAAATAACGGAGATATGGGCTCCCGAAGTTTGGAGTCCGTGGCTGAGTGCGATTATATGGGAAAATTCGATGGTCGAGATTTTTCACATATGAGGGCATTTTTGACATCTCCATTCGACGCTGATCACGATAACGAGATCTTATCGGCAAAAAGTGCCGAAATAACGGAGATATGGGCTCCCGAAGTTTGGAGTCCGTGGCTGAGTGCGATTATATGGGAAAATTCGATGTTCGAGGTTTTTCACATATGAGGGCATTTTTGACATCTCCATTCGACGCTGATCACGATAACGAGCTCTTATCTGCAAAAAGTGCTGAAATAACGGAGATATGGGCTCCCGAAGTTTGGAGTCGGAGGCTTAGTGCGATTATATGGGAAAATTCGATGGTCGAGATTTTTCACATATGAGGGCATTTTTGACATCTCCATTCGACGCTGATCACGATAACGAGCTCTTATCTGCAAAAAGTGCTGAAATAACGGAGATATGGGCTCCCGAAATTTGGAGTCCGTGGCTGAATGCGATTATATGGGAAAATTCGATGTTCGAGGTTTTTCACATATGAGGGCATTTTTGACATCTCCATTCGACGCTGATCACGATAACGAGCTCTTATCTGCAAAAAGTGCCGAAATAACGGAGATATGGGCTCCCGAAATTTGGAGTCCGTGGCTGAGTGCGATTATATGGGAAAATTCGATGGTCGAGATTTTTCACATATGAGGGCATTTTTGACATCTCCATTCGACGCTGATCACGATAACGAGCTCTTATCTGCAAAAAGTTCTGAAATAACGGAGATATGGGCTCCCGAAATTTGGAGTCCGTGGCTGAGTGCGATTATATGGGAAAATTCGATAGTCGAGATTTTTCACATATGAGGGCATTTTTGACATCTCCATTCGACGCTGATCACGATAACGAGTTCTTATCTGCAAAAAGTGCCGAAATAACGGAGATATGGGCTCCCGAAGTTTGGAGTCCGTGGCTGAGTGCGATTATATGGGAAAATTCGATGGTCGAGATTTTTCACATATGAGGGCATTTTTGACATCTCCATTCGACGCTGATCACGATAACGAGCTCTTATCTGCAAAACGTGCTGAAATAACGGAGATATGTTCTCCCGAAGTTTGGAGTCGGAGGCTTAGTGCGATTATATGGGAAAATTCGATGGTTGAGATTTTTCACATATGAGGGAATTTTTGACATCTCCATTCGACGCTGATCACGATAACGAGCTCTTATCTGCAAAAAGTGCTGAAATAACGGAGATATGGGCTCCCGAAATTTGGAGTCCGTGGCTGAGTGCGATTATATGGGAAAATTCGATGTTCGAGGTTTTTCACATATGAGGGCATTTTTGACATCTCCATTCGACGCTGATCACGATAACGAGCTCTTATCTGCAAAAAGTGCCGAAATAACGGAGATATGGGCTCCCGAAATTTGGAGTCCGTGGCTGAGTGCGATTATATGGGAAAATTCGATGGTCGAGATTTTTCACATATGAGGGCATTTTTGACATCTCCATTCGACGCTGATCACGATAACGAGCTCTTATCTGCAAAAAGTTCTGAAATAACGGAGATATGGGCTCCCGAAATTTGGAGTCCGTGGCTGAGTGCGATTATATGGGAAAATTCGATAGTCGAGATTTTTCACATATGAGGGCATTTTTGACATCTCCATTCGACGCTGATCACGATAACGAGTTCTTATCTGCAAAAAGTGCCGAAATAACGGAGATATGGGCTCCCGAAGTTTGGAGTCCGTGGCTGAGTGCGATTATATGGGAAAATTCGATGGTCGAGATTTTTCACATATGAGGGCATTTTTGACATCTCCATTCGACGCTGATCACGATAACGAGCTCTTATCTGCAAAAAGTGCCGAAATAACGGAGATATGGGCTCCCGAAATTTGGAGTCGGAGGCTTAGTGCGATTATATGGGAAAATTCGATGGTCGAGATTTTTCACATATGAGGGCATTTTTGACATCTCCATTCGACGCTGATCACGATAACGAGTTCTTATCTGCAAAAAGTGCCGAAATAACGGAGATATGGGCTCCCGAAGTTTGGAGTCCGTGGCTGAGTGCGATTATATGGGAAAATTCGATGGTCGAGATTTTTCACATATGAGGGCATTTTTGACATCTCCATTCGACGCTGATCACGATAACGAGCTCTTATCTGCAAAACGTGCTGAAATAACGGAGATATGTTCTCCCGAAGTTTGGAGTCGGAGGCTTAGTGCGATTATATGGGAAAATTCGATGGTCGAGATTTTTCACATATGAGGGCATTTTTGACATCTCCATTCGATGCTGATCACGATAACGAGCTCTTATCTGCAAAAAGTGCTGAAATAACGGAGATATGGGCTCCCGAAATTTGGAGTCCGTGGCTGAGTGCGATTATATGGGAAAATTCGATGGTCGAGATTTTTCACATATGAGGGCATTTTTGACATCTCCATTCGACGCTGATCACGATAACGAGCTCTTATCTGCAAAAAGTGCCGAAATAACGGAGATATGGGCTCCCGAAGTTTGGAGTCCGTGGCTGAGTGCGATTATATGGGAAAATTCGATGTTCGAGGTTTTTCACATATGAGGGCATTTTTGACATCTCCATTCGACGCTGATCACGATAACGAGCTCTTATCTGCAAAAAGTGCCGAAATAACGGAGATATGGGCTCCCGAAATTTGGAGTCGGAGGCTTAGTGCGATTATATGGGAAAATTCGATGGTCGAGATTTTTCACATATGAGGGCATTTTTGACATCTCCATTCGACGCTGATCACGATAACGAGATCTTATCGGCAAAAAGTGCCGAAATAACGGAGATATGGGCTCCCGAAGTTTGGAGTCCGTGGCTGAGTGCGATTATATGGGAAAATTCGATGTTCGAGGTTTTTCACATATGAGGGCATTTTTGACATCTCCATTCGACGCTGATCACGATAACGAGCTCTTATCTGCAAAAAGTGCCGAAATAACGGAGATATGGGCTCCCGAAGTTTGGAGTCCGTGGCTGAGTGCGATTATATGGGAAAATTCGATGGTCGAGATTTTTCACATATGAGGGCATTTTTGACATCTCCATTCGACGCTGATCACGATAACGAGCTCTTATCTGCAAAAAGTGCTGAAATAACGGAGATATGGGCTCCCGAAGTTTGGAGTCGGAGGCTTAGTGCGATTATATGGGAAAATTCGATGGTCGAGATTTTTCACATATGAGGGCATTTTTGACATCTCCATTCGACGCTGATCACGATAACGAGCTCTTATCTGCAAAAAGTGCTGAAATAACGGAGATATGGGCTCCCGAAATTTGGAGTCCGTGGCTGAATGCGATTATATGGGAAAATTCGATGGTCGAGATTTTTCACATATGAGGGCATTTTTGACATCTCCATTCGATGCTGATCACGATAACGAGCTCTTATCTGCAAAAAGTGCTGAAATAACGGAGATATGGGCTCCCGAATTTTGGAGTCAGGGGCTTAGTGTGATTATATGGGAGAATTCGATGGGTGATATTTTTCACATATGAGGGCATTTTTGACATCTCCATTCGACGCTGATCACGATAACGAGCTCTTATCTGCAAAAAGTGCCGAAATAACGGAGATATGGGCTCCCGAAGTTTGGAGTCCGTGGCTGAGTGCGATTATATGGGAAAATTCGATAGTCGAGATTTTTCACATATGAGGGCATTTTTGACATCTCCATTCGACGCTGATCACGATAACGAGCTCTTATCTGCAAAACGTGCTGAAATAACGGAGATATGTTCTCCCGAAGTTTGGAGTCGGAGGCTTAGTGCGATTATATGGGAAAATTCGATGGTCGAGATTTTTCACATATGAGGGCATTTTTGACATCTCCATTCGATGCTGATCACGATAACGAGCTCTTATCTGCAAAAAGTGCTGAAATAACGGAGATATGGGCTCCCGAATTTTGGAGTCAGGGGCTTAGTGTGATTATATGGGAGAATTCGATGGGTGATATTTTTCACATATGAGGGCATTTTTGACATCTCCATTCGACGCTGATCACGATAACGAGCTCTTATCTGCAAAAAGTTCTGAAATAACGGAGATATGGGCTCCCGAAATTTGGAGTCCGTGGCTGAGTGCGATTATATGGGAAAATTCGATAGTCGAGATTTTTCACATATGAGGGCATTTTTGACATCTCCATTCGACGCTGATCACGATAACGAGCTCTTATCTGCAAAACGTGCTGAAATAACGGAGATATGTTCTCCCGAAGTTTGGAGTCGGAGGCTTAGTGCGATTATATGGGAAAATTCGATGGTCGAGATTTTTCACATATGAGGGCATTTTTGACATCTCCATTCGATGCTGATCACGATAACGAGCTCTTATCTGCAAAAAGTGCTGAAATAACGGAGATATGGGCTCCCGAAATTTGGAGTCCGTGGCTGAGTGCGATTATATGGGAAAATTCGATGGTCGAGATTTTTCACATATGAGGGCATTTTTGACATCTCCATTCGACGCTGATCACGATAACGAGCTCTTATCTGCAAAACGTGCTGAAATAACGGAGATATGTTCTCCCGAAGTTTGGAGTCGGAGGCTTAGTGCGATTATATGGGAAAATTCGATGGTCGAGATTTTTCACATATGAGGGCATTTTTGACATCTCCATTCGATGCTGATCACGATAACGAGCTCTTATCTGCAAAAAGTGCTGAAATAACGGAGATATGGGCTCCCGAATTTTGGAGTCAGGGGCTTAGTGTGATTATATGGGAGAATTCGATGGGTGATATTTTTCACATATGAGGGCATTTTTGACATCTCCATTCGACGCTGATCACGATAACGAGCTCTTATCTGCAAAAAGTTCTGAAATAACGGAGATATGGGCTCCCGAAATTTGGAGTCCGTGGCTGAGTGCGATTATATGGGAAAATTCGATAGTCGAGATTTTTCACATATGAGGGCATTTTTGACATCTCCATTCGACGCTGATCACGATAACGAGTTCTTATCTGCAAAAAGTGCCGAAATAACGGAGATATGGGCTCCCGAAGTTTGGAGTCCGTGGCTGAGTGCGATTATATGGGAAAATTCGATGGTCGAGATTTTTCACATATGAGGGCATTTTTGACATCTCCATTCGACGCTGATCACGATAACGAGCTCTTATCTGCAAAAAGTGCCGAAATAACGGAGATATGGGCTCCCGAAATTTGGAGTCGGAGGCTTAGTGCGATTATATGGGAAAATTCGATGGTCGAGATTTTTCACATATGAGGGCATTTTTGACATCTCCATTCGACGCTGATCACGATAACGAGATCTTATCGGCAAAAAGTGCCGAAATAACGGAGATATGGGCTCCCGAAGTTTGGAGTCCGTGGCTGAGTGCGATTATATGGGAAAATTCGATGTTCGAGGTTTTTCACATATGAGGGCATTTTTGACATCTCCATTCGACGCTGATCACGATAACGAGCTCTTATCTGCAAAAAGTGCCGAAATAACGGAGATATGGGCTCCCGAAGTTTGGAGTCCGTGGCTGAGTGCGATTATATGGGAAAATTCGATGGTCGAGATTTTTCACATATGAGGGCATTTTTGACATCTCCATTCGACGCTGATCACGATAACGAGATCTTATCGGCAAAAAGTGCCGAAATAACGGAGATATGGGCTCCCGAAGTTTGGAGTCCGTGGCTGAGTGCGATTATATGGGAAAATTCGATGTTCGAGGTTTTTCACATATGAGGGCATTTTTGACATCTCCATTCGACGCTGATCAAGATAACGAGATCTTATCTGCAAAAAGTGCCGAAATAACGGAGATATGGGCTCCCGAAGTTTGGAGTCCGTGGCTGAGTGCGATTATATGGGAAAATTCGATGTTCGAGGTTTTTCACATATGAGGGCATTTTTGACATCTCCATTCGACGCTGATCACGATAACGAGCTCTTATCTGCAAAAAGTGCTGAAATAACGGAGATATGGGCTCCCGAAGTTTGGAGTCGGAGGCTTAGTGCGATTATATGGGAAAATTCGATGGTCGAGATTTTTCACATATGAGGGCATTTTTGACATCTCCATTCGACGCTGATCACGATAACGAGCTCTTATCTGCAAAAAGTGCTGAAATAACGGAGATATGGGCTCCCGAAATTTGGAGTCCGTGGCTGAGTGCGATTATATGGGAAAATTCGATGTTCGAGGTTTTTCACATATGAGGGCATTTTTGACATCTCCATTCGACGCTGATCACGATAACGAGCTCTTATCTGCAAAAAGTGCCGGAATAACGGAGATATGGGCTCCCGAAATTTGGAGTCCGTGGCTGAGTGCGATTATATGTTAAAATTCGATGGTCGAGATTTTTCACATATGAGGGCATTTTTGACATCTCCATTCGACGCTGATCACGATAACGAGCTCTTATCTGCAAAACGTGCCGAAATAACGGAGATATGGGCTCCCGAAGTTTGGAGTCCGTGGCTGAGTGTGATTATATGGGAAAATTCGATGTCGAGATTTTTCACATATGAGGGCATTTTTGACATCTCCATTCGCCGCTGATCACGATAACGAGCTCTTATCTGCAAAAAGTGCTGAAATAACGGAGATATGGGCTCCCGGAGTTTGGAGCCCGTGGCTGAGTGCGATTATATGGGAAAATTCGATGGTCGAGATTTTTCACATATGAGGGCATTTTTGACATCTCCATTCGATGCTGATCACGATAACGAGCTCTTATCTGCAAAAAGTGCTGAAATAACGGAGATATGGGCTCCCGAAGTTTGGAGTCCGTGGCTGAGTGTGATTATATGGGAAAATTCGATGTTCGAGGTTTTTCACATATGAGGGCATTTTTGAAATTACTACATACAACGGCATACAACGAAATTACGACAACTGAAATTACGGAGATATGGGCTCCCGAAGTTTGGAGCCCGTGGCTGAGTGCGATTATATGGGAAAATTCGATGGTCGAGATTTTTCACATATGAGGGCATTTTTGACATCTCCATTCGACGCTGATCACGATAACGAGCTCTTATCTGCAAAAAGTGCTGAAATAACGGAGATATGGGCTCCCGAAGTTTGGAGTCCGTGGCTGAGTGCGATTATATGGGAAAATTCGATGGTCGAGATTTTTCACATATACCTAAGGGTATTTTTGACATCTCCATTCGACGCTGATCACGATAACGAGCTCTTATCTGCAAAAAGTGCCGAAATAACGGAGATATGGGCTCCCGAAGTTTGGGGTCGGGGGCTTAGTGCGATTATATGGGAAATTTCGATGTTCGAGATTTTTCACATATGAGGGTATTTTTGACATCTCCATTCGACGCTGATCACGATAACGAGATCTTATCTGCAAAAAGTGCCGAAATAACGGAGATATGGGCTCCCGAAGTTTGGAGTCGGGGGCTTAGTGCGATTATATGGGAAAATTCGATGGTCGAGATTTTTCACATATGAGGGCTTTTTTGACATCTCCATTCGACGCTGATCACGACAACGAGCTCTTATCTGCAAAAAGTGCCGAAATAACGGAGATATGGGCTCCCGAAGTTTGGAGTCGGGGGCTTAGTGCGATTATATGGGAAAATTCGATGTTCGAGGTTTTTCACATATGAGGGCATTTTTGACATCTCCATTCGACGCTGATCACGATAACGAGCTCTTATCTGCAAAAAGTGTCGAAATAACGGAGATATGGGCTCCCGAAATTTGGAGTCCGTGGCTGAGTGCGATTATATGGGAAAATTCGATGGTCGAGATTTTTCACATATGAGGGCATTTTTGACATCTCCATTCGACGCTGATCACGATAACGAGCTCTTATCTGCAAAAAGTTCTGAAATAACGGAGATATGGGCTCCCGAAGTTTGGAGCCCGTGGCTGAGTGCGATTATATGGGAAAATTCGATGGTCGAGATTTTTCACATATGAGGGCATTTTTGACATCTCCATTCGACGCCGATCACGATAACGAGCTCTTATCTGCAAAATGTTCTGAAATAACGTCGAGATTTTTCACATATGAGGGCATTTTTGACAGCTCCATTCGACGCTGATCACGATAACGAGCTCTTATCTGCAAAAAGTGCTGAAATAACGGAGATGTGGGCTCCCGAAGTTTGGAGTCGGAGGCTTAGTGCGATTATATGGGAAAATTCGATGGTCGAGATTTTTCACATATGGGGGCATTTTTGACATCTCCATTCGACGCTGATCACGATAACGAGCTCTTATCTGCAAAAAGTGCTGAAATAACGGAGATGTGGGCTCCCGAAGTTTGGAGTCCGTGGCTGAGTGCGATTATATGGGAAAATTCGATGGTCGAGATTTTTCACATATGAGGGCATTTTTGACATCTCCATTCGACGCTGATCACGATAACGAGCTCTTATCTGCAAAACGTGCTGAAATAACGGAGATATGGGCTCCCGAAGTTTGGAGTCGGAGGCTTAGTGCGATTATATGGGAAAATTCGATGGTCGAGATTTTTCACGTATGAGGGCATTTTTGACATCTCCATTCGATGCTGATCACGACAACGAGCTCTTATCTGCAATAAGTGCTGAAATAACGGAGATATGGGCTCCCGAAGTTTGGAGTCCGTGGCTGAGTGTGATTATATGGGAAAATTCGATGTTCGAGGTTTTTCACATATGAGGGCATTTTTGACATCTCCATTCGACGCTGATCACGATAACGAGCTCTTATCTGCAAAAAGTGCCGCAATAACGGAGATATGGGCTCCCGAAGTTTGGAGTCCGTGGCTGAGTGCGATTATATGGGAAAATTCGATGGTCGAGATTTTTCACATATGAGGGCATTTTTGATATCTCCATTCGACGCTGATCACGATAACGAGATCTTATCTGCAAAAAGTGCCGAAATAACGGAGATATGGGCTCCCGAAGTTTGGAGTCCGTGGCTGAGTGCGATTATATGGGAAAATTCGATGGTCGAGATTTTTCACATATGAGGGTATTTTTGACATCTCCATTCGACGCTGATAATGATAACGAGCTCTTATCTGCAAAAAGTGCCGAAATAACGGAGATATGGGCTCCCGAAGTTTGGAGTCCGTGGCTGAGTGCGATTATATGGGAAAATTCGATGTCGAGATTTTTCACATATGAGGGCATTTTTGACATCTCCATTCGACGCTGATCACGATAACGAGCTCTTATCTGCAAAAAGTGCTGAAATAACGGAGATATGGGCTCCCGGAGTTTGGAGCCCGTGGCTGAGTGCGATTATATGGGAAAATTCGATGGTCGAGATTTTTCACATATGAGGGCATTTTTGACATCTCCATTCGATGCTGATCACGATAACGAGCTCTTATCTGCAAAAAGTGCTGAAATAACGGAGATATGGGCTCCCGAAGTTTGGAGTCCGTGGCTGAGTGTGATTATATGGGAAAATTCGATGTTCGAGGTTTTTCACATATGAGGGCATTTTTGACATCTCCATTCGACGCTGATCACGATAACGAGCTCTTATCTGCAAAAAGTGCCGAAATAACGGAGATATGGGCTCCCGAAGTTTGGAGTCCGTGGCTGAGTGCGATTATATGGGAAAATTCGATGGTCGAGATTTTTCACATATGAGGGCATTTTTGACATCTCCATTCGACGCTGATCACGATAACGAGATCTTATCTGCAAAAAGTGCCGAAATAACGGAGATATGGGCTCCCGAAGTTTGGAGTCCGTGGCTGAGTGCGATTATATGGGAAAATTCGATGTTCGAGGTTTTTCACATATGAGGGAATTTTTGACATCTCCATTCGACGCTGATCACGATAACGAGCTCTTATCTGCAAAAAGTGCTGAAATAACGGAGATATGGGCTCCCGAAGTTTGGAGTCGGAGGCTTAGTGCGATTATATGGGAAAATTCGATGGTCGAGATTTTTCACATATGAGGGCATTTTTGACATCTCCATTCGACGCTGATCACGATAACGAGCTCTTATCTGCAAAAAGTGCTGAAATAACGGAGATATGGGCTCCCGAAATTTGGAGTCCGTGGCTCAGTGCGATTATATGGGAAAATTCGATGTTCGAGGTTTTTCACATATGAGGGCATTTTTGACATCTCCATTCGACGCTGATCACGATAACGAGCTCTTATCTGCAAAAAGTGCCGGAATAACGGAGATATGGGCTCCCGAAATTTGGAGTCCGTGGCTGAGTGCGATTATATGTTAAAATTCGATGGTCGAGATTTTTCACATATGAGGGCATTTTTGACATCTCCATTCGACGCTGATCACGATAACGAGCTCTTATCTGCAAAACGTGCCGAAATAACGGAGATATGGGCTCCCGAAGTTTGGAGTCCGTGGCTGAGTGTGATTATATGGGAAAATTCGATGGTCGAGGTTTTTCACATATGAGGGCATTTTTGACATCTCCATTCGACGCTGATCACGATAACGAGCTCTTATCTGCAAAACGTGCTGAAATAACGGAGATATGTGCTCCCGAAGTTTGGAGTCGGAGGCTTAGTGCGATTATATGGGAAAATTCGATGGTCGAGATTTTTCACATATGAGGGCATTTTTGACATCTCCATTCGATGCTGATCACGATAACGAGCTCTTATCTGCAAAAAGTGCTGAAATAACGGAGATATGGGCTCCCGAAATTTGGAGTCCGTGACTGAGTGCGATTATATGGGAAAATTCGATGGTCGAGATTTTTCACATATGAGGGCATTTTTGACATCTCCATTCGACGCTGATCACGATAACGAGCTCTTATCTGCAAAAAGTGCCGAAATAACGGAGATATGGGCTCCCGAAGTTTGGAGTCCGTGGCTGAGTGCGATTATATGGGAAAATTCGATGGTCGAGATTTTTCACATATGAGGGCATTTTTGACATCTCCATTCGACGCTGATCACGATAACGAGCTCTTATCTGCAAAAAGTGCCGAAATAACGGAGATATGGGCTCCCGAAATTTGGAGTCGGAGGCTTAGTGCGATTATATGGGAAAATTCGATGGTCGAGATTTTTCACATATGAGGGCATTTTTGACATCTCCATTCGACGCTGATCACGATAACGAGATCTTATCGGCAAAAAGTGCCGAAATAACGGAGATATGGGCTCCCGAAGTTTGGAGTCCGTGGCTGAGTGCGATTATATGGGAAAATTCGATGTTCGAGGTTTTTCACATATGAGGGCATTTTTGACATCTCCATTCGACGCTGATCACGATAACGAGCTCTTATCTGCAAAAAGTGCCGAAATAACGGAGATATGGGCTCCCGAAGTTTGGAGTCCGTGGCTGAGTGCGATTATATGGGAAAATTCGATGGTCGAGATTTTTCACATATGAGGGCATTTTTGACATCTCCATTCGACGCTGATCACGATAACGAGATCTTATCGGCAAAAAGTGCCGAAATAACGGAGATATGGGCTCCCGAAGTTTGGAGTCCGTGGCTGAGTGGATTATATGGGAAAATTCGATGTTCGAGGTTTTTCACATATGAGGGCATTTTTGACATCTCCATTCGACGCTGATCACGATAACGAGCTCTTATCTGCAAAAAGTGCTGAAATAACGGAGATATGGGCTCCCGAAGTTTGGAGTCGGAGGCTTAGTGCGATTATATGGGAAAATTCGATGGTCGAGATTTTTCACATATGAGGGCATTTTTGACATCTCCATTCGACGCTGATCACGATAACGAGCTCTTATCTGCAAAAAGTGCTGAAATAACGGAGATATGGGCTCCCGAAATTTGGAGTCCGTGGCTGAATGCGATTATATGGGAAAATTCGATGTTCGAGGTTTTTCACATATGAGGGCATTTTTGACATCTCCATTCGACGCTGATCACGATAACGAGCTCTTATCTGCAAAAAGTGCCGAAATAACGGAGATATGGGCTCCCGAAATTTGGAGTCCGTGGCTGAGTGCGATTATATGGGAAAATTCGATGGTCGAGATTTTTCACATATGAGGGCATTTTTGACATCTCCATTCGACGCTGATCACGATAACGAGCTCTTATCTGCAAAAAGTTCTGAAATAACGGAGATATGGGCTCCCGAAATTTGGAGTCCGTGGCTGAGTGCGATTATATGGGAAAATTCGATAGTCGAGATTTTTCACATATGAGGGCATTTTTGACATCTCCATTCGACGCTGATCACGATAACGAGTTCTTATCTGCAAAAAGTGCCGAAATAACGGAGATATGGGCTCCCGAAGTTTGGAGTCCGTGGCTGAGTGCGATTATATGGGAAAATTCGATGGTCGAGATTTTTCACATATGAGGGCATTTTTGACATCTCCATTCGACGCTGATCACGATAACGAGCTCTTATCTGCAAAACGTGCTGAAATAACGGAGATATGTTCTCCCGAAGTTTGGAGTCGGAGGCTTAGTGCGATTATATGGGAAAATTCGATGGTCGAGATTTTTCACATATGAGGGCATTTTTGACATCTCCATTCGATGCTGATCACGATAACGAGCTCTTATCTGCAAAAAGTGCTGAAATAACGGAGATATGGGCTCCCGAAATTTGGAGTCCGTGGCTGAGTGCGATTATATGGGAAAATTCGATGGTCGAGATTTTTCACATATGAGGGCATTTTTGACATCTCCATTCGACGCTGATCACGATAACGAGCTCTTATCTGCAAAAAGTGCTGAAATAACGGAGATATGGGCTCCCGAAATTTGGAGTCCGTGGCTGAGTGCGATTATATGGGAAAATTCGATGTTCGAGGTTTTTCACATATGAGGGCATTTTTGACATCTCCATTCGACGCTGATCACGATAACGAGCTCTTATCTGCAAAAAGTGCCGAAATAACGGAGATATGGGCTCCCGAAATTTGGAGTCCGTGGCTGAGTGCGATTATATGGGAAAATTCGATGGTCGAGATTTTTCACATATGAGGGCATTTTTGACATCTCCATTCGACGCTGATCACGATAACGAGCTCTTATCTGCAAAAAGTTCTGAAATAACGGAGATATGGGCTCCCGAAATTTGGAGTCCGTGGCTGAGTGCGATTATATGGGAAAATTCGATAGTCGAGATTTTTCACATATGAGGGCATTTTTGACATCTCCATTCGACGCTGATCACGATAACGAGTTCTTATCTGCAAAAAGTGCCGAAATAACGGAGATATGGGCTCCCGAAATTTGGAGTCCGTGGCTGAGTGCGATTATATGGGAAAATTCGATGGTCGAGATTTTTCACATATGAGGGCATTTTTGACATCTCCATTCGACGCTGATCACGATAACGAGCTCTTATCTGCAAAAAGTTCTGAAATAACGGAGATATGGGCTCCCGAAATTTGGAGTCCGTGGCTGAGTGCGATTATATGGGAAAATTCGATAGTCGAGATTTTTCACATATGAGGGCATTTTTGACATCTCCATTCGATGCTGATCACGATAACGAGCTCTTATCTGCAAAAAGTGCTGAAATAACGGAGATATGGGCTCCCGAAATTTGGAGTCCGTGGCTGAGTGCGATTATATGGGAAAATTCGATGGTCGAGATTTTTCACATATGAGGGCATTTTTGACATCTCCATTCGACGCTGATCACGATAACGAGCTCTTATCTGCAAAAAGTGCTGAAATAACGGAGATATGGGCTCCCGAAATTTGGAGTCCGTGGCTGAGTGCGATTATATGGGAAAATTCGATGTTCGAGGTTTTTCACATATGAGGGCATTTTTGACATCTCCATTCGACGCTGATCACGATAACGAGCTCTTATCTGCAAAAAGTGCCGAAATAACGGAGATATGGGCTCCCGAAATTTGGAGTCCGTGGCTGAGTGCGATTATATGGGAAAATTCGATGGTCGAGATTTTTCACATATGAGGGCATTTTTGACATCTCCATTCGACGCTGATCACGATAACGAGCTCTTATCTGCAAAAAGTTCTGAAATAACGGAGATATGGGCTCCCGAAATTTGGAGTCCGTGGCTGAGTGCGATTATATGGGAAAATTCGATAGTCGAGATTTTTCACATATGAGGGCATTTTTGACATCTCCATTCGACGCTGATCACGATAACGAGTTCTTATCTGCAAAAAGTGCCGAAATAACGGAGATATGGGCTCCCGAAGTTTGGAGTCCGTGGCTGAGTGCGATTATATGGGAAAATTCGATGGTCGAGATTTTTCACATATGAGGGCATTTTTGACATCTCCATTCGACGCTGATCACGATAACGAGCTCTTATCTGCAAAACGTGCTGAAATAACGGAGATATGTTCTCCCGAAGTTTGGAGTCGGAGGCTTAGTGCGATTATATGGGAAAATTCGATGGTCGAGATTTTTCACATATGAGGGCATTTTTGACATCTCCATTCGATGCTGATCACGATAACGAGCTCTTATCTGCAAAAAGTGCTGAAATAACGGAGATATGGGCTCCCGAATTTTGGAGTCAGGGGCTTAGTGTGATTATATGGGAGAATTCGATGGGTGATATTTTTCACATATGAGGGCATTTTTGACATCTCCATTCGACGCTGATCACGATAACGAGCTCTTATCTGCAAAAAGTGCTGAAATAACGGAGATATGGGCTCCCGAAATTTGGAGTCCGTGCCTGAGTGCGATTATATGGGAAAATTCGATGGTCGAGATTTTTCACATATGAGGGCATTTTTGACATCTCCATTCGACGCTGATCACGATAACGAGCTCTTATCTGCAAAAAGTGCCGAAATAACGGAGATATGTTCTCCCGAAGTTTGGAGTCGGAGGCTTAGTGCGATTATATGGGAAAATTCGATGGTCGAGATTGTTCACATATGAGGGCATTTTTGACATCTCCATTCGATGCTGATCACGATAACGAGCTCTTATCTGCAAAAAGTGCTGAAATAACGGAGATATGGGCTCCCGAAATTTGGAGTCGGATGCTTAGTGCGATTATATGGGAAAATTCGATGGTCGAGATTTTTCACATATGAGGGCATTTTTGACATCTCCATTCGATGCTGATCACGATAACGAGCTCTTATCTGCAAAAAGTGCTGAAATAACGGAGATATGGGCTCCCGAAATTTGGAGTCCGTGTCTGAGTGCGATTATATGGGAAAATTCGATGGTCGAGATTTTTCACATATGAGGGCATTTTTGACATCTCCATTCGATGCTGATCACGATAACGAGCTCTTATCTGCAAAAAGTGCTGAAATAACGGAGATATGGGCTCCCGAATTTTGGAGTCAGGGGCTTAGTGTGATTATATGGGAGAATTCGATGGGTGATATTTTTCACATATGAGGGCATTTTTGACATCTCCATTCGACGCTGATCACGATAACGAGCTCTTATCTGCAAAAAGTGCTGAAATAACGGAGATATGGGCTCCCGAAATTTGGAGTCCGTGCCTGAGTGCGATTATATGGGAAAATTCGATGGTCGAGATTTTTCACATATGAGGGCATTTTTGACATCTCCATTCGACGCTGATCACGATAACGAGCTCTTATCTGCAAAAAGTGCCGAAATAACGGAGATATGGGCTCCCGAAATTTGGAGTCCGTGGCTGAGTGCGATTATATGGGAAAATTCGATGGTCGAGATTTTTCACATATGAGGGCATTTTTGACATCTCCATTCGACGCTGATCACGATAACGAGCTCTTATCTGCAAAAAGTTCTGAAATAACGGAGATATGGGCTCCCGAAATTTGGAGTCCGTGGCTGAGTGCGATTATATGGGAAAATTCGATAGTCGAGATTTTTCACATATGAGGGCATTTTTGACATCTCCATTCGACGCTGATCACGATAACGAGTTCTTACCTGCAAAAAGTGCCGAAATAACGGAGATATGGGCTCCCGAAGTTTGGAGTCCGTGGCTGAGTGCGATTATATGGGAAAATTCGATGGTCGAGATTTTTCACATATGAGGGCATTTTTGACATCTCCATTCGACGCTGATCACGATAACGAGCTCTTATCTGCAAAACGTGCTGAAATAACGGAGATATGTTCTCCCGAAGTTTGGAGTCGGAGGCTTAGTGCGATTATATGGGAAAATTCGATGGTCGAGATTTTTCACATATGAGGGCATTTTTGACATCTCCATTCGATGCTGATCACGATAACGAGCTCTTATCTGCAAAAAGTGCTGAAATAACGGAGATATGGGCTCCCGAATTTTGGAGTCAGGGGCTTAGTGTGATTATATGGGAGAATTCGATGGGTGATATTTTTCACATATGAGGGCATTTTTGACATCTCCATTCGACGCTGATCACGATAACGAGCTCTTATCTGCAAAAAGTGCTGAAATAACGGAGATATGGGCTCCCGAAATTTGGAGTCCGTGCCTGAGTGCGATTATATGGGAAAATTCGATAGTCGAGATTTTTCACATATGAGGGCATTTTTGACATCTCCATTCGACGCTGATCACGATAACGAGCTCTTATCTGCAAAAAGTGCCGAAATAACGGAGATATGTTCTCCCGAAGTTTGGAGTCGGAGGCTTAGTGCGATTATATGGGAAAATTCGATGGTCGAGATTGTTCACATATGAGGGCATTTTTGACATCTCCATTCGATGCTGATCACGATAACGAGCTCTTATCTGCAAAAAGTGCTGAAATAACGGAGATATGGGCTCCCGAAATTTGGAGTCGGATGCTTAGTGCGATTATATGGGAAAATTCGATGGTCGAGATTTTTCACATATGAGGGCATTTTTGACATCTCCATTCGATGCTGATCACGATAACGAGCTCTTATCTGCAAAAAGTGCTGAAATAACGGAGATATGGGCTCCCGAAATTTGGAGTCCGTGTCTGAGTGCGATTATATGGGAAAATTCGATGGTCGAGATTTTTCACATATGAGGGCATTTTTGACATCTCCATTCGATGCTGATCACGATAACGAGCTCTTATCTGCAAAAAGTGCTGAAATAACGGAGATATGGGCTCCCGAATTTTGGAGTCAGGGGCTTAGTGTGATTATATGGGAGAATTCGATGGGTGATATTTTTCACATATGAGGGCATTTTTGACATCTCCATTCGACGCTGATCACGATAACGAGCTCTTATCTGCAAAAAGTGCTGAAATAACGGAGATATGGGCTCCCGAAATTTGGAGTCCGTGCCTGAGTGCGATTATATGGGAAAATTCGATGGTCGAGATTTTTCACATATGAGGGCATTTTTGACATCTCCATTCGACGCTGATCACGATAACGAGCTCTTATCTGCAAAAAGTGCCGAAATAACGGAGATATGGGCTCCCGAAATTTGGAGTCCGTGGCTGAGTGCGATTATATGGGAAAATTCGATGGTCGAGATTTTTCACATATGAGGGCATTTTTGACATCTCCATTCGACGCTGATCACGATAACGAGCTCTTATCTGCAAAAAGTTCTGAAATAACGGAGATATGGGCTCCCGAAATTTGGAGTCCGTGGCTGAGTGCGATTATATGGGAAAATTCGATAGTCGAGATTTTTCACATATGAGGGCATTTTTGACATCTCCATTCGATGCTGATCACGATAACGAGCTCTTATCTGCAAAAAGTGCTGAAATAACGGAGATATGGGCTCCCGAATTTTGGAGTCAGGGGCTTAGTGTGATTATATGGGAGAATTCGATGGGTGATATTTTTCACATATGAGGGCATTTTTGACATCTCCATTCGACGCTGATCACGATAACGAACTCTTATCTGCAAAAAGTGCTGAAATAACGGAGATATGGGCTCCCGAAATTTGGAGTCCGTGCCTGAGTGCGATTATATGGGAAAATTCGATGGTCGAGATTTTTCACATATGAGGGCATTTTTGACATCTCCATTCGACGCTGATCACGATAACGAGCTCTTATCTGCAAAAAGTGCCGAAATAACGGAGATATGGGCTCCCGAAATTTGGAGTCAGGCGCTTAGTGTGATTATATGGGAAAATTCGATGTTCGAGGTTTTTCACATATGAGGGCATTTTTGACATCTCCATTCGACGCTGATCACGATAACGAGCTCTTATCTGCAAAAAGTGCCGAAATAACGGAGATATGGGCTCCCGAAATTTGGAGTCGGATGCTTAGTGCGATTATATGGGAAAATTCGATGGTCGAGATTTTTCACATATGAGGGCATTTTTGACATCTCCATTCGATGCTGATCACGATAACGAGCTCTTATCTGCAAAAAGTGCTGAAATAACGGAGATATGGGCTCCCGAAATTTGGAGTCCGTGCCTGAGTGCGATTATATGGGAAAATTCGATGGTCGAGATTTTTCACATATGAGGGCATTTTTGACATCTCCATTCGACGCTGATCACGATAACGAGCTCTTATCTGCAAAAAGTGCCGAAATAACGGAGATATGTTCTCCCGAAGTTTGGAGTCGGAGGCTTAGTGCGATTATATGGGAAAATTCGATGGTCGAGATTGTTCACATATGAGGGCATTTTTGACATCTCCATTCGATGCTGATCACGATAACGAGCTCTTATCTGCAAAAAGTGCTGAAATAACGGAGATATGGGCTCCCGAAATTTGGAGTCCGTGGCTGAGTGCGATTATATGGGAAAATTCGATGGTCGAGATTTTTCACATATCGGGGCATTTTTGACATCTCCATTCGACGCTGATCACGATAACGAGCTCTTATCTGGAAAAAGTTCTGAAATAACGGAGATATGGGCTCCCGAAGTTTGGAGTCGGGGGCTTAGTGTGACTATATGGGAAAATTCGGTGTTCGAGGTTTTTCACATATGAGGGCATTTTTGACATCTCCATTCGACGCTGATCACGATAACGAGCTCTTATCTACAAAAAGTGCTGAAATAACGGAGATATGGGCTCCCGAATTTTGGAGTCAGGGGCTTAGTGTGATTATATGGGAGAATTCGATGGGTGATATTTTTCACATATGAGGGCATTTTTGACATCTCCATTCGACGCTGATCACGATAACGAGCTCTTATCTGCAAAAAGTGCCGAAATAACGGAGATATGGGCTCCCGAAATTTGGAGTCAGGGGCTTAGTGTGATTATATGGGAAAATTCGATGTTCGAGGTTTTTCACATATGAGGGCATTTTTGACATCTCCATTCGACGCTGATCACGATAACGAGCTCTTATCTGCAAAAAGTGCCGAAATAACGGAGATATGGGCTCCCGAAATTTGGAGTCGGATGCTTAGTTCGATTATATGGGAAATTTCGATGGTCGAGAATTTTCACATATGAGGGCATTTTTGACATCTCCATTCGACACTGATCACGATAACGAGCTCTTATCTGCAAAAAGTGCTGAAATAACGGAGATATGGGCTCCCGAAATTTGGAGTCAGGGGCTTAGTGTGATTATATGGAAGAATTCGATGGTCGATATTTTTCGCATATGAGGGCATTTTTGACATCTCCATTCGACGCTGATCACGATAACGAGCTCTTATCTGCAAAAAGAGCCGAAATAACGGAGATATGGGCTCCCGAAGTTTGGAGTCAGGGGCTTAGTGTGATTATATGGGAAAATTCGATGTTCGAGGTTTTTCACATATGAGGGCATTTTTGACATCTCCATTCGACGCTGATCACGATAACGAGCTCTTATCTGGAAAAAGTGCCGAAATAACGGAGATATGGGCTCCCGAAATTTGGAGTCCGTGGCTGAGTGCGATTATATGGGAAAATTCGATGGTCGAGATTTTTCACATATGAGGGCATTTTTGACATCTCCATTCGACGCTGATCACGATAACGAGCTCTTATCTGCAAAAAGTGCCGAAATAACGGAGATATGGGCTCCCGAAGTTTGGAGTCGGGGGCTTAGTGTGACTATATGGGAAAATTCGGTGTTCGAGGTTTTTCACATATGAGGGCATTTTTGACATCTCCATTCGACGCTGATCACGATAACGAGCTCTTATCTGCAAAAAGTGCCGAAAAAACGGAGATATGGGCTCCCGAAGTTGGGAGTCCGTGGCTGAGTGCGATTATATGGGAAAATTCGATGGTCGAGATTTTTCACATATGAGGGCATTTTTGACATCTCCATTCGACGCTGATCACGATAACGAGCTCTTATCTGCAAAAAGTTCCGAAATAACGGAGATATGGGCTCCCGAAGTTTGGAGTCCGTGGCTGAGTGCGATTATATGGGAAAATTCGATGGTCGAGATTTTTCACATATGAGGGCATTTTTGACATCTCCATTCGACGCTGATCACGATAACGAGCTCTTATCTGCAAAAAGTTCTGAAATAACGGAGATATGGGCTCCCGAAGTTTGGAGCCCGTGGCTGAGTGCGATTATATGGGAAAATTCGATGGTCGAGATTTTTCACATATGAGGGTATTTTTGACATCTCCATTCGACGCTGATCACGATAACGAGCTCTTATCTGCAAAAAGTGCCGAAATAACGGAGATATGGGCTCCCGAAGTTTGGAGTCCGTGGCTGAGTGCGATTATATGGGAAAATTCGATGGTCGAGATTTTTCACATATGAGGGTATTTTTGACATCTCCATTCGACGCTGATCACGATAACGAGCTCTTATCTGCAAAAAGTGCCCAAATAACGGAGATATGGGCTCCCGAAGTTTGGAGTCGGGGGCTTAGTGTGATTATATGGGAAAATTGGATGTTGGAGGTTTTTCATATATGAGGGCATTTTTGACATCTCCATTCGACGCTGATCACGATAACGAGCTCTTATCTGCAAAAAGTGCGGAAATAACGGAGATATGGGCTCCCGAAGTTTGGAGTCGGGGGCTTAGTCCGATTATATGGGAAAATTCGATGGTCGAGATTTTTCACATATGAGGGCATTTTTGACATCTCCATTCGACGCTGATCACGATAACGAGCTCTTATCTGCAAAAAGTGCCGAAATAACGGAGATATGGGCTCCCGAAGTTTGGAGTCGGGGGCTTAGTGTGACTATATGGGAAAATTCGATGTTCGAGGTTTTTCACATATGAGGGCATTTTTGACACCTCCATTCGACGCTGATCACGATAACGAGCTCTTATCTGAAAAAAGTGCCGAAATAACGGAGATATGGGCTCCCGAAATTTGGAGTCCGTGGCTGAGTGCGATTATATGGGAAAATTCGATGGTCGAGATTTTTCACATATGAGGGCATTTTTGACATCTCCATTCGACGCTGATCACGATAACGAGCTCTTATCTGCAAAAAGTGCCGAAATAACGGAGATATGGGCTCCCGAAGTTTGGAGTCGGGGGCTTAGTGTGACTATATGGGAAAATTCGATGTTCGAGATTTTTCACATATGAGGGCATTTTTGACATCTCCATTCGACGCTGATCACGATAACGAGCTCTTATCTGCAAAAAGTGCTGAAATAACGGAGATATGGGCTCCCGAAGTTTGGAGTCCGTGGCTGAGTGCGATTATATGGGAAAATTCGATGGTCGATATTTTTCACATATGAGGGCATTTTTGACATCTCCATTCGACGCTAATCACGATAACGAGCTCTTATCTGCAAAAAGTGCCGAAATAACGGAGATATGGGCTCCCGAAGTTTGGAGTCCGTGGCTGAGTGCGATTTATGGGAAAATTCGATGGTCGAGATTTTTCACATATGAGGGCATTTTTGACATCTCCATTCGACGCTGATCACGATAACGAGCTCTTATCTGCAAAAAGTGCTGAAATAACGGAGATATGGGCTCCCGAAATTTGGAGTCGGGGGCTTAATGCGATTATATGGGAAAATTCGATGGTCGAGATTTTTCACATATGAGGGCATTTTTGACATCTCCATTCGACGCTGATCACGATAACGAGCTCTTATCTGCAAAAAGTGCCGAAATAACGGAGATATGGGCTCCCGAAGTTTGGAGTCCGTGGCTGAGTGCGATTATATGGGAAAATTCGATGGTCGAGATTTTTCACATATGAGGGCATTTTTGACATCTCCATTCGACGCTGATCACGATAACGAGCTCTTATCTGCAAAAAGTGCTGAAATAACGGAGATATGGGCTCCCGAAGTTTGGAGTCCGTGGCTGAGTGCGATTATATGGGAAAATTCGATGGTCGAGATTTTTTCACATATGGGGGCATTTTTGACATCTCCATTCGACGCTGATCACGATAACGAGCTCTTATCTGCAAAAAGTGCGGAAATAACGGAGATATGGGCTCCCGAAGTTTGGAGTCGGGGGCTTAGTCCGATTATATGGGAAAATTCGATGGTCGAGATTTTTCATATATGAGGGCATTTTTGACATCTCCATTCGACGCTGATCACGATAACGAGCTCTTATCTGCAAAAAGTGCGGAAATAACGGAGATATGGGCTCCCGAAGTTTGGAGTCGGGGGCTTAGTCCGATTATATGGGAAAATTCGATGGTCGAGATTTTTCACATATGAGGGCATTTTTGACATTTCCAATCGACGCTGATCACGATAACGAGCTCTTATCTGCAAAAAGTGCCGAAATAACGGAGATATGGGCTCCCGAAGTTTGGAGTCGGGAGCTTAGTGTGACTATATGGGAAAATTCGATGTTCGAGGTTTTTCACATATGAGGGCATTTTTGACATCTCCATTCGACGCTGATCACGATAACGAGCTCTTATCTGAAAAAAGTGCCGAAATAACGGAGATATGGGCTCCCGAAATTTGGAGTCCGTGGCTGAGTGCGATTATATGGGAAAATTCGATGGTGGAGATTTTTCACATATGAGGGCATTTTTGACATCTCCATTCGACGCTGTTCACGATAACGAGCTCTTATCTGCAAAAAGTGCTGAAATAACGGAGATATGGGCTCCCGAAGTTTGGAGTCCGTGGCTGAGTGCGATTATATGGGAAAATTCGATGGTCGATATTTTTCACATATGAGGGCATTTTTGACATCTCCATTCGACGCTAATCACGATAACGAGCTCTTATCTGCAAAAAGTGCCGAAATAACGGAGATATGGGCTCCCGAAGTTTGGAGTCCGTGGCTGAGTGCGATTATATGGGAAAATTCGATGGTCGAGATTTTTCACATATGAGGGCATTTTTGACATCTCCATTCGACGCTGATCACGATAACGAGCTCTTATCTGCAAAAAGTGCCGAAATAACGGAGATATGGGCTCCCGAAGTTTGGAGTCCGTGGCTGAGTGCGATTATATGGGAAAATTCGATGGTCGAGATTTTTCACATATGAGGGCATTTTTGACATCTCCATTCGACGCTGATCACGATAACGAGCTCTTATCTGCAAAAAGTGCTGAAATAACGGAGATATGGGCTCCCGAAGTTTGGAGTCCGTGGCTGAGTGCGATTATATGGGAAAATTCGATGGTCGAGATTTTTCACATATGAGGGCATTTTTGACATCTCCATTCGACGCTGATCACGATAACGAGCTCTTATCTGCAAAAAGTGCTGAAATAACGGAGATATGGGCTCCCGAAGTTTGGAGCCCGTGGCTGAGTGCGATTATATGGGAAAATTCGATGGTCGAGATTTTTTCACATATGGGGGCATTTTTGACATCTCCATTCGACGCTGATCACGATAACGAGCTCTTATCTGCAAAAAGTGCTGAAATAACGGAGATATGGGCTCCCGAAGTTTGGAGTCCGTGGCTGAGTGCGATTATATGGGAAAATTCGATGGTCGAGATTTTTCACATATGAGGGTATTTTTGACATCTCCATTCGACGCTGATCACGATAACGAGCTCTTATCTGCAAAAAGTGCCGAAATAACGGAGATATGGGCTCCCGAAGTTTGGAGTCGGGGGCTTAGTGTGATTATATGGGAAAATTCGATGTTCGAGGTTTTTATATATGAGCGCATTTTTGACATCTCCATTCGACGCTGATCACGATAACGAGCTCTTATCTGCAAAAAGTGCCGAAATAACGGAGATATGGGCTCCCGAAGTTTGGAGTCGGGGGCTTAGTCCGATTATATGGGAAAATTCGATGGTCGAGATTTTTCACATATGAGGGCATTTTTGACATTTCCAATCGACGCTGATCACGATAACGAGCTCTTATCTGCAAAAAGTGCCGAAATAACGGAGATATGGGCTCCCGAAGTTTGGAGTCGGGAGCTTAGTGTGACTATATGGGAAAATTCGATGTTCGAGGTTTTTCACATATGAGGGCATTTTTGACATCTCCATTCGACGCTGATCACGATAACGAGCTCTTATCTGAAAAAAGTGCCGAAATAACGGAGATATGGGCTCCCGAAATTTGGAGTCCGTGGCTGAGTGCGATTATATGGGAAAATTCGATGGTGGAGATTTTTCACATATGAGGGCATTTTTGACATCTCCATTCGACGCTGTTCACGATAACGAGCTCTTATCTGCAAAAAGTGCTGAAATAACGGAGATATGGGCTCCCGAAGTTTGGAGTCCGTGGCTGAGTGCGATTATATGGGAAAATTCGATGGTCGATATTTTTCACATATGAGGGCATTTTTGACATCTCCATTCGACGCTAATCACGATAACGAGCTCTTATCTGCAAAAAGTGCCGAAATAACGGAGATATGGGCTCCCGAAGTTTGGAGTCCGTGGCTGAGTGCGATTTATGGGAAAATTCGATGGTCGAGATTTTTCACATATGAGGGCATTTTTGACATCTCCATTCGACGCTGATCACGATAACGAGCTCTTATCTGCAAAAAGTGCTGAAATAACGGAGATATGGGCTCCCGAAATTTGGAGTCCGTGGCTGAGTGCGATTATATGGGAAAATTCGATGGTCGAGATTTTTCACATATGAGGGCATTTTTGACATCTCCATTCGACGCTGATCACGATAACGAGCTCTTATCTGCAAAAAGTGCCGAAATAACGGAGATATGGGCTCCCGAAGTTTGGAGTCCGTGGCTGAGTGCGATTATATGGGAAAATTCGATGGTCGAGATTTTTCACATATGAGGGCATTTTTGACATCTCCATTCGACGCTGATCACGATAACGAGCTCTTATCTGCAAAAAGTGCTGAAATAACGGAGATATGGGCTCCCGAAGTTTGGAGTCCGTGGCTGAGTGCGATTATATGGGAAAATTCGATGGTCGAGATTTTTCACATATGAGGGCATTTTTGACATCTCCATTCGACGCTGATCACGATAACGAGCTCTTATCTGCAAAAAGTGCTGAAATAACGGAGATATGGGCTCCCGAAGTTTGGAGCCCGTGGCTGAGTGCCATTATATGGGAAAATTCGATGGTCGAGATTTTTTCACATATGGGGGCATTTTTGACATCTCCATTCGACGCTGATCACGATAACGAGCTCTTATCTGCAAAAAGTGCTGAAATAACGGAGATATGGGCTCCCGAAGTTTGGAGTCCGTGGCTGAGTGCGATTATATGGGAAAATTCGATGGTCGAGATTTTTCACATATGAGGGTATTTTTGACATCTCCATTCGACGCTGATCACGATAACGAGCTCTTATCTGCAAAAAGTGCCGAAATAACGGAGATATGGGCTCCCGAAGTTTGGAGTCGGGGGCTTAGTGTGATTATATGGGAAAATTCGATGTTCGAGGTTTTTCACATATGAGGGCATTTTTGACATCTCCATTCGACGCTAATCACGATAACGAGCTCTTATCTGCAAAAAGTGCCGAAATAACGGAGATATGGGCTCCCGAAGTTTGGAGTCCGTGGCTGAGTGCGATTATATGGGAAAATTCGATGGTCGAGATTTTTCACATATGAGGGCATTTTTGACATCTCCATTCGACGCTGATCACGATAACGAGCTCTTATCTGCAAAAAGTTCCCAAATAACGGAGATATGGGCTCCCGAAGTTTGGAGTCGGGGGCTTAGTGTGATTATATGGGAAAATTGGATGTTGGAGGTTTTTCATATATGAGGGCATTTTTGACATCTCCATTCGACGCTGATCACGATAACGAGCTCTTATCTGCAAAAAGTGCGGAAATAACGGAGATATGGGCTCCCGAAATTTGGAGTCGGGGGCTTAGTCCGATTATATGGGAAAATTCGATGGTCGAGATTTTTCACATATGAGGGCATTTTTGACATCTCCATTCGACGCTGATCACGATAACGAGCTCTTATCTGCAAAAAGTGCCGAAATAACGGAGATATGGGCTCCCGAAGTTTGGAGTCGGGGGCTTAGTGTGACTATATGGGAAAATTCGATGTTCGAGGTTTTTCACATATGAGGGCATTTTTGACATCTCCATTCGACGCTGATCACGATAACGAGCTCTTATCTGAAAAAAGTGCCGAAATAACGGAGATATGGGCTCCCGAAATTTGGAGTCCGTGGCTGAGTGCGATTATATGGGAAAATTCGATGGTCGAGATTTTTCACATATGAGGGCATTTTTGACATCTCCATTCGACGCTGATCACGATAACGAGCTCTTATCTGCAAAAAGTGCTGAAATAACGGAGATATGGGCTCCCGAAGTTTGGAGTCCGTGGCTGAGTGCGATTATATGGGAAAATTCGATGGTCGATATTTTTCACATATGAGGGCATTTTTGACATCTCCATTCGACGCTAATCAGGATAACGAGCTCTTATCTGCAAAAAGTGCCGAAATAACGGAGATATGGGCTCCCGAAGTTTGGAGTCCGTGGCTGAGTGCGATTTATGGGAAAATTCGATGGTCGAGATTTTTCACATATGAGGGCATTTTTGACATCTCCATTCGACGCTGATCACGATAACGAGCTCTTATCTGCAAAAAGTGCCGAAATAACGGAGATATGGGCTCCCGAAGTTTGGAGTCCGTGGCTGAGTGCGATTATATGGGAAAATTCGATGGTCGAGATTTTTCACATATGAGGGCATTTTTGACATCTCCATTCGACGCTGATCACGATAACGAGCTCTTATCTGCAAAAAGTGCGGAAATAACGGAGATATGGGCTCCCGAAGTTTGGAGTCGGGGGCTTAGTCCGATTATATGGGAAAATTCGATGGTCGAGATTTTTCACATATGAGGGCATTTTTGACATTTCCATTCGACGCTGATCACGATAACGAGCTCTTATCTGCAAAAAGTGCCGAAATAACGGAGATATGGGCTCCCGAAGTTTGGAGTCGGGAGCTTAGTGTGACTATATGGGAAAATTCGATGTTCGAGGTTTTTCACATATGAGGGCATTTTTGACATCTCCATTCGACGCTGATCACGATAACGAGCTCTTATCTGCAAAAAGTGCTGAAATAACGGAGATATGGGCTCCCGAAGTTTGGAGTCCGTGGCTGAATGCGATTATATGGGAAAATTCGATGGTCGATATTTTTCACATATGAGGGCATTTTTGACATCTCCATTCGACGCTAATCACGATAACGAGCTCTTATCTGCAAAAAGTGCCGAAATAACGGAGATATGGGCTCCCGAAGTTTGGAGTCCGTGGCTGAGTGCGATTTATGGGAAAATTCGATGGTCGAGATTTTTCACATATGAGGGCATTTTTGACATCTCCATTCGACGCTGATCACGATAACGAGCTCTTATCTGCAAAAAGTGCTGAAATAACGGAGATATGGGCTCCCGAAATTTGGAGTCCGTGGCTGAGTGCGATTATATGGGAAAATTCGATGGTCGAGATTTTTCACATATGAGGGCATTTTTGACATCTCCATTCGACGCTGATCACGATAACGAGCTCTTATCTGCAAAAAGTGCCGAAATAACGGAGATATGGGCTCCCGAAGTTTGGAGTCCGTGGCTGAGTGCGATTATATGGGAAAATTCGATGGTCGAGATTTTTCACATATGAGGGCATTTTTGACATCTCCATTCGACGCTGATCACGATAACGAGCTCTTATCTGCAAAAAGTGCTGAATAAACGGAGATATGGGCTCCCGAAGTTTGGAGTCCGTGGCTGAGTGCGATTATATGGGAAAATTCGATGGTCGAGATTTTTTCACATATGGGGGCATTTTTGACATCTCCATTCGACGCTGATCACGATAACGAGCTCTTATCTGCAAAAAGTGCTGAAATAACGGAGATATGGGCTCCCGAAGTTTGGAGTCCGTGGCTGAGTGCGATTATATGGGAAAATTCGATGGTCGAGATTTTTCACATATGAGGGTATTTTTGACATCTCCATTCGACGCTGATCACGATAACGAGCTCTTATCTGCAAAAAGTGCCGAAATAACGGAGATATGGGCTCCCGAAGTTTGGAGTCGGGGGCTTAGTGTGATTATATGGGAAAATTCGATGTTCGAGGTTTTTATATATGAGGGCATTTTTGACATCTCCATTCGACGCTGATCACGATAACGAGCTCTTATCTGCAAAAAGTGCCGAAATAACGGAGATATGGGCTCCCGAAGTTTGGAGTCGGGGGCTTAGTGCGATTATATGGGAAAATTCGATGGTCGAGATTTTTCACATATGAGGGCATTTTTGACATCTCCATTCGACGCTGATCACGATAACGAGCTCTTATCTGCAAAAAGTGCTGAAATAACGGAGATATGGGCTCCCGAAGTTTGGAGTCCGTGGCTGAGTGCGATTATATGGGAAAATCCGATGGTCGAGATTTTTCACATATAAGGGTATTTTTGACATCTCCATTCGACGCTGATCACGATAACGAGCTCTTATCTGCAAAAAGTGCCGAAATAACGGAGATATGGGCTCCCGAAGTTTGGAGTCGGGGGCTTAGTGTGACTATATGGGAAAATTCGATGGTCGAGATTTTTCACATATGAGGGCATTTTTGACATCTCCATTCGACGCTGATCACGATAACGAGCTCTTATCTGCAAAAAGTGCTGAAATAACGGAGATATGGGCTCCCGAAGTTTGGAGTCCGTGGCTGAGTGCGATTATATGGGAAAATTCGATGGTCGAGATTTTTCACATATAAGGGTATTTTTGACATCTCCATTCGACGCTGATCACGATAACGAGCTCTTATCTGCAAAAAGTGCTGAAATAACGGAGATATGGGCTCCCGAAATTTGGAGTCCGTGGCTGAGTGCGATTATATGGGAAAATTCGATGGTCGAGATTTTTCACATATGAGGGCATTTTTGACATCTCCATTCGACGCTGATCACGATAACGAGCTCTTATCTGCAAAAAGTGCTGAAATAACGGAGATATGGGCTCCCGAAGTTTGGAGTCCGTGGCTGAGTGCGATTATATGGGAAAATTCGATGGTCGAGATTTTTCACATATGAGGGCATTTTTGACATCTCCATTCGACGCTGATCACGATAACGAGCTCTTATCTGCAAAAAGTGCCGAAATAACGGAGATATGGGCTCCCGAAGTTTGGAGTCCGTGGCTGAGTGCGATTATATGGGAAAATTCGATGGTCGAGATTTTTCACATATGAGGGCATTTTTGACATCTCCATTCGACGCTGATCACGATAACGAGCTCTTATCTGCAAAAAGTGCTGAAATAACGGAGATATGGGCTCCCGAAGTTTGGAGTCCGTGGCTTAGTGCGATTATATGGGAAAATTCGATGGTCGAGATTTTTCACATATGAGGGCATTTTTGACATCTCCATTCGACGCTGATCACGATAACGAGCTCTTATCTGCAAAAAGTGCCGAAATGACGGAGATATGGGCTCCCGAAGTTTGGAGTCCGTGGCTGAGTGCGATTATATGGGAAAATTCGATGTTCGAGGTTTTTATATATGAGGGCATTTTTGACATCTCCATTCGACGCTGATCACGATAACGAGCTCTTATCTGCAAAAAGTGCTGAAATAACGGAGATATGGGCTCCCGAAGTTTGGAGTCCGTGGCTTAGTGCGATTATATGGGAAAATTCGATGGTCGAGATTTTTCACATATGAGGGCATTTTTGACATCTCCATTCGACGCTGATCACGATAACGAGCTCTTATCTGCAAAAAGTGCTGAAATAACGGAGATATGGGCTCCCGAAGTTTGGAGTCCGTGGCTTAGTGTGATTATATGGGAAAATTCGATGTTCGAGGTTTTTATATATGAGGGCATTTTTGACATCTCCATTCGACGCTGATCACGATAACGAGCTCTTATCTGCAAAAAGTGCCGAAATAACGGAGATATGGGCTCCCGAAGTTTGGAGTCGGGGGCTTAGTGCGATTATATGGGAAAATTCGATGGTCGAGATTTTTCACATATGAGGGCATTTTTGACATCTCCATTCGACGCTGATCACGATAACGAGCTCTTATCTGCAAAAAGTGCCGAAATAACGGAGATATGGGCTCCCGAAATTTGGAGTCCGTGGCTGAGTGCGATTATATGGGAAAATTCGATGGTCGAGATTTTTCACATATGAGGGCATTTTTGACATCTCCATTCGACGCTGATCACGATAACGAGCTCTTATCTGCAAAAAGTACCGAAATAACGGAGATATGGGCTCCCGAAGTTTGGAGTCCGTGGCTGAGTGCGATTATATGGGAAAATTCGATGGTCGAGATTTTTCACATATGAGGGCATTTTTGACATCTCCATTCGACGCTGATCACGATAACGAGCTCTTATCTGCAAAAAGTACCGAAATAACGGAGATATGGGCTCCCGAAGTTTGGAGTCCGTGGCTGAGTGCGATTATATGGGAAAATTCGATGGTCGAGATTTTTCACATATGAGGGCATTTTTGACATCTCCATTCGACGCTGATCACGATAACGAGCTCTTATCTGCAAAAAGTGCCGAAATAACGGAGATATGGGCTCCCGAAATTTGGAGTCCGTGGCTGAGTGCGATTATATGGGAAAATTCGATGGTCGAGATTTTTCACATATGAGGGCATTTTTGACATCTCCATTCGACGCTGATCACGATAACGAGCTCTTATCTGCAAAAAGTACCGAAATAACGGAGATATGGGCTCCCGAAGTTTGGAGTCCGTGGCTGAGTGCGATTATATGGGAAAATTCGATGGTCGAGATTTTTCACATATGAGGGCATTTTTGACATCTCCATTCGACGCTGATCACGATAACGAGCTCTTATCTGCAAAAAGTGCTGAAATAACGGAGATATGGGCTCCCGAAGTTTGGAGTCCGTGGCTGAGTGCGATTATATGGGAAAATTCGATGGTCGAGATTTTTCACATATGAGGGTATTTTTGACATCTCCATTCGACGCTGATCACGATAACGAGCTCTTATCTGCAAAAAGTGCCGAAATAACGGAGATATGGGCTCCCGAAGTTTGGAGTCGGGGGCTTAGTGTGATTATATGGGAAAATTCGATGTTCGAGGTTTTTATATATGAGGGCATTTTTGACATCTCCATTCGACGCTGATCACGATAACGAGCTCTTATCTGCAAAAAGTGCCGAAATAACGGAGATATGGGCTCCCGAAGTTTGGAGTCCGTGGCTGAGTGCGATTATATGGGAAAATTCGATGGTCGAGATTTTTCACATATGAGGGCATTTTTGACATCTCCATTCGACGCTGATCACGATAACGAGCTCTTATCTGCAAAAAGTGCTGAAATAACGGAGATATGGGCTCCCGAAGTTTGGAGCCCGTGGCTGAGTGCGATTATATGGGAAAATTCGATGGTCGAGATTTTTCACATATGAGGGTATTTTTGACATCTCCATTCGACGCTGATCACGATAACGAGCTCTTATCTGCAAAAAGTGCCGAAATAACGGAGATATGGGCTCCCGAAGTTTGGAGTCGGGGGCTTAGTGTGATTATATGGGAAAATTCGATGTTCGAGGTTTTTATATATGAGGGCATTTTTGACATCTCCATTCGACGCTGATCACGATAACGAGCTCTTATCTGCAAAAAGTGCCGAAATAACGGAGATATGGGCTCCCGAAGTTTGGAGTCGGGGGCTTAGTGCGATTATATGGGAAAATTCGATGGTCGAGATTTTTCACATATGAGGGCATTTTTGACATCTCCATTCGACGCTGATCACGATAACGAGCTCTTATCTGCAAAAAGTGCCGAAATAACGGAGATATGGGCTCCCGAAGTTTGGAGTCGGGGGCTTAGTGCGATTATATGGGAAAATTCGATGGTCGAGATTTTTCACATATGAGGGCATTTTTGACATCTCCATTCGACGCTGATCACGATAACGAGCTCTTATCTGCAAAAAGTGCTGAAATAACGGAGATATGGGCTCCCGAAGTTTGGAGTCCGTGGCTGAGTGCGATTATATGGGAAAATTCGATAGTCGAGATTTTTCACATATAAGGGTATTTTTGACATCTCCATTCGACGCTGATCACGATAACGAGCTCTTATTTGCAAAAAGTGATGAAATAACGGAGATATGGGCTATCGAAATTTGGAGCCCGTGGCTGAGTGCGATTATGGGCTCCCGAATGGTCGAGATTTTTCACATATGAGGGCATTTTTGACATCTCCATTCGACGCTGATCACGATAACGAGCTCTTATCTGCAAAAAGTGCCGAAATAACGGAGATATGGGCTCCCGAAGTTTGGAGTCGGGGGCTTAGTGTGATTATATGGGAAAATTCGATGTTCGAGGTTTTTATATATGAGGGCATTTTTGACATCTCCATTCGACGCTGATCACGATAACGAGCTCTTATCTGCAAAAAGTGCCGAAATAACGGAGATATGGGCTCCCGAAGTTTGGAGTCGGGGGCTTAGTGCGATTATATGGGAAAATTCGATGGTCGAGATTTTTCACATATGAGGGCATTTTTGACATCTCCATTCGACGCTGATCACGATAACGAGCTCTTATCTGCAAAAAGTGCTGAAATAACGGAGATATGGGCTCCCGAAGTTTGGAGTCCGTGGCTGAGTGCGATTATATGGGAAAATTCGATGGTCGAGATTTTTCACATATAAGGGTATTTTTGACATCTCCATTCGACGCTGATCACGATAACGAGCTCTTATCTGCAAAAAGTGCCGAAATAACGGAGATATGGGCTCCCGAAGTTTGGAGTCGGGGGCTTAGTGTGACTATATGGGAAAATTCGATGGTCGAGATTTTTCACATATGAGGGCATTTTTGACATCTCCATTCGACGCTGATCACGATAACGAGCTCTTATCTGCAAAAAGTGCTGAAATAACGGAGATATGGGCTCCCGAAGTTTGGAGTCCGTGGCTGAGTGCGATTATATGGGAAAATTCGATGGTCGAGATTTTTCACATATAAGGGTATTTTTGACATCTCCATTCGACGCTGATCACGATAACGAGCTCTTATCTGCAAAAAGTGCTGAAATAACGGAGATATGGGCTCCCGAAATTTGGAGTCCGTGGCTGAGTGCGATTATATGGGAAAATTCGATGGTCGAGATTTTTCACATATGAGGGCATTTTTGACATCTCCATTCGACGCTGATCACGATAACGAGCTCTTATCTGCAAAAAGTGCTGAAATAACGGAGATATGGGCTCCCGAAGTTTGGAGTCCGTGGCTGAGTGCGATTATATGGGAAAATTCGATGGTCGAGATTTTTCACATATGAGGGCATTTTTGACATCTCCATTCGACGCTGATCACGATAACGAGCTCTTATCTGCAAAAAGTGCCGAAATAACGGAGATATGGGCTCCCGAAGTTTGGAGTCCGTGGCTGAGTGCGATTATATGGGAAAATTCGATGGTCGAGATTTTTCACATATGAGGGCATTTTTGACATCTCCATTCGACGCTGATCACGATAACGAGCTCTTATCTGCAAAAAGTTCCGAAATAACGGAGATATGGGCTCCCGAAGTTTGGAGTCCGTGGCTTAGTGCGATTATATGGGAAAATTCGATGGTCGAGATTTTTCACATATGAGGGCATTTTTGACATCTCCATTCGACGCTGATCACGATAACGAGCTCTTATCTGCAAAAAGTGCCGAAATAACGGAGATATGGGCTCCCGAAGTTTGGAGTCGGGGGCTTAGTGTGATTATATGGGAAAATTCGATGTTCGAGGTTTTTATATATGAGGGCATTTTTGACATCTCCATTCGACGCTGATCACGATAACGAGCTCTTATCTGCAAAAAGTGCCGAAATAACGGAGATATGGGCTCCCGAAGTTTGGAGTCGGGGGCTTAGTGCGATTATATGGGAAAATTCGATGGTCGAGATTTTTCACATATGAGGGCATTTTTGACATCTCCATTCGACGCTGATCACGATAACGAGCTCTTATCTGCAAAAAGTACCGAAATAACGGAGATATGGGCTCCCGAAGTTTGGAGTCCGTGGCTGAGTGCGATTATATGGGAAAATTCGATGGTCGAGATTTTTCACATATGAGGGCATTTTTGACATCTCCATTCGACGCTGATCACGATAACGAGCTCTTATCTGCAAAAAGTACCGAAATAACGGAGATATGGGCTCCCGAAGTTTGGAGTCCGTGGCTGAGTGCGATTATATGGGAAAATTCGATGGTCGAGATTTTTCACATATGAGGGCATTTTTGACATCTCCATTCGACGCTGATCACGATAACGAGCTCTTATCTGCAAAAAGTACCGAAATAACGGAGATATGGGCTCCCGAAGTTTGGAGTCCGTGGCTGAGTGCGATTATATGGGAAAATTCGATGGTCGAGATTTTTCACATATGAGGGCATTTTTGACATCTCCATTCGACGCTGATCACGATAACGAGCTCTTATCTGCAAAAAGTGCTGAAATAACGGAGATATGGGCTCCCGAAGTTTGGAGTCCGTGGCTGAGTGCGATTATATGGGAAAATTCGATGGTCGAGATTTTTCACATATGAGGGCATTTTTGACATCTCCATTCGACGCTGATCACGATAACGAGCTCTTATCTGCAAAAAGTACCGAAATAACGGAGATATGGGCTCCCGAAGTTTGGAGTCCGTGGCTGAGTGCGATTATATGGGAAAATTCGATGGTCGAGATTTTTCACATATGAGGGCATTTTTGACATCTCCATTCGACGCTGATCACGATAACGAGCTCTTATCTGCAAAAAGTGCTGAAATAACGGAGATATGGGCTCCCGAAGTTTGGAGTCCGTGGCTGAGTGCGATTATATGGGAAAATTCGATGGTCGAGATTTTTCACATATGAGGGCATTTTTGACATCTCCATTCGACGCTGATCACGATAACGAGCTCTTATCTGCAAAAAGTACCGAAATAACGGAGATATGGGCTCCCGAAGTTTGGAGTCCGTGGCTGAGTGCGATTATATGGGAAAATTCGATGGTCGAGATTTTTCACATATGAGGGCATTTTTGACATCTCCATTCGACGCTGATCACGATAACGAGCTCTTATCTGCAAAAAGTACCGAAATAACGGAGATATGGGCTCCCGAAGTTTGGAGTCCGTGGCTGAGTGCGATTATATGGGAAAATTCGATGGTCGAGATTTTTCACATATGAGGGCATTTTTGACATCTCCATTCGACGCTGATCACGATAACGAGCTCTTATCTGCAAAAAGTACCGAAATAACGGAGATATGGGCTCCCGAAGTTTGGAGTCCGTGGCTGAGTGCGATTATATGGGAAAATTCGATGGTCGAGATTTTTCACATATGAGGGCATTTTTGACATCTCCATTCGACGCTGATCACGATAACGAGCTCTTATCTGCAAAAAGTGCTGAAATAACGGAGATATGGGCTCCCGAAGTTTGGAGTCCGTGGCTGAGTGCGATTATATGGGAAAATTCGATGGTCGAGATTTTTCACATATGAGGGTATTTTTGACATCTCCATTCGACGCTGATCACGATAACGAGCTCTTATCTGCAAAAAGTGCCGAAATAACGGAGATATGGGCTCCCGAAGTTTGGAGTCGGGGGCTTAGTGTGATTATATGGGAAAATTCGATGTTCGAGGTTTTTATATATGAGGGCATTTTTGACATCTCCATTCGACGCTGATCACGATAACGAGCTCTTATCTGCAAAAAGTGCCGAAATAACGGAGATATGGGCTCCCGAAGTTTGGAGTCCGTGGCTGAGTGCGATTATATGGGAAAATTCGATGGTCGAGATTTTTCACATATGAGGGCATTTTTGACATCTCCATTCGACGCTGATCACGATAACGAGCTCTTATCTGCAAAAAGTGCTGAAATAACGGAGATATGGGCTCCCGAAGTTTGGAGCCCGTGGCTGAGTGCGATTATATGGGAAAATTCGATGGTCGAGATTTTTCACATATGAGGGTATTTTTGACATCTCCATTCGACGCTGATCACGATAACGAGCTCTTATCTGCAAAAAGTGCCGAAATAACGGAGATATGGGCTCCCGAAGTTTGGAGTCGGGGGCTTAGTGTGATTATATGGGAAAATTCGATGTTCGAGGTTTTTATATATGAGGGCATTTTTGACATCTCCATTCGACGCTGATCACGATAACGAGCTCTTATCTGCAAAAAGTGCCGAAATAACGGAGATATGGGCTCCCGAAGTTTGGAGTCGGGGGCTTAGTGCGATTATATGGGAAAATTCGATGGTCGAGATTTTTCACATATGAGGGCATTTTTGACATCTCCATTCGACGCTGATCACGATAACGAGCTCTTATCTGCAAAAAGTGCTGAAATAACGGAGATATGGGCTCCCGAAGTTTGGAGTCCGTGGCTGAGTGCGATTATATGGGAAAATTCGATAGTCGAGATTTTTCACATATAAGGGTATTTTTGACATCTCCATTCGACGCTGATCACGATAACGAGCTCTTATTTGCAAAAAGTGATGAAATAACGGAGATATGGGCTATCGAAATTTGGAGCCCGTGGCTGAGTGCGATTATGGGCTCCCGAATGGTCGAGATTTTTCACATATGAGGGCATTTTTGACATCTCCATTCGACGCTGATCACGATAACGAGCTCTTATCTGCAAAAAGTGCCGAAATAACGGAGATATGGGCTCCCGAAATTTGGAGTCGGAGGCTTAGTGCGATTATATGGGAAAATTCGATGGTCGAGATTTTTCACATATGAGGGCATTTTTGACATCTCCATTCGACGCTGATCACGATAACGAGCTCTTATCTGCAAAAAGTGGTGAAATAACGGAGATATGGGCTCCCGAAATTTGGAGTCCGTGGCTGAGTGCGATTATATGGGAAAATTCGATGGTCGAGATTTTTCACATATGAGGGCATTTTTGACATCTCCATTCGACGCTGATCACGATAACGAGCTCTTATCTGGAAAAGTTCTGAAATAACGGAGATATGGGCTCCCGAAGTTTGGAGCCCGTGGCTGAGTGCGATTATATGGGAAAATTCGATGGTCGAGATTTTTCACATATGAGGGCATTTTTGACATCTCCATTCGACGCTGATCACGATAACGAGCTCTTATCTGCAAAAAGTGCTGAAATAACGGAGATATGGGCTCCCGAAGTTTGGAGTCGGAGGCTTAGTGCGATTATATGGGAAAATTCGATAGTCGAGATTTTTCACATATGAGGGCATTTTTGACATCTCCATTCGACGCTGATCACGATAACGAGCTCTTATTTGCAAAAAATGCCGAAATAACGGAGATATGGGCTCCCGAAATTTGGAGCCCGTGGCTGAGTGCGATTATATGGGAAAATTCGATGGTCGAGATTTTTCACATATGAGGGCATTTTTGACATCTCCATTCGACGCTGATCACGATAACGAGCTCTTATCTGCAAAAAGTGCCGAAATAACGGAGATATCGGCTCCCGAAGTTTGGAGTCCGTGGCTGAGTGCGATTATATGCGAAAATTCGATGGTCGAGATTTTTCACATATGAGGGCATTTTTGACATCTCCATTCGACGCTGATCACGATAACGAGCTCTTATCTGCAAAAAGTGCCGAAATAACGGAGATATGGGCTCCCGAAGTTTGGAGTCCGTGGCTGAGTGCGATTATATGGGAAAATTCGATGGTCGAGATTTTTCACATATGAGGGCATTTTTGACATCTCCGTTCGACGCTGATCACGATAACGAGCTCTTATCTGCAAAAAGTGCTGAAATAACGGAGATATGGGCTCCCGAAGTTTGGAGTCAGGGGCTTAGTGTGATTATATGGGAGAATTCGATGGTCGATATTTTTCACATATGAAGGCATTTTTGACATCTCCATTCGACGCTGATCACGATAACGAGCTCTTATCTGCAAAAAGTTCTGAAATAACGGAGATATGGGCTCCCAAAATTTGGAGCCCGTGGCTGAGTGCGATTATATGGAAAAATTCGATGGTCGAGATTTTTCACATATGAGGGCATTTTTGACATCTCCATTCGACGCTGATCACGATAACGAGCTCTTATCTGCAAAAAGTGCCGAAATAACGGAGATATGGGCTCCCGAAATTTGGTGTCGGGGGCTTAGTGTGATTATATGGGAAAATTCGATGGTCGAGATTTTTCACATATGAGGGCATTTTTGACATCTCCATTCGACGCTGATCACGATAACGAGCTCTTATCTGCAAAAAGTGCCGAAATGACGGAGATATGGGCTCCCGAAGTTTGGAGTCCATGGCTGAGTGCGATTATATGGGAAAATTCGATGGTCGAGATTTTTCACATATGAGGGCATTTTTGACATCTCCATTCGACGCTGATCACGATAACGAGCTCTTACCTGCAAAAAGTTCTGAAATAACGGAGATATGGGCTCCCGAAATTTGGAGCCCGTGGCTGAGTGCGATTATATGGGAAAATTCGATGGTCGAGATTTTTCACATATGAGGGCATTTTTGACATCTCCATTCGACGCTGATCACGATAACGAGCTCTTATCTGCAAAAAGTGCTGAAATAACGGAGATATGGGCTCCCGAAGTTTGGAGTCCGTGGCTGAGTGCGACTATATGGGAAAATTCGATGGTCGAGATTTTTCACATATGAGGGCATTTTTGACATCTCCATTCGAGGTTTTTCACATATGAGGGCATTTTTGACATCTCCATTCGACGCTGATCACGATAACGAACTCTTATCTGCAAAAAGTGCCGAAATAACGGAGATATGGGCTCCCGAAATTTGGTGTCGGGGGCTTAGTGTGATTATATGGGAAAATTCGATGGTCGAGATTTTTCACATATAAGGGTATTTTTGACATCTCCATTCGACGCTGATCACGATAACGAGCTCTTATTTGCAAAAAGTGATGAAATAACGGAGATATGGGCTCCCGAAGTTTGGAGTCCGTGGCTGAGTGCGATTATATGGGAAAATTCGATAGTCGAGATTTTTCACATATAAGGGTATTTTTGACATCTCCATTCGACGCTGATCACGATAACGAGCTCTTATCTGCAAAAAGTGCTGAAATAACGGAGATATGGGCTCCCGAAGTTTGGAGCCCGTGGCTGAGTGCGATTATATGGGAAAATTCGATGGTCGAGATTTTTCACATATGAGGGTATTTTTGACATCTCCATTCGACGCTGATCACGATAACGAGCTCTTATCTGCAAAAAGTGCCGAAATAACGGAGATATGGGCTCCCGAAGTTTGGAGTCGGGGGCTTAGTGTGATTATATGGGAAAATTCGATGTTCGAGGTTTTTATATATGAGGGCATTTTTGACATCTCCATTCGACGCTGATCACGATAACGAGCTCTTATCTGCAAAAAGTGCCGAAATAACGGAGATATGGGCTCCCGAAGTTTGGAGTCGGGGGCTTAGTGCGATTATATGGGAAAATTCGATGGTCGAGATTTTTCACATATGAGGGCATTTTTGACATCTCCATTCGACGCTGATCACGATAACGAGCTCTTATCTGCAAAAAGTACCGAAATAACGGAGATATGGGCTCCCGAAGTTTGGAGTCCGTGGCTGAGTGCGATTATATGGGAAAATTCGATGGTCGAGATTTTTCACATATGAGGGCATTTTTGACATCTCCATTCGACGCTGATCACGATAACGAGCTCTTATCTGCAAAAAGTGCCGAAATAACGGAGATATGGGCTCCCGAAATTTGGAGTCCGTGGCTGAGTGCGATTATATGGGAAAATTCGATGGTCGAGATTTTTCACATATGAGGGCATTTTTGACATCTCCATTCGACGCTGATCACGATAACGAGCTCTTATCTGCAAAAAGTTCCGAAATAACGGAGATATGGGCTCCCGAAGTTTGGAGTCCGTGGCTTAGTGCGATTATATGGGAAAATTCGATGGTCGAGATTTTTCACATATGAGGGCATTTTTGACATCTCCATTCGACGCTGATCACGATAACGAGCTCTTATCTGCAAAAAGTGCCGAAATAACGGAGATATGGGCTCCCGAAGTTTGGAGTCGGGGGCTTAGTGTGATTATATGGGAAAATTCGATGTTCGAGGTTTTTATATATGAGGGCATTTTTGACATCTCCATTCGACGCTGATCACGATAACGAGCTCTTATCTGCAAAAAGTGCCGAAATAACGGAGATATGGGCTCCCGAAGTTTGGAGTCGGGGGCTTAGTGCGATTATATGGGAAAATTCGATGGTCGAGATTTTTCACATATGAGGGCATTTTTGACATCTCCATTCGACGCTGATCACGATAACGAGCTCTTATCTGCAAAAAGTACCGAAATAACGGAGATATGGGCTCCCGAAGTTTGGAGTCCGTGGCTGAGTGCGATTATATGGGAAAATTCGATGGTCGAGATTTTTCACATATGAGGGCATTTTTGACATCTCCATTCGACGCTGATCACGATAACGAGCTCTTATCTGCAAAAAGTACCGAAATAACGGAGATATGGGCTCCCGAAGTTTGGAGTCCGTGGCTGAGTGCGATTATATGGGAAAATTCGATGGTCGAGATTTTTCACATATGAGGGCATTTTTGACATCTCCATTCGACGCTGATCACGATAACGAGCTCTTATCTGCAAAAAGTGCCGAAATAACGGAGATATCGGCTCCCGAAGTTTGGAGTCCGTGGCTGAGTGCGATTATATGCGAAAATTCGATGGTCGAGATTTTTCACATATGAGGGCATTTTTGACATCTCCATTCGACGCTGATCACGATAACGAGCTCTTATCTGCAAAAAGTGCCGAAATAACGGAGATATGGGCTCCCGAAGTTTGGAGTCCGTGGCTGAGTGCGATTATATGGGAAAATTCGATGGTCGAGATTTTTCACATATGAGGGCATTTTTGACATCTCCGTTCGACGCTGATCACGATAACGAGCTCTTATCTGCAAAAAGTGCTGAAATAACGGAGATATGGGCTCCCGAAGTTTGGAGTCAGGGGCTTAGTGTGATTATATGGGAGAATTCGATGGTCGATATTTTTCACATATGAAGGCATTTTTGACATCTCCATTCGACGCTGATCACGATAACGAGCTCTTATCTGCAAAAAGTTCTGAAATAACGGAGATATGGGCTCCCAAAATTTGGAGCCCGTGGCTGAGTGCGATTATATGGAAAAATTCGATGGTCGAGATTTTTCACATATGAGGGCATTTTTGACATCTCCATTCGACGCTGATCACGATAACGAGCTCTTATCTGCAAAAAGTGCCGAAATAACGGAGATATGGGCTCCCGAAATTTGGTGTCGGGGGCTTAGTGTGATTATATGGGAAAATTCGATGGTCGAGATTTTTCACATATGAGGGCATTTTTGACATCTCCATTCGACGCTGATCACGATAACGAGCTCTTATCTGCAAAAAGTGCCGAAATGACGGAGATATGGGCTCCCGAAGTTTGGAGTCCATGGCTGAGTGCGATTATATGGGAAAATTCGATGGTCGAGATTTTTCACATATGAGGGCATTTTTGACATCTCCATTCGACGCTGATCACGATAACGAGCTCTTACCTGCAAAAAGTTCTGAAATAACGGAGATATGGGCTCCCGAAATTTGGAGCCCGTGGCTGAGTGCGATTATATGGGAAAATTCGATGGTCGAGATTTTTCACATATGAGGGCATTTTTGACATCTCCATTCGACGCTGATCACGATAACGAGCTCTTATCTGCAAAAAGTGCTGAAATAACGGAGATATGGGCTCCCGAAGTTTGGAGTCCGTGGCTGAGTGCGACTATATGGGAAAATTCGATGGTCGAGATTTTTCACATATGAGGGCATTTTTGACATCTCCATTCGAGGTTTTTCACATATGAGGGCATTTTTGACATCTCCATTCGACGCTGATCACGATAACGAACTCTTATCTGCAAAAAGTGCCGAAATAACGGAGATATGGGCTCCCGAAATTTGGTGTCGGGGGCTTAGTGTGATTATATGGGAAAATTCGATGGTCGAGATTTTTCACATATAAGGGTATTTTTGACATCTCCATTCGACGCTGATCACGATAACGAGCTCTTATTTGCAAAAAGTGATGAAATAACGGAGATATGGGCTCCCGAAGTTTGGAGTCCGTGGCTGAGTGCGATTATATGGGAAAATTCGATAGTCGAGATTTTTCACATATAAGGGTATTTTTGACATCTCCATTCGACGCTGATCACGATAACGAGCTCTTATCTGCAAAAAGTGCTGAAATAACGGAGATATGGGCTCCCGAAGTTTGGAGCCCGTGGCTGAGTGCGATTATATGGGAAAATTCGATGGTCGAGATTTTTCACATATGAGGGTATTTTTGACATCTCCATTCGACGCTGATCACGATAACGAGCTCTTATCTGCAAAAAGTGCCGAAATAACGGAGATATGGGCTCCCGAAGTTTGGAGTCGGGGGCTTAGTGTGATTATATGGGAAAATTCGATGTTCGAGGTTTTTATATATGAGGGCATTTTTGACATCTCCATTCGACGCTGATCACGATAACGAGCTCTTATCTGCAAAAAGTGCCGAAATAACGGAGATATGGGCTCCCGAAGTTTGGAGTCGGGGGCTTAGTGCGATTATATGGGAAAATTCGATGGTCGAGATTTTTCACATATGAGGGCATTTTTGACATCTCCATTCGACGCTGATCACGATAACGAGCTCTTATCTGCAAAAAGTACCGAAATAACGGAGATATGGGCTCCCGAAGTTTGGAGTCCGTGGCTGAGTGCGATTATATGGGAAAATTCGATGGTCGAGATTTTTCACATATGAGGGCATTTTTGACATCTCCATTCGACGCTGATCACGATAACGAGCTCTTATCTGCAAAAAGTGCCGAAATAACGGAGATATGGGCTCCCGAAATTTGGAGTCCGTGGCTGAGTGCGATTATATGGGAAAATTCGATGGTCGAGATTTTTCACATATGAGGGCATTTTTGACATCTCCATTCGACGCTGATCACGATAACGAGCTCTTATCTGCAAAAAGTTCCGAAATAACGGAGATATGGGCTCCCGAAGTTTGGAGTCCGTGGCTTAGTGCGATTATATGGGAAAATTCGATGGTCGAGATTTTTCACATATGAGGGCATTTTTGACATCTCCATTCGACGCTGATCACGATAACGAGCTCTTATCTGCAAAAAGTGCCGAAATAACGGAGATATGGGCTCCCGAAGTTTGGAGTCGGGGGCTTAGTGTGATTATATGGGAAAATTCGATGTTCGAGGTTTTTATATATGAGGGCATTTTTGACATCTCCATTCGACGCTGATCACGATAACGAGCTCTTATCTGCAAAAAGTGCCGAAATAACGGAGATATGGGCTCCCGAAGTTTGGAGTCGGGGGCTTAGTGCGATTATATGGGAAAATTCGATGGTCGAGATTTTTCACATATGAGGGCATTTTTGACATCTCCATTCGACGCTGATCACGATAACGAGCTCTTATCTGCAAAAAGTACCGAAATAACGGAGATATGGGCTCCCGAAGTTTGGAGTCCGTGGCTGAGTGCGATTATATGGGAAAATTCGATGGTCGAGATTTTTCACATATGAGGGCATTTTTGACATCTCCATTCGACGCTGATCACGATAACGAGCTCTTATCTGCAAAAAGTACCGAAATAACGGAGATATGGGCTCCCGAAGTTTGGAGTCCGTGGCTGAGTGCGATTATATGGGAAAATTCGATGGTCGAGATTTTTCACATATGAGGGCATTTTTGACATCTCCATTCGACGCTGATCACGATAACGAGCTCTTATCTGCAAAAAGTGCTGAAATAACGGAGATATGGGCTCCCGAAGTTTGGAGTCCGTGGCTGAGTGCGATTATATGGGAAAATTCGATGGTCGAGATTTTTCACATATGAGGGCATTTTTGACATCTCCATTCGACGCTGATCACGATAACGAGCTCTTATCTGCAAAAAGTGCCGAAATAACGGAGATATGGGCTCCCGAAGTTTGGAGTCGGGGGCTTAGTGTGATTATATGGGAAAATTCGATGTTCGAGGTTTTTATATATGAGGGCATTTTTGACATCTCCATTCGACGCTGATCACGATAACGAGCTCTTATCTGCAAAAAGTACCGAAATAACGGAGATATGGGCTCCCGAAGTTTGGAGTCCGTGGCTGAGTGCGATTATATGGGAAAATTCGATGGTCGAGATTTTTCACATATGAGGGCATTTTTGACATCTCCATTCGACGCTGATCACGATAACGAGCTCTTATCTGCAAAAAGTGCCGAAATAACGGAGATATGGGCTCCCGAAATTTGGAGTCCGTGGCTGAGTGCGATTATATGGGAAAATTCGATGGTCGAGATTTTTCACATATGAGGGCATTTTTGACATCTCCATTCGACGCTGATCACGATAACGAGCTCTTATCTGCAAAAAGTGCTGAAATAACGGAGATATGGGCTCCCGAAGTTTGGAGTCCGTGGCTGAGTGCGACTATATGGGAAAATTCGATGGTCGAGATTTTTCACATATGAGGGCATTTTTGACATCTCCATTCGAGGTTTTTCACATATGAGGGCATTTTTGACATCTCCATTCGACGCTGATCACGATAACGAGCTCTTATCTGCAAAAAGTGCCGAAATAACGGAGATATGGGCTCCCGAAATTTGGTGTCGGGGGCTTAGTGTGATTATATGGGAAAATTCGATGGTCGAGATTTTTCACATATGAGGGCATTTTTGACATCTCCATTCGACGCTGATCACGATAACGAGCTCCTATCTGCAAAAAGTGCCGAAATAACGGAGATATGGGCTCCCGAAGTTTGGAGTCCATGGCTGAGTGCGATTATATGGGAAAATTCGATGGTCGAGATTTTTCACATATGAGGGCATTTTTGACATCTGCATTCGACGCTGATCACGATAACGAGCTCTTATCTGCAAAAAGTGCCGAAATAACGGAGATATGGGCTCCCGAAATTTGGAGTCCGTGGCTGAGTGCCATTATATGGGAAAATTCGATGGTCGAGATTTTTCACATATGAGGGCATTTTTGACATCTCCATTCGACGCTGATCACGATAACGAGCTCTTATCTGCAAAAAGTGCCGAAATAACGGAGATATGGGCTCCCGAAGTTTGGAGTCAGGGGCTTAGTGTGATTATATGGGAAAATTCGATGGTCGAGATTTTTCACATATGAGGGCATTTTTGACATCTCCATTCGACGCTGAGATTTTTCACATATGAGGGCATTTTTGACATCTCCATTCGACGCTGATCACGATAACGAGCTCTTATCTGCAAAAAGTGCTGAAATAACGGAGATATGGGCTCCCGAAATTTGGAGTCCGTGGCTGAGTGCGATTATATGGGAAAATTCGATGGTCGAGATTTTTCACATATGAGGGCATTTTTGACATCTCCATTCGACGCTGATCACGATAACGAGCTCTTATCTGCAAAAAGTGCCGAAATAACGGAGATATGGGCTCCCGAAATTTGGAGTCGGGGGCTTAGTGTGATTATATGGGAAAATTCGATGTTCAAGGTTTTTCACATATGAGGGCATTTTTGACATCTCCATTCGACGCTGATCACGATAACGAGCTCTTATCTGCAAAAAGTACCGAAATAACGGAGATATGGGCTCCCGAAGTTTGGAGTCCGTGGCTGAGTGCGATTATATGGGAAAATTCGATGGTCGAGATTTTTCACATATGAGGGCATTTTTGACATCTCCATTCGACGCTGATCACGATAACGAGCTCTTATCTGCAAAAAGTGCCGAAATAACGGAGATATGGGCTCCCGAAATTTGGAGTCCGTGGCTGAGTGCGATTATATGGGAAAATTCGATGGTCGAGATTTTTCACATATGAGGGCATTTTTGACATCTCCATTCGACGCTGATCACGATAACGAGCTCTTATCTGCAAAAAGTACCGAAATAACGGAGATATGGGCTCCCGAAGTTTGGAGTCCGTGGCTGAGTGCGATTATATGGGAAAATTCGATGGTCGAGATTTTTCACATATGAGGGCATTTTTGACATCTCCATTCGACGCTGATCACGATAACGAGCTCTTATCTGCAAAAAGTGCTGAAATAACGGAGATATGGGCTCCCGAAGTTTGGAGTCCGTGGCTGAGTGCGATTATATGGGAAAATTCGATGGTCGAGATTTTTCACATATGAGGGTATTTTTGACATCTCCATTCGACGCTGATCACGATAACGAGCTCTTATCTGCAAAAAGTGCCGAAATAACGGAGATATGGGCTCCCGAAGTTTGGAGTCGGGGGCTTAGTGTGATTATATGGGAAAATTCGATGTTCGAGGTTTTTATATATGAGGGCATTTTTGACATCTCCATTCGACGCTGATCACGATAACGAGCTCTTATCTGCAAAAAGTGCCGAAATAACGGAGATATGGGCTCCCGAAGTTTGGAGTCGGGGGCTTAGTGCGATTATATGGGAAAATTCGATGGTCGAGATTTTTCACATATGAGGGCATTTTTGACATCTCCATTCGACGCTGATCACGATAACGAGCTCTTATCTGCAAAAAGTGCTGAAATAACGGAGATATGGGCTCCCGAAGTTTGGAGTCCGTGGCTGAGTGCGATTATATGGGAAAATTCGATAGTCGAGATTTTTTACATATAAGGGTATTTTTGACATCTCCATTCGACGCTGATCACGATAACGAGCTCTTATTTGCAAAAAGTGATGAAATAACGGAGATATGGGCTATCGAAATTTGGAGCCCGTGGCTGAGTGCGATTATGGGCTCCCGAATGGTCGAGATTTTTCACATATGAGGGCATTTTTGACATCTCCATTCGACGCTGATCACGATAACGAGCTCTTATCTGCAAAAAGTGCCGAAATAACGGAGATATGGGCTCCCGAAATTTGGAGTCGGAGGCTTAGTGCGATTATATGGGAAAATTCGATGGTGGAGATTTTTCACATATGAGGGCATTTTTGACATCTCCATTCGACGCTGATCACGATAACGAGCTCTTATCTGGAAAAAGTTCTGAAATAACGGAGATATGGGCTCCCGAAGTTTGGAGCCCGTGGCTGAGTGCGATTATATGGGAAAATTCGATGGTCGAGATTTTTCACATATGAGGGCATTTTTGACATCTCCATTCGACGCTGATCACGATAACGAGCTCTTATCTGCAAAAAGTGCTGAAATAACGGAGATATGGGCTCCCGAAGTTTGGAGTCGGAGGCTTAGTGCGATTATATGGGAAAATTCGATGGTCGAGATTTTTCACATATGAGGGCATATTTGACATCTCCATTCGACGCTGATCACGATAACGAGCTCTTATCTGCAAAAAGTGCCGAAATAACGGAGATATGGGCTCCCTAAGTTTGGAGTCGGGGGCTTAGTGTGATTATATGGGAAAATTCGATGTTCAAGGTTTTTCACATATGAGGGCATTTGTGACATCTCCATTCGACGCTGATCACGATAACGAGCTCTTATCTGCAAAAAGTGCCGAAATAACGGAGTTATGGGCTCCCGAAATTTGGAGTCCGTGGCTGAGTGCGATTATATGGGAAAATTCGATGGTCGAGATTTTTCACATATGAGGGCATTTTTGACATCTCCATTCGACGCTGATCACGATAACGAGCTCTTACCTGCAAAAAGTTCTAAAATAACGGAGATATGGGCTCCCGAAATTTGGAGCCCGTGGCTGAGTGCGATTATATGGGAAAATTCGATGGTCGAGGTTTTTCACATATGAGGGCATTTTTGACATCTCCATTCGACGCTGATCACGATAACGAGCTCTTATCTGCAAAAAGTGCTGAAATAACGGAGATATGGGCTCCCGAAATTTGGAGTCCGTGGCTGAGTGCGATTATATGGGAAAATTCGATGGTCGAGATTTTTCACATATGAGGGCATTTTTGACATCTCCATTCGACACTGATCACGATAACGAGCTCTTATCTGCAAAAAGTGCTGAAATAACGGAGATATGGGCTCCCGAAATTTGGAGTCGGAGGCTTAGTGCGATTATATTGGAAAATTCGATGGTCGAGATTTTTCACATATGAGGGCATTTTTGACATCTCCATTCGACGCTGTTCACGATAACGAGCTCTTATCTGCAAAAAGTGCCGAAATAACGGAGATATGGGCTCCCGAAGTTTGGAGTCGGGGGCTTAGTGCGATTATATGGGAAAATTCGATGGTCAAGATTTTTCACATATGAGGGCATTTTTGACATCTCCATTCGACACTGATCACGATAACGAGCTCTTATCTGCAAAAAGTGCTGAAATAACGGAGATATGGGCTCCCGAAGTTTGGAGTCGGAGGCTTAGTCGATTATATGGGAAAATTCGATGGTCGAGATTTTTCACATATGAGGGCATTTTTGACATCTCCATTCGACGCTGATCACGATAACGAGCTCTTATCTGCAAAAAGTGGTGAAATAACGGAGATATGGGCTCCCGAAATTTGGAGTCCGTGGCTGAGTGCGATTATATGGGAAAATTCGATGGTCGAATTTTTCACATATGAAGGCATTTTTGACATCTCCATTCGACGCTGATCACGATAACGAGCTCTTATCTGCAAAAAGTTCTGAAATAACGGAGATATGGGCTCCCGAAATTTGGAGCCCGTGGCTGAGTGCGATTATATGGGAAAATTCGATGGTCGAGATTTTTCACATATGAGGGCATTTTTGACATCTCCATTCGACGCTGATCACGATAACGAGCTCTTATCTGCAAAAAGTGCCGAAATAACGGAGATATGGGCTCCCGAAGTTTGGAGTCAGGGGCTTAGTGTGATTATATGGGAAAATTCGATGGTCGAGATTTTTCACATATGAGGGCATTTTTGACATCTCCATTCGACGCTGATCACGATAACGAGCTCTTATCTGCATAAAGTGCTGAAATAACGGAGATATGGGCTCCCGAAGTTTGGAATCCGTGGCTGAGTGCGATTATATGGGAAAATTCGATGGTCGAGATTTTTCACATATGAGGGCATTTTTGACATCTCCATTCGACGCTGATCACGATAACGAGCTCTTATCTGCAAAAAGTGCCGAAATAACGGAGATATGGGCTCCCGAAGTTTGGAGTCGGGGGCTTAGTGCGATTATATGGGAAAATTCGATGGTCGAGATTTTTCACATATGAGGGCATTTTTGACATCTCCATTCGACGCTGATCACGATAACGAGCTCTTATCTGCAAAAAGTGCCGAAATAACGGAGATATAGGCTCCCGAAGTTTGGAGTCCATGGCTGAGTGCGATTATATGGGAAAATTCGATGGTCGAGATTTTTCACATATGAGGGCATTTTTGACATCTCCATTCGACGCTGATCACGATAACGAGCTCTTATCTGCAAAAATTGCCGAAATAACGGAGATATGGGCTCCCGAAATTTGGAGCCCGTGGCTGAGTGCGACTATATGGGAAAATTCGATGGTCGAGATTTTTCACATATGAGGGCATTTTTGACATCTCCATTCGACGCTGATCACGATAACGAGCTCTTATCTGCAAAAAGTGCTGAAATAACGGAGATATGGGCTCCCGAAATTTGGAGTCCGTGGCTGAGTGCGATTATATGGGAAAATTCGATGGTCGAGATTTTTCACATATGAGGGCATTTTTGACATCTCCATTCGACGCTGATCACGATAACGAGCTCTTATCTGCAAAAAGTGCCGAAATAACGGAGATATGGGCTCCCGAAATTTGGAGCCCGTGGCTGAGTGCGATTATATGGGAAAATTCGATGGTCGAGATTTTTCACATATGAGGGCATTTTTGACATCTCCATTCGACGCTGATCACGATAACGAGCTCTTATCTGCAAAAAGTGTCGAAATAACGGAGATATGGGCTCCCGAAATTTGGTGTCGGGGGCTTAGTGTGATTATATGGGAAAATTCGATGGTCGAGATTTTTCACATATGAGGGCATTTTTGACATCTCCATTCGACGCTGATCACGATAACGAGCTCTTACCTGCAAAAAGTTCTGAAATAACGGAGATATGGGCTCCCGAAATTTGGAGCCCGTGGCTGAGTGCGATTATATGGGAAAATTCGATGGTCGAGATTTTTCACATATGAGGGCATTTTTGACATCTCCATTCGACGCTGATCACGATAACGAGCTCTTATCTGCAAAAAGTGCTGAAATAACGGAGATATGGGCTCCCGAAGTTTGGAGTCCGTGGCTGAGTGCGACTATATGGGAAAATTCGATGGTCGAGATTTTTCACATATGAGGGCATTTTTGACATCTCCATTCGAGGTTTTTCACATATGGGGGCATTTTTGACATCTCCATTCGACGCTGATCACGATAACGAGCTCTTATCTGCAAAAAGTGCCGAAATAACGGAGATATGGGCTCCCGAAATTTGGTGTCGGGGGCTTAGTGTGATTATATGGGAAAATTCGATGGTCGAGATTTTTCACATATGAGGGCATTTTTGACATCTCCATTCGACGCTGATCACGATAACGAGCTCTTATCTGCAAAAAGTGCCGAAATAACGGAGATATGGGCTCCCGAAGTTTGGAGTCCATGGCTGAGTGCGATTATATGGGAAAATTCGATGGTCGAGATTTTTCACATATGAGGGCATTTTTGACATCTCCATTCGACGCTGATCACGATAACGAGCTCTTATCTGCAAAAAGTGCCGAAATAACGGAGATATGGGCTCCCGAAATTTGGAGTCCGTGGCTGAGTGCGATTATATGGGAAAATTCGATGGTCGAGATTTTTCACATATGAGGGCATTTTTGACATCTCCATTCGACGCTGATCACGATAACGAGCTCTTATCTGCAAAAAGTGCCGAAATAACGGAGATATGGGCTCCCGAAGTTTGGAGTCAGGGGCTTAGTGTGATTATATGGGAAAATTCGATGGTCGAGATTTTTCACATATGAGGGCATTTTTGACATCTCCATTCGACGCTGATCACGATAACGAGCTCTTATCTGCATAAAGTGCTGAAATAACGGAGATATGGGCTCCCGAAGTTTGGAATCCGTGGCTGAGTGCGATTATATGGGAAAATTCGATGGTCGAGATTTTTCACATATGAGGGCATTTTTGACATCTCCATTCGACGCTGATCACGATAACGAGCTCTTATCTGCAAAAAGTGCCGAAATAACGGAGATATGGGCTCCCGAAGTTTGGAGTCCATGGCTGAGTGCGATTATATGGGACAATTCGATGGTCGAGATTTTTCACATATGAGGGCATTTTTGACATCTCCATTCGACGCTGATCACGATAACGAGCTCTTATCTGCAAAAAGTGTCGAAATAACGGAGATATGGGCTCCCGAAATTTGGTGTCGGGGGCTTAGTGTGATTATATGGGAAAATTCGATGGTCGAGATTTTTCACATATGAGGGCATTTTTGACATCTCCATTCGACGCTGATCACGATAACGAGCTCTTATCTGCAAAAAGTGCCGAAATAACGGAGATATGGGCTCCCGAAATTTGGTGTCGGGGGCTTAGTGTGATTATATGGGAAAATTCGATGGTCGAGATTTTTCACATATGAGGGCATTTTTGACATCTCCATTCGACGCTGATCACGATAACGAGCTCTTATCTGCAAAAAGTGCCGAAATAACGGAGATATGGGCTCCCGAAGTTTGGAGTCCATGGCTGAGTGCGATTATATGGGAAAATTCGATGGTCGAGATTTTTCACATATGAGGGCATTTTTGACATCTCCATTCGACGCTGATCACGATAACGAGCTCTTATCTGCAAAAAGTGCCGAAATAACGGAGATATGGGCTCCCGAAATTTGGAGTCCGTGGCTGAGTGCGATTATATGGGAAAATTCGATGGTCGAGATTTTTCACATATGAGGGCATTTTTGACATCTCCATTCGACGCTGATCACGATAACGAGCTCTTATCTGCAAAAAGTGCCGAAATAACGGAGATATGGGCTCCCGAAGTTTGGAGTCAGGGGCTTAGTGTGATTATATGGGAAAATTCGATGGTCGAGATTTTTCACATATGAGGGCATTTTTGACATCTCCATTCGACGCTGATCACGATAACGAGCTCTTATCTGCATAAAGTGCTGAAATAACGGAGATATGGGCTCCCGAAGTTTGGAATCCGTGGCTGAGTGCGATTATATGGGAAAATTCGATGGTCGAGAATTTTCACATATGAGGGCATTTTTGACATCTCCATTCGACGCTGATCACGATAACGAGCTCTTATCTGCAAAAAGTGCCGAAATAACGGAGATATGGGCTCCCGAAGTTTGGAGTCGGGGGCTTAGTGCGATTATATGGGAAAATTCGATGGTCGAGATTTTTCACATATGAGGGCATTTTTGACATCTCCATTCGACGCTGATCACGATAACGAGCTCTTATCTGCAAAAAGTGCCGAAATAACGGAGATATGGGCTCCCGAAGTTTGGAGTCAGGGGCTTAGTGTGATTATATGGGAAAATTCGATGGTCGAGATTTTTCACATATGAGGGCATTTTTGACATCTCCATTCGACGCTGATCACGATAACGAGCTCTTATCTGCAAAAAGTGCTGAAATAACGGAGATATGGGCTCCCGAAGTTTGGAGTCCGTGGCTGAGTGCGACTATATGGGAAAATTCGATGGTCGAGATTTTTCACATATGAGGGCATTTTTGACATCTCCATTCGAGGTTTTTCACATATGAGGGCATTTTTGACATCTCCATTCGACGCTGATCACGATAACGAGCTCTTATCTGCAAAAAGTGCCGAAATAACGGAGATATGGGCTCCCGAAATTTGGTGTCGGGGGCTTAGTGTGATTATATGGGAAAATTCGATGGTCGAGATTTTTCACATATGAGGGCATTTTTGACATCTCCATTCGACGCTGATCACGATAACGAGCTCTTATCTGCAAAAAGTGCCGAAATAACGGAGATATGGGCTCCCGAAGTTTGGAGTCCATGGCTGAGTGCGATTATATGGGAAAATTCGATGGTCGAGATTTTTCACATATGAGGGCATTTTTGACATCTCCATTCGACGCTGATCACGATAACGAGCTCTTATCTGCAAAAAGTGCCGAAATAACGGAGATATGGGCTCCCGAAATTTGGAGTCCGTGGCTGAGTGCGATTATATGGGAAAATTCGATGGTCGAGATTTTTCACATATGAGGGCATTTTTGACATCTCCATTCGACGCTGATCACGATAACGAGCTCTTATCTGCAAAAAGTGCCGAAATAACGGAGATATGGGCTCCCGAAGTTTGGAGTCAGGGGCTTAGTGTGATTATATGGGAAAATTCGATGGTCGAGATTTTTCACATATGAGGGCATTTTTGACATCTCCATTCGACGCTGATCACGATAACGAGCTCTTATCTGCATAAAGTGCTGAAATAACGGAGATATGGGCTCCCGAAGTTTGGAATCCGTGGCTGAGTGCGATTATATGGGAAAATTCGATGGTCGAGATTTTTCACATATGAGGGCATTTTTGACATCTCCATTCGACGCTGATCACGATAACGAGCTCTTATCTGCAAAAAGTGCCGACATAACGGAGATATGGGCTCCCGAAGTTTGGAGTCGGGGGCTTAGTGCGATTATATGGGAAAATTCGATGGTCGAGATTTTTCACATATGAGGGCATTTTTGACATCTCCATTCGACGCTGATCACGATAACGAGCTCTTATCTGCAAAAAGTGCCGAAATAACGGAGATATGGGCTCCCGAAGTTTGGAGTCCATGGCTGAGTGCGATTATATGGGAAAATTCGATGGTCGAGATTTTTCACATATGAGGGCATTTTTGACATCTCCATTCGACGCTGATCACGATAACGAGCTCTTATCTGCAAAAAGTGTCGAAATAACGGAGATATGGGCTCCCGAAATTTGGTGTCGGGGGCTTAGTGTGATTATATGGGAAAATTCGATGGTCGAGATTTTTCACATATGAGGGCATTTTTGACATCTCCATTCGACGCTGATCACGATAACGAGCTCTTATCTGCAAAAAGTGCCGAAATAACGGAGATATGGGCTCCCGAAATTTGGAGTCCGTGGCTGAGTGCGATTATATGGGAAAATTCGATGGTCGAGATTTTTCACATATGAGGGCATTTTTGACATCTCCATTCGACGCTGATCACGATAACGAGCTCTTACCTGCAAAAAGTTCTGAAATAACGGAGATATGGGCTCCCGAAATTTGGAGCCCGTGGCTGAGTGCGATTATATGGGAAAATTCGATGGTCGAGATTTTTCACATATGAGGGCATTTTTGACATCTCCATTCGACGCTGATCACGATAACGAGCTCTTATCTGCAAAAAGTGCTGAAATAACGGAGATATGGGCTCCCGAAGTTTGGAATCCGTGGCTGAGTGCGATTATATGGGAAAATTCGATGGTCGAGATTTTTCACATATGAGGGCATTTTTGACATCTCCATTCGACGCTGATCACGATAACGAGCTCTTATCTGCAAAAAGTGCCGAAATAACGGAGATATGGGCTCCCGAAGTTTGGAGTCGGGGGCTTAGTGCGATTATATGGGAAAATTCGATGGTCGAGATTTTTCACATATGAGGGCATTTTTGACATCTCCATTCGACGCTGATCACGATAACGAGCTCTTATCTGCAAAAAGTGCCGAAATAACGGAGATATGGGCTCCCGAAGTTTGGAGTCCATGGCTGAGTGCGATTATATGGGAAAATTCGATGGTCGAGATTTTTCACATATGAGGGCATTTTTGACATCTCCATTCGACGCTGATCACGATAACGAGCTCTTATCTGCAAAAATTGCCGAAATAACGGAGATATGGGCTCCCGAAATTTGGAGCCCGTGGCTGAGTGCGACTATATGGGAAAATTCGATGGTCGAGATTTTTCACATATGAGGGCATTTTTGACATCTCCATTCGACGCTGATCACGATAACGAGCTCTTATCTGCAAAAAGTGCCGAAATAACGGAGATATGGGCTCCCGAAATTTGGAGTCCGTGGCTGAGTGCGATTATATGGGAAAATTCGATGGTCGAGATTTTTCACATATGAGGGCATTTTTGACATCTCCATTCGACGCTGATCACGATAACGAGCTCTTATCTGCAAAAAGTGCCGAAATAACGGAGATATGGGCTCCCGAAGTTTGGAGTCCATGGCTGAGTGCGATTATATGGGAAAATTCGATGGTCGAGATTTTTCACATATGAGGGCATTTTTGACATCTCCATTCGACGCTGATCACGATAACGAGCTCTTATCTGCAAAAAGTGCCGAAATAACGGAGATATGGGCTCCCGAAATTTGGAGCCCGTGGCTGAGTGCGATTATATGGGAAAATTCGATGGTCGAGATTTTTCACATATGAGGGCATTTTTGACATCTCCATTCGACGCTGATCACGATAACGAGCTCTTATCTGCAAAAAGTGTCGAAATAACGGAGATATGGGCTCCCGAAATTTGGTGTCGGGGGCTTAGTGTGATTATATGGGAAAATTCGATGGTCGAGATTTTTCACATATGAGGGCATTTTTGACATCTCCATTCGACGCTGATCACGATAACGAGCTCTTACCTGCAAAAAGTTCTGAAATAACGGAGATATGGGCTCCCGAAATTTGGAGCCCGTGGCTGAGTGCGATTATATGGGAAAATTCGATGGTCGAGATTTTTCACATATGAGGGCATTTTTGACATCTCCATTCGACGCTGATCACGATAACGAGCTCTTATCTGCAAAAAGTGCTGAAATAACGGAGATATGGGCTCCCGAAGTTTGGAGTCCGTGGCTGAGTGCGACTATATGGGAAAATTCGATGGTCGAGATTTTTCACATATGAGGGCATTTTTGACATCTCCATTCGAGGTTTTTCACATATGAAGGCATTTTTGACATCTCCATTCGACGCTGATCACGATAACGAGCTCTTATCTGGAAAAAGTTCTGAAATAACGGAGATATGGGCTCCCGAAGTTTGGAGCCCGTGGCTGAGTGCGATTATATGGGAAAATTCGATGGTCGAGATTTTTCACATATGAGGGCATTTTTGACATCTCCATTCGACGCTGATCACGATAACGAGCTCTTATCTGCAAAAAGTGCTGAAATAACGGAGATATGGGCTCCCGAAGTTTGGAGTCGGAGGCTTAGTGCGATTATATGGGAAAATTCGATAGTCGAGATTTTTCACATATGAGGGCATTTTTGACATCTCCATTCGACGCTGATCACGATAACGAGCTCTTATTTGCAAAAAGTGCCGAAATAACGGAGATATGGGCTCCCGAAATTTGGAGCCCGTGGCTGAGTGCGATTATATGGGAAAATTCGATGGTCGAGATTTTTCACATATGAGGGCATTTTTGACATCTCCATTCGACGCTGATCACGATAACGAGCTCTTATCTGCAAAAAGTGCCGAAATAACGGAGATATGGGCTCCCGAAGTTTGGAGTCCGTGGCTGAGTGCGATTATATGCGAAAATTCGATGGTCGAGATTTTTCACATATGAGGGCATTTTTGACATCTCCATTCGACGCTGATCACGATAACGAGCTCTTATCTGCAAAAAGTGCCGAAATAACGGAGATATGGGCTCCCGAAGTTTGGAGTCCGTGGCTGAGTGCGATTATATGGGAAAATTCGATGGTCGAGATTTTTCACATATGAGGGCATTTTTGACATCTCCGTTCGACGCTGATCACGATAACGAGCTCTTATCTGCAAAAAGTGCTGAAATAACGGAGATATGGGCTCCCGAAGTTTGGAGTCAGGGGCTTATTGTGATTATATGGGAGAATTCGATGGTCGATATTTTTCACATATGAAGGCATTTTTGACATCTCCATTCGACGCTGATCACGATAACGAGCTCTTATCTGCAAAAAGTTCTGAAATAACGGAGATATGGGCTCCCGAAATTTGGAGCCCGTGGCTGAGTGCGATTATATGGGAAAATTCGATGGTCGAGATTTTTCACATATGAGGGCATTTTTGACATCTCCGTTCGACGCTGATCACGATAACGAGCTCTTATCTGCAAAAAGTGCTGAAATAACGGAGATATGGGCTCCCGAAGTTTGGAGTCCGTGGCTGAGTGCGACTATATGGGAAAATTCGATGGTCGAGATTTTTCACATATGAGGGCATTTTTGACATCTCCATTCGAGGTTTTTCACATATGAGGGCATTTTTGACATCTCCATTCGACGCTGATCACGATAACGAGCTCTTATCTGGAAAAAGTTCTGAAATAACGGAGATATGGGCTCCCGAAGTTTGGAGCCCGTGGCTGAGTGCGATTATATGGGAAAATTCGATGGTCGAGATTTTTCACATATGAGGGCATTTTTGACATCTCCATTCGACGCTGATCACGATAACGAGCTCTTATTTGCAAAAAGTGCCGAAATAACGGAGATATGGGCTCCCGAAATTTGGAGCCCGTGGCTGAGTGCGATTATATGGGAAAATTCGATGGTCGAGATTTTTCACATATGAGGGCATTTTTGACATCTCCATTCGACGCTGATCACGATAACGAGCTCTTATCTGCAAAAAGTGCCGAAATAACGGAGATATGGGCTCCCGAAGTTTGGAGTCCGTGGCTGAGTGCGATTATATGCGAAAATTCGATGGTCGATATTTTTCACATATGAAGGCATTTTTGACATCTCCATTCGACGCTGATCACGATAACGAGCTCTTATCTGCAAAAAGTTCTGAAATAACGGAGATATGGGCTCCCGAAATTTGGAGCCCGTGGCTGAGTGCGATTATATGGGAAAATTCGATGGTCGAGATTTTTCACATATGAGGGCATTTTTGACATCTCCATTCGACGCTGATCACGATAACGAGCTCTTATCTGCAAAAAGTGCCGAAATAACGGAGATATGGGCTCCCGAAATTTGGTGTCGGGGGCTTAGTGTGATTATATGGGAAAATTCGATGGTCGAGATTTTTCACATATGAGGGCATTTTTGACATCTCCATTCGACGCTGATCACGATAACGAGCTCTTATCTGCAAAAAGTGTCGAAATAACGGAGATATGGGCTCCCGAAATTTGGTGTCGGGGGCTTAGTGTGATTATATGGGAAAATTCGATGGTCGAGATTTTTCACATATGAGGGCATTTTTGACATCTCCATTCGACGCTGATCACGATAACGAGCTCTTACCTGCAAAAAGTTCTGAAATAACGGAGATATGGGCTCCCGAAATTTGGAGCCCGTGGCTGAGTGCGATTATATGGGAAAATTCGATGGTCGAGATTTTTCACATATGAGGGCATTTTTGACATCTCCATTCGACGCTGATCACGATAACGAGCTCTTATCTGCAAAAAGTGCTGAAATAACGGAGATATGGGCTCCCGAAGTTTGGAGTCCGTGGCTGAGTGCGACTATATGGGAAAATTCGATGGTCGAGATTTTTCACATATGAGGGCATTTTTGACATCTCCATTCGAGGTTTTTCACATATGAGGGCATTTTTGACATCTCCATTCGACGCTGATCACGATAACGAGCTCTTATCTGCAAAAAGTGCCGAAATAACGGAGATATGGGCTCCCGAAATTTGGTGTCGGGGGCTTAGTGTGATTATATGGGAAAATTCGATGGTCGAGATTTTTCACATATGAGGGCATTTTTGACATCTCCATTCGACGCTGATCACGATAACGAGCTCTTATCTGCAAAAAGTGCCGAAATAACGGAGATATGGGCTCCCGAAGTTTGGAGTCCATGGCTGAGTGCGATTATATGGGAAAATTCGATGGTCGAGATTTTTCACATATGAGGGCATTTTTGACATCTCCATTCGACGCTGATCACGATAACGAGCTCTTATCTGCAAAAAGTGCCGAAATAACGGAGATATGGGCTCCCGAAATTTGGAGTCCGTGGCTGAGTGCGATTATATGGGAAAATTCGATGGTCGAGATTTTTCACATATGAGGGCATTTTTGACATCTCCATTCGACGCTGATCACGATAACGAGCTCTTATCTGCAAAAAGTGCCGAAATAACGGAGATATGGGCTCCCGAAGTTTGGAGTCAGGGGCTTAGTGTGATTATATGGGAAAATTCGATGGTCGAGATTTTTCACATATGAGGGCATTTTTGACATCTCCATTCGACGCTGATCACGATAACGAGCTCTTATCTGCATAAAGTGCTGAAATAACGGAGATATGGGCTCCCGAAGTTTGGAATCCGTGGCTGAGTGCGATTATATGGGAAAATTCGATGGTCGAGATTTTTCACATATGAGGGCATTTTTGACATCTCCATTCGACGCTGATCACGATAACGAGCTCTTATCTGCAAAAAGTGCCGAAATAACGGAGATATGGGCTCCCGAAGTTTGGAGTCGGGGGCTTAGTGCGATTATATGGGAAAATTCGATGGTCGAGATTTTTCACATATGAGGGCATTTTTGACATCTCCATTCGACGCTGATCACGATAACGAGCTCTTATCTGCAAAAAGTGCCGAAATAACGGAGATATGGGCTCCCGAAGTTTGGAGTCCATGGCTGAGTGCGATTATATGGAAAAATTCGATGGTCGAGATTTTTCACATATGAGGGCATTTTTGACATCTCCATTCGACGCTGATCACGATAACGAGCTCTTATCTGCAAAAATTGCCGAAATAACGGAGATATGGGCTCCCGAAATTTGGAGCCCGTGGCTGAGTGCGACTATATGGGAAAATTCGATGGTCGAGATTTTTCACATATGAGGGCATTTTTGACATCTCCATTCGACGCTGATCACGATAACGAGCTCTTATCTGCAAAAAGTGCCGAAATAACGGAGATATGGGCTCCCGAAATTTGGAGTCCGTGGCTGAGTGCGATTATATGGGAAAATTCGATGGTCGAGATTTTTCACATATGAGGGCATTTTTGACATCTCCATTCGACGCTGATCACGATAACGAGCTCTTATCTGCAAAAAGTGCCGAAATAACGGAGATATGGGCTCCCGAAGTTTGGAGTCCATGGCTGAGTGCGATTATATGGGAAAATTCGATGGTCGAGATTTTTCACATATGAGGGCATTTTTGACATCTCCATTCGACGCTGATCACGATAACGAGCTCTTATCTGCAAAAAGTGCCGAAATAACGGAGATATGGGCTCCCGAAATTTGGAGCCCGTGGCTGAGTGCGATTATATGGGAAAATTCGATGGTCGAGATTTTTCACATATGAGGGCATTTTTGACATCTCCATTCGACGCTGATCACGATAACGAGCTCTTATCTGCAAAAAGTGTCGAAATAACGGAGATATGGGCTCCCGAAATTTGGTGTCGGGGGCTTAGTGTGATTATATGGGAAAATTCGATGGTCGAGATTTTTCACATATGAGGGCATTTTTGACATCTCCATTCGACGCTGATCACGATAACGAGCTCTTACCTGCAAAAAGTTCTGAAATAACGGAGATATGGGCTCCCGAAATTTGGAGCCCGTGGCTGAGTGCGATTATATGGGAAAATTCGATGGTCGAGATTTTTCACATATGAGGGCATTTTTGACATCTCCATTCGACGCTGATCACGATAACGAGCTCTTATCTGCAAAAAGTGCTGAAATAACGGAGATATGGGCTCCCGAAGTTTGGAGTCCGTGGCTGAGTGCGACTATATGGGAAAATTCGATGGTCGAGATTTTTCACATATGAGGGCATTTTTGACATCTCCATTCGAGGTTTTTCACATATGAGGGCATTTTTGACATCTCCATTCGACGCTGATCACGATAACGAGCTATTATCTGCAAAAAGTGCCGAAATAACGGAGATATGGGCTCCCGAAATTTGGTGTCGGGGGCTTAGTGTGATTATATGGGAAAATTCGATGGTCGAGATTTTTCACATATGAGGGCATTTTTGAAATCTCCATTCGACGCTGATCACGATAACGAGCTCTTATCTGCAAAAAGTGCCGAAATAACGGAGATATGGGCTCCCGAAGTTTGGAGTCCATGGCTGAGTGCGATTATATGGGAAAATTCGATGGTCGAGATTTTTCACATATGAGGGCATTTTTGACATCTCCATTCGACGCTGATCACGATAACGAGCTCTTATCTGCAAAAAGTGCCGAAATAACGGAGATATGGGCTCCCGAAATTTGGAGTCCGTGGCTGAGTGCGATTATATGGGAAAATTCGATGGTCGAGATTTTTCACATATGAGGGCATTTTTGACATCTCCATTCGACGCTGATCACGATAACGAGCTCTTATCTGCAAAAAGTGCCGAAATAACGGAGATATGGGCTCCCGAAGTTTGGAGTCAGGGGCTTAGTGTGATTATATGGGAAAATTCGATGGTCGAGATTTTTCACATATGAGGGCATTTTTGACATCTCCATTCGACGCTGATCACGATAACGAGCTCTCATCTGCATAAAGTGCTGAAATAACGGAGATATGGGCTCCCGAAGTTTGGAATCCGTGGCTGAGTGCGATTATATGGGAAAATTCGATGGTCGAGATTTTTCACATATGAGGGCATTTTTGACATCTCCATTCGACGCTGATCACGATAACGAGCTCTTATCTGCAAAAAGTGCCGAAATAACGGAGATATGGGCTCCCGAAGTTTGGAGTCCATGGCTGAGTGCGATTATATGGGAAAATTCGATGGTCGAGATTTTTCACATATGAGGGCATTTTTGACATCTCCATTCGACGCTGATCACGATAACGAGCTCTTATCTGCAAAAAGTGCCGAAATAACGGAGATATGGGCTCCCGAAATTTGGAGTCCGTGGCTGAGTGCGATTATATGGGAAAATTCGATGGTCGAGATTTTTCACATATGAGGGCATTTTTGACATCTCCATTCGACGCTGATCACGATAACGAGCTCTTATCTGCAAAAAGTGCCGAAATAACGGAGATATGGGCTCCCGAAGTTTGGAGTCAGGGGCTTAGTGTGATTATATGGGAAAATTCGATGGTCGAGATTTTTCACATATGAGGGCATTTTTGACATCTCCATTCGACGCTGATCACGATAACGAGCTCTTATCTGCAAAAAGTGCCGAAATAACGGAGATATGGGCTCCCGAAGTTTGGAGTCGGGGGCTTAGTGCGATTATATGGGAAAATTCGATGGTCGAGATTTTTCACATATGAGGGCATTTTTGACATCTCCATTCGACGCTGATCACGATAACGAGCTCTTATCTGCAAAAAGTGCCGAAATAACGGAGATATGGGCTCCCGAAGTTTGGAGTCCATGGCTGAGTGCGATTATATGGGAAAATTCGATGGTCGAGATTTTTCACATATGAGGGCATTTTTGACATCTCCATTCGACGCTGATCACGATAACGAGCTCTTATCTGCAAAAAGTGCCGAAATAACGGAGATATGGGCTCCCGAAATTTGGAGTCCGTGGCTGAGTGCGATTATATGGGAAAATTCGATGGTCGAGATTTTTCACATATGAGGGCATTTTTGACATCTCCATTCGACGCTGATCACGATAACGAGCTCTTATCTGCAAAAAGTGCCGAAATAACGGAGATATGGGCTCCCGAAGTTTGGAGTCAGGGGCTTAGTGTGATTATATGGGAAAATTCGATGGTCGAGATTTTTCACATATGAGGGCATTTTTGACATCTCCATTCGACGCTGATCACGATAACGAGCTCTTATCTGCAAAAAGTGCCGAAATAACGGAGATATGGGCTCCCGAAGTTTGGAGTCGGGGGCTTAGTGCGATTATATGGGAAAATTCGATGGTCGAGATTTTTCACATATGAGGGCATTTTTGACATCTCCATTCGACGCTGATCACGATAACGAGCTCTTATCTGCAAAAAGTGCCGAAATAACGGAGATATGGGCTCCCGAAGTTTGGAGTCCATGGCTGAGTGCGATTATATGGGAAAATTCGATGGTCGAGATTTTTCACATATGAGGGCATTTTTGACATCTCCATTCGACGCTGATCACGATAACGAGCTCTTATCTGCAAAAATTGCCGAAATAACGGAGATATGGGCTCCCGAAATTTGGAGCCCGTGGCTGAGTGCGACTATATGGGAAAATTCGATGGTCGAGATTTTTCACATATGAGGGCATTTTTGACATCTCCATTCGACGCTGATCACGATAACGAGCTCTTATCTGCAAAAAGTGCCGAAATAACGGAGATATGGGCTCCCGAAATTTGGAGTCCGTGGCTGAGTGCGATTATATGGGAAAATTCGATGGTCGAGATTTTTCACATATGAGGGCATTTTTGACATCTCCATTCGACGCTGATCACGATAACGAGCTCTTATCTGCAAAAAGTGCCGAAATAACGGAGATATGGGCTCCCGAAGTTTGGAGTCCATGGCTGAGTGCGATTATATGGGAAAATTCGATGGTCGAGATTTTTCACATATGAGGGCATTTTTGACATCTCCATTCGACGCTGATCACGATAACGAGCTCTTATCTGCAAAAAGTGCCGAAATAACGGAGATATGGGCTCCCGAAATTTGGAGCCCGTGGCTGAGTGCGATTATATGGGAAAATTCGATGGTCGAGATTTTTCACATATGAGGGCATTTTTGACATCTCCATTCGACGCTGATCACGATAACGAGCTCTTATCTGCAAAAAGTGTCGAAATAACGGAGATATGGGCTCCCGAAATTTGGTGTCGGGGGCTTAGTGTGATTATATGGGAAAATTCGATGGTCGAGATTTTTCACATATGAGGGCATTTTTGACATCTCCATTCGACGCTGATCACGATAACGAGCTCTTACCTGCAAAAAGTTCTGAAATAACGGAGATATGGGCTCCCGAAATTTGGAGCCCGTGGCTGAGTGCGATTATATGGGAAAATTCGATGGTCGAGATTTTTCACATATGAGGGCATTTTTGACATCTCCATTCGACGCTGATCACGATAACGAGCTCTTATCTGCAAAAAGTGCTGAAATAACGGAGATATGGGCTCCCGAAGTTTGGAGTCCGTGGCTGAGTGCGACTATATGGGAAAATTCGATGGTCGAGATTTTTCACATATGAGGGCATTTTTGACATCTCCATTCGAGGTTTTTCACATATGAGGGCATTTTTGACATCTCCATTCGACGCTGATCACGATAACGAGCTCTTATCTGCAAAAAGTGCCGAAATAACGGAGATATGGGCTCCCGAAATTTGGTGTCGGGGGCTTAGTGTGATTATATGGGAAAATTCGATGGTCGAGATTTTTCACATATGAGGGCATTTTGACATCTCCATTCGACGCTGATCACGATAACGAGCTCTTATCTGCAAAAAGTGCCGAAATAACGGAGATATGGGCTCCCGAAGTTTGGAGTCCATGGCTGAGTGCGATTATATGGGAAAATTCGATGGTCGAGATTTTTCACATATGAGGGCATTTTTGACATCTCCATTCGACGCTGATCACGATAACGAGCTCTTATCTGCAAAAAGTGCCGAAATAACGGAGATATGGGCTCCCGAAATTTGGAGTCCGTGGCTGAGTGCGATTATATGGGAAAATTCGATGGTCGAGATTTTTCACATATGAGGGCATTTTTGACATCTCCATTCGACGCTGATCACGATAACGAGCTCTTATCTGCAAAAAGTGCCGAAATAACGGAGATATGGACTCCCGAAGTTTGGAGTCAGGGGCTTAGTGTGATTATATGGGAAAATTCGATGGTCGAGATTTTTCACATATGAGGGCATTTTTGACATCTCCATTCGACGCTGATCACGATAACGAGCTCTTATCTGCATAAAGTGCTGAAATAACGGAGATATGGGCTCCCGAAGTTTGGAATCCGTGGCTGAGTGCGATTATATGGGAAAATTCGATGGTCGAGATTTTTCACATATGAGGGCATTTTTGACATCTCCATTCGACGCTGATCACGATAACGAGCTCTTATCTGCAAAAAGTGCCGAAATAACGGAGATATGGGCTCCCGAAGTTTGGAGTCGGGGGCTTAGTGCGATTATATGGGAAAATTCGATGGTCGAGATTTTTCACATATGAGGGCATTTTTGACATCTCCATTCGACGCTGATCACGATAACGAGCTCTTATCTGCAAAAAGTGCCGAAATAACGGAGATATGGGCTCCCGAAATTTGGAGCCCGTGGCTGAGTGCGACTATATGGGAAAATTCGATGGTCGAGATTTTTCACATATGAGGGCATTTTTGACATCTCCATTCGACGCTGATCACGATAACGAGCTCTTATCTGCAAAAAGTGCCGAAATAACGGAGATATGGGCTCCCGAAATTTGGAGTCCGTGGCTGAGTGCGATTATATGGGAAAATTCGATGGTCGAGATTTTTCACATATGAGGGCATTTTTGACATCTCCATTCGACGCTGATCACGATAACGAGCTCTTATCTGCAAAAAGTGCCGAAATAACGGAGATATGGGCTCCCGAAGTTTGGAGTCCATGGCTGAGTGCGATTATATGGGAAAATTCGATGGTCGAGATTTTTCACATATGAGGGCATTTTTGACATCTCCATTCGACGCTGATCACGATAACGAGCTCTTATCTGCAAAAAGTGCCGAAATAACGGAGATATGGGCTCCCGAAATTTGGAGCCCGTGGCTGAGTGCGACTATATGGGAAAATTCGATGGTCGAGATTTTTCACATATGAGGGCATTTTTGACATCTCCATTCGACGCTGATCACGATAACGAGCTCTTATCTGCAAAAAGTGCCGAAATAACGGAGATATGGGCTCCCGAAGTTTGGAGTCCATGGCTGAGTGCGATTATATGGGAAAATTCGATGGTCGAGATTTTTTACATATGAGGGCATTTTTGACATCTCCATTCGACGCTGATCACGATAACGAGCTCTTATCTGCAAAAAGTGCCGAAATAACGGAGATATGGGCTCCCGAAATTTGGAGCCCGTGGCTGAGTGCGACTATATGGGCAAATTCGATGGTCGAGATTTTTCACATATGAGGGCATTTTTGACATCTCCATTCGACGCTGATCACGATAACGAGCTCTTATCTGCAAAAAGTGCCGAAATAACGGAGATATGGCCTCCCGAAGTTTGGAGTCCGTGGCTGAGTGCGATTATATGGGAGAATTCGATGGTCGAGATTTTTCACATATGAGGGCATTTTTGACATCTCCATTCGACGCTGATCACGATAACGAGCTCTTATCTGCAAAAAGTGCCGAAATAACGGAGATATGGGCTCCCGAAATTTGGTGTCGGGGGCTTAGTGTGATTATATGGGAAAATTCGATGGTCGAGATTTTTCACATATGAGGGCATTTTTGACATCTCCATTCGACGCTGATCACGATAACGAGCTCTTATCTGCAAAAAGTGCCGAAATATCGGAGATATGGGCTCCCGAAGTTTGGAGTCCATGGCTGAGTGCGATTATATGGGAAAATTCGATGGTCGAGATTTTTCACATATGAGGGCATTTTTGACATCTCCATTCGACGCTGATCACGATAACGAGCTCTTATCTGCAAAAAGTGCCGAAATAACGGAGATATGGGCTCCCGAAATTTGGAGTCCGTGGCTGAGTGCGATTATATGGGAAAATTCGATGGTCGAGATTTTTCACATATGAGGGCATTTTTGACATCTCCATTCGACGCTGATCACGATAACGAGCTCTTATCTGCAAAAAGTGCTGAAATAACGGAGATATGGGCTCCCGAAGTTTGGAGTCCGTGGCTGAGTGCGACTATATGGGAAAATTCGATGGTCGAGATTTTTCACATATGAGGGCATTTTTGACATCTCCATTCGACGCTGATTACGATAACGAGCTCTTATCTGCAAAAAGTGCCGAAATAACGGAGATATGGGCTCCCGAAGTTTGGAGACAGGGGCTGAGTGCGACTATATGGGAAAATTCGATGGTCGAGATTTTTCACATATGAGGGCATTTTTGACATCTCCATTCGACGCTTATCTGCAAAAAGTGCTGAAATAACGGAGATATGGGCTCCCGAAGTTTGGAGTCCGTGGCTGAGTGCGATTATATGGGAAAATTCGATGGTCGAGATTTTTCACATATGAGGGCATTTTTGACATCTCCATTCGACGCTGATCACGATAACGAGCTCTTATCTGCAAAAAGTGCTGAAATAACGGAGATATGGGCTCCCGAAATTTGGAGTCCGTGGCTGAGTGTGATTATATGGGAAAATTCGATGTTCGAGGTTTTTCACATATGAGGGCATTTTTGACATCTCCATTCGACGCTGATCACGATAACGAGCTCTTATCTGCAAAAAGTGCTGAAATAACGGAGATATGGGCTCCCGAAGTTTGGAGTCCGTGGCTGAGTGCGATTATATGGGAAAATTCGATGGTCGAGATTTTTCACATATGAGGGCATTTTTGACATCTCCATTCGACGCTGATCACGATAACGAACTCTTATCTGCAAAAAGTGCCGAAATAACGGAGATATGTCCTCCCGAAGTTTGGAGTCCGTGGCTGAGTGCGATTATATGCGAAAATTCGATGGTCGAGATTTTTCACATATGAGGGCATTTTTGACATCTCCATTCGACGCTGATCAAGATAACGAGCTCTTATCTGCAAAAAGTGCCGAAATAACGGAGATATGGGCTCCCGAAGTTTGGAGTCCGTGGCTGAGTGCGATTATATGGGAAAATTCGATGGTCGAGATTTTTCACATATGAGGGCATTTTTGACATCCCCATACGACGCTGATCACGATAACGAGCTCTTATCTGCAAAAAGTGCCGAAATAACGGAGATATGGGCTCCCGAAGTTTGGAGTCCGTGGCTGAGTGCGATTATATGGGAAAATTCGATGGTCGAGATTTTTCACATATGAGGGCATTTTTGACATCTCCATTCGACGCTGATCACGATAACGAGCTCTTATCTGCAAAAAGTGCCGAAATAACGGAGATATGGGCTCCCGAAATTTGGAGCCCGTGGCTGAGTGCGACTATATGGGAAAATTCGATGGTCGAGATTTTTCACATATGAGGGCATTTTTGACATCTCCATTCGACGCTGATCACGATAACGAGCTCTTATCTGCAAAAAGTGCTGAAATAACGGAGATATGGGCTCCCGAAGTTTGGAGTCCGTGGCTGAGTGTGATTATATGGGAAAATTCGATGTTCGAGGTTTTTCACATATGAGGGCATTTTTGACATCTCCATTCGACGCTGATCACGATAACGAGCTCTTATCTGCAAAAAGTGCTGAAATAACGGAGATATGGGCTCCCGAAGTTTGGAGTGCGTGGCTGAGTGCGATTATATGGGAAAATTCGATGGTCGAGATTTTTCACATATGAGGGCATTTTTGACATCTCCATTCGACGCTGATCACGATAACGAGCTCTTATCTTCAAAAAGTGCCGAAATAACGGAGATATGTCCTCCCGAAGTTTGGAGTCCGTGGCTGAGTGCGATTATATGCGAAAATTCGATGGTCGAGATTTTTCACATATGAGGGCATTTTTGACATCTCCGTTCGACGCTGATCACGATAACGAGCTCTTATCTGCAAAAAGTGCTGAAATAACGGAGATATGGGCTCCCGAAGTTTGGAGTCCGTGGCTGAGTGCGACTATATGGGAAAATTCGATGGTCGAGATTTTTCACATATGAGGGCATTTTTGACATCTCCGTTCGACGCTGATCACGATAACGAGCTCTTATCTGCAAAAAGTGCTGAAATAACGGAGATATGGGCTCCCGAAGTTTGGAGTCAGGGGCTTAGTGTGATTATATGGGAGAATTCGATGGTCGATATTTTTCACTTATGAGGGCATTTTTGACATCTCCATTCGACGCTGATCACGATAACGAGCTCCTATCTGCAAAAAGTGCCGAAATAACGGAGATATGGGCTCCCGAAGTTTGGAGTCCGTGGCTGAGTGTGATTATATGGGAAAATTCGATGTTCGAGGTTTTTCACATATGAGGGCATTTTTGACATCTCCATTCGACGCTGATCACGATAACGAGCTCTTATCTGCAAAAAGTGCCGAAATAACGGAGATATGGGCTCCCGAAGTTTGGAGTCCATGGCTGAGTGCGATTATATGGGAAAATTCGATGGTCGAGATTTTTCACATATGAGGGCATTTTTGACATCTCCATTCGACGCTGATCACGACAACGAGCTCTTATCTGCAAAAAGTGCCGAAATAACGGAGATATGGGCTCCCGAAATTTGGAGCCCGTGGCTGAGTGCGATTATATGGGAAAATTCGATGGTCGAGATTTTTCACATATGAGGGCATTTTTGACATCTCCATTCGACGCTGATCACGATAACGAGCTCTTATCTGCAAAAAGTGCCGAAATAACGGAGATATGGGCTCCCGAAATTTGGAGCCCGTGGCTGAGTGCGATTATATGGGAAAATTCGATGGTCGAGATTTTTCACATATGAGGGCATTTTTGACATCTCCATTCGACGCTGATCACGATAACGAGCTCTTATCTGCAAAAAGTGCGGAAATAACGGAGATATGGGCTCCCGAAATTTGGAGCCCGTGGCTGAGTGCGATTATATGCGAAAATTCGATGGTCGAGATTTTTCACATATGAGGGCATTTTTGACATCTCCATTCGACGCTGATCACGATAACGAGCTCTTATCTGCAAAAAGTGCCGAAATAACGGAGATATGGGCTCCCGAAATTTGGAGCCCGTGGCTGAGTGCGATTATATGGGAAAATTCGATGGTCGAGATTTTTCACAGATGAGGGCATTTTTGACATCTCCATTCGACGCTGATCACGATAACGAGCTCTTATCTGCAAAAAGTGCTGAAATAACGGAGATATGGGCTCCCGAAGTTTGGAGTCCGTGGCTGAGTGTGATTATATCGGAAAATTCGATGTTCGAGGTTTTTCACATATGAGGGCATTTTTGACATCTCCATTCGACGCTGATCACGACAACGAGCTCTTATCTGCAAAAAGTGCCGAAATAACGGAGATATGGGCTCCCGAAATTTGGAGCCCGTGGCTGAGTGCGATTATATGGGAAAATTCGATGGTCGAGATTTTTCACATATGAGGGCATTTTTGACATCTCCATTCGACGCTGATCACGATAACGAGCTCTTATCTGCAAAAAGTGCGGAAATAACGGAGATATGGGCTCCCGAAATTTGGAGCCCGTGGCTGAGTGCGATTATATGCGAAAATTCGATGGTCGAGATTTTTCACATATGAGGGCATTTTTGACATCTCCATTCGACGCTGATCACGATAACGAGCTCTTATCTGCAAAAAGTGCCGAAATAACGGAGATATGGGCTCCCGAAATTTGGAGCCCGTGGCTGAGTGCGATTATATGGGAAAATTCGATGGTCGAGATTTTTCACAGATGAGGGCATTTTTGACATCTCCATTCGACGCTGATCACGATAACGAGCTCTTATCTGCAAAAAGTGCTGAAATAACGGAGATATGGGCTCCCGAAGTTTGGAGTCCGTGGCTGAGTGTGATTATATCGGAAAATTCGATGTTCGAGGTTTTTCACATATGAGGGCATTTTTGACATCTCCATTCGACGCTGATCACGATAACGAGCTCTTATCTGCAAAAAGTGCTGAAATAACGGAGATATGGGCTCCCGAAGTTTGGAGTCCGTGGCTGAGTGTGATTATATGGGAAAATTCGATGTTCGAGGTTTTTCACATATGAGGGCATTTTTGACATCTCCATTCGACGCTGATCACGATAACGAGCTCTTATCTGCAAAAAGTGCTGAAATAACGGAGATATGGGCTCTCGAAGTTTGGAGTCCGTGGCTGAGTGCGATTATATGGGAAAATTCGATGGTCGAGATTTTTCACATATGAGGGCATTTTTGACATCTCCATTCGACGCTGATCACGATAACGAGCTCTTATCTGCAAAAAGTGCCGAAATAACGGAGATATGGGCTCCCGAAATTTGGAGCCCGTGGCTGAGTGCGATTATATGGGAAAATTCGATGGTCGAGATTTTTCACATATGAGGGCATTTTTGACATCTCCATTCGACGCTGATCACGATAACGAGCTCTTATCTGCAAAAAGTGCGGAAATAACGGAGATATGGGCTCCCGAAATTTGGAGCCCGTGGCTGAGTGCGATTATATGCGAAAATTCGATGGTCGAGATTTTTCACATATGAGGGCATTTTTGACATCTCCATTCGACGCTGATCACGATAACGAGCTCTTATCTGCAAAAAGTGCCGAAATAACGGAGATATGGGCTCCCGAAATTTGGAGCCCGTGGCTGAGTGCGATTATATGGGAAAATTCGATGGTCGAGATTTTTCACAGATGAGGGCATTTTTGACATCTCCATTCGACGCTGATCACGATAACGAGCTCTTATCTGCAAAAAGTGCTGAAATAACGGAGATATGGGCTCCCGAAGTTTGGAGTCCGTGGCTGAGTGTGATTATATCGGAAAATTCGATGTTCGAGGTTTTTCACATATGAGGGCATTTTTGACATCTCCATTCGACGCTGATCACGACAACGAGCTCTTATCTGCAAAAAGTGCCGAAATAACGGAGATATGGGCTCCCGAAATTTGGAGCCCGTGGCTGAGTGCGATTATATGGGAAAATTCGATGGTCGAGATTTTTCACATATGAGGGCATTTTTGACATCTCCATTCGACGCTGATCACGATAACGAGCTCTTATCTGCAAAAAGTGCGGAAATAACGGAGATATGGGCTCCCGAAATTTGGAGCCCGTGGCTGAGTGCGATTATATGCGAAAATTCGATGGTCGAGATTTTTCACATATGAGGGCATTTTTGACATCTCCATTCGACGCTGATCACGATAACGAGCTCTTATCTGCAAAAAGTGCCGAAATAACGGAGATATGGGCTCCCGAAATTTGGAGCCCGTGGCTGAGTGCGATTATATGGGAAAATTCGATGGTCGAGATTTTTCACAGATGAGGGCATTTTTGACATCTCCATTCGACGCTGATCACGATAACGAGCTCTTATCTGCAAAAAGTGCTGAAATAACGGAGATATGGGCTCCCGAAGTTTGGAGTCCGTGGCTGAGTGTGATTATATCGGAAAATTCGATGTTCGAGGTTTTTCACATATGAGGGCATTTTTGACATCTCCATTCGACGCTGATCACGATAACGAGCTCTTATCTGCAAAAAGTGCTGAAATAACGGAGATATGGGCTCCCGAAGTTTGGAGTCCGTGGCTGAGTGTGATTATATGGGAAAATTCGATGTTCGAGGTTTTTCACATATGAGGGCATTTTTGACATCTCCATTCGACGCTGATCACGATAACGAGCTCTTATCTGCAAAAAGTGCTGAAATAACGGAGATATGGGCTCTCGAAGTTTGGAGTCCGTGGCTGAGTGCGATTATATGGGAAAATTCGATGGTCGAGATTTTTCACATATGAGGGCATTTTTGACATCTCCATTCGACGCTGATCACGATAACGAGCTCTTATCTGCAAAAAGTGCTGAAATAACGGAGATATGGGCTCCCGAAGTTTGGAGTCCGTGGCTGAGTGCGATTATATGGGAAAATTCGATGGTCGAGATTTTTCACATATGAGGGCATTTTTGACATCTCCATTCGACGCTGATCACGATAACGAGCTCTTATCTGCAAAAAGTGCTGAAATAACGGAGATATGGGCTCCCGAAGTTTGGAGTCCGTGGCTGAGTGTGATTATATGGGAAAATTCGATGTTCGAGGTTTTTCACATATGAGGGCATTTTTGACATCTCCATTCGACGCTGATCACGATAACGAGCTCTTATCTGCAAAAAGTGCCGAAATAACGGATTTATGGGCTCCCGAAGTTTGGAGTCCGTGGCTGAGTGCGATTATATGGGAAAATTCGATGGTCGAGATTTTTCACATATGAGGGCATTTTTGACATCCCCATACGACGCTGATCACGATAACGAGCTCTTATCTGCAAAAAGTGCCGAAATAACGGAGATATGGGCTCCCGAAGTTTGGAGTCCGTGGCTGAGTGCGATTATATGGGAAAATTCGATGGTCGAGATTTTTCACATATGAGGGCATTTTTGACATCTCCATTCGACGCTGATCACGATAACGAGCTCTTATCTGCAAAAAGTGCTGAAATAACGGAGATATGGGCTCCCGAAATTTGGAGCCCGTGGCTGAGTGCGACTATATGGGAAAATTCGATGGTCGAGATTTTTCACATGAGGGCATTTTTGACATCTCCATTCGACGCTGATCACGATAACGAGCTCTTATCTGCAAAAAGTGCCGAAATAACGGAGATATGGGCTCCCGAAATTTGGAGCCCGTGGCTGAGTGCGATTATATGGGAAAATTCGATGGTCGAGATTTTTCACATATGAGGGCATTTTTGACATCTCCATTCGACGCTGATCACGATAACGAGCTCTTATCTGCAAAAAGTGCCGAAATAACGGAGATATGGGCTCCCGAAATTTGGAGCCCGTGGCTGAGTGCGATTATATGGGAAAATTCGATGGTCGAGATTTTTCACAGATGAGGGCATTTTTGACATCTCCATTCGACGCTGATCACGATAACGAGCTCTTATCTGCAAAAAGTGCTGAAATAACGGAGATATGGGCTCCCGAAGTTTGGAGTCCGTGGCTGAGTGTGATTATATCGGAAAATTCGATGTTCGAGGTTTTTCACATATGAGGGCATTTTTGACATCTCCATTCGACGCTGATCACGATAACGAGCTCTTATCTGCAAAAAGTGCTGAAATAACGGAGATATGGGCTCCCGAAGTTTGGAGTCCGTGGCTGAGTGTGATTATATGGGAAAATTCGATGTTCGAGGTTTTTCACATATGAGGGCATTTTTGACATCTCCATTCGACGCTGATCACGATAACGAGCTCTTATCTGCAAAAAGTGCTGAAATAACGGAGATATGGGCTCTCGAAGTTTGGAGTCCGTGGCTGAGTGCGATTATATGGGAAAATTCGATGGTCGAGATTTTTCACATATGAGGGCATTTTTGACATCTCCATTCGACGCTGATCACGATAACGAGCTCTTATCTGCAAAAAGTGCTGAAATAACGGAGATATGGGCTCCCGAAGTTTGGAGTCCGTGGCTGAGTGCGATTATATGGGAAAATTCGATGGTCGAGATTTTTCACATATGAGGGCATTTTTGACATCTCCATTCGACGCTGATCACGATAACGAGCTCTTATCTGCAAAAAGTGCTGAAATAACGGAGATATGGGCTCCCGAAGTTTGGAGTCCGTGGCTGAGTGTGATTATATGGGAAAATTCGATGTTCGAGGTTTTTCACATATGAGGGCATTTTTGACATCTCCATTCGACGCTGATCACGATAACGAGCTCTTATCTGCAAAAAGTGCCGAAATAACGGATTTATGGGCTCCCGAAGTTTGGAGTCCGTGGCTGAGTGCGATTATATGGGAAAATTCGATGGTCGAGATTTTTCACATATGAGGGCATTTTTGACATCCCCATACGACGCTGATCACGATAACGAGCTCTTATCTGCAAAAAGTGCCGAAATAACGGAGATATGGGCTCCCGAAGTTTGGAGTCCGTGGCTGAGTGCGATTATATGGGAAAATTCGATGGTCGAGATTTTTCACATATGAGGGCATTTTTGACATCTCCATTCGACGCTGATCACGATAACGAGCTCTTATCTGCAAAAAGTGCTGAAATAACGGAGATATGGGCTCCCGAAATTTGGAGCCCGTGGCTGAGTGCGACTATATGGGAAAATTCGATGGTCGAGATTTTTCACATGAGGGCATTTTTGACATCTCCATTCGACGCTGATCACGATAACGAGCTCTTATCTGCAAAAAGTGCCGAAATAACGGAGATATGGGCTCCCGAAATTTGGAGCCCGTGGCTGAGTGCGATTATATGGGAAAATTCGATGGTCGAGATTTTTCACATATGAGGGCATTTTTGACATCTCCATTCGACGCTGATCACGATAACGAGCTCTTATCTGCAAAAAGTGCCGAAATAACGGAGATATGGGCTCCCGAAATTTGGAGCCCGTGGCTGAGTGCGATTATATGGGAAAATTCGATGGTCGAGATTTTTCACAGATGAGGGCATTTTTGACATCTCCATTCGACGCTGATCACGATAACGAGCTCTTATCTGCAAAAAGTGCTGAAATAACGGAGATATGGGCTCCCGAAGTTTGGAGTCCGTGGCTGAGTGTGATTATATCGGAAAATTCGATGTTCGAGGTTTTTCACATATGAGGGCATTTTTGACATCTCCATTCGACGCTGATCACGATAACGAGCTCTTATCTGCAAAAAGTGCTGAAATAACGGAGATATGGGCTCCCGAAGTTTGGAGTCCGTGGCTGAGTGTGATTATATGGGAAAATTCGATGTTCGAGGTTTTTCACATATGAGGGCATTTTTGACATCTCCATTCGACGCTGATCACGATAACGAGCTCTTATCTGCAAAAAGTGCTGAAATAACGGAGATATGGGCTCTCGAAGTTTGGAGTCCGTGGCTGAGTGCGATTATATGGGAAAATTCGATGGTCGAGATTTTTCACATATGAGGGCATTTTTGACATCTCCATTCGACGCTGATCACGATAACGAGCTCTTATCTGCAAAAAGTGCTGAAATAACGGAGATATGGGCTCCCGAAGTTTGGAGTCCGTGGCTGAGTGCGATTATATGGGAAAATTCGATGGTCGAGATTTTTCACATATGAGGGCATTTTTGACATCTCCATTCGACGCTGATCACGATAACGAGCTCTTATCTGCAAAAAGTGCTGAAATAACGGAGATATGGGCTCCCGAAGTTTGGAGTCCGTGGCTGAGTGTGATTATATGGGAAAATTCGATGTTCGAGGTTTTTCACATATGAGGGCATTTTTGACATCTCCATTCGACGCTGATCACGATAACGAGCTCTTATCTGCAAAAAGTGCCGAAATAACGGATTTATGGGCTCCCGAAGTTTGGAGTCCGTGGCTGAGTGCGATTATATGGGAAAATTCGATGGTCGAGATTTTTCACATATGAGGGCATTTTTGACATCCCCATACGACGCTGATCACGATAACGAGCTCTTATCTGCAAAAAGTGCCGAAATAACGGAGATATGGGCTCCCGAAGTTTGGAGTCCGTGGCTGAGTGCGATTATATGGGAAAATTCGATGGTCGAGATTTTTCACATATGAGGGCATTTTTGACATCTCCATTCGACGCTGATCACGATAACGAGCTCTTATCTGCAAAAAGTGCTGAAATAACGGAGATATGGGCTCCCGAAATTTGGAGCCCGTGGCTGAGTGCGATTATATGGGAAAATTCGATGGTCGAGATTTTTCACATATGAGGGCATTTTTGACATCTCCATTCGACGCTGATCACGATAACGAGCTCTTATCTGCAAAAAGTGCCGAAATAACGGAGATATGGGCTCCCGAAATTTGGAGTCCGTGGCTGAGTGCGATTATATGGGAAAATTCGATGGTCGAGATTTTTCACATATGAGGGCATTTTTGACATCTCCATTCGACGCTGATCACGATAACGAGCTCTTATCTGCAAAAAGTGCCGAAATAACGGAGATATGGGCTCCCGAAGTTTGGAGTCAGGGGCTTAGTGTGATTATATGGGAAAATTCGATGGTCGAGATTTTTCACATATGAGGGCATTTTTGACATCTCCATTCGACGCTGATCACGATAACGAGCTCTTATCTGCAAAAAGTGCCGAAATAACGGAGATATGGGCTCCCGAAGTTTGGAGTCGGGGGCTTAGTGCGATTATATGGGAAAATTCGATGGTCGAGATTTTTCACATATGAGGGCATTTTTGACATCTCCATTCGACGCTGATCACGATAACGAGCTCTTATCTGCAAAAAGTGCCGAAATAACGGAGATATGGGCTCCCGAAGTTTGGAGTCCATGGCTGAGTGCGATTATATGGGAAAATTCGATGGTCGAGATTTTTCACATATGAGGGCATTTTTGACATCTCCATTCGACGCTGATCACGATAACGAGCTCTTATCTGCAAAAATTGCCGAAATAACGGAGATATGGGCTCCCGAAATTTGGAGCCCGTGGCTGAGTGCGACTATATGGGAAAATTCGATGGTCGAGATTTTTCACATATGAGGGCATTTTTGACATCTCCATTCGACGCTGATCACGATAACGAGCTCTTATCTGCAAAAAGTGCCGAAATAACGGAGATATGGGCTCCCGAAATTTGGAGTCCGTGGCTGAGTGCGATTATATGGGAAAATTCGATGGTCGAGATTTTTCACATATGAGGGCATTTTTGACATCTCCATTCGACGCTGATCACGATAACGAGCTCTTATCTGCAAAAAGTGCCGAAATAACGGAGATATGGGCTCCCGAAGTTTGGAGTCCATGGCTGAGTGCGATTATATGGGAAAATTCGATGGTCGAGATTTTTCACATATGAGGGCATTTTTGACATCTCCATTCGACGCTGATCACGATAACGAGCTCTTATCTGCAAAAAGTGCCGAAATAACGGAGATATGGGCTCCCGAAATTTGGAGCCCGTGGCTGAGTGCGATTATATGGGAAAATTCGATGGTCGAGATTTTTCACATATGAGGGCATTTTTGACATCTCCATTCGACGCTGATCACGATAACGAGCTCTTATCTGCAAAAAGTGTCGAAATAATGGAGATATGGGCTCCCGAAATTTGGTGTCGGGGGCTTAGTGTGATTATATGGGAAAATTCGATGGTCGAGATTTTTCACATATGAGGGCATTTTTGACATCTCCATTCGACGCTGATCACGATAACGAGCTCTTACCTGCAAAAAGTTCTGAAATAACGGAGATATGGGCTCCCGAAATTTGGAGCCCGTGGCTGAGTGCGATTATATGGGAAAATTCGATGGTCGAGATTTTTCACATATGAGGGCATTTTTGACATCTCCATTCGACGCTGATCACGATAACGAGCTCTTATCTGCAAAAAGTGCTGAAATAACGGAGATATGGGCTCCCGAAGTTTGGAGTCCGTGGCTGAGTGCGACTATATGGGAAAATTCGATGGTCGAGATTTTTCACATATGAGGGCATTTTTGACATCTCCATTCGAGGTTTTTCACATATGAGGGCATTTTTGACATCTCATTCGACGCTGATCACGATAACGAGCTCTTATCTGCAAAAAGTGCCGAAATAACGGAGATATGGGCTCCGAAATTTGGTGTCGGGGGCTTAGTGTGATTATATGGGAAAATTCGATGGTCGAGATTTTCACATATGAGGGCATTTTTGACATCTCCATTCGACGCTGATCACGATAACGAGCTCTTATCTGCAAAAAGTGCCGAAATAACGGAGATATGGGCTCCCGAAATTTGGAGCCCGTGGCTGAGTGC